>JAHQIY010000007.1:67500-1327075 GCA_019054805.1 Brachionus manjavacas
ATCTTTAGTTTTCTCTTTTGTTTACGGTAATTTAAAAGTATCAATTTTAGCTGCCAAGTGAAATGCCCCTAGATTTTCGTTTTTATAATTTTAAAATTAGTTTTGACTACTAGATCAATTTATCCCTATTGCTTACTGTCTTTGGACTAAGCAAAAATATTTACTGCCACCTTTAATTTTCTATTTTGCTTACGGCCCATTAAAAGAATTAATTTTTACTGCCAGATCAATTTATCCCTAATACTTACCGTGTTCCGAAAAAGCAAATTTTTTACTGCGACCTGTATTTGTCTCTTTTGCTTTCGATCCATTTGAAGAATTAATTTTTACTGCCAGATCAATTTATCCCTAATGCTTACCGTGTTCCGAAAAAGCAAATTTTTTAACTGCGACCTGTATTTGTCTCTTTTGCTTTCGATCCATTTGAAGAATTAATTTTTACTATTTAACAAATCTCATTAAACAAATTATAACCAAAAAACATGATATGCTTAGAAAACAATCATCCATAGTGGTTTCAAAAAAATTATTTTTATCTAGAGAAGGAAATCATATGATTATTGATTCTTGCAGAAAAATCTCAAACCACTTGGGATAAATTTTCCTCGTACTTAAATTTAATCATCGTTTGTGACTTAATTTGTTAGGGATTAATGATCCTGGAATTAAAAATTCTATTATCATTCGAGACTAAAAGCGAAAAGATTAACTTTCAGTGGCAGGAACAAATTTTTTTATTAAGACTGTAAGCACATCGAAACAATTACAAGGCAGAAACATTTTTAGTTATGAATCTTTTGACTGGTAAAAATGTTAAATCACTAGGGATCATTAGTACGGACAATGAAATTTTAATAATCTTTAGAGATCCAGCGATCAGGTTTACTGGTAAAATAAACATTGTTAGCGAATGGTTATTATCACTGATTCATCATAATCTTGGAGACTTTCTCTATTAGCAGAATATCTCGTTACTGTGTTTAGCATATCTTGGAATTACTTGACCTGTGCTTAACTTGCTTCGGACAATAATTATTTTAAATTTTGTTTCTTAATAGATTTAAATAAAAAAATAAAATTTAATCATTTCGTAAAAATGAAAATATTTTGTTGAATTTAAATTTGATATTTATTTATTATTCGAATTAAGACTAATTCCAAATAAAATATTAGAAAATTTATTTTTGGATTAATTTTATTTTAAAATTTTAAAAATCATTATAATGCCTAGGACCATATCACGTTGAATACACCGGTTCTCGTCCGATCACCGAAGTTAAGCAACGTCGAGCCCGGTTAGTACTTGGATGGGTGACCGCCTGGGAATACCGGGTGTTCTAGGCTTCGAAAATTTTTTTTTATTAAAGAGAGTAAAGTTTTAAAAAAAATCTAAATTTAAAAAGTCTTTTGAAAAATTTATCGAAGTTTTTAATTTAGTTTTTAATAAAAAAACTGATTCTGGATAATAAAAAGAGCTAATTTTCTATTGAAGACTTTATTTATGTTGTTTAACTGCTTGTGAAACTAGCAGAATTTGATGAATTTTAAATTCCTATCTTAATAAGTAATGAAAATTTTCATTTTTTTTAAATAACTAAATTTATTTTCAACATGGGTTTTTTTATTTAAAAAAAATGCCCGAAAACCATATCTTCTTTGTAAATTTTTAACTGAATATTCTTTCGTTTATATTCTTATTATAAATTTACAGTGCAGGAAATTAACTCGTATCATCTGATATTTACTGATATCAATTGGTAATATCTATCAACCGATATCAGTTAAGATCATTCATTTTTTTTTCCCTTCCTCATATCAGCTAATATCATTCGATATCAGCTAAAATTAGTAAAAAGTTTTTTTTATAAATAATTTTAAAACGAAAATTTAAAAAACAACAGATATTATTTTAAATAAAAATTTGTTATTTTTAAATTTATATTGGTAAAAAATAGAACAGCAAACCGGCTAGTTCTTCAGACTTAATCCGCTTGAAAATCTTTGGTATGATTTAAAGTAATTTGAAAGAAAACAAATTCCTCAGGAAATAAATCAGGCAAAAAATGAATATATTCAGGTTTTAAAACCAAAAAAAATAACTTATATATAAAAAATTGTCAAAAGAAGACTTTATTCTGGAATTAAAAGTTTTTCAGTGGTTGTGAAGTTCTTTTCAATTCAAAAAACTAAAATAACTTTTTTAAATAAAAGAGATAATTTAGTTCTGTAATATGGTTAATTTTAAGCAAATTTGCTTAATCTCTTAAAATAAGCCTGCAACTGGTAATCCTATGCAATTTCTGAATTTTGCACGGAATTAAAAACTATTCCAAATAATTGAGCAATTAAAAAGTAATTTTTTTACAGACTTATATTTTCGGATTAAGCAAAATTGTTTAAAATTAACCATTTTATCTCTTTTATTAAAGATGTTTTTCAAGCTTTTCCGAATTAAAATGATCGAATTGAAACGAACTTCGAAACCCCAGGTTTTTGATAAAGAGTGAAAAATTATCAAGACTAAATGTTGTAGAGAATCATAAGTTCAATATAAAATTCAATCAACAGTGGGTATTTTAAAAACAATACGACCTTAACGGTCGCGACCAAAAATCAAATCATCATCGGCCCCGTACCGAACCAATAGCGGTACTGCAACGTACCATACCAAGAATACTTAGCGTATTAGGCGTACCAACAATGGATTTTTTTATTCCCAAATAATTCACGAATTACCATTTATAATTCGTAATTTATCAAAAAATTAACTTAACTTATCTAAAATTTTTTCAATAATTAAAACTTGTATTCAGTGAGAAAACTTCAACGTTTATCTAGAAAATATTAGTGTAAATGATGTCTCAAAAATTATTAACGATAAAAAGGAATTCCAGAGTTGGTCAAAAAGTCAAAGTCTAAAGTCAAAATCGAGCTTCTATTATTTATTAAAAAAAGGGCCTGACCGGGGATCGAACCCGGAGCCTCTCGCACCCAAAGCGAGAATCATACCACTAGACCATCAGGCCATATTAAATTGATAAAAAGCTATAGGAATTTTCGTGTCAATTTTATTTTACGCACTGATGATCAAAAAAGATACAAAAATCATATTTTTTACGATTTGTAATTTTAAATTATAGGCCTGATGGTCTAGTGGTATGATTCTCGCTTTGGGTGCGAGAGGCTCCGGGTTCGATCCCCGGTCAGGCCCTTTTTTTAATAAATAATAGAAGTAATCCTTAAAAAAAATCGTTATTCCTAAATCTTTTTCAACAATTCCAAAAAAATGATTTGCATAAAAATAAAAACATAAATAGTTTTTCAAAGCTTTAAATATAGTTATTTTTAATCTTTTTATATAATTCTTTGAAAATATAAACAAATTCGATATATCTTATTATGAAATATTTATAACAATAAGCCAGTTTAAAAATCAATTTTGATGATTTTTTAAACGGTAGAGGAGAATGAATAAAGAAATATTGCCTTCAATATTTTAAAATTTTTATTCAAAATACAATTTTAACAAAAAATCTATTGTCTTATCTTTATTCTAACAAACGAAAAAACTTGAATAAGATGTTGATTTGCTTGCACCTTGCAAGATTTTAAAATTTTCAATCACGATTAAACAATTTTTTGAATAGTGAAAATAATAAAAAATCTGGTTCAAATCTTTCAATTGTCAACTTTGACAAAATTCAGAATTTGCATTCAATTCGGTCAACTTACACTTTTTGTAGAAACAATTTGCTACTAATTTTATTAAAAAAAAAAATTATAAATACACCAATAAATCATTTTATACTGATTTAACAAGTATTAGTAAAAACGGTGTATTTTCTTTAGCTCCTATTGTCAGTCAATCAAGCATTATGATAAAGTCAAGTCACACACAAAGCAAAAAGATGAAATTAGTTAAAAACATTCAAAAAAGATGAAATTATTTGGTAGAAAATTCTTTCTAAGAAAAAGAAACGAACGAGACAAAATTTATTGTCTTTTTAACATGAGTCTTATTCAGCAAAGATACCTGCTAAATTTTGTATATAAAATGGAAGGGATAAAAATCCTATACTTGTTGCCAAAGAAGAATACAAAAGAAAATTAAAATCAAAGCAAATAAACTGTAATTTAATAGAAAAAAGGAGAGACTCTGTTGACCCTGAAATTTTTGTTGATAATTTGAGCCATCAGGTTCAATCATATTTGAAAAATTCGGTTTTCAGCCATCTTATTTAAAATGTGGTGATTTGGGAAGGAAATTAATTTATAGAATTAGAAAATTAGAATATAGAGACCAGTTTTTTTTAACTAAGAAAAGAATCAAAAGGCTCAAAAAAGGAGCCTTTATTCCTAAAATAAATATAGAACTGTATAATATACGGGAAAAATAAAAGAATAAATTAAGTTCCAAGAAATCAAATGTTTTGAAAATTAAAATTAAAGCTGAAAAAATAATTTTAAGATTTTTGAAACTTTAGTTTTTAATATTTGGCTGATAATTTTTAAATCAAAATTAAAAAAATTTGTGGCACTTTCATCACGTGATTTAAATTTCAAATGGAAAGTTCGCTAGCGAAACCAAGCGAAATTCAACGTTGGAATATTAAGAATTCAGTCAAACTGAATCTTAAAAAGTTGGAGAAACCTGTTAATCGCAAAACAATCTTTAAGCAACTCAAATGTGTACTCAGAAACTCGAATTTAAAAGAAATTACAACAAATTAATGGTAAATTTTTTAAGATATAAGATGCTAACAAATTTCCGGAGACAAGAAGATACTCGATATTTAGGTTTCACTATCTCCCAGAAGATTTCAACAAGGAATTACTTCGAGACTTTTTCGATGCTGTTAAAATCAATGGTCTCAAAGTTGAACAAATTTCAGAAGAAACATACAATAAAAGTCAAGTGAAAAACGGCGTAAACGAGTGAAAAGTTAGTTAGAAACTCGACTATTCCAACATTTCTAAAACGTATTAAACTGCGTAATTTCAATTGCTGGACAGAGGCAAAATTGCTTTTTTTGTAATGGTGAAGGACACAACATTGCTAGATGTCCTGTTAAGAACCACGCTTGAAAAAACTGTAATCAAAAAGGACATTTGACTCATAAATGCTTTTTAGCTGAGAGGCTTAAATCGATTGAACGAAAAAAATCCAGTATATCGAACTAGCGATTTAAGAAGAAGAAGAAGAAATTTCTCAAAATGAAATAAACATGTTGGACATGATAACCAAAAATCCACAGTTCCCAAATAACGAGTCAGCAAATGAGTAATCTCTTGTGTCGTCACAGTCCAGTCGAAAAAGTATGCATACTTCAGTTCTATCAGTTAATCTTAATAAATATTCTGAATAAATAAACTGCTCAAATTTATTTATCATCTATAAATTCATAAAAATACCTTGTTACCAATGTTTAAAAAAACAAGTAAGCAAATCAAGCGGGGTTCAAAATCCGACAATTCACAAACAGCTGAATCGAAAAAACTAAAAAATCAAGCTAATGATAAGGAAAACAATGAACATATTGGCATAATTCAAATTAATTATATTGGACGCAATCCAGGTGAAAACAACAGCGATTTTGTACAAAAACAGTCAAACTCATACATACAATGATGAAAAATCTATCATGTCAACTTTCCATTAAGAACAGGTTAGTAATTACACACTGGAACTGTCTTCACTTACCCAGGAGGGTTCATCTCTTAGCAAAATTTTTAGTTCAAAAATGTCCTGACATTGTTTTACTCAATGAAATAAAAATATATTTGATAGAGACATTTTTCATCTTGATTTTCCCTTTTATCAGTTCATCAAACCACGCACGCACGTCGTTCAAACCACGCAACAAGTATGGAGGAGGAGTAGTTATTTTAATTAAAGAAGGAATTGATATTGAACAAGATTTTTCATATGAGGAATTCAATTCCGAACTCCTTTGTATAAAACAGAGTTGTTTAAAAGTCACATGTCTCAAGTCAAGTCCAAGTCAGGACTTTTAAAATTTTTTTATTTAGCAGTCCACAATTTTGACTGCCAAGCTGAAAGACCGCCTTCCTAAAGGTTGGCCGGTTTTTTGCCGCCCGATTAATTCAGACTGTTTATTTTATTGTTTAAAAAATCGTCCTTGTAATGGACCGGTTCGTTTTGACCGTATCCAACACTAGCAAAAATTGGCGTATGAAATGGAAGAAAAGTTGGCCTGAAGCAAATGGACCACAAAAATGGTAAAAACACATTGAACCAGTCCTGCTTGGACTTTGCAGAAAATAAATAAAAAAAAAGTCGGGACTTGGAATTTTTTTAAAGACTTTTAAACAACTCTGGTATAAAACTAAATTTGGGAAAGAATAATAAATTAGTTGTATTTAGTCTTTATAATCCACCCATTGTGTTCTGAACCTTGAGTTTTTTAAAACAGTTAATAAAAAATGTAGGAACTACATCTAAGGTTTTGATCTAAACTCTAGAACAAAGCAAATAGGCTGCACAGTGAAAAATGAAAACGGTATAATGTTCGAAAGAATAATCAATGAGTTAGACTTTTCAATAGTCAATGAAAAGCGTTCTACTTTCAATATTTTATTTGAAATTCTATATCTTTATTTTGTATCAACTTCATTAATTGACAGGATTACCGACATCAATGTCTTAAATAGTTAACACATGACTAAGGACCATTTCCCGATCGAAGCATCAATTTCTAAGGGCTATCAATTAGAAAAAAAATCGACAGCTTAAAAAATTTAATTAAAAGAAAGCGAACTGGCAATTATTTTGCGAGGTTTCAAACTCTTAAATAGTTATTATCGCTGAAAGTTCCATCAGAACAAATCAACTAAATGATTAAATCGGCAAAATCATTAAAACCAAAAGCATTCATTATCTTTCTCAGAAAATCTACATAACCAGTCAGTGTAATTTTATTGATCCAATTTGCTTAAATGAATTATAAATGGCTTTAAAAAGCTTGAAAAATGAAGCACCACCAGGACGTCACCAAATTCATAATTTAATGTTAAAAAACTTATCTAGAAATTCATTTATATAAATCAAAGAACTTTTCTTGGAACAAAATTTTCTCCTTATCCAGGAGCAATCTTTATTTAGGAAACACCGGCGAACATCAGATAATCTAATCTTTTTAATTCAAAAAATTGTGGAATCATATAATAGAAAAAAAAGAGTTTGTGGCCTTTTTTTTGATATTTCTAAGCCTTTGATAGAGTTTGGCATGAAGGTTTACCTTTTTAAATTGATTAAAATGAATCCACCGCCTTACTTGTCTAAGTTGATTAAATCCTTTTTAGATAGTAGGACATTTATGGTAAATCTGAATGACCACTTGAGCGATGGATTTCAAATAACTGCAGGTGTTTCTCAAGGCTCAGTAATTAGTCTTCTTTTATTTAGTATATATATTAATGACATGCCCAAAAGAAACAAAACAAATAACGAATACTCTCTGCTTTTCGCAGATGATCTAGTAACATTCTTCATTTATAACAAAAAGGGGAACCTAGAAAATAAGATAAAAAAATACACCAACGAACTAGAACAATGGCTTATTAAATGAAAAATGAAAATATCATTCAAGTCGTGTTCGGTAGTCTTCTCTAGGTACAAAAAAAAGAGTGATAATATTAACTTAAAAATTTATGGAAACAGAATAATGAGCCAATAATAAATCAAGTTATTGGTATAAAATTTGATTCTAAATTAAATTTTAATATATTTGTAGACGAAATTAAAGAAGGCTGCAACAAAATGTTAAAAATTATTAAGATATTGTCAAACAAAAATGGGGTCTTACTCAAAACAAGCTTGAAAATTTATATAAATCTATAGTCGGAACAATTTTAGACTATTCTTTTCCTTGCTTGAACTCATTTTCAGAAAATAATATAAAAACTACAAGCAATTCAGAAAATAGCAGTTAGATCTACCCTTTAGTTAAAATATGATACTTCTTCTAACATCATTTAATAAACTAAACATCATTAAGAAATTAAGACGCTAACAAAGTTATTGATCCAAGAAAATATTGTTCATTTCGAATATATTTTTTACCAACAAATTTCAACACGCAACTACTTCAGAACTTTTTCAACGTTATAAAAATCTATGGACACAAACTTGAAGACATTTCGGTGTAAAAAAAACAAAGACAGCTTCATTAAAAACGGAGTCAAATGAGTCAAAATCTCTTTTCATAAAGACGTCTCCAATAATTCAAAGTTTATCTGGACCAACAGTTATGTATGGGTTAAAATGTCTTTTTACTAAAGCCGGAAAAAGCTTAAAATTTACGAAATATTGTGATTATTTTTTAAATGATTACGCATTGCCGATGTTGATTTTTTGAATAAGCAGCATCAAAATGTTTGGATATTCAGGAATCACCAACGAAAACCGAATGTGAGTGAACAAATGAAGTTGTTTTATACTCTTTTCTTTTTCTCCCTTTATGTATTGGAGTTGGAGTCTCTTGAAAACTATTAATAGATGACTGACTAGTACAAACTTAATGTTAGAAAATTTTTAAAATCCTTGTATGAGAATAAAAATTACTTAAAAAAAATCAGAGTTGTTTAAGAGTCACAAGTCTCTGAAAATAATAAAAGCTAAGAGTGAGATTTTAAAAACAAAGAAAAATATGAAGAGATTTTAAAGAAGAAAATTAATTAAAGATTTATTTTTCACACGATTGTTTTTGACACGATTTTTTTTACCCGATTTTTACAGGCCCGTTTTTTTTAAATGCCTCTCAATGGAATACTAAAATAGGTCATTGCATAAATTCTAAGATTGAAGTCCAAGTATTTTTAAATCAGTTTTTTTTCATTAATTAGTATTTTATAATTTTGAAGTTTTTAGAATTTTTAATTAAATTATTAATTATGATATTTTTAATCTCTTTTATAAATTTTAATTTTTTTTAAATTTATTATTTATAATATCATTCAAATAAGCAAGTTGTCTTAAATTCTTAGATTGAAGTCCAAGTATTTGAAATTGAAATTTAATTTGACTAATAAGTTCATTGTTTTTGGACGGATTTCTGGTAACATTCGTGATCAAAAGACTGGAAAAGAAATTCACAAGGACAAGTCTAAGAAAGCATTAAATTTTAAATCGAGAATTTGATAACTGGAAAAGATTACTACCAGAAAGAAAACCAGATTTTAGCGTCAGTCTAGTTTAACTGCAATTACAGCGGTTCACATAAAATCGTAACACCACCCACGGCCTATTTAGCGTGTTTAGCAACATTGTCCGGGCTTGTCGCTCGACATTCTCAACTCTACAAGAACATATTTTTAGTTAACTTGATTTTTAAAATAAAAATAACAAAACTACAAAAGAAATACAAAATCAAATAATTAATTTTATAACAAAATTAAGGAAATTTAAAATATACAAATTAATAGATAAATGGAAAAATTTAAATATGTTTCTTTCTTTCATAAATCAGGTTAAAATAAAATATGATCTACTAGGTCTTTTAATGCCAAACGCATTGGCCGGCATGTCCGACAAGGCCGACAAAAAGCGACGGAGGTCGCGCCGGCCTTCTGTTTCATTATACCGAGGTCGCGACGTTATAATTTTTATAGAACCTCTTTTAACAAACTTTCTTTATTTTTCTTATGTTTTGGAACTCGTAATAGCCAAAAAGTATAGATTCTTTTTTTTATAATAATGACCCAGGTCCTGGATTTCTTTAAAAATACTTTGACATAGACTAGAAATTCAAGAAAAAATCCTTGGAAAATTACTAATGCTAGAGATCTTCCAAGGTCTTCATTGTTTCTTCTTTTGTGCAGGCAGAATTTTATTGTTAAGACCGGGAAGAATCACTTCCTTGTTCTCATTCTTAGCAAAGTGATTACAATCTAATGGACTTATTTTTAAAATTTTATCGAAACAGAGAAAATTTTTTTATTGAGACAGAGAAATTTCTTCTTGCTAGACGATCAGCATAAAGCGTTTCTTAATTCTATTTATTTTGACAATCAGCTTCTTCTTTTCGTTTATCTGTTTAATTTGTAGGTTAGTTCCGTTATTTAATATTTAGATTCGATATTCTCAGCTTTTGTCATAATAAAATATCCGCCTATATCTAAATCGTGCATTTGCCTAAGAATATCTTTTCTCATCGTTCGAGGGACAATGAATTGATACCTTTACTGATGTCAATTTTTTTCGATATTCTATACAATACGCCATTTATTTCTATTAATCTGTCTAATTGTCACTAATATGTCCTGAGATCGCCACTCAAACTTCCATTCAGTAGACGATTAACAGATGCATATTCAGCTTACAACCATTTCGAATTCATTGATATTTGATGGTTAAAATCATTTTTCTGAAATTTCATCAAATTGATATCTAGAACGCTTTCAATGATCGTATCGCTCTCGCCATTCTTTCCTTCGTGACTTTCTTCTATATTCGGCCAACGTGATAGACGAATAGCTATACCGCGCACTTTTGATTAGGCTTCTTTTTATGTAATTGAGTAATTGAGTTATTGGGAAGTCAACTTTATACTCCAATATGCAATTGGTTTCCATTAACCATTTCTTTTTTATGAAAACACACCTGCTTTACTAATATCCCTTGTTTCTAGCTTTAAAACTTTATCGAAATTCGGCAAATATGAAATTTCACTTGTTATTTTATCTCTTAGTAAATCAAAGGAATTAATACATTTGTAGTAAAAATGTTTTTCGAACTTTTTTTTATCCTTTAATGAAGCAAACAAGGGTTAGAAATTTCGCAAAGTTTTAAATTAATTTCGATAAAAACCTGTGATCCGGGGAAAAGTGTAAAGATTGTTGATCGATTTAAGTTTTTTAAAGTTCTTAATTAATTTTATCTTGTCTTCTTAAGGTAAAATTAAAAAACGGTTAATAACATGTCCCAAGTATATGACTTTATCTTTCATAAAAAACATTTATTTTATGTTTATGTTTAATAATTAATTAGGGAATATTAACTCCCCACAAATGAAAATCAGCTCTCCACAAATAAAAAACTTCTTCCCACAAACACGAAACTTTTCAACACAAATGTGTGTAATCTCTAACACACAAATTTTTATACAAAAATTGATACAAAAAATTTGTGTGTAAGTATACTTATTAATCATAAATTCAAAATAAATTTTAATAAAATTATATTTAATAATATTTTAATTATCGTTTAATAAATCGTTGCTATATATGTAATTTTATGTTTATAAGTTTATAAAAATATAGCAAATTTTACCAATTATCCTGTTGAATACCATTTATACGAATCTTTTGGTCTACCACGCTTTTGGGGTCTACCCGGTTATGTGAACATTTGGTCACATAATATGTGAACAGAAATTGTTCACGGCTTAGATGAACAAAATGTTCACCTAATTTTAATTATAATTATTTTTGTTCACATAAACACTAATGTTCAAATAAACCTCGACTGTTCACATAAAGATGCTCTTGTTCACCTAACATTCAATGCTAAAAAATAAAAAGAATAAAAAAATAAAAAATTTCATAAATATTTTTTTCATAAGTTTGTTAAAATTATTTTGAAACTTTTAATCATGTAAAAAGAAAAAGTAAGCGCTTACTTAAATTTAAGAACAAGTGATGAAATATTTAAGATATATAAAAGTAGAAAAAATTTTCACTTAAACTATTTGCTTATTTGTATTTCAAAATGTCGAAAATTTTTGAATCGGAAGAGTATAAGTTATTTAATTAAGTAAAAGAGCGTGGATTAGTATATCCTCAAAGGATTTGTACTAATCCAACATGTAAAAAAAATTGTCAAGATATGTCTCTTTATATATAAAAGCGCGATAAGAATGCTAAACATCAGTTATTGATTTGGAGATGTAGTACTTGTGGCCAAAACAAGTCTGTTTTGGATGAGTCATTTTTTAAATTATTTCGTAAACCATTGAAGATTGTAATGTAAAATGTTGGGCAGCACAGCTTACGATCGCAAAAACAATTAGTATGGCCGAAATTAATAATGAAAAAGTTAGTGGAGAATTTGTCTCTTCAGTTTGTAATCGTTTAAGACAAATATGTAGTCTAGCATTGGATAAAAAAAATTTAAAATTAGGTGGCTATCGTAAAATAGTCGAGATAGACGAATCTTTGTATGCAAAAGTAAAACATGGTGTCGGCAAAGATTTAATCAGAGATAGGATATGGGTCTTTGGTTTAGTAGAAAGAATCGGATATATAGACGATGATGATTAAGATAATAATGAAGGCGATGGCGATGATGAAATAGTTGACAATACCTTGTGTTATATGGAATTGGTAAAAGAAATAGATGCAAAAACTTTACTTAATATAATTGTAGACAAATGTAAATAGGAACAACTATTCAATCTGATTGCTGGCAAAGTTATTCACGAATACGAGAATTTAAAGACTTTAAACATTTAACAGTGAAACATAGCTTGCATTTTAAAGACCCAATATCCAAAGCTAGCACAAACCGAACTGAGAGCCTATGGAACGCTTGTAAAAGCAAATTCAAAGAGATGCGAGGATGTAGTAGATCAATGATACAATCATATATTGATGAATATTTGTGGCGGTTTAATAACAAAGTAACAACTGATCGTAAAAATGCATATTATTTAATATTGCAAGAAATCAGTAAATATTACGCGCCAGGGACAAAGTAGATATTTTTTCTAATGTCCACTCATTAACAATTTAAAAGTATATAATTTTTTTATTTCCCAGATTATATGATTTTGAATCTGAATTTAGAATTGAAATAGAAGAAGTATTTGATTTCGAAACGGCTTCTGAATCTGGTTCGGACAGTGGTTCAATTTGTGGTTCTTTAATAAGCACAGGACGTGATGATTAAGATAATAATGAAGGCGATGGCGATGATGAAATAGTTGACAATACCTTGTGTTATATGGAATTGGTAAAAGAAATAGATGCAAAAACTTTACTTAATATAATTGTAGACAAATGTAAATAGGAACAACTATTCAATCTGATTGCTGGCAAAGTTATTCACGAATACGAGAATTTAAAGACTTTAAACATTTAACAGTGAAACATAGCTTGCATTTTAAAGACCCAATATCCAAAGCTAGCACAAACCGAACTGAGAGCCTATGGAACGCTTGTAAAAGCAAATTCAAAGAGATGCGAGGATGTAGTAGATCAATGATACAATCATATATTGATGAATATTTGTGGCGGTTTAATAACAAAGTAACAACTGATCGTAAAAATGCATATTATTTAATATTGCAAGAAATCAGTAAATATTACGCGCCAGGGACAAAGTAGATATTTTTTCTAATGTCCACTCATTAACAATTTAAAAGTATATAATTTTTTTATTTCCCAGATTATATGATTTTGAATCTGAATTTAGAATTGAAATAGAAGAAGTATTTGATTTCGAAACGGCTTCTGAATCTGGTTCGGACAGTGGTTCAATTTGTGGTTCTTTAATAAGCACAGGACGTGATGATTAAGATAATAATGAAGGCGATGGCGATGATGAAATAGTTGACAATACCTTGTGTTATATGGAATTGGTAAAAGAAATAGATGCAAAAACTTTACTTAATATAATTGTAGACAAATGTAAATAGGAACAACTATTCAATCTGATTGCTGGCAAAGTTATTCACGAATACGAGAATTTAAAGACTTTAAACATTTAACAGTGAAACATAGCTTGCATTTTAAAGACCCAATATCCAAAGCTAGCACAAACCGAACTGAGAGCCTATGGAACGCTTGTAAAAGCAAATTCAAAGAGATGCGAGGATGTAGTAGATCAATGATACAATCATATATTGATGAATATTTGTGGCGGTTTAATAACAAAGTAACAACTGATCGTAAAAATGCATATTATTTAATATTGCAAGAAATCAGTAAATATTACGCGCCAGGGACAAAGTAGATATTTTTTCTAATGTCCACTCATTAACAATTTAAAAGTATATAATTTTTTTATTTCCCAGATTATATGATTTTGAATCTGAATTTAGAATTGAAATAGAAGAAGTATTTGATTTCGAAACGGCTTCTGAATCTGGTTCGGACAGTGGTTCAATTTGTGGTTCTTTAATAAGCACAGGACGTGATGATTAAGATAATAATGAAGGCGATGGCGATGATGAAATAGTTGACAATACCTTGTGTTATATGGAATTGGTAAAAGAAATAGATGCAAAAACTTTACTTAATATAATTGTAGACAAATGTAAATAGGAACAACTATTCAATCTGATTGCTGGCAAAGTTATTCACGAATACGAGAATTTAAAGACTTTAAACATTTAACAGTGAAACATAGCTTGCATTTTAAAGACCCAATATCCAAAGCTAGCACAAACCGAACTGAGAGCCTATGGAACGCTTGTAAAAGCAAATTCAAAGAGATGCGAGGATGTAGTAGATCAATGATACAATCATATATTGATGAATATTTGTGGCGGTTTAATAACAAAGTAACAACTGATCGTAAAAATGCATATTATTTAATATTGCAAGAAATCAGTAAATATTACGCGCCAGGGACAAAGTAGATGTTTTTTCTAATGTCCACTCATTAACAATTTAAAAGTATATAATTTTTTTATTTCCCAGATTATATGATTTTGAATCTGAATTTAGAATTGAAATAGAAGAAGTATTTGATTTCGAAACGGCTTCTGAATCTGGTTCGGACAGTGGTTCAATTTGTGGTTCTTTAATAAGCACAGGACGTGATGAGGAAGATGAAGAAGAAGAGAGAAATAGATATCAAGAGAGAAAGAGAGAGAACGATGAGAAAGAACCTGATGATGAGGAAGCTGATGACGAAGAAGCTGATGATGAAAGGTTGTATAAACAACATGAAGTTTCGACAACCCATTCCAGTACAGCTAAAAATGATGATGACTGTAATAATAGCTACGCTAATGCTTATGAATTTGAATGTGATGAAATAAACAATATTCAAAGACGTCTAAAGAAAAGTTCTTTAAGTGAAACTAAAAAAAGGCAGCTTTTTTTGAATCTTTGGCCAAAGACAATTTACAAATACCAGAGTCCACGGTTGAAAATGTAGAAAAAGTACTTAGTAACAAGCGTAATCCAGTGAAATTCGTTTTATGAGGTAAATATTTTGAAGGTGAACGTGGACTAAATTTACACAAATTAAAAAGTCATTAAATATATTTAAGAAAAAAGACCATTAAAGAAAAAAGACTAAAATATTATTATTTACTTTTCTAAACGAGCTTATTCATGATTATAATTAATAAGTTTTTTTGGTTCACGTAAATTTTATGTTGTTCACCTAATATCAGTTCTGTTCACATAACCACCTGGTGTTCACCAAAAAGGTTAAAAAATAACTTTATGTAAACAAAAATAATTTGTTAAAATAAGGTGAACAAAATGTTCACCTTAGCCGTGAGCAATTTTTGTTTACATATTATGTGACCAAATGTTCACATAACCGGGTAGACCCCGCTTTTTTTTATTAACAAATTCATCGTCTCTAACAAGCTTTTTAAAGCTAACTGGTGAGAACAAAAGCCAAATTTGACAAAATATCTACAATCACAGTCTTTTTTTCTTGCATTTAAAGTGTAATAATCATTAAATATATTTTCCAACACGTTTAAATTTTTTCCAGGTGGTTAATTTTTTGGAAAAATTAATACATCTTGTGGTTGGAATTGGCTAATGCTCATAAGTTTTGGCTCCAATTGAATAAAATTTAATAATTTCAAAAGACTCAATGCAAAAATTAAACACGCTAAACTTTTTCCTGAAGGTAAAATCACGTTTGATCGAGGCGTTAAAAGATTCTATTGGCGAATTGTAAGCCTTCCATTTCGTAAATCTAGACTTTTCTTTAATATAAATATAGTCAATAAAATTCAAAATAAAATTATTCAAAGATATATTACTTGACAACCAACTCTTAAAAAGGTATTTTGCAAATTCTAAACAATGTTCAGTGCTAAAAGCCACAAATTGTTTATAATATTTCATAAAGTGCTCAAGAGAAGTAGTCATATGCAAACGCTTTAAGGTTTTTTTAAAAATAAAACCATGATGTTCTGATGGAATAAAATTTCTCTTGTCTTTACAATTCTTTACATCATGAAAATAGCACATTAATATGTTTATATTAGGAAACAGTTTATTAGCAGCATTGTAGGATGCATTGCAAGCATCTTGCATCACATATTCAGGGTCAAAATCAATATCCAATTTTTCTGCTAGCTCGACTTTACCAGAATAAAAATTCAAAAAATCGAGCTTTTTCGTGACTAGTGATAAAAAAGGGGATTGGATGAAAATTACTTGCCATATCTGTTCTTCCAAAAACAACCAAAGTAAATTTATTTCGTATCAACTTGTTTTCACCATCAATGTGATAACAGCCAGGCAGGTTACTGTCAAGATTTTTGAGTAATTTTAATGATGTAATATTTAAACTTAAGTGATTTTCGTCCGAATCATTATAAACCAAGATAAATTTCGCCTTCCTCATCAAAATCGATGTAAAAAAAAAATGGTTTATTTTCGTCATTGTTTGGCTTAAATTGATTTTTTTTCACTAATTCTTTGACATTTTGAATTGAATTTGACGTATTTTTATTTCTTTAACGAAAAACTACATTTTGTATCTAATTAAAGATAACTTATTATTAAAATAAGATTATAATTCAATTAATTAATACCTGTCTTAAATTAATCTTCTTTACGTGAGTCAATTCTAAATTAATCAACAAACGCTTATATCTCGTTTTTGGTGCATCGTTTAAAGAATTTTCATGGTTTGTCATATTTTGACTGGTTTCATTTCTGATATTTCCGCTTTGGAAAATCATTATTTAAATAATTTGAAGTTTGTTTCTTATTTCTAAGCTGCATTGAAGTTTTATGTTTAATTTTAAATTTGAAAAATTTTAATTTTAAAGAGAAAAAGATTATTTAAAGCTTTGAAAATTATTTTTTTTTGTGTTGAAGAGTTTTTAAATTTTTCTTAACATTTGTGTTAAAAGGTTTTTCAATTTTTGTTTAAGAGTTTTTGGTATGAAATTTTCATTTTCGTGTTAAAAAGTTTTGCGATGTGGGGAGCAGTTTTTTTATTGTGGGGAGAAGACTTTCATTTGTGGGGAAGAGTGAGACCCTATTCTTTACAACTTTATCAATTATTTTTTGAAAATTAGCTGGTGCCATTTACAATCCATATGGAATTCTTGTTTAATAGAAAATTCCAATCTGCTTGAACATTTAATTCACAAAAATTTGTCAGTTGTTTCATCCGATTTTGGAATTGGATAGCTGTATTCTTTGACTTTACTTACTTTAGTCAGTTATTTGTAATCAATGCATAATTTTATCTTGCCATTTTTCTTTTTCACAGGAAAAGGGATACAGCCCAATCCGTATTGCTAGATTTATTGATATATGTCGCCACGAGTTGTTCAAATTTATTTTTTTTAATTTAAATTGCTGCGGAATTCTTCTGGGTGATTCTCGTATCGGTTAACTTTCTCATGTGTTTATCTGATGCATCGTAAAATTACAACAACCAAATTCTTTTATCTTTGCACACTAGATTTATACTGATATTTTGACTAATAAACGTCTTAACACTTTCATTATCTAATAAACATTCAATTCTTTCTCCATTTAAATATCAATAGACATATTTTAAGCCCTAATTATCTAATTCTTCATTTATGTTATTTGTGTTGGTAGAGAATTGGTTTCATCTTTCATTTCCTTTTGTAGTCATTGGCGTTGATCTTTTAAATGAATTATTTTGACTTTCGTAACCCAATCTTTTCTATTGATTGTCATGTTTTTCTAATTCCATTAGAGCATTTCCTCTTAATATGTCCTTTCTGATTTCACAAAAAACATCTCGTCGTTGGTTTTTGAACTTGGTAATTTGTCCTATAATTCCTACTTGTTGAATTAAGATACCATCCATCGTTTGAATTTTTGAACAATTTTGTGTAATTGATCTTTTTTAACAAGTAAGCATTAACAAAACATTAAAAAATTAGCATTCTCATATGTATTCCTTATTGAGAAGTTATAAAATGTTTATCGTGGTTTCGAAACATTATATCTTTCAGCCATTACTTGTCAAGGACTCATGCTAGTAATTGGCATCGCAGATAATTAACTAGTTCCCTAATTTAGATCAGGAGAAGCTTTTTGTCCTAATTCCTGCAGTACTCCTGCAGTACTCCTGCATACTTAACTAGCCCTTTTATAAGCTCTTGCCCTCTTCTAACAAAGGTATGGAGGTAGACATGTGCAAAAGATTCTGGTCTAATATTAAAAGGGCTCTGAATTTAGTTTTTACTTAATCATATGACTGATGGTTTATCAAACTAGCCACTAATTAATACGTTGTATCATTAAAAAAAGATTTGATAACACATTAATCTAATCTCCAAAAATTCTATTTAATTCCGGATAATTTTAAAATCTTTCTAGCCATATATCCACATTTGTATCCAAAGGAAAAACTGTTGGGGTTCTTTAGTTAGTTTTGCCGTTATTTGACTATTTTTGGTTAAGCTTTTTCCGTTTTAAACTGTTGGGAGTTACAGCTTCGTAATTCTCCGACTTGAAAATTTGATTTTATCAAATTAACGCTAAATAAAATATTTTCTTATTGTTGAATGAAATTGTTTTCTTCGATTTTCCATTTCGCTAATATTTATAATCAAACTTTTGGCTTTATATTTTAATTTGTTGAAACATCACTCCACGATCTTTTCAAAAAATCGCGTGAATAATTAGCTAAGTTTTTGGTTTAACACTTTTTTTATTATAAGTTTAGAAATAACAATCGAATCTCTTTTTGATTCAAATTAAAAGTTATATTTATTGATGTGTCCTAGCTTAACTCAATAAAAGGGGTTAAGCCAAAACTCTTTTCTTTCTTTTTCTTTATTCTTTCAATCCTCACATCAATCTAAAAAGTTGTAGGTGTAAACGTGTCGAGAGTAGGGTGTGCTTTTATAGCGTTCTAGATGTTTCGGTTAGTGTGTGATGATCCCATGATCACCATGCGCTAACACGATACAACACCTCCCCGTCGGCGACGCAAAAGTGGGGGGGAGGTGTTGTATCGTTGTATCGACTTTTGGAAGCGGACCTTCCCCTTTCGGTTCCGGGTTGGGTAGCGCTTCTCTTTTCCGGTTGTGGCTGTGCTTGCCGTGCTTTGTACTCGTGCTAAGGCACGTGCCGCGTTTGTTGAAACGATTGGACGCCCTTGTTGCCATGGCGCTGTTATTTCTTCTTCACCTGTGGCTACTCTGGGAGGCTCGCCTTCTTCTTGTGTAGTACCGGGTGTCGTAACCTTGTTAAGCGCAGGTAGCGCTGTCTCAGTCGCAATCGGGTTTCTCGAAGAAGCTTTGCCATGGCCTGAGTCAACACGGTTTACTGCCGGGACTTCAAACTTCTGCCGTTTGAATGGGGAAGCATCGCGGGTGATTGTTGCGCCATCTTCATCTCTGGCCGTAATCATAGAAGTTCTGACTGCTATGATTGTAAGCTGGCGGCCAGAGAAACGCTTCATCGACTTGCTTGTCCGTTTCTGGCGAAAATGAGGCCGTCGTCCAGCAGGGGCTGTTCCACCTCCTGAGACTTCTGTGCGTTGATTGCATTTACGCTCCGCTTTGAGCACAAATTTGACCTACTAAAGTGGGCCGTCTTGCCACAGCTGCGGCACTCCTGGTCTACTGCCGAGCAGCTCTTGCCAACCGCTGGTCGTTCCGTGTGACCCAAACTTCGCTTCCTGACCGCGGTTTTGCACAGCCGCGATTGGCTCATCTCATCTAGGGTTGAGTATACCTCACGCGCCGCTGCTCCCATCACATATACCAACAAAGCCTTCCTCTGCGCCGCTTGCGTCACGCCAGACGCCAAGACAAACGTTTCTAACTGTCTGCACAACGCTGGCCACCTCGTGCCTGCCGTGTGTATACATTCGTCATCTAGCCGGAACGGTGCCGACGGTGGAAGGCTTAGAACTACTGCCATGGTTAATCCTCCTCGCCAGATGATGTATCCTAGCTTAACTCAATAGAAGGGGTTAAGCCAAAACTCTTTTCTTTCTTTTTCTTTATTCTTTCAATCCTCACATCAATCTAAATAGTTCGTAATCGCGGGTGATTGTTGCGCCATCTTCATCTCTGACCGTAATCATAAAAGTTCTGACGTCTATGATTGTAAGCTGGCGGCCACACGATGCAACAATTTATAGCCTGATAATCTTGCCATACTACAATTTTTTAATTTTACTTATCATCTAATGCTTTAATCTAACATCTAATCTAATGCTAAAGATTTTTACTTTCAAAAAATGTCAATCTTATTCATGAAATATTAAAATTTTTCGAAAAGAAATCAAAAAAAAATCCAAAAATTAACCGGAAATATTGTTGGTTTTTTATCTAATATTTATTGCGAAATTTATTCAAGAAAAGGTTTCGAAAAAAAGAAGGAAAAGATGGATCGGTCCTTTCTTTTCTTCTACACGGATACTAATCACGGTTCATAACACAATCAATATACTTTTCGACTGAGCGCTATCGGAGAATGCTCAAAATCAAGCCTCTTGACCACATTTTGTTGACGTGTTACTATATTATAAGCTATGCCTCGGTTTTTTGTCCTTTCATATTTATGAGTGTCATGAATCAAGTTGCTAGTTTGTTAGTCTTACTTAACTGATTGATTGCTGTTAAGAAATACATTAAAATAGCTTAATTTGAATAAATGGTGTTGGTTTTTTGTTTTGAATCGATAAATTTTATATTTTTTATGTGACTATACTCCCACTAATTGTCTAAGAGATCCAGTCAAGCTACCCGTTAACAATGTCTATAAAGAGAATATACAAAGAAGCTATTAGACTCCCGTTCATTAAAACAATCATTCAAGGCAGCAAGTATGGCTTTGTCACGCTAAGGGTCCTATAAATTTATAGGCAGGTTTGATTCAAAAACCGTTTATTAGAACCTGTAAGGAAATATAACCGGTAAGTCCTAATTTCGGCCGATACTTTTCGAAAAAAATTATTTTTAAAAATTTAATTTTGGAAATTTTTCACTTTTAAGAAAGAAATCTATTTCAAAGTGACAATAAAATTTTTCCTTTGAGCATTCATTTTTTTTATAAAAAAATGAATGAATGCAAAATGAATGCATTATTTTTATAATAAAATTTAATTTACCATAATTTTTAAAAAAATTTTGTTGATCACCAAATTCTAGCACAATCTAAACGAAAAGAAATTAAATAGATTTAAAATCTTAATCAAATTAAAATAATACATTTTTTTCATTTTGTATTAAAATTAACTAATCATATTTATTTTAAATTCCGGTAATCTCAAGCAATTTGAATTATTCAAAAACTGGATGGTATCTAGCATAGAAAAGAAAAAATGAAAGTTTTGTATGGCCACATATGAAAAAATTTGATAGCAAAATAGATTGCCATGAAAAAATTGTTCGGCAGAATTTTCTTTTAAAACTAGTTCAAGTTCGGGAATGATTAAAAGAATGCATGAAATAAAATGAATAAATTAAAAGAAATGCTTGATATTAGCTTTTCAAAGATAAATTTCACCTGTGATGTTTGGACGTCATTGAGTAGGAATCTTAAATTGAAGTTACTTGCCATTTTATTACAAATAACTGGAAGCTAAACTATTACCTGTTAGACATAACTTATTTTCCACATCCTCATGATGCAAGTTTTATAAGCAATACAGTTTTTAAAAGCTAATTTTTTCCATAATTTTAATTATCTTTAATTTTGTAAAAGAAGAAATTGAATGATTTAGGAATACAAAAGAGAAAAGGAGATTGCAAAAGACAATTAATCATTAATGCCTACCAGTGTTCTTTCAGAAATATGCTTTTCGATTGGCACACTTATAGTTGATAAAAAAATAACACGATTACACTCAAACACAGTTCAAGAACTATTATGCTTAAAATCTTGGATAAATTAAAAAATAATAAATTTTAAAGAAATATTTATTTTTTTTATTTTATAATTAAATATAAATTTTTTTTGAAAATAAATTTTTAAAATCAAAAAGAGACTGGTGAAAAGCAAGGAAGAATTTGCTATAATATTTTCACAATACGAGCCAGAAATAAGACAAAGTCAAGCAAGGAAAAGCGCCAAGAAGCTCTCATTCAAAGGTCAAATATCTTCGATGCAAAATTGCTGTCTAGACAAACTCACATGAGAATTTATAACCCTAGCGATGCATAGAAGCAAAAAGAGAGAACAGAAGAGGACGAGACAAGCCAACGAAGCCTTAGTGGCTTCTATCATATTTTTATTCTATTACTAGGGGTGAGAAAAAGTTTCATGATTAATCATTAACCCCGTATAGCCGAATGGTTTGCGTGTTTGTCATGCAAGCAGAGGATCGAGGGTTCAAAACCCACTGAGGGTGAAAAAATCTTGAATCTTGAATCTTTTCAATACGGGGCGAATGTTTAATCCTTTTCATCATAAATATAGGGGGACCAGTTTCGACTGGGTAATAATTGCGGTGTCGATGATCATCTCGATGCAGTGGCCTCTGTGTCAGATCGGAGCCCTTGCTCAAAAAGGTACATGAAAAGGAGATGAGCGCCTCCCCATTATCCACATACAGGATAGAATAGGGACCAATATTAAAATAATTATTTGAAGTTTTTAGTCCTTATTTTGTATTCAAATAATGGACTTCCTGGTGAAAAAGCATATTAATTAATTCTGCTGATTTAATATTTAATATTTAAACATTTTGAAACGTCGTTAAAAAACATGTAAATAATTGTTTAGAATATCATTTTCTGGCTAATGAGCTTTTCGTTTTAGTTAGAGCTCGAACTAACCTGTCATTTTGTTTATTTTGCAATACAGCTGGTAATTTTACTTTCAAAGTTTTTAAGTGAAATTTTTTTTTTAAATCTGCCAAAAGACAAAAGTCTCGAGAATCGGTTATCTTTAATGGGGTGAATATCTGAGGTAAGTTGATGAGAAGGGTTTACTCTTTTATTTCAAAAATTCACCCAGTTTACTTAAAAATAGCCCATCTGACATAATTACTTTGGGTATTTAACTTGATTTTGAATTTTTTTTTGCAAATTATTTTTTGGGAAATTTTTTATAGTATTATTTAACTAATGATTATTTGAAAATTTGTTTTTTTTGAATTTTTTAAAATGATATTAGGGTCCTAATAAAACACTGACCTTATTTGAAAAATAAAAAATAAAATAACGATAATGATGATGAACGATTTGAAGGCCGAAGAAGAAGAATTTGGACCAAATGTTAAATAAATAATGAGCATAAGAAATTGACAAGAATCTTCACGGCCAGTCCTAAAAAAATTAAATCCTTTTAATGCATGTTAATTATATAAAATATCCGCGCTAATGAGTATCCCGAGTTTGCTGAGTGGCTAATGAGGATTGGAATTGGCATTGAAGAACCTGGTATTCTCAAAAATTCTCAAACCGTTCATCATCATACCATTTTATTATATCTGTACAGTGACTCATTTCATGAATGTGTACTGAATTGATGATATTTGTCTTGGACATTAGCAGACGATAAAAATATGTATCCAATTGAAGATCTTTATGAAGAAACCCCAAGTGGTTACCCATCAAATTCTCTTGAGCTTAAGAAAGAATGCATAGTAATGTTATTGAAAAACATTGCCTTCAATCAAGGATTTGTAATTGAACCCATCTAAAAATAAGAAGGCTATGGGAACGCTTTATTTAAGCCGAGATTTCAAATAAACTGTATAGCCATTTTTGGGTTAAAATATTTAAAAATTTTGTTAGACTTTAATTTTGGTCATAAAGATTGATTGCGCGCTTTCAGAATAAAAATATAAGATTTTATTTCTATTTTAAATCTTTAATTAAAAAAGATAAACTTTACTAATTTATTTATCAATAAAAACTTTAAAATGAACAAATATTTCAAATTAAAGCTTGTTTTTTATATCTGTATTTGTGTATTTTTTTGTTTTGTAATTATAATGTTCTTTTATTGTATTAATAAACGAATTGTTGGTCGGAAAAAGAATAAACCAATAGATGAAGAAAGTCTTAAAGATTTTAAGATTTTCAATCACGATTTAATCAATGAAAATAAAAAAAAAACTGATTCAAATCTTTCAATTGTCAACTTTGACAAAATTCAGAATATTGCATTCAATTCGGTCAACTTACACTTTTTGTCGAAACAATTTGCTACTAATTTTATTAAAAAAAAAAATTATAAATACACCAATAAATCATTTTATACTGATTTAACAAGTATTAGTAAAAACGGTGTATTTTCTTTAGCTCCTATTGTCAGTCAATCAAGCATTATGATAAAGTCAAGTTACACAAAAAGCAAAAAGATGAAATTAGTTAAAAACATTCAAAAAAAGATGAAATTATTTGGTAGAAATTTCTTTTTAAGAAAAAGAAACGAACGAGACAAAATTTATTGTCTTTTTAACAT
This sequence comes from Brachionus manjavacas, assembly GCA_019054805.1. Taxonomy (NCBI): domain Eukaryota; kingdom Metazoa; phylum Rotifera; class Eurotatoria; order Ploima; family Brachionidae; genus Brachionus; species Brachionus manjavacas. The sequence goes on from JAHQIY010000007.1 coordinate 92,086, forward strand.
GAGTCTTATTCAGCAAAGATACCTGCTAAATTTTTATGGAAGGGATAAAAATCCTATACTTGTTGCCAAAGAAGAATACAAAAGAAAATTAAAATCAAAGCAAATAAACTGTAATTTAAAAGAAAAAAGGAGAGACTCTGTTGACCCTGAAATTTTTGTTGATAATTTGAGCCATCAGGTTCAATCATATTTGAAAAATTCGATTTTCAGCCATCTTATTAAAAATGTTGACAATTGTGGTGATTTGGGAAGGAAATTAATTTATAGAATTAGAAAATTAGAATATAGAGACCAGTATTTTTTAACTAAGAAAAGAATCAAAAGGCTCAAAAAAGGAGCCTTTATTCCTAAAATAAATATAGAACTGTATAATATACGGGAAAAATAAAAGAATAAATTAAGTTCCAAGAAATCAAATGTTTTGAAAATTAAAATTAAAACTGAAAAAATAATTTTAAGATTTTTGAAACTTTAGTTTTTAATATTTGGCTGATAATTTTTTAATCAAAATTAAGAAAATTTGTAGCACTTTTACATATTTTTAGAAAAACACAAAAAAAATTTTTTCAACACCAATAAATAATCTGATAAAATTTTTATTAAATTTTAATAAAATTTTTAAATTCTAAATTAATTTTCTAGGCATCAATAAATATCTCCAAAATAGTAATTCTGAAAAAATACTTTTAACTAAATCGCTATTCCTTTTGCTGAAAAATTTTTAAAATCAAAAAAGTAAATTTTTTCTCGGAAAAAAATTTAATTCAGTTTGGTACTTAAACTTTTTTATTTATACTCAATTAAGGAAAAATTTAAAATTTTAAACTTTTTTAAAAAATTCAAATTTAATAAATTTATGTTATGTTATATAAATATTTATATTATATAAATTATGTTTAAATAATTTTTTAAAGCTTAGGTAACGGTCTTTAAAATATTCTGCTTTTCATTTTACATACTTTGATGGAACGAATGCAACATCTAAACAAAGTTTTTGTCAAAAATAGCCTGTCCTTTCAGTGTTAACTACTAATTCTATTGCGATTTCATCCTAAACATTCATGTATCTGTTATGCTTTCAAAATATTTATTAATAATGATTATCTCAATCAATAAACCATATGAAAATATAAAGAGTCAAAAAAAATCAAAAATTCAATTAAGAATTGTCTTAAAAATGTGGAATTTTGTCAAAATTTGAATTTTTCACATATATTTTGTAAAGAACTTTGTGTAAAAATTTCAAAAAAAATTGGGCTTTTTAATTTTACACGATTAATTGAAATCATTGAGAATGTTTTTTGCAAGAACACGACCTTTAGCCTTAATTGTTAATAGTTTAAAAAAGCTTTAATGTTTTAAAAATTATTTTTTGAGGCAAAAAGTCTAACGACTTCAAAAATTCTAAATTTAAGAATTTATACAAAACATCCATTTAACTTAGATGAGATTCTAATTTTAACAGCCTCCCAGAAAAGATGCAAGATACTAAGAAACTCTCTACAACTGTTGATCGTCGAAATGTTAAAAAGTTGCTTTGCTTCAATTGAATCTTCCTCTTTGTCCAGTGAAACTAAATGGACGTTAACACTTGCATATCATATATTTAAAAAAAATATCATTGTTTAATAAAAATTACAATAAATTTATTAAATCAAAATAAAATAATATATTGCATAATATTTTTAATAGATAAACGACAAGAAAAATATATTTATTGCCAAATTTAATAAAAATATATCAAATAAAAAAAAAATATACTAAAAAGAACAAAAAATTACTCAAAATTTTTTTTTTAACTAGTTCCTTTTTTTTTGTTTACATTTATTTTTTGGACAAAAAAAAATATTTTTTTTTGTAAATGCTTACCACACGTTTCGCAAATTTTACTCACACTTTCAGGAGTTTTTTGTCGCTTGCTACTTGGTCCTGAAACTGATTCATCAACGTCGAATATCAAATTTTCTTCTGGTTCTCTTAGAACAGACGGTTGAATTTAGACTTTTTAGATATTTAGCAGGAGCACCTCTTTTTTTGTTGTTATGTATCGGCAAATCCAAGCCAATTGAGCTGAAATCCAGTAACTGGAGTCTAAACGAAAACGAAATAACATGATTGCACTTGTATTGTTCGAGCCAAAAAGAATAATTTAGGTGTTTTTTAATTTAAAAAAGTATACTTTTAATCAATTAAGAATAAATCAGTAAGATCATTAAAACAAATATTTTTTATTTGATATATGGATGTATTATTAAATTTATGGTATTTTTTAATAAAATAATTATATTACACGAAACTGACTTAGCCAAATACATTTTTGATACTTTCAGAGAATTAAAATTTAATGAAATCCTGTTCGCTCCGGGATTTATCTTGTCAATTCTCTTTGGAAGAAATAAATTTGGATTTAAGTTCTATACTTTTTATGTCTTCGATCATAACGTCGAAATCATTCCAATATAGCATCTAAAAGTTCTTTATTTTCAATAACAGGTTGTTTATGGAATTTTTTGCTGAAAATTTTTTAAAATCCAAAAATTAAATTTTTTGCCAGAAAAAGGTTTAATTCAGTTTGGTATTTAAACTTTTTTATTTATACTTAATTAAGTAAAAATTAATTAATTTATTAATTAGTATAAATAATCCTCTTAATCGACTTATTTATCACAAAATTTTTTTAGCAATTTAAAGGATTTTTGGGTTTCCAACAAACCAATATTTATTGATTCACTATTTTTTGCTTGCCATTTTATTTTGAATAATTGTGTTGCATTTACAAAAAAATCCTTAGGAAATATTGTTTGTAATCCATATATGTCATTTTATTTATTTTATTTATTTGTATATCTGTATAGAGATAAGACTTCTTCAGATTAAAAAAAAACTTTTCAATTTCGTTTTTAAATCAAAAAATTTATTCAACCGTTTGTCAAGATTTTTAGCCCAACAATTCACTCTTTTTTTCAGATCAAACACTTTTTTAAAATAATCCAATCAATACTTTTTTCGATGTGTTGATTGAATTATCAACTACTCTAAAACAAGTTGCCTTTATTGATCTGAAGAAGAAGGCAAAATCAACAGTTTTTTCTGATGAACACAATGCTATTCAAAAGGGTGAAATTTTTTATTTTTAACACTTGTACCGCCTGTTAATGCTGGAAATCCTCCGTAAGTTAACTTTTATATTTCGTCCGAAAAAATAAATCTAGCTTCTTTAGCGTTTCTAAGTAATCGTTTTGTAGTCAACATTACTCGGAATTTTTGGTCTTGAAAAGCTTGAAATTCATGTTCGGCTACGAAAACTTGATCATCACTATCTGGTTTTTCATTGTATTGTTCACGCCAATTTTGGTTCATCGTCGGTTGATTTGTCACTTTATTTGACTTGAGATAACTTTGGGAATATTATTTAATTTTATCTTTTTTAGTGGTTGAAATCCAGCATTGATTAGATTTTTAAAAATACTTTCCGATTTGAGTCCCAATTTTTCATATTCGTCAATTTTTTAATCGATTTATGAAATAATAATCTCGCCATTGCTATGGCGAGATTGCTTTATTTGGATGATCTTCATCTGAAAACAACTAATAATTTCTTATATTTTATATAAATTTTTAACATAAATTAACGAAAACGCTCCATTTAATCTCAGCGAAACTGATTTGCTTTTGTGACCAATAGGTGGTAGAAACAAGAAGGATCAACATTTTAGCAACCTAAACAACCACTCAAGCAAGACAAAAAAAAACAGCAATAAAACGTAAAGTAACAAACCAAGTCGTCGAAAATCAAAAAAAAAGGGAAAAAGGAAGTAACAAACCAAAAACGCAACTTATCTCAAAATCCAAACGAGTCTTTTCAATCTTCAAGTTCATTTGAGATGGACAACAGTGTTCACTCACTCACAGATAAAAACGATTCCGTAATAATCGACGAAAAAGTATTTAGATACGAAATTAGTAATTTAATTAGCTTTTGCAATCCGCAAAAAAAGAAAAAGACAAAAACATTAACTTTCCAAAAGCGGAAATCAAAAACGCTTTTGTCAACATCAAAAACAAACAACTTTATTTAATCAAATCGGACAAAAACACAATTAAAAACCTCAATAACTATGAATGGCCAGATAAAGCCTTCTCACGAGGTATAAGCAAAGAAGAACCAAAGAAAAATAAAACTTTTATCGCAATTCGAGGAGACATACGACCAACAATGCTAACGATGATGACTTCAAAATAGAAATGTCGAGGCGTTACCATCTTGTTAATATTAAGCGTTTAACAAAAAAAAATAAAAACAATAAACCTCTTCCGTTAATTAAAGCACAAGTAAACAACAAGGAAACAGTTGAAAAACTACTAAAATAAGGAATAAGAATATGCTACACATCGTACAAAGTCGAATTAATGTCAAACCACAGCAATTCAAAAACTGCGATAAATTTGATCATGATGAAAATAATTGCACTAACGAAGCAAAATGTCCTCTATGCACTGGTAATCACTTACTCAAGCAATGTAAACTTTTCAAGAAAAAAACGCGAATAATGAAGAAAATCAAGCCCAAATAAAATGTTCCAATTGCGGAGAAAATCACCCAGCTTACAGTAAGAAATGTAAACAAATAAAAAGAGAAACAGAAAAATAAATCAAGTAATTAGGAAATAACTACGCTCTACGCTCAAGACACCAACGTTGTTGCTTCAAACACAACAAAAGCTTCCACATAAAGAAATAAAACAATAACTGAAAATCGAGCCAACACAAAAACAAAACAGTAGTGTTACAGCACACTCAGCAAAAACAAGCAATACAGAACTCAAAAGCTTAATTTCTTTACTGATTGCAAATATTACATACAAATCAACGACACGTCGAGCCTTGATAGATTTTCTGGACACGTCGAGCCTTGAAATGATCAAATATGCAATTGAATCACTTACCAAAAAAAAATCAATGCATACTAACTTCAAAATATCTTAATTGTCGTTCCTTTTCCAAAAAATTCGATAAAATTTACAACTTCATAAGATGAAAGGAATCGACGTCCTTTCATTAAACGAAACTTTTATCAATCAAAACAATGAATTTCTTAACTTACTAAATGCAAACAACATGATACGATGTGATAGAACCCATGCTGGATACGGTGGTGTTACCTAAATCATTCGTGCAAATATTAATACTAGACTAAACAAAAAAGAATCAACCCAAAAATATGAAATTCTAGCAACCAAAATATCCGACAATTGCAAAAAACTACTAATAATACCTCACCAAAAAGTAATTCAGACTCCGACTTCCTACAACCTCTAACCAAAAATTATCAAAATGTAGTTATACTAGCCGACTTCAACACACAACATCCAAATTGGTTTTGTAAAACACAAAATAGCAGATGAAAATCATTATTGAATAAATTAGAGGAAAATGAATTAACGGTTATATTGATTATAGGCAGTGGCCTTTTAGGAAAAGTGAAAAACATAATTGACCTGGCAATTTTAAGTACAAATTTATTTTATAAATAAAAAAATTTTTAAAGTATGCACAGACCAAAAAATATCTGATCATTGGCAATAATGTTTGATATAGAAAATATATCTATTCGGATTAACTTAATTTTAAATTTTAGCAACATAAGATACAATTCTACCAACAAAATTAATTCTATAGACGAAATCGTGAAAAAGTTCACATCCAACTGTAATTCTGATTAAATATCTATAAATGAAGCAACTTCAACCAAACAAGTCGGAAGAAACAAAAAAACCTTACCAAAATATCTAATCGAAGAAATAAAACGAAAAAAGAAACTTGAAAGGTTATGCACTAAAGCACTTGACCCTATTACAAAATGCGAGCTTAATAATATTTCAAACAAAATTAATCGCGAAATCCAATATTTAAACACCAAAAAATATAATACAAATTATGAGGCTTTAATTGAATGTAAGCCAAGTAAACAAAAAATTCTGGAATATTCTTAAAAAAGAGACAAAATCACAAGAAACCAAACAAAACTGAAAATTAAAAAATGAAATTAATGGCAAATCACTTCGAAAAAGCGTTTTCAAACACTCACTACTCTAACACAAAAAGTAAGTACTTTAACTACCATATGAGTAAAAGTTCCAGTAACACAATAACTTGCGACGAACTGAACCAAAATATTAAAAATCTTAACTCTAAAAAATCATCAGGCTTCGACGGAATAAGCAACAAAATAATTAAAATATTTACTAATGAACAAATAAAAGAACTTCTAGAAATATTTAACGCGTTACTCGTTTTAGAATACGTTCCAGAATGTTTGAAATTACCTTTAATTATGCCAAGGTTCTTGACACTGCACCTCACACAGCTATTATAAATGCCCTCAACAAAGTTAAATGCCCCGGCCGTTCAAGAATATTGATAAAGTCCTACCTCGAAAATCGAAAATTCAAAAAAGAACACAATCAGCATGAGGAAATATTAATTACACAATTCAAAAATATCAATTACACAAAAAATTTATTAATATCACAAAAATTTTACTTTTTTTCACATTCAAAAATAAAATAATGAATTTTACAATTTAATTAATTAATAAAACATAAAAATGTTAGTATCACAGTAATAAAAATTATTGTCATTGTAAATAAATCTAATTAATCTTTATTTAAAGCTGACGTTGCATTTTTTGGTGTACCTCTTTTTTTCAAATAAACAAATTTAGTTACACAATTGTAGTAGCCCAAATCGAGCTCAAGAAAATTACTAAGGTAAACCACATGAGCACAAGTGGCTCTATCCATAAAAACAATCAAAGTACAACTTAAATCAAACAAGCTTACTCTGGCTTTAATTCGGTTTGGGTTGCCATTTGAAATTGCTCAATTAATCAAAATTATTGTATAAATAATAAAAAATGTTGTTCATTTTATTTTGTGCAATTCAGTTGTTATATTAATTTTTCTATTTACATAATTCATATTTTTATTGTGCTATTCAAACATTAATATTGTGCGATAAATTCTTAGTCCAATCAGCATTCGTCAAATAAAAGAAGTATTGACGCCGGAATACCGCAATACGAGTCTCTAGTACGCTTTTATTTGCATTCTTCATCAGCGATTTAGGCAAAAGATTAAGAAAACTTGGCCCAGCCCTAAATTACACTCTCTTTGCTAATGATATTTCAATTTGGACAACTAACTCCAGACTAAAAACTATAAATAAAAATTTGCAAAAAGCAACTACAATTATTCATAAATTTTTCACAGAGTTGTGGTCTCTAATTTAACTTTGAAAAACGTAGCTATTCAGTGTTTTCCGGTAATTATACCGCCCATCAAACTATTTCAGATCAAACCTACCAATTAAAATCAACAACATTCAAATTAAGAAAGAACTAAGTCCAAAAATACTAGGAATAAAAGACTGACACAGGTTTGCCATTTAAAGAACACTTTTTTAATTTCAAATTTTACTTAATTTAATTAATATTCAAATTTGAAATTTTGTAAATTATTTTTTAATGCTGAAAGGAGAGCGTTCTTTCTTCAAGCAGCAGACCGTAGGTCTTATTTTAATTTAATTAAAAAAATAAATCTGAAACAAAACAATTCCCCTTTGAAACATCACTGATAACTTCATTTTCCATTAAATAAGCCATTGTTCTAGTTCGTTGGTGTATTTTTTTATCTTATTTTCTAAGTTCCCCTTTTTGTTATAAATGAAGAATGTAACTAGATCATCTGCGAAAAGCAGAGAGTATTCATTATTTGTTTTGTTTCTTTTGGGGATGTCATTAATATATAGACTAAATAAAAGAAGACTAATTACTGAGCCTTGAGGAACACCTGCAGTTATTTGAAATTCATCGCTCAAGTGGTCATTCACATTTACTTTAAATGTCCTAATATCTAAAAAGGATTTAAACCAGTTAAACAAGTAATGAGGTGGATTCATTTTAATCAATTTAAAAAGTAGACCTTCATGCCAAACCCTATCAAAGGCTTTAGAAATATCAAAAAAAAGGCCACAAACTCTTTTTTTTCTATTAAATGATTCCACAATTTTTTGAATTAAAAAGAAAAGATTATCTGATGTTCGCCGGTGTTTCCTAAATAAAGATTGCTCCTGGATAAGGAGAAAATTTTGTTCCAAGAAAAGTTCTTTGATTTATATAAATGAATTTTTAGATAAGTTTTTTAACATTAAATTATGAATTTGGTGAGGTCCTGGTGCTGCTTCATTTTTCAAGCTTTTTAAAGCCATATATAATTCATTTTAGCAAATTGGATCATTAAATTACACTGATCATAATTTCTAAAAAGTTCAGAGTTAGAATTAAGTCTTTCTTAGTATCAATTAAATCAGAATTAGGACAAAAAATTGAAAATAAGAGTTCTCCGAAGCATTTCCCTTTTCTTCATTAGAAATCCTTGTCATTTGAAATTAAATTTGGGATTAAATTTGGAATTAAAAAAGTCTTCTTGTTAGTGGGTTTTTTCCCACTTTCTTGATAAAATCAAACCAATATTGATTCCAGAAATTTTTTAAGAGGCCTTTAACATGAATGTTTGTCCGGATCTCAGAAGGTATTGTACTTTTCGATTTCAATTCTTGCCCTCTGATTTCGAGAATCATAGACTTGAAACCTTCTTTAATGCTGTTCGAATTGATGGACTCAATATTGAACACATTACCGAAGAAAAATATAAAGATAGACCCGAGAGGAAAAATGGTGTCAGAAGGGTGAGAACATCATTTCCAAAAGAAGTTGAGAATATTATTGGAAGCTTGTCAGGCCCCACAATAATGTATGGTTTAAAGTGTCTTGTGTCAATTGTTGGACAAAAGCAGAAATGCTATTTTTGTGATGATGAAGGACACAACATTGCTAAATGCCCTGTTAAAGAAACACTATGCGAAAATTGTCATCAGAAAGGACATTTGACAAAAAAATGCTCCATTGCCGAAAAGCTTAAGTCGCTTGAAAGGAAAAAGATTGACTACAATGATCTTTACATTGACCAAGAAGAAACGCAATCATTATTTGAAGCTGACCAAAAAGATAATGATGAAAATGTGATGCCAAAAACACCTGGATATCAGCCAACAAATTTCAATGACGTAATGTCCGAAATTAGCCCAAAAGACTCTAAAACTCCAGTTTTAGAAGAAGCTTTGGTAAGTCGTTTAAACGATTTTCTACCACTATGCCAGTCACTTGTCAATGTACGCTCAAATGATCAGAATGAGACTGAGAATTTTTTCCAAACCAAAAATCAAACCAAGAGATTTCCCGAATCTGATCCAAATGAAAAAGAGCTCACCGAAAATGAATCAAAGAAACCATTAGTTGTCTTAGAAAATCAAAACGACAGCACCTTCGAGTCTGAATCAAACAGTTCAACAACTGAATGTTCAATTCAAGTAGATCAATCATCTAACGAAATTTGTCAGCAAACTGCCGGTCAAAACAGCATTGAAGAAAATTTAGAATGAACAAGAAGATAAATAAATCAACTTTAAGAACAAAACCTCTTAATAAAACAAGGTTAGTAATTACACACTGGAATTGTCTTCATTTACCTGGTTGGGTTCTCTTAGCCAATTTTTTAGCTCAAAAATGTCCAGACATTGTTTTGCTCAATGAACTAAAGATAGATTTAAGTGAGGCAAATATTTATCTTGATTTTCACAATTATCAATTCATAACAAAACCACGCAACAAGTATGGAGGAGGAGTAGCAATTTTAATTAAAGAAGGAATTGAATTTATACAAGATTTCTCTTATGAGGAATTCAATTCCGAACTCCTTTGTATAAAAATGAACTTAAATAATGAATTGTTTATATTCAGTCTTTATAATCCACCCAAATGCTTCTGAACTTTGAGTTTTTTAAAACTGTTAATAAAAAATGTAGAAACTACATTTTAGGTGGTGATCTTAACGCCAGAACAAGGCAAATAGGCTGCGTAGGGGAAAATGAAAACGGCATAATGTTGGAAAGAATAATCAATGAGTTAGCCTTCTCAGTAATTAATGATAAGCGTCCTACTTTCAATATTTTTAATAGGAATTACTTTGAAATTCTTGATCTTTTCTTAGTTTCATCTTCATTAATTGACAAAATTACCGACTTTTGTGTCCTAAATAGTCAAGACATGACTAGTGACCATTTCCCAATCGAAGCATCGATTTCTATGGGCTATCAATTAGAAAATAAATCTGCAGCTAAAAAGTTTAACTATAAGAAAGCAAACTGGCAATTATTCAGCGAGATTTTAAATTCTCAAATAGTGAATATCACTGAAAGTTCCCTCACAATAGATCAACTAAATGATAAAATTACAGAAAAAACTATTTCTACTTCACATTAAAGCATTCCTTATTATTCGCAGAAAATCATTGTTATTCTGATAAAAGAACGTAGAAAAGTAAGAAGAAACTTTCAAAAAACTCGCTGTCAAAATCTCAAGAAAAAATTTAATCAACTTACATTCGAGTTAAAGGCCTCTTTAAAAAAATTCTGGAATCAAAATTGGTTTGATTTTATTGATAAAATGGGAAAAAACCCACTAACAAGTAGACCATTCTGGAAAAAAATAAATAAATTTAGATCAAAAAAAGGATCAAATTTAATCCCAAATTTGTTTTTAAATGACAAGGAATTCAAAACTAGTGAAGAAAAGGGAAAATGCTTTGGAGAACTCCTATCTTCAATATTTAGTCCTAATTCTGATTTAAAAGATCGTGATAAAGATTTCGAAATACTTAATTCTAACTCTGAATTCTTTAGAAATTATGATCAGTCTAATTTCAATGATCCAATTTGCTTAAATGAATTAATTATGACTCTAAAAAGATTGAAAAATGAAGCGGCATCAGGACCTGACCAAATTCATAATCTAATGTTAAAAAACTTACCTAGAAATTCATTAATAGAAATTATAGAACTTTTTAATTTATCTCTTCGAGAAGGTAGAGTCCCTAAAGCATGGAAAACATCGAACATTACTATGATTCAAAAAAAAGCCTCTTCTTTACAAGATCCTTTAAATTATAGACCAATTAGTATAACGAGTTGTTTAGAGTAATTACTGGAACGAATAGTTTATTCAAGATTATACAATTTTTTGGAACATAATTCACTCCTTATCCAGGAGCAATCTGGATTTAGAAAAAACCGGCGAACATCAGATAATCTTTTCTTTTTAATTCAAAAAATTGTGGAATCATTTAATAGAAAAAAAAGAGTTTGTGGCCTTTTTTTTGATATTTCTAAAGCCTTTGATAGGGTTTGGCATGAAGGTCTACTTTTTAAATTGATTAAAATGAATCCACCTCATTACTTGACTAACTGGATTAGATCCTTTCTAGATAGTAGGACATTTAAGGTAAATGTGAATGACCAATTGAGCGACGAATATCAAATAACTGCAGGTGTTCCTCAAGGCTCAGTAATAAGTCCTCTCTTATTTAGTATTTATATTAATGACATCCCAAAAAGAAACAAAACAAATAATGAATACTCTCTGCTTTTCGCAGATGATCTAGTTACATTCTTCATTTATAACAAGAAAGGGAACCTAGAAAATAAGATTAATAAATACACCAACGAACTAGAACAATGGCTTATTAAATGGAAAATGAAGATATCAGTTGAAAAGTCATGTTCAGTAGTCTTTTCTAGGTACAAAAAAGAGTGTGATAATCTAAACTTAAAAATCTATGGAAACAGAATAGTGAGCCAAAAAGAAGTCAAGTTTCTTGGTATTAAATTTGATTCTAAGTTAAACTTTAATACACTAGTAGACGAAATTAAAGAACGCTGCAACAAAAGGCTAAATATTATTAAGATATTGTCAAACAAAAAATGGGGTTTCAATCAAAACACACTAGGAAATTTATATAAATCTTTAGTCGGATCGATTTTAGACTATTCTTTTCCTTGCTTAAATTCATTTTCAGAAAATAATATCAAAAAACTACAAGCAATTCAGAATACAGCAGTAAGATCTATCCTTAAGTTAAAATATGATACTCCCTCCAACATCGTGCAACATGAAGCTTTTAATAAACTAAAATTACTAACAGTCTCGAATCGTCTTTTTGAGTTGAGCGAGAAATTTGTTGGGACAGGACTGAGTCATTCTATTCCATTGGTTGAAAGACTGGTGAAAGAATACAAAGAAGGTTTCGAATCAAGATATATTGAATACCCAACTCCATTGTGTAATTGCTACCTTACTATTTCTTCTTTTTTTCCTGAAACTTGAACTATTTAAACATGTGCCACAAGAAACAATCTTTTCCAATTTATGTCTTTTCAACTTTAATTTTTTTTAGCTTATTTACTCTATTTTGATTCTTTTTTTTTTTTTTTTTTTTTAATCTAATTTTATTTACTTTAATTTTATTTTTATTTTATTTTTAATTTATTCTGAAGGAGATTTAGCTCGGTAAAGAAAATAAATAAATAATAAATAAAAAATAAATAATAAGTTAAGAGCAAAATGTGAAACAAAATTAAATCTTTGAAGAATACTCAGTTCAAAATGCTACAGAATCAACTCAAAATATAATTACTATCTATAAAGCCACAGTCTTATAACAAATACAATACAGCATGTTACCATATATAATAGCCGCTAAAAAGGACAAAAATGAACTACATATCGTACGAAACAGAGCAATCAGAACAATATTTAATCTTAACCGATCAAAACCACAAAACCTACTAAACATTATCTCAAACCTAGAACCTTTAGAAGAACGAGCCAACAAAAATTGTATTATACTTCATTAAACACTCTAGCACCGTTGGCAAAGGAATCAAGAGTTTAAAAAGCAGTTGTAATTGGAGTAGATGCGATAAAAAATTTATCTAATAAAAACTACTTTTAAAATATTTACTCATTTTTTACTTTGTATTTAATTATTTATTCCTTTTTATTTTGAAAAGTTTTACTTAATTTAATTAATATTCAAATTTGAAATTTTGTAAATTATTTTTTAATGCTGAAAGGAGAGCGTTCTTTCTTCAAGCAGCAGACCTTAGGTCTTATTTTAATTTAATTAAAAAAATAAATCTGAAACAAAACAATTCCCCTTGGAAACATCACTGATAACTTCATTTTCCATTAAATAAGCCATTGTTCTAGTTCGTTGGTGTATTTTTTTATCTTATTTTCTAAGTTCCCCTTTTTGTTATAAATGAAGAATGTAACTAGATCATCTGCGAAAAGCAGAGAGTATTCATTATTTGTTTTGTTTCTTTTGGGGATGTCATTAATATATAGACTAAATAAAAGAAGACTAATTACTGAGCCTTGAGGAACACCTGCAGTTATTTGAAATTCATCGCTCAAGTGGTCATTCACATTTACTTTAAATGTCCTAATATCTAAAAAGGATTTAAACCAGTTAAACAAGTAATGAGGTGGATTCATTTTAATCAATTTAAAAAGTAAACCTTCATGCCAAACTCTATCAAAGGCTTAGAAATATCAAAAAAAGGCCACAAGCTCTTTTTTTTCTATTAAATGATTCCACAATTTTTTGAATTAAAAAGATTAGATTATCTGATGTTCGCCGGTGTTTCCTAAATAAAGATTGCTCCTGGATAAGGAAAAATTTTGTTCCAAGAAAAGTTCTTTGATTTATATAAATGAATTTTTAGATAAGTTTTTTAACATTAAATTATGAATTTGGTGAGGTCCTGGTGCTGCTTCATTTTTCAAGCTTTTTAAAGCCATATATAATTCATTTTAGCAAATTGGATCATTAAATTACACTGATCATAATTTCTTAAAAGTTCAGAGTTAGAATTAAGTCTTTCTTAGTATCAATTAAATCAGAATTAGGACAAAAAATTGAAAATAAGAGTTCTCCGAAGCATTTCCCTTTTCTTCATTAGAAATCCTTGTCATTTGAAATTAAATTTGGGATTAAATTTGGAATTAAAAAAGTCTTCTTGTTAGTGGGTTTTTTCCCACTTTCTTGATAAAATCAAACCAATATTGATTCCAGAAATTTTTTAAGAGGCCTTTAACATGAATGTTTGTTGATTAAATTATTGCTTGAGCTTTATAGCTTCAGCTTGTATTTTGTAATCTTCGTCTTAATTTCCTACGTTCTTTTATCAGAAAAACAATTTGCGGGGGAAGACTGGTTATGTAGATTTTCTGAGAAAGATAAGGAATACTTTTATGAGAAGCAGAAATGATTTTTTCGGTAATTTTATCATTTAGTTGGTCTATAGTGTTGGAACTTTCAATAATTTTTAAAAATTTAAAATTTCGCTTAAAATTTTATTTATTTATTTATTTATTTGTTTATCTGTATCGAGCTAAGGCTCCTTCAGATTAAAAAAAAAAAAAAAGAAAAAAAACCAGAGTAAAATAAAAGTAAAAATAATAAAAAAAATATATAAAAAAAAGAAAAAATAAAAAAAGTTAAAATAAAAGAAAATTAACATTAGATATGTTGATATAGAGAATAACAGGATACATATTTTTAAATGTCTGATTTTTCAGGGAAAAAGGAAGAAATGGTAAGGTAGCAATTACACAATGGAGTTGGGTATTCAATATATCTTGCTTCGAAACCTTCTTTGTATTCCTCCACCAGTCTTACAACCAATGGAATAGAATGACTCAGCCCTGTCCCAACATATCTCTCACTCAACTCAAAAAGTCGATTTGAGACTGTTAGTAGCTAAGTTTATTATATGCTTAATGATGCATTATGTTGGAGGGAACATCATATTTTAGTTTCAATATGGATCTAACTGTTGAATTTTGAATCACTTGTATTTTTTTAATGTTGGTTTCTGTGAGTGAATTTAAACAAGGAAAAGAATAATCGAGAATTGATCCTATTAAGGATTTGTATAGATTCCCTAATGTTTTGGGTTTAAGGCTCCTTTTTACATTCGATAGATATTTAATAATATTTAATCTTGAGTTACACTGCTTTTTTATCTCATCCACCATTAAACTATATATAAGTTTTGAGTCTAATGTAATTTCTAAGAACTTAACTTTTTCTTGTAGATTTAAACTGTTTTCATATAATTTTAGATCAAGATTAGTTTTTTTTCTAGAGTTTTTTTCAAAGATCGTGAAGCATAACTTTTCAACATACATTTTCATTTTCCATTTGAAAAGCCATTTTTCAATTTCTTTTAAGTACTTATTAATTAAACTCTCGAGATTTCCTTTCTTTTTAAGAATAAAAAAGGTAGCTAAGTCATCTGCAAAAAGAAGAGAGTATTGGCTATTGGTCTTATTTCTTTTAGGTAAGTCATTAATGAAAATGCTGAAAAGAAGCGGACTAATTCTGATCCTTGTGGAACCCCTGCTTTAATTAAGTATTGGTCACTCAAATGTTCGTTTGCTTTTACTATAAATGATCTGGAATCGAGAAATGATCTGATCCAGTAAATAAGATAAGGAGGAAGATTAGTTTTAATTAGCTTATAAATTAGTCCATCATGCAAAACTCTATCGAAGGCTTTAGAAATGTCAGAATATAAACAGCAGACTTTTTTTGTTTCTATTAAAAGATTCTACTACTTTTTGTATAAGAAAATAAAGATTATCCGCTGTGCGCCTATGTTTTCTAAATCCTGATTGCTCATTTATAAGCATTTATTATTTCTTTCAAGGAAATGGTATATTCTTGTATAAATAATACGTTCAAGTAACTTACCAAGGCAACTTGTCATACTAATAGGACAATAGGCAGAAGGGTCTTCAGTGGGAGGAGATATCTTTGGGATCATAGTTATTCAAGCTATTTTCCATGTTTAAGGGACATTAGCTTATTCCAAACTCATGTTAAAAAGATTACTTAATTCAACTAAAAACTTATAAGGGAGATTTTTTAACATTAAGTTGTGGATTCCATCTATACCTGATCCTGACACTTCTTTTAACTTTTTTTAAGAGGATGTAATTTCTGAAACAGTAATTGGTTCAATCAGATTATTTAGTACATTATTTTTTTTTAGGAAGCTGAGATTGTATCTGCTATTTCAGTATCAGTCTCAGATAAATCTAAATCTAAATGAGGACTTAAAGTTGTTTTTAAGATGTTTTCGAAAATTTCTCCTCTATTTTTATCTGTATTGAACCATTTTCCATCTTTAATTAACATAGGAATTTTCCTCGAACATATCTTTGATCTAAATTTATTTATTTTTCTCCAAAATGGTCTACTCGATAATGGTTTTTTTCCCATTTTATTAATAAGCTCTTGCCAGTATTGATTCCAAAAATCCTTTAATGTTGAACGTAACTCAGATGTTAGCTTATTAAATGTCATTTTTAGGGAAGGACATCTTGTTTTCTGAAAAAGTCTTAGAACTTTCCTTAATTGGTAATACAATGTTCTTCGGTAGACTCGATTTAAAAATAATTGCCAGTAAGCTTTTTTATAGTTAAATTTTTTGTCGGTAATCTTGTCAATTAATGAAGATGAAACTAAAAAAAGATCAAGAATTTCAAAGTAATTCTTATTAAAAATATTGAAAGGAGGGGGCTCATGATTGATTACTGAAAAGTCTAACTCATTATTTTAGAAATTATCGTTTGGCTTAGCAAATTTGAAAAATAAAATTTAATTAATAGCGTAATCACGTGATACACAAAACTGTTAAAATTTGTGGGTTAGCTATGTCGAGCCTAAATAGACGCTGGATTTTTAAAAATTCGGTCAAACTAAACCTTAAAAAGTTAGATAAACCAGTCACCCACAAAATTATATTTGACTCTTTTGATGTCGCACTTAATCAAGTCGAGAATGACGCAATCACGTCAATTTACAACTTTATGTCGAATAAGATATGGATTATCGAATTCAAAGACTCATCTTATGTCGAATAAATTTTTGGTCGAGAAATTGACATTAATGGCACAATTTTTAAGCTTGAAGATGCGAAAAAAATACCGTATCTAAGAAGATATTGTACCTTTAGATTTCATTTCTTGCCTACAGATTTCGATAAAAATCTTCTGAAAAACTTTTTCAACGCAGTTCGTATTGATGGACTGAAAATAGAACAAATTTCAGAGGAAAAGTACAAAGACAGACCTGAGAGAAAAAATGGCGTAAGAAGAATTAGAATTTCTTATCCAAAGGAAGAAGACAACATTATTAGAAGCTTGACTTGCCCAATAATCATGGACGGTATAAAATGTGTTGTTACAATCGTTGGACAAAAACAAAAATGCTATTTTAGTGATGAAGAAGGACATAATATAGCGTAATGCCCAGTCAAAGATTCAACATGTGAAAGGTGTAAGCAAAAAGGTCACATGACTCAAAAATGCTCGTTTGCCGAAAAACTTAAATCTCTTGAGAGAAAAAAAGTTGACTATAGTGAACTTTTTGTCGAACAAGAAGAAAGCCAATCAATCCATCAACAAGAACAAATCGATTCTGAAGAAATTAGTAAGCCAAACACACCAGTTCACAGCTAGATTCCAACAATAGCAATGATTCAAATCAAATCCATCTTACAGGATCTCAAATCCTTGAAACGCCTGTTTTAGAAGATCATCTTCGTGATGTGCAAAAATCTTACACTCAAGACATTTTAACACCGGTTCAAGCAAATAAAATTGACAAAACAAAACATTTTATTCAAACAAAGATCCAAACCAAGAGACCATCTGAATCCGAGCCCAACAAAGATGATTCAAATGAAGAAAAATCGAACATAGAAAATGATGTCAGAAGCAATGAGTTCAACGAGAAGCTTTCTACAAGGAACTGAACAATCTAAAAAGTTTAGAATTAAACACAGTAATTGAACAACCAACTGGTTCAAACAATATAGAAGAAAATTTAGAATGATCGTTTCAAAAAACAATTCTCTTATGAAAAAAAGGTTAGTAGTTACACACTGGAATTGTTTTCATCTTCCCAGTAAGACTAAACTTTTGGAAAATTTTTTGGTCCAGAACTGTCCCGACATTGTTTTGCTCAATGAAATAAAAATTGATTTGAGTGAATCAAATATTTATTTAGACTTTAAAAACTATTACTCAATAACTAAACCACGCAATTGATATGGAGGAGGAGTAGCTATTTTGATTAAAGAAGGAATTGATTTTTTACAAGACTTTTCTTTTGAGAATTTTAATTGTGAACTGCTTTGTATTAAACTAAATCTAGGAAAGAGTAATGAAATATCTGTGTTTAGTCAATACAATCCACCCAACAAATCACTAAATTTTGAGCTATTTAAAACAATAAATTGGAATTGTAGAAACTACATTTTGTGTGGGGACCTTAACGCCAGGACGAAGCAAATAGGCTGTTTAGGAGAAAATTAAAACGGCTCATTGTTAGAAAAAATAATCAATGAATTAGATTTTTCAGTGATTAACGACAAATCTCCTACATATAATATTTTTAATAGGAATTACTTTGAAATTCTTGACCTTTTTTTAGTTTCTTCTTCATCAATAGACAAAGCTACTGATTTTTGTGTTCTCATTAGTCAAGATATGACAAGTGACCATTTTCCAATTGAAGCATCTATTTACATTGACTACTTAATTAAAAGCAAATCAACAATTAGGAAATTCAACTATAAGAAAGCAAACTGGCAACTTTTTAGAGACACATTAAATGAAGATAGAGATTACCTTAGTGAAAACACACTTTCAAAAGATAAGCTGAATAACAAAATTACAAAAAAAATCATTTCTGCTTCACATTAATGCATACCTTATCAATCAGAGAAAATATACAAAACTAGTCTACCACCAGATATAGTTATGCTGATCAAAGAACGTAGAAAAATTAGAAGAAACTTTTAAAGAACTCGTTGTCCATTACTTTAGAAAAGTTTTAATCACTTAACCTCAGAGTTAAAAATCTTAGTAAGAAAATTCTGGAATCGAAATTGGTTTGATTTCATTCGGAAAATGGGGAAAAATCCACTTTCAAGCAGGCCTTTTTTGAAAAAAATAAACAAATTTCGAACACAGAAAGGATCAAAATTAATTCCAAATTTGATCTCAAATAACAAGGAATTGAAAACTGATAAGGAAAAAGGAAAATGCATCGGAGATATATTATCTTCAACATTAAGTCCTCACTCTGATCTAATAGATAATGAAAAAGATAATGAAATAATAAGCTTTAATTTTGAATACCTCAAAAATTACAATTAGTGTAATTTCAATATTCCTATTTTCCCAAACAAACTTATACTGGCTTTAGCGGAAGCGGCCTCAGGACATCACCAAATACATAATCTAATGCTTAAAAATTTACCAAGAAATTCCTTAATAAAATCAAAACTTTTTAACTTATCTCTGCGACATGGTATTATTCCAAAATCATGGAAAACTGCGAACATAACTATAGTTCAAAAAAATGCATCTTCTCCACAAGATCCTTCAAACTATAGACCAATCAGTATAACAAGTTGCCTAGGAAAGTTACTTGAGCGAATAATCTACACAAGACTCTCCATTTTTTTTGGAAAAAAATTTATTACTTATCCAGGAACAATCAGGATTAAGGAAACATCGGAGAACTTCCGATAATCTTTACTTTTTGATTCAAAAAATTGTAGAGCCATTTAATAGAAAGAAAAGAGTTTGTTCCCTTTTCTTTGATATTTCTAAAGCCTTTGATAGGGTTTGGCACGAAGGTTTAATTTATAAATTAAAAAAAAAAAATCCACCACAATACTTAATTAACTGGATTAGATCCTTCTTAGACTCAAGGACATTTAGGGTGAATGTGAATGACTACTTGAGCGACGAATATCAAATAACTGCAGGTGTTCCTCAAGGCTCAGTTATAAGTCTTCTTTTATTTAGCATTTATATTAATGACATCCCTAAAAGAAACAAAACAAATAATGAATACTCTCTTCTTTTTGCAGATGATCTAGTTACTTTCTTTATTTACAACAAAAAGAGGAATCTTGAAAATAAGATTAATAAATACACCAACGAGCTAGAACAATGGCTAATTAAGTGGAAAATGAAGATGTCAGTTGAAAGGTCGTGTTCAGTAGTATTCTCTAAGTACAAGAAAAAAAGTGATAATCTTGACTTAAAAATTTATGGAAATAGAATAAAAAGCCAAAAAGAAATTAAGTTTCTGGGTATTAAATTTGATTCTAAATTAAATTTTAATACATTGGTTGATGAAATAAAAGAACGTTGCAATAAAAGGCTAAATATTATTAAGATTCTGTCAAACAAAAAATGGGGTCATAAACAAAAAACATTCGGAAATCTTTATAAATCTTTAGTTGGTTCAATTCTAGACTATCCGTTTCCTTGCTTGAATTCATTTTCAGAAAATAATATAAAAAAGTTACAAGCAATTCAGAATACAGCAATCAGATCTATCCTCAGATTAAAATATGATACTCCCTCCAGAATCATCCATAAGAAGGCTTTTAATACACTTAAATTACAGACAGTCTCGAATCGACTTCTTGAGTTGAGTGAGAGATATGTTTGGACAGGACTGAGTAATTCCATTCCATTGGTTGTCAGACTGGTGGATGAATACAAAGCGGGTTTCGAATTAAGAAATATCGAATATCCGACTCCATTGTGTAATTGCTACCTTACAATTTCCTCTTTTTTTCCTGAAACCTAAACTATGTAAATCTGAATGACCTAAAACTCTCATTATCATATATCTATTTTTTATTCCAGGTTATTAACTCTACTAAACTTTATTCATATTTTTATTTTGATTTTTTGATTTTATTTTACTTAACTTTTTTAATTTTTAATTTTGCTTAAATTAATTTTTTATCTCATTTTATTAACTTTAATTTTATTTTTGATTTTGATTTTTTTAATTTATTCTGAAGGAGCCCTAGCTCGGTACAGAAAACAAATAAATAAAATAATCATGGATTATTCTTTCCAACATTATACCGTTTTCATTTTCCCCTACGCAGCCTAAATAGCTACTCCTCCTCCGTACATTTTGCGTGGTTTAGTTACGAACTGTTAATTGTGAAAATCAAGATAAAAATTTGCCTCACTTAAATCTATCTTTAATTCATTGAGCAAAACAATGTCGGGACATTTTTGAGCTAAAAAATTTCCTAAGAGATGAATCCAACTAGGTAAGTGAAGACAGTTCCAATGTGTAATTACTAACCTGTTCTTAGAGGAAAGTTGATAGATTTCTCATCATTGTATGTTTGAGTTTGACTTTTTTTGTATAAAATCGCTGTTGTTTTCTTCGTTACCGAAAGGTTTCGGTTTTTGCTTTGATGAGTTTTATTTTAAATTAATTAGAAATCAATTAAGTTATAATTTATTGTAGATTAACATTCAATTATAATTATTAGATCCGATAATTTTATTCCCGATTTTTTTAGACCAGATTTTTTTATACCCCTGATTTTCACAGACCCGATTTTCATATACTCAATCTCAAAAATCGTTTCCCTGTTGGTTCTAAGGCCAGATCTTTTTTTGGGGACAGGTACAATATTTTTTTCCATTGCGATAGTGGGTCCGACCCGCACAGCATTTCTGAGCACAAATAACGGACCTGTTTGGATGGTTGCATGGACTCTTTGTGGATTTATTCTAGCTTCAGCTTTACTAGTTAACAACGGGGCGGTCGGTCGACTGCCGTTCGTAAGATTGAACTTTGATTGGAGAGCTTGTTGTTATAGCAGGGGCCAGTGTATTGAATAAGCTTGTCCACCTTGATGCTAACCATTCGGTGGTCGAATTTACAATCGGATTTTGGTATGCTCGAATCTGTCCAAGTCCATTTACGCCTCTTTCTGTTTGTAACGAAGGACTGTGCGTCACAAGGGGTATTTGCTATGCACTAGCTGGTCATTTTTTCCCCATTTTCGCTTGTTTTTTCGAGGTAGACATGGCTCGATTGTAGTTGCATCAGCTTTATGACTTTTAAGCCCAAGTCTGGCGTTAGAATCTCCGGCGACGATAAGAACATTATGCACTAGTGTGTTCTCGGTGGCCATCTGCAGCGTGTAGAAGGCTTACTTGTCTGACTCGTCCGCGTCCGGTGCGTTTCCGCTATAATGGTAAGCATCGGATTGCCTTCTAGGTGTGCGTTGATTATACGGTCAGATAGCTTCTAATGAGTTATTATCAGTAGATCTATTTTAAATTAAAAAAATTCCTTTCTTAACAAAAAATGTGCATTGAAAGAATTTTGGATTCTAAAATATTGCTGCTTCAGAATTTCCTGATTTTCTTTTTTTTTTAAATTTTAAATTTTTACGAATGCTTTTATTTGATGATTTTTAATTAAAAACAATAATCTTAATTGGTTTTTATTTAAAATTTTAATAAACTAAAATTATTAATATGTAAAGGTATTTTTTTCATTTTTGAATTGTCTTTATTTTGAATTTAAATTTTTGAAAGTGCGCAAACGAGTTAAAATTTTTATGATTTTAAAAATAAGTTTAATTATTTCTTGATAATTTCATAGATTCCAAAAAATGAACACATTATAAAAGAATAGAAGATAAACAACTTTAATTTTTGTAAATAAAAATAAAAACAAATTTAGCTATTAAAAAAAAATGTTTTATGTGATCTTAAGCACATTATTTATGAACACGTTAGCCACAAAGAATAGAATCAACAAAAATAAATACACTATTTGGCAAATACTTAAAAAAGTCCCCAAGAAATATTTATTTGTATTCGGATTAGACTTAAGATTTTTTTATTATTTCAATTTTGGATTTTCAATCACTTTTAAGCTTTTTTAAAATTATTTGGGTATAAGAAAAAATAATTTTAAGTTCAGCTTTAAACGATTTTTTTTGTCCAAAAACAAACACTCTGCCTAGATTAATAATATAAGGTTTAGAAAATTATTAGTCGAATACTTGAAGATGCCTTAATTATAAACATATTTAATGATAACTTTAAATAATATAAATTTTTCAAAATAAATATTCGTTCAAGGTGTGCTTAGTTTATTCTTAATTTTATTATTGTTAAAAACAATCAGGAAACATAAATACCTATTTTGCACGATACAAATAACTTAGAAATATTATTTAGGATTTGTCGGTCATTGTAAAATTGAATGTCTCTTCAAAACTGTTAAGTTTAACTAAGGTCCTTGACAAAATAAAACTTGTTCAATGCGTTCGTCTTTTTAATTTTCAATTAGTTTTTTAAATTAGCGTGATCTTGAAATTTTTAGATCAAACACTTTAAATCAGAATTTCAAGTACTTTTAATTAAAGATATATTTTAAAAATGTCAAAAGTTTGAAAAATTGAAATTAATTTTATATTAATAATTTTTCTGTATAGCAGTTGTCTTAATTTTGGGCTCACTTCGCGTTTCGAGCTTCTTCGCTTCTTACCGAATAACACGAGTTTTGAAAATCTTCAATTTGTTTGAACTATCGATTTAAAGAAAAGGGTTTTTCCTACATTTATAATTAAGTTCAAGTGATATTTAATCCCGTTTCCAATTAATAATCTTAATCAAATAATGGCTTAAGGATTAATAGGATAGCATAACAGTCCGACAATTTATAATGAACAAAAAATATTAAAGTCTTTAATATACTATCAAATATAGTTTTAATACTAGAGTAAACTTAAATCAATCTAATTATGGTATGTAAAATATACAATTTTAAAATTTTGATCGAGAGATAGTCTATTATCAAACTTAAAAATCTATATAAGTAACTAAAACGCTATTGTTGTGACATGGCGCCGGTTCATATTTAATTAAATTCGATTGATTCATTTAGTATGTATAGAATTTTAATTAAAAGTGAAGTCTTATTAAGAATTTGTATTTCAAAATTTTTTTAAGCCTCAGGTAATTGAGTTGTATTAAGGAAAAAATTCAAAAAATTAATTAAAAGCAAAAAAATTAATTAAGGGTCAGTAAATTATTGAAAATAATTTCAATTTTCGAATGAGTAAATAAATAAACAAAATGTAACTGATTTGAAATTTTCAATGGAAAAAAATGTAACCTAAATTTTATTTTGATAGGATTTGTAATTCACCTGTTTTCGAAAAGTTCTTATTTGTCATTTGGCTAAAGAATTATCGCAGTTGTTAAATTCCTCAAGCTAAAACTTTTCAGAATTGTACTTAAAAAGAATCGATATGTTGACCTCGAATCATCATTTAGAATATCTTTTTTTTATTGAATCTTTATTTTCGTGATCAAAATAAAAAATTTCGTTAAAATCAATTTTAGAAAATTAGCTCTGCTCTAAAAATAATTGTTCAAACTTTACCGTCCCGATTTTTTGTTAAATTTTTTATTTAATAATTAGAAAAGAAATTATTTAGATTATTAAAAAATACTAACTGGACTTTTGACAAGCAAAAATATTTACAAACACGTAATAAACTGGAATTTTGGTTGTAAGAGCAATGGAATAAAATTTCTTATTGATAGATCAACTGAACAATTAAATTTTTTAAAATAAATATTATAATGAATAATTTAAATCAATTTTACTTGCTTGAATACGATATCAAGAGTCTAAAATCAACAATTGCCATCATCACAATAATGCTCAGTTCTTTGGGAATATTTTTAACAATTTTGTTTTTTGTTTTCAACATCAAAAATCGCAATTTTCGGTAAGTTATTTTGTATTTTTAATTAAATCACTTGCTATTATTAATTTTTGGAATTTGGAAAAACTTGAATTTTTTTGTAATTAAATAAAACTACAAAAATGTTTTTCAATAACTTGCCTCATTGTTGCTAAAAGCTACATTTCTTTAAAAAATTTTTTTTTGGAAGGGACCTAGTCGAATGTTTTAAAGTGATTTTTTTCAAAAAATTTTATTCAATAAAATCACTATCATAAAAATAGAAAAGACCAAACATTAGATCTAAAATCTTCATAATTTTTGAAAATTCAGTTCCTATGTAATTTTCTTTGGCTTATTATAACAAATTCGAAAAATTTCTTAAAAATCAAAAGTTTTAATTAAATTTCATAAAGATAACAGAATTATTTTAATATTGTATCATTAAATATTTTTTAAAATGTTTCAATAATAGTAGCAAAAAATGCACTCAATGAAGCCGAATTACATTTAAAAATTAGAAGGTGATATTCGTTATTTGAGTTGAACATAGAATGTATTTTTATTCTATTTTTTTTTACTAAACATCGCCTTTAAGGCATTCATTGAAATCAATAATAATAATATAATATTTATTATATATTATAAGATGGGGATATTATTTAATGTGTAAATCGGGTGACAACTTTTGATAAGTGTTTTTTTTCTTAAAGAGGGTACGTAGAAAAAAAAGCTTTTTTTTGTTTGATATGTGCTTATCTTTTTGAAGCCGAAAAATGACTTTAAAAAAATCCAGGGGCAATTAGATTTAGTCAAATTTAAAATTTGATTTTGGCCGATTTTTACCATCAAAAAGTTTGATCCAAACAAACGTAATTAGAACATATCTTGAGCTAAAGCATCTAAATATAAAAAATATAGCTACTGTCAGTAATCAAGGTGCTGATCTTTAACTGGGAAAGTTCTTGGGGTTAAAAAGTAAATAGGGTTTCAAAATTACCGTAATTTCGTGTTCACTACTCTAAGAGTAAAGCCTAAATCCAACCTTTTTTCTTTAAGAGTTAATTACATAGTTACTATATTACAACAATTAAAATTTAATTTGCAAGAATATACCCTGAAAATGGGATATTTTCCAAAAATAAAGACCAAATTTAACTTTTACTCTAACAAAAATATTGTCTTTGCTCTCAAAAAAAAATAAAAATATTGACTTTTTTTCTTTTTTTTAATTAACTCTACAATTTTTAAGATTTTCATTTTTTTTTTGAGAGCAAAGACAATATTTTTGTTAGAGTAAAAGTTAAATTTGGTCTTTATTTTTGGAAAATATCCCATATTCAGGGTATATTCTTGCAAATTAAATTTTAATTGTTGTAATATAGTAACTATGTAATTAACTCTTAAAGAAAAAAGGTTGGATTTGGGCTTTACTCTTAGAGTAGTGTACACGAGTTTACGGTACGTTTTTGGTTAAATTATAAATAAAATTCTTGTTTTGACTAAACTAAAGTGGGCAAGTGGTGCTAATTATTACGTTTTTTAATAATTTGAAGCTTAAATCATTTTTATAGTTTGATCAAAATGTCAAGTCCAAACATAAATAATATAATCAATTTTAATTGTACATTACTATATATATGTCCGATACTAAACAGTATCAAAGGCTTAAATATTTCAAATGAAACAATCGCCAATACAATGTGTCAGGTAATCTAATATTAATATTAAAGTAATAAAATTGTTATTTTAACTTTCAGTTGAATACTTGGATAATTCCTCTTAGCTCTACAGCAATCTACGCAGCAATGTTGGCAAAGGCTTGGCGAATTTACAAAATATTTGATACATCTCCACAAAATAAAAAGATAGTAATTAAAGATATACGTCTCGTTATTTATATTATTCTCATTATGTTTGTTGATTTGATTATCTTGATTGTGTGGCAATTTTCAGATTCTGTCAAATTGAGAGCCCGTTATGTATACGAAGCCCAATCTCAGCCTACTCGACTTTTTATTCCACATAAGCAAACAAAAAATTTGACAGATTCTGAGTCACCAAATAGTGAAAATTCTGCAATAAGAAATTTATCTCATCAAACAAATCAGTTAAAAATAGTGTTTGAATGCAATTCAAATCTCAATGAAGTATGGATCACCATGTTGACAATGTATAAAATTATTCTGCTTATGTACGGTATTTATTTGGCATGGATCATTCGAAACATCAATGTGCCATCGATGAACGACTCAAAATATCTTCTACTTAGCACTTATACAATAATCATATGTGGACTTGGATCAATGACTTTGATTCAGTTGTTAAAAGATTGGCCGGATGTTGTCCAAGCATTTTTCACAATTGGTATCATCATATCTACATGCACAACACAATGTCTGCTTTTCATACCTAAAGTAATTTTTTTATTCAATAATTTACGAAGTTACTTATAAAAATTTAGCATGAAAAATTGAAAAAAATTTATACAATGTACAATGTTATAAAAAATTATACAACGTAAAAAAATTAATCTCTATTATTTTTTCAAAAATGATTATTTCATAACAAAACTAAATTTTTAAAAAAATTTACACATGTCAAAGCAATCTAAAACATATAAAATATTCAAAAAAAAATAGAGTAAACAATAAAATTAATAAAAATTGGATAATTTGGTGATGTATTAAATCATAGAAGATAAGTTTCATAGAATCATCAAAATCATATGCATTTAATAATAGTGCTGGATACGGTCAAGAAAAATCCGTCCAACTCACGGAAGTTTTTAGCGGTCATTTAGCAGGTTTGCTCATTTTTTAGACCGCCAAAAATCCTTCAAAAAATTTTTCAAAATAAAAAAATTTTCTTAAAAAACTATTTAAAAAATTAAAAATAATTTTTTTTATTTATTTTATCATTTTACGTTGTTCTTGAAAAATTTTTTAAGGCAATTTACTTGACTGACCGCCAAAAAGCTGCCCAGCTAATGCGGGCACGGCCACGGTTTCTGAAAATAATTCTCCGCTTTTGAATAAGCTTAGATCAAATAAGCAATATCGAAAAAGGCTTCTACGAATTTTTTTCTATGAGTTGTCAATGTAATGGTTATTTTAATGAAGTGATCTTTCCTCGAATAATTAAATTTAATTTATATATTGAGTCATGAACAAAATAAATAGAATCTTATCGTTTAAAAATAAATCAGTTTTTCTATCTTAAATATAATTCAGGAGCACAACCTCCCTAGGCTTATTAAAGCGGCGAAAAAACATTCTTTTCACCCTGCTAGACAAAAATGTTTAAGACCTGGCAATAGAAATCATTGGGAAGAATTACTGATTAGATTAAGAACAAAAATTAAAAGTGAAGATCCAGTAATTAATTTATTAAAGCTTTATAATTCTAGCAAATCACTAGATATACTAAATATTTTATCATTTCTTTGAATTTGTTTAAAAAATTTTTTTCGAAATCTTGATTTTTTATTTTGAAGTTATTATTATAAAATGATTTCAATTTGATTCATTTAATTTTTTTATTTTTATCTTGATTATTTCTCGGCTAAAGTTAAACATGGTTTTTTAAAAAAAGGTTATGGATTTTACTTTATTTAAAAAGCATAGAAAAATAGATATCTTAATCTTTCTTAATAAATCAATCTGAATGTTTTTTTAAAATTTTTTTTAAAGCCAGAGAATAAAAATTTGACTCTTTAAAGTTTAATAAAAATACTAAGAGCTGAAATGATGTAGCCTAATAACCTACATCCACACAGGTACCTCTGTGTCACAACTATATTTACTACCACTACTCCTACTACTACTAAGAAAATTTTATTCTTTTTTTATTATTATTTAGAAAATTTGTTTTATTTTATTTTCTAAATTTTGTAATTTAATTAAAGATTCGTTTATGGCTTAAACGAAGAAACGATGATAATTTTAAAATTTCATTATCACAAATTTTTCTTCAATCTTCCTCATCATCATATTTCAATGATATAAATAATAATCTTAATGGAAAAATTAGAAAAAAATTGAGTCTGGAAGACGAATTGTGTGAACTTTTACATGAAAATAGCCAACTCAAAAATTTTTTAAAAGAAGTAGTTAAATTTTGATTTGATTTTTTTAAAATATATTTAAAAAAATTATCATAGAAAGAAGATATAATAAAACTTTTGCAAGAAAAAATACGAGCCACTAAACAAAATTTTTCTCTACTGTATCAAGAGAATTTTAATGAGGAAAAAAAAACGGAAAATCTTGACACAAATGCACATCAAAACGAAGAGTCAGCAGTTTATTTTAGTCCTTCATTGGATCAGAACCAAACTATTCAAACATACAATCCAATTCTAAATCCCTTAGATACAGGCTATGAAGTAAATTCTACTACTAGTACTGCGACAACTACAAGTAATTAAAATTTGAATTACATGTCTTTGAAAAAATTAAAATATTATTTTTCAGCCGAAACATTTAAGACTAATGATACAAGTTCTAAAGTTTCGAAAAACTTAGTCTTAAATCTATTATCTCCGAATACTGAGAAACTAAGAAATGATTTGGATGAAGTTGAAGAACTAACAACTAGAGTACGCGATTCAATTTCATTGGACTTATCAAATACCAGAAGATATTCTCCACTTCTTTACGAATACTATAGAAAACAAATTGAATTAGCAAAATCTATTCAATGCACTTATAATATACAATGCAATACACTGTTCGATGCTATGACCCTAATGAGAAAATGCCTAAAAGATTACTGCAAGACAGTTCACAACCCTGAATATTTGGCAATAGATGAAATAGGTCAGCCCAATCCAAATCAATATACATATAATGATTTTT
Source organism: Brachionus manjavacas (assembly GCA_019054805.1). Lineage (NCBI taxonomy): Eukaryota > Metazoa > Rotifera > Eurotatoria > Ploima > Brachionidae > Brachionus > Brachionus manjavacas. Next base: position 121,527 of record JAHQIY010000007.1, read on the forward strand.
TAGCTAAAAATAATCACAACTTTGTAAATCAGTCTACTTATAAGACAGACTCGAAGACTAACACTCAAGAATATAATGTTTATAGCTCAATTAATAATTTGAAAAAATCATGCTTTATAATAGGCAATTCATTTGATGATCAAACAAAACAGAGTAATTCTAAACAAGTTATTGAAGTTAACACAGCAGGAACTGAAACTAGCCAATCTACAGGAGCTTCTTCTTCAACATTGGTTACTTCTTTACCTAATGATATCAAAAATACTGAGAAAACGAACACAACTAAAGATAATAAACAAACATATGTATAATTTTTTTTTGCGCGACCGATCCTATCTGTTTTATAATTTTATCAATAAAATAACCTTATTAAAGTTGAATTAACTTTTTTTTCGTTTTATATTTCCAAAAATTTTGAATTACTGTGAATATTAAATCATAATTTAATTTTTTATTTCAGAAAAATAAAAATAAAGAAAGTAAATTTTATAGAGAAAAATTTATTAACTTTGTTCAAAAATAAATTAATTCTTAATATTGTTAGCATAAAGTTTTGTGTTAATTTTTCTTAGGAATTAAAAATTTTTATATTACTTCAGATTGAGAATCTGGTAAACTAAATTTTTTTTAGGATATATAATTTAAATTTCTAGGATATAAATTACTTATTTACGAAGCAATTTAAAAGGTATATGGAAAAATCATAAAAATAGTGTCTAGCTTCAAAAAAAATACTGTTAAATATTATTCAATTTAAAATAAACTGTATGAATGCTTTTTGAGTAGTTTTTATTCGAAAATAGAGTCTTTTATTAATAAACAATAAGTTTTAAATGATCTCTTTTTGATATATATAATTTCATGTGGTAAGCAAGTAAAATAATAATAAATGTAAAACATGAAGTTTAAGCTACACAAATAAAGTAAAGAAATATTCCTAAAAAATTTCAAAGCAAAAGTTTTATGTAAAAATCTAAAATTTTATTTCCTTCAAAATTCAACTATATATCCTACAAACATTTTATTTGAAATAAAACAAAACTTTTTCAAAAAATTTAAAGTGAATTAAATAATTAAAGATTAATAAATAAAAATAATATAAATAAGGAAGAAAATGAAAATAAACTAAATTTTGTATTTGTTTTCATTGATGATTATATATTAAAAATAATTATAAGCTACGACAAGTAAGCTTGCGGAGGCGGTCTTCTAGGAGATCGCCTATGGTAGCACATTACGCAATATAAGGAAAATTACAGAAATAAGAGAAACTGATTATGTAGTCTAATAGACATAATTGGTTACTTTGATATACAATACAATATACTAATAATAAGTCAAAAAATTAGACGAAACTGAGAGGGGGTATATAATATTTAAAAAGAAATATAAATAAAATTATCATGTGGTAAAAACTTGGTGACTGGTTTTAAAAGCATCGTAGCGATTCTTGAATTCATTGACTGGGTCTGTGGTTGTGACCGCAGAAGGCAGGGTATTCCACTGATTGACAACCCTGTTTGTAAAGGAGTTAGTCCTCTGCGAACATTTGGTTGTGGCTTGGCCGGATAGTCCGGAAGTTTTTATGTAAATCCAACTTTAATATGTAATAAATGGGATGAGTTTAATTCGTTGTTGGTGAGCTGAAGGTTTCCATATTTTGTAGCGCTTACGGAGACATAGTTTAATGAAAAATCAATAAGTCATTTACAGAATTACACATTGTATCGTCATGATAGAAATGATCCTGACTTGCAAACAAGGGATGGAGTTGCTATTTATGTCAGAAATGATGTGACGTCTTATGAAGTTAGTTGCCTTTCAAATAAATCAGAACAAGTTTGGTGTCGGGTACATTCAGGTAAATCTAAACTACTCGTAGGTTGTGTATATCGTCCACCAATAAGACAATATCGGAGATCAGAAAAGATTTTAGCTCAGTGGACTGGTATGATCTACTGAACGAAAAAAATGTTGATAAATATTGTGAGCTGTTTAAAAACAAATACAATGAGATAATACTAAAGAGCATACCTGAGAAGAGAGTGTTGGTAGACCCCGTGAATAAAAAACCAGAATGGTCTAACTCAGATGCTAAGTAAGCCTGTCAACTCAAGTTCAGTACTTATGCCAAATACAGAGGAGCATCTAAAACAAACAAACAAGAGCTGAAATCGAAATTCAACAAGCAGGCTACGAAAGTTAAAGCCTTAATTAAGTCAGCTCATAAACTCTATGAAAAATCAATAGTTGATAAGTGTAAATTAAATCCAGAGCTGTTATTTTCTTATGTTAATAGCAAAAAAAACGTCAAATGTAAAATCAGATCATTGTATGATAAGTTTGTAAATCAATTGGTAAAAGGCAATTATATCGCTAGATGTCTAAATAATCATTTTTTAACTCATTTAAAGCAGATGATATCAAAAATATGGAGCCAGAGTTCCCTTTGAGAGCCAAAATGGACTGTTAATTAAATCCGGAGATTTTCTTCAGTCCAAGATCTATTAAAAAGAAGCTTGATAAACTTGACAAAAACAAATCAATAGCTCCTGATGGGATTCGTCCATTGGTGCTTAGAAAGTGCAGTGATGAACTATGTCGACCGTTGTCATTATTATTCAAAATATCTATGAGACTTAAGTTAAGTGGTTGTATTTTTAGATTTCTCAAAAGCGTTTGACCGCGTTTCACATAAGCTTTAAAAAATTTAACTAAAGAGTTAAAGGTTAACTGGTAAGCTTTTGGAATGGCTCGAAAACTTTCCACACGTTAGAAAGTAGAGAGTAGTAATTGGTCAGTACGAATCTGAATGGGTTGATGTTCTAATTGAGGTCCCACAGGGTTCATTTCTTGGTCCGCTACTATTCTTGATCTTCATGAATGATTTCCCGGAAGTAATAAGTCAATTTTGTAAGCTGCTTGTTGATGACAGCAAATTGATCAGTGTCATTAGAAATACTAGAGATCAAATGCTTATACAAGAGGACATTTACAAGATGATTGAGTGGTCGAAGCGCTGGAGAATGGAGTTCAATGAGTACAAATGTAAAGTAATGCATATTGGCGACTCGAATTTTGGTAAAAAAGGAATATCAATGGTAAATGCGAAAGATATCAAAGTTGAATTAGTTTAAACTGCTACTGAGCGCGACCTTGGTGTAATGGTGAACAACAAACTCAAATGGAATGATCAAATTGAAAGCTGAGTTATAAAAGCTAATAACATGCTAAGGATGCTCAATAGAACATTTAAGTATTGGGATGTTCAATCATTTTTGCAACTTTACAAAACATATGTTAGACCCCATCTTGAAAACTGTGAATCTGCTTGGAATCCTTATTTAAAAAAGGAAATATTTCGACTAAAACAAGTACAAAGACGAGCAACGAAACTTGTTCCCCAGATAAGAAGCTTGAATTATGAGTCAAGGTTAGCTAATCTGGTATTAGAAACTCTAAAAGGAAGGCGATCTAGTCTGGGAAAAAGAAAGGCGACAGCGTGGAGATCTAATACAATTTTATAAAATTCAAAAGAAATTCAATCAAGTCAATTGGTATTATGATGCAGAGTTAAGTGCTTCAGTGAATAATGATGGTCCAAGTGGAGTTGTTAGTCGAGCTAAGCATCGAATTCGCTCGCAGCTCACAAAATGTGAAGTAAGTCGAAACTTCCTATCTAATAGAAAAGTTAATAAATGGAATGCGTTACCAACGTCGGTTGAAAAAGCAATTTGTGTAACAGGAGCAATAAAGAAGATTAACCAGATCAAATTAAAAGAATTAAAAGTCTAATATAGTGGGACTAAGTAAGTCGTTCTGCTTTAGTAAAACAAAATCGACCGTACAACTTATTGACTATACTCACTATACTAAAGAGAAGTGATAATGTTCAAGATGATTCTGTAAATATTAAGTAACTTGTAATTTTTTTTTCTTGCATGACAAACACGAAAATATTCGCCCATAAAAGCTATAATTTATCATTTGATTAAAAGACTTTAAAAAGATAGTATTTTTTCTAAAATCAATAAAATTAAAATTTGGTTTATTAATTTAATTAAAACCTAATACAAATATAAATTGATGAAACAGATACAAAAGAATCAAATTGAGTTTAATTTTTAATCTTAAAATATTAATTACTTGTATTTAATAATTGAAAAAATTGTTTCCTAATCTCCATCAATTTTCAAAAATTAATCTTTGAATATCAATACATTAATTTGCAAATTTGGAATCGATAAATATGCTAAAGATTTTAATAAACAATTCCTGCTTTAACTTGTTTTTGGATTAGAAAGATAATAGAATGAAACGACGATACGGTTTTTCAAGTCGTCATACAAAATAAAACCCAGGATTAGATCCTGCTTAGATGACTTCGACAATTCTTATCAATTTAATTAAATGATTTGTGTTTAGAACTGCGTTTTTCTTTCCTTTTGGACATTAGCCTGAATCTATTTTGCGTGTTTGAATAAATTATAATAAATTTCAAAAAAGTCTTATGCGTCAGTTTACGTACAAAAATTTTCATATGAACCTACAACTCACTTGAATACAAAAAAAAAAAAAAAACAAGCTAGATTAGGATCATGCGAATTACGGTTAAGTATATACATTTAATTTAGATCATGTGCTGGGTAAAAAAACATTGTGATGTACAATTTTTAAAGATATCCCTTTGAAAACTAAATGAAGACAAATCCAAACGCTAAATTTTTTCCAAATAGATTTTTGCGGAATTTTCTTCTTACTACTAAATTAAAATACCTGCGAATATGTTTAAATAAAACAATTCAATCTTCAATTCTAGTAAAAATATTTTTTTTATTTAAACTGATGATGCTTTCCAGATCAGTCGAAAAGAATGAAAGAATAAGAAAAAAATTTGCAAAAATGGGATCATGATGAATCATCTTAAAAGAATTAATCGTTTATTTTTTAACATGTACTTGTAACGATTGGTTTAAAGATAATAAATGTATTCAAGAAAAGGAGTAGGTGCAAGAATGAAAAAATGCAAGTTCGATTTAGTTTCTATAAATTTATCAATATTTATCAATCATGTACATCTAATCTTCTGGAAACTTTATATTTCATCTCAATGGGTCTAGACAAAAGTATTCCTGTCGATGTAATTCTGCTAGATTATACGAAAGCATTTAAAAATGTACCGCGCAGCCTTATATCTAAATTGAAAGCGTATGGCTTTGATGGTCTGAAACTAATTAGATTGAAGCTTACTTGAAAAAAAGTTAAATGAGCTTTAATCCTATGAAATGTTAAAATGAATGTTAAAAAGATTTAACGCAGAGCTACGAAATTTGTTTCTTCAATTAGAAACAAACCGCATGAATACAGATTGAAGGCTTTAAACATTCAAAATCTGGTGGAAAGAAAAAAAAGAAGTAATCCTATTCAATTATTATAAGTTCATGAATGGAATAGAATTGGTTGAAAAGAGCAGTAATTTTAATGTCATAAAAATCCAAGGAAGATGTCACTGTTAAGATATCGCAAAGGAATTTCGAGGCTCTAACATAAAGATAATTTTTTTTCAACAGAACCGCTAACATATGGAACTCGCAGCCAAATCAATTTGCTTCTCAAAAAAAATAAAACAGCATTAATCAGACAACCAAACAAAGATATCGAAACTAAACCAAAAGCCATATTCTTTAGTGCTATAAATAAAAATTGGCAATTTTGTTTAATTTCCCATTTTCATATTGAGTCAGGTGAAAAAAAAATAAAGACATTTTAAATTTTTTTCTAATTTTTATACTGACATTACGAATTATCGAATAATTTTTATTCGAAATTATTTAAAAAAATATTTTTTAGTCTTTATTTTTCTATTTTTCTCTTATTTTATTATTGATTGATCCTCATTTATTGAGCTAAATTGTTAGTTAAAATCTGGAGCAATCGAACATAGAAAATTTTTTCATTCAATTAAGTAAACTCAGTTCATGTTAATCAAAGGCAAAATTTTATGCCCTTTCAAGCCAAATTGAGACCAAAGCCGTAGGACTTTTAGTTTTTGTTGCACAGATCTTACAAAAAAAAAAGAAAAAAAAAATTTACGGTTCACTTTTTTGGCATACAATTATCGTTCATCTATGATTTTTTTTTATTCACCAAAAAATATAATTCAATAAATGAAAATTAAATACTATTTAATTAAGAGTGATGACAACAAGGTGGTCCTATGCATAAATGAAAATCAACACGAACATGGGGATGAATTAACATCCAAATTACCCAAAAGCACCAAAGAAGCGATCATTGAATTATTTGAAAATGGAATAAGTAAACCAATTCAATTCCTCAATGGCTTAAGCAAGAAATCAAACATTGAATAGCCTACAAAAGCCGAATTAGCGAATTTCCTTGCAGGATACAAGAAAAAAAAATATGGTGAACACAAAGTATCTTTAAGAGAATTAAAAGAAATTATAAAGACGTATACAACTATCCCAGCTGATCAAAAACTGGACAAGATGTTTTTAAGCAATTCCAAAATTTCATGTGACGCTTCACAAGAAAAGTCGTAATTGAGAGTTTTTTTTACATCCATACGACTTTTATCTGCAACAGTTCATGTCATTCACGTCAATTTAGATGGAACTTATTAATTGATTTGGAACGGTTGCCCTGTTATAATACTAGGTACAACAGACAGAATCAAGCATTATCACCCTTTCGGTTTGGCTTTATAAAATCATAAAAAGCATCGGATTACGAATTTATTTGCAGTAGTTTAAAATTTGCTGAAGCCATGCGATACCTAATAAAAAGCGGGTCTAAACTAAAATGAATTTTGTTTTAAACTCTGCTTATTAAGGAAATCAGCGTAGATAATACCACTCAATTAGACCCAATGATCAAGTATTATAATAAATAGGTAAGATAACCCTAACCCATTCATTTTTGTTCAACCGATAGAGATCCACCTGACAAAAATACCAATGCATTTAAGATCCAAGTCGAGATAACACTTGCAGATTGGACAGCCGCAACAACTGGTCATTAAACATAAAATAAACAATAACCTAAAATTATATATTGTCGGCAATAAAAATAATCAACAAAACGATCAAAAAATGTTGACAACTGGGTGACTGTTCACCTTAATTGTGATTGGAATAAATTCGAGTATTACAAAAAGCATGAACCTTTATTATATATCTTAGTACCCGATTAAGCCGATTTTAAGAATGGAAAAAGTTCATTTAGATGGTTGATCAAGTATAACATTTGCAAGCACTTGATTTGTATATCAAAAATTCTAAATATTCCTGGATATGAAATACCATTAATAGCGAAAAATATTCCTATCGGCGAAAAAAGAAAAACTGGAAGACCTGCAAAGGCAAAACAAGCCTTGATAGTTCAGTAATTATTTTTGGTTGGATTTATATAATTTAAGTGATAAAAACTATTATTTTGGTTGAAATAAATATTTTTTTGGTTTAAAATAATAAATGTATTTGGTGAATAAATAATATTTTTTTGGTGAAGTATTTAATAATTATTTGGTGAAGTAGAAATTTAGTGCTAGAACCAAAACCTGCCTTCCGGCGCCCATCATGTTTCTGGTGCAAATTTTTGTCTTCTTTCAAGCACAATTTAGAGATAAGCTCTAGGACTTTTCCTTCAAACTGTACAGCTTTTCAAATGCCAAATTTCCGGAATTTAGGATACATTTCGAAAGTTTCTTTTTCTTATTCTCAATATAAAATATTTAAATGAATAAACTTTCAATATAAAACACGGGTTACAAAAAAATTAAAATTATTTAATATAATTTGTATTTTATCTTGTTCCAATCACTAGATTTTTGTAAAATAATTGATTATTAATTTAAAAAAAACCTTTTTTAAATTAATCTAATAGAAACTAAAAATTTCAAAATATAATTAAATTTTTCAGAATCTAAATTTCCAAATTTATCTTGTAATGTCTATAATGTTTGCCGATATAAATCCTACAACAATGTTTTTTGGACTTCAAGAAAATTTTAGTGAAGATTTTCAAATTTTTTTAGTATATATGACCATATTTGTCATTCTAATCTAAAATCATATGAAGATAAATTGGACATCAAAAAAATCTCAAAATTTATGGTTATAATTTTTTGCTCTTTGATGCTTTATTTCATGAAACAGATTCAATTTAAATTTGACAGAGATGTCGAACAATATATGAAAGCATGTGACGTTTGAAAAAGAAATAATATGACAGTTTTAAAAGAGCATCATGACAAAACACCAGCTCTAAAAAGTAATTCGAAAAAAAATTTGTGTTCGGCCTCTTTTTCACTGAAGAAGGAATTCTTGGAGTAATCATCAAGTCCGTTTTTGTGAAATATTTAGAACTTAATTTTTAATTAATTATTTAAGAAAATACTTTTTATTAAATTCAAGGAACTATCTTTTTTTTTGTCATATATTTCTTTCTTTAAATATTTATTTTTTTTAATTAGTTAACTTCTAATCAGATTATTTAGGTTCCTAAATATCAATATAATATAATATAAATATTTGACCAAGATTGGTCAAATATTTAAATGAAGGCTACTGGTCACTTTTCACTATAGACCCTTATTTTGAGCTGCATGAATAAACTTTGCCGATCAACCGAAGAAATTGGCAAATTTGGTCCCCGTTGCCACTATTTAGTTCTTTAGATGTCGCTTTGAATTTCTATAATTAGCTGTTTTGACACATTTTGTGAAACTTTCGTTCTTGTTTAATCTTTCACAAATCTATAATTTGCCTATTTTATTAATCAGTGGTTCTTTTGTTCCCCATTGTTTCGGTCTTTGGGCGAATTTTTTGGGCAACTTGAAATTTATTATTTTAATCACCGGACCGGATCTTAATTAATAAAAATCTCAATAAAATTATAAAATAAACTTTTTTTATTTGTTTTTTAAATTAAATATTAAATGTTTGAAAAATTTAAATAAATAAAAAGTATTTATTTTCTGTTTTTGAAAACTTAAAAGACAAAATTAAAATCCACATTGAGTTATCAAAATTTTAGCTCAAACAATCGCTTTAAATGGTATTCTAATATTCATTAAAATTTATTAAAGCGAAAAGGTTAAATATTGTTTTTAAAGGTTACAAAATATTGATTTACATTTTACTTTTACTTCAGACAAAAATCAAGAAAATTTTTTTTTCTAGGAAAGATTAAACAAATTATTTTTAGTTAAATTAGGTTTTTTGTTGTTTTTAAAAAATATTTTTTTTTTTTTTTTTTTTTTTTTTAATTATTTTAATTTCAAATCTAAAGCTTAAAATTTTGTTTGAAATTTACATTTTATCATGAATGCTCAAAAGAACATTTAAGTATTGGGATACTCAATCATTTTTGCAACTTTACAAAACATTTGTTAGACCCCATCTTGAAAACTGTGTACCTGCTTGGAATCCTTATTTAAAAAAGGATATATTTCGACTAGAACAAGTACAAAGACGAGCAACGAAACTTGTTTCCCAGATAAGAAGCTTGAATTATGAGTCAAGTTTAGCTTACAAAAATCAAGAAAATATTTTTTTCTAGGAAAGATTAAACAAATTATTTTTAGTTAAATTTAGTTTTTTTTTGTTTTTAAAAAAAATTTTAGAAATTATTTTAATTTCAAATCTAAAGCTTAAAATTTTGTTTGAAATTTACATTTTATCATGAATTTATCGATTTTTGGTACACTTGTTTTAAAAGATCTAAAAATAATAATTTTTAGGAAAACATTTTCTAAAACTAAAGAAAATTAAATTTTTAACCAATTTGGAGGGAAAATTATTCAAAATATTCGAGTAACGAGCGGCTAAACTTCGATTAAAATATTCATGAGAAGAAGTATCAAGTATTGTATGATTAAAGAACAATTGCAAGTTGTATAAAATTAATAACAACTGCAATTGTCAAATTAAGATTATTATGTGCAATTATGTAAATTTTATTTTGTTAATAAACCTAACAATCAATTAATTAAATTAAGATTGATTTCTTCTTCTCATGTGTAAAGTCTATTGACGAACTTCGTCAAGAATTTTTCTAAAAAAGTCCAGTAATCGACTTTATTTACGCTTTCACGTTTAATTAGCTCGTTCCTCGCAAATAATTTTTGAATAACGAGTTGCAAAATATCAATGAATGATCGACCCAATTAGAGACCTAGAAAGAAGCTTAATTAAACCGTTTACGAGTCTCCGAGTTTTCAAATTTCCTTTTTTTGTGACAATGCATATAAACTGTATTGATGAATTTTGATGCAGTTTATATGCATTGTCACTTACATATCAAATAAGGAAAATACAAATAAGGAATTGTTTTTCCTTATTTGTAATTTCCTTAATTGTAAAGAACCATAAGGAAAAACAATGCCATTAAAAATTGTTTGTACCTTATGGTTCTTTACAAACAATTTTTAATGGCATTGTTTATACTATGGATCTTCTTTTTTATGTAGAATAAAAACAAGATTACGATACAATTCGAATTACTGAGAATAAATTGAAAGCCTACGCCGATGATACTAAGATACTTGCTCTAATCAAAGATATAAATTTAAACCTTGGCTTACAGTCTGATATTAATAAATTTTGTAAATGGTCCAAGGCAAAAATTGCAAGTTGTACTCCTGACGTAACAACACAGAATCTGAGTATACTATGTTTGAGACCCATTTGCTTAACAAATCAAATTGTGAAAACTTTTCAAATCCTGAGGATTTAGGCATTTTTATCCAGAGCGACCAGAGGTCAGAAGCTCAACTTCCAAAGGAAATCGTATACTTGGAATGACTAGAAAATCATTCAAATACCGTACGATGGAAATTATTAAAAAAAACTATATTGTTCTTTAGTCAGGCCTCAATTGAAGAATGCAATTGTATCTTGGTGTCCATTTTATGAAAAAGATGTCAATGAACTTGAAAAGTTAAACGAAGAGGACTTATTTTAATCCGAGTTTGCAAGATCTTGAATATTAAAAGCGTTTATTTAAACTCGGTTAAACTGATCTTAGAATAAGACGACTTCGAGACGATTTGATTCAAATGTTTAAGATTGCAAACGACGCGGAAAAAGTTAAGTAAACGAGATCAATTATAGCCTAAACATAGTGACCGATACCAGAAGATTCTACTTGAAAAGGAATACCAAGAACCTAATGCAAGAAATTGTGAAAAACTGTCTTCCAAGGAACAAATTTTCAGAAGAAATAGTAAATGCAAATTGTCTTTACAGTTTCAAGGCAAAGATTTATGGGTGGTTGATGAAGCGTATTGAAACGAATGATATAGCTTATTAAATCTTCGCTTGAAGAATCGCCCGTTTGCAATTAATTTTACTAATGCTGATACTAAAATAATATGATTGAATCTAAGATTGAAATTTTTAAATATTTATCTCTAATCAGAAAATAGTGTATCAAAAAATAATTTCATAAAAATGTGATAAAACAGTCAACAGATGTCAAAATGATTTAGTGTAAAAGAATAATAGCATCAAAAATATCAAATTTAGTTTTTTTGCTCTTAGAATTTCTAAAATTAATAAATGAATAGAAAAATATGCAGCTCTTGAATTTAGCTAAAATATCAACTTATTCATGAATGAAGTTTGAATTTCTTTAAAATTTTTCAAAATTATCTAAATGGCGACCTAAATACAATGCTGTCATTTTAAATTTTTTTTAAATGGTGAATGCTAATGTGATTTTCGGATTTGAGTTTAAATTTTAGAAATTTTTAGCTAGCTTATTTTTAATGGCATTATTCAGACTCATCTTATTTTGTCATTAATTTAAATACTTTTTGATTTGCTTTAAAAAAATGTGATTCTTATTTTGAATTTAAATTACTTAAATCATAGTTCGAATTTCAAAATTTAATTTCTTTTTTTATGTATAAAAAGAAAATTTTATTTATAAAAAATTATTTAGTTTACCAAAGTTTTAAATAAATAGAAGAAAATCATGAATATAATTATTAAACACCATTTTTGGACTAGATTGATCAGTTTTTTTTTAGGTATTACATTTTTTGGTCTGTTTTATTTTTTTTAATAAAAAACGAATTTAAAAGTGGTTTCATTAATTCAGTGCGATGTGCGACCTGAAGACTGTTCTAGCTCCGAAGATAACTTGGACTATATGGGAAGTTTAAGTTTAACTGTCTCGAACAAAAAATGTCAAATGTGGTCTTTGCATCCTCACGCTAATGAGTTTGATTTTGTTGACAGTTATATTTAAATATTTAAATTCTATTATTTTTGACCATTCTATTTTAAAGGCCTTAATGATGCCAAAAATTTTTGCCGGTATTTAGTTTTTTCCCCATTTTATTTTCTTACTTCCATTTTTCAAAAGAAATACCAAGGGAAAATTAAAAAAAGAAAAAGCCTTTTGTTTTACAAATATAGAGACAAATGAATGGGAATACTGTCAACTAAAAAAATGCAGTATTTGTTTGAAATTAAAATAAAATTATCAAAACTGATTTTATTTCGAAGATGGATGCTCAAGAATTCACGGAATACCTTATGGTTCTTTACAATTTAACAATTACCAGATATACTCTGATCGAAGTTACCAGCCCGGTTCCAAGATAATTTTTTTTTGTCGAAAAAATTTAGCAATATATGATCCTACTTCAGGATCATTAGAGTGGAATTGTGGAAAAGATGGTCAATGGTCAGCAAATAAACTACCAAAATGTTTATGTATACTTTTTTATTATATCATTTGATTAAAATTTTATTTTAATTCACAAAGGGCGAGGATTTATAGATTCTTTTCCACGTAATAAAAATTTAGATAAACGCTTTTCATTTTAAAAGCAAATTAACTTTAATTTAAGCAAGTTGTTGGTATTATTCAAATGATGGATCAATTAATTCTGTACCTAAGCGTTTATACTATGGATCTAGTAATACTGCAAACGGATCACAGTGTTTAGAATGGCAAAAAATTAATAGTTTCAATGATGAAAATTTTTTTCAAGAGGGTTTTTATACCATAAATTTTCAGATAGTTTCTTAATTTTTTAAAAGGCTTAATTAATGCGAACAATTATTGTCGTAGTCCTGGAAATTTCGAGCCAAGTTGCTTTACAGACTTGCAGACTCTTACTAACTGTCAAATACCGCAATGCAGTAAGGGAAAAAATGATTTAGATTAAAAAAAATGATGAAAATTTAAATTATCATTTAAAAGCTGGATGTGGATCGATTCCTTATATAAAGTATACATCCTATGATATTACATTTACACCTAATACTAGAGAGAATACAATGGATACTGGAAGTTTTGTCAATTATAGATGTTCAGCAGGTGTTTTGATTGGCAACAGTAAGTTAACTTGTAATAAGGGAAAATGGGACGGAGAACTTCCATATTGTGATGGTAAAATAGCTTAAATTGTAATTGATTTTTAATGAAATTAAGATATTTTTAAACAGTCAAATTTTGCTCAAGCCCTCCTTTGGTCCCTAATAATAAAATAGTTAGTTACAGGCGCATTTTTTATGCCAACATAGAAGATTTTGGAAAAGATTATTTAGCTTATGATGAATCAATTTATAAATTCAAGTGTAAAATGGAATTTAAATTTGAAAATCCATTAATTAATGAGCTAGTATATCAATGTTTTAAAGGAGAATGGAAATTGATCGGCTCAGATTCCAAATGTATTATCAAAAATGACGGTAAGCTTTACATTTTTTCAAAAGTTTTTTATTTTTAATTACATGATGTAAATTGAGCTCTTAAAGCAATAAATGTGCCTGATGAATTCTGTCCCTTTCCAAACAATGTTGAAAATGCATATAGAAATAATGTAAAAATTTTTAAAAATGGAAAAGACAGATACTTTGGAACATTTGAAATTGCATGTTTCAAAGGCTATATTGTTCAAGGAGATCCTTTGATTTCATGTGTCAATGGATCATGGACAAAATATCCGAAATGTGTCTTAGAACCGAGTTGTTCTTTAGATGTTCTTAACAAACCAGCTGAAAATGTTAAAATAATTTCATCTAGCCTTTATTATAGCTCAGATAACTCTGGTAAACAAACATTAATGAGAAATTATTTGATTTAAAAAAATTGAAAAATTATTAAGGAATTGCTATCGGATCCCATGTGAATTATGAATGTCTTCCAGGCTATCAGCCAGAACTTACTTATGATGACTTAAAACTGGAATGCTTAAAAAATGGAGAATGGTCTTCCCGTATACCAGTGAAATGTTTAATAGTTTAATAGCTCAAACAAAATTTTGATCATAAAATCCAGACATTGATTTTAATTTTCAGTTTTTAGAATAAAAATTTTTAAAAAATTTTTAAAAAAATTAATTTTATCATATTTATTTTTTACACCGAAATTATTACCCAGTCGAAACTAGTCCCCTTTTCTATGATGAAAAAGGTTTAGTGCGTTTCTTACTGCAGAGACATTACCTTTTAGAAAGATTACCTTTTTCAGCGGGGTTCGAGCATTCGACCATCTGCTTGTATGAATAATTCATACAAACCACTCGACGTATGTGGTTCTTAATTGCAGTGTAAAAGATAAACTCGATGCAGTTACCTTTATGCCAGATCGGAGCCGCCAATCAAAATATATCGAAAAGGATTTGTTGCATCTAGAATATCTTTTATTTATTTATACTCGTATTCAAACAAGTATAACTCCACTTCAATCCTAAATAGCTTCTCCAGTAATTAATTATTGTGTTTTGCTTAATGCGTTTTTGAATAATTTGAACAAGATTTTTGCCTGGTTTGTTATTAACATACTATTAAATATATTAACAGGTTAATTAATTACTGCAAAACAGCATCTTATACTTTAACGCTCTTTTTCTTTGAACGCTTACATTTTTAATTTTTTTGAAAATATTAACATTTTTCAACTGTTAATCTTACAGTCAATCCTCGGTTTAACGAACTACTTAGGCGGAAAATTCGGTATTTGTTATATAGAAATTGCCATTAAAAATGATAAGGACAAAAAAAATTTTAAACCAAATTTTATTGATTAATAAAACTAAAATAAAAATGCGATAGTTTTTTAAAAAAATAGTTAAGTTTTTTAGAAAAATAGTTTTTTTGAAAAAAATCGGTAATAGATGGTCGTTTGGTAAAGCTACTTTCAATTATAAAATTTTCAATTTTAAATAATAAATTAATTACATTAGAATTATCATCTTTTTTGGTTAAAAAAATTGTTTCAGTTCATTTATTCTATTGATTGCTTCTTTTGAGTTAATCACTTGTTCATTTGCATCTTGTTGCTCATCAATTTCTGTATCACTGTCTTGCTCCACTGAATCGACGATTTCTGCCTCTGAGAGCATTCCGATTGACATATAGGTGAATTTTTCGAAATCGAGTTTCTTTCAAAAGGATGCAATTTCTCTATACTGATCCTCTTCGTTCTCGCACAGTTCGTCTAAATTGAATAAAAAATCGCTATTGAATCTCGCTTTTCTAAAACAATTTCTTATGGTTGATGGCATGCAACTTGTCTCTTGCAACATCTGTCCAATATTTAACTTAAAAAGAATAAATTATACCTTAATTTAAAGGCTGTAGAACAGATGTGCAGTTGACTGGATAGTTAACTATCTTAATATTGTCACAGGAAGGATCAGATTTATGGCCACTGAATATGTTTTTTTATAATTTATATCTTGACTTCAAGAGATTTACATTTTCTCTTTATGTAAACTTGCTTTTCATTCATTTTTATCAATTAAAATTTTTAGATAAACAATAATAAGCAATAGACAAGTATTTATTTACTATTTTTTATTATCATGGTGTTAATGAACGGATGTAAATATATAAAGGTTTTTTTTCTAAAGAAAAGTATTACTCGGTTTTTTTCTATTAGTTCGTTATATCGGGATTTCGTTATAAAGAGGTTCGTTGTATCAAGGAAGATTAGCAATCTTTTTCCTTTATAAAAAATCAGTTGCTGGATTCTTCATTTTCGTAATATAGAGAATTATATGAGGGCCCGTTACGGAGGATCGACTGTATTAATTTTTGTTATTTTTTATTTTATAAAGTTACGCTTGCCGATTAAAAAAAAAATAGTTTTTAAAAATATAAAATTTGAATCTAAATTAGGTTTAAATATAATAATAATAATAATAATAATAATAATAATAATAAATAAGCTACGGCAAGCATGCTTGCGGAGATGTCTTACTAGGAAGACATCTATGGTAGCTAGATGCATTGAAATGTATTTACATACTTTCTCAGGTAGGCTGTTCCACACTCTAATCACACGATTTGTGAAAAAAATTTCCCGCTGGGCGTAGTTGATAGGTGCTTGGACGGACAGGCGCCTCTTGTCCCATCTAATACCTTGTGCTGGTCCTGATTGGGAAAGCGAGCTGCAATGTGGGGGAGGTCTGACCCAATCTATGTTATTTAAGCCGCTTCTTATCTGGAACATCTGGATAATGTCTCCTCTTGCCCTGCGTTCGCTCAGAGTGGGCAAACCCAAGATGGAAAGGCGATCGCTGTAGCTTAAGCTACGGATCCTTGGAACGAGTTTGGTTGCTCGTCTTTGAGCTTTCTCAAGAATGTTGCTGTCCTTGGCAGTGTAGGGAGACCAGACCACTGCAGCGTACCCAAATGGGGCCTGACATATGCGCAGTATAGCGTTATGAAGGTAATGTTAGTCCAGAATTTAAACGTTCTTCTCAGCTGTCCAAGGAAATAATAGAAAAGCTAATAAGAGATGAAATGATAAGGCATTTGTTGGAACACAATTTACTGTCGGTGCATCAGCATGGATTTTCACGCTAAATCCTGTATAGCCAACTTGCTAGAAACTCTAAATATCATCAATGAGACATTGAAAAGAGGATTCAGTGCTGTAATAGTATTCTTGGATTTTGCGAAGACATTTGATCGCGTCTCGCATTAGTTACTTAAGATCAAGTTAAAGAGTTATGGATTTACGGAAGAGCTTTTGGGGTGGCTAGAAAATTTTCTTCAAGATAGAAAACAGAGAGTAGTAATCGGTCAGTACGAATCTAATTGGGTTGATGTTCTAATTGGGGTCCCATAGAGTTCAGTTCTTGATCCGCTACTATTCTTGATACTATCTCTGACCAGTTCAGAGATAAAAGTCACTTTTGTAAGCTGTTTGCGGATGACAGCAAATTGATAAGTGTCATTAGAAATACTGGTGATCAAATTGAAGATGACATTGACAAGATGGTTGAGTGGTCGAAGCGCTGGAGTATGGAGTTCAATGAGTCTCAATGTATAGTAATGCATATTGGCAACTCAAAAATTGCCAGGCAATAAATCTCAATGTTAAACCCGATTGATAACAGAGCTGGATTAGCTAAGACTACTACTGAGCGCGACATTGGTGTAATGGTGAACAACAAACTCAAATGGAATGATCAAAATGATAGCTGTGTTATAAAAGCTAATAACATGCTTGGTATGCTCAAAAGAACATTTAAGTATTGGGATACTCAATCATTTTTGCAACTTTACAAAACATTTGTTAGACCCCATCTTGAAAACTGTGTACCTGCTTGGAATCCTTATTTAAAAAAGGATATATTTCGACTAGAACAAGTACAAAGACGAGCAACGAAACTTGTTTCCCAGATAAGAAGCTTGAATTATGAGTCAAGTTTAGCTTATTTAGGATTGGAAATTCTAAAAGAAAGGCGAGAGCGTGGAACGTCAGTTGTCACAGCAAGTTCGATTAACCAGTTTAAAAGCAGACTGGATAATGTCGGTAGAAATAATAAAAAATGAAAAGTCTACTATAGCGGGACTAATTTAGTCTTCCTGCTTTGTGATTTTAGATTAACTAAATTGACTATAAAAAATAAACAATTTTTATTTTTACTAACTTAAAATTTAATATTTGAAATATTCTCAACAAACATAGTTTTTTTTATAAAATTATAATCTTTACGAATTTTAACAACTCCTTTTTTTTTATCGTAATCTATTCACACTTGAAAGGATTTTTTAAAATTGGTCATTTTTTAACAAGCTTCAAAATTCTTGTTTCTACATATTTTGTATAAAACTTATTTATTTTTAGAATCGAAATAATTATTTTCAAAGGCAAAATCAAAAGCAATTAAATCAATTAGTTAAATCAATTTTTTTTTATTTTATATTGGCATTTTTTTGAATCATAGTAATGTTCCCAGTTTTCCATGCTTTCGGAATTCTACATTCTAAAAGAGATAACATTCTAAAAGTACAAATGGATGAATGCAATCGGTACCTATTGATTTGTTTTTTCAAGTTTTTTTTCTTATTGACATAAACCATTTATTTGATATTTAGAAAAAAAATTGCCTTTAAAAAGCTTAACTAATTTTGAAATAAAAATATATAAAGTTAGTAATTTATTGTAGTTACCAAAAATATTTTGGTTAGTAAAAATGTATTATAAATTATAAAAAAATTAAGTAATTTGCTCTATTAAACAAAAAATTGTATTTATTCAAGTTAATAATAACAATTTAATAATAAAAGGCTACAGCAGACTAACTGCGGAGCAAGG
This sequence comes from Brachionus manjavacas, assembly GCA_019054805.1. Lineage (NCBI taxonomy): Eukaryota > Metazoa > Rotifera > Eurotatoria > Ploima > Brachionidae > Brachionus > Brachionus manjavacas. The sequence goes on from JAHQIY010000007.1 coordinate 140,121, forward strand.
CAAAAGGTAGCCTGGCTATGGTAGCTGTCTGGTTTTTAACATAAATCCTTATAATGGTTAAATGATGTTAATAAAAGAAATTAATTATTTTAGTTTCAAATATTCATCAAGTTTGTTTTTAAATTCATTTTTGGATTTTGCATTAGCAGCCTCAGCTGGTAATTTGTTCCACTCGATTTGTCAAGAAGTTGATATAAATAATTGTTTAATATCTTTTATTTTAATTACTTTAACAAAATATATTTAGCTTGAAAGCTCCGTTTTAGAAAAAATTTAAAAAAAAAACGCTGACGAAGAACGGCGTTCTTTAAGCGTTCTTTATTTTCCGGGTAAATATATCTAAAATATGAAAAAAGTAAAGAATTTATTTTAAAATAAATAAAATCTTAATAGTTTATTTCAATGTAAAATTCAAATATTTTTTAACTTATTTAAAACTTTTCTTATTTTTTTTCTTCTTTTTGTTCATAATTGTTTAAAAATCCGTCGTAATTTTTAAATGAATCATTAACATGTTTCATCTAAAATAAAAAATATTAGAAATGTAAACAAAATATCAGTATTGAAAATTTAAGCTTTTGTAACCAAAACATGATTTTTCTAGCTTCAGATTTATCAGAATAAATTTATTTTATTTAATTACCGATTTGTAATAGAGTGATAGAAAATTTTTGAGTTCTTCTACAAGTTCATGCTCATTGTCCTTATAGAAAATAATTTATTTTTTTTTAAAAGTTTCTAAGTTCTACTTTTAAGGACGCTTGCTTTGAACACACATCTTTCATTTTTTCTGTCAAACTTGGAATGTCTGAAATAAGAAAAAATTAAAACACAACTAAACTTAAAATATTTAAACCATTAAAAATTGGACTGTCTAGAATTGCTTGCAGTGATTTTAATTTTCGAAAATCTTCATCCAATTTAGCCAATGTATCTTGTTCTAAAAATAATTATTATTAATTAATTATAAGTTGCAAGAGGCTCGCTCTAATTCGAGATAATAATTAATTTTAGCTCCTTTTTATATTTAATGATGATATAACTTAGGCAAATGAAATTGTATCTCAACCTTAACCATAAGGTAGAATCAGAGCAATATAAAATATGTTAGTTTAAAATTTTTCAAATTACCTGATAAAATCAGTTCGATTTTTGCTTTCAACATTATTTCATCTTCTAACTCGTTGATCGCGTCAAAGTTCAAATATTTACCGATTTCATTAACTTTAATAATTAAATTAATTCATATTATTTTTAATTAAGTTTATGATCAAATGTAAATTTCAAATCAAAATTTTTAGTTTTTGGTTTAAAAAAAAGGTATTTTTTATCAATTTTTTGAATATTAAATTTGTAAACTTTATTAAACATGATCTGATTAATCTTAAATTAGGAAGAAAGTTACATGAATTTTTATCTGAAGTTAAATAAAATCTAAATCAATATTTTGAAATTTTGCAATACAAAACTTATATTATTAAAAATCAATTAAAGATCAATTGGAAAAAAAAACATTTTTTAAAATTAATTAAGATAAAAAACATTTTAAAAAAGCTTATTTCATCATTTTTATTGAGATTCTAATCTGTTAAGTTTTGATCATTTGATCATGATCATGAACTTCAAGTTGCCCTTTTTTAACAGTAAATAGCAAATTAAAAAATCTTTTGAAAAATTCATAATTATATCTTTATAATGAACATTTAATGCTTAACTTAATTTCTTATTTTGTTAAAACTCTGCAAAAGTTTTCTAATGTAGAAGAATCCATTGCATATTTTATAGTAGGAGTAGTAGTATTTAACTGGGATATAGATTCTACACCATCGCCAAAAGATGCTTAGTCATTTTTGGCTTTTTTAGTCTTTGTTATTTTAGTATTGATATGTCATGATCAATTTGAACTTTGAAACTGACGATTTTTTTGACTAATATTGTTTCTTAATAAATTTATTCCATGATTCTACAACAAAACATGGTTAGACATCGTTTGCTAAACATAAAAATATGCCTCTGCATTAAATTTGATAATTGAAAATTAATTTAAACCTATTTTTAAGTAAAAAATTTTGGTTCTAATCTTTAAATTTTGATCTAAAACTTCAATTTCAAAATTTTTGTTTTAATTAAAAGAGGTTACAAACATACAGTTAGTTTCCTTTGAGGTCTTGCACTTTTTTGAGTACTTTTACTTAGTCTGATGTATAGTATTTTATTTCATAAAGTCTTTTTAAGATTAAAAAATTGATTTTTACTTTTAGCTTATAAACTTTTCAAATGCTAAGCTTTTACAAAGAAAAAAAAATTTTCATGTTAATGTTGGTATTTTTCATTTTGAGATTTCCACAATACTTTAGGAATAATATTGATTTCAAAATTAAGAATATTGATTATATGGACAAGCTTAAATTGAAAGATATAGAATTAGAGATTCAAGAATTAGATATTGGTAATTCACAAGATAAATGTCTTAATTTCCTAAAAAAAATTCTAAAAATTAGATAGATATATGTGATTTATAAATTTAATTAAAGCAAAAAAAAACTTAAGTTTTGTCAAAAAAAATAAAATTTTGAATTTTTTTCAAATTTATTTTTTTATCTTTATTAGATTTTTCTTCTTAATTTAATATAAATGCTGCTTTTTGGCAGAATTTTTGACAAAATTTTGAAAAACCAACCTGATTTAAAAGCTGATCCAATTTTAGGGTAATTCGATGAAAACAATGAAAGACTATTAATAATTTCATTTATTGTATCAAAACCCTTAAAAAAATACAATTTGATTTGATTAAGTTTTGACTAAACAATTACTTTAGTATTGTCAATTTTTTCAAAATTTCCAACCAAATTTTCTAGTCTGTTTATTCGATTTTCCATTATTTCTAATTCATTAAGCAATGACATTATCTTTTAATTATTGCTCTATTATCTGTTTTAAATTATATTTCAGATCAAGAGTTACTAGGTCTTGAATTACTAAAAAAACAAAAATTTTGCGTTTGTGAAAAATTTTATTACGTTTCAGCAAGGAATTAAAAATTGGAATAATAATATAAAAATATAAAAATTTCTGAAAATTTTAAAAAAATATAATTTCCTAATCTTGCTTCATTAAGGAGTGGTTTAATAATACTTTGGTTTCTAGTTTACCATTTTTTCAGTTCTTCAATATTTCTAAAAATATCTAAGCATGCCGGATTCACTAGCGATGATGATGGTTTTATAGAATGCCCTTCGATTATTTTACGCACTGGAACTTCTACTTTTTTTCCATTTAAAGTATACTTAAAAAAATAAAATAAATTAAGTCAAACTCTTATTAGTATTACCGGAATTTCATTAATTGACAGGATTAAATTTGGAACATGTCGTGCAGATAGTGATTCTCTAATCTTTAGTCTGACTTTATCTAGCAATGGTTGAGTCAATTCCTGGTTTTGCTTTAATTTTAAAAAAAGAAGAACACGTTCTTCACTTGGATTATGAGGATTCTTTTGTCCTACGCACAATGAATCATCAATCTCTTCCATATTCTCGATCACATTGTAAATATCGGCGCTACCAAATCTAACGCCATTTGGATTCAAAGTTCCATCGCTTCTACCAAGCATGAAGACCCCTCCTGTTTCGCTACTAATCATCATAAAGTCTCCATGAGACCAAACACCGGGAAACCTTTCAAAATAGCTAGATTTATATTTTTTAAAATCGTTGTCATTCGAAAAATAAATTGGCATCGACGGAAATGGTTTGGTGCATACCAATTCCCCACACTCATCATAGACCGATTTTCCTTCATCATTCCAGCATTCAACTGACATTCCCAATTGTCTACATTGTATTTCTCCACGGTAAACAGGCAAGTTCATATTGTGACCGCAAAATAAAGATATTATATCGGTTCCACCTGTTATTGAACCTAAAACTAGATCATTTTTTATTGATTCATACACATAGTCAAAGCTATTTGGTTTGAGTGGACTTCCAGTACTGAGTATACATTTTAACGAAGTCAATTTATGAGTTTTTTTTGGAGTGCACTTTTTTTCTTCTAGGACGGATAGCCATTTGGCCGAAGTCCCAAACATTGTAATTCTAAAATTAATTTTTATTAATTTTATGGAATTCATTTTTTGCTTTTTTATATCATTTGGACATGTATATTTTTAAAGTAGTTAGTAAACAAAATTGAATGGGATTTTTGGTTACATATTTCAAATTGCACGTCTTTATTTCTTTAATTCTGTGCAATTAAGTCATTGTTGGGAAAAAGATTCCACAACAAGAAAATTGTCAAATGAAAAATGTCTAAACTGATTTAATGATGTAAAAAATGGTACAAGACAGTTTCTTTTGGTATCACCGTAAGTTTAATCTATTTAACTAACCTTGAAGTTTAAACTGAACAAGGTTTTACCTGTTGCTCCGTTGCCAGAATAATATAAATAACAAAGAGAAATTAGTATTGATTATTTAATTGATTGATTTATTTTATTTATTAAATCGAAAAATCATTATTAAAATTTGTTCATTAGTGTTGATTAAATGATTTAATGAATATTTCTGCACAGTATGTCACAAAAAGTTAGTTAAAAGTTTGAATCAAACCTTTTATTTCTATTTGATTGTTTTTCAAGCTTGATTCTAACTTTTTGTGACATACTGTACAAACAACATTTCTTGTAAGAAAAACTTGAATGCATGAACTTCAACTATATTCAAATATATAAGTTAGTTATCGGAAGTATATGCATGAAAATTTTACTCTTTTTCACACATTTGGGTTTTAAATATTAAGATTACATCTTGGAAAATTCACCAGAAGCACAACATTACCTTTTTTATCGAAGCGTTCTCTTTTAAGAACCGAATGAGCATGCTAATATGGGCTCAACCACTGATTGCTGTTATTTTAGTTTTGAAATTATATTATTTATTCATCACAAGTGTTTCTGAAAAACGTTCATCAAGGAGATTATCGAGCTACAGCTCATTCAGTATAAAATATAAAATAAAATCAAAATCATGTTAAAAAAGCTTAAAAATCGAAAAAAGAATTAAAAAGAAACAAATTGAAATAGAGTGTTACATGTAACACATGCTTACATAGAAGAAGCTTCAGGAAAATAAAAAATAGAAAGGTAGCAATTACACAATGGAGTCGAATATTCGATATATCTAGATTCGAATCTCGCTTTGAATTCCTCGTCCAGTTTGTCAATCGAATCGAATAGAATTACTCAGTTCAATTCTTACATATCTCTAATCAACTCAAAAAGTGGATTTGAGACTGTTAGTAATTTATTAAAAACCTCGTGATGCATGATGTTGAAGGAAATATCATTTTAATTTGAAGATAGATCTAACTGCTGTATTCTGAATTTTTTGTAGTTTTCGGATATTTTCTAAAATAAATTTAACCAAGGAAAAGGATAGTGTAAAGTTGGTTTGACTAAAGGTAACAAATCGTGTGGAAAAATTTGGCAGCGTGTGTTAACTTTATTAATCAATTTAAGATTAAGAAATATCGTCGAATGTTATGTGTTATAGTCACTAGATAATTTTCAAGTATTAAACCTAAGAGTTGTTTCAAAGTGTCATTAATTACTTTAAATCGCCCTGGAGTCCAAAATTATTATTATAATACAAAAATATTATACTCCTAAATTATTTTTCAAATAATTAAAAGTTAATAGACTTTTTTTAAAATTAATAAATTTTTTTAGGAGATAAACTAAAGTAATAAAGTTTGGAGAATTTCTTCAAAGAGTAAAACACTTTTTTTGGGTCAATATTACAGAATAAAAAGAATATTTAACGGAGATTTACTATTTTTAACAAAAATTACTGAAAATTAAACTAAAATTATTTAAAAAAAAAAAGAATTGTTAATTTTGCATAACTTGTATTATTCATCATAATTTTTCTTATTTGTATTAAATTATAAATTAAACATTATTTTACTTAAAAAAACTAAAATATGTTTTATAAAATGGTTGAAGTTGAAATTGATTTTCAGCAATTTTTGTAGCCAAATAAGGCTATTCCGGTGTTACAATTAGAGGAAAAACAGGGATTCAGGATGGAGAAGAGTACAAAAATCCTTATCGGCAGATAATAACAAGCTGAAACGCTCACGAGTGATATGTACTTTTAAAAAACAATTAGAAAATGAAGAATTAGTCGATTCAGAAATCAAAGTCAAAATACAAAACGCATGAAATCAAGTATGGTAAAAATATGGTAAAAAAAGTGAATTGCAAATGTGTTTATTCAGATTGTCCAGCGGAAATTTATATGATTTATTTAAAAAATCAATTTAAAATTTCTAAATTTGAAAGTAATAGTAAATGAATTAAAAAAAATTCAAAAAAACACTCTCTATTTAAAAAGAGAAAATGCTAAAAACGAGATCTATTGCTTGTGGATGCAACATGTAAAATTATTTTTCAAGGGTTTCCTTTGTTAATAGTTGACACTCCTGATTATCAAAAACATTTTCATCCGATAGCTATTGCCATTTGTGTTAGTGAAAATGAATAAGATTACGAATATCTTTTTAAAGCCATTTTAAAAATGATTACTAATGATTACTACCCCAGATTACTACCCCAAATTATATTTTGGCTGATGCTGTTAATGGTATGACCAATGGTTTTATAAGTGTCTTTGGAAATGATTTTAAGAAAATTGTGTGCTGGGCTCAGACTGAGCGAGCTGTGGATAAAAAATTTGAAAAATTAAAATATTTGACAATTGATGATGTCAAAACTAAAAAATTATTTATGATGGATCCGCATATGTTACAATTATCATACAATCAATCAAGGTATGAAGTTATCAATTGTTTAAGAAAAAATGGTCCGATTACAAAGAGTTTTTTGTATATTGGGATAAATAATGGATCAAATCAAAGAATTTTGGTTGGTTCGAAGGTCATGCTCCAGGATATCCAGGCAAAAATAATGCCCTAGAAGGAACAACGATGGTCAACTGATCAAAAAGTGGGAATATGAACCGCTGATTAAAAATGATTACTGGTACGATGCACTTGCATATGCAGTTAAAAAACTTTTCTAAAATATAATCAATCTTGTGATATCTATTTGTTTACATTAGATAAGTTGGTCGATTTGGAACTATATTTAGATAATTTAGAATGTGACTATTAGATGGGGGTAATTGTATTGATGAATGTGAATTTGTTTCTAATATAGACCTCAATACATTCTTTCAATACAATCATTCGGTTCGATTGGTGAAATTGGATGAACAAAATTGGAAGTTTTCGCCTAAACTTTTCTCGTTCTATGTTGATGAACTAATAAGACAAATTGAAACAGACGAGAGTGGTACTAAAATATCGGATGAGCTCAAACTAGACATTATTGTATACGCTGACGATATCCTGCTCCTAAGCACAAGCAAAAAAGGGCTACAAGATTTGATAGACATAGCTGAAACAAATGGTGAAAAGAATTACATATCTTACAACCCCTAGAAAACTGTCTTTATGATCTTTAACAAAAAAACACAAAGACCAGCTGAAGTGCTACGAAAAGATATATGGCAATACAACGTTAAACTCAACGGAATTGACATAAAACAAGTTAAACAAATGAAATACCTAGGAGTTGAAATCACAGATGATAACAAACATATCGAACACCTAGAAAAAAGGAAAAAGTCAGCTATGGCGGCACTCATGAAACTAAAGTCACTCGGACTGACTGGTCCAAACCTTCATCCGGTTATGAAAGGGCATCTATATAAAACGTACGTCAGACCGGTACTACTATATGGTATAGAGAGTTTATACTTAACTCAAAGAGATACACTTAAGCTTAAACGAATAGAAGGTAACTTAATAAAAACAATAATAGGTATTCCGACTAAATGCAAGACAACCAACCTAATGCATGCACTCATGAATGAACCGACCATCGAATACGTCGAGATTATTAAGAACCAATTTATTGTAAACCTCCTAAGGAACATGTACACCCGAAAAATAGTCGAACAGACCATACACTTAAGACTCAAAGACATAATAAAAGAATTAACTGAGTATGGAGAAGAGGACCTCGATGACTTACCACTAAAACTAGAAGACCAGTGCAAAGTAAACAAATACGTAACAAAATCAGAAATCAGATAGAATTGTAAGAACAACCCGATAGTAGCTGAACTAATAATAATATTCAATTCAAAAAACAGGGATACAATACCGGACAGAATCACACATCTCATTAGATATGATGCTTAATATGAACCCACCAACTTCCTTTATTTTTATTCTATTTTTATATCAATTGTACAAAGTTGTTTTTTCATAATGTATATAATATTACGGCACGCTTTATTTGACAGTGTACCGGGAATTATTAATTGGCCTTAGCATAAGCCTAAATAAATAAATAAAATTGGAAGTTTTCATCTTGCTCATGTAAGGATTAACTCAAAGATTATATGTGTAAGCAAATTATTGTCGTTTTGCTTTCAAAGAAGTCAATTCAAGCTCCAGAAAAATATTTGGATTCGGTAATTGATTACAAATCGAGATCAGGAAGAAAGAAAAAAGCAATTCCTTGGAATGTTAGGCAATGAATTATTTTTTTATATTTGATTAAAAATAATAAAAATAATTTATTATTTATTTTTATTTATTTATCTGTTTTCTGTACCGAGCTAGAGCTCCTTCAGAATAATTTAGCTTTAAACTTGATTTTTATAATAAATCTGTATTTTTATATCAATTAAGTAATTTTATGAAAAAAAGGTAATTTTATATTAATTTAGTATAACCGGTGACAAATTAGTAATTTTAGTTAATGAATTAGCACACGCCATATTTAATTATGAAAATTTATTGTACAAAAATATAACACTAAGGAAAAATTTGAAGAGCTTCTAGTGATCAAACTTTTCTTTCATCAAGCATAAAGTTCGAGCTTTTATCCATCTTATTATAACCTTTCCATTCAATAGCTCATCTATTTGGAAAACACCGTTTGAAAAATCAAGACCAAGTTGAATTTGTGAGTTTTATTGGCTCTAAAAACTCCTAATAATATATGAGAGAAATCGTATTGCTTGCTTATGAATCACTAAAGACCAAAGACCAGAATGGTTTAAATTTTGTGGTTAGGATGTTTTATTTTTTTAGCATTAAAGTAAAAAAAGTAAACTATTCTAAAAAATTTGACCGTTTTTTCGACAAACATGTTTTCTATATTTAATTTCTTCCGGCATCTGGAGCCTAGATAGTGACCCACACTTGAAACTATGATAAGGATTAAAATCGTAATTTTAGGATGTTGCATTTGAAAATTCAACAAAAAAAAATTAAAAATATTTGATGTTATTTGTGCATTTCTCTTACATACAGCATCATAAATAAATAAAGATTTTTTTTAAATTTAGCTGGGGGTCATTCACTAGGCTCCAGATGCTAGGCAAAAAAAAGTCAGCATTGTTAAGAAGCTGAATCATAAAAATAGACTGGTGTCAGTAATTGTTGTAGCACTAGAATTATTTAAGATTCAAAATAATCCTTAAAAAAATCTTATTTTCAATTAAAAAATCTTGTCCTAAAAATCATGATGTGATCAAAAAATATTGATAAATATTACGAGATGGTATAATAAATAATTAAGCTTTCAAAAATAAAAAATTAAATACCTGAGTTTGTCGACAAGATCCCATAGAACATTTAAATTTGGTAAAAACGGAGAGCCATCAAATATAACAATAGATGCTCCAGTTGCTAATGACGTAATCAACCAATTATACATCATCCAACCAGTCTTTAAATATTTTTAGCTAAATAATAAAATATCTTTAAAAATTACTGTAGTATAATAAAATATGGTATCATCCCTGGACATGTTGCCATGAAGTAAATGTTCTTTTAAATGCTGAATTAATGTTCCCTTTAAATAAATTGGGTATTTTGAAATTTTTAATGTATTTTTGAATTTTTTTTACGCCATGTGAGTGAACTATGCATTTAGGAATTCCAGTAGTACCGGACGAAAACATAATTACTAATGGATGGTTGAATGGAACTTGCTCGAATTTAAGCTCTTCTGTATTAGAGCCATTTTGAGATAAAAATTCGTCGTAGGAGATACTGAAAAATTTTAAAAATTATTGATGATAATCAGAAAAACTCCACTACCTCTTGTCAATGCTTGAATGATCATCCAAATCATTTTGACAAAACGGAATCAAAATGCATTTTTGAATTGTTCCAAGTCCTTAAAGATAAAAGTTATTATTAACGAAAATTATAATTATAATCACATGATAAACTCATTTTCCTTTTATCTTATCGAAATACTTATAAAAAATCATTTTTCTAAACAATCATTTAAAATTATAAGTTTTCAAAGAAGCTTTGAAAGTTTATTTTTTATTTATTAGAATTCAAATAAATAATTATAATGATCAGATTCAATGAATGATTTGATTATTTGATTAAATCAAATATTAATTTGAAGAATATTTGGACAATCTTTGCCGATCCCTGGAAGAATTGGATAAAACATTTCATCAAGTAATTTTTTTAAAATTGGAATTAATCACAACATTTAAGATTAGCTCAAGGATTTAAGAGTTCGCTTTAATGATTTTTTTTAATGAATCAGGAACGAAATAATAATTTCAAAAAATAAAATTTATGATGTCGTAGTTCTTTTTTTATTTTTAATTTTATTTTTAATTTATTCAATAATGATTTGACATGATGGTCAACGTAAATTTACTTCTTTACTTATTTTTTCGTAAATTTTAAGGGACCAACAAGCTTTTCTTTAAACTTTGTAGTTTTTATTATTTTTTCAATTTTTTTATAGCTTTTTTCTATAAGAAAAAAAATACGTACAGTTCATTTCAGAACAAAGTTAAAAGACTGATTAAGCAGTGTTATTGAAATTATTAATAGAAAATTCGAACGAAAAATAATTTTAAAATATTTAAGGAAACAATTTTGAGAAAAATTAAATTTGTAATTAATTCAATATTTTTTTTTGATGTAAAATAGTTTTTAAAAATTAAAAAAAAATATTGGTAATTTTAAATTGTTAAATGAAAATGAAAAAATTCTAATTATTTAATAAAAACATTCTCAATTTTTATGAAAATTAATTTTTCTAACTTTTTAATGAAAAAAAATTGTGAAAATTTTCAATGTAACGATACCCTGCATAAAAATAACTTTTATGGGATCCAGAAAAAATGATCAAGGGACATGTTAATATTAAAATAGATAAATAAGAATAAAAATAAATTTTTGCTATTCTTATTTATCTATTTTTTTATAAAACTATTTGCATTTTTGAATGGTGATCCATGAAAAAAAATAAAAAATAAAGTATTGAATAAATAAAATTATTTACCATTTAGAGCATCTTTAAGTTTTGATATATGGTCATGCTTTTTTCCATTATAATAAACTGATGTTACAGAAAACATGAGTTTTGGATTTATTTGCTTGAAACGTTCAATTACTGACTAAATAAAGGCAAATTATTAAAGTCAATATTTCAAAGAAAAAAAAAACATTTGCTCCGAAGTCAGGTGATGCACAGCTCCAGATAGCACCTAAACTTACAACGGAAAGTTTAACAGCAAGAGCTTCAATAAAATTCGGTAAATATCCTTTTTGGATAAAATTAATCTTTTATTTAAAAAGAATTTTTTAAGTTTTTACCAACAACAACATCATTTTTCTGGATACCATAAGATGTCAAACAATTTTTGATTTTTCGAACTCTATCTCGAAGCCCACTAAAAGATATTGTTTTAACTGTTGAAAAAGCTTCACCTTAAAATAAAAAAATTTATTAAAAATTTATTTAAAATTTATTACCAAGCATTTACCAAATGAATGCACAGCAACTTTGTCGTCATTATACCTGAGTAAATTTTCTGCATAATTTAAACGTGCTCCGTCGAACCAACTAAATGGTAAATTATCAACTGGACCATCGGGTTTATCTAGAACCTACTCAAGAAAATTATTTCGGTCTTTTTAAAGTTGTGAATGTTACCTTTTCATAAGGCCTTGAGTAAACAATATTTGAAAAATGCCAAAATTCTTCCCAAAAGTTAATGAAATTCTCACATGACCATTTGTACAAGTCATCGTATGATTTAAAGTGAAGGCCATATTTTTTTTCGATTAGGTTCAGAAACTCTACCAACTTGGTATTTTGACTGATAGCTGATTTTTTCGGATCCCATAGTAGTTTTTTTTCTTCATTTTGATCCCTTAAATTTTCGATTGTGATCCCGTTATTTGACTTTTTCAAATATCCATTAATTTTTAAATTATTATTGTCATCATTAAGACGATTAGTCCTAGTGTCCATTATTTTAGTTTCAAATTAACAGTTATCTAAAATTTTCAATTAGCTGATAATAAAGATCAACAGTTTTTATTTTTTAAATACAAAGTATCGTAAGATTTTTAAAGTAAGCAACAGCTAAAGAAATGAAAAATCGACTGATGAAAATGAATTACATTTTTTTTTTATTAAAATAAATTAAAATAAAAAATTGAAATAATTAATTTATTATTTTTTTCAATTGAATGAGTATTCAGCTAGTAGGTATTACCTAATCCCAGTGAATTTTTACATGCAAAATCTTTTTGCCACTTTGATTTTGAAAGGACTCGAACTAAATGTTGAAACTAAACTAAAAATTGAAATATCAACATAATCTGGAAAAATTGAAATATTTCAAAAGCTACTTTACAAAAATACTCTAAAGGGAAATCTCTCTTTATTTTAAAAAGTGAAAATGAAATTAAGACTAAATTTTTTATCTTTTAAGTGTCTGAGCCCTTTGATGAAATAAATATCATAGAACAAGAAGTAATTACCTCGAATATTGACAATTTAGATACAAACACGCAATGTTTTGTTGCCGTTCATATAGGAGCTGGCTACCATTCGGCTTCTAAAACAGGCATATACAGAAATTTATGCGAAAAAGTTTGCTCAGATGTAATAAAACTACTAAAGCAAGGTTACAATGCTCGAACAGCATGTGCCACTGCAGTTGCTTTATTAGAAGTATTTAGATTAAAATAAAACCTTACTATTTTCGAGTTTAATATTTAAAAGTAAGAACAGTCCCTTGACCAATGCTGGAATCGGTTCAAATCTTACATTAGATGAAAAAATAGAATGTGATTCGAGCATCATGGACAAGACTGGTTTTGGTTCAGTGGGTGCAATATCCAACATTAAAAATCCCATAATGGTTTCTTTGTCTTTACTTGATGCCCAAGTAAAGGGATCTCTTTCGCTTGGTCGCATAGTGCCATGGTAATATTAGATTTCATTAAAAATCCTTTTTAATCTATTTTTTTAGTATGCTTGTTGGAGAAGGGGCAAAAAAATGGGCGATTGAAAATAATTTTGAAGAAGTTTCAGAAGAAAGCATGAAAACAGGTTTTAAATTTTGAAAATTTTGAAAATTTTTCAACTATTTTTTTTAAGAATCAATGGTTAAAACACATCGACATTATAAACAAAAATTAGATAATTTTCATCAAAATAATCTAGTTCAGGAGAATGCCAAAAATAAAAGTGAAAATGAGGCCTTATTAGATACGGTAGGTGCTGTGTGTGTAGATAGAGATGGAAATTTGGCAAGCGCAGTTTCCTCAGGTGGAATTTTGCTCAAGCACCCTGGTCGAGTTGGACATGCAAGTGAAAATTTTTTAGAAACTGATTCATGAAAGTTGGTAGCAATTTAAATTTTAGGCATGTTTGGATGCGGGTGCTGGGTCGAGCAAGATGTAAAAACTAGTGATGATGAATTTAATTCAATTGGAATTTGCACAACTGGGTGTGGAGAATACATAATAAAGTCACTTTTTGCAAAAGAATGTGCTCAGAATATTCTCAGAAATTTAAATAAAACTGATTATGATTTGAATCAATTTTTTAAAAAAAATTTTTTTGGTAATTTGGGAATTTTAAATTGAAAAAAAAATAAAAAAAATTCTGTCAATCTTAGATGCTCCGTTGCTAAAAAAGTTTGATGACAAGCTGATTGGAGCACTCATCTGTAAATTGAGCAGTTATCAAGATAATGAGAAGAATTGTAATCTTTTTATTTGTTTTGCTAATTTTTAATTTTTTTTTTTAAGTAGAATTAATTGTAGCTCATACGACTCCTTCGATGTGCTTCGGATATGTGTCATCAAATATGATAAAACCGGCTGTAAGAATATATAAAATAAAAAATTTAAATAATACTTGTTTAATTAAAGTCAGTAATGTCAAGAATGAGTGAAAATAATTTATCTATCAGAGATTGTGTTCAGATAACAAACTTCAATATTAAATTCAGGTGTAAATTGGACCGGAAAATTCAAAACGAAGTCATTCACGAACAAGAAACTAGCAATAAAAGACAAAAAATCTAAATTGTATTGTACAAAGACAAATTTTATTTTTTATCATGAAAAAAATTGAATTTGAATAATTTATTATCAAAATTTAAAAAACTCGAGTAAAAAAATTTAAATCATCAATTTTTATTAGAATAAATTAATGTGTTTTTAAGTGATTCTAAATTAACTTTTTGTATGGTATTTAAATAACATCACTGATTTGCTACATGGTTTTTAGGATTTAAAGCAATTTTTAATAGGACTTAGTCAATTTGCGAGCGTTGGCTGACCAAGTTTTAAATCGAAAGCATTGCAAAAATTAAGTAATCCAAAATTTTCTATAATTTCTGAGATACTTTTTTTTTTATTTCATTGACAAAATTTTTTTCTAATTGACAAAAATAAAAAATAATTTATGTTTATTTATTTAAATTGATCTCTGTAGAACCGACGAATTATCTAATTTTAATTGACAAAATATCATTTTTTCTTTCTAATATTTATTTTTTAAATTTGCCCTATTAGGCAAGAATAGAAAAAAACTAACATTTGGTCGTCTTGTTTAAATCATGTTTAATCCGAAAAAAAACTCTAATAGTGATTTTTGACTTAAACTAAAAATTACCAATTCATTCAAAAAGCTCTGACTTTTAACAAGATTATGTCAGAAATCGCTGACCTACACATTTCTAACTAAAGTTTTTGACGATTAGGATTACCAAATTAGACTACCAAATTATGATAATGGTCAATCGATTATAAAAAATATTGAAAATATAAGGCCATACTTAAACTAGACCGCTTTCTTACCATCGATGGTACACAAATTGAGAACGTAAGCGAATTCAAATACTTAGCATCAATACAAGGATGGGAATACACAAAAAGCATAAAGAGTAGACTTGCCAAAGCAAAGAATGCCTTTGCTAGATTCCGACCAGTATGGAAGTCAACCAGCTACAGCAAGGAAACAAAACTCAAACTGAACAACATTGTGGTAAAAGCAACACTGATGTACGGTAGCAAATGTTGGGGGATTTGTGAATCTAACAGGAATAGCCTGAACACTCTCCTCACTTGAAGCCTGCAAAAGAGCCTCGGGATACATTGGCTTGAGACATTGTCAAATGCTGATCTATACACTAGAATAAATTTAGAACTATTAAGTCAGTGTTTTAAGAAAATATGGCTTGGGTATGTATTTAGAATGAAAGAAACACAGGTACCAAAAGTACCTTCAGTGTACACCTCAAGGGCGACGTAAGGTAGAACGACCAGCAATAACATGGAGGTCAACAATCACGAAAGAGCTCGTCTAAATGGAAATGACATGGGGAGAAGCAAGACAAAAGTAATAAGTAAATAGTAAAAGACAAAAATATTGGTAAATCGATTATAAGAAATAATGAAAATATAAGGCCATTCTTAAACTTGACCGCTTTCTACCAAAGCTTCACTTTTCCATGTTTGAGATGGTAAATTCGTTCAGAATCTGAGATGGCAAAAAGAATCAGAGATTTGCTTAAAGTATGCTTGCAGCAGTTCTCTGTTTGAACCAGAAAAGATGCAAGAACAAAAAAAATAAAATTTTTTGTAAGTCTTATTCCTTAAACGCTTTTTATAATTATTGGTAAATTTATCGACAACTTATTAAAAAAAAAGTTTAGAAATTATCAAAATAGAAATTTAATTTAATATTCTCTAAATAGTAAAAGAACAAAAAAAAGATTATACGAAACTTATTTTAACTAAAAATTTATCACAACATACGGCCGTAACAAAGCCTCTTTTTACAGTTAAAAAATGGGCCAAAATATTATTATTAAATATTAATATTAAATAAATATTGTTGAATTAGACAGTTGTACAAGAGTTATTTTTAATGATTAATTACAGTAAAATACATCGAGGTGTAGTCATTTAAAATAAATTATCTCTTGAATTTAAAATCTTAAAATTTATAAAATGTCTAATAGTTTTATTAATTATTTCTTTTCTAAGAAATTACTTAAATGATTCCTTAGGAATCGTAGATTGAAGATTGATCCAAAAAAATAATTTTTTCAATATTTTAATGTTTTTAAAAATTAAAAAATTGATAATATTGAAATTTTCATGAAAACGAAAGTGGTGAAATTAAGAACGACTGTAATTTAAATAGATTTATTTTGAAAACTCATGTTTTTCTTTTTTTAATTTGACTCTTATTTTTTGATCTGTTCATCCATGGAAGAAGATTTTCATTTTCTTTTGTTCGTTTAATACGAATCATTTTTTTATGTTTTTTCTTTGATTCCTTGAATAAAATTTTATAGGAAAAAATTAGATTTGAAAATTTTAATTTATTTAATTGTACCTTTACTAAAACTTCCCTTTTCGGTAACCATTCTTTCCTAGCATTTTCAAGGTCAAAATCTTTTGCTCGACAAAAATAATTGATGGCATCTTTTAACTGATCGTCTTGGTCAAAATCTGGCAAAAAAGATTTTTTTTCGTTTTGATTTTTGTCCACTTTTGACAGAATTCTCGGAATTTCTTTCTTATTAGCAAAATTGTCTTCATCTTCTTCACTTTCGTTTTCAGAAGACGAATAATTTGATTTCTTTGACTTGTCAAAACCAAAGCCTTTGGTAAAAATATTTTTTTTGAATTCGTTTCTGAAAACCGTATCCTCATGGACTTCAATATCGGCATCAACTTCATTTTCATCCGTAAATTTAAATTTAAACACGTCATTAGAGGAAAATAAATCTTTTATATTTGGCTCGACTTGGAAAAATTTTTCACCATCTTTATTTTCCTCTTCTTTTTCTTCTTCGACTTCACATTCAGACTCATCATTTTGTTCATCAATTTTTTCATCTTCACTTTCAGATTCATCATTTTTTTCATCAATTCTTTCATCTTCACTTGACTCTACCGAACTTTGGTCGCTTTCAGATTCCTTTACTTCATAAACTCTATGATTTGACTTAGTAGGGTCATAGCGAACAATTTTGTTTCGCTCCATTCCGCTATCAATTGCTAATTTGTTCAATTTGAATTTTTTCAAATCGCTTTCTTTGTCCAGCAAACTTTTAGGCTTTATAATTTGTTTGCCAGTAATTTCTTCCAAAATTTTAAGTGAATTCAAATTTTCGGTTTTCAGCTTATTTTTGCTTGTTTTTTCATGAGATGATTTTATAGCTGTGTCCACTTCGTCTTCGACGAAACGATCGTCTATTTTAAAACGCGAATCATCATTTGAAAATTTCGATTTCAAGTAAATAAGCTTTAAAATTTCTAAATATCATTCAATATTTTTTATCTTTTGTAGCTTACCTGATTTGCTTTATTCTCTTCCAATTTTAGCTTTGATTCAAACATTTCTACAGCCTCTTTTTTTTGCTGGTCATATTTTTCGTTCGAGGCACCTGAATCCGAATCGGATTCAATTAGTTTAAATTTTTTATTTCCGATTGCATTTTTAGCTTTTAAAGATACTGATGTTTCCATATATTTCTCTTCTTCATCTTCAGAGCCAGATTCACTGAATATTACTTTTTTGGGCTTTTTATCAATTAAATCCAAGCCATTTAAACTCGACCGGATCAAGCTTTTTTTAATTTTGAATTCATTCAATTTTTCTTTTAAAGATTCAAGTCTTCTTTTGTTGGATTCTTCTATTTTCAAATTTTTCGAGTCCATTTTTTAAACCAAATCCTAGATAATTTAATTTTCAAAAAAAATTCTTAAAACATGTTTATTTTAAATTTTATTAGAAACTGCTTAATGCAAATGCATTCATACATCTTTTTACAAATTGATAATTGATAATTGATTTAACTTAACAATTTTTTACTTTTTTTAAATGTTTAATTTAAAAAAATAGTTAATGCATTAAAAAAGTAACAATAATGGCTATCAATATTTATTTATTTATTTTCTTATTAAATGACAGATTTCGTTTGATGCTTTATTTAACAAAAAAAGTTTATAAAAAATTATTCTTTGGGCAATTTAGATTTTGCTCCAAACATACTAACTTATTTAATTAATTTAAAAATTGATATATCATACCTGGCATTTTTTCATATCATTTATCTTTATAAAATGAAAAATTTTTTTTTTTTTTAAATTTTTTGTCATATTTTTGAAGTCTCGTTTTAACATATAAAGCTCTGCGATATTGTATCTTAATTTAAAAATTTAAAAATATATTGAAAATCGATTGTCGATTTGTGAAGTTAATTTTGCAATATAAATAAAAATAAATTTTAAGGTTTTTATTCAAATTTTTTTTGCCTTTTGTCAAACTATACACTTATTGTGTTAATTATCCTAAAAAAATATTTGATATACAGTAGCGCTACGCCACATGGATTTTACGTAAATTTACGTCAAATTACGTTAATTTACGTAATTTTACGTAAAAAAAAGTAAATTTACGTAAATTAACGTAAAGATAGAAAAGTAAAATTACGTTTATTAACTTAAAATAACGTAAATTAACTTAATTTTACGTAAATTTAATTTTTTTACGTAAAATGTAAAACGGCCAAAAAACAGTCGAAAATTCAATATTTTAGACGATTTTTTTGAAAATTTGAATTTTCTGAGTTTTTTAACTAAAATTTTCAAAAAAGTAAATTTACGTAAATTTTCGTAAAATTTCATTTTTTTACCAGGTAAAATTTGGTAAAATTTGGTAAATTTTCGTAAAATTTCGTAAAAAAAAGTAAAAAAATGTAAATTTCTCAGATTTTATTTATTTCTTTAGTTTCTAAGTTTTAATTTCTGTTTATAAAGATAATACAATGAAAAGCTTAAGAAATAAGCTTAAGAAAATTATTTATTTTTTGAACAAACACGAGTTAAAAGTTTAATTTACCTTTGATTTCCAAAAACAATTTATCATCTTTTTTTTGATAAAATCCGATGGTTTTGTTCAAATCATCCGGGAATTTTTCCTTCAACTTTTTACGAAGCTCGTTAGTAAAATCTTTTGAGTGTCTAAAAATTAAAATTTTCTTTAAATTAAGCTTTATCTTCAATTTATTTTTACATATGTTTGAGAGTTCATCCTCGGATTAGGTTTGGAAAAACTTTAAAAGAGATTTCGACGCAGTTATTTCAACTTAATCAAAAATTTAACCAGCCAGTCAATCAAAATAATTCAGACCAAATTAGCGTGAAATCGGCTCAACCTGAGACCTTAATATCCCCGCGTTTGAAGCGAAGAGCGGCTACACCGGAATTAATTGAATCCGAGGATGAACTCTCAAACATATGTAAAAATAAATTGAAGATAAAGCTTAATTTAAAGAAAATTTTAATTTTTAGACACTCAAAAAGATTTTACTAACGAGCTTCGTAAAAAGTTGAAGGAAAAATTCCCGGATGATTTGAACAAAACCATCGGATTTTATCAAAAAAAAGATGATAAATTGTTTTTGGAAATCAAAGGTAAATTAAACTTTTAACTCGTGTTTGTTCAAAAAATAAATAATTTTCTTAAGCTTATTTGAAAAAGTTTGTTCCGTCTAAAAGTGATTTTAGTACGGCCTGGTTTAATGCAACGAACAGTATGAAAACCGATAGAGCAGCTGCAAAAAATAAGTATAGACATAAACTTTTGTGTTTTTTTCATTGTATTATCTTTATAAACAGAAATTAAAACTTAGAAACTAAAGAAATAAATAAAATCTGAGAAATTTACATTTTTTTACTTTTTTTTACGAAATTTTACGAAAATTTACCAAATTTTACCAAATTTTACCTGGTAAAAAAATGAAATTTTACGAAAATTTACGTAAATTTACTTTTTTGAAAATTTTAGTTAAAAAACTCAGAAAATTCAAATTTTCAAAAAAATCGTCTAAAATATTGAATTTTCGACTGTTTTTTGGCCGTTTTACATTTTACGGTAATTTTGGTAATTTTACGTAAAATAACGTAAATTTACGTTATTTTACGTTAATAAACGTAATTTTACTTTTCTATCTTTACGTTAATTTACGTAAATTTACTTTTTTTTACGTAAAATTACGTAAATTAACGTAATTTGACGTAAATTTACGTAAAATCCATGTGGCGTAGCGCTACTGTATAAAATATTTGTGTGAAATATCTAAATTTTAATAATAATACTAGCAAAAGTAATAATAATTTATTAACAAATTAAAATGGCTCAAAATGAATTTTTTGATTTTAACTAAATTTGTTAATTTTTGTTAAAATCTTTTTTTACCACAATATCTATTTTGAAGAAGTTATTAATGTATTATTTGGACAAAATTGCTACCAACTTAACTATGTCTAGCTAATATTGTCTTGAATAGTTTTTCAACTTTTATTTCAAAATTTAAGATTCCAAAATATAAAATAACTTTTAAAAAAATTTTGAATAAAATACCCCAAATTTTTAAAAAATAACCCTAAATGTTAAATTGAATACCTAAAAATTAACAATTATACAGTAAAAAAATTAACACCTTTTCAATTAAAACAAATTTTTCAATTTTTTTATTAAAAGAAGCTCAAATACTAAAAAAAAAATTTTTTTGATTTGACACATAATTTTTTAAAAAGACTTAGATTTCGATAATGTGTCATGAATTATTCTATGGTCTCATTGAAAATCAAACCTATGGAAAATTCGATGGTATAAACATTACAATTGTCATCATGTGATAACAATTGATTACAATCGTAAGAATTAATGAAGTTTTGATTCAGTGGGTATGGATATCGCAATTCAATCAAATAGAAAAAAAGGTAGACCAAAACAACAATTGGTCCACTTCAATTACAGACAAAAGAATTTTAAGCTTCAAACATAATTTCACAAGGTATAGAATCAGTCGATGAAAGCGACCAGATAGAGGAGGCGTCAACTTTAAAAAGACAAAGATTCGACTAGGACGACAGAATTTGCAAAAATGTGATTTTAAAAATAGTCAAAAGACGATATTGGGCCAGTCCTAATAAATGTGACAAAAATTAAATATTTTGATTTTTTTATATAATATGTATTTTTTTTTAATTTGGTACTTATTTGTTTGAATAATAATTCTTTTTTTAGTGCATAAAATAAAATTTTGGTATTATTCTAATAAATTTGGGGTATTTTATTCAACAAATGGGGTATCAAAACTGAATTCGCCCAAGAGTAATCTTTATATCAAATGATTCAGTTTTTTTTCTTCTACAATTTGATTTATAGATAAAAGGGAATTTATTAGAAATATAAAACCATATCCTTCGTCCTTTCTAATTTTTTTTGCTCTTCTTAATTTACAAAAATTTGCAATATTTTATAATAAACTCTTTTATGAAATATAATTATTTTTCAATATTTCGTATCAAAACTCTTCTTTTTCCAAAAATTAAAATTTTGAATTATAATTTTAATTAAAATTTGAAAAAAAAAATTTTTTCTCGAAAATGAAATCTAGCTTAATTTACTGAATGCGTTCTTGTTCTCAAGTTTTTTGGAGGTACTTGATCAGATATTTTTAAAAGTCACAAGTCAAGTGCAAGTCCGGACTTTTTTTTTTCAAAAGTCCGAGCCAAAGATATTAAACCTGATATTCCAATTTAGAAAAAATCTTTTTACTGATGAATTTAAATTTTTAATAATTTTTATTCAAAAAAAAAATCACTAAACGTTTTAGTTTTATTTTAAATATTTTTTGGGAAAAATTACAAAGATTTGTACAAAAAAAAAACCTATCGATGAAAACAAAGCACCACACACAAGAATAATCTTGTTTCCAAACGTTGATGTCAAAAATGACATAAATGAGGAAACTATAATTTGAGATAAAAAATGACAAGAACCAAGTATTGCGCAATCGATTCCAAAGCCTCTTTTCGATCCTGGCGATCCACCTGAGCACAAAACAAATTGTTTGTCATTATGAAATTCATACAATAATTGATATGGAATGGTTGTTAGTGTTGTAAGCATGAAACCAAAACATGAACAAAAAGGAAGAATGGTTACTATGCTATTTAAATAAAAAATAGTCACGCAGCAAAAAATATAAAAGAAAAATGTAAATAAAAACAAAGTCTTGGGCGTATATTTTTCCATTAGAAATTTTTCAACAACAACTAAAAATAAAATACAAATATTAAAAAATAAATAAATAAAAATTTTAAAATTTTAGTGCTTTACTTGCTGAAACTGCAGAGCTAATGGAATAAGTAAGTAAACACCATGATCCCATTTTGATGCCGTATTCATACATCATGAAATCAGTTGAATCTCGATCAGCTGACGGATCTCCATGGTAAATATTCTTAGATTTGAATTTTTTGCTTGAAATTAAATTTTTTTCTTTCTTTTTTGAATTACCTGAGCGATGTAATCCGTAAAAAACAATGTTGTTGAATAAAATGCCAGCCATCCTATTGTTTGACAAATAAATAATCGTCTAAGCTCAGTGGGCATCTAAAACTATTTCCTTAGAACTAATTCAAAAATTTAAAGGATTTGAGGCACTTGTTTTGATTCCAAATTTTTCCTTTAGATTAAATTTATGTTTATTCAACAAATGATTTAAGCTTAATTGAATAAACTCGACGTCAAAAAAAGAACTTAATTTATCTTTTTGTATTGATCATTTGAATTTTTGTATACAATTTAAATTTTTCTAGTGGCAGATATTTTTATTTTATTGAGTCTTTAATTATTTAATCTATCAAAGTATTTTTTATTTTAATTTTTTTTATAAAATATTTTAGTTTTTAAAATAAAATTCAATTTCCAAAACAGGTTGAAAGAGAGAATGAAAAATGCTACATTTAAAGAATTTTTGCTTCAGCTAAAAATAGTTCCCTGCAAATGCTGCAATTCTTTGTGTTTTGCCAGTAAAGGTATCGTACAGTTTTTGCAAACATCTGTTAAGCAATTCATCCTTTACCTCCAGCTAACTATTTTTTTATATATGTTAAACTTTTATTTTAATTTAAAGTTTTATGTTTAGAATAGATTTTTTTTCATAATTTATATCTAATAGATTTTTTTGTTAAAATAATTATTCTGCCCATAGGGCTTTAAATTAATAAGAAAAAAATAAACAAATTTAGAATAATTTTTAAAAGAAGACTTCTTGATTTTTTTAAAAATTTTTTTAGATTTTATGAAATTTAGTCAAGAACAAAATGATAAAAAATCTAGTAACAAAATCTCTTCAAAATTCACTATACTAGAATATAGTGCGATTTAATCTCTGCTAAATTTGCAGAATTTTACCAGATGTATGGTAATTTTAAATTTTAAAATTTTTTCAAAAATACTTTTTTAGATTAAAAATTTTACTAAAAATTTTGAATCCTTTAAAAAACAATTCAAAATAAAAATTGACTAAATAATTAAAAAAATATCCCTTTTAAAAAAATCTTCTACCAAATTATTATATTGCCTTATTTTATTTTTTTACTTTTCAGCATTGTAATGATACTTTTTATTTTTTTTGAAAAGGTTCTATATTTTTGTGTTTAAAATTTGATATCATATTTGAATTGATTCTTTACAAAAACAGCCAATAATGTATTCTCATAATAAAAGTAATTAACTAAGAAAAAATCAGAACTAAACTTTTTGCCCCTTATCCTTTTTAAATTAAATTACATTAAAAAAAGATTTTGTCAAAATTTTCACGAAAGAATCATTTTTTTCCTCTGTCTCTTTCATACCAAAAATATCGCTATCTACTATTTCATCTAAAATCAAAAAAATTTAAAAATTTTCCTAGCAAAATAAATCAGATGGCTCTCACAAGTTGACTCAATCTCGAAAGGTT
Source organism: Brachionus manjavacas (assembly GCA_019054805.1). Taxonomy (NCBI): domain Eukaryota; kingdom Metazoa; phylum Rotifera; class Eurotatoria; order Ploima; family Brachionidae; genus Brachionus; species Brachionus manjavacas. The sequence goes on from JAHQIY010000007.1 coordinate 164,327, forward strand.
CTTCTCGGGCGGCTGTTAAAGTAAGATAAAGGCAAAAAATGAATATAATACTCATGAGTACGAATAAAATTTGACTTTCATCTCCCAAACCGGATAGAAATGAATGCTTCCATTCAACTGCAGACAAAATGTAACCCAACGAACCACCGATGCCTCCAAGAAACGCGTGCAAATTGAGCGCCATGTGTTGATCTCTCGAGTTGCATGAATCTAAAAGATACGCTCGCAAAGGACTGTCGCATGTATCAGCTGAAAAATCAAGAATTGTTACACCAATAGCTGTCAAAGCTATTCCATAAATTGGAATCTAGAATCTAGTTTACAATTTTATTATAAAAGAAAAACAACAAAAATATTACTCTAGAAAAATCGTCACCTAGCCACATGCCAAAATGACGTCCTTTTAAAATCAATGATATGCCTATATATGAAGCAATTCCCAAGGCGAAAATAAATGGTCGCCTCCGTCCGTATTTGCTTTGACACCTATCGCTCCATGCTCCCAAAATAGGCTGAAAAACAAAGCCGAAAATTGGACTCAAAAAATAAACATACGAATAAATGTTGTGCGAAACATTTGATTCTAATAGAATTGGCACGGTCAAAGCAATCTCCAAACTAAACACAAGCTCGATTCCGAAGTAGACGGCTCCCATTTTGAGGAGTTCGAGTTTGGTTCGACTAGGTCTCTCATCTTTTATTAAAAGCATTTAAGATTTAAAAAATTTATCTTGAAATTTTTTTATTTAGAAAGAAATAAACTAATTTGACAAAAAATTTACTTGGATTAAATAAAATTTTACTTACATTTAGACAGCTTGTCAAATTCATATGAACCATGACTAATTTTTGGCTCCATATAACAAATGTAAACAAAAAACTCATATAAATTCTAAAATTCTAATTATTTGTCTTAAAGTTTCAGCAAAAATTTTTTAAATTTCGCTTGAATGACTATCATAATTAGTCTAGTAAATAATTAAGAACAGAGAGTAAAATTTTGGCTAAAAATTAAAGTAAATTTAAAATGAAAGAGATTTGATTTATTAGGTAAAACCTATAGTTACGGTGTTTGTTATTTTAAAAAAAACAAAAGCTCGAGTTCAAACAAAAAATTCAAATTTAGAAATTTTTATGTTTTTCAATAGCTTTGATTTAAAAATAAAATTAGATCATGAAAATTATACACGGTTTGGTGTATTTGGCTATTTGATTTAGCAAAAAAAAATATTTTTATTCTAAAGTTAATTCAAAATTGCTCCATTTTTAAATTTCTATGATGACATTGAATTCTAATGAGTGATTTTTTTTAAATAATATCTTTCCATATTTGATTTATATATTAGAATACACTTTTTAGCGAAAATTCCCAAAATGCTTGCTAAAAATTTTAATTAAAAAATTATAAATTATAATTTAGTTCTTTCTTTGGAATAAAAATAATGATTTAATTTGGAAAAAATTTTTTTTAAAGATTTGTAATGTTTACATTAATAAAAATGTGGTAAAAGCAAACGGTCTTTATATTTTCAACGAAAAATTTAAAAATATAAGCCAACTAAAACTTAACAAATAACATATTTTTATTTTTCGTTTGGTTTTTTATTTTGCTTAGAAAATATTTTGAGAGTAATATTTTGAATACTTGACAACTGGCTTATCCAAAAACTTAAAATATTTAATTGTTTCTTTAAGGCTTTTAAGCTTTCATTTCAAAAATAAAAAATTATTAAATATTTCAATGTGGTTAATTAAAACTTGCTATCAGTGAAATAAATTACTAAAAACTTAACTGGGATCTTTAAGCAATTAATTTTATTTTTTTTTAATTTGCATTCTATAAAAACTTTTAACTTAATTAATATAAATAATTTTTTTTAAGTATCAGCGATTTTTCACCCACAGAAACGTGTTAAAAAAAATCCTCGCTAAATTTTAGAAATCAATTGCATAAAATTTATTTAGAAGAAAGCAAATCTAGTAACAAGCAAGCTATGAGAATAATAATCTACCTTAAAATTTTCTTAGTGAATTCAAAAAATCAACAACTCATCAATTTATGGAAAAATTTTTTTTTTAAAAATAAGAATACTGACTATTTTATTATGATTCATTTAAGAATAGAAAAAATTAAATCTAGATGAAAATTTTTTTATAACCACTTGATAAAATAGAAAATCTGACTGCTTTTTTAAAAATACTTTATAAAATCATTTGAATCATAATTTATTTCAAAAATTTTTCAGAGCCAATCGATAGCTTTTGATAGCTTCAATTTTCCAGAAAATTTTTAAAGTTTTCCAAAATTTTTTCAAAAACTTTAAATTCGTTAATTTTAGAATGACATAAATATTTAATTTTATTAAAACCTCTTATTTATGTCAAAAAATTAAAAAATTTTTTATTCAAGATTGTTAAAATATTCATTCTTCCAAGAATAATTTTTTAAATGATTATTAGAAAAATTTTCGAAAAAGTAAATACAAAAAGAAATTTTTGTTAGTTATTTTGTCAAATAAGATCCAATAAAACATTAAGTTTTAAATTAAAAAAAAATCCTTTATTTATAAAAAATTCATTTAAAATATTTAAAATCGTATAAAATCATATTTTGCTTTCATTATTTCATTTGTCTTGCATCTCCTTCAAGCAAAGTTAGGAAATTTCAAACAAATATTTTTAAAAGTAAAATCTGATAATCAGATGCTGATTATTGTCTTGAACCTTTGTTAAATAAGTATCGTTGCCGGGCAAAGGTGCAAAGGCAAATGCCTCAAAGAGTCTTTGAGGAAAATATTTTAATTTGATCACGTAAATGTAATACATCACGTTCTTTCTTGCGTTACTGGATACCTAATTTCACCACAGTGAACTACTGTTGAGGTTTCATACTCAAATTTATAAAAAATAAACTCAGCAGTATCACTGAGAGGTGAGAGGCTACTTAAAACAAAATTTTGTTGATAAAACGTTAAAAATTAATGAAAAAACTCATTTCGTTTTGTAATATAAATAAATTAGTCCAATACGGTCCAAACTAAATTTATTTTTTCAATTTATAAATCTCAACATAATCATACATAAATAAAAAAATTTTCAAAAAATTATTCAATAGTTTCTACAGAGTATTAAAGCATTATGAAATTTCATAGAAAAATTCCAATACAAACTTTTTACATAAATATGGATTTTGTACGACAAATTTTTCTGTGAATTTTAAAAGGTTAAACAAACAATAATCCATTTAACAGTCCACTTAAACAAAAAATTTAAAAAAATATTGATATTATTTGAATCAAATTTTATGTTAATTTAGAATTGAAAAATAAAATTTTTAGATTCTTATAACCATCAAAATTATTTAAGTAGAGAAGACAGAATTTTAAAATTTAGATAAAATAAATAAATCTCAAAATATTGATATTTTATTTGATGAATAATATTTCCTTGTTAATTAAAGTTAATTTTTGTTTGTTGAATTTAGTGAAGCATGTTAAGTTTCATGTTTTTTCATAATCGAATTTTTCGAAGGTTTGCATCAAAATTCAAAATGCCCAATACAAATACTTAATTTGGCAAAAAATTTTTAGCCCTTTTAATAATTTATTGTTTTAATAATTCAATAAAATTTTTACTCTTTGTTGAAAAATTTAAACTCAAAAAATTCAAATGATATTCATAAAAACTAATTAAAGCTAGGATTTTTTCTAATTTGATACCCCTAATTTAATTTACCAAAAAATGCTCAAAGTCCTTTGGCTCGAATATAGCTAAAATTTTAATACAGACTATCAGAAAATAATTTAAGAATTTAAAAGTTGGTAGAGGAGATACAGTATTGTATTAATAATTAAAGGGAATCCTTTGACCACTTAATAAAATAAATTATTTTTAAAATTATTAATTCAGTTCTATTTAACTTTTAAAAAATTTACCGAGATCACTGACTATGCAGAAAGATATCTTGTTTTTTTTTTCATTCAAAATGTTAAATGAAAAAGTGAAGTGATCATAGCCACACACAAGGAACAACAATTGCTAGAGTAAATAAAAGCGAGTTTTTTGAAAATTTATCTATTTTATAAGTAAAGTTAGAAAATATAATTAGCAATTTGATAGTATTAAATATATAAATCAATTTTATAAAAAAAATTTTAAAAAGAATTGCCAAAACATTCCATTTTCTTTTTCAATTTAAAAATTAACTTGAGATTCATTTTAAATATTAAATTCTAAAATTTTTAAAGTTTTAAAAAAATAAAATTAAGCTTTCTCAAATTTAAATAAATTTATTATAAAAAAAATTAAAAATCGATAATCAATTCTTATTTTTTATTTTTAAACATTTTTTATTTTTTGTCATTGATATTTTCATCTAAAAATAATGAAAAGCTCTGTTTAGTCAATGTGACTGTTTGGTGCATGAAATAGGTGAGTTGACCGATTAAGAAACTAGAAGAAAAAATAACAACTATTTACATTCTAAAATTTAATTAGAATTTTTCAATTTTTATTCAACCGATTCATTCTGGTTATCTCATTTACCAAAGCTGCTTGCTCGCGAATTTGTCTTTGTTCTTCTTCGGTTAACTCGTCTACTACAATGGGTACATGTCGTTGTTCATATTCGTTTTTAATATCAATTCTGTTTTGTAGATTTTTTAAGTGATTTCCTTTTGATTTTGTTTTTCTATGGGGTCGCGCTCGTGATTCTTGGGTAAGTCGCTTAGCATCGGATACAATCTGATCGAATTCTTCCTCATCAAATTCCTCATTCATTGTATTGTCATCTGTTTTGTTTCCGCTACTATTTGAACTTACTAAATTTTTATTTAAAATATCATCTTTGAAAAACGAATCCATTTCCGAATCAGTCGAGAATAGCTCGACTTTTTCAGGCTTATATTTGTTCACACTGTTCTTCGAAATAGCCATCGTGTTCCTAGTCAACATGGAGTCAGTATCAGAACCAGCTGAGTGAATACGGCTTAGTTTAGACTGTTTGATCGGGCTTGGGCGTTTTTCTAGTTTAAAATTTTTTTTAATTTTCTATATGTAACTCAGACCAAAGTTAACAACTAATTAAAAAAAATATCAAAATTTTAAATTAAACACATATTGCATTTGATAAAATTCAAAAATTTTGTAACTTAGCCTAGCCAGGTGACCTGTTTTGAAAAAATTTTAAATTTAAACAAATTAAAATGAAGAAATTCGTTCATCTAAATTGACCCAAGGTTTTGACAAACCCATATGGACAGACCGATTAGTGATAATTCGGTTATTAGAGTTAATCTAATTTCCCCATTTTTTAGTTGAATTAGACCGCCCGTTAAGCCGAAATTTCACCCTTTTGCCCCATAAAATAACCCAATTGCCCTGCAAATTTTCTGTTACTTTTAAATTGATTTTTTTTAAATATTGATAAATTTTATCAAAATATTTCCTCATGTAATTATGAATTCAACTATAAATTAAAGTATCTTTAAAAATTAAAAAACAAATTTCCTTTTATAGAAATTTGATCTCCCTATTGACCCCAATTTTATACGAATGGCCCACAACTAACCAGCATCATTGTTGAAGGGAATTTCACGAGCTTTTCAAAAATGTGTCTAAAAATATTGCAAAAAATAGATTTCCAAAAAATAGTTGCATAAATTTGGGCTAAATTTATTGGCAAAAGAGGTAATTCGGTCAAATGGGTTATTTTTCGGGTAGACTGAGTGAATTTTTGGAATGAAGTGATGAAGCCCTATTTACCCCTTTACCCCAGGTATTCACCCCATTAAACATCACCAGTTTGTTTATTGTCAGATGCTAAGATTTTTTTTGGATTCTTGGATAAGTTAGCAGTCTAATCAGATTTGTTGAAATCAAACATTTTCGTGGTAAAAAAACTCGAAAATTTAAAATTTGCCTAAATCTTAATAATTTTCCCATGAGTTATTTTAAGCTTAAATTCATCCCAAAGATAATTAGCAAATATCAAACAAAAACAAGCATTTTATTATACGGACCCTAAATTATTCAAAAAAGTGTAAAAACAAATGATGCCAATAAGGAAAATAAAGTATTGCCTTTTTTCAGTCAGTTTTATGTATTCAATCGATAATGCTACAGAAGATCATTAGAAGTAAAATAAGATTTTAAAAGTCGTAGCGACAGAGAACAATTTTTCTCAAACTATTTTATAAATTTGAGAAAAAATTTTACTATCCAATATTTTTGTTGTTTTTTTTACCAGAATTTCATGATAGCGTAGTAGCTGTTAATTATTTCGATTATTATTTTTTCTATCGATTAAAGCTTCATTGGAAAAATGAAAAAAAAATCAAAATTATTTTCAGGCTATTTTTGTTTTCATGCAGAAAAGTACAACTAAAATTGCGAATTATTACAAGAATAATTTAGCCAGATTACTCAAAAAATAGTAGATGCTTAAAACTTGGTAATTTTTCGTAAAATAAACAAGAGAATCTTCAGTTAATTTCATTATTTTCAACATTTTAACTTTTTATTTTTTAAACAACTTTTTAAATTTATGAAAAATTCTATAATTATAATAATTGTCCCTTTTCTATCCGAGTGGATAATGAAAAGGCGCTTATTTCCTTTTTCAAGTACCTTTTTAAGCAACGGCTCCGATCTGAACAGAGGCTACTGCATCGAGATGCAAAAAATCTGCTTTAACTATTCAAAAAAATTTAAACTATGAAAAAATTCAATTTTAATTTTATATTAATTTAACACTAAGGCACCTTTGACTTTTTAGTACTATTTTAAATCCTCTTAAAAAGAACGCTAAAGAAATATTTTATTTCTGTATATTTTTCTTCATTTAATTGAAAATATTATTTTTTAAAAATTTTCTTAATATTTATTTTAAAAAGTCGTAAAAAAATTTTGCACATTAAATATTTGATTTCGGAAAAATATTGGATGATTTTCTTAAATTAACCTTAAAAAACTTAATTTGGATTTTTTTTAAATATGTGTTTTTTAATGAAAAAATGGCAACATATATTCAAGCTCTTTTAAAATAAATTTAAAAAAATTATACCTTGGATTTTTATGGGTGGTTTGTCTAAAATATTCTGATTATGACTCACAATGATATCTAGTGACTCGTTGGATTGGGATATTTTATTCTTTTTAATGTTTAATTCTTCATTGTCATCGGAGAGATTTTCGTGCTTTTCAGTCGCCTTAATCTCATTCATAAATGGCACGAGTACATTTCGTTTGATCTTACTATTTGATCTAGAAGCTATATTTATTTGATTTAATTGCTGTTTTAACTGCTCTTTTTGTTGCCTAACTAGATTTGATCCCGATATGGTCTTTTCCTCATTACTAGTGCTGGCGCTTCTTTTTCTCCAATCTTCCTCACCATTTTTTCTCAATGCAGCCATTCTCTCTTGTATTGTCATGCCAAAGTTTACTGGACTAGATTCGTGTGAATTTTTGGCTTCGGTACTCTTTTCCTCGGCATTAGGAACATTTTTGTTAGATTTATAGAAGCTCAATTTCGGCTCTTTGCTCGAATTCGGACTGTCCGAGCTTTGGTTATCAGTGTTTTCTTCCATTTTGATGGCTCCACTCTCCATGGTATTTTCTTTTAACAAAAATTAATTTACTTAACAATTGGAAATAAAAAATTAAGTGAATACTAAGAGACTAATTTATCTATAAAAAACTATTTTAAGCAATAAAAAATATTCCGCTTTAGACTAAAACAACTACAAAAGCAGGACCTTAATATTCTTACTGGAAATAAAATAGCTGCGTTTTATATTTTGAGGAGGTTTATCAAAGTGGTTGTTATTTAATTCAAAAGTTGTTTTTGTTTTTCGAGACGATGGCTCAATTAAACTTGGTTCAGGGTAGTTTTTCGGCACAGGCGAATTTTTAACAGACAAATTTGGTTCAAATTTTAAAGATTTGAACCGAAAATCTCGTTTAAAAACAGGCTTGGATTTAAAAAAATCTTCAAACTCATCAACTGTCAAGAAGAAGACACATTATTTTTTATTTGATTAGAGGTGACATGCTGACTTACTTTCTTGACTCGAATTAGCTTCGAATTTTTTCTTTATGGCCGCTAAGCTTTCGGTTTGCTTGCTCGATTGGCTACTGTCATCGCTATTGTTGCTTTTGTTGATATTTTCCTTTAAGACTGATACTTTGTCTATGTAGTTAAATGATTTTGTTGACATCAAGTTGGATCCTTGCTTATTTGCTTCATTCTGTAAAATAATTTTTTAGATTTTAAACAGATCATAAAAAATAATCATAACCTAATTTTAATCCAAAATAAATAAAAGGAAAATAAAAAATTTAGTTTTTATTAATTTTTTTAATTTCTTATGAAATTTCTTAATTTCAGATTTGTTTTTATAAATTTGAAATTAAACCTATTTAAAGCGATCTTTACTTTGAATGAAATTTTGCACTGGCAATGATTTGGTCACAATTTTTCGTAAAATTGTTATGATTACATAAAATATTTAAAGAAAAAAATTCCAAAAAAAAAATCAAAATTTAAATAAAAACAAATAAAAAAAAAAAGAATTACATTTTAAAATTAGTGTTGGGATCCGTACAAGCGGACACTTAACCGGCCAAAATTTTCAGAAACCGTGACCGTGTCCGCATTAGCAGGACAACCTTTAAGCGGGCGGTCATTTGGCCGGTCTGCTAGGCGGTCTATTTTTTGGACCACAAAAATAAACGGTCTAAAAATTACGGGCGGCCAAAAAACCGGCCAACTTTTTGGCGGGCGGTCACTAAATTTTTTGTAAAATTTTGAAAAAAAAAATCTTAAAAAACTTTTTAAAATAAATAAAGAAAATTTTTTTTAATTTTTTTTATCATTTTAATCAATTTTTTATTTTTTAAATTAAAAACATTATTTCGAAAAAATTTCAATTTTAGTGGCTAACCGCCAAAAATTTGGCCGTATTTTTGGCGGTCCAAAAATTTGACCGCCTAGCAGACCGGTCAAATGATCGCAAAAAACCGTCCGTGTATTTGACCGGTTTGTCTTGACCGTATCCAACACTATTTAAAATATATAAAATTCAACTTTTGATAAAAATTCACAGTAATTTAGATAAATTTTTACTGTTTGTTTTTCAAAATTTATGCAATTTAAAATACAATTATTAAAACTTAAATTTAAAAGTTCCCGTAATGTTTATGATTTTAATAAAATTAATTCAAGTCAATGCATTTTTATATTTTGTGCACCTTTGTCTGAATAAATCATGTTTTTCTAAGAATTAAAAAGAGTAAAAAATAAGACGATCTACAAACTACTAAGTAAACGAAATAGTAAAAAACGAAATAGTAAAAGAAGTTTTAATAATTGTATTTTAAATTGCATAAATTTTAAGTATCAGAAAGAAAATTATTGAGTTGTAGTAGCAATTATTTTAGATATTATAAGATTTTTTTATTCCGTTTGATTTTTTTTGATCATTAATAAATAAAATTTATTGAGTGTAAAATTTAAAATAATTTAACTTTTTTCTTTTAATAATTATTAATTTTAATGTTTTTAGATATTTTATAATTAACTCATCCCTAGATAAAAAATATATGATTAATTTTAATGGTAAATGCTAAAAAAACACCTAATTATTTAAAAAAAAACTCGATATTTAATAAAAAACTCGAGGTCTTTATTCTTAAAAAAAAATTCAAAATTTTTTTTTAAAAGATTTGATATTTAGCATAAACAGCGATCATAATTTACAAATATATATTAAATTGACTTATTAAACGATTTTTTTTGCATAGAAACTAAATTAGCTAGAAAAAATTTAAGAGAACTTATTTACTATTTTATTATTTCAAGAGATTATTATGTCACCACACAATTAAGCATGGCTAACAAACAGTCGTATCTTGCCAACACACACTCAATTCCTAATGAGCACAGAATTTGAAATACAAACAACGGAGTTTGCTGTTAAGTTAGAAAAATTTCAAAACTTATTTTTGTCATTTGATCAGCACAAGTTAAGTGTGTTTCGAAGAGATAAAGGCAATTAATTTTTTTACTAATATTTCTGAAAATGTAAACAGATTTAATGAATGAAATTTAAATAAACGAATATCTATTTTATAATTTATAATTAGAATAAAATTAATTATTTTCAATAATTTTTCTTTAAAATATTTTTTTTAAATTTAAAAATGATTATTTTTTAAATTGGCCTTATTTTAGACTCAAATTAACAAACAAAAGATGAACATGAACTGACAAAAATTTGGTTTATAGACCCTAAAGAGATCCAAGATTTATTAAAAAAGAAAACGCAAAATGTATTGTCAAATGGATCACAAGCTTACTATAACTGCAAATTTGTTCTACATTTGTTTTAAATTCTATTATGTTCTTTTCTTAATCTTTTTTGGTAAAAACCTGGTAGAAAAATAAGGTAAATGATTACTCATTGATGAATTGATTTTAACAAGCCAAAGTTAAATGATATTTAAAAGTAAAATTTAGAATTTTATTTTTCCAATTTTATTAATATAAATTGAACACAAAATTTGTTGAAAATAAGTTTTATATAGTATATGAAATTATTTATTCAAAGTTTTGGTAGAATTTGATACGGCCCTTTTTTGCTTTTAGATTTTATTGTTTGCTGTTGAAGATGCTAACTCAGTTAAGTATGTTGTCACAATTAAACGCTAATAATTTTACAATCGTAGAATCTGACCGTCATTTAAATTTTTTGATAAATTTTAAAAATAAAATTAAAAAAATTATCTATATTTTCTTGTTTCTTTAATCAACTCATAGAAAAATTAAAAAAAGGAAAATTTGGAAATATTTTCAATCGGTGTAATATACGGATCGCTAATAGTATAAATCAAATATAAAAGAAAAGCTAAGTAATAATTAAAGTCGAAAAATACTTCCACTGTTGTCGAAATTTGTTTTAAAATTTTCTTAATAAATAAAAAAAAATTTAATATTTAATTTTTCTTTAACTTCAAGCAAAAAAATAAGAACTCAAAGATCCTAGTCTAATTTTTATATCGGATTCTTTTAAATTTAAAAGTACAACAAATTATAATTTAAATAATGTTAAATTATTTAAAAAAAAACAATCAATTACCTGCAAATTAAAGTTTATTATCGTCGAATTTTTAACACTGTTTGGTTTTTTGGTAAGATTTACGGCAAAGTTTGCCGCATTAGTCGTGCTATTAGATCCAGAGAATAATTTTAATTTTTCGCTAATGCTTAATTTGCTCGGCTCGTTGCTCGCTTCATTCAAATTATCCGAATTATTCTCTTTATTAGATGAAGACGAAGCAGTCGAAACCATTTCAACGTCATCAGTAGTTGGTGGCGCCAACGAAATTGCCACTTTGTTCAAAGACTTGTGCGGTGAATTGCGTCTTGAAGAAGGCTTCGAAGAATCAGACTTAGAATTAGCTCGGTCTGAGTTTTTATGCTCTAAATTAGCGCTTTTTTTAACAAAATTATTGTTCGAATCCACAGCTTCTTTAACACTGATCACTGATTTTAGACTTTCATTTTTGTCATCTTTTTTTTCATTCAAAAGCTCGGGTTTTTCCAGGTGAGAGTGAAAAATTCGCGTAAAATCATTTTGTTGCTGCTTGATGGCCTCCGAAGCGGCTGCCGTAGCTGCAGTCAAATTTACATTGAACAATGGCTTTGAATTCAGCATACTTGGCACCTTAACCAAATTAATGTTCGACACCGATTTAGTAGTGCTCAAATTGCTTCTGACCGGAAACATGGACTCTGGTTCGTTTCTGCTTGATGCCAATGAGACAGGCTGATGGACTGTGTGTCTATGATTCAGCAAAGACGTGTGGTTGTGACCGAGTTGGTTAAAATTGTTCGAAAGTGGAGAGTTTTCTTTGTTCTGAGACTCGAATGGGCTTCGTTTGCGGCCACTCTCCTGCTAGAATCAAAAACAGGTCAAACATGCTTTAAAAGAAAAGGTAGCTTTTATTTAAATACCCTAGATTCTTGCTGCAAAGGAAGCTTTTTTTTCTCGCCACTATTTGCATTTAGTTCAAATTGTCTCAGTCTCTCTTGGATCGCAGCGCTCTGATAAGGCATTGTTAGTTGATCGTCATTAAAATCTTTTGTTTAAAAATTAATGAACATAAGAATCATTTGATATTTTCAAATAAAACCTGTTTTACTAAATTCAAAAGAAATAGAAAAAATGAGGGACATATTATATTGGAATGAATTAGAAAACAATGCTATGCAAACAATTTCCAAATTTGAATTCCACCTATAAACCTGGTTGCTTAATAAACAATAAACTTGACGAGAATAGTTAATAATATAACATGAAAATAAGAATGTCGGAATTTTTAAAAGAAAAAAAATTAATTAAATGAATCAAAAGGTTTGTTTTTTTGCATGATTTATTAAGCGAATTGGTTGCCAAAATAAAAATGAAAAGCTAATTTTGCCAAGAAATTGTCTCATCTGGAATTTTAACCAAAAAGAAGTTGCTATCTTAAATTAGCAATCTATTTTATCGCACAAAACTTGGGCTTTTAAATATGCTTTGTCTAAAAAATTTAAACTTTTTTTTTTATTTTAATTGGGTTAATGATCGAGTCGTGATTACCCTAAATCCAAAAACTAAAGGTTCATAGATGTTTTTTTTTAAAGCCTATAGAACAAAATGCAAAGATTAAATCCTAATTCTCTTTTAAAAAAGAAATTTTAATTCTTATTTTTAGGATCTAATTTTAGCATTTTAAATATTAAATTTTAATTATTCAATTGACAAGATTTTTACTACCTCCAATCTCATAAACCTAAAAGTATTAATTAACTAAAAATAAAGGACTACTTTTTGCATATTTGGAATGTTCCTTTAAAACAAAATGTTGATCAGAAATGAAGCTTTAAAATGGTAAATTAAAGTTAAAGATCAAAATTTAGTGATCATACTCAAAATTCGTTAGTAAAAAAAGGTTTTAAAATATTTTTTAATTACAAAATTTATTACAATTTATAAGTATTTTTTTGTTGTCAACATTCTATGCTTAACTTAATTTTTAAAGTCTGAAAAACTCTGCAAAAATTCTATTGATGATTATTGTAAAGCATAATCTGTTCAGCAAAACATGTCTTTGCATAAAATTTCAAAAAAAACAAAATACTAAAAAATCTCTCATTGTCAGTAAATTTTGAAAATCAATTTCAACTAGCTCTTTAATATTAATCTTGAATTAAATTTTTGTTTTGAGTTACTCAAATACTAATTTTTAATTTAGATGACCAAATAGACAATTCTAGGATCTTCAACGAATGGCACTATCAGCAGACATTTTTTTATACCAAATACTATATTATTTTTGTTTATATTTTTGCTATTCTCCTAATGACAGTTACAGAAAAATTATACTTTTTTATATATTATATAAATGTTTGCTGAAAAAAATACAAGATTATGTCTAAAAGAGAGTTCTCTGTCTTTTATTCTAATAGATAATGATTTGATTGTTTTTTTTTAATTATTTAAAAATATACAAATATTATTAAGACATCAAAGCCATTCTAAATTTTGCTATTGTTATTTGAATAGAAAAAAAATTAAATTAATCAAAGAAAAAATTAAAATAAAAAATTATTTTTAGTTTTTTAATAAAACATTTAAAAAAAAATCTCGAACTATAAATTTTAATTTAAATCGAAAATTAAAAAAAATAAAATCTAATTATTAAATTAAATTATATAAGAAAAATTTATGACAAAGAAAATTGAATCTTATTCTAATTAAGCATTGAATTAAACCACTTTATAAAATTTTCTTCAAAATCTTTTTTATTTTCTTTCAAATAAAATTTTATGATGTTTGACAATAAAAAATTTTAAACTTAATGATAAGCTATTTCAATCAAGCTCAATGGTAACCCGGGCTCTTAAAAAATTCTTTAATTTCTTCTCAGACATCTTGAATTCAAGCTGTTTGAATTTTTTTTGCTCTATTCAGACAGAAAATTTATCCAAGGGGAAATATTGCTCACTAGGTACTTAAACTCTAGACTTTTTTAAAATAAATTCAAATATATTGATTTAAAAATAACAATCTAGTATTCTATTTTAAAAGATCACCTTAAACAAACTGCCACAGTTAAATTGTATGTGTAAATATTTGATTAGACTCATTCTAAAATGAACTTGTATTCGACAAAAAAAATGTTTTGATTTCAAATAATACAAAAGAATATTTATTTTTTAATACAATAAATACAAAAACAAGAAATAAATTCAACTTCAGCTAACATTTAAAGTAAAATTTTAACCTGGATATTATGCAATAAATGAATTAGTTAAATTTAAATTTTATTTAAAAAAAATATGTTCAAATACCTTGTGAATAAAAAGATGTTACTCAAGGCTTCTATTTTTGTAAAAATTTGCAATATCTATTTAAATTTATAAATATCTTGAATGCAAATAACAGAAGAGATAATATATCGAATGAGTTGCTAATTTAAAATTTAGAGCTCTACTCTAGTATAGCGATTAGTTCACATTTTTTTGTCAAAGTTAAAAAATCTTTATAAACAAAAAAAAGCTAAAATAACCAAAATAAATTCTGAGTAAACAGAATTATATGAACTACATGCAGAAATTGGCATATTTTGCATTAATATTAATTCAACCACAATTGGGATTCTATTGATAAATTAAAATTTGGTTTTTATTGATTCGAGCTAAAAGATTAAGGAAACTAGATTTAAACGGAAAGTGTTTTTTTAATTACTCTCAATATCCCAGAATTTCTGGCTCATTTAATTAGTTTGTAAGAATATAATGGATCGGTCATCGAAAATCGATTCCATTTATTTTTTTTGTCTATGCAAATTTCAATTTAGACAAAGCAAAATAATTTTTAATTAAATTTTCTTAGCTTTGACTGGATTAGAATTCATTAATATTTGCTCTTCATTTAGACTTAATGATGATTTCTTTTTGACTAAATTTGAATTGATATAAAGTTTCAAATAGAATTGAAGTGAATATCACAAATAGCGATTTTCGTATTAGCCTAAACTTTTTAACCAAACTCTAATCCTTTTACCTTTGGATTTAATAATGTTTGACTAAATTGTGAAGTTGTTGTCGAAAAAGTCATACACGAAGATTTAATTATTATTACTTTAATTTGAACATTTAATAACTAGAGAACATTTGTCTTTGAATTCTTTGCTATTTGTTTAGAAAAATGTGAAAAAAATCATTTCTGAAATCAAGACTAATTTTAGTTAATCTAAAATTAATTATTTTTAAAAGTTATAATTAAATAAAATGTTATCTTTTCATTTCAAAAAAAATTTGGACTAACTAATTGATTTATAGGGATTGACAAGTGGAATGATTTGGAATAAATTCTTATTGTTTTTGAAACTCGTTAAGTTTTCGAAAACAAAAAAATTTTAATTTTATAATTTCGGATAGTGAAACAAATATTAGCTAAATATTTAGATATTTCTTTCATAAAATTAAAAAAAAATAATTTAAAAAAAGTTTTAAATTTATTAGGTTCAAAGATAAAAACAAAGTTTTTAAAAAATGATTGCTAAAAAATTAAATTCATAATTTTATTTTTTTAATTAAATATTTCATTAATTGAATATTTTTATTGATATTTTATGCCTTAATCAATAAATGAGATATTAGGTAACAACCCTTATATTTTTTCTCCCTCAACTTTTTGTTGCCTTTGTTTTAAAATAACAAAAATCTCCTTCGAAAAAATTTAAACAAAAAAAATTATTTTGACTTAATCATAGATTTTGTTGATAAGATGAATTCTTTTAATTTTACTACTAAACAAACTATACGATCTGTTTATTTGGAAAATTATTAATACATAAAAATAATAGCTCGTATTTAGTTGATATTTATTAGAAATTACTCAAGATCTAAATATATATTAATTAGTTTAAATAGTAAACGATTAAATCATATTTATTAAATTAATTTAATATTTGGAATGGTAATTTTTTAATTGATTTTATTCACTTTCATAGAAAAGACCTAATGTCTGCATTTTAGGATAAGTTTCAAAGACCAAAGAAAACCAACAAAAACCTTAACTTAAAAAAAATGTTTTCAAGTCCTTATTTTTGTAGCAAAGGATGCGTATTTTTCTTAAATCTTTAATGATAGAAAAATAAAATTCCTCTTAATCTATTCAATGAATTAAGATGGTACATTGAAAAAACATTTGTTTAAATATCTAAGAGGACTTTGTTTAAAACTTAAGTGACAATATGTTCAGCTGCTTTTAAAAAATAAACTCGTAAACTAAACTAAAGCAATTGTAGACTAAATAGTTAAAGAGATTAGGAGAAACCAAAACTTTCTTAAACTACATTAAGCAATGACCTGTGATTTTAATTTCAAATCAAAAATATCAGAGTAAAATTTCCATTTTCAACTAATTTTCAGAGATTTTATAGATTAGACAATAGCTATTTGGATAACGTAGTGCTCAAAAATAATCTACCAATAAGCCAACTAATGACAATCTCCAAATGAATACCTAATTCTTTTATAATTATACTTTAGCTAAAACTAAGTTTTTATTTCATCATTTAGTTATTTAGTATTAGAAAATCTTCTTAAACTAAGGCAAAAAAGACTTGATGCCAAAATAAAAAATTTATCATTATTCCTAAATTTCCTAAATCCTAAAATATTGAAAGGGAAGATCGATCTTTTCATTTCTTACTTAGAATCTAATATTTGAATTTCATTTTTAAATTTAATTTTGAATGCTTGATAAAAATATTTTTGAAAAAAAAATTTCAAAACAAAATTTTCAAAAAATGAAAAGTTAAGCATGCAATATTAAAATTATTTATATCAATTAAAAGATTAATTTTAGTATATAAAGATAAACTATTTGAATTGAAATGATATTTTGAATTGATCAATAACTTCAAGATGTCCAAAGAAGCTGTAAAATGCAGGTTTTAAATAATTCAATATTCTTGAGATCTTGTTTCAATGAATTAAAGAAGAAAAAATACTATCAAAGTTTCGTTATTAATGTTTTTGAATTAAAAAATTAAAACTGAAAACACTTTTTAATTTAAATTGGAGAAAAAATAAATCAATTTTATATGGTAGCTAAAAAATATTACTTATCATGTAAATTTAAAATCATTTAATTGATTTTACTCAAACATCAAGTAAATCTCATATAAAAATTGGGATATAATGATAATAAAGGTTTAGCATTAAAAACTTAGTGACTTAGCTTGAATCCTTTAAAAAATTATTAAAAACTTAGATTGAAAATACTTCAAGGTCAAATGTTGAATACTGGAAAGCCATAATAATAGAAAAGATTAAAAAATTGAAGTAAAAAAAATATTTTAAGAATTTTTCTGATAGATTTTTTAGAATAATTAAGAAATAAAAATTTGGTCGGCAAAGTCATTAAGTATGAAATATAAAAAATCTTTGAAAAGCTCTCTTGAAGATAGCAAACATCATTCTTTTGTACAAAAAATGAAGTCGAATGGAGGCGACAAACTACAGGTCCCACTAAAACATTTCTGAAACCCACTTTTTTTACAAAGAAGATTTTTAGTACATTGGAGTTTTTTGAAGAGCCCACTTGGCTGATAAATGTCATAAAATTTTTTTCAAAATACTTAAGTACTAAAAATTTATCACTTGTATTCTTTTTTTTTATTTGTTTAACTTTAGAACAGAGTGTTTTATTTTTCTAAGATCTAAATATTTTCAAATCCGATTCTTAAAAAACTAAGGTTTTGCTAAATATCTAAAAACAATACTTCCTGGAGAAAAACTTTTATCAAACGCAAATTTTTAAAAAGCTGGCTAAATTTTTTTCTAGAAGATGGGGGTCAGTTGGGAGCCAGGAGGGGCTCAGATTTTTAAATTTTTAAAAATCTTCAATTTTGGAGAAGAATTAAATAAATTTTCAAAAATAGAGAAAATTTCAAACTAAAATATATTTTAAAACTTTTAAAAATAATTTTGCTTTGTAAAAAAAGTGGGATTCAGAAAATTTTAAAAAATTGGGGGTCTCTCTCTGACTTAAATGCAATGTAAAATTCCGGAAAAAAATAATAAGAAAAAGACTTTACGTGCACCTTAAGGAAAAATACAAGTGAATCGATGTTTTTTTTTACGCTGATTTTAAAAAGGTTTTTACAAAAGATAGTAATTAATTAATAGCAAACGGAATAGCGGAAAATCTAGGAGGGTGGATCGAAAATTTTCTAACTAACAGGCTTCAATGAGTTATAATGGTGAACTCTTTATCTGAATTTAAACAAGTGCAAAGTAGTGTCCCACAAGCCTACCAAGCAATTGAAATTTGTTCATTTAAATGTATGCTGGTGATAAGAAAATTTTTAGGATTATTGCCAAGTGAAATTGACTCGCTTTATAATTGATGTAATATTTGGAAAATGAGCAAGCGTAAATTGACGTATTTTGGCAAAAATAATCCAAAACATAAATACATGCTAGCCGGCACTGAAATTAAATCCTGAATACCAATGCATTAATAGGTATCAAAGAAGATTGAAAACTCTGAAAAAATAACTCTTACATCTACTGAAAATGTTGATAAACATGTAAGTCGAAAAGTTACTAAAGCAAATTCCTTATTAAGCATGTTCCTGAATACATTCACTCTATTTATTGAAGAGATAGCCAAAATTATTTTTCAACTTTCATTAGGCCTTATCTGAAGTTTGCAGTTCCAGTTTGCAACCCAAAACTAAAGAGACGTATTAACTAAATCAAAAAATGCAGCATTAAGTAACCAAGTCTTGAAAGTTCAGGAAAGAAAGAAGAAATTGTTAGGTAGCAATTATTGTCATTTATAAATTAATGCTATAGTTAAAGACTGAAGAGATTGAGAAATAAAAATTTTCAAAAAAGAAGACTAAGCGGAAATCTGATAGAGTGTTTCAAAATTAGCAAATGTGTGAACAAGGTGAATTGGGAATTTTTTTAAAAACGATGAGATCAGTCATTGTCATAATTTAATAGGACATAATAGCAAATTCAAAATAAAGAAACAAAAAACACAAGGCCATATAATTTCTTTTTCAAAAGGATATCTATTCATTGGAATTAACTTTCAAAAACTCTAGTTGAAGCAAAGAATTTGAACGTTTTCAAAGCTGGCTACTTAAGAACAGGAACTCATAAAATGTTTTGCACTGATTAAACATCAATTAATGTTTACAACAGATTACTATTTCCATAAAGATAAATTTAAGACAATTTAGAAATCTCTTAAATCAATTTTTAAGTTTTAAATTTCAAAAAAAAAACATTGAGATGATGTTTCCAGTAAAATTTCTTAGTCAAGTCTTAAGATATCTTATACAATTAAATCGTTTTCAATTAATAATATTTAATGATATGTAGTTAAAATAATTTTAACAATTGATTTAGTAAAATTTACCAGATAATACTATCAACCAAATAATCTGCAATTTAATGAATTTATCTGACTATAACATTTTTCATCTAATTGCCTAAAATTTTGATTTTAGAAATATATTAAATTGTGCAATGGCTAGGGTTTTATTCAAAAAGCTTTTAAGATTTTTTTACATTTTTGTTCTAAAATTCACACTACCTTAATATTTAAATAAAAATTTTAGAAATCTTTTTATTTTTTTATTTTTATTGAATAACCAAATTTGAAGAGAAGAAAAAAATTAATAAAATTTAAAATAAAAGAAAAAGAAAATTTTTTTGGTAAAGAAATGACAAAATAAACACAATTTAAAAATCCTATTAAATATAATTGAGTTTAAGATTGTTCACATTAGACACATCTTTAAAATTTTATTTTAAACTTATTCAAAATTAAAGCTATCTTCTAAAAAAAAATCATAAGTCTCTTTTATATAGCTTGTCTCGACACTAAAAAAATTTACTATTTTATTGTCATTTCGATGGTGAAAAATATGAACTTATTATTAAAATAAGCAAAAAATTGTGTCTTATTCTTTTAATTTATTAATTCAAAAAGACATGAAATATATAAAAAATTTACTTTTTATTTTTATAATTCATCGAAAAATAGTAAGAAAAATAAAAAAAGTTTTAATAATGTTAAAAAAAAAATTCAAAGTTGTTAAAAAGTCTCAAGTCAAGTCCAATTCGGAACATTTTTCTTTTCAAAAGTCCAGGCCAAAGACTTTTATTATTTTTTAAAAAAAAGTCCGGACTTTTATTTTAGTGTCTTTGACTTTAACTAAGCCGTCACAATTACTACTTGAAACCGAAAAATTTCATGTGACCGGAGTTTGGAGCTTTTATACAACTCTAGAAAAATTCACGTGCCAAGCTTTAGAAGCGTAAAATACCCCAAACAAATACAATTAGTCCTGCCGAGTTAAAATTTTCTTCAATACACCGTTTAGGTAAAAACAATCTATCAAAAGATACAGTCTAATTTATTTAAAATGATTTAGTAAAAAAATAGTTTTAACCTTATAAATTTTAGACCAAAATTAATTTTATTAAATAGATTTCTTTGAATTAAAAATGAAAAAAATGTCTCAATTTTTATGCCGAAAACACCTACAATATATTCAATTTATTTGAAACTAACAAAACGGTAAATCTGTCTGATTTAAAATCAAAATATTTAACCAAATTATAGTAAATAATTAATATATGAGACAGAAATCTTAAAAAGTTAAAATTTAGAATTAAATTCAGAAAATATTTGTATAAAATCATTCTTTCAAAAGACTTTAAAGAAATTCCTATAAATTTGTCCCCGATATTTTTCTTAAAAAAAAAACAAATATTTTTATCAAACATAAAAAACTACTTACTCTGATATTCACTTTTTCTATTTTGAGAAAGCTCAATAGACAAGCTAGGATCAAGACTTTTGCTCCTCGATTGCTGAAAAATAGCCTGATTAACCGCTTGATTAGATTTGGCAGTCAATTGGTTTTGTTGCTGAGCTTGAAGAATCGGCTGCTGATGAGCTGCATTCTGGTTTTTTACAATATTTGCCGGTTGAACATTCGGCTGATTATTAATCAATTGATTAGAATATTGCTGATAATTGAAAATGACTGAATTTCGATTTTTATTGACATCATTGTATTTAGCTTGAATTACTTCCGAATAACTTGGCAATGGCTTTCGAGCTTGACCAATATTTGCTGAATTGTCAGTCTTTATTGAATCAGTTAACTTTTTCTTATCAATTTCCTCATTTTTGACCACCAAAGATTGTCCAGAGTGCATCGTCGGTTCATCATTATCGAGCAAAGATAAACCATTATCTTTCATTTCACTGGACTTGTCTTTTTGAACAAGTTTTTTACTCGTCTTTTCACTAGGATGATTTTTACTAGTCTTTTTTTTGCTCTGAACCGACTCGGCCTCATAACTCAAATCGTCCATAGACTTGTGAAATTGTTTGCTGCTTGTACATAACCTTAATGGGGAAAAAGTTTAAAAAGAAGTTCAAATCTTAGTATTTAAAGTATTATCCGACTAATTTTGGCCAAGATGTGTCTAAGACAAAATTTTAGCTCGGATTAAGTTTATTTGACTTGGTTACCACATTAACATGGTATTAACCAAAGCAAAAATTAAAAAGTCATTGAATTTAATTCAAAAATAGCCTCGTTTTGGTAATTACCAAGCCTTTATCGGTTTGTCCGATGGCTAATTTTAATTGAGAAGACCAAATTTTATCTTTTTAATCTCTAAAAATTACCTTGCACCCATTTTTGTTTATCCTGATATTGTGATTGATTTAACTACAGCTTCTGAATTATTCCAGATTATTTTATCATTTTCTAATTATCTATATTTTAAGTTAAAATTAAAAAATATTATTCGAAAAAAAATATAATCAGAGCTGCCGATGTCGGATTAAAAAAAAGCAAGATTAAAAAAAGTAGTTTGAGGCTTCAAATAGAACTATTTAGTCTTAAAGAGATTTGAAAGAAGTACTCGACTAGCTTTGAGTATTTTTCGAATACTTACAAGTTTTAATCAGACTTATCGATCTTGATCTTTAGCATTAATGACTTATCTAAGCGAAATAAAAATTGCTGATTTTTACAATAGTTTTCAAAAGAAAAAACATTAAGGCCATAGTTTTGATTCAATTTTTTGCATTAAATTTAAAGTCTTATTTAAAGCTGAATTTTTTTCTCAAGGATAAAATCTATGATTTTCCGCTAGGCATTTAATTCAAGTAGTTTCAGAAATACTCTAATGGATATTTTCTTTTTTATATTTTTTTTTCATTGTTTTTTTAAGTAAATATTTTTGTTTAAATTTAATAAGAATAAAGATTTCGGTCAGATTATTTTTCGTTCTATCCTAAACAAAAATCTGACATATTAAATTAAAAATATTCTTATAACTTAGCTATTATTTTAGGTCTTTTTTTTGTTAAAATTTCACTATAAAATATTATTGTATTTAATCAAAACTAATGCTTAAAATCAATTAAAATAAAAAAAATTTCTCAAAATTAAAAGAATTTATCTAATTTTTTAGCCAATTTATAATTTATAATTCTTCGGTCATCGATCATCGTTTTGCATGTAACTAATTTAATATCAATTTTTTTCATAACTTTTCGAATGAATTTTAATGAATTGAACTTTATTTGATCAAAAAGTCAAGTTGCATAAAAGATACTCAAAAAAGGATGTCCAAAAATTTAATGTCTCCTAAATTGGAATTTTGAATAATTTTTATTTGCAGAAGTTTAAAAAAAACTATAATTTAGTCAATTCAAACCAAATCGTGTTACTCAGCTTCTACTGCTCTATAGAGCGCTATTATATTTAGAATATTCGGAAAAAATGCAGCCCAAATAGTTCCGGGTGAAATATTTAAAATAGAAAAGATGCAACACAAAGTTACCAAACTAATTAGTTGTTTAAAAAATCTACCCTATTCAAACTGTTGAGGAGGGATGAAAGAGCTAATTTAATTCTAATGAGCAGACTTGTCAATAAATAGTAATTTGAATTTGATAAAAAAAATCAAATATGCAAAAGCTGTTTCACTATGAGTTAGTGATATAAAAAAATAAATAAACAAAAAAGAGCCAAATTTTCTGACTTTTAAGCAAAAAGAATGTAACATAATGTTACTTTATGTGATATATCAACATCTTTGTCGATATCACTGGAAAGTTGATTAACTTAACCATGAGCGTTTAAGTTAACAAGGAGCATAAATAGCTGCTCCAATACGTCTTACGAGAGGATCGGATAGACGGGCCCAAGGGTACTAATGTAAACATTACACTTTATGGTACATTTATCTGACCATTTTTTAAGGCAGCTGTTTGTGCTTTACTTAAAATCTATACTAAGGATTTAAATGCTCTATAAGTCATTGTTCTTGGCACAGTGTTCATTTAATTCGCTACAAATAAGATTTTTACTGCTTTCTCTTAATAATTTATTTAAAAAAATGAATCCTAAGTAATTAATCTGCTATTAATATTGAATTAATATTAATACATCAAAAAAAGATGATTAAAAGCGTCGTCGAAGCCAGGATTTTTAAAATTGTGAGGCATCCTTTTTATCCAGCCAAGAGATGAATTAAAAAGCAATATTTTAATAAACATCTTATAATGTAAATTCGGTGACGTAATTCGAAAAACCGAAATATATCAGTCGTTTTATTTTCTTTTTTTAAAGAATCCACATATTCTTGGAAATCTTGAAGAGAGGAATTCAAATATATATATGAAATATTTTTTAAAAATTTTTAAACCTTTTTTTTCTTAATTCAAAGTTTTTTTTCGGCTTATTCGGTAGATTTTTTCAAATTAGTAATTGTGTTTGACAATTTTTGATCCGATGACGGAACAAGTTTGAACTGACCTTATTTGCTTATCGTTTTCAGCGGGTCTTAATTAATAGAAAATAATTTTACTAGAATTTTAAGATAGCCGATGGGTCCGTTGTCTAATGTTGTTATTTTTTATGGGTTAAGAGGTTAATGAGGTATCACCTAAATACCCAAAAATCCCACCCATTTACCCCTTTAAATAAAATATATAGCATAATTAGACTGAATGGACAAAAATGATCACAATGACGTCTTTTTTATGAAAAATTTTAAATTTTGTTTCTCCTTTTTTTACAAAAATAATTTGATTTTATTTGATAAAAATATTCATTCTGTATTATCAAAAATCGTCAATATATTATTAAATGAATCAAAACAAGCAAAAAGAAGTTGAAAAAAAAAATATTCGATGGAAGATCTTGATAACGCAAAAAAAGATGTTTTTGAAAAAAAATTGAACACTACACAAGCTTCAAATTTAAACAACATTCCAAGACAGTTCTTTTTAACTAATCTTTTTAACTAAAAAAAATCAAACATAAAATTTATTTTGAATTCGTTAATAATTCGTTTAAATTTTTTTCTAAATAGTTATGTTGTAGCGTTTATTCAAAAGAATATTAATAAAGAATATTTTAAATATTTATATTTTTAAAAATAACATTTAAAATCCTTTTTTTAATTCTTATTGGGCTAATTGCGTGTATTCGGTGAATATCCTGAAAAAGAGGTTAGTTCTCGGGCTAAATATTTAAAAAATCAGGGGTAACTGGGTTAACCTAATTTACCCAATAAGGCCTCACCCAATTAACCGCAGGAGGTAAAGGGGTGACTAGAAAAAACTGGTCTAATTCGGTGAGCGTTTTTGGAGTTTTTGAATAAAATGAGTTCGAACTATGCAATAAAAAAAAAATAGGTCACCCGGTTAGGCTCATTTACCATAATAGTAATTAAATTTAATAAAAAATTATACATAAAGTGATAATTCAATGTTAACCCTATGCTTTTATTTCATAAGGCTCAACAACATTTCATAGCAGCACAATTTCATTACAAGATAGAATTCACAGCATCTTAATTTTTTTCATTGCAGCTTGAATTGTGCAAAAATCAATTTCTTAGAATTTAGTTAAGTCAATTTTAATAAAGTCAAAATACTAAAAAAAATCTGAAATAATATTAATTAATGTAGATTCTAAATTTAAAATAATTCATCAAGTTTACTCCAAATCAACTTATAAACAGTTCTAAGCTTTAATAATTTTTTCATTGCTCGGCACTCCAATATAATATTAAATGTAAAAGGGAGATTTTATTTTAAAAATATATTAGTTTAAAATCTCCTTTTTTTTGTTAAATTTTATTTAATTTTTTTGAATTGAGAAAATTTGATTTGAATTTAAATGAAAATTCAGGATGCAATGAAAGGTACTATTGCTTTTTCATAAAAGCTTTAAACTGACTTTTATACGCTTATTGTAGTTAGTTGGATATCGAAATTTCATTTAGTCATTTATGTGATATCTTAATTTTTAAGCAGAGAAAGATCTTTCTGGACAAAGATATTTTTATCTTAAATTTAAACCAAAAACCTTCTTTTTTTGAATGATAGAGCTATATGTCGATACGCCACCGATGAGTAGGTAACAAATTGTCGAGTTTTCTAGTGTTAATAAATTTACCAGTCATTTTGGTAGAAAATGTGAAAAGATAGAATCAATGAAAACTCTTTTTCCTAACATGCCTCTAAAAACTAAGAGCGAACCAATTCCTTAAGAAATCCATTTTATAAAAAATTTCCAAAATGAATAATAAATGAATCTGGAATGATAAATAAAAAATACACAAAAAGCAAAATAAAATTTATGAATGTAAAATATTAAGAAAAAGAAAAAAATAGTTTTGCAAAGCAAAAATTTAAAAGCTTCTTTTAAAAAATGTCCTTCTCTTGTAATTTTTTGGTTCTAATTTTATTATTTATTAAAAAAATACAATTCTGCTAAGATGATTTAACTTTAATTTATTTATTAAAAAAAAATAATTTTAATTTTAAACCAAAATTTTTTGTCTCTTTCGAATATTATGCATACGATCATAAATTCCAGCCTTGTAATTTTCTCGCCAATTCTTTACTCTTTTCTATTCAATGAGATAAAATTCTTATTTCCCAAACAATTTAATATTTCAATATTTCTTTGGTCAAAAGCTTGCTTAATTAAACAGTTTCCTACAAGCGGTTAAAACCTAATTTATCTAGAGTCCCAGCTATTTTTGAAGCTATTTTGTTATAAAAATTTTCAAATAAAAATTGCAACTAAATGTTAACTACTCGTGAAATATAAATATTAATAAATAAAAAATTAAATCAAATTATTCTTAGCAAGCTATAAATATTTCAAATAAAGCACAGTTTGAAAACACTTAAATTTTTCTGCTGCTGATGGTGAAATTTTTAGTGACAGATAATTTTGAAATTAAGTTTAGCATTAAAAATTTATTATTCCAAAGTATCTTTAAATGATCACATTAGCACAATTTTTTGCATTTATCAGACCATTAAGAAAATAAATAAAGAATTTTTTCATCTGTCTAAAATTGATAGAGCATCATATTTACCGAAGAGTCTAATATTAAGCCCAAGAATATTATCTAGCGATTATGCAATTGAAATCTGAACAAAATCAGTACTATCAGAGTTAAGCCAAAATGGTTATTCAATGCCTCTAATTTCAGTTCAATAAAGTTTGATGAGGCTTCATGATTTGAGCTGATTTCTTCAATTTTGAAAGATAGAAAATAATTTATCTAAAACAGAGCACCCAGTATATCAATGATAGCCAAGCTATCGAGAACTATTTTTAGAAGCAAAAAGCTGCCGAGTAGTCTTATCAAAAGCAGGTACTAATGCTTATCTGAATTGTTAAATTCGCTTATGATCCAACAAAATAAACTCAAAGCTAGAAATGATAACAAAAATTCAATCAAAAAAATTTTAAAAAAAATCAGCAAACTCCTGTTATTCTACACCTTAGAAAATACTAATTTAAATTGTTTGTTTTGTGAGCAATTTTTTCTCTTCTAATAAATAAAATTCACATCATTATTTATTTGACCTTAGGTACTGTTTCTTAATTTTTGATTAACCAAGCTATCCAAATTTAGCACAAAATCCAACAAAAAAAATAAACAAGATTAGATCATAGATTGAGCAAAAAAAAGCTAAATAGTTATTTATTATCCGACAAGATTAGATATTTAGCGCTCTTTTTAGATTTTCTCCAATCTTAATAAATGTTTAAATCCTCTCAAATGTTCGATTATTTGTATTAAGTATCGAATTGGCCCTCATGGAAACACTTCCAAGTTATCGTTAAATTAAACTCCAAATTTTTCGCTTAACTTATTTACATAAACAAGAACAGCAAGAGAATATTTAATGTATCAATAGTTATATAACCTTGATGATTAAAGCCATATAATTGTATTCTGAATCAACAATTTATTGAGAAGATAAATCTTTGCCCTAATCATTTCTTTTTAATCAGCTCAGAATGCGTTCTAAACTGATATTGTGAGCTTTTTTTTTAAATCAACTTTGGAAGCTTAATAATGTTATGAAAAATAAAATATTTCAAGTTATATAATATTTTCTTAAGTAAATATATCTGTTCGATTTTACCAGCATACTTAATTTCAAACTGAGCTGAATGCCAAAAATTAAAGCCAAATAAATTTATCAAATAGATAAATACAAATTCACATTTATTTTGTTCGCCTTTTTCATCATTAAAATTAATAATTACTGTTAAATAAATGAAAGCCTTTTCATTTAAAAAAATTTTCCAATTTTAAAATTTTAATCTTTTAGATCATGTTTAAAATAAATTAAAATTTATATTGTTACAAAAAATTCTATGAAAAAAAGCAAATAAATAATGGATTGCAAAATAAAATTAATCGAATTTAAATAAATTTTGATAGCATTTTTTTTGCTGATTTTCTCTTTAAGTAAAAGTTTGTGCTTTGTGAAATGCACTTCAATAGACTAGAACAAAATTATAAAAAATCTAGCAGCTTTTTTCCAAGAAGTTCAAAATTTGTTGTGCGAATGAAACATGGTTCAACATTTAAAGTGGCCAAATATTGATTTTGATAAAATTGCAAAATTAGCAGAAATTAAATTAAATTCAAGAATGGTGCATTTTGATGAGATTTTGCACATTAGCAGATTTTGACAGTTGATCCAACTATTTATATTGCAAGATTTTCCATACACAGAATTTATTTTGAACTTCTTGAAAAAAAGCTGCTAGAATTTTTATCATTTTATTTTGCTCTTTTTTAGTAAATTTTACATAAACCAAATTTTTGCATAAACTTAATTGTTTTATTATTTTAATTATTTTATTTTTTTTAATATAATTTTTTATTTTAATTATTTATAAGCTTCAAATGTAAATACTAATAACAGCACTAGTACATTAATCTATTGCCAATTCAATTTTAAAAATTTATTCTCTCCTCAATTTCACACGACTTTTTAAAAACATCACCTATATAACTATTAAATACAAATATTTACTTTATCTATTAACTTTTTTTAAACATTCATAATCTTTATTTATCTATTAATGATTTAAGTTGTTATTCTGTCCCAAATATAGAACCGAGGCATTATTATAGTTAAAAAACAAACTATTTTAAAGGTCGTCAATCTATGCGTCAATCTAAATTTAAAAATTTTTATTTTTTTAAACAAATGAGTGCGTCCACCATGGTCGCATGAAAGACTAATGTCTGCTCTGAAAACTTTGGAAAAAAAATAATTATATCAAAAAAAATTTTGTTAATCAATAATTTTTTAACTTTATTTACATGATTAGAATTTTTTCGGTGGCGTTTTTAATCCTTTGAAACGGATTTTTTAAAAAATGATTTTTAAATTTATAACAATAATTTATAAATTTGGCAGAACAGATAAGAGCTGATATGATGTAGCCTTTTAACCTACATTCACACAGGTACCTCTGTGTCACAGCTATATTTACTACTACTACTACTATAAACCTATGATATAAACCTATAATTGCTGTTGAATAGATCAATTCGACGCATTAACTTTTTCGTGAAATCGGAGTCATCAATCAAAAAGGTCATCATTATTATTATATGGTTTCGTAATTCTACTCTGAATGATTATTCAGTGGCACTCAAAATTTACTTAAAATCCGTATTCTTACTAGATTTACTTAGACCAAAATAAAATCAACGCTTCTGAAACAAAACACTTTCATTAACACTTCTGTCTTCTCGCATCTATGACTTAATTTTCTAAGCTCTAAACTTTAATTAAGCATACATCCTTGTAGAAGAAATTCAGCCCTATCGATTGATATTTAATATTACTTGAAAATTCTAATTCTAGAAAAAAAAATTTTTCCACTCATCAGTTTTCTTAAAATATTTAATTTAATCCGACAATATTTGGATCCATTCTAATTTAGGAACCTTTGATGAAATTAAATACTTCCTAATATAATGCTAATATATTAGGAAGCATTTTTATGATTAAATTTACTTTGAAGGCATTCGAAAAGTTCGGAAATTAAGCTATTTAAAAAATTTTTTCCTTAAAACTTTTATAAAAAAATGTTATTTATAAAAATTTGAAAGATGAAATTTCAATCTAGTTATGAATCGACTTTAAAAATAACAAGCTCAAATGTTTTCTTGCAACAAAAAATTCAATTTGTTTAATTTAAAACTACAAAATTTAATTTAAAAATTTTCAGCCCATTTTTTTCACATTTCTGTCCTAAGCTTCCTCTAGAAAAAAAAAACAAATTTGAGGTCCAAATTGTAACAATTCATCAAATTTAGTGAAAAGATGTTAGTAAACGTGCTTAGGACATTGTTGAAGCTGTTAAACATAGGCTAAATATTCAATGTAAATATTTTGATAGCATTTTTAAAGGTCTAATAGTTTCATAATTCTTAGAGCTGTGACTTTTTTTGTACAAATAATCTAAAAAAGAAATCAACAACAAAAATTGGTATACGCCAAAATCTAGGCTTTAATTCCAAAAAATCAAGTCAATATTTGAGGTAAAAATTGCTTTAATCAAATTAGAATATTCAATTTATTTAGACTTGCAGCCAAAAGGCTATTTATTTCAAAAAATTGAAATCTGAACTCAACAATAGCTAGTTTAAGCGCTTTTGTTTATTTCAATTAGTTTTTTTTTGAATAAAATTTTTTTGCTAGCTATCTTATTTCAGCTAATCACCTAAAATTAGTCTCAAATTATTTAAAAATTTAAATTGATACATTACTTTGACGATTTGTTGGCTAGCTTGACACTGGACTTGGGTATTCCGCAAACACTGTCATCGCTGGAGTAGAAAGCATGTCTGGTCAATTTTTTGCCTGTGCTGCGTCTCAAATATTGAGCGTTTTTTTTATTACTCTCAGCAGTTTTTGCTCTTGGCACTCGATTTCTGGGCGCAAATTTGTGCTCGTAAGAAGACGAGGAAAATGAAGAGGTCGACTCGGTCTCGCTCAGTTCACTCGAGTCTATTTCCGATAATGAACTGCTCAGCGATACCGAGCGCCTATTTTTGCGGTAATTTTTGCGGCGGTTTTTTTTTCGATGGCTGCGCGAGACGTGCTCCTTGAACTCCTGCTTTTTACCACCATGAGCCTTGTTCATGCCTTCGACCAAGGACTTGGTGAATGTTTTGGACAGAGCGTTTTGTCGTGTTAGGTTAGGTCTGGCGTTGGAGGCAATTAGTTGCGGCACGGGTCTGTCTCTGGGCAGTAGGTTGCTGTCGGGTGAAAAATTATGTCTTGACGAAGATTCGGCCAATTTAGACAAATCGGCACTTTGTGATCTAAAAGAAGCTGAATTGGTTCTTTTAGTTAAGCGGGTCCGATCTTCGTCATGGTTAATTTCTAAGTGTCTATTGAAAGAAGAAGAAGGAAATTCGGCAAACGGAGGACTAGGGTGATCGTGGACTATTTCTCTCATTGGAGTTGGGCTCTTTACAAATATGCGTTCTCGGGATGAATTGGTTGCCAATGGGTGGTTTCTCAATGGTGATAAATCTTTGAAATACTCCCAGCGATAATTGTCGTAATTTTCGTAGTTTTTTTTTAGAAATTCGATTTCGTTGGATTTGGCGACCACTGGTCGAAAGCTGGAATAGCTCGAAAACTGGTCCAGGTTTTCGTATGACTGAGAGTCGAAGGGCACTGGTGAATTGTCATCTGTGGTTCGATCTATTGGGATTATGTCGATTTTGTCATCGAAGTGGATTGTTTTTTCCGAGAATGTCGATGGTGATTTCAGTATTGACTTGGTTCGCTTCATTATTGGCGCTATTGCTGACACTATTGGATTGGACAATCTGGACGATACAGCTGGTTCTTCAGCTTTATTTTTCTCTTCTTTAAGACAAGAAAAATTAAGTAAAAAATAAGCTTAAGCATATAATAGTTATTCATTTGAGGAAAAACATTTTTGAAAAATAGTTGAAAATATTTCATAAATTTTTTTTAATTAAAAAATTTTTTAGAATTCTTTTTTTAATTTGTGAAGAATTTGTAAAATCCAAAAAAAAAATCAACCTATTTTTGACCCCCAAAAGTAAAATGAATCCAAATTCAAACCAAAAAATCTTTCTAAGGGCATAGGGTGCTTTTGATCTATCAATTAAAGCTTATAGAAAATATCATATTTGATCAATAAATTGAATGAAATGCTTTATTAATTCTGTTCCTATTAAGGATTATAAATTAGACTTGGTCGAAAAAAATATACCAATATTGCCAACTAAAAATGGTGCTAATTTTTCAACGACCTAGATTTTTTAATAAGATAAATGATTCTTCTATAAACATCAAGTAAAATTAATGATACTACAAATAGAAAATATTAGGACTAGCCATTTATTTGTTGTTGTTCTTGGATTTTTTGACTTAGTATCACGTGATTACTTAACTAAATTGTTGATTTTTCTAAGTTAGGACTAATGGTCGTGACAGTTATTCAAGGAGATTTTTTGAAGAGATAAAATTACGTAAGCTTTAAGTAATCTTAAATTTTGATTGTTAATACAGAGATTAGTTGCAAAAATATCGAAAATTTAATTGACCAATTTTTTGCCAAAATTTTATTTTAAATTATTAAATCGTTATAAATTGTATAAAATAAAGCTTAAATAAAAATAAATAAAGTTTCATATCGTAGTTGTCATATTTATTGATTTTAAAAACTTTAAAAAAATATGCATTTTAAATTATTTTTGTTAATTCAGTATTGGTGAAAATAAGGCAAATATGTTAAATCTTTTATTTAATAAACTTTTAGATTTTTGAATTTTTAAATTTCAAATTTCAAAATTCGTCAAAGGTTGAAAATTTTATAAATTAAGCTTTTAGAGCTTAAAAAAATTTTTTGCTTATTAGAAAATTTCTAATATTAATGAAGAATTTAGGTTATAATCTTATGACGATTAAAATCGGTATCACTAAACTTTGAATAAAATACCCAAAATTTTTTATTTTTTTCCCCAAATATTAAATAAATTTCCCATTAATTAAGTTTATACATAAAAAATTAATTAACACTAAATTAAATAGAAATCCACTTTTTAAGTGGTTCGATAAGTAAATCGATTCATTGTTTGCTTTAGCATCTCGCAGAAAGGTTAAGGCTTTATAAGCTTATTTTGATAGTTTATATATTAATTTTTAGATGTTGGCCTTGTAAAAAATTAAAATTTCTCAGCCTTTGATAATTGATTTAGATATTATTTAATGATTATTAAAAAATTTAATACTTTTCGAAACTTAAATAATGGGGTCTCCCCCAATAGGTGACCAAGCGGTCACGAAATATGTGACCAATTCAATTTCTCTCATTTGGTGACCAACAGTGGTCACGTATATTTGACCATGGAAATAGGTGACCAATATTTAAATAAATTTTAAAATTAAATTATTTAGGTGACCAACATGTAGTTTATGTGACCACTTAAACTCATTATGTGACCATCGACGTCATTTCGTGACCACTTAAATTTAAAAAAAAAAGAAAAAAATTTTTTTTAATTCTTATCTAAACTTAATGAACAAAGCTGTCTTAACTTTTCAAAGAAACCAGCTATCATATTTTCACTAACGTTAACACCTGCAATTATGCGCGTTTTAGCAATTGTTAATTGAGCCGCCCAACATTTAATCAATAACATGATAACATTTATTTTTTTCTAAATAATGAAAAAAAAGAACCTTCCCAAACTGACTTTTACGTGCCACATTAATAACCAGTACAACGCCAAGTCAAAATTTTTTCTTTGGAGTCTTTTCCCCTTGTTCTAAATCGAAGTTCCATTTCTCTTTGATACTTAGGACAATTGGATTTAGAACAGACTTGTGAAAAATGCACTGCACCAATTTCGCGTAACATATTAAAAATATTATATTCTTCGGAATCTTTAAATTGTTCATTCATTTTTGATTTTTAATTTTTAGAATAGTTTTAAAATTCTTTTTGGATTTAATATAAAATCTAACAATATTTTTTTTAAATTTGCTTTTTCATCAAAAAAATGATTATAATAAAAATTTGAAATTAATAATAATAAGTAAATAAAATTCATTTTATAAAATTAACTTAAATTTTGTAATAATATTTTATTAAATTCATGTGACCATTGTCATTCAATTGGTGACCATTGATATTCATTTGGTGACCCTTGTACTCGTTACGTGACCGTTGTCTTCAAAATATTGGTCACCTATTTCCATGGTCAAATATACGTGACCACTGTTGGTCACCAAATGAGAGAAATTGAATTGGTCACATATTTCGTGACCGCTTGGTCACCTATTGGAGGAGACCCAAATAATGATTATTTAGTCCTCAGAAATCAGCTGGGAAAATATTTGACTAAAGGCCAAAAGGAAGCCAACAAAAATAGGAAATTTAAATTTAAATTTATAAATATTTATCAGAATTGAAACTATTTAGTCTATTCAAAATTTTGTCTGCTATCATGAATACCAGTGCATTAAAAGGTCTTTTTAAATTCTAATAATTGAGATAAGTTTTTTTTTTAGCCTTAATTAATCAGAAATTAAAATTTGTTAAAAGAATAAATGCAATTCAAATGAAGTGATTACTGTAAAAGAATTAAAGAAAACTCAGAAAATAAAAAAAAAATTTATCTTCTTCAAAATAATAGAACACAATCAAACCGAAGTTGTCAAACACAATCAAAAGAGTGTTGATCTTTGGTGACTTTAATCTACCAAATATTAGCTGAGATGAAGATTGAATACCGTTTACCAATTTTAAGAATCTTGCTTCGGAAGAGATGGCGATGATATTCTTTGTTCAGAATGTCAACTTTCCGACTTTGATTAATATGGAAAAACATTATAAAAATACTCTTGATTTTGTTAAAACAGAATCCAGAGATCGAATTTCCTATCTTAAAACATACCCACTTGGTGATGTTAAGCAAGGACATTTAGTGCTAATGTGGAATTACAAATTATGCTTGGAAGCTAGTAAAACTGAATACTCATCAAAAAGTCTAAATTGTTTCAAAGAGAATTTCTCAGGCAAAAAAAAAGAGCTTGCAAACCACGTCTGGTACAAAATTTTTGAAATATGGATGTGAGTCAGATGTATGATGTATTTACAGAGAAACTGAATTTGATATCATTCCCCAAAAAGAAGCTTAAAAATATAGAACAGGGCCGAAGTGGTTTAGTACTGAAATTAAGAAAATGGTAAAACAAAAGAATAAACTCCGGTTTAGATTCAAGCAGACAAATTTTCAAAGTAGTCTTTAAAATAAAAAAAAGCAATAAGAAAATCTGAGCATGACTTCGAATTTTTTCTTGGCAAAAAATGCAAAAAAGAAACCGAAACTCATTTACAACTGCATAAATAGTAAAAGAAAAATTAGAAGTGACCTCAATGCTGTTGAAGTGGGAGGACAAATGATTACGGAACGTAAAAAATATAATAAATATTATGAATGATTATTTTAAATCAGTCTTCAAATTACCAAATGAAACCAAGAGCGATATCAATTTTACCAAGAGGAATGCTGCTGAATTCTGCTGAATGCTGCTGAACAATCGGTATGCTGAATTCGAATCCGGTCGTTATTTTTAAGTCAAAAAAGATCGAGGAATATCTGTCTATTTTAAATCCTGATAAATCTACTGGACCGGACTCAATGCATCCTCTTGTACTTAAAACTTGCTGTGAGGAAGTCTCATTCACGCTGTCTTTAATATTTTTAGAATCGTTTAATGATGGTGAATTACCAAAACTGTGGAAAAAAGAAAAATAAAGAAATTTTCGATTTCAATAAATTTTTATTCGAACACAAGAAAAAAAAATAGAGAACTGAGAATTAATCAAGCATTAGAAAATTAAACACAAATGTTTTGCTAGGAAAATTACGGAAAAAAATTTTGGAATCTGCATTTTTAGTGATGCAATCATAAATTTAGTTACAAAAAGAAAAAATTACTAAAGAAATCATAATTTTAAAAATATTCATTCGAAATTCGACAAATAAAATACAGAAAATTCTGAAAAAAAATTATTGATTGAGATGCTAGATAGTTTGATGGTTAATAACGATTTAGCTTGTTTTTAAGCAAAAAGTATGTTAATATAATAAGTCTATAGATAAGAACCCTTTTAAATTCTTAAATTGAAAATCATTCAACAAATCCTTTATTCTTAAAATATTGTTCATTAGTATTCTAATAATAAAAAAAATTAAAAAAGCAAAATCTTAAATTTGTTGAAAATTTTTTTAAATTTAAAAAAAATGATGTTTTTGGCCATTTATAGTAAAAATATTCAATGTTTTTGAGAGAAAAAGCGTAATATTTAAAAATTTGAAAGGCTCATAAATTCATTAAAATTAAACTAATTTTTTTTTTAAATGTTTTCAATTTTAATTTTATTTTGAATAAATTAACTATTAATCAGTCTATTATGGACAGGAGCACTAGCCTGTTAATTAAACTTTTTTTTTTTTAATATTAAATAAACCACACTATTAAGAGCAGTTTTTTAAAGATTTTTATATGCGGAGATTAAAAAATATGCTATAGAAATATTATTGTCATTTTGAAAAGTGTGATTTTAAAATTATAAATTGTATCCTTCTTAATTGATTGAGATTGTTAAATGACTTTCTTAGGCTATTAACTTTTTCGAATTAAGTTAATTTCTTTTCAATTTTTCAAAATTTTTTAAAGTAAAAGTTGAATTTATTGACCTATATTGGTAGTTGATTTAAAGATGATATTACTAAAAATTGAAATTATTGAAAAATAAATAAATAGTTTCCAGATTGTCAGAATTAGAAAAAATCTTAAAAATACAAAAGTGTTTTCTGAAAAAAAGAAACAAAAGTTTATTTCTTATCATGAACCTGTGCTAGGAAAATAAATAGCTCAGTAGATTTTTTATTTTTTATTTTTGTGGTCTAAAAGATTTAATTACGAGGATTTAGGAAAAAAAATAAGTCTAATCGTGATTATATTTAAATTTATTGTTCATTTTCATGACTTTTTCTTTTTAAAAAATTATTTTATTAAATTATTTTATTTTTAATTTTCTATTGCATAATAAATTCTCATATTTTTTCTCCGAGTTTGAGAAGTAAATCATTGAAATCGAAAATATCCTTTCTAGGAATCAAAATATCGAATTTAATGGTCTTGAATAGGAACTATTTAGCAAATGTAATAACAATGAAGATCAAAGTTAACCACGATAATGGCATAACTAAACCAAAAGCTGCACAAAATTTTAGTTATATAGATGCAAGCTCAGTTAATGCCTAGCAAGAATATTTTTTATTTAAAAATTCAAATTAAAATTTCACAATTTGACTAGAATTGCTTTTGTAACTAAAATTACTTTTTATCACTAAAAATGCAACTCGCATTTAAATAACTTTTTATTAATTTTTATAAAAAACAAATATTTTGATTTAAAAAAACTTTTTGTAAATAAAAAACCTTTTTTTGACATATTTTTTGCATTATTTCCAAAATCAAAAATGGATAAATTTTTATCAAATTCAAAAATTCCTGATTTGGAAAAGTGAATCCGATGATGAACGAATAGACACTCAAGATACTCTAGCAATCGCTAGATAAAGTTTAAGACCAAGAAGAAAAAAATATTTTGGAGTTAAGTAGTCATTTTACCATATTCAATTTTTTTCCTTGGGAACGTTTTATAGATTGAAGTTTAATTTAAATATATAAAAGTTAATTAATAGAGGTGAAGTTTAATAGGCTATAAATAAAGCATTATTTTTGGGTCAAAATACGAAATCAGCTAGGAAAAAAAACAGAGTTTGGAATCGTAACACAATTAGCCTTTTTTTTAAAGATATTTTTTATTAAGAGAAATCTGAATTTTTTGTATCTAACAATATAATTAAATAAAATAAGAATTCTTTATATGGTATTAAAAAAATAAAGTCTTCAATTAAAATCATATAATTAATCCTATTCTATCCTAGTGGATAATGAGGAGGCGCTCATCTCCTTTTCAAGTGCTTTTTTGAGCAACGGCTACGATCTGACACAGAGGCTACTGCATCGAGTTGATCATCTACACCGCAATTATTACCCAGTCGCAACTGGTATAGCCTAATGGTTTGCGTGTTAGTCATGTAAGCAGAGGGTCGAAGGTTCAAAACCTGCTGAGGGTGAAAAAATCTTCAAAATATCTCTGCAATATGGGGCGAGTGTTTAAACCTCTTTCAAGTAAAATTAAAACGCTGAATTTATTGACTTTAAAAAAGTCTAATTATAGATAGAAAGAAATTTAATTCCCTCGTACTTGATATTAAAAAAAAATATTTACCATCTTTTGAATGTGACAAAATCTTTTGATCAGTGGGTGCTTTGCTTAGACTCGATTTTATAATGGCACTTTCAGCCGCGTATCTAGCATCTCTAGAATATTTATCAATCAATCTCTTGTCCATGTCTTCAAACTCTCGAGCTTGTTCGGCCTTTCGGTATTCAATCTCTTTTTCTCTTTCCAAAATAAAGCTGCTCAAATCACTAGTGACCGATTTTTGGTATTTATGAATTTGTTTTTTCGCCTTTGGTTCATTTTTTTTTGCCTCTTGATTCAAATTTTTGACCAATTGTTCCACTTTGGTACTCTCGGGCTGCAATTCTTCAGCTTTAAGCGATCGCAGTGACTTGTAATGCGATGCAAACTTGTTCATTTCACCCGGATGCATGTATGAATTTCGCTGATTAGGCTGGTTAATCCTGAAGAATTTCTCTTTTATTCTTTCAATTTGATGTGAAGATTCGGGCACAAAGCTATTTCGCTTGGCAATCTCTATGGAATCGGACCTGACCGAATGGGCATTGAAAGTATTTCTCAAATGGGTAATGTAACTCTGGGATCTTTGGCTAGGAGTTTGATGGCGAACTGAGCCATTGTTGGACGACATAATGGATGGTTCTTCTTGGTCAGTGTCATTTATGCTAAAATCACGCAACACCTCCGGAGAGGCCAAAGGTGCCGATTTTTCGCTCTTTTCCAAGTGATCGCTCTGCAGCGAATGTTGCGGACTGTGTAGTTTTTGGGGCGAAAAGGCCTCGTTTATTTTTTTAATCGAGGAGCCTTGTCTCTGAAGTGGACTTTTGGGCTTAAGGCTGTGGATGCACTCGGTGGACAAAGCGCGTTCTTTGTCGTACATGTCCCTAATTCGATTTATATATTTTGAAGTAGGCTCGTGCTGCTGTTGACCAATGGTGAAGCTTTTGTTGCTTTGTTGCTGGCTCTTGACACTAGATAATGGATTAGCGTTGAGTCTGTAGTTGGAATTGGTTTCGTTGTTGGTGGTGTTAAGCATTTTTATGTCCATTTTAGGTTCGATTGATTCAATTTTGTCTATGTCATCGAACACAATGAGCGAGGCGGAATTTTCCTCAGTCGGAAAATCTTCTTCTTCTTTTTTAGAGTTGTGAATTCTAAACAAATTGAAGTCTAGCTCTCGGGGCGCTTCTAAGACTTCTACTACTTGCTTACTTTTCAATTCCATATCTTTACCACTCAACTCACGAGGCACTGAGTTTTTTCGATTAGTCGATTTTTTCTTATCACTC
Source organism: Brachionus manjavacas (assembly GCA_019054805.1). Lineage (NCBI taxonomy): Eukaryota > Metazoa > Rotifera > Eurotatoria > Ploima > Brachionidae > Brachionus > Brachionus manjavacas. The sequence continues at coordinate 203,416 of JAHQIY010000007.1, forward strand.
ATATCCGGCATCTCGGCGCCTTGATTACTTGATTTTTTTTCACTAGCAAGTTTTTTAAGTAAATTGAGCTTCTCTTTAACAGGATCCATCAGATAAGCAAAATACGCTGAATAACTATCTTTTAAAAAAATACTTTAAAAATACACTATTTTGGCCTTGTGTGTGCAATAGATGGTTTTGTACAGATCATAATTTGGTTGCTTGGTAAATGATGTGCTTGCAGTCTAAGTGTTGACTACAGCATCGATTTTCGTAGTAAAAATTCTAAATATTTAATTAAAATTCAGTATTAGAAACAATTAGGAATCAATTAAGGTGAGTTTTATGGTAGGGTGCTTAGAGCCAAGGCTGAATTTGATACTGAGTCAAAAACTTAATTATCAATCTTGTTGCGTAATTTTAATCTACTGAAATTAATAAATAGATTAGCTTTTTTTTTAAAAAAAAAGAATTTTGTAATTAAAAAAACGGTAGTCTATCAATCTCTATCTTAATCTTTGCAAAATAATTAATTTTTTTTTATCAAAAATTACAGATTATTAGATTGAAGCGTTGTTTTAAAATTCGCCTAAATTGAGTCTTAAGCAGTCTTTAAGTGAGTTGTAATGCCGCACACTTGTTTACATAACATTAAAATATGTTGCTGGTTTCTTTTTTCTTCGTGTTGAGCTCTTCTGATCAAAAAAAAGTTTTTACCTGTTTTTTTCAATTTTTTATTATATAAAATAAATTTTTTTCGAAGATATTGCTTTATTTTGTTAGTTCAATTTAATTGAAGATCTAAATTAATTTAAACTAGTCGTAGTATTTGTGTTTTTAGAAAATTTAGCACAAAAGAACAAAATAAAATGACAAAACATCGAATAGCTTTTTTCTGTAAGCAAAAAATTAGCTATGTGAATAGAATTTAATTTATATGTATTTTCTATAATTTTTATCATTTGATGCATTATATGATCAAATTTTTTTTGACTATTTTTCATTAATCCTTTTCTTTTACACTAAATTTCACGAAACTAAGTAAATTATATGAACAAACAAAAATCTTGACCAAAATGATAATTTAGTCATAAAATTCAAAGAAAAAATCAAAATTTTTCTTTACGATTTTCAGTTTAAACTAGTTTAAAAAGAAGCTTAAATTTATATCTAAATTTAATAATCTATAACCTGAGTAATTGTTTCATCAGACTAACAAATTTACTTGAGTTTCGATTAAATTCCCATTTTTACCATTTTTGAAAATTTTACAACTGATCTTGAAATAAAGTCGTACTATTTAAAAAGATTCTATATTTTTTGGGCAAAAATATTTTTTATTTTATAACTTTAACCAAATTTTAAAGTAAGTTTTAGATCAAAAAAATAAGTTCCAGATCGAAATATTAAGATAATAAATTTTTAATTATAAAATTTCCTCAACAAACAAGTCAGGTAGGTAATCTGATCAGCTCCAAATATTTTTCTTAAAATAAAAGATAAAGTTTCAATTTCGGTTTAAAAAAATGAAATTCTTGTAAAAAATTTAAAAAAAAATTCTTTCTTTTTTGCGTCTTTTTGCGATTTTTTAAAAATTTTAATAATATATTTTCTAAAATTAATTTTTTCTTTTAAAAAAATATCTTTCAATTCTATTTAATTTCTTGAGTAAAGTTAGAACAAACTTTTTATTTCAAAAGAATCGATTTAACTTTATCTCCGCAGCATAGATTTTTATAACCCTAATTAGAGAAGACACGAACTTTAAACGAAAGCTTTTACTAAGTTTTATCCATAATTTTCTTGATACAAAATTAAATTTTTATATTAATTTGTTTGTTTATTAAAATTTAGTTTCCTTAGAGAAAACAAAATTCTTATATTTTCTATTGTTTCGCTTTTTCTAAGAGCACTAGTGAGATACATGTCCCTGTATACTGTAAAATAAAGTATGATCTAAACGATAGGTATAAAAACCAAACTTATAAATAAAGGAAAATTTTTTTGAAAAATAAAAAATAAAAATTTCAAGCCCAAATAGTAAAAATAGTTTTCGTACATTTGAAAATAATCGCTAGCTTCTTGCATCCTATTTTTTTAGCTCGAAAAATCGCCTGAAAAAAGCCAAATTTTTCTATTCAAATTTATTTACTCGATCTTTAATTTTTTTATAATTTTTAGTTTTTTATAAAATTACAAAACTTTTCGAAATTTGATATCATTGTTTTATTATTTTGCTAAATAGAATTATGTAAGCAATTTTTAGACAAAATAATTCAGGTATAAAACTTGGGTATAATCGGTATAATGCAATCTAGACTAGACCGAAAATAAAAAGCTCTTAAAAAAGCTGATTTTTCAAGTAAAAATATTTAAAAATAAGATAACTAGGTTTAACTAGAACTTATTTGAATACAACCAAAAATTAAAAGCAAAAAAAGAAAATTAAATCTGTTCTAGTTAAAAAATTAAACACTCTAAGTTTTGGAGTCAATTTTTTTCAACCAAAAAAAATTTTAATTCAACTCTCAGCCTTATTTGGGAGAAAAAGGTATCGAAGGGCGTTGAAGCGGCCATGAGCCTTTCGGAACCGTTCTCTTTCTGTGGCTCAAACAAAAAACAATTAGCTGTTATTGATGCCGCGTAAATGCATAGTTATTGAGTATGGCCTAAATTCTTGAAGACTAGTCAGTTTTGAGACTTATTAAGTTTTAGGCTGTCAATCAAACGAGCTAAGTTTAAAGATTGTCTTTTACAAAATGACCAAAGCTTTAAAAGCATCTTAGAAAATATGTGTCAAGGATCGCGACCAAATTCCTCTCATTTCTTCGAGCCAAATTCTTTAAACAATACAAATAGCAAATAATTTGTCTTAGTTAGCTGAGCCCATTCGAACACCGACTTTTCCTCAAATATATAATTAAAAAAATCTAAATTGATTTACGAATTAAATGAATTGTCAAGCCATTTAAGTATCTAGAGGTGAATTTTGAATCTAGTTGCATGCTGGCGCTGCCAACACGCTTATTCTAATTTAATCCGAGATCAGACTGGTCTCACAGCCACCAAGATAACTCGCATTCAGCTCAAACTAGATCTTGTCTAAACAATCAAATGAATTCATATTGAAAACATATTCTCTCTGATAAATCTCATCTATTTTAGTTTACATAACTTTGTTATTTGAAAGGCTCAGGAATTGAGCATTGCCGGCCCCTAGCCCCAGTGGCCTGGTTATGCTTAAGACTTACAATTAGAGGCTTTTAATTAATTTCTCGATTGCGTTTACTCTGAGCAAAACTAGAATAATCCAAGCTATATAATCAATGCTAGAAGAAGATAAATATTCCTAATTTCTACAAACTACACCAATCATGATTTTGCTTTTCAGCAGAATTTTGCTCTTTTCTGAAAGCGGATTAAAACATAACATAATAAGAAACTTTAATGGAAGAAAACAATGAAAATGATACAAAAAAATGAAGAGATATATTGCAAATATTTATCATGTAAATAAATATCTTATTAATTGCAATAATTGATTGGACTGAGATGTTTTCATTAGGTTGGCTTTGAGCGAAAAATTTAAATTTAAAAAAATTTCTCAAAATTGCTTTCAAAAACTAACTTGGAAAGGCAACGCTTAGAAATAGTTTCTAACAATTGAAGATTTTACTAATCAAATCTTGCTCGTAATAATTATAATACCGAACACTGAAAACATAATTATTTAATAAAGATTGATATGAAACGAAAAACGCCTTTGAAATTGAAAACTTCGACTCTCAGAATGGTTAAGGCTCCCCAATCTACAAGTCTTAGCAATAAACCTACTTTTTTCTTCAGATTTATAAATCAAAAATATTGAACCATCATTTTTCGAGTCTTTACTTCAAATTTTCTTCGATTTTTAAAATTCTGACAGGGTAAAAGTCTTAGAACACTTTATTTGATCAAATTAAAAAGGTTTGAGGCACCATAGAAATAATCTTTCCCAATAGCTTAGTAAATTTAGTCCGTTTGGTAAATGTTTTTTTTGGCTCGGTTCAAGAATGCTATTTATGTTTATGGGCTATGTTCGCTATCTATTAAATAATATTTATTCTGTCGGGGCATTTAATTAGGCAATTTTTTTTAATCAAAAAATCCTCCTCTGATAAAACTAATTTAGTAAAAATTTTAAATTGATAAAGAAAAATATTTCTCTGCTCATTATCAATCCAAACTGGGCAAAAAATTTAGATCAACTTTAAATAACAAGAATATATGCTGAAATTAAATGATTTATTTGCTATCTACGAATTTCTAATTTATCAATTTTAGATCTGTTTTTGTTCTTGAAAAAAATACATTCCTCGAACATTTGATGAAAAAATTCAACACTTCAGCCATATGATGAACTAAAAGTAAAGCAAACAAAAAATATTTGAGCCACCAAATAGACAAGATAAAAAATTTATCGCGAATTATCAATCAGAAGATCTAAGAGATAAATATGTTTAAATGGTCATAATTGGGCAATTATTGAACACACTTCTAGAATTAAGAAAATTACTATTTATGATTGCTGATTTTATTAGGTTAGATGTTGAATGTCGGACAGTAATCACAAAAAAATTTGCATTTTAATTTTGATAGCAATCAAAAAATAATTTTGAAGTGGGCAAGTCAAATTAAAAAAAATGAAGCTCGATTAAATTAGATTTTTTTTAAAAAAAAAAATTATGGACTTAAGTTTTGTTGCTAATTGAGCTTTGACACAGATAAAAAAGAAAATAAAGCTTTAAATGTAATACTAGAAAATTAGACGTCAAAAATTAATCCTTGTTTTATAATAAATATTTTAGAAATATTTTTTCTCTAAATAAAAAACAATTTAATTTACTCTAGGATTTTTTTATTTTGAATAATTTGAAAAATAATAATTTTTTAATGATATTAACCAAACATCAAAGTTTGTTCGTGCTTAATATTGGCATTTTCAAATGATAAATTACAATGAAAACATACTTTTTGAATAAATATAGAATTATTGTTAATAAGTTTTAGAATACTAAATATGAAAGAAAATTGTTTGCCAAAAATGGGCATAAAAAATATCAGATATTCAACTAGCATTTTTAACAGCAGTAATGAATTTAAAAAAAATTAATCTAGAAAAAATGTAACTGTTTAAAAATTTAATTTAACTCAATCAAAAAAGTACCATAAAAGATCTGGGAGCCACCTTGGCTAGCAATCTCAAGTTCTCCAGCTATATGAAACCCAAAGCTAATAAGACCATCTCCATTGACCAGGACGCAGGACCAAAGGAGACATGATCCAAATGTACAAGATCAGAAATGGTCTAAACAGCATAGATTGGATCAGACCTTCCCCACACTGCAGCTTACTTTCCCAACTTGGACCAGCCCAGGATATTAGAGGGCAAAAGAGGCGTCTCTCCGGCCAAGAACCAACTAATTGCGCCCAGCAAGAAAAAATTTTCACGAATCGTGCCATTAGAGAGTGGAACAGCCTCCCTGAGACAGTAATCGTTGACTCGACTGAAAACCACTTCAATAACAGGCTCGACGCATGGAAGTATTCTGGTGTATTTGGGGACCTGGACCCCCAGCATACCGGGGTTATTCTCCACGCTCATCTTATACATTGCACTCGTATCACTTAAATATTATTTTTTATTCTTATATTTAATTATTCTTTCCTTGTATCCATCAATTAATTTTCCTATTTGCCAACTTTTCGTATAATAACTACTCCCTGTCTTCATTGTCTATTTCATATGGCCACTGTAACGCAGCCACCATAGACAACTTCTTTAATAAGTCGCTTGCTGTATTCAACTAACATTTTTAATTAATGAATTAAACAAAAAATTTTAATGTTTTAAAAATTTTATTTTACTTAAAGTTTATAGTTTTTATTCAATAAAATTAGTTAGATAGATAATGCAAAAATCCAAACACAATTTATTCTAGTATTGACTATATTTTATCAAAAGTAATTCAAATTACTTTGCTTAAAAAAAAATAAAGTATGGCTTGAATGAGTGTAGTGTATTGATTAAATTTAAGTATCATTGAAAAATTGCAGTAATTATCCCAACAGCAATAGTTATAAACTCCATATCCGAGAACTCCGTAGATCTTGTTAGTGCATCCATCTGACGATGACGAGCATCCTCTCTCTACCGCGTAGCTTCCTGGAATTTTATTCAAATTTTTCTTTAAAAATTTACAGTTAGATAAATATTCAACTTTAAATTATTTCTTACATAACAACCATTGCTGCATAATACTAAAGAAGACTTTGTGGCATTAAATGGATCATTACAATTTGTGCATGAATAACAGTTAAATTGATAAGCGGTTGTCGATACTTTAGTATTGAGTTTATTTTATTTTTTGGAACTTGAGATAAAATTTACTTATATAAGTTGAAAGTATCAATAAAATAGCTGTAGTTTTCATCAAAATTTGGTGCATTTTTATTTGCGACTCATAAATTAGTTTGGATTTTGTTTAAAGTTGTTTTAAACAGTTTAGAAGTTTTATACAGAATTTATAAATATAATCAAAGCTTTTAGAAAAATTTAATTTTGGTGGTTTCAATTAATTCCAAACAAGCTCTTCAAGTCTTTATTGCCGATTAATTTGAAATCTTAAATTTGTTTTCTCTTTAATTTTCAGGTAGACTTTAATTTAGAATTTCATCATCCGATTAGTCTGTATTATCGAAAAGCTTGATTTTTTTCAGCAAGAAAAAACAATCACCTCCATTTCAGAAAACCTTCAAACATGTTGCTTTATTTATATTAGTTGAAAAGTGCTTAAATGTCCTCCAAGATTGTGAAACTTGAAATTGAATTGTTTAATTATTTTAATGATAAAATTTATTATTTATTTTAATTATAATTATAAAAGTTAATAAAAAATTTGATGATTTACATTATTTTTATTTCAAAATATTAATTTAAAAAGCTACGTTTGAACTTAAAAATTAGTTTTAATTTTAATTCTATTAAGAAATCAATTATTGGTATTTTTTGGTTTGATATTTGATAGCTTAGACAAATTCCTCCCTAGAACCTTTTAAGCTATATATTTCAAAGAATTTTAGAATTGAAAATTGAAGTTAAATGCTTGTTTTAATCTAATGATTCTGTGTAATAAGATAACTTCTTTCATTTGACTGAGACAAAATTAACTTAAGTTTTTATTTCCAAACAAGCCCATGTGGCCTTTTTAATATATTTGTTTCATTTGTATTTTTTATTTATTTGTATAGTAATTGTTATTTACTTTTAAACAACAATTTTTAGTCTAAAATCAAAAAGAAAATTTTTTATTTTAATTAGGAAAATAACTCAATCAAGCAATATAATTATTGTAAAAATGCAAATATATTTGAAATCTAAAAAAGAACGATTTTTTAGCAAAGCGAAATCAATTAATAAATTTCAAACTTTCAAAAATTATTTAATTAAATATTAAATATATTAAATGCGTTATTTCATCTTTTGCAAGATTTCAGGCGGCTTTCCTCTTTTTTGCAATTTATAAATATGGCATTTGAAGCTTAAATAATCCTGAAGTCTGCAGTGCAATCAATTACGCGTTTAATAAATTTTGAGCATGTTTGAAATTTTGAAATTTGATCATAAATTTTTGTTTGCTGATTTTTTGCTATTTTTTTTAATAAATCCTTTCATTTATTTTTTTCCTTTAAGCTGATTTAACAATTTTTTATTGAATTTAACGCAATATGGTAAATTTTCGTTAAAAATTGTAAAAATTATTCAATTAATTTTCCAAAAGACAATAAAAAAAAACTTTAAAATTTATCAATATTCAAATTTTCAGCATAATTTGTAATTAAAATATGATAAATGTAAATTTATTGCAGCTGACCAAATAAAAAGTTTCTAATGTTTATGTTTTGAAATGAGCTTGCACGTATTTTTAATTGATCACTCGTTCCTCTTAATAAAAATAAATTCAGTCTTGCATTGCAAAAAAATGGAGAGCAGATAATTCTAATGATGCTTATTAACTCGAGATTCTAAATCTAGTTTGATCAAATTGAATTTAAAATCTACCATTTAGATTACTTTATACTTAATTTGCACTAAATTAACTTGAACCTTCTTGAATCATTAAAATTGAACCATTTCTTCATTTATTTTATTTATTAATCTAATTAATTTAAGCTCCATAAGCAGAATAATATTTGTAAGAAACGCTACTATTTTTTATTTCTTACCTAAACCACTCAATAACTAAACATTTTTTTTTGAATTTTTTTAGGCTAAATACTATCCTTTTGAAAATTTCCAAACGAAGCCGTTTAAATTTATTTAAAAATTAATTTTTTTTTTCAATTTTTTAGCAAAGAAATCTAAATTATATTGAATTAATTGACTACTTTAAAAAAAATAAATATCTATTTGAATTAGATAAATTTTTCATTTAAAAAGTAAAAAAAAATCTTTTAAAGTATCAAAATATTCACGATGATAATGACACAATAAAAAAACAATGCAAAAAATTGACATAGTGAATTTTAAAATTGAATAAATTTTTTACTATGAGTCTAAAGATTGTTCTGCAAATGAATAAAATAGTAAAAAAATTATTCAATTTTAAAATTTTTGTTTTTGTTCTTTGTTCTAAAATTCACTATGCCCAAAATATCAACCCTTTAGATTTTCAGAAATTCTCAAATTTTTGTAGACGAGAACTTGACAATATGGAATTTTTCAAATAACTCAATATTCATCTACACAAAGTTATAAAAGAGTTGAAGAACAGAAAAGTCCCGGCTTTTGACGGTGTTTCGACAGAAATGATGAAAGTTGACGTAGGGAGTGCATTGAAAAAATTGCAAAGCCTTCTTATCTTTGATAATTGCCGAGGAGTAACATTGCTACCAATAGCAAGCAAAGTCTTCTGCTGTAGAATCAGAGAGGCATTGTGCGGTGTACCAAGAGAAGAACAAACAGGGGTTGGAAGTTGAAGAGGATGCATAGACCAGATGCAAACTATAACAAAGTCTGGGATGGGACAGTCCATTGTTCGTAAACTTCATTGACTTCAAGAAAATCTTAGAAAGCATATTTAGAAAAATCCTTGGACTTATTGAGATATTATGGTGTACCCCACAATATATTGAACTCTTCTACCAAAAATTCGAGTGAAGCATAATTTTCGAAAAAATATTAATTTTAAACTCCCACTAAAAATAATTTTACTAAATTGTGTAAGAAAAAGAAGTATTTTTATAATTTTTTTCCCGTATATAGATAATAATGGGAGTTAAAGTTCATTTTTATGTTTGAAAAATACCAATGCTTTGATTTGTTTTGATTCTTTTACTCAACTAAAATTAAAAAATATTCTATTGATATTTTTTAAACATTTCAATAAAGTTCAAAATGCTTCAAGAGCTTAAAGCTTAAATCAATATTGAAGATGAGCATTTTTCAAGTCACTAAAAAATAATAATTTAAAAATACAAAATTTTTTTTTCCAACTATTTATTACTATTTAAAAACATAAAAACATAGTCCAGCATTAAAGTATAATTAACTAAAGTCAAATCATGGCTTTGACTTAAGTTAATCTAATATTCACAAGTTTTAAGTGACTTAAACACAACTCTGATTTTAACTTCAAAACTTTTCTTTTCAAGATCCCGAGTTATTAGCTGAAAATGAAGTTCAAGAAAGCGAGATAACGCTTAATTTTAGATTTTACTATAATTAATAATTGTTGAGTATAAAAATATACAATATCTTAACATACTAGTAATCTTTTAGAATTCATTCTAAATTAAATAAAGTGAGTTTTTCGAATGTGAAAAATGAAATGGTATCCTAAGTCACGTGGCTCAATAGACAGAAATGCATTTTAAATTGGATTAAATTTTTTTGGCAATGGATTGTTGACGTTTTAATTGGAATTGAACGTTAAAATTTCGTGAAAAATTTTCTCTATAATAAAAATTTATAAATAAAATTAAAATTTTATAAATTTAAAATACCTTTCCATTCAAGTACATTCAAATCTAAAGTTTCAAAACTTTGATCAAGGTGTTCACCAACAGGCTCATCGTCTTCGTCATGAAATGCTGCTAAATATGGATGACTGAGGGCTTCTTCGCAAGTTATTCTTTCTTTAGGATCCAACTGTAGCATTCTGTCAAGCAAATCGATGGCTAATTCATTATTCATTTCGCTAAAGTACTCTTTAAAGTTCGCTCTTCTCTTATTTGCTTGGGTTCTTTCGATATATTGCCGACTGTCAAATGTTATCTGCTGCAAAAATTCCTCAGATGGATAACCAACTACATCCATGATGCGGTTTAAATAATTAATATCTAAGACAATATTAGTAAAATCTCAGTGAGCAGTTAATATCTTACGGTCAGTTCCAGGAAACAAAACTCTCCGAGTGTACATCTCAAATAATATGCATCCAACACTCCACACATCAACTTTGTATATCAAAATTACTCTGTAATAAAGAGAACAATTATTTTCAATTTACTTTTCTTGTCATAGTTCGACCATTTAAGCATGATTTCAGGAGCTCGATAAGATCTTGCTGCCACATAGCCAGTCAAATTCTCACTTTCATATCTAGCTAGTCCAAAATCAATGATCTTTATTTGGAAAAATAAAAATTAAAGCATCAATTATACCAAAATCTAGCTTACTATCCCAGGAAACCTACTTAAAGTTAAAATTTACTAAATTCAACAATACAATTCAAAAACTAAGCAACTAAATTCAAAAATAAGGTGGAACCCTATTTTTGGATTCAATTAGAAGAGTTGATTCAGATCTGATTTCATATAAATTCTTTGATTTTTAATTTTTTGTTTTTAAACAAAATTAAAAATTAAAATTTCTACAGATTTTACTTTTATAAAAACTTTATTTAATGAGAATAAAAAATGAAAAAATATTTATATACTTATTGAAAATTTTACCAAAAATTAGCCTTTCAAATTAAACTTTTTTTTACTCCCAAAATAGTGGCAATGTAAATTTTGGAATAAAATAATGATAAATCTCAATAACTTTTTTTCCAAAAGTCCAAAATTCGTTCTGTAAATTTATGCTTGTATCTATTCTGTTTCTTAGTCGTCTGAGATATGCGAACGATCATCGTTTATGTATGTAAAATATCAAATCTGTTAATGATCAGCAAAATTTTTGTAAAATGCGCTAGAATGAATTATTAGTTTTAAAATTCTACTAAATTTTAGGAGTTTGGCAGATTTTCGTAGCTGATGCAATCGTACTTGGTCAAAACTCATAGTCAGAAAATTTTTTTATAAAGTCATAAAATTAATGAGCAAGACACTTCGAATCATTCAAGATATTTCGCACACTCGCAACCGCTAATTGTTAAAAAAAGTTTTAAAATTGTCAAAATTTTAAAGATTTTTTAAAGAAATTTCTTAAAAAAAGTCAAAAATTATTCTTATAAAAAATTTTAAGTCAAATTTGACTTTACCAGATTTAAGTTAATTTTTTACTTTTGACTAAAATTGTATGGAACTATCTATGTTGTACCATGTTGCATTTACAAAATAGAATTTACAAAATTGAATCAGCTACCAAGGATGATAGTTGAATCACGAAGCTTAAATGTTTTTAGAGCAAGATTGAGTCCTCAGAATTTTTTAAAGCAAGATTAAACAAGTGGTTATAATTATTTATTTTTAATTAGTTTCAGGGCTGTAAAGTGTAACACTGGGCATAAGCTGCCCAGCCATTTATTACTACTACTACTAGAAAAAAGCTATTCAATTTTTTATCATTATGTTCTATTCTTTTGTACTGAATTTCGCAAAATTTTTTTTTGTGACCCTTCACCATTTAAAAGATTTGTATACGAAGAGTTCTAGATCTTAAAATTTGATTGAAACAAATTAATTGACTTTTTTGAAACCTTTAGAGTTTGGATTAACAGGGATATTTTTTAAAATAATAACAAAATTAAAAAAAATGAATTTAAGTCCGGCTTGATAGAAAATATTCATAATTTAATAAAATAATTTAAAGCTAGACCGAATAAACGCTTTCTAAAAAAATTTAAAAAAATTTTAAAAAAATGAATCTATGCCAGGAAAAGAAGTAACTCATCATATTGTTTTTTTTAAATAAATTATTTTAGTCTGAGAGATTTTACCAGAATTTACAGAATAAAATTAAAAAAAATCCTTGAATGTTTAGCACAGATCAAAATTTTTAAACAAAATTAATAAAATTCATAAATATTCATGAAAACAATCGGCTTACCTTCTTTCCGTCTGGATAAAGTATAAGATAAGGATCTTTTTTTTCAAATATTACTTAAAATGATATAGTTTCTTAATTGAGGTATCTAATGGAGTTATTCTATTAAGTTAAGAGGGAAAGTTTTGGCAAAAAAATTAAGTCGATTTTAAAATTTGAATTATTTTTGAAATTAATTTTAAGTTAATAATTTAATCGAATTTTAGTCCTTTAGCAAAAATCATTTTTTTAAATTTTATGGTTATGGATTGATTTAATTATCAAAAATAATTTCAAAAATGAAATCATATGCTGAAAATAGTTTTGTATTTTGGAAGTTTATGATGAAATCGATATAATAACTTAATCTTCAAAAATTTTCACTCCTTTAGCAAATTTAAGCTTTATCTCATCTCACTATAGAAACAATATAACATTTTCTAAGAAAAAAGTGAGGTTAAGAAAGTGCTTTATTTTAAGAGGGTCATTTTAAAAAAATATTTTATGTTTTCAAAAAACCTAATTGAAATTTAAGAGCCAATTTTGGAAATAAAAATTTGAAAGTATTAATATAAGTAAAATTTAAATGGAAATAACAAATGCATCATTTTGTCACAAATTATTTTGATTTTTAAAAAAAAAATAATTATTAAAATTAATAAAAATAATAGGTTTCGAATTCAGTTTGGCCACAGAAAAGATCTGACTCCATTCAAATAAATCAACTCCGTCGCGAGCAAATAAAAATTAAAAAAAAAATTCACTAAATTTAGCGGAAACAGATCAGCTACTTCCAAACTTTCAAACTGGTTTTAACAAAAAGCTTCAAAAACAACAAAACAAATTACAACTCAATCAATTTTTGAGAGCTTTAATAACTAATTTTTTTTTCATTTACACAGTATGAGTAAATAATTTCCTTTATCAAAAAAAACCCTCCAGAACATCACAGTACCATTTCTTCGTACTATTGAAATTAAATAAAAAACATTACGAATAGTTTAATCCATCCCTACAACCAAATTCCCAAAAAAGTCCAAACCCTAACCCATTTCCATAACAATTCCCTGAAAAAAAAAGTAACTCAAATATTGTACCTTTTCAATCAAAGTTGTGTTGAAATGTCTGCACAAGAATGAAAATTATTTTTAACTTTCTTGCCTAAAGCCTTAAATAATTTTAAAATATTTAGACAAATCCAGATTCTGCAAAAATATAAAATAAAATCTCAAAAAAATGCATATACATAGAATTTAAGAAAATTACATCTTTATTACACAATCATCTATTATCAGAGTACTGGCAGAAACTGGATTTAGATGAAAAATGATTCATCGGCTGGTACAATTTACAGAACTAAAGAATTTTTACATTGTGTACTCGCAGGGGATGATTCTTAATAATATCATAAATTATTTCCAAACTGTATTTTAATGTTCTAAAATGTGTTTATAATTTTCTTAACTGTATTTTTAAAAAATTATATAAGGAAACCTTTTTTTAGAGCACAAAACATAAATATTTTGATTATTTTTTAAATTCATTCCAAAATTCCAGAAAATTATTAAATGAAGGTTTGATGAAGTTCAGTACAAAAAAAAAGAAAAAAGAGTAAAACAATTTAATAACTTTTTTTCTATAGTTTGAAATTAATTCTGTGAATGCAGCATGGTGCAACATTCAAAGTTGCATCAACTGTAAATGTCTGCTAATGGTTTGCGAAATCTCTGCAAAATACACTACGCCCGATTAAATTGAAATTTAATTTCAGCATAACTCTGCAAACTTAACAGACCTTGATATTTGATGCAAATTTGAATGTTGCACTATGATGGATTTACAGCACTAAGTTTAAACCTTTAGAGAACAAGGAATTCAATTTTTTTACATTTTTTTCTGTTCTTTTTTTCATTTTGTACTGAATTTCACAAAACCTTAAATGAAAATTAAGGTCTAAATTCTCAAAGCATAACAAAGTTAAAATACTTTTTTGATTAAAATGTTAAAAAAATAAAAAATTACATTATTAAATTGTTTATCTTTTTCTAAAAAATATTGTTGATATTATTGTTAATAATATTATCTTTTATAAAAAGTTTTAATAGAGAAAAATAAGGAAATCAATTGAATTTTCAGATGTTTAAAATTATTATATAAAATATAAAGCTTAACTTTACAAAAATAAAATAAAAATAGTCATCGAATTTTGGCTTAAAAAAATTCTGTTCTGACAGAACTCTCAGTAATTGGTGATCAGTCATAGTCATACCACATACCAACAAATGCTAATTTTAGATTCATCGTTACATTGTAAATAATAAAAATAAAAAATTTTAACTTTTTGATAAAATCGTTTAGAAGAATTTTCAAACGAAAATTTATTGAATATAATTTTATTTGTTTATTCTCATGACTCAGAGTCTTTCTCCCTTGGAAAATTAAATTATTCTTCACGACTAAAAAAACAAAACAAGTTTTTCTAACACTATGGGGTAGTAAACACAAAATTAGAATTTTTTATTAATTCAAACAAACTTTTAGATCACATTCCTCATTCACTGTCAAGTTTCTAGGCTTCAAATCTCTGTGAATTAAATTCATCGAATGTAAATACTTGAGGCCACGCAGTATTTGATAGGTAAAATTTTTAATATGATCTTCAGAAAGATGATTGAATTGAATAACATTATGCAAATCGGTTATCATCAAATCAGTCACCAAATATCTAAAATTAAATTTTAGCTATTCTATAGACAGATATAATAAATTTTACATTTCATTCATATTCTCGTAATCTAATGACGGACTAAGTATACTAAATAATTCAATTACATTATCATGCTTGACATTCTTTAAAAGTTTTATTTCTCTATAAGTTCGTTTAGCATGTATTTTTGTTAGAAAAGGTTCTGTAATTTTTTTTATCGCCACATCTCGATTCATAAGTTTGTCAAAAGCTGCACTAAAAAAATGATTACTTTAATTAAAAAGCAATCAAACAAAAAGATTTTTACCAAACTTGGCCATGTGTGCCATTTCCTAGAGGCCTGAGATCGATGTAATTGTCAGGCAAGTTCCAAATTGTATGATTGATGATTGTTTGATTCCATACAGCCATTTTGAAAATTTTGGTTCTTTGAAGACTGAATTTTCAGGTGAAAATATAATATAATTAATTATTCAAATTTTTTAAAATAATCAGAAAACAACAACAAAATTATTTTTAGTTGATTTACCTTTTATCGAAAATTATGATATTTTATTATAAAGCAATTTTAAATTTATGGTTAGAAAATTTTCGGATCTCTTTTTCAAGTTTTTCAATGATAAAATTCATTGGTTTGATATCATTTATGATCTTAGAAGCTATAAGAAAACTAGATGATTAAATCTTAAATTTTCTCGATTTATGTTTAATTGTTTTGCATTCAATTTTTCAAAATTTTTATTCTAATTATTAGAAGAAATACAAAAATGTGGTTATGATCAAAAATGGAATATCTATTGATAAAAATCGCTTGAAATTATGCATTAATAAAGATTTTCTAAAAATTTTAATTTATTTAAAAAAAGCTTGGTAATTATAATAATGGAATAATTTCAGATAATATTAGTACTTTGGATATTTAGAAGGTGGTAGAAAAACTTGGAAGAGATTTGGGCAATCTGGTGAACTAAAAGTTTAAGAATTTTCAAAAGTTATCAAATTTTTTTTACGGTTTCTGAAGCTTTCTCTTTAAAAGTATTCTCTACAAAATTTAATATTAAGCTTTAATCAATCTCAAAAAGAATACAAAAAATAATTTTTTATTTTAATTAGCAGTTAAAATTTAAATTAAATATTTATGGTCTCCAATTCTTAAATCGGACGGTGAGAATGTTTAAAGGATTCAACGCAGAGCTACTAAATTTGTTTCTTCAATTAGAAATTAACCGAATGAAAGCAGATTGAAGGCTTTGAACATTCTAAATCTGGTGGAAAGAAGAAAAAGAAGTGATCTAATTCAATTATACAAGTTCATGCATGGAATAGAATCGGTTGAAAAAAGCAACAATTTTGATCTCACCAAAATCCAAGGAAGAGGTCACTGCTTCAAATAACACAAAGAAATTTCGAGGCTCCAACAAAGAGATGATTTTTTTTTAACTGAACCGCTAACATATGGAACTCACTGCCAAATCAATTAGTTGAAGCCCCCCAATGTTAACAGCTTTAAAGCAGGCATTGATTGCTGGATGAGCAGCAATCGATCACATCAGCTGGCATAGTGTGCCTTATCAGCACACTCACTGGCTACAGTCAAACTACCGTATTTCCTCAAAAAAAAAAGTTCGGTCATCAAAGGATTTCTTCCATTCGAAAATTTTTCACTCCCAGAATGTGACTCAATTAAAAGAAATTAATAGCTATTTTTTTCTTCTATTAAAAACTAGAAAAATGCATGTTTTACATGAGAGATGATTCATAAATTTTCTTTTAAACAAGACACATATTCTCTAGAAAAATAACTCAAATAAAGGAAAATTTTTGACTGAAATACAAGCAAGTTTCTTCTATTTGTGGTTACTTCTATTTGAGGAAATACGGTACTACTACTACTAAATAAATAAAATTTCTTAATTTTTGGAATCAAGCAAGATTTACACATAATTTAATTAAAACAAACTTGGTTATTATTTTACTCCTGGTGAAAACTTTATAAGTGGTTTATTGGACCGATCTTAACATGACGAAAAATTTAATATTCACCTTTAATGATAACTTTTTTTGGTTATTTTTTGTCTTGTCTTTATACTAATCTAGAATATGATGTCATATTTCTAAAAAAATTTTCCTGCATTTTGTACAAATATAGTTGTTTATTCTTACTAAAAATAATTTTTTTGAAGATATTTTTATATGCATATCATGTGTAACAATTTCAATTCATTTTATTACATTGCAGAATTTGATAAAAGTCACTTAAAAATAATTATTTCAGGGAAAAAATAACTAAAATATTCAATAAATCAATTAAGGACGAATTTATTTACCCACAAAATGTGGGTATCAAATGAAATATATGAAATAAATAAAAAAAAATATATACAAAAATAAAAAAAAATTTAAATCAGATAAAATAAAAAAAAATTGCTAGAGGTTAATCATGTTTAAGTATTTGATAGTTTAGGAAAAAGAGAAAAACTTTTGGGTAGCAATTACACAAAGGAGTTGAATATTCAATTATTCTTGATTCAAAACTTCTCTATTGTCTTCCACCAGTCTAATGACCAATGGAACAGAATGACTCAATCCTGCCTTGACATATCTCTCACTCAATTCGAGGTTTAGGACTCTTAATAGTTAAAGTTTATTGAAAGCCTCTTGGTGCATAATATTGAAGGTGGTATTCATCATCTAAGTATTCATCTAAATCAAATATCTCTTCACTCCTCGCTTCTTTTTTCAATAAGTTTAGAAGTTAAGTAATTGGGTGTATTACATTCTGCTTCGTCATGGCCTGTCGCCGAACATCTCTTGCACAATTTGAACGAATCGCATCTTGAATGGATGTGACCAAATTTTTTGCAGAAATTTAATCGTCTGTATTACCATGGTAGTTGAACAAGACACCGTTGAATTTGATGAAAAGAGTTCCAACTATATCAATAAAGTCTTCATGATCAGTAAGGTCACACTTATCTGTTATTTTAATAACACCGTTTGAAATCTTTGGAATCTGAGTTTTTTTTTTTTTTTTTTTTTTAAAATATAATTTGGGCCGAGGCCCCAGGCAGTTCAGAACGATGTAAACCTTCTTTTCAGCCTGCATTCTTTAGATAATAATTTAGAATATAATTTTACAATTGACTATAGAGAATATAAAATTGTGAAAAGAAAAAAAAAAAAAAAAACAAAAAAAAAAAAAAAAAAAGTAAATAAGTAAATGATTGTAAATAAATAGTTTTTATTGTGTGAGATCGAACTGTTCTATGACAACGTCGAAGGGAGTCAAGAATCTTTTATTGTGCGTATTGCATGTGGTTTCTGATATGTAGGTTCTGAGTTCGTCGAAGAGTAGGTCATTTTGTTTTTTTCCGGTTACGAATTTGAGAAATAGCTGTTTTAGTCGGGTGTCAAGTTTAGTCATGTTGAAGTGTTTGTGTATTGATTCGATTGAAGTTTTGAGTGGGAATTTTTTAATAATTTTCAGTATTTTGTTTTGTATTTTTTGTATATCGTTGCTAATTTTTTGGGTGCCAGTGTTAGCGATTACTAGGCAATAGTCGAGCAGGGATCGGATAAGTGAATTGTAGACAATTTTGCATAGTTTGGTACCGTTTTTGAATTTGAGATTTTTATCTTTTTAATTAGATTTATTTTTGTTATTTGTTTTTGGGTGATAGTTGTAAGATGCTGTTTGTAATTAAGTTTTGGGTCTAGTTTGATTCCGAGGAATGTTGGAAACGGTTCAAGAGGAATTTTTTGATTGTCTAAAAAGAGTTCGGTTGAGTATTTATCGTTGTATGTTTTTCGATATCCGGCAGTTGTGAATGTAGTGTAGTTGGTCTTGGATTTGTTTATCGTGAAGCCTTTGGTGTTGCAGAAGTTGTTAATGCTGTTGATGGCTGATTGGATTTTTTGAGTGATTTCTTTAAGGTTACGGCCTGAGGCCCAAATTGCTAGGTCGTCTGCGAAGAGAGCATGGTTTACTGAAAATGGTATGTGTTTGGAGATTTGGCTAAAGTAAATGATAAAAAGAGTTGGAGAAAGACAGCTTCCTTGTGGAACTCCGCATGTTATTTTCCTAGTTGACGAGACAGCGCTGTTGACTCTGACTTGAAAATGTCGGTCTTCAAGAAAGCTAGTTACCCATTTTTTTATGTTTGGACTGATTTGAAGTGAGCTGATTGAGTCGAGTATTCCTGAATGGGGAGTTTTGTCAAATGCTTTCTCTAAGTCGAAAAACACGGCTAGTGTTAGGTTCTTTTTATTAAATCCATTAATAATGGATTGGTTTAGTCTGAGGATTTGATCTTGAGTACTTTTGCCTGATCTGAAACCTGATTGTGTTTGTGGCAAAACCTTCTCTTGTTCTATCCATGTTTTAAGCTTGTTGTTTATTATTTTTTCAAGCCACTTGCCTATACAGCTTAATAATGAAATAGGTCTGTAAGATGAAAAATTTTCGGATGGTTTGCCTTTCTTGAGGATCATTGTTATTGTTGATAATTTCCAAATTTTTGGAATGTAACCTAATCTTAATGACGAGTTGAATAGATTTAAAAATTTGAACATGTAGTTGGTAGGCAAGTTTTTGAGGGCTTTGTTATTAATTCCATCAGGGCCTGGTGACGCTTTGTTACGTGATGATTTTAGTGTATCGATTAGCTCTTTGTTCGTTATTACTTCGCTTGGTGTTACTATTGGTGCTGGAGTTTGGCTGGCTGGTTCGGGACATAATTCGATGTTGAAAATTTGTTCAAGATTTGATGCAAAAGTTTCGGCGGTACCCAAATCGGTGGATGTTGTTGTAAAGTTGAATTTTTGGTTGACTTCATGATTGTTTTTTTGCGGTTCCAGTTTGTTTAGAAGCTTCCAGTGCTTCGTATCCGATTGTTTAAAATTGTTTAGTTCTTTGAATTGAGTGAGTGTTTGGTTTTGGTAAAAGTTTTTTAGCTCTGTTTTGCATTTGCGGTCTAGTAGATTGGTTAATGTTTTATGAATTGGCGAATTTGTTTTTTGGTACAATCGACGCATTTTTCTTTTCTGCTTGATTAGTTTAAGAAGTTCTGGGGGAATGTTTGCTGTCTTGAATTTAGATGTAGTGTTAAAGGTGTGAGTCGCTGTTGATAGGGCGCTTTTTATATCTGCTGTTATTTTAAGTGCTTCTTGGTCTAAATGCTTTTCTGTGTAGATTTGCGGTTGATTGGATTCGTTGTTTGAAAGAGTGGTATAGAATTTTGTCCAGTTGATCGATTTGTGAGTTTGTATATTTGTTGGTGATTGAATATTATTCATTATGGTTAAAGTTGGCTGGTGGTCACTTAAGGATTCGTTCAATACAGTATGAGAGGCGAAGTATTTTGTTAATTGTTGGGAGCAGATGCTTAGGTCAAGGATGTTTTTGCTTCTCCTGTATGTAGGTTGCTCACAATTTAAGATTGAGAGATGGTTTCTTCGTATAATTTCATCGAGAATCTTTCCTTTTTTGTTTCCAATTTTACATTTCCAGGATTTGTGTCTTGCATTTAAGTCACCGAGGATAATAAAGTTTGGATAGTCTTTGATTATAGTGTTGAGTAGACTTTCATCGAGTTGGTTTGATGGGCTTACGTATATACTAAAGATGGCAAGGTATATATTGTTGGTAAGTTTTGTAACTATGCCCGTTACTTCATTGGTTGAGCTTGAAATGTTTAGTGGTTTAAATGATAAATTACTTCTGATGCAGAGGGCTGTTCCTCCTCCTTTTTGGATTTGGCGATCGTTTCTAAGAATTGAGTAATTTTCTAATTCCAAATTGATTCCTGGTTTTAGAAATGTTTCATTTAAACTAATTATATCTGGTAGGTGTTTATTTGTCATGTTCAGTAGTTGTAAGGTTTTGTGGGATTTGACGATTGATTGGCAGTTAAGGTGTAGCATTTTCAGCGGCTTATTGTTGTTCATTTTCATATTCAATGTATGGATCGGACATGTTTGCATCGAAGCGGTCATTTTTTAGACTTGCGAAAAGTATTGGTTCGAGTTCACGACTATATCGTTGCCCAAGATTTGTTGAAATAATATCGAGTAGAGGTTTTGGGTCTTCGTGGACTGTTGAGGTGATTTTGTTCAAGTTTCTAATTAGGTCTATTATAAATTTAATGATTGAGAGTGTTGAAGGGTTTTGTTGTTGCTGGCTATTGAAACTGGAATAATTTCTTTGAAAATTATTGCTATTTTGTGTTTTTTTTTTTGTAGTCTTTTTTTCTTGTTCGGCTGATTTTGCGATAACTGCTTCTTGGAGAATTTTGCATGACTTAGAACAGGCTGCGTGATTTTCACCACAGTTTACGCATTTAAATTTGGCTTGGTCTTTTACATGACATGATTTGAAGTGGTGTTTACCAGAGCATCTGAGACAGGTAGGGTTTTTTCTATACATTTTTCTTTAGTGTGTCCAAACTTCTGGCAGTTGAAACATTGGTCTGGAGTAGTCCCGAATTTCCATGGTGTCACTCGAATACGCGAATATCCAATTTTGATGTGTCCGGTTTCAATAATTTGGTTAAATGATTTCCTATCGTTAATTACTGCTTTTACTAGTGGGAGTTTTTGTTGTGTGGACTTTTTCATCATGCGCAACATGTCGTCTATATTGTATTTTTCTTTTACGTATTCTTTTGCTCTTTGTAAAGTGACGTCAAAATCAAGATCTACGTTGTGCAGTGCTATATAATGTTTAGATTGATTTGTAATTTGTTGTAGACCGTGGTGGAATGCTTTAGGTGGCCAGTTTGTTAGTGCTTCGATGTGTTTAGGGTTGTCTGTTTTTATGACCAACTCATTTTTCATGTTGATAAAAGCGGCTGTGACGTCAATTTTCGGTTTTAGTTGTTTTATTTCGTCTTCTAGTGTAAAATAATTCTTAAAATTACTTGGAAATTCTTTGTTGCTTTTGAATTTAAGAGTGAAAATTTGTTTTTGTTCTTGATGACTAAAGGATTTTTGAAGATGGTTTTCGGTAGTTGGTTGGTTTATCTGGTAGTTGTTATTGTTGAACAATGATGTAAAAGTTGGGTAGTTGTTGTAATTTGATGATGTGTTATCAATAGTATTTTGGTGCGTGTTGTTTGGAATTTGAGGATGTGGGTTTCTAATAGTTTGATTGGTTGGTTGTGGTTGTCCATTTGGATCGTAATATAAGTTCGGGGTTTGGTACTGTTGTGTTAAAAGATAGGGAAGTTCATGTTGTAATTTTGAGAATAAGTGATATCGGAAATTTTTGGGTTTGCTTGGATTTGTGGTGTGTTCCTTTGAGGGATTGAGTATGGAGAGGGGCGGTTGCTTTGAAGGTTATTTGAACGAGTCGGGTTTGATTGGCTGTTGTAGTATCTTACACTCTGATCTTGAGTCGAATCCAGTGTATCCATACTTTCTTTGACCAACTTAATGGTGTCAGAAAGATTTGTGTTGATAACTTTATTATGCAATCCGGAGATTTTGTAATATTTCAATTTTTTCAAATATTTATAAATACTATATTCTTAAAATTTATTCAAAAAAATAAACATTTTTAATAAATTTCTAATGAATCTGAGTTTGAAACATTTTAATATTCATTAGAAACATACTGAGTGAAAAATTATATACTTATCTTTAAATTTTTTAATTTGACAAAATTTGGGTGATAGCCAGTGAAATCTAAGATTAGACGTCATGATCACCTCCAGTAAAGAGTCGTTAATGTTTAATTTTTCAGAAATACTAGCATTCCTTGTTTTAATAACATCGAAAGATAATTGCTTGTCGAATAGATAATATTCAAATAAAATTAGGATTTTTAAGAGCTCGTTTATTATTAAAATGCCTTTCTTGTAAAAAATAATGATTTCTAATTAAAAAACTAATGAACAACTTCTTAATTTTCTCATGTCTGATTATTTATCTTTAATTAAGATTTTAATTTTATCTATCATAGAAATCAAAGAAATTATCTAACATTATAATTATTTTAATAGTCAAAAGAATTTTTTTAAATAAATTTAAAAATGTTTATGACGCTGTAATATTGTTCAAAATTAATTTGTTTCTTCTTGTTGCTATTTATCAAAATATTTTTTGACTTTTTCTCCCTGAGCTAATTAGGAAAGCGTTCGTATTTTTTTTTTTATTGTGTAGCTGGTCGAGGCAAAGCTCCTTCAGCAAAGTTAAAAAGTTTTAATTATATTACAAAATATTAAAAAAAAAAAAAATTTAAAGAATAAGAAAGTATCGTTAAAAATTTAAAATAAGTTCAAAAATTAGATAAATAGGCAGCCTCTTTTATACCTGATTCTCGAGTCGCAATCTAAGAATTTTTAATTTGCATCATATTGACTTCATTAAGATAATCGAATAATTCGGTTAGGATATTTTCGATTATTTTGCAATAACATCCTTAACCTTGGATTTTGGTGACATTTTTTTTTGCCTTCGATAAATTAGAGAATCTAACCTCCCCATAGCACTTCATTGCTACAGCTTTCAAGGTTATTTGACAACTCTAAAATTAGATGGCATATTTTTTCTTCGTCGATTTCTTCAAGTTCGAAGCTTTTCAATTTCCGGATTTTATTTTTACGAATATGGTTGAATAATGTTGAAAACGGTCAGAACAAACCGAACCAACAATACGGTATTGACCGCCTGACAGACCGGCCGCTTAAAGATTTCCGACTAATGCGGGCACGGTCACGGTTTTTAAAAATTTTGGCCGGTTAAGTGTCCGCTTTTACTGATCCCGAAAATATTTGAAGCATTAAGTTATAAATATTATAATGAATATAATAAAAAGAAAATAATACAAAAAAACTTACTTTTGAGTTTGGCTAATCTTTCAGGATCGGTTAATTTTCCTCTGACTGTTGACTCTCGACAACTTCCTTGATCCCATAGTATTGTTAAGACCCGTGTCTTGACATCACTCTTTTCTTCTCT
The DNA here is from genome assembly GCA_019054805.1 of Brachionus manjavacas. Classification (NCBI taxonomy): domain Eukaryota; kingdom Metazoa; phylum Rotifera; class Eurotatoria; order Ploima; family Brachionidae; genus Brachionus; species Brachionus manjavacas. The sequence goes on from JAHQIY010000007.1 coordinate 227,349, forward strand.
CTAGACCTCTTATAAATGTTAAGTTTAACTGCAGCTTAAGCACATGTACTAACCACTATATATATCACTAACTACTTGTTATAACTTTGGATTCCATTTAATAAACTATTTACTAAATTAAATTGTTTTGTTTATTTCTTGGCTTAAATCCCTAAAGTCCAGATCATTGAGACTTTACATTTGGTGCCCAAAGGTCGGGATTTTACTATATACATTAGTAAAATCAAGTAAATAAAAGAATTCACGTGCAAAAACAACAAGTTTGTAAAGATGATTAAAACAATAATCAACCACGTTTTAAGTAGTTATCTCTCGAACGTGTTTAGTAGTTTCCTAGGTCGAAAAGAAACGGAAGACAGTCAAAAAACCAACCCAGTGAAAAGTGATCAAAGGCAAAAAGATTCACAGAAACCAAACATGGACTCATTTAAAAGTAATGCGACGGCAATGGAGTTTACGACATCAAAGTTGATATCGATGCTTTTGGAAAAGTTATTCGAACAACTAAAGTTCAAATTAAGTATTCTCAAGTGGACCGCGGTTATAGGCATAATGGTGATGTAAGTGGTTTTGTGGACATTTGTAAAATGGTCTAAAAAGAGTTCACCCAATTTCTGGTTCACGTTGATCTACTCTCCGATTAAATGGCTTACAGGAACAAAACCACATTATCCCTTACCAAAAATAAACATTCCATCATACACACCAACAAGATTTACGGAGGAGAAAAATTTTAATCAGTGGATTAAACATTTTGAAAGATACGCAATCAGACTCAACGATAAAACTGGAGCCCTCCTCACTCTGATCGAAGACAAGTGTCTTGCGAAGTTAGAGCAACGTATTCTGAACCATAATCCACACGCATCATACGATGAGATCAAAGACACCTTACGTAAATTGTACGGTAAGGACAATCAGTATCAAGATCCATTAATTGAGTTTGCTGCGCGCAAACAACTACCAAACGAAAACATATACAGCTATCTGAGCGAACTAGAGTTTTTAGCTGAAGCGGCCCATCCGGAACAACCATATACCGCCTTAGAACCAATAGTTGTTGACAGATTTATCAGAGGAATACACGACATCAAAATCAAGCAGGAATTGTGTAAACCACCTACTTGTAACACGCTGAAAGACGCTCTTCAAAAGGCCTACGAGTTAGAAGAAGCTTTTAGAAGATGTAATCCTCTGGACGAAATTAAAAGATATCCAAACATAGCCAAGGACGCTCACATGGAACCAACCAATTCAAAGAAACAAGTCCAATTTGAAGCAAGTCCAAATCAAACCGATTGGTGCACAATATGCACTCATCACAAGCATTTGAACAATGATTGTCATAAACAGCAACGTGAGCGTAAAACTGAACAAAAGACGACAATCAAGGCTTGTTTCAACCACTACTTCAATTCGGACGAAGGTTCGAATAGTTCAAGTAAAGAGGCAAACAGACGAAGACAGTTTATGTACAATAAACGCATCTCAAGTCAACCTGTGTTTCAGCCCAAGTTACCCATTATCTATGAGAATCAATCTCAAGATAGTTTAGAGGATACGAACCAACTGCCAACTCACGATTCAAAGTTAGTAGTCACTGATCATATGAAATGGTACAACATTACAGACACTATTCTAATAAGCCAGAATACAAGAGAAAATTCGAATCAACATGGATCACTTCAAGGCGATTGCTTGATCAATGAACAACAAGTCATGTATACAATTGATACCGGTGCTGACGTCACAGTTATAAGTGAAAATGTCTACATTTCATTTAAAAAACCTTGACCATTAGAACCAATTAAGAATTTTATAGCAAGCGCTGGTGGTGGTGGTTTAGATATAGTGGGTCAAACATACTCTCAAATAAAGATTGGCGAGTATGTCATTTTTACGTTTTTGATTGTTGTCAAGAATTTAGTTGTTGATTGTCTGCTCGGCATGGATTTGATCCCTCAATTTCCGTTCTTTAAACAACCAATTGATCAAGTTAGGGACGTAATTGGACAAATGAATCACAAGCTGTATCAAGCCCCAAAATATTTTTCCAAAAATGCCCACATCAACACACAATTCATCAAGTCCTTGACAGAACTCGACTCAAACCACTACATCGATCGAACTAAGGATATGATCCAAAGTATCGATGCTTCATCGCTAAGTGAGCTCAAACCATCATCATGCTTTGAACACGTTATCAAACTCACTGATCCTTCACTACCTCCAATTAGACAAAAAATGAGAAGAATACCACATAGCAAGCGCGATGAATTTAAACAAATGTTGGACGAAATGCTTGAAGCCAATTTAATACAACCAAGTGAATCACCGTGGGCTTCACCACTTATGCTCGTCGCGAAACCAGATGGATCTATCCGTGTAACCATTGACTATCGTCTGCTGAATGGCCGTACAACAAAAGACGCACATCCAATTCCAAATAGTCAAGACTTATACGCCGTGCTAGCAAAATCAAGGTGGTACACAAAGATTGATTTGTATACAGGTTATTTTCAAATTTTGATGAGCGAATGTAGTCGACATTTAACAGCTTTTACATGCGAATGGGGTCTGTTTGAATTTTTAGTAATGCCAATGGGACTGACAAATGCCCCTGCCACTTTCCAAAGGTCAATGAATAAGGTGTTGAAAAATTTATTGAAGCTGGCTTTGTAGTTGTTTATTTAGATGACATTTTGATACATTCAGCTGACCCGATCGAGCACTTGAAACATGTTGAATTGGTAATCAATGAGCTTAAACTTAATCAGTTGTCAGTGAAGATTAAGAAGTGCGAGATAGCTAAACAGGAAGTGACATTTCTGGGACATGTCATAACAAATGGAACAATTAGACCAGATATGGCCAAATGTGAAGCTTTGTACAGGTACAAACGTCCATCAACTTTAACACAACTACAAAGTTTCCTTGGTTTGGCAGGTTACTATAGAAAATTCATAATGAATTTCGCTCCTATAGCATCTCCACTCTACAAGCTAACCACTAAAGAAGAAGCAGCCAATGCAAAACAACTAAATTGGAATGATGATTGTGAAATAGCTTTTAATAAGCTTCGGACTGAGCTTACAAGCTCAACAGTTCTTATTTTACCCGATTTTTCGAAGAAATTTATTTTAGACTGTGACGCATGCAACACTGGAATTGGTGCAGTTTTACAGCAAGAAGACAATGGTGTCCTTCGACCAGTTGCTTATTTCAGTAAGCCATTGGACAAAGCCGAACGAAACTACTCCACAACGGAGAAGGAACTCTTGGCAATGGTTAGAGCAATGGAAGCAAATCACGAGTATTTGTTTGGTAGAGAATTTGACGTTAGAGTTGACCATCAGCCACTTTCATGGCTGTTATCTTGTAAAAATCCAAACGCTCGACTCGCACGTTGGTTGATACGCATTAGTAATTATACGTTCAGAATCATATATCGTAGTGGTAAACAACATACAAACGCGGACGCTTTGTCAAGATGGCCAATTATCGAAGATGGTAAAACGCCAGAAAGCGATGAAAACCAAAATATGGTTATTCACTTTATCGAAAATGCAAAAAAACAACTCGAGGATGAACCACTACTCAACAAAATAATTTGCCCAATCGAGCAAGAAAACGATCCAGACATTAAATGGATGAAAAATTTGATAAAAACTCACAAGGAGGAAAAACCAAAAATTGACACTGACGAATTAGATTCGAATCTCAAACGAGCGCTGTTGAAAAACTACGACGAATTGAGAATTCAAATCGACTTGCTCTATTGGTTTAAAGAATCAGATGACGGATCGATTAGACAGCTTTTGATCAAACCAAAAAACATGGTAAATACTGTTTTAAAATTTATACATAGTTCAGTTTTTCATGGACATCTGGGAGTCCGAAAAACTTTAGATAAAGTTAGAATGAGGTTCTACAGGCCAGGGATAAAATTGCAAGTTGCAAAATTTATTAAATCTTGCGATGTTTGCCAAAAAGTTAAAAACCCAAATACCCCTAAAAATAAGGCAAAGTTACAACCACTAAGACCGACTGAACCACTACAGTTGGTTACGAGTGACATTGTTGGACCATTACCAGTGTCACAAGAAGGAAACCTCTATATTCTGGTAATTTGCTGCCATTTTTCAAAATGGGTTTGGCTCTTTGCTTTGTTAGACATTACAGCCGAAACAGTCGCCAATAAGCTCGTACAGTTTATGATGATGTATGGCTTATGTATTAACATCTTAACTGATGGCGAAAAAAATTACCAAAGTGACGTTTTGAGTAAAGTGTATGAATTGCTCGACATCAACAAGCTAAAAACTTCTCCATACCATCCCGAGTGTGACGGACTGACCGAAAGGTTTAACCGTTCACTCAAAACCATGTTGTCCTGTTTTGTCAATGATCATCAAAACAATTGGGATGCACTACTACCATATCTTGCATACGCTTACAATACCTCAACTCATGCAACAACTAATCATACACCTTATGAAATTATGTTTGGCCGTCAACCAAAAATTCCCCTAGACCTAGTGATAAACGATGACACTTCTCAAAATCCAGTAGATTTGCCTGATGTGGACAATTTAAGCCAAGACATGGTAATGGTTAAGTTTTACGTGGACGAGTTAAAAGAAAAACTACACGAAGTCTACAAGTGTGTGGCTCAAAATCGTGATGTTAAAGTCGAAAAATCCCGTATATACCACGACCGTAATATTAAGCCAGTGACTTATGAAGTTGGAGATCTGGTTCTCTTAAACAAACCACTAATCAAGAAGGGACAGTCAAAAAAGTTGGCACCTAAGTGGAAAGGACCATTTTCAATTGTTGAAAAAGTAGGTCAAGTTAATTATAAAATTAAAAAAGTAGGTCCGGCAAAACCAAAAGTGAAGCTAGTCCACCATAACAGGTTTAAAAAAGTATCATGGTTGTATCCCTGCTCCAATAAATATAGACCTTCAAAATAAAACAAGCCCAATTGATGAAAACAGAAAAAACCTGATTGAAAATGACCAGTCAAAAACAAAGCCAAAACGTAAACAAGTAAAGTCAAGAACAAGTAAATCAAATGGAGATGTAGGCACTCGTGAAGTGCTAGATGGACCCTTACCGGACACTATAGCCCCAGAAATATCTGAATCCTCAGACAAACAAACCACTAACGTTCTTGAAGACTCATTAGAATCAGCCTTGGAATCAGCTAAAAAAGATGAACAATATGAACCAAACCACTATTAACGTAGACAGACTCAACAACTTCCTAAAGGTATGAGAAAGAGTCTGAGAAATCGACAACCAGTTGACCGTTACGGTTCCAACAGTTAGTTGAAATCCACTGAGCTTTTTAATTTAATAGTTAAGTTATATAAAAAAAAAAAAAAAAAAAAAGAATAAAAAAAAAATTAAGGAGAGTTTACTCAGAAGAACCTTAAACCAAAGGAGGATATAATTATCCATAAGAGCCTTTGAATTATTAAAAGGAAGTAATTTTATTGAAATTTTAAATTTAGGCAAAATTATATTTTCAAACCTAAAGTCTAACTAATTGTTTAGCTTAATAGAATTAAACATAAAAAATAAAACCACTAAAAAACAAAAAAGTTAGCTATTTCTCTAGTCACGTGAAAATAAAATATAAAAAATAAATTACAAAAAGTTGTAAAATTTATAAAATTACTAAGATTATTATTTAAATATTTAAATTAAAATTCATAACAAAATGGTTCACGATAATGATGCATGGCGTCCCTAACCTAGACGACGCAGCGGTCAAACTTCGGGAAGAACTTGATCAGTTCGAGGATTTGTTCGGAGAAATTCAATGGGTCAGAATGGGTCAGAACCTAAGATTTCATAGGACCAACTACGCGTTTGTGAGATACAGAGATTCGTCAGTTCACCCTCAAGTGGTTAGACATTTCAATGATCAGGGAATCCCGCACACAAACATCTGGTTCGAAATTAATCCGAGGCCCACCGAAGCACATCATGTGTTACAAAACGTACCCGCAACCCCTAGAGTGGCGAGACAGCTTGCCGAAGTGGATAGGATCCGTGAGGAACTTGAGACTCAACGCCAACAAGTACAACGACCGCAAGCACAACTGGAAAAACAAATAGAACAGCAGCAACAACAACTAGAACAGCAGCAACAACAACTAGAAGAGCAACAGCAACAACTAGTAGAGCTCCGACAACAACTTGTAGAGTCAAATAGACAAAACACCGTCTTACAAGACCAATTATCCAACTCAAACAACTTGGTGAACGATCTATTGAACACCGAACAACGGACTGTTCGAAACCGAATCGAGTTTGTTCAACCGCCTAGGTCGCCAAGTCCAAGAGCGAGGCACAACCGGGATCCACTTGGAGCTCGGAGACCTCTCTGGCAACAGCAAGCACCTCAGAGGGTGGAGAGACAACTCGATACTCCACCAATAACCAGAGCACATGGAATCAATGGTGGCCCGTGTCCAATTTGTTTAGAACAGTTTGAAAACTGTAATTCAATTGATGAAACGGTTTGTGGCCATCGAGCATGTGAAAATTGCATGTACCAGAACGTACGACATGGCAATCGAAACTGTCCACTTTGTCGCAGATCATTGGGACAGGTCCCATATCGTCTTATTAACGAGCAATAATATTAATGTTAAACAACTAACTTGTTATTTTTTGTTGTTTGTTTGTTTGTTTTTTTTTTTTTTTTTTTTGTTAGCTTAGTGGTTAAGTAGTAGTTTTTTTAGAGCCTAATTGCCTCATAGTTTAGGGGGGAGGTGTGTTAAGACCCGTGTCTTGACATCACTCTTTTCTTCTCTCTAGACCTCTTATAAATGTTAAGTTTAACTGCAGCTTAAGCACATGTACTAACCACTATATATATCACTAACTACTTGTTATAACTTTGGATTCCATTTAATAAACTATTTACTAAATTAAATTGTTTTGTTTATTTCTTGGCTTAAATCCCTAAAGTCCAGATCATTGAGACTTTACAGTATATTTATTAACAGTTCTTCTTTGGTGAACCTAATCCGCACAAGCACAGGCAATTGTTGATTATCTTTCGCCTTCCAGAGATAGCAAATCAAATCTAAAATGCATCTTTAAAAAAAATATTTTTTTAGTAAAAAAAAAAGAAAAAAGTAGTTTTTGGAAAACTTACATTGCGCTAGTTCACAACTGCTGATGATTAGGCTTAATATTCTGTAAAATGTAAACAACTAAGCTTATGAATTGGTCCTTAACGTAAAACTTTATCAGGTAAATGCAAATGAGCGTGTAAATTAAACAGCATCGTTTAACGTCCATACAATTATTCAAATCTTCGAACAAAATGATTAATTAGAATTTTAGCATCGTTGATATCTTCTTCGACAATAGTTTTCTAAGTTAAAATTCTCATGAAAGTTGAATAAATATAGAAGTGAGTAAAATAATTATCAGCTACTGTTCCATCAAAACAATAAACAAATTACTCAAAATTTGCATAAAATCTGGGATAAAATTTCATTTATAAGTTTTTTCTGTAATTTCAATAATTAAATAATTAAAATGAAAATTCAAAAATCTAAAAATTACAGAGGAATATTCAATGGAATTTTTTTATCATCAGTAAAATTGTGATTATTTTTTTGTTTTATTTTAAACATATTAACAGTTAAATTAAGTAGGTAAAATGGAATTTAAAAGGGATATATTTAAAAATAAATTTCCATGTGATACAAGTTTACAAAGTTGAGGCTTGATGAAGATGAGAAGAAATAGTTTGGTATTAATTACATATTGTAGTCGGATATTCGATTAATCTTGATTTGAAACCCTTCATGTACTCCTCTACCAGTCTGATTACTAACGGAACAGAATTGCTCAGTCTTACTCCAACAAATCTTTCGCACAACTCAAAAAGTCGGGAATAAGACCAATAATGAATTGTATTGACCATCCGACTACAACACTTTGTTTTTGATAGTTTTTATCTTACAACCCTCAAAAACAAAGTTTTTATTGTTTATTTTTTATCTTATAGTTTAAGAATAAGTGTAATACTATTATCAAAGACTCACAGGAATTGCTACAACTTTGCGAAAATAAGAGTTTTAGAACCAATAAATTACACCTCTACTCCTGTGATTTTGAGTCTTTTTATTCAAATATCAAACCGAATAATGCAATTGATTTAATAAGTGAATTTATTTTAAAAGAAAATTTCTTTAATGAAAATCATGATATAAATGTTATAGCATTTCAAGAACTACTTTCTTTGATTTTTAAAAATTGAATTTTTAAGTTTAATAATGACTTACAAATACTAGGTTTACCAATGGGCTGTAAATGTGGCCCTGTAGTAGCAAACATTTACTTGTTTATTTTGAAAAAAAATTGGGTCTCTCTAAATAGTTCAATATTTTATAAAAGATTTATTGATGATATATTTATAGCTTCAATTTTTGAAATTGATTTAGAAGATTTAAAAATAAAAAAATTAAAATTTAAAATTAAATATTGTCAAAGATAATATAGTGAACTTTTTAGATCTCAAAATTAAATATGAACCAATTTTAAAGAAAATAATTTTTGATCTTATATTAAGCCAACGAATCCATGCAGTTACCTAATGCCGATTCCTAATCATCCAAGTTATATTTTTGATTATATTCCTACTTCTCTTTTTATTAGAATAAGAAGGATTTGTTCATTTTATATTGATTACTTATATTAGGAATTTAATTTTGAATTTAGTAAAACAAGGTTATGATTTCAATAAAGTTTTAGGAATTAGTCGATCTATAGGAAATAAAAAAAGAAACGAGCTACTACCTTATAAAAATAGAATAAATTAAAAAAAAACATCGATCTAAAATTTTTCATTAATTATGACTCAAATTTAAATGATTTAACCACAATTTTAAAAAACTACAAATTAAATTAAATTAAAGATAGTAAATTTTTAATTGTTAATAAGTTGGGTAAAAATTTAGGTTCTCATTTAATTTTGAATTTTAAACTAAACAACCATATTAAATTTTCAATAATAAGTGTAATTTTAGGTATGTATCGAACTGCTGAGTTTTGATTAGCCTAAATTCTTTTAATGTTTGATTCTGAAAAAAAGTTGAGACAGGTAAATGAATAGTCTAAAACTGAGCCTATTAATGATTTGTAGAGACTACCTAATGTATAAGTATTTAAGCCGCATTTTTTGTTTGACAATATTTTAATTAAATTTAACTTTGAGTTTCAGCGTTCTTTTATATCTTCAACCATAGGGTTGAAGGTTAATTTTGAGTCAAACTTAATGCCTAGAAATTTAAAATTTTTTTGAGTTTATTACCATATATCTCCAAGTTATAATTTGGATTTTCCTAAGCCCTAAGCCCAGAAGCGGGATAACAAGAGAAGTGGGAGGTATAAGTTCAATTAACAGCAAGAAGAAAACTAGCAAAGCGACCAGAATTGATATACCCAAAGTAAGCTTTTCGCCACTATCACTTGGCAAGTAGAATACCAACACTGATAAAAATGAAATATGAAAAACTTAGACCAACATAGTATGTTAACTATCTGGGATTCCAGATCTCCAAAGATGGCTTGAAAGCTGACGCATATAAACACAAGCAATTTCCAAACTTTATGCTATAAAACAAAGGACCAAATTACTTGGCATGATAATTGAGAGGAGAGCTTGAAAATGGAGAAATTATTGCCAAAGAACTCCATTAGCAAAGACAGAGTCCAGTCGTCATAATAAAAGTCAACAACCATGGGATTTGGTTTGTATTGACCTCACCGGTCCGTTGAAGCTGAAGAGTACCAAGTTGGTGACCTTGTCTTGTTAGTAAATTCATAAAAGACAGTTAGACAAATTATAAATTTAATACTAAATTTCTAGGTGAGAAAAATCACGTCTCAAGGTTTTTAAAGTTTATTTTACGTATCGATTAAATAAATTAATAGGATTATTCAAAATTAATACATTTTCTATTATCTTTTTTTAGATAGAGTAAAATACAATGGTTTAATTCAAACAAGTTAAGAAAATAAATTTTATTCAAAAATGGTTAAAATAAATAGAACAATTAAGCAATACTATCCTGTTTAATTTTTTTTATATTCTTTGGTTTAACAATAAATTAAATAAATTTTTTTTTGATAAATTTATCATCGGGAAAAAAATTACTTCTTTGTTGGAAAAAATTAATTTCTTTTTTATAATTTTCCAAATGTTTTTAAATAGGTTTTGTTAAAATAATTTTTAATCAGTTTTAAAATATATAAAATTAACTTTCGAAGATTTGTTTATTTTTTAAGTTTTCCAAGTAGTAAAATCAAGTGTTGAGTTTAAGAGTTCATTGTGAATGTAAAAATAGAAACACACTCACACTTAACACTTGAATTTCTATAAGTGTGAGAGTATGCTTTGAAAATTTCTTTTAAATAAATAATTTTATTTAAATAAATTCGAAAATAATAAAATATTTTATAAAAAAATTTAAATTTTTTTAATTTTTATCATTCTGATATTTTCTTAATTCTTCTCGAGTATCATAAATTGAGGGGGCTTGGAGCAATATTCCAAATGTTCCAATCAAGCAAGCGGCAGTAAATATCCACAGTAATAACCGATCAATAACCATCGAAATATATTTCCAATCATCGATTTCCTAATTTTTTTCAAAATTACCAATTCAATATTTTTAAGAAAAAGTTTACCTTTCTTTCACTGCTTTCTTTTTTCATTTGTTTATCAATGTATCTAATTCCATTAAGAGCATCAGTCACTTTTTTCGGATAAATTGTTTTATTATTAAGACCTGAATCAAGACTTTTTACAGACTCGGACTTTTGTCTACTGAAATTTCTGTCCAATTCTGAAAATTTATCTTCGACACAGCTGCCAGCTAAACCATTTGAATTTAAGCATGGCACAAGCTTTTTAAATTTCATTCCTTCATCAAAATTATTATCAACCATGTCGGGACGCTCGATCATTAGCAATTTGGGCAGAATTTCAATAAAAAGCCGCTTCATCCAAAAAGGCATTTTGTGGGTATTTGGCTTTCGATGGTGCAGATTGAGTATGAATATTGTTAAGAGAATACTGAGATTTACTAGAATAAGTGTGAAAAGCAAGTACTTGCCCAGAAGCGGAATAACAAGAGAAGTGGGAGGTATAAGTTCAATTAACAGCAAGTAGAAAACTAGCAAAGCGACCAGAATTGATATACCCAAAGTAAGCTTTTCGCCACTATCACTTGGCAAGTAGAATACCAACACTGATAAAAATGAAATATTAACACATGGAATTATTAAATTCACAGTGTAGAATAGCGTTTTTCGTCTAATTGTTATGTTAAAATAAATATCATAATACGGCTCTACACAGCAGTCATAATATTTTATATTCTTTTGAGCAGGAATTGAAAGAACGTCCCATTCAACACTTTGGTAAAAATCCGACATGTCTATACCAGTTTCAACTGTGTACAATTTAGTTGAGATTCCACCTTTTCGGATCACTGGATTCAGTTCTGGAATAGAGTTGTTTCTGTTAATGTGCTCTAAATTAATTAGATTTCCATCAAAAGTCCATGTTCCGAATTTCATGTAGCAATCTTGAATATCAAAAGGATAATATTCGATATTAATGGCACAATAGCTTTTATAGATCATTGGCGGCTCCCAAATGATTTTTCCATCATAGTTTATGGTAGCTTTGGTCTTGGTAGTTATTTGATAATCACCGTCGGCACTAGGAATAAGTTTTAGGAAATATTTTTGCAAACTGATTTTGGAATTTTACTTGTTATACCTTTTAAATAAGAGTTATAAATTGAGTATTTAAACAACGCTAAAGACTTACAGCACAACGTCTGGCAACCAAATATTTGAGCTAGGCACATTAATTTTTCTTGTATTTCCATAATATTCTGGATTCCAAGTTAATTTTTGATCATACCATTCCTTTAGAAATAAAAATAAAATATAAATTATTATTTAATTCAAAAAAAGTGTTGATTAAAAGAATAAGTTTAAAAAAGTTATATTGCAATGAAAAGAAAATTTGATAATTTTTTTTGGCAAAAATTTTTCAATAAACCTAAGGTATAAAAAAGCCCTAGAAAAAATTCAAACAGGGTAAATTCAAAATGTCTCTTTGAATAAATTTAAATCTTTTGATGTTTTTTCCTGTAATTGAAATATCCTTAATATACTTTTTTATTTTCTGTAGACATTTTGAGAGCATATTTTCTTGAATCTTTAACCAAACAAAGTTCAATGCTTGCTTTGATTGTTTTTTTTTCGATTTTGTTTTTTAATTTAAACTAAGAAAATAAAGCGTTAATCACTGATTTAATCACTTATTTCGTATTTATATTCGAAAATTTTTAAATTTTAAAAACTTAAAATTCAATTCGTCTGAAAATTATTCTTTATTTCAAAACCTCACAAATTTAATATTGAAAATAACATTTTAAATTTTTTAAAATTTTTAAATATTAATTATTTTTGGAAAAATCTTGGTTCAACTGAGACTTGTCAGCGATGGGAATCCACAGAGACATTAAGAATAGACTTGCTAAAGCAAAGAGTGCTTTGCTAGACTCCGATCAGCATGAAAATCAACTAGCTTCAGCAAGAAAACAAAACTCAAACTGTACAGCACTGCAGTAAAAGCAACACTGATGTATGGTAGCGAATTTTGGGGGATGTGTGAATATGTCAGGAAAAGTCTGAACACTTTCCACACTGCAAGCTTGCGGAGGATCCTCGGGATACACTGGCCTGAGACATTGTCAAATGCTGACTTAAAGACAAGAACAAATTCTGAACCATTAAGCCATTACAAGTTTAATAAAAGACTACGATTGGGATGGCATGTACTTAGAATGAATGAAACACAGATACCAAAAAGATCCCTTCAATGGACACCTCAAGGATGACGTAAGATAGGACGACCAGCAGTAACATGGAAGTTAATCACGAAAGAGCTCATCGAAATAGGAATGACTCTAGGAGAAAAAATTGTTAAGGCCAAATATCGACTTGAGTGGAAATCAAAAGTAATGGTCCTATGTTCCACAAGGAGTGAATAAGAAAAAAAACTAAGACTTAACAATGTTAAAGAAATTTAAGTTCAATTTAATTTAATCTTTGCAAAATTGCAAAGATTTTGCAAAATTGTAAAGTTTTAAAAGAAATAGATTGAGGAATAGAAAAGAAAAATAATTTGATCAAGTCAATTAGAAGTTAATATTTTATAAGCTAGGATTTTTAAGCAAAATAATTAATTTAGATTCATAAAAGAAACTTACGTGTCTCAGCCAAACATTGGTTGTCATTATTTGATTTCGTTCATCCTAAAAAAATTTTTAAATATTTAAAAAAATAACATATATAACATTCAAAAACAACTTTTTTTTTTGTTTATTTTTCAAAATTTAATTCATTTTAAAAACTGAAATTCTTTTTAAATAATGAATTTTTTATTAACAACCAAGGACATAATAAAAATAGTAATCTTCAAGCATATTTAATTAACTTAAAATAATTCACATAATCCTTGATATCCAAAAGCCGAGTCTTAAGAACTCAGATCATGTTTTATCTTATCCATAAATTAATTAGCTAAATAGCTGGCCTAATTAAATAAGAAAGTAGTGTGAAAGGTCTTCAGTGATGAATATCAATCTAAAATTAATGCAGATAAATTTCTCTAAATCCAATAAAAATATTTATTAACTTATGAAATCAAATGTTGGATTATGAATCTAGATGGTTGTACCATTCATCGAAAATTGTACCATTCATTGATTGTTTTCTTTAAAGAGTCAAAAATTTTGGGTTTAAAAAAACAATGCCTATGAGCCTCAAAAAAATTATAAAATTCTTAAGTATTTTTTTATGTTTTGAATTTTTTTAATCAATCAAAATTTAAAAATTAAAATTGAATTCTAAATTTTCGTTTAGTAAACTATCATAATAGATTAACTTTGAAAAATTGATTTTATCTTTAATTTAATGACTCTTTAAGAGTAAACTTATACATTTATTAATTATTTTTAAACAAATTTTTTGAATTTATAAATTTAACTTTGATAAAATGAAAGAAATGTATTCTAAATTAAAACTTACTTGGTAACAAGCTAAAATTTACCTACAATAATAAATTTTAATAAATTTAATACCCGATTTTCTAGAATTTTTTTCTTTGTTAATGTCCAAAAAATGAGACCATGATAAAAAAAACAAATTGTATCTAGACCTGTGATAGGTTTGAGTACTTAATTTTTTGAAAGTGAAAGTTATCAGTGACTTTTAAGTAAGTTAAATAGAAATTAATTTGCAATTTTATCAAGTTGTTTCTTTAGAGTAAAATTTATTTTCCAAAAGGTTTTAAACTAACAATATCAGCGATTTGGGACAACTTTAGGCCAATGCTGAGTCGAATGGTTTGCGATGGGTCTGCAACTGGTCGAACCACTGGATCATACGAACTAAACAAGTCATCTAGAAGGCGCTTAGCATCTTCGTTTGCATTGACAAAGACTTTTAGTTTTTAAAAATGAATATTTTTAATTTTTTTAATTTTAAACAGTTAAAATCTTACTTAGAAAATTTATGATATTTACAAAAAAATTCCGGGATTGAAACATTACCGCGTCAAAAAATTAACTCTAATCAATTTGTTTCTACTTATCCATCAATCTGAAATTAAGATAAAAGAAGTTGTGGAGAATTTCAAACTAAACTATTAAATAGAATTCTGTTTTAATCAAATACTCGTTAAGTATGTTCTCAGTTTTAATTTTTTAAGATTTGTATTTTTCTAATGGTACAATAGGCATATACTGCAAATTAATCAGACATACAATCATTGAAAACTTGGAATTTAAAGTATTGAATATTTAATTGAATTAATTTGATGGTATTTTTAATCCTTCAATATTGGCCTAAATGAGACATGCATTAAAGCTTGAAATTAAATCGATTTTTCGTTTGCTTAACATTTGAAGTATTATTTTCTTATCGAATTTGCAAGAATAATAAACTTTTAAATTAGTGTTTGCTTGGCTTGAAGCAGCATTCAATAGATAAATTCAAAATGCTCAAAGATAAATAAATTAATTATTGGGATTTAAAAAATAATTTTTTTAGTTGTGTTTATCATTGATGATTGTTGTAAAAAATGAAGATTATTGCTAATTATTTTCAATATAGCTTGCTTTCAAAAATTAAATGAAATTAGCGTATTTTTTCTGTTTCTAATTAAGAAAAAATCGCTCGGTCATTATTAAAAAAAATTTATTTCTCAAAAGGTTGCTCTTATCTCTTCGACTTTTATTTCATCCTTCTTGAAGACGCCACGTAAAAGCCGTTCTTATTCTATGACTTTCCACTAAAAGCAACAAATGAGTCAAATCGAGCCTGTTTTGGTTTCTAATCCTTTTTATCTGAATCATTTTACATAAAGTTTACATCAATTGTTTTTTCTAGCATCAAAATTAATTTGAAATTGATTTGAAATTTATTTTTAATTTTTAATTTTAACTTTACAATCTAGAGTGTCAAAGAGACTTGCAATACATCTATAAATAAAAATTTTTTGAAGGATTTGATGCTTTTTACATAAAAAATTAAGATTTTTATTTTAGGATGTACATTTTTTTTAGTGCTAAACGCCAATGTAACATCAATTCAAATCTTTTAAAAAATGTTTTTTTTTAAAGAAAAAAAATATTCCGCGATCTTCAGTTAGCTTTGTTTTATGAGAAGAGCTTGAAGAAAAAATTTCAAAATGCTTGTGCTAAAATGGTTATGACTTACATTAATTTTGAATTCTTAAAATTTCAAACTACTTAATATCAGGAAAAAAAATTCTTTAAGAAGCTTTCATAGAGTCTCTTTAACCCTCCAAAAAATCATTATTTCTTTTGTGAACTTAAAAAAAAATTAAAAAAAAGGTCTCGATAAAATTTTTAAAATTAAATTACCTTTATCATGATCCCAAAAAATAATTATTGAATTAGGTCTTGTAGGAGATCATTCAAGTATTTTCTCAAATTTTCTCATATAACAAAGCTAGCTGAAGAGCTTGAAATATTTTGTTTCTTACAAAAATATATTTTTTAAAAGATTCGAATTCATGTTATTTTGGCCTTTACCTAAAAAAAAAAAAGTTGTGAGTCACTTACTCATTTTTCATTTAATTGAGTATTTAATATACTTATTCTTAAAAATTAAAAATAATAAGAATTAAAATAACTCTTGATATTAATAAAATATTTGTTTAAAAAAAAACCAAAAAACCAAGTAAATAAAGCCTGTTTATAAAGAGACTACACGATACACCGTGTTTATTCTAACAAAAAAGTATCCCACAAGAATTATACGAAATTTAAGGATTTGGAAAAGCTGTGAATGTAGCTGTTGGTTTTACTAGAGAAATTATCATTGCCATCAATCAAAATTGTATTATGAAACAAAATCGGTTTATTCCAATTTCGATATGACCAAAAAATAATTTAATAGTTTTTATTTTAAAAAAAGATATTTATTTAAACAAATAAATGGAATTAAAATGATAAGTTAGATTTTTTTTTAGATATTTAACTAAATTATTTTTAGATTAAACACATATTTTGAACAACTAAATTAGATGGAAAAAATACGCAACTTACATCCTCTTTCATCTTGATTATCTTAATTATATTCCATTTATTATTTAAAAAAATATATATGCCATCTTTTCGCAAGCTATCAAATGCTTTTTAATTCTGTTTATTTACTAATTAGATTGAGTTTACGTGAATTATGGCAATATAATGGTATAAAAAAATCAAATTAAAAAATTTAGAAATTCTAATTGATAATAAAATAATTTTCATTCTTTCTATTAAAACACATATATGAAACTCAAATAGATAACTTTTAATGTCTTAAACAATTTTAAGGCAAAAAAAAATCCAGAAAATATTTTTATTTTTATATTCCATTTTCAATGCCTTTAATAAACTAATTAAATTCATTTGATTGAGATAAATAGTGATGATGAAATATTTAGATTTGTCAAACTTAAGCATGAAAATGAGAAAATTTTATTCAGATCAGAAAAAATTGCTGCTATAATAGTTGAATTTTGAAACTCTTAAATTAAATACTCTTGATGGAAAATAATTAAGTGTAAAATCACAATCAGAGTGATGAACTAGTCGTTTACAAAATGGAATCAATCAATTTTTGATTTTTGTTCAAAGCAAAAAAATATAGAAACGTAATTTCAATGCTGATAAAAATCTTGGAAAATATTTAAAAGATTATTTGATGGATTATTTTTGCTTCAATCATCTAACCAGATGCTTTTATCTTGAATTATTTTTTACTCAAAAAAGACAAGCAATTCAAGTTTAGTTCAAAAATTATTTGAAATATGCTGTTTTATCTAAAATATTCCTTAGTTTCAAAGTAATCAGTAGTCTTAGTCTAGATCAGGATTTTAGTAAAATTCTATTTACTTTTTACCAACTGATTTTAACTCTATCAAGTTGATGATTGGCATACAAAAAGTAATTTAATAATATATAATTATTTTTTCTTTTTAAAATATATCTAAAATCAAAACTCTGACTAGATTTTAAATCAAATAATTGATTTATTTTAGATTAAGTTTGTAAAATCAATCAAGAGCAAATAGCTCTAATTTAAATTAAGCATATTTTTGGTCTAAATAATAAAGCCTAAAGGTGTTATTATTTTTTCAAGAGAAAAACCTTAAAAATGATTCCCAAAAAATTGTTTTTATTAATATTTATATGAATTAATTTTTAATACTAGAATTATTCTTTAGAAATGCTAGAATTAGTCTTTGCTAGTTTCAAAAAAATCAATATACAAATGTTCATAAATTATAAAGCTAAAGAATATGGAAAAAAATAACAAATTTTTTTTTGTAAAAATATTTAAAAAATTTTTAAACCAAATTTTTTTATCATTATTTTAAAGCTATTTTCATTAAGTTAAATTTTTGAAAATTTAGGTTTTTTTAGTTTTGTTAAAGTAATTTAAAGAATCTCAACACTGTGGCAAAGAAGAATTTTTGATCAAATTTAAGATTTCAAAAATATTATCAAAACAATGCAAATGTGCAGTTAGACATTGCCGCATTCTAATTAATTACAATTTTTTTTCAAAAATTTATGAATAAAGCTTTGAAAGTATAAAAACTGTAAATTTTGCCTTGCTAAACTTGTTAAACATCATGTAATTTTGGTGAAAAATCTGAAAATTATACTGCATAAAAATTAAATAATTTAGTCCAATTTTCTAGTTCAAAAGTAGAAGTGGAAAGCCTTCACAAGAATTATGGTCACAAATTAACGTGGCAACGTATCTAAAAGAATTTCATACTAAAAAAAAGATGTAAATAATTTTCGAAAGTAAAAAACTTAACCTAGATGAATTTACAAATTTAGACTCTTTTTAAAATAGATTATGATTTTAACTTAAAAAAATAATCATTTCTTAATACATTTAATAATTAATTTAAAATATTATTTTCGAAATTTAAAATATTGAAGCTAAATTCTAATTATAAAATAATAATACTTGAATTTTTTTTAATTTTTTACTGATTTGATTTTTAAATTTAATAAAAAAATTATTTGGTTTTATTGTATTGAACTGGTTCAGTGGAAAAAATTTCTAAGCCTCAGAGTTAAAATATTCAAATTTAATATTATTTTGAAAAATATAGTTAGATTCCTGGGCAGTTTCGAGCGGCAAAAAGTTCTCTTTTTAGCCCTCATGTTTGAAAATGTTAAAATAAATTTAGGTTCAAATGAAGTAAAAGAATCAAAAACAATTGACCTATTTAAAAACAAATTAGATAACATTTTGAGAGACTAAAATATTCCTTATAGTCTGGAATATCCAGACTTCACGCACAAGCGTAGCAGTTATCATTATTATTATTATTATTATTATTAGATAAAAAAATAGAAATTGGTATAAATTTCTAAAGATAAAGTTTCTAAAAATAAAATTAAAATGAAAGTTTTTATAAAATTAAAAACTTTTAAACATTAAAAATTGAATCTTAATATTTAGAAAATATATGAGGCAAATAAAAAATAATTATAAAAATAATTATAATATTTATAAAAATATTGAATGTTCAAGAAATAAAAAATGATATCAATTAAATAATTTTCTGTTAATCTTTGATTTAGTTTGTCTTTTTTTTCAGTTAAGTGTTATACTTTTGTACGATCAAATATCAGCTCTGAAAAAGCTAATGTATATTATTTGAAGTCTAATTTTGTTGTTTAAAAAAAGGTTCAAGGTTTTATATAATTAGCTACCTTAATTCACACTGGGATTTTTTCAAATAATATGATTTATTTGAATTTCTGTTTCTATTTGTATGAAGGAGCCTACGCTTTAATAGTAAAAAATTTAAGAAGTATAAGGCAAATAAAATTGCCTTCCAAAAAAATTAATTTAGTCAAAATTTATACTCAAATTTAATGGAATTTTGCCTAAATTTACACTAGAAAGATTATAATATTCAAAGTTGAATTCAAAAAGAAAGCTTTTAAATTAAAATTAATAACAATAATAACAATAATTGAAGTAAAATTCATGCATCAAATCGTTACTGAAACTAAAAATTAAGTTCAAGTCATTCAAATAATTCGATACTCTTAGGAAGCGTGCAAAATTGAGGAAAATTAATTTCTCAAGGGAAAAGAAAAAATATTTTAAAAAGATTATTGAAAGTCCTTTTCGAAAAGAATTATTTTTGCAAATTTATTAAAATAAGTTTTTCTGTGATAATTAGCTTTAACTAAAACTTGAATTAATTTGTAAAAATTTTCAAAGTATTAGAATATTAATAATTATATAAAAGAAAGTATAGTTGATTTCAAAAAAATTTACATCTAAATTTCAATTTTTTTGATTGAAATAATTTAATGAAATAATTTAAAATTCAAATATTAAAGTCAAAAGACTTCAAAAAAATTAAAAGACTTTTAGACGAGATTTTTTTCACTTTTACCATTTAGACTTAATGACTTTCGGAAAATTTTTAATATGTAAAGATGGATTTTTAAGCGAATTTTTTGGAAGAAAATTGAAAAAAACAAAAATTTAGCTTAAGTATTTAGCCATTGAATTAAATACTTTTTATTATATGATAATTTAAATTATTCCATATTCTACTCATTAAAAAAAGCTTTTTCCAAAAATTAAAAAATTATGAAAAGCAAAAAATGTAAAATTTTTATTCATATTTTGAAAATTCTACTTAATTAAAAGCTTAAATTTCGATTAAAAAAATTTCAAGTCAATAAGATCTAACTTGATCAAAAATATTTGAGAAAATGACGAATTTTCTTACTTTCAATATTTGTACAAAAACCGTAAATTTTTAGGTTTTTTTTCGAGATTTTGTTAAAAGTAACATGTCTCGAGTCAAGTCCAGACCTGGAATTTTTTTTTGGCCTTAAAAAAACTTTATTTTTTTCAACATAACATCTGTAAAAATTACCAGAAAAATATAATTAATAGCTAGTTTTAATCAGGATAAAATTCTCTATTGATAGAGAAATCGAACTAGTATTTTAAATTTAATAACCACTAAGGACAAAGTCCGGTCAGGGTAGTGGTTAATTCTGAGGGTTTTACTTGCAAACAATTAAGAAATATAATTAAGAAAAAGATTATTATTTTAAAAAACAATAGTAAACCTTGTCAAATTACCAAAATATAATCTACATTTAATCACGATTTTTTGTTTAATCTGACAACCATATTTTAGGATACGTTATTTTATAACTTATAGATAATTCTTACAAAAAGCATCAAATCGTAAATTATATTTCTTCAATATAAATATTTATCTAATTTTTGAATTTCATTAATAAATTTTTGATAATGTACAAAATTCTTTTTCTAATTAATACAAAGTTTGACAAACTTTATTTTCTCTGACAACATATCAATCAAGTTTAACTTTCATATTTTCACATGATTTATCTTACTTATCTGAATTAAAATAAATTAACATTTAGAAAAAAATTTATGAAAATTGAAATATTTTTTACTAATGACAAATTAGTGATTTATAAAAAATCTAAATCATCATTCTGAGATTTATAAAATCAAAAAATTGATTAATTTAACATGAAACTTCCAATATGGTGTCTCAAAATTTTAAACAAATAGATAAAAAATACATTTCAGCAAAAAGATTAGGTCTAAGATTTTAATGAATTACTCAATTGATTTTAGCAAATCCTCGAGCTTAAACTTGTATTTAAAATAAAAAGTTTTCTTTCTTTTGAAATCGAATTTTAAAGCGCTGCAAATATACTTGTACTAGACAAATAAAAATTTATTTACAATTTTTTAAAGAGGCAAAAATTCTAAATTTTTAATTTAATATTTAAAATGGCAAATTCACTACTACAATTAAGATTTTATAAAGACGAAACTTTAAACCCGACAAATGCTGATAAACTGAACGAACTGTACAATCTCTTTAAAGACGACAACACCAAATGGATATCACGGCAGGAATGCTTGAATTTGAAAAGTGGCGAAAATTGTATATTTGTTTTTTGTAAATTTGAAGGCGCCGCATTCGAACATGTAAGGAACCTCAATTCTAGGTTGTTCTTGAGTAAA
The DNA here is from genome assembly GCA_019054805.1 of Brachionus manjavacas. NCBI lineage: Eukaryota > Metazoa > Rotifera > Eurotatoria > Ploima > Brachionidae > Brachionus > Brachionus manjavacas. The sequence continues at coordinate 249,051 of JAHQIY010000007.1, forward strand.
CTCAATCTTAAACTGATAATAATTTTTTCTTAATCAGGATAGTAAGCGCTGCGTGTATGCTTCATACTTTTAATAAAAAGAAAAAATTACCCAGATCGATTATACCAATATATTCTTCGTCGATGCTGGATCTAAATATTTGCTGCTCCAACATGGAAAAGAAATTGAGAGTAAACAAACAAAAAATATTAAAAAAAAATATTTATTTTATTTAACAAGGAAGAAATTTACAGTAAAGTTGAAATGATGAGAGGAAAAATTAGCAAAATTTTTACCGAAAATGTCACTCATTTGGTTACCACAGAAGTCGGCTCAGCCAAGTATCATGTAAACTTATTCAGCAAATTTAAACATAAATAAAGACTTAAAATAAAACATTCTAAAATTTTAATTGAGAAAAAATTTAAAAAGGCTGCTGGTAGCATGAAACTACCGATCATGTTGGCCGATTGGGTTATTGAAGTTTGGAATGAAGCTGAAACCGAGTAGATTAAGAAAAATTCAAAAAAAAAAATTTTTTTTTCTTATCCTTTTTTTATTTAAGAGATGTTCATGCCACTGATGCCAAATTTTTAAAATATAAATGCCCAATATTCCACAAATTGGTAATTTGTGCATCTGGTTTTAACGAAGAGACCAAAAGTAAAATAAGATCCATAGTGGATTCAGAAGGTGGTACTTACCGTGGAGATTTAGTGTGTGGCACTACGACTCATTTAGTTCTCAACGAGCCCAAGGGCACCAAGTATGATCATGCCAAATTGTGGAAAATAAATGTTGTAAAATCTGAGTGGATTTACGAGTCTATAAAGGCGGGCTATTGTTTACCTGAAAAAGATTTTGTTTTGGTGAGCGAAAATCAAACATCGACACCAAGCGAAAGCCGAACTTTGCCTAGCAAGACCAAAAAAATACCAGACATAGATTTGAGTGTAATTAATCACTTGAACAACACCAATGCCAATTCGACCAAGTTTGTTAATGAGACGGAGAATAGGACCGGTCTGAATCAGTCGACAAGTATGCTGCTGAATAATACAGCGGCCTGTGCTAAAAATTGTACTAAACCAATGAGTAATTATTCAGATTTGGTTAAAGAACTAAGTTCGATTGGAAAAATAAAGTTAACTCTTTTGGATGGAATCGGGGTAATTGAATAATTCAAAAAATAAAATATTAAAACATTTATGCTAGATTTTTTGTGAAATAACTGACCCAGTGGTCAGTGAAAAGATAAAAAAAATCTGCAACCTTGGAGGAGCAATACGTTTTGACGAATACAACTCGGATGTGACTCATGTAATTGTAAATCAAGTAAATGAACAAAAGTGTAAATCATACATTGAGCTAAATCCAGAGTATGAATTTAGATTTTTATTCCTTTAAAATAATATTTTTTGTTACTAGAATAAATATTGTGACCATAGACTGGTTGATCGATTCGTGTAAACAAAATCAATTGGAAGACTGTAAAATGTATTGTGTGTATAAGAATGCTCTAAATTCAGTCAAAACCCCTAAGAAAAGGTAAATACTCTTAAAATACTTGTGGTCTATGACAAAAAAAATTGTTTCTTTTAACTTCATGAATATAAATTAAATATAAAAACAAAAATTTTAATTGAGTTTTGGATACTTTATCGATTTTGTGTATTGTAAAATATGCTACAAAAATAGAGGACAAAAATTTCTTAAAATTATAAGAAAATTTAGTTCTACAAAATGATTCTAATTTTGGTAAAATGGATTAATAAACTTTTACCAAATAAAAAGATTTAAGTTCCAAGATAAAACTAGAAGCATAAAAACTAGTGATGAAATCGAATCATTTTTTTGGACATAAATTGAAAATTGAATAAATAAAAAATTTGAACAAACAAATGAATGTGCAATTTAGTCGAACAAAATTTTGAATACCAATTATATTTGAATTTTTATTTGATTTATTTTTAGTTTTGAAATTAAATTTGAAAACTGTCTGTTTTTAAATTAAAATTCGAACTAAATTTAAATTTGAAAAGCAATTTGAAATTAAAATAATATCAACTAAAATCAACTAAAATATTAAAATTTGAATAAAATATTTGAAAAATTTATAATTTAAATATTTATCTAAAATTCAATAAATTTTTATGAATTTTTTACACTTGTTATGTTAAATGGACTGTTTATTATTTGTTTTTAAAGACAGATTTTCAGTCTAAAAAGCTTAGATGAAGAGTTAAACAGGCATACTATAGTATATAAATTGTTTTAAATATTGAGCCTGTAAAGTTTTGAAAAAATATATGAAGTAAAACTTTCTCATTTTTTATTAAATTTTCATTAGAAATTGACTTTTCAAATTTTTATACTATTTTAAATGACCACCTAAAGATAGATTTTTTTTAAAAAATGTATAATTGGATTTTTAAATTTTATTTTATTCTCAATTTTCTAAATTAAATGGAATAAATAAATAAATTTGAGTTTTTTGTACTCCTACACTGTCATTTTCACAAAGAGAATTTTTTTTATGTCGAGAATTGTGTAAAGGGCAATCAAATAAAATAAGTAAAGAAAATTTTAAAAAATTTAGAAAAATTTTGCTGACTTCTCAAAATTTGACAGAATCTGATATTGATATCCATAAGCATCAAAACTCAATTTTCTTTTAGAAAATTTTTTTATTCAAATTTTTCTTTAAATTTTTTTGTTTTTCAACTATTTTTTTATTATTTAATTTTTTCAAATACAAAATCAAATATTTATTATATTCGGTTTTATATTCAAAATTTTTCTTTATTCAAATTTTAATTCGAATGTTTTAGAGATTCAATTTTTAAATTAAAATGAAATAATATTTAAGTATATTTTTAAATTTTTTTATATTTAATATTATATTCGAAGGTGATTTCCGTTTGAAAAGCTACTTATTCAAATATCGGTTCGAAAATGCATATTCGATTTCATCACTAATAAAAACGAGCATTCGGACTAAGTACCAGTCCTAGTCAGTTGTTTAAATATTTGAAAACTTTTTATCACTTTTATGACTGTTAATCAACAGGTTAGTGCCTCTGTCTATAAAGACTGATTTGCAATTCTTTTATTCAAAATCAATTTAAATTTTGGAATATAATAATTGATCAGTTTGCAAGTATTTCGATTTCTTTTTAATATATAATGGTCAGTAAAATATTTAGAAAAAATCAGTATTTGATTCAAATATTAAAAGTAAAATCGATTAATTCTTAAAGCTTATTTCAATAAAAGAAATTTTTTTTACACAAGAAAAATTTAATTTTCCAATAAAAGTTATGTTGCCTTAGTTGGTCTTCCTATTTTGCGTTTTTCACAAATCAGTTCATCTTTTGATGCTGAAATGGTTTGATATATTTTAACCTAATTGCATAATCGACTAAATTTTTGCGTTTGTACTGCTTAAAAGTGTTGAATAGGTGTAATCTTCTTTTTTCTTGATGAAAACGTTTTTTTCACAATGTTTCCAAAATTGATTAAATTTCATTTTTAAATCGAAATGGTTTCATTTTTTGTGTTTGAATTACAAAATGTATCCAATGTTGAAATAAACATTGAAAAAGTGCAAATATTTTTTTCAGTTTCAAATAAAAAAATAATTTAAAGTGAATATTGCAAACATTTACATATTTGAAATTAATCTCTTTAGTGAAATAGAATGAATTTAATTTTTAATGGAAATTTGAAAAAAATATTGAAATATTGAAAATTCTATTTTTAACTTTTAAATAATTTATTTGTTTATTCGTACCGTGCTAATGCTACGTTAGAATAAAAATTTATAAAAAAAAATTAAACTTAAATAAGATAAGAAAAAAAAAGATAAATAATTCACTTTGTTTAAAATTTATACTAAATCATTGAAAAACTTGGTCTCGGTTAGCTGAACCATAGGTTACCTGTAGAGCGAACAATTCTTTTTCTCAGTTTTCCTGAACTATTCGTTCACCTAATTTATTTGTTCACGTAAGGTGAACCAAAATAGAATTAGGCTTCAAGATAAAGACAATTTATTATTTTAAAATACTTAAAGAATTTTTCTAGTCATTATATTCATCGTGAAAAAAATAAAATAAAAGTCTTTGACTCGGACTTTTGAAAAAAAAAGTCCGGACTTGGACTTGACTTGAGACTTGTGACTTTTGAACAACTCTGATTAATCCGTAGAAAAATGATTGAAAAATTGAATACTTAGATGTGTCTATCTTCCTCCAAAAAGGCCTACTTGACAGTTTATTTTTTCCTATTTTATTTATAAAATTGAGAAAGTTTTTATTCCTAATATTGTCTAAGCTAAATTTTCTATGTTTAATTCATTTTATTTTTTTCCTTAAAAATTAAAATTTGGCATCAAATATTCCAGACTTATTCCAGAATGTTTCGAATGAAGAAGTTGAGAAGGTAGTTTTATGAATTAATTATTATCCCGATCATGTAAATTAAATAATAATTCATTGAATAAATAAATATATAAAATTGACACGATTTATTACAGATCAACCTTATATTGATCACAAAATACTAATCATTTTTATTCTTGACTTTCATTTTTAATTTAATACTAACCATTATGTATTTTACAGGAATTGTTTACAGATCAATTTATTTTAAATAATGTATATTCAAATTCAAGCCTGGGATTTTAAAAACAAAATAAAAAAAAAGTTTTAATTATTTATTTAAAAATATTCAGTTGAAAAAATTCAAAAATGTTTAATTAAAATTATTTTTTTTTCAATCTTTAAAAATTGCTAATTTTTTCAAGCTTTTTATCAATCACTCTAAATTTCTTTTAAATCATAAGTTCTCAGTAAGAAATCAGGCTGACAATATAAAAAAACCTAAATTAAGATTAAATGATTCTCTTTTCAACTTCTCTTTTTTTATTTAAAAATTAATCTTAAACTATCCCAAACCAAATCTTTTTTAAAATTTATTTTTTTATTAGAATTAATTCGAAAATACGGCGATTTATTATTTTTCTAACTGTATTTTTGAAAAAATCACCGTTATTACTGAACAAAAATTTTATTGAATTTTACTGAATTTTTCATTACTTGTATTATTTATAAAAAAAAAATAACCAAGTAAATTTCTTATTTATCTCATTTTTTCTTAGAAAAGTTTTAAAATTAGTTATAACTGATTGATTTTATAATTTGACATGCATTTGACTCTAAAATACAAAATAAAGAACTCTCAAAAATATTCTGAAGACGCTGAAGAAAACTAAAATTTAGAAAATACATTGTCAAATGGCGCTTTCTATGGGCCAACAATCATTCTAAATTTTATTCTGTTCTATTCTAATTCTTTTTTGGTCAAAATCTGTTTGAAATTTATTTTTGTATTATCAAATGACTTTTTAGAGTATTTAAAAATTTATGCATATTTTTGTAAGTAAATTTTATTTTTTTTTTTAAATTAAATCTATAAAAAGTGCAGCATCAAATGTATTATTCAAAAAAAATATTAATTTTTCCACAGAAACTCAAGCGGAAATGCTGCATTTTATTAAAAATTTTAGCTTTTATCACGCTTTTAAATAGAAACACGACTTTGGCACAGGCAGTTTAAGTTAGGAATGTTTTGAAATGGGCTAGATGGTATTTTTGCTTGAGTCAAAGTCGTATTTCGAATTATGAGGCTGCAATATCGAATAAAGGAATACGGTACTTAATAAATTATTACTTTCTACTACTCAAGCTTTTAAATTGATTTTACTTTTCAAGTTTTTTCGAAATACTTCCTTTTTTGTTGCATAACCAAAAAATGCTTTCTGAGATAAATAAATAACCAGACAGCACACTTTTTAGATTAAAAAAAAAGGGAAAATAAATAAAATTTTGACCTGGTCAATTTTGTTACCCATTGATAATAAAATCCTAAAAAACTTTTAAGTTAATTATGTGAACAAATCCTTATGAGATTTTTATCATTCAAGCTGATACTTTTATCAAGCATAGAGAATTTTGCCAATAATATGTTCGACTAGAGTGGTACTTTTAAATAGGAGCATTGTTCTTGATCACTTTTAACAACACTTTACCAAATTTAAAGGTAAATTTTATGATCAAAAAAATAAATCACAGATCGAGATATTAAGATGATGCTTTTTGATCCTAAAATTTAATTTCAAAAACAAGTCAGGTAAACAAAATGACCAGTGGATCCGAAAATTGACTTGTTCTTAAGTTTCTATCTAATTTGGAAAATAATTAATAATTAAAAAAATCCAATCGATTTCCAAACTTATAATGACCATCTTTTTAGAGCCCGACCACTAAAGCCAGCGTCCAATCAATCGTCCAGCAATCAAACATTCGACTCAGACTTAAATGATTGTCTATCACAGTATTTGAACATCGAAGCTGGATTAGTAAAGCCACCAGCTGAACCAACCACTAAGCCATTTCAAACAAATACTCCGATCAGACAGCCAAGTTCTTTATCCTTTAAACTTCAACAATATCAGCAGCAGAAGCAAGCTACACCAAAAGCTGACACAACTCTTCGACAACAAGATAATTTGGATGCAAGCAAAAATAATGAAATATTTTACAACAAAAAATTTGAGATCACCGGCTTTGACCACGAAGAACGTGAATCAATAGAAAAAATTTTGCTTCAAAAAGGTGCAATAGTTGTTCCATCAAGTGACATGGACATCACGGAAATGCCCATGAATTTAGGAGATTACCAGTCCGACTTTAATCTCTTTCCATTAATAACCTCAAACCCAATACCCCACAAAAATCCTGCCACTGTCTACTGGATGAAAAAGTGCTGCGAATCGAACCAAATTCTTCCTCTAAACTCGGACATTTTTTTTCAACCCGTGCCACGGTACAACACAGATGCGCCTCTGACCAGCTGTGTGATTACCATCAGTGGCTATGCTCAATACGAAAAAGACAACATAGCCAATTTGTGCAAGCTGCTGGGTGCCCATACACAACCTTCTCTTAGTCTGAAAAAAACCGCTGACATCCAAGTAAACACTCACCTAATTTGCAAACAAGCTTTAGGGCCAAAGTTTATAGCAGCCAAGACCTGGAATTTGCCAATAGTCTGCGCCGAATGGGTCATCGAATGCTGTGTGACGGGCATGAAAGCCGACGAGAGCAAATACAGCGTGGATAGTCAAGAATTAGTGCAAAAAGACTTGATTGACGCTTTGGCAAAGATAAGACACCAAAATGAGAATATGTGCACTAACAGCAGCTTTAATTCAAGAGCCTCCAAAAGCATTAATTATTCCACTAATGAAGCTGACCACAACCCAAACGATTCAAGTTTATCAATGCACAATGAGTCCAAAAAAATTCGACTAGACGAGGACCTGGACCAGACCAGAGAAGTTGGCTTCAAAGCACTTAGTGATTCAAAATTCAAAATTCCCGATCAATCTCCAGCTCCGGTCTTTCAAACACCGCAAAACCCGCGCTTAAAGGAGCTGCGCCGCAGCGAGATCATGCCACAGCCGGTTTCCCCATCTACCGAAAATACTAAATTCAGCACTCCTGTTTGGATGAAGCCAAGTACCAATGCTGATTTTAAATTTAAAAATCTAGACTGTGACAGAGCACTGGAAATGCTTAAAACGCCCGAGGCAGCCAAAACGAAATTGAAAAAGCCCGAGACCCCTCTTTGCGAGTTGTTCACCAATGCCATTCATATAGCGGCAGAAAAGTCTAAAAATTCCGAGTACTGGGCAAATTGTTATGAGAGTCCCGCTTTCGAATACTCGTTTCAGAGAAGTAAGAGAGAAAATTTGGCTAAAGTTCAGGAACAAAACGATTTTATTCAGCCCACCCCGCGCCAAACTCGACTTGTTCTAAAAAACTCCAGGGTCTATGTTAGTCGAAAGCTGGCCAAAATGCAGACCGACCTGTACAAAATAGTCGAGTCTTTGGGGGGTGATTTTTTCTGGACCTATAATTCTGACGTCACTCATTTTGTCTACAGTGGAGACATTGGTGACAATGTCAAAGAGCTCAAGACTGCCATTGATGATAAAAAACTGATTGTTTTGCCAGACTGGATTTATGCGTGCAATGAGAGTCAAACTCATCTAGACGAGGCTAGTTACTTAATTCACAGGACAAATGAGGATGATGAAGAATCAGATGAAATGAGCCATGAGTCAAAAATAAACCAAACAGAGGTAGAAAGCGAACAAAATGAGGTTGATATCAAGAGAGCTTTTTTAGATCAGCTGCAGGACAAGTTGGCAAGTTTGAAAAGTGTGAATACTAGCCGGAAAATAGGCCGCAATAAATCGGACATAAACAGATCGGATTTGACTGATTTGGGCGAAAATCGCAGTGCCATGGATGATGAAACTGCCCTGTTGCAAAATTTTCAATTCAATCAAATGAATGAAGATGGTGACTTGGATTTGAATGACGATGGTGATAGTTCTAAGCGGAAACAAATTAAGCGCAAGGCGTTGCAGTCCTGCAGCGATGACGGTCAAACGGTGAAAAATTTTGACCAGGATTCTCAAGCTTCTCCGTCTTTACTGAGCAACGAAGCCAAAAAGAGTGCATCGAATGTTATTCCGCATTCACAAATTCAGGTTACTTATTGGAAAGATGATAGTGCGCCGATGAATGCGCCAAATTTGGCTCCGACTCAAAATAAAATGAATACCAGACAAAGGAGTGGGAAAAATGAGACGAATAAGAGCTCCAGGGCTGATGCGATCGCTGAGCGTATCATGACTGCAGCTAGAGCTGCGAAAAAAAATTAATTAAAAAATTATTCTGGTGATAATTAGATGGCGACTTTTTTTTTCTTTTTTTTTTGTGCTTAATTAGTTTGGAAGCATTATTATTTTTAAATGCTTTACCTTTAATACATGACTTTGATTTAATAAAATATTTGAATTTTTTTAAATTATTTTTAATTCCGTAAGGAGACTTTTTTCCATATTTTTTCTGTTTAATTGATCAAAATAAATAGCAAACTTTACATCTTCATCATTAATCTATATTAAAAATCGCTCAAAAAAAACCTTTCCTATGAGAGATGCCAATCTTTGGAAAAAGCTTTACACCTGTTATATCAGACCGCAACTAAAATTTGCAAGTGCAGCGTGGAACCCATACACTCTAAAGGACATAAACGCGCTTGAAAAAGTTCAACACAGAACAGCAAAAATAATACATTCGTTGAAAGGATTAAACTACGAAGACAGATGCAGCTAACTTGGACTCACCATGCTATCAACCAGAAGAATCCGAGGAGGTATAAAACAAAAATTCAAATTTGAAACTAAAAAAGAGTACAGTCGTTCCTCAGTATAACGAGCAAGTTGGGCGAAAATTTATGCGCTCGTTATATCGAAACTCGTATTATCGAAATCCCATTGAAAAGGATGGGCAATTTTTATTTTTTTATTAAAATTTTTATTGAAAAAGTTATAAAAAAAAGATAAATAAAACTAAAAATTAAGCTTTTTTTTTTACAAAATCTGTAATACTGGATTGTTTGGTTTTACATTTTTCTAGTACAATATTTTCAGTATTAAACAAAAAGTCAACAACGTTGGAAAAATCTTCTTTTTTATTTAGAAAAAAATCTTTTAAATCATTAATTCTTTCGATTTCATCCTTTGAGCTAAAATCTGATTTTTTGGGTTTGTAATATCTTCGAATTCCGAATTCCGAATTCCGAATTTGGATCTATTTTATGACCACTGAAATTGTCTAAAAAAAGTAAAATTTTCCGGTTGTCAGCCTTCTATTGATTGTTCCATTTAAATAACCATTCTTTGAAAATTGAAGCATTCATCCATGACTTTTGATTGTGGCGATAATATACGGGTTCTAATGATTAGCTTTTTGAATTGACTTGAAACATCTTGGGTTCGCGGAGTGAGATATTACAAGTGATTTTAATTTTTAACTTGTTCGAACCAAAACAACACTGATTTATCGACGTCATCGTAACTTGACAATTTAATTCGTTTTTTTTTCGGGGCCGCATAAATTTTTTTCGTAGTGTTCTAATATTTTTTGCCTTCGACGAGAGAATTGTTGATATTGTCGATGTATTTACGCCGTATTCTTTAGAAAGTGTATTTTAAAATTATAAAAATTCAATCTTCTTGTTTAGTGATTAGAGTTATACTTGCATTCCATTTTGAATAGTTTAAACTGAATTTTTATCTATGACATCATTCATTGATGCATTTCAATTTCAATTTGATACAATTTACTAAATTTTTAATTATCTTTAAATTCAAATAACGACTGCAGTCGAATCAAAATTAAAATAATATAAAAATGAAAATTAAAATATATTTAATTATTTTAAGTTTTTGGCAATTTTGAATTTTAATTTTATTTAATATTCAACAATAATTCGTCCCAAAATTCACAAGATACTTGATTTGTGCTTTAATTAGAGACTTCCTTACTAAATTTAGAAATTTCAATGATATTTTGACTTTTGTTTTTGATACCAAATTGATTCAATTGAGATAAAATTATAAATTTATAATTAAAAATTCGATTTGATTTTTTAGTGACAATTTAAGTTGAACCATTACTGAATTCTATTTGTAGTTAGTTGTTATCTCCAAATAATTACTTTTAATTTAAAGTATAGCTTTATTATTTTTTGAATAACGATTGCAATTTATTAGTAATTAGTAATTGTCGACAATTATATGAAATAAAATTTTTAGAAATAAAAGATATTTTTTTATTATTTTTTATAAATAGATTTTTATCATTCTAAATATCAGTTTATATTTTGTTGTTTTAGACTTTGTCTGTTGACTAAAAAAATCCAGAAAACTTTTTTTAAACAAGCAAGAATTAAAATTTAAAATTATTGAAAAAGCAGCTAAGTAAATAAATAAGAAAACCAAAATAACTATCAAGATAATTTGAATATATTCATCTGATGGAATTTTGAAAAAGGCATTTAATAAAATTATTTGACAAAGGTGTACCAATAATTGGTTTTTTATGTAAACCAATTTTTTAGAGGCCATAAAACAATAATGTTTTAATAATTTAACTTCTCTTTTTTCTATTTAAAAGATTCGTAAAAGTAAAAATTATTTAAATTTAAAAATGATTTATCTAATTTTTATTTTCGGATTGTTGTCAATAAATGTCCAATGCCATCAATCAACAGATAGCTATCTGAACCATTGGGTTTTGATAAAACCGGACATTTACACTTTGTTTTGGAATTATACTGATACAGACATTACGTTGGAGATTCATGTAAAAACTAATAATTGGTTTATGTTTGGATTCAGCCCCAACGGAACACCGGATGGCTCAGATGTCATCATGGTATGGTTAAACGAAGACGGAAGCTACCATTTTAGTGATAGACATATAGAAGATAATAAAGTTTTGATAGACAAAGTACAAAATTGGTTTGCCAAGGATGTATTTCGTCAGGGTCCTTATCTGATTGCTAAATTTAGTCGAAAGTTAAAGATTTGTGATTCCAATAAAGAGGATTTCGATATTGTAGAGGGTACACCTACAGTCATTTCAGCCTATGGACCAGGAGTTTTTAATGAAAATTTTGATGAAAATATTCGCATAGTTGATTTCAATTCAATTACTTTTATCCAAACCCAAAACCAAAAAATAGATCTTACCACCCCTGATATAGAAATCGCCGACTTTAGAGTCAATGTAATTAAATAAATTAATTAAAATTTTCAAAATTTGATAAAAAATATATTTTTTAGCATACTGTCATACCGGGTTATCATACTCTTTATTATTGTCAAGTATTCAAATTACCATCTTCTTGGCTCAACACCACAACCCATATAGTCAAAGTAATTTCATAAAAAAGCCTTTAAGAAACAAATGAGAAAACTTTTTTTAAAAGTTCGAAACTCTAGTAACTCCGGGCAATGAACGATACCTTCATCACATGATTGTGACAGAATGCTCTCCAGGTTATGAAAACGAGTATCTAAAATCTAATCCAGAGCCGAGACCAGGTCCATGTTCGTCTTTTCATGAATCGCAACCAGCGACAGAAATTGTTCAAGTGGGCTTGATGTGCAATAAGCAATCGATGATTTGGCATGTCGGAGGAAATTATGTAAAAATAAATTTTATTTTAAACAATTTAGAAACACATAATATGAACAAATTTTAAAGGAGATAGAATATCCTGCAGATAAAGGCTATCCAGTAGGAGGCGAAGATGGTGAATTCAAATATTTTATGATAGAACTCCACTATCACAATCCTGATAATTTAGCAAGTATATTTATCAGCAAATAATTTTAATTGAATACAATTGATTAATTCTTCATAGACATAGAAGATAATTCTGGAATTAGGTTCTATGCCACCAAAAAGCTCAGACCAATTGAGTTTGGTGTTTTTACCGTAGGAGCTCTGTTCGACTGGAACACAATATTGATACCCCCAGGATTGGAAAACTTTGAAAATTATTATTATTTTAGAAAACCTTGTACAGATGTATTAATTAAATCAAAATTAGCTTTTTTATTCTTAATAATTGTTTAGGAAATTCTCGGTAAATCTGATCAAGTTAATATTTTTGGTACGGTTTTTCATACTCATGCAGTCGGAAAATTGGCAACAGCTAAAGTGGTTAGAGATAGTAAAGAAATAGATTTTATATATAAAAACGAATTTTTTAATGGCTGGAAACAAGATTATCAATTTTTCGATAAAGCAGTCCAGTTAAAAAGAGTAAATTCACTTACTTTTTGAATTCATCTTTACTTTTTAATGTAAATTTGTAGAATGATCAAATTAAATTAACCTGTCATTATGATACAAAAGAAAAGACTAATTATACAATGGTAAGTTATATTTTGTTGTTCATATTAACTTGTTGATTTTAAAATAGCTAAATTTAGGATTTGGCTTAGGTACACTTTGAATTAAGGAAAAAAACCCTAAAACTATTTTTAAAAAAAAATTTAAACCTCAAAAAATTCATTTTTTTCTTTATTGCAAACTTCTTCTGATAAGTTCTAATGAAAATGTCATTGTCATAGTTTATTAAACTTTTAAACAAAATGAAGTTGATAATTATAATTCAATGGTCATTATTATAATCTAAAACAATTTAAAGTTATTTTTAAATCATAAGCTTATTTATTTACAGTAGACATTCAATGCTTAACGTAATTTTTATATCTGCAATTCTTTGAAAAAAATTTGTTTATGCAGGAGTATGCAAAAAACTTGGTAATGGTTAAACACCGCATTTTGGTTCGAATTATTAGTGCATTTTATTATGAAAACTAAAAATTGTTTAACATGAAAACGATGATCTCTTATCCAGGAATAAGATTAAAAAATGAGATAGAAAATAGATTTTTTTTGCCAATTGCATAGATAAATTAGCACAAATATGGAATCATCTTTATTTGAGTAGTTTCAGATTTTAAGTTTTTAAAGTCTTTCAAATTTTTTTTATGGCTTCTTTTAAAAATGATTCTCTATATGTTGGTATTGTATTGCTTTTTTTTAATAGTTGTTGGCTCTTTATTTAAAAGTTTTGGATTGAATATAAATTTTTTTCAACACAAAAATATTTATTATAAAATAAGTTTTAAATTTTATTTTTTTTTAATGATAATAGAGTATATTTCGAAGCTTAAAAAAAGATAATTAAAAAAAACTAGTCTCTAGAAAACCATTTTTCCGCATTTTTTGCTCGACCTCTTTTAGGTTTATTGACAAATTGGTCCTTTTTTTAAACAGTTCTTTTAATCCCAATAAATGTGCACAATATCCTAATTTAGTGAAAAACTTGCAAGAACATTTCTTACTGTTAAGGTTAACTTTATAAAAGGTTAACTTTAGTTGAATGCATTTCTTCATTTTTAATTTTTGTGCTAAAAGTTTTTTTTTCAAATTTTAATTTTTGTGTTGAGAAGAAATCATTTTGTGCTGAGCGTTTTGAAATTGTGTTTTTTGTTTTTTTTTGTGTTGAAAAAGTACCCATACAAATATATTTTTGACTGTAGAATTTAAATATTTTATTATTTTTTCTAAAAAATGAAATTTCAAAGTACAATATTCAGGTTCAAAATGTCCTTTGCTGTAATTTAATTTTTTTAGGGCGGACCAAGTGCTTATGAAGAAATGTGGTATAAAAACATATAAAACAAATAGATTTTTTTTAATTTAATATTTAAGTCAAATGAATACAATGTACTATCCAAGAAATAAATATTTTTCTCGATGCAAAGAAACATTTAATTTTGAAACATGGAGAATATTTTTGCGGAGCTTGGACACGTAATATTTTTTTGAATTTTTAATTTATTGACTAGTCATTTTTAGATTTGGAGATATCAAGCTAATTAATGAAGATTTTAGGGAAGGGTTTATTCCTGAAGATCTACTAAAGGCAAAGTTAACCCCAACCCTGAAGAAAAAGATACAAGACTTTTTTAAAAATGCTGTTAGAACTGAAATGATTTACGACTATCATGTAAATATTTTAAAATAATTTGTTTTAAATATAAATTGAATGATTTTATTTAGTACAATTTGACTGAAATTCACAAGAATCCACCTTTAAATACAATACCAATTGACGAACAAAAATGTTCGAATGAATCATTTTTTGCTTGGATTTTTGAAAGCTTGGTTAATTTTTTTCAATCATTTCAAAAACAATTTGATAATTAGTATTAATTTATAATGAATCACATTTTTTATTTAGTAATTCTTTTAGATATTTATCTGTTTTCCTTACAATAAACTAAAATTCTATTTGATTAAATAAATTCAAAATCTCATTCAAAATCAAGTTAAAATTAAATCATTAAACAATAAATTAATTGAAATCTTAAATTTATTTCCTACGAGTACAAAAAGTACAGAAAGGATTTTTACTTTTTAATATCCTCATTTTCCAGAGTTTAGGTCTCAACTGTTGGGCGTATCTCCTAAATGTCTCTTCAACGAAAAAATTGTTTGAAGAAAACGGTACCGTAAGTGACAGAGACCGGTCAAGTAGGCCCCGGAACCTTACTTATGAAAATAGTTTTTTCAGAGAGGTTAGAAGCGATCCTTAAATTGGATTTCTGAAATTTGCTGCTGATTTAAAGGTTAAGTTAGCATTGGTATGTATACCGTGGTGAGATTCCTTAAATGTAACGGTTTTAGAATCTCATACAGCCGTAAGAAAGCCTATTCTTACTGAGAAAGATCGGCAAATGGATAATAGTGGTGAAACTAAAAGTTGAATTGATCATTTAATAAATCTTTTTTTTATTTTCATCTCTATATTTGCAAAATTGTGAGATATTGTTTTCTAATAATAAAAAATTTCTTAACTGTTGCAACATACTTTAAAGTGCCGCACAAAAACCAATTTTTTCGAAAATAAAGAAAATTTTATTTTTAGTAAAGGGAAAATTTTTTGAATTAAAATTTACGAAAATTAACTTTTTTTGAATTTACTTATACTTATTTTTCAAATAATATGATTTAAATGCAGCATTAAATTCTAATAATTCAAACATTGAGCAGACCTTAAAAGTTAAAAATACTATTAAACGGGAATAGTAAATATGTTCGCAAAGACGAATATATGTTCGCAGAGAACAATATATGTTCGCACATATGTGCCCATGTAATTTTACTCTTTTACGTTTTTTGAAGTAATTGCGTAAATAAAATTTTTAATTTTAAAAATTATTAAAAATGAATTTGAGATGCGGTAAAGTTAAAGCCGAGCGACTACCCGTAAAAAAGAATCGTCAAGTAAATAAGCAAATAAGAAATTCAAGTTCTATGCCCGATTTAAACTACGCTGCACATGAGAATATTCAACATCAATTTGACTTGGATCAAGAATAATATGAAAATAATCAACAAGAATACGATGACGATATTGACTTCAATTTTAATGAATTTGAGAGAAATGTTGGGATCCATGATCGTACTTTAAATGGGTCCGAGGATGAAGATACTGGTACTGCAAAGAACTGATTCACTCTTAACCAATAAAGACCATTTAACTTATAAAAAATTATATTCAATTATTTTATACAGTGTACTTAATATTGAGTTGACCGATAATCACTCGTAGTAAAAGTAGTTAAATGAAAGTAAAATACTCAAAAGAAGAGCAATTGAGCCAGTAACTCCTAAATCGTGTAAGAAACTAGCAAGAGATTTATCTTAAACCCCATTGCAAATGAATGTAAAGGAAATAAAACTGACTTGCAATGCTAAAAATGTGAAAAATTTGCATGCATAACATGTATTTTTGAGACTAAAATAAAATGAAATAATAGTCAATTAAAAATTTTCTCTTTTTTTTTTAGTAACACTTGAATTAATAAAATTAATTGCTAAAATAAATAAAACCGTCAGCACTTTACCTAGGTCATTTATACGAACTTTGCTTCTAGTGTTAAAAACAAGGACAAACATCTGCTAAACGTTTCTCTACGAACTTAAATGAATTGCACATGTACTACGAATCGAAATATACCGTATTTCCTCAAATAGAAGTAACCACAAATAAAAGAAACTTGCTTGTGTTTCAGTCAAAAATTTTCCTTTATTTAAGTTATTTTTCTAGAGAATATGTGTCTTGTTTAAAAGAAAATTTATGAATCATCTCTCATGTAAAACATGCATTTTTCTAGTTTTTAATAGAAGAAAAAAATAGCTATTAATTTCTTTTAATTGAGTCACATTTTGGGAGTGAAAAATTTTCGAATAGAAGAAATCCTTTGATGGCCGAACTTTCTTCTATTTGAGGAAATACGGTACTAGTCGCATTATTTCTTCAAAGAAGTAAAGTATTAGTAAAAATGCAATTAAAATTTTAAATGTAATAAATTAATTTCAGTTATTTGAAATTGTAAATCTAGTTGATCTCACAGCCATAACCATACTTTTTGCAAATTAAAGTTTTACCTTTTCCAGATATTTTAAAATTAATTTTTGAAATATTGATAAAAATTCGAATAAAAAAGGAAGTGATTATTGACACATACTGTGTCACAAAAAAAATATTAAAGAAATATTATGTGTCAATATTACAATAAAATTAACACAATTTAAAAATATTTTAAATAACCTATTGAAATTAAACTTGCATAATATTCAAATGTCCTCTTTTTTGATGTCAAATAAATCACCTCTTTTGTAAAATAAGGAAAATGCTGATCATGAGACTTTTGAGCCTATTATTGTAGTCAAACATGTCATTAATCGAAAAGGTCGACCAAAAAATGAGTTTATCTTCTTTTAAAAAAACTAAAACTAGAAAAAAAAATTGGAATAAGATTATGGGAATATACTTATTGCAAAAAAAAAGATCAAATGCTAAAAATAAAAATTAATGACTATATAAAGTGTAAAGATACAAAAATAATTGTTTTGAACACTTTTTTATTCGTAAAATTTACTTTATTAATAAAATTTATTTTAAAATAAAATCATTTATTATAATTTTAAATTCAATGTTGTGTCATAAAATTTTTTTTTTCGAACATACTGTGTCACTATAAAATTAGTGTCAATAAAGCAACTCTTAAAAAAATTTAATCATTTTGTCAAAACAAAAGCAAGATCTTGGTGTTATTTTTAGCGGCGAGCTGAAAAACTCAATCAAAAAGCTATACACTTCGTTAGTGAGACCACATTTACTAGTATGGAATCTTTTTCTTAAGAAAGACATCGCGATTATTGAAGGTGCTCAAAGAAGAGCAACAATAACCGTAAGTGAATTTAGGAACCTATGATTATTATTTTTGTTTTTTATTATAATTTTCGAAAAGACAAAATTCTGTAAAAAACTGTAAATTTTCATATTTTATGTCTATTGAATCATATTCTTTTTGAAGTTTCGTACAAGCATTTTAAGGCGCCTTTTGTAAAAAACTTGGATTTTAATAAATGCTTTAAAATTTTACTTTTCTTTCTTTTATTGATTGAAACTCCGTAAAAGAAAAAGTTTGTAATTCAACAGAAGTCAGAAAAAAAGTCTGAACAAGTCAAAAAATAAAGGATTCTTTGAATTTAAAAATTACAAGTCACTTATTATTTTTAAATTCAAAGATTAACTGTATTTTATTAACTGTATTTTATCAATAAATTGTTTATTTTTTTGAATAAAAAAACGGAATGATTTTCTCTAAATCTTAAGGCCAGATATTACCTTAAAAATTATCAATATTAAAACTAAATTTGATTTAAAGGTGCACATTTTTTAAATACATAAATATTAAGTTTTTTTATTATATTTATAGCTGTACTATAGAAAAAAAAATTAAACAAAAAATTGTAAAATAATCAGTTTCGTGAATAAAAAATCCAAAACAAATTAACAATTCAGACTCAATAATATATATATATATATATATTTATAGTCATAAAATTTCAATTATGATTTATTTTTAACTTAATTAAAAATTTTAAAAATTCTTTAAAAATATTGAAACAAAAAAAAAGTAGAGTAACAAAAAAAAACAAAAGAAAAGCCGATTAGCACATAAAAATACTATTTTGTAACATTTTTTTTCTATTTACAAAAAAAAACACTAGGTCTATCGAGCCGGACCTGGCGTTCGACTATGTACAAATTTGCATTGTGTTAACTTAATCCAAAAACTACGGCATCTTGGCAAATCAGGCAAATCTACATATGTGCCAACATGTGTCCAAACACGAGAATAATTTGAAATTGACATGTGTGAAAAATTCGACTAAAAAGACGACCAAAAAAAAAGGACTTTTTTCGCTTTCCAAATGAAACACTAATTAAAAATAGAACATCGAAAAAAATTAAAAAAAAAAAACAATTTCACATAACTCTATAAAAAATAGACAAAAAAAACAAAGAAAAAAAAAAGAAGAAAAAAAACACAGGGCTTTAGTTGAAACGATGAAAAGGTGAGATTTTTCAATTTCAAATCGGCGGTGGATGCCACTGAAATTGCGGCACCGCTGAGAACTGGTTGGCCAAGTAGGAGCTCATGGCAGCTGCTTGTGCCGCGTGAGGATTGTGCGAAAATGCTGCGGCAGCAGCGAACGCCGCCACTGGCGTCTGATTCAAGTGGTGCGCCAGGCTCTGATGTGTCGATGCATTGTACAAATTAGACGCAGTGGCGCCCGCTTGCGGAAACCTATACTGTTGATTGTTCGATGCCGACTGATTGTTAACACTTTGACCAGGCGCATAGCTTTGATTGTTGTACACATTTTGAGCTCTGGACTCGTAGCCAGTGCTAGACGACGATTGCCTGCTTTGGGAATTTGTCTTACTTGTATAATTGGCGCCCCCCACTGCCATTTGATTGCCGTGCTGCTGTTGCTGCTGCTGCTGCTGCTGCTGATACTGTTGATGCTGATAGATCCTTGATTGATGCTGGCTGGGAGCGGCGTAATTTTGTGCATAGGCTATTTGTGCAGCTGCACTCCGACTATTCGCTTGGGCGTAAAAATCGCCGCCTTTTTGATAATTAGTGTATGCTTCGGCGTAGCTAGACTGCAGTTGATTTGTAGCTATTTGTTGCTGCTGCTGCTGTTGCTGTTGTTGTGGCTGCTGCTGCGTTTGTGGTTGTGGCTGCGGTTGGTGTTGCTGCTTGGGAAACAAGTTGGAAAATAGAGAGGAGTGCAGTGCATTGGTGACCGGATTGTTGAGGAGACTTGGCGACGCATAACTGGGAGTCGGGTTGGTGGTGTTGGCAAGGGTCTTTGGGTGTCCTGTTGTCGACGACGACGAAGAGCTGCTTTTTTGTTTTTTGCTGAGAGATTTTTTGTCGCTCTTGGGCGCGCTTGCTGGCGTGCTTTGTTTGGCGAGTGTGGGCTGTAGAGTGGCGGGCGGCTGTATGCCCGACATAAAGTCGTTATAATGGGCCGAAAAGTGATTTAGATGTGGATGCAAATTTTTGTTGAGAGAGAAGGGATCGGCGAACGGCAGCGAGCTCAGATAGTTGTTTGTGTTGGAGGGCGGTGGCGGCGGTGGCGCGTAAATGCCATGTGTTGGCGTGCTCGCACTCGTCGTCGAATAAGTGTGTGTGCCGAATGGTGTATTAGTGGTGTACGGATTTATTGTTTGTTTGGCTTGGTGCATGAAGCTGATTGTGGGCGCGCTCGACTGATCGAAGCTTTTCGAACTGGTCATCGGTGCTGATGGCTGATAGGCGTTCGGTGTTGGTTGTTGCTGCTGTTGTGTTGTTATGGTGCCGGGCGAATAGTTGTTGCTGTTGTTGTTGCTGAGCAAATTTGAGTTCGAGTTCGACTTGGAGCGATTGAGAGAGTAGCTGGACTGTTGGGAGGATGGGTTTTGTGGCGTGGGTGTACTTGGCGTCGAGTTTACGTTCACTCGGTTGGCTTGTGGCGATTGGGACGTGTTTAGAGCGGAGGAGGCGCGCGGATAAGTCTGTGGACTCGAGTTGCGGTTGACGGTGCTCGCGTAATAGCTTGGGTTGGCCGCGTATTGACTATTTTGATAGTACGCTTGGTTGTAGTTGGCCTCCACTGACGACGAACGCTGCTGCTGCTGCTGCTGCATTTGATCACTGTTGCTGTTGTTGTTAGTGTTAGTGTTGCTCAAGCTGACAGGCGATATCATTTGTGTAGACGAGGACGAAGTGGACGACGTAGACGACGGGTTTATACTCAACGATTGCTGGTTCTGAGCGGACATGGACGACGACGATATTGACGACACGGACGACACTGTTGACGGCGGTGTCATTATTATCGGATTGTTTTTTATTATTGAAGTCGTTGCCGTAGCGGTATTCGTAGCCGTAGCGGTAGCGGTAGCGGTAGTCGTAGAATTTGTGGAGTGCATCAATTGCAGTTCATTGTTGAGAATTGGATCGTTTTCGAGATCGAAGTGACTGGGCTGATTGGAATTGTCCCAGTTGAATTGGGAGGTGAGCTCAGTGGTTTTTCGATCGTAGGCGTCGTCGGCCATGTGTTTGCTATTGGCGCTGTTGGATGGTGGTTGTTTGGCGGACGATGATCGCTGAGGCTCGCCGTGTTTGTGTTGTGCGACATTTTCGATCTTTTGCGAAATCATCTGACTGTTTTTGTTGTTGTCGTCATCGTGGTCGTGGTCAGCGTCATTCTGGTTGCACAAATGACCGGTTTGGTTGTCCAGTTTTTGTTTTTTCGACAAATCGTTCTCATTCTCGTCCTCATCGTTTTTGGCATTTATTTGACCGAGTGGTTTGGCCGCGTCGGCAAACGGGTCCTCTTCGAACGGTATCTCGAACCTGGTCAAACCAGCGTACTCAGTGCTGTGACCACCGCCACCGCCTCCGCCACCACTACCACCACCGCAACCGTTCGAACCATTCGATAGACTACTCTGGCTCGATTGATTGCTTTGTTTTTTGATCGATTTGGGCCGGCCACGCTTCCGCTTTTCGCCACTCTCGCCGTTTACGGACTTGTCCGACGTGTTCAAATCCACCGCAGCCACACTAATAGTGGCGGCCGGCTCTTCGTCCACTCTAACGCGTTTCATAGTGCTCTTGGCGGCGTTCATGTTGTTTATGTTGTTGCGCGAGCGCTTCCTGTTCAAACTGGTCAACGAAGCTATGGTCAACTCTTCGTGCTCGTCGTCGTCGTTGTCAGTGTCGTTTTTGTCCGACACGACTGCCAAATCGTACTCGAAATCGTCGCCAACAGCCGCAGTGGCCGCCGCGGTCGACTCTTTTTGTTTGCTGTTTGTGTCGCCACTTTTGTCGACCAGCTGCTGGAATGTTTCGGTCAAAAAATTCGAATTCTCGTCATCGTCCGGCTTGGCTGCCGACTCGCTTTTTGTCTTTTCGACTAGTTTATTTTTGACACTGGCCGGCTGGGACGGCTTGGGCGGTCGGCCGCGTTTCTTCACCGTTTGACGATTGTCCGGCTTGAGGGGAGTGCGCGAGACCACTTTAGCCTTGGGTTTTTTCGTGTCGACCAACTCGAACATGTCGTCGTCGATTTCGTCGTCATCGTCGTCGTTTTCGTCCGAGTCGGATAGCGACGTCGATTTTGTCTTATCGGCGGTGGTCTTGGGCGCCACTTTGGTCTTTTTGCAAATAACCGGCGTGTTCAAACTAGAGGTCTTGTCGGCGCTCTTGGCGATCATGTTGCTAATGGACAAATTGGACGAAGTGTCCGACGACGCAGACAAATTTTGTGCCGTCTCTTCTAGCAAATCGAGCAGAAAGTCTTTGGGCTTGGGCTGTTCGATTTGATCGAGCACTTTGTCCAGCTCGTTCGGCTCGAATTTGAGTTTTTCTTTGGGCTTGGGCAAAATTTTTTTCTTCGGACTCGATGTCTTTATGCTCTCGACGCTCTTTTTGTTCTCAGTGCTCTCACTGTGCTTCGTGTTCATGTTTGTGGTGTTTGTGGTGTCGTCTATTTGAAAAAATTGCTCCAGCGAAGGCATGCTGGCCACTTCGTTCGTCGATTTTTCCGCTTCTTTTTTGTGCGTCAACGCCGCCTCGAATTCCACTGCCATCAAATTAGTGTCGATCAAATTCAAATTTTCGGTCTTGGTCTTGGCGGTGGCGCACTCTTTGCTCTTCGGCTTAGAGCACTTTATTTTATCGTCGACCACCACTTTTTTCGGATTTCTGGTGATGGCCACTTTGCCGACCGGTTGCTTAGCAACCGTTGCTATGGGCACCAGGGTGAACTGAGAGTCGTGGGAGGACGAGGCGGCCGGCGTCTGACCCGGCGACAAAGTGCTGCCAATTGTGTGAAACTCGTTGGGACTGAAGATCATGGAGGCCGCTTTTGACAATATGTCGTTTGACTCGTGATCAGTGCTCAGCTTGATGGGCTGCGCTAGACTAATGGGTTGCTTTGGTGCAGGCTGAATGGCTATTTTGTTATTGTTGCTGTTATTGTTGTTGTTGTTGTTGTTCGATTGGGCGACTGGCTTAGGCCGAATTTCGCGCGGTTTTTTGGCGCCATTGGCCACTGGCTGTAGTTTGGCAGGCTCGGGCACAGGCGCAATCGGTTTGACTGGTGCTGCCGATGACTGGGCTGGTTGCGGTGGTGGCGTCGCTTTTGTCTTGATCGGCTGCCTCGGCTTGAGGGGCTTTTTGGCCGCTGGTTGCTTGGCTAGAGGCAATTTGGGGTTGGATGTGATGACGGGAACGAGCTGCCCGTTGGATATGATGTAGGCGGTGGGGTTGGGCGCGATCGGCTTGCTCGGCGAGGCTTTTTTGGCCGGCGACTGTTTCAGCAGCGAGTTGAGGTCCAGGTCTGTGGTGGTGGCGGCGCCGGTGGCAGCAGCGGTGTTAGTGGTGGTGTTGGCGGTGTTAGTTGTGGTCGAGGTCGGTTCGGTGGAGGACGACGAGGCCGTGCTGGAGCTGGAGGCCGCGTTGCCCTTGGCCATCGGAGGCACTAGAATGGCCGTGCCCGACGACGTTATTATGAAGCCGCCTTGGTTTATGTTGGGTATCGAGGTGAGCGGCGCTTTTGTTTGGTTTGTTTTGGTCTGGTCGTCGCTGGTCGACTCGTTAAGCGACGTGTCTTTGGACGACGACGAATTGTTCAAGTTGGACGACGACGAGAGCTTTTTTTCCAGCTCCGAGTTGCGCTGCTCGAGCAGCATTATTTTTTCTTTGAGCAGTTCCAGTTCGCCTTTTTGGTCTTTTAAGATTACAAAAATTAGAAAAAAAAAATAATTTTTTTCAAAAAAAAATGCTGGCTAATTACTCATAGATTCTTTGAATTTTTGAAGTTGTTCGAATACGGAGCTGATTAGTGATGACTGATCGGCGGCGCTGTTCGTGCCGTCCGCTGGGTTCGACATTAGATCGGCGAGGGAGCCTGACGCGCTGCCCTCGCTCGGTTTCTCCTTGAAGCTTGACGACATTTTACTTTATTTTCATAGCGAACAAACATAAATCGGATCACTCGATCACTTCGGATAGACTCATTCCGTTTTTTAAACAAACAAATGAGAGATACAAATCTGCAAAACAAAATAAAGTGTCATTAATTAGCGAGAGCTATGGACAAACAGAGAGATACATGGAGAGAGAGAGAGAGACGGAGACAAAACCGTGGGCTCACTAGCTCACACATGTAGAATTAATTAGAGCACAGGTTAATCAATAGACAGGTATATAAATATGGATATGTGTGTGTGAGTGTGTGAGAGTGGAGTGGGCTGGATTTGGCCGGACTAGGGCAAATATTCGACCGTCATTTTTGTTTTAGATTAGTTTCGTGTCGAATTCTAGATTGACATCGTAGGGATTAGGCATTTCTGTAGCGCAATGAAACGTTTTATGAAAACGAAATTTAATAGTTATCATAATAAATTAGGAATACTTTTTTTTGTTAATTTATAATTTTTGTTAGCTGGCAATTATGCTCTTCGACAAAAATCATTCACTCACTCACTCTTCACTCTCATACACACACACACACAATCAAATGAAAAAAAATTAATTAAAGAATTTTATTTTATTTTCAGTACAACTTGAATTCATAATTTATTCGCCATTATTCTAATTGAACAAACAAATTGCTCAAATGCTGAAATATTTTTGTCGTATTCGAAAGATCACTGCTCGCGATCCTTCCTCTCTCTAATTTCAATTTTATAAATTATCTAAACTATCTGCTGCCTCACGTATTTTTGCTCGATCAAACAATTTCAATCAAATTTAGTCTGGATATGTGAACTCCGGGCTCAAATTACTTAATCTTGAATTTACAATTGTTTATTTGTGTATCTGTACCGAGCTAATGCTCCTTTAGAAAAAAGTAAAGATCAAAATAAAATAAAAATAAAACATTAGGTAAAAATTTTTACTTGGCTTTATGAAGAATGATAAAGAGTGTGGGATAAAGATTTAACCGCAAGCTAATTGATATTTTAGCAAATGACACCAAGACATATGATCATTAGCGATGGAATCAGATGAATATACTGACGAGTTCACTATTAGAGAACAAAGCAATCAGAACATTTCTAATGTGATATATTATTAATTTGACTTAGTCCGATTTTGGTGGTTTCCTTGAGCAACACTGTAGAGACTAAACCCAGAATAAAACTTCTTAAGAAAACTAATTTACGAAAAATCTCTCGTAAAATTTTGATAATTTTTACTTAATCTTTTAAATTAAGTTAAGTGAACAAAATAGAAAAATTTTTTTGAAATTATAAAAGAGCTTCCTTAAGTTATCCATAAAAAGGACGTCATTCTAGTGTTAAAAGAGGACAGAGAACGCGCTCTTAAGGACATGATAATGGGTCCGTTAACATATCTGACAATTTAAAATAGAAATTACCTAATCTTGGTTAAACAATTTTTTTTACTTGGCTTTGTGGCGAACCCGTTGATTTATGCTTCATTTAATTTAATTTACAAAAAATTAGAAAAATTTTTTTATTTTTCACCAAATCAGAAATTACATTATTTTTCCAAAACCCTCTGGAAAGTTAAATTAAAGAAAAAATTTACGGAATTGAGACTAAAGCCGTAGGACTTAGTTTTGCTGCACAGATCTTTCAAAAAAAATAACCAAAAAAATTTACGGTTCACTTTTTTTAGCCAGAACCAAAGGCCCGCCTTCCTGCGTCTTCGGTTTTGGTGCAACTTTTTGTGTTCATTCAAGCAAAAATTAGAGCTAATCTCTAGGACTTTTCCTTCGATATGCACAACCGTTCAAATGGATACGGTGGTCCGTATCGGAAATTTCGTTAAAAAACTAATCCAATTACTTTTATTAAACAAAATTTTTTAGAATAGTTGTCCTTCAAGTTAAAAATTAGTTTTTTTATGGAATTTTCGTAATTTTGCTTGAAAGAACACAAAAAGTTGCACCAGAACAGAGGACGCAGGAAGGCGGGCCTTTGGTTCTGGCTAAAAAAGTGAACCGTAAATTTTTTTGGTTATTTTTTTTTGAAAGATCTATGTAGCAAAACTAAAAATCCTACGTATTAAGTCTCAATTTCGCGTAAAAGAGCGTAAAATTTTGTCCTAGAAAACACTTGAACGGAGGTTATTTTATTAATCCTTCGTGCAATAAAGGGTGATCCGTGTTCTAGCAAAAACTGTTTTAGTGGTAGTATTAGTAGTAGTTTTCTGCGACAAGTCTAAACCCTTGTAGAACAACACAAGTTATATTTGGTTAGCTTGTAGAAGCATTGCTGCTTATAACAGAGTTTTTTTATACTCGCTACTTACGTCTTTCGACACCACTATTTATAGTCTCTTGACTTGCGAGTACTGACGCGTTCCCATAGAGAGATAGTCGCTGTTCTAATGCCAGGTTCTATTTTTTAGATGAATGGTAACAACCATCTAGAGAAATGATTTGGCGATGAACTCAAACCAGGTGACAAATAGAAGCACAACACCGAAAGCACAAGCTCGAATCCATAATTTATAGTTTTTTTTTTAAAGTTACATTTATTTAACTAGACTTGGATTCGAACCCGTACTCTCAGTCGCATTAAGCTGTTGTTTTACCCACTACACTACCACCTCTCTAATAATAAGCGAGATGTTAATAGATCTCTCAAAATATTGACATTAGCATGCTGATTAACCTTGAAATTATTTTAAATTTAATTTATTTATCTAAAAAAATTAAAAAAAAATTTTCTTATTAATTTTTTTTTAAAAAATCAGAAATTATTGGTTATATTTTAGATAAATATGTTATTGTGAATTTATGAATGAAAAAAAAAAACAAAAAAAAAGAAAAAACTCAATGATTTTATTTGAAGCTCAAACATGGTTCTGTAAATTGAAATATTGGTCTCTTTTCTATCCTAATTGATAATGGTGAGGCGCTCATCTCCTTTTCTAGTACCAACGGCTCCGATTTTACCCAGAGTTTGTCATCTACACTGCAATTATTCCCCAGTCGAAACCGGTCATTAAAGTCTATCTTTTTGCGAAAAGTATCAGGAAAAGTTTCCTACTCAAATGACTCTTTAATCTGACATTGTGAATTTTTGAACAAAAAAAATTAAAAACCTTAACAGCTTTTTTTCTAATACCTCAAAATCGGTTTCGAAAATTGCACCAGCTGATAATTCAATGCATCACCTGAATTAAGTTCCAGCAAATACTCTGAAAACTAATAATTATGCTATTTTTAAACTTAAAAGAAAATATTTAAATTTAAAATTTTAACAGAAGCTCAGTTGATACAATTTACAAAACCGATTTTGAGCATTTAGAAAAAAAGCTATTTTATTTTTTATTTTTTTTTTCAAAAATTCACAATGTCAGAATATCAGAAATTAAAGATAAAGAATTCTCAGAAAAATAATTTTGCAACATTTTTTTACTCAAATTAAAATTTATTATTTGAATAAATCAAATCAATAATCAAATCCGATCATTTTGATGCTTTATTTATTGTCCTAGTGGCACATGAAAAAAATTATTTTAGGTTAAAAAAATTTTTTATTGCTAATTTTTATTTATAAATAAAAAAGTAAAATTATCTATTCGTATATTTACTCCAAGAATAAATAATGAATTTATTTTTTCTGATTGCATAGTATTTGTTCAGAATGTAATAATTATATTTTTCAATAAATTAATAACAATAAATGACACAGTAAGTGACACATATGTCTGTGAATTACATATATTGTACATTTAATAAAACTCAATTTTACAATTCCTTAAATTTGATCATTTCAATCAGAGTTGTTTAAAAGTCCCAAAAAAAAAAGTCCAAGTCTTTAAATGTCTTCACAATATTCTAAATTTTATCGCTTTAAGTCTTTGCTCAGGCTTTTGGAAAAAAAAAGTCCGGACTTGGACTTGACTTGAGACTTGTGACTTTTAAACAACTCTGATTTCAATTCAGCTAAACGCGAAAAATGTTTTTAAAGGAAGAGACAAATTGATCCCGAAAAATGCAGCAATTTTTATTATTTTTACTCACAGACATTTTTCTTTGAGTAAAGAAAATAAAGATTCAAGTTTAATTTTAACATCTTCATAAAATGATTTATCTTTGATTTTTTGAAATTTAGTAAAAAATAGTTAGCCAGAAAAAAAAATTTCAATTCAAAATTTAAAACTAAAAATTAGCTCTGAAAATGCGAAAAATATTGTTGGATCTATTGCTTGATTCTGCTTATCTTATACAAATTCTTTGCAAATTTCACTAAGCATTTATGTTTTTTTATTAAAAAAGTTACTCAAATTTACTAATTTGAAATAATCGAGTTGAAAAAAATTTAAATACTAGGACAAAAAAGAAAGAACAGAACGAATCTAAGTTTTATAAAATCAATCTTTAAAATTTTTACCCCAATTTTTTAAAGCGTCTTAAATTTTTTTTGATTATTTTAACTTTGGACTAGAATTTTACATCATGATCAGTTTTTTTACAAATTAATTAATTAAGTTTTTAGGCTGTGGTAACTGCATAATTGATCCATTAAAAATCAAATTTGAGTGATTTTATTTGAGTTTGAAAAATTCTCAAAATCGTTGCTAACTTTATTGAAAAAAATGGGCTTTTTTCTTGAATTTTTTTATACTAGATTTCACATTCTGAACACCATAATGTGAAAGAAATGAAGGAAGACTAAAGATGACCTGGAGAAGAGCAGTTAAAAATGAGCTGAAAGAGATGAAAATCACATTGAAGCAAGCAGAAATTGTCGTCAAGGTTAAGGTAGAATGGAGGGGACGTGTTGACGTCTTTTGCTCCACAAGAAGTTGAAATTAGAAAGGTAAGAAGAAGAAGAAAATTCACATTTGTCTTTATTTTGAAATAAATGTTATCATATACAATTCTAGACTTTTTTGAATAAAAACTTGGAGAAAAATCCTGATTCTGTAATTATTGAACTCCATAAAATTAAAAGCTTTAAAATTTTTGTAATTTCCAAAATTAATAATTAAATCAAATAAATTATAGATTTCGCATTTCATATTCTAATGCTGGCTTTAAAGAAAATTTTCTGAATTTTAACCGTCTTTAGTGTTCAAAATTGTAATTTATAATCACACATTATACAATCCATATCTTGTTTAGGTGAGGTTCAAGTCTTTTTTTGGATAATGAATTCGAAAAACATAGCTAATCTTGCTCTTACTTTCTAAAATAGCTTCGTTCGAAGCTTTTAAAAAAATCCTTCTTCCTTTTTCCGTTGTTGCTGTTTTGCATAATAAGCATCAAATTTAATGAAACTAATTGACTTTATTTTACTTATGAAAAATTAAAAAAAACTTTCAAACAGTTTTCACAAAATAATAAAAATTTAAATTTAATTTGAATATCTTAATGGAATTAATTAATTAATTTATCTTAAAGCAAATCTCATGCTGGATAAAAAATATCAGTAAGAAATTTCTGATAAATTAAAGCTAGAAATTTAATAAACAAAACTTAATTCTTGACAAAATAATTTAATCAGCTCATTGAGACATAAAAAAAAATTTACTCTTTTGGGATATAATAGAAGAGCATAGATCTCCGAAAAGCATTTGAAAAACATTTCCTCCCTACTCTAGCTACAAAATTTTTACCATAATAGCCTAACACCCATAAAATGTTTAATTTGAAGAAATTATTATAAACTTTATTAATTTTAATTCATTAAGTAAGCTGGTTTTTCTTTATTTTAAAAGCTAAAACATTTTGATTTTGACTCTCTTTTCAATTCACGTTCACAAATTTGATTGTATCCTTGACTTTAAAGTTTCAAGATAAATTTAAATTTTTTCGTTAAATTTTCTCATAAAAATGGCTTGTAAATAGAGGAAGAAAATAATTTGAAACTTTCGAGATATTTAATAATTATGATATTAGTAGCGTAGGCAACAAGATAAGATTAAGTTTATTGTTTTATTTCTGATTCAAAATTAACCTGGTAACTAAAGAAAGGCCTGAATGGTATTTAACAAATAAGTATTTTATGTCCTGAAGTACTACGAAATAATTTTTAGATTTAAACACTTTAAATAATGTTCTAACATTTGCTAAAATTTACAAAAATGAAAAAATTGACAACTCCCAAAAAATCAAGTCAAAACGGTATTGTTTTCAATAAAAAATTATCTAAAAATAAATTTAAATTTAAAAAATAAAATCAATAAATCCAATTTTTTCTGACATACAAAATTATCGACAACTGATTAAAATGCAACTTAACCAGTTTAAAACATATTTAAAAGCGATCATTAATAAAAGTTTTACTTATTTATTTAATTTATACTGCACCTTTTAGGCGACTTAAAGATGAAAAAAAAGGTTTAAATTAATAAAATTGAAGTTGATATTGATCAAGTTGCTGATTTATTCAGCATGTCGTATATAATCTCCTTGTAGTATTAACAATTTACTTGATCCTTACAGAACAAGTCACACAAATGAACAATCTTTCTAAAGAGCACAGGTTTGTCTGTTTGAGTAATTTTTGACACATAAAATTGATTGAGTGCAGCTGAAAAAACTTAAACATCTGCAGTAAAAGGATCTAAATCAATTACTTTTTCAACATCTTTTGATATTTTTAATAAAAAAAAATCACTTTGAATATTATTATTGTTCAAAAATTGTACAAAATTCTACTTTTTTTACAATAGATAAAATTAAATTCTCAATCTTGAGTAAAACAAACTCGGGAAGGAATAATAAGATTATAGATTAAAAAAGCAAAATTTAATAAAAGATAATAAAGCATCACATTTTAGAGATAATTTAGCATTGTAATAGTTAAAAAATAAATTAGGACAATTTTTTTGATTCAAAAAAATACCAAAAATAACGTTTTTTTAAGTTTTTTAAATATTTGCATTGTTTTGTTGCATTGACTTGGTGAAATTTTTTAAAAAAGAATACCAGATTAGATAAAATTAATAAAATGTAACCATTAAATACCCAAATGAAGTTAACACTCAAAGGACGGTCGGGTTTATAAAACCCTTTTAGCATAGTTTTTCAAAAATATCTAAATAATCGATTCTCTTGCAGTCCTCAACTTTTTTATAATTGTTTTTAAACCAAAAACTAATAAAATTTTTTGATTATCAAAAAAAAAATTTGAATTTTTTCTGCAAAAAAAAAAAAATATACCTTAAGGACAATCGGGTTAATAAAACCCGACTCTAAAATGTCTTGTATTGACGCATTAAAATGTGTTGTAATTTAAAGTTTTGCAATAAAATATTAATTTTAATCTAAATTTGATTATTATATACTAAAATTTAGAAAATTTATCATTTCTAAGAGAAGAAGCTCTGAAGAATATTTTGGGCATTATGAATTTTTCTCCTCAAAATAAAACCAAAATTATGAATATTTTCTTTTTTTTTTGATAGCTCTATACTTATTTTTCATTTTAACATTGGAATTTTTTTTCCTGATTAAGATATTATCATAGAAAGTTGTAATTTGTGTTTATTATTAAGTTTATTTAAAAAAAATATAGGTTTTGGGTATAATTTATTTATTATAACCGATTTTTGAAAGTCGGGTTTTATAAACCCGACTGTCCTTAATGGTATAAAAAAAATCCGTCCTTTGAGTGCTAAAAGTACTTTTTTTCTAGGATTTGTATTAGAGGTAATTTTTGTATGCTAAAATTAATTATTCTTCCTAATAAAACTTTTCAAATGATCAATTTATTTATATCTGAAAATTAAAAAAAAACTCAGTAATCCAAACCATTAGTTTAAAAATATCATATCAATGTTAATTATAACTTTCATAAAAATTCCCATAATTAAGCTTAAATAATTAAATAGTTAAATCTAAAACCTTTTTTGCTATTTTTAAACTTCTCAATTAAAAAAAAATTATTTAATACTTTTTTTTAAATTGAATATTATTGATATTTGAGTCCAACTTTAAAAAAATGATACATTCTACTTGATATCTTTGGAGTGAAGATATTTTTATAACAGATTCGTCAAATATCATATTTTTACTTGAAATTAATTAAACTAGTCATTTCTAAAATATAAATAAAAAAATGAATCTAGAATAATTTGATAAATTAAATAAAATTCATAAATTTAATCGATTAAATCGATAAAACTAAACATTAATCACAGATTTATTTTTCAAATTATTTATCTGAAACCTAGAAAATCAAAACTAACCTAACTCAAAATTTTAATAGAACACTTAAAAAACATTTTCTAAAAAACATGCTAGAATTGAATGTCAGAGCCAAGTGATTATTATTTTAATATCTGTTAATAAATTAGGAAAAAAAGTTTTCAGGTCATTTTTATTTAGACAAATTACCTCGATTTATTTAGAAAAAGTAAGTTGATATTTAACTAAAATATTTATTTAACATTAAGTATAAATGTATAAACTCACCGGTAAATTAAATTTTAACAACAAATCAACTAAAAAATTTCAAAAAAATTTAATTAATCTTAATTAGTTTTTAAAAACATTTTTATTTTCATTAGAAATAAAATTTTAGTATAAATCTACTCAAATATACGGAAGTTAATTCTTGAAATCGATAAAATTTATAATTTAGAGTTTTTACTTTTAATAAAAAATAAAAGACATATTTTTAAAATCCATTTATTAAATCAACTTCCTATTGATAATAATTTTGAATGAAAGCTTTTGTAAAGACGAAAAATCGAGTTGTTTTTTATTTAATCAAAAGTTTACATTAAAACTAATCACAGTCTGACGAAATGTTAATAAAGTATTAGACACATTAATCACTAAACATGGAAAATAATTACATACATAAAAATAAAGATGCTTCTATAAGGTGATAAAAATAGCTTTTGAATGTGAACTTGGCTCAGAAAGCTTAAAATAAATGTAAAATTTCAATATTTTTAGACTTTAATTAAGTCTTAAATATCTAAAATTTATTGATTATAATTAATTTGAATTTGGAATTCACAAATAATTATTGACTAGTTAGAATTATATTTTAGAATCAAGTTGAAAAATTTATGCGAAAAATCACAAATTCAAAACATTTAAAAAAAAAGACCTAAAACCAGAATAATAACTGATCAAGTTAAAAAAATAAAAATGAAACATTAAATAAATTAGTTTTATTTAAATCTGAAACAAACTCTAATCAATATGCCTCAAGAATGTTTGTAAACCCTTAAAATCTAAAATTCAAATACCTGATAATATTTTGCAATTTAAGGAAATAAAACGTTTTAAATATAAACAAATAATTAATTTTAATTAAAGAATAAGTGTAAAACTCGATTAAAATCTTAAAAGAAAAAAAGAGGAAAATAAACAAAAGCTACTTGACTCATTAAATTAGGATTTTTAGGAGATTGTGCTTGAAAAAAATTAAGATCTTACTTAATAATAATTTCTATACATTAATATCGGAATTTTTTGATCTCATAAATATCTATAAAATATCTATAAAATTTAACTCGGGGTGCTGGTTTATAAAATATTGAAGATTTTGTAGAAAATTATTCTGTCATAATGACTTCCTTATTTCTTAATATTCTTCAGGTACTATTATAATTTTAAATTATATTTATTTGTTATAAGAATTTTGTTGCCTTTAGTTTTAATTTTGAATTATTTTTATTTGAATACTTAAAATCCCTAAATTTTAATATTTTATGCTATTTAGATGAATTCTTAGTTAAATGCTAATCTTAATCTCTGTCGCTAGCTGATTTTAAATTGACTGAATAAACCAATACTTCCATGAGTAATAATAAAAAGCTCAAAAATAATTAAACGCTTACATAATTTAATTATATGCTAAAATTTTTGCCTACTCTAATGAAGTTCTGTAAAATATGAACTTTAAAATTGTTGTTTGAAAAACTAGAAATTTATCAACAAAATTTACGAATTCAGTTTAAAAAAATAATCTATTAATAACATTTTTTGTAAAATTTATTCATTTGAGTAAATAAATAGAAACCGAAATCTAAGCAAGTTATAGTCACAATTATTGACGTTTAACATAACAACTTAAAAAAAGGTAATTTAAAAATATAAGTTAGTTATAAAATACATTCATTTAAAATTACTCATTGAAATTGTGATCTTTAAGTGTCATGTAAAAGTGTCGATTATGCTTGTTTTTTATTTGAATATTAAAATTCCCTAAAACAGAACATTAAAAATATTTCATATGGTTTAGTCTTGATTTAAAAGAATAATATATAACTTTCTACAAGTAATGGAAATATTTATTTCTTATAGATATCAAAAATTCAACTGTTTACTAAAATCCACGAAAAAGTTTTTTAAGTTTGTGAAATCTCAAAAATATTTTAATTAATTTAACTTCAAAAATTTTACAGCAAATTTATTAGCTTGATATTTTTCTTTCAATAGATTTCTTTATTAATCAAATTCAAATTAAGGTAAAAAATAAACATTAATAATAATCAAATAATAATAATAATAAAAATAATCAATTTCGTATTATATAAATGAATTCTAAGAATAAGAAAAAAAATTTATTGAATAAATTCATTAATACTTCATTGATACATATTTTTTTTCAATAATTAGCTTAGAAAAAAAAGTTGATTTATTTTTTTCAGATAAAATTTATTATAAAATTTGAAAAAAAAACGCTAATAAAAAAATATTTATGTTAAAAATATGTCTATGTTTAGAGGACAGCAAGAATCTTCTTTAATTATTATAATATAATCAAAGAGTTTTTCTAACAATTACTCAGAGAAAACATTAAAAGCTCTGATTTTTTAAAAAATATGTTTTTAATTACTTAGCCACATAATATTTTTTAAAAATATTTTTTGAAATCATTTGAAGATGAAAATGTAGTTTATTTTTAATTTTTAATTTAATACATAGGAAAATGATCACTTTTTTGTTTAATTATTTAAAAACACTTGATAAAATAATTTATTTAAAAAAAATTAAGATAAAACTAAAAAAACTTGAATTTCAAAAGAAAAATCTGAATCATTAGTATGCTTGATTTTTTTTTACGGTTGTTTTATTTTTACTTTTCACTTTTCATTTCGTATCATAAATAGTTGGTATTTTACTTTATTTTAGGTCACATTATTTTTAATGTTTAAAGAAAATAAATGGAGTTTATTAATAAAATTTAATTTAATTTTTATAAGAAAATAAAACCAAGAGAAAACTTACTTTTCAATTTTTTTAAATATCTTAAAATTTTTTAAAATATTTTGACCATCACTAGCCCTAATAATTTTTAGAAAATATTATTGATTTTTTTAAACTATACTGAATGGAATTAAAGTCAGAGAATTCAGAGATTAATTAAAAAAATGAAATTAATCAAATAGAAATTTTCATTTTGAACAAGTAGTAAGTTTTTACTACTTTAATTTTGATTATAAAAATTTTTAAATTAACTTTTGTTCAATAGATTTACAAAATTGAAAATAATAAAATTCTATAGATACTATGAAAAAGAAAAAGTTGGTTTAACATTAATGCTCAATCTTAATGATTATGGATAATTATTTTTCACTTGTGATGTCATCTTATAGCGATAGGACAATTCTCATCAAAGCATTCAATGTCATCACTTTGAATATTTTTGTTAATTAGATGAAAGCTCAATTAGTTTTAAAAATAAACTGAACTAATAATTAAATTGAACAAAAAAAAATCAGCTCATAAGAATATTCTGATATGTAAACCGTATGATTATAATTTATTGTGGTTTCTCAAAATTGCTTGCAAAAAAACAAATTCTATTGCTCATAAAGAAGATATTTCGAGCATCAATCGATTAGAGGTCAATTCATAATTTTAGTTTATATTCTATCTATTGGATTATACACCTAAGAACCATTTTATTAAAATAAAATAAAATATTTCAATTTTTTGCTAGCTTAAAAATTATCTATAAATTCTCTTTGAATAAAAAATTTTACCAGCTTAATAAAAATGGACGCTAAGCCAAAAACAATTGATTGTTTGTTTGCCAAAATTTGCAAGAACCTAAAATCACATGACAAAGAGCTAAATGAAAACTTCATTAAATTGACCACCAATTTCGACAGATTCAAGTTCATTTGGCACATAGGCTTCATTGGCAAAGAGCTCGACTCGCTGTTCAGCAACACCAGCTTTAGTCCAAAAGACACGACCAAAGCAAGTGCATTTCGCCAAGAGGGAAACGACCAGTTCAAAACAAAAAGCTTCTATGACGCTCTAGTAAAATATAACTCTAGTCTCCAATTTTCTTCGCCCAACCAGTCCGAAAACAACTTGGCACTGGCATATGCCAACAGATCAGCTGTTTTTTACCATCTGAACGAGTTCCAGCTTTGTCTAAATGACATTGAATCGGCAATAAAAGCCGGTTATCCTCAAAAGTCTAGGCCAAAATTAATCGAAAGGAAGCTTAACTGTTTACTCAAGCTTGAGCAATACTCTTCAGGTATTGAGATAATTAAAGCCGAAAAAATCAACCTAAATGGCGATGTATGCCAAAATTTTGAAAAAAAATTCAAATCTGGTCGCCAGGATAAAAAGCTCCCTCATCCAGAACAACAATTTTATTTAGAAAATTACGGAAACATAAATTTGACCATCACTAGCCCTAATCCTAAAGCTGCCTGTGCTTCTAAATCAGTAGACATCGATTATTCAATCGAAAAGGGTTTTTTCCTAAGAGCAGCCAAAGATATCCAAGTTGGAGAACTGCTGGTAAACGAACCACCGTTTGCCAGCGTGCTAATGGCTAACAAAATTGGACACAACTGCTTCGAATGTATTCTCAAGCTAAATCCTCTAAAAATGAATATTACTTATTGTAGCCAGTGTTCTTTGGTAGTTTATTGTAGTGAAAAGTGCGCTGCAGCTTCATGGAACAACACTCACAAATTTGAATGTAAATACTTAAATTTTTTAATTAATAAGTCTGGTTTGAGCCAAATGGAATGGCTTGCTTTGAGAATTGTGCTTAAGGCAGGCAAAAGCCACCTTTTGTCTTTAAAACCAATGCTTCAAGAATACGAACAGCAATTTGAAAGTTCCCTAAGAGATGGTTCCTGTATGGCTTTTGCCGAAGGAGAAGACAAAATTTACAGCTCGGACTCCTATTTGCCAATATTTAATCTGGTCACCAATTCCCAGGTGCGTAAGCTAAACGATCTATTTCGTCGTTCGTTTGTAGCATTTTTTCTGGTCAAACTATTGGAAAAAGGTGATTTTTTTTATGCAGACAGTGCTGAGGGATTCAAAGAAAACCAGTGGTTTATTGGAGGCTTGATTTTGCGTCATTTGCAGTCGATTTCTTGCAACGCACACGAAATTGCTGAGTTGCATCTTTCAAATGCGAAAAAAAATGCTATGGCTGAATCGTCGGCACAGGGAATCGGTGCTGGCATATTTGCTATACTGTCCCTATTCAACCATTCATGTGACCCTCAGGTAACACGGAATTTTCGCGCATCTAGATGTCAAGTCAGAGCAGTGCAGAATATTAAAAAAGGTGAGGAGATTTATGACAATTATGGCGTGCTTTATGCGGTTAATGAGCTAAAGGAAAGGCGGCAAAAGCTTAAAGATCAATATTTTTTTGAATGCAAGTGCGTGCCGTGCAGAAATGAATGGCCGCTTTATGACAAAATTCAGAGTCAATTGGAAATGGTGAAAATTTTGTGTGTTGATTGCAAAAATAGAAATTTGGACAATGAAGAATGTACTGGGTGTTTGTACGAGTATGATAATATGAAATTACATCAGCACAATGCTCAGACAGCTCTGAGGAACTTTTTAAATATTAATTCTGACTTTGATTTGAATGAAAAAGTCGTCGTTACCACCATTGAAAACATACTGGGCTTTTTTTGCAAATATTTAGGTTTATTGTATTCACATGATGTGTCAAGACCATTTCAGGACTACAATAACTACGAAGAAGCTATAAAACAACTACTTAATCTTATTAATATTAAAAATTAGCTTAATTATTTACTTTTGATTTGTTTAATAAATTTATTTGCGGCTTTTAATATTTAATATTTTAAAAATTAAATTTGACCTCTTATTTATCGGTTACAAAAATTCTTCCTTTTTTAATTAATTAAAATTTATGATAAAAAAAATATAAAAAATACTCCTTTTTTATCTAAAGAATTTTTCTAATTTAGAAATAAGACAACAGATAAATTATCAGCAAGATTTAAATTGATTATTGATTTGTTAAATAAAAAAATTTTGGCTACTATTTAATCCAGTAGCAAAAATAATTAAACTAGTAGCAAATTTAATAAAAAATCGTAGCAAATATTACACGTAGTAAATTAAATAAAAAAGTAGTAAAAAAAGGTTGTTAATAGTAAAATAAATTAATTAGTAGCAAAAGTATTTTTTCAATAGTAAATATAAATTAATTTAATTTTTGATTGATAACTACTCAATTATCAATTACTCAATATAATTGATATATCACTTATTAATGTATATAATGTAAAAAAATTTTGGAATTTAAATATACAAATCTGAAAATTTAAAAACTAAAAATGAGCGATACCGAATCTTCATCTACATCAATTCTCGTGACCCAAAGAAATGAAGAGGACACCGAAAATGATACCGAAATAGAAGAAATTCCCGTTAAAAAAGCAAGAAAAGCAAGCAGAGTTTATAATCATCATGCTGACTTTGAAACTTACAATCAAGCCCTTGATATGATTAAAAATAAATTTGAAGGTTATTCTTGGGCAGCAAAAGAAAACAAAAATCGACAATAGGAGATAAAGAATTTTTAAAATGTTCAAGTTGTGATAAAAGAATTTATATATTCAAACCGAATACAAATTCAAGTGCATCTATTTTTGTTGAAGAAGAAGAACACGTTCATGTCCAGACTGGGATAAAAACTTGATTTGTAAACATGTAATTGGTGTTGCATACAGGTTGAAATTATGTGAATTTCCTGGCTTAGATCTCAATCTTGAGGCAAATAAAAAGCGAGGAAGACGAAAACAAGCTACACCTGCTTTGGTACAACGTATTTCGACTGGTCCAATTAAT
The DNA here is from genome assembly GCA_019054805.1 of Brachionus manjavacas. Lineage (NCBI taxonomy): Eukaryota > Metazoa > Rotifera > Eurotatoria > Ploima > Brachionidae > Brachionus > Brachionus manjavacas. Next base: position 288,014 of record JAHQIY010000007.1, read on the forward strand.
CCAGCTCTACAAAGTTTTAACTACGAATTTCCAATTTCAATGGCTCAATCAATCATTCAAGATCCGCTTTCAAATGAAAATGATAATGATCAAGATCAAGCCGAAAGTATTAATAATGACATTCAAACTATTGTACAACCAACAACATCTTCAAATTTAGCTCCGAGAAAAAGAGGCCGTCCTAGAAAAAATCCATAAAATAACACTAAACAACATTTCTAAGTAATGTGTGAATTTTTTTATTAATAAATATTTGATATAATTATTTACTATTTTTTTTACTACTGATAAATTTATTTTGCTACTTTTACTAATGAATTTTTGCTTTTATTTTTTTTTTTTGCAACGAATTTAATTATTTTTACTACGAAAATAATTTGTAGCCTATAGCTAAATTATATAATTACAAATTAGTAAAAAATAGCAAACGGATATAAGAATTTTGATTCTCTTAATTTACTAATTAATTTTCTTACAAAAAAATTTTGAAATATCGTGTTTAAAATAAAAAATACGATCGTTAACCAAAAAATAAAATATAATTTGATAGTATTATTATATATATTGATAATCGTTATCGTTTTTATGATGATACGTAAATATCGATAATTACGTTACTTCACGTAAATTTTGAAATAAAATATCAATTTTTCTTTTTTTTTATTCTTCTCTTAATTAATGGAAATTGAAATTTAATGTGAAATAAAGCGTAAATATTGATAAAAAGCTTTTTGTTTGGAGCAAATTGTATTTCAGCAATGACATCTGGAATTACACAAGAGGTTCTATTTTTTACAAACGCATCAATTTGTAATACATCGAGATGTAAATTTCATCTTCGTATTCCTTGACCACCACCAATTGAAATTTTATTGACACTTTTGATCGACGTGTCGGTTCTAATTTATAGTTCAACTTAAAAATTTTGATCTAAATCAAAAGCATTACCGAAAAATAAGTCCGAAAATAAGCCAACTTGACATGCAAGTTCATTTAGAATTTACTAGTTCTATAAATACTAGTCTTAGGGTTATTTATTCGTCATTTCCAGCTAAAAAAAAATATTCTTGAACAAGTCTTTAAAATTTTTTTAAATTTTTTCAAGTTCTAAATTAAATATCCGAATTAATCAAATTTTTGTTTTTTTTTAGGCTGTTGTTTTTTAAAATTTATAAATTCAATTAAGAAGTTAAATATTAAGTAAAATTTTTAAAATTGATAATGAAACAAAAAAAACTATTTCAAAACTTCAACTCCGCGAGCTATGCTCGTTGCAGATTATTTATAAAAATTATTTAATTTTTTTGTTTATTTCAGTGATAAAATATTGTTCAAAAACATGTTCGATTTGAATCGCTAATTTAAAGCATTTATTTTTATAATGGCTGTTTTTCTAAACTAACATTCAGGATTGCTTTAAGTTGATTAATATTAAAGGAAAATCAAATTAGAAAATTTTTATTCAAATTAAAAAAAAAAGAAATCAAGGATTTTAATAAAAAAAATTCCAGATTTTTTATCGTCTGGTATTAAACAAGAAACTGGTTTGCTGAAAATTTATTTGATAAAGAACTTCCTTTTCTATTTTATAAAAGTATTCATTTAAACAAATAAAATTAATTTAAAAATAATGTTTTCAGCATTTAACATTCAAGTCTATAAAATTAAAAAAACAATTTTATCATTTATTTTAGAAAAACCTTAATTTTATGGATTCATTGGTCTGACTAACATGAACAAGATTCTCTTAGAGTTAAATGAAATACACCTTTGATAAAAATTTTATTTCTATTTAAATTTTATTTAAAAGCTCAGTTTTTTAAAAATTTTTGATTCATTTTAATTCTTAAAAATATTTAACGTTGCATTCTTAAAATGGTATGTAATATAAAATCGAAAAATATTAAGAAACATTTAAAAAGTAATCTTCTCCTCATACTTACGGTGGTAGCTGTTCTATTAGGGGTTGGTTTTGGTATTCTTATCAAAGATAGAACCAACTTGAGCCAGATCGAAAAAGACTATTTTGCCTTTCCAGGCGAAATATTTTTAAGGATTTTGAAATTTTTAATTTTTCCACTAATCGCCTCAAGTCTTTTGAGCAGCATAGACGGAATCCAAAAGAGCCAAAATGGTATTTTAGTAAAGACAGAAAATAGCCTTTTTTGTGTTAAAATAAATTTTTTTTCAGGTTGGGCAGCAGTAAAAGCTGTTTTATTTTATTTGTTGACCACAATCACATCAATTGTAATCGCTGTTATCATGTGTATCAGTATTAAGCCTGGCGTTCGATCAAGAAATCAAAACGAAACTGTACCTATAAACAGTACAAAATCTGAGATTGATCAAAAATACATCATTATTAATACAATTTTTGATTTAATTAGGTAAACAGAATAACAAAAAAATAGCAAAAATTTTTATTTTTTATTTTTTATTTTTATTAGAAATTTGTTTCCGGATAATATGATTCAAGTGGGCTTACAGCTCTATCAATCGAATGTGAATGTGACTTTAAACAATGGTAATTTAATAACAGCAAAATAATTTTAAGTTAAAATTTCAAATAAAATTTTTTAAAGAGTATTTTTTGGTTGCGGGATCCAGACCAGGCTTGAATATAATCGGACTTGCTTTTTATACATCAATATTTGGCATTGTTGTATCTAAAATGGAAAACAAAGGAGACATTTTAATCAAGTTATCCGATATTATCTACGAATCATGTATCTACATTATAACCATTGTTATGTGGTAAAATTTTTAAATTTTTTATTATCTCATTTTTTGTTCTCTTGTAGGTATTCACCAGTTGCAAATTTTTTTCTAGTTTGTAATGTAATTTTGAATTTAAAAAACGTGAACGAACTGTTTGTCACTATACCATTTTATATTCTTACTTTGTTCGTAACATTAATATCACAAGCCATAGTAGTCGGTCTTATTTATTTAATTCTAGTTAGAAAAAACATTTTTCTATATTTAAAAAATATCCTTACTGCATTAATGATGGCTTTTGCTACATCATCAAGGTAAACTTATTTTAAAAGAGTTCCTTATTTTGATATTTTTACTAGTGCGGCTTCACTTCCAATCACTATCAAATGCGTGGAGCAGAAGAACAAAATTACTAAAGCAATAGCTAGATTTATGCTCACAGTTGGTACGTCAATTAATGTTGATGGCACTACCATGTACACTTTGGTGGCAGCTCTTTTCATAGCTCAATTTAATCAAATTGAATTGAGCCCAGTAGATATTTTTGTAGTTAGTGTCACCGCTGCTTTCGCCTCAATTGGCTCTGCCGGAATACCAGCTGGTGCAACATTGGCTCTTTTGGCTAGCCTAAGTGCTTTGAATATTCCACAAAAAGAAATAACAATATTTTTGTCCCTAGATTGGTTAATGTAATTCTTTAAGCTTTAAGTTGGCATTGTTTTTTTGTCTAAAAATTTTTGAAATTATTTTTACACTGCCTATTTTGGAAATTATTTTTTAATTTAAATTTTTTTTTCAAAAAGGGATAGATTTTTCACAGTACATAATGTTTGGGGAGCTAGTATTGGGACTGCGGTAGTGGATCATTTTAGTAAAAAAAAGACAGATAGTGAAAATAATGTTCAAGATAAATCAATTGTAAGTGAGTTCGATCAGTCTCAAATTTCAAATGAACTGTCCATAGAATCTAATCCATCAATCGAAGACACTATTTCAACTAAAATATGAATTTTTATTTTAAAATAAAAGATTGATTAAAGATTAGTGAAAAATTGAATTCAAATTTGAATGTTTTTTATACATTTGAATTTAATTTTTATTTACGGAAAAACCTTGAGAACTAACCGCATGAGCTAAAAATAATGCCCATTAATTAGAAAAATATTTTTTATGCCTAAGTTTTGTTATTTAGTTAAATGAAATATATAAAAATATAAAGTATGTAAACACAAAATATTCTTCTTAAAGCAAGTAAAGTACAGCTCATAATGCTGGGATATCTTGACTTTCCTTCGTGGTAATTATAAAAAGTTCGATCAGAAAAATACCACCCTTTGAAAATAACTTAACAATGTTGAGAAAAAGAACTAGTATTGATTTGATGGATTATAGTTCGAAGACTTCTGTAGCAATAATCCAAGAAAATCGCGGTCTAGTTGATTCAATTAAGTTTTTTGTTGCCAAAATCAAATTAAATATGAAATTAAACTTAGCGTACTTTAATTTTCATGACTTATTAAATGATCTTCTAAAGATAGATTTTTATTTATAATCGTGTCTATTACTTTTATATATCTCTATAATAACTATTTCCGTATGGTATAAGCTCATGGAGTTAAATAATAAATAATAATTAATAAACTCAACGATTACTCAATTGTAAAATAGAGATTTAATTGTAATTTTTCTACTCTTTTCATTTTTTATTTCTGTATTTTTTTTAATTTATACAGTAGTTATTTGACATTTGTGTCGCAAAACTAATAATAAAGTATTTTTTTTACGTTAAGTCCCCTCCAAATTCTCCTTATTTGAATCCTATTGAAATGGCTTGGAATGAGTTAAAAGTCAAAATTTTTTATTTGATACTCATTCCAAACTAAAAAAATACTTTAATATTAGCTTTTTTTGAAACCTTTGCGACTTTGCGACGGTAAAACGAAGTTACTTTTATCAAGCTGTTAATATATCTAAAAGGAAATAACAAGAAAAACTTGAATATAATATTAAAAATAAAAATAACATAAGAAAAAATTATAATATTTCAAATTTTAAATATCTATTTAATTAGTGGGGTAATATTTGCAATTTTATGTAATTGCTTTTTTGCCATTTTTTAATATTTAAGAAAAATGTTTTTAGATAAATTTACGTAGAAAAAGTAAAATTTGGCAATTTTTTTTTATAAAAAATTCAATGGTTTTTTTAGATTTTTTTAAAAATTATAAAATTAAATCACTACTGTATCAAATTTCAATTTGTCCAAGGGACTTAAACTAAAATAAATATTAATAATAAATGAAATGGTTTGTAAAAATAAAATTTTCTTTGATGAAGGTTGAAAAAAATTATTCCATCTTCATTTCAGAATATTCTTCACTCATCACAGACATAAAAAGTCATATTTCATCAAGTTTTAATTATTCACTCAGTGAAAACTATTATTATTTATAATCATTTATTTATTTGAATGAGAATAATCAAAAAATGTTCAAAGGAAAAGATCTTATCAACTAAGAAACTTCGTTTTGGGCTAGGATCATAGGTTGAAACTGGTTTGTAAAAGTTTTACCAAATCGAATTGAATATAATAGATCTAATAAAAAAAACAATGTAAGAATAAGTAAGAATTAATATTCTTGTCAAGTATCTCAGAAGTTGGACGCTTCTAGATGCTGATATAAACATTTATATATTAGCTCTCTTCTTTTCTTAATTATTAAGTATGTGTTCTTGACAAGAACTCAAAGGTTTAAATTTCGATTTCATTCTCAGTGCTTAGAGGAATATAATTTAGTTATTACACTAAAATATAAAGTTGTTAGAGCTCAACAATTATTCAATAAACTTTTTAAAAATACGTTTGTATTTATCATTCATTGACCATCCTTACAGATCATGTGAATATTTAAAAGAATATTTCACTCCAAAGTCACAAATTTGTTAAAAAAAAGGAAGTGAGTTTGATTTAATCTGTGTACGAATTTCAATTGAATAAGCGACAATTGATTCATAAAAATAAAATTATTAATTAATTTGCAAATCTTAATATTTTAAATTTATCTAAAATTAATTAAAAATAAAGTAATAAAAAGAAAACTGGATAAATAAGACTTTTTTTTTTGTTCTTTTCTTTTATGCTAAAATGTATTTCTAAAAAAATTTGAAAAAAAATTTTGTCAATTATAAACAAATGAAGATAAAAATTTTTTTATTAATTTTTTCTTTAATTGTTTTTTTTTAAACACGCGAATCTATGAAAAACCTCATAAAATGAAATTTTAATATTCAAAGCTCTCATCCTTAAAAGTTCGCCACATTCTGATCACTCTTTATGTTTTTTTTTGCCACTTAAAAATTTCTTAACTTCTAATTGTCCCATTTCGTGACCATAGTGAATTTTCGTAAAAAAAAAAACAAAATATCAAAAACGCCAAAGCTTAACAGACCAAAAAATGTTCTGTAAATTGCAGCAAATAATGCATTCTCTGTATCACCTATATCCTGATTTTGCGAAGCTCTGCAATGCAGAAAATTGTGAAAATGAATATTATTTTATTATAAATTCAAGTTTGAGTTTTGGTACAGAGGATATATCATTTGCTTCAATTTACAGAACATGTTCTTGCTCGTCACAACTTAAGCTTTGCGATTGATAAAATTTTTTTTTGTCTTTTGTACTAAAACTTTAAAAATTTAAATCCAATTGAAGGCCAACTGAATAAGCTATAAATAAAAAAAATATTAATTTTTTTCCTCTTTTATTTGGCTTCAAATTTACTAAAATAGTCTGATCGGTTTTTCAATGATAGTGACTTCTAAAATTTCTAAAATCAATGCGATCCTTGAGTTTAATTTAAAAAGATTTACTTTTAAATTAATAAATAGATATTCTAAAATATTAAAGCTAATTTTTTTTTTAATTTTAAATTGCTAAATTTTTTTAAATCCAAAAAATTTTAAAAATTGCTGCTCAAGAACTCTTGTATTTAACCTTCGTATCAACGAGCTTTCGAGATATTATGAACTACAAAATCTCGTTTTACGAAGGTAATTACAAAGGAATCTTTGTTTTCAAAATTTATTATTTTTTTTTATTCTTTCGTCTCTATTTATATTAAAAAATTTTCGAAAATTTAATTAATTAGACATTTAAAAAAACTTTCAATTCATAGAAATTTAAATCTGTTTCGAATCATTTAAATTAAATTCAATAAAAGAATTAATAAAGGTGAATTTTAGATTCGTATTTCAAATTATTGACAATTAAATCAACTTGTTCACGGTAAATGGCAAATTTTTCGAACTTGTTTCAGGAAACTAAACTTTTTAAAGGTTGGTTTACCCAATTATTTTTTTCAGTTTACTATTGAGTCTGAAATCTATTAAAAATTTGATTCCATTGATATTAATAAAACTCAAATTATTTTTAATTGAACTTTAATTAGAACTTTTTTCAATATTGAAATTAAATCCATACAAAAAAATGAATAAAAATTTCATCAAAATTTTATTTAACAAAAAATTTCGGTAAAATTACAAAAACTCCGATTTATACTTTATTAACATTGTTATCAAAAGATTTCATATAATTTCTTACTCCAAAATTTTCCCTTTGCCTCCAATCTCCATATCTCTTAGTGTATTTCCCTTTAATTTGAAAATCTTGCTCATTTCTGGAGGACATTAGTTCATTATTCTTTTGAGCCAGCCATTCGGGAAGTTCTAAAGCTTTAAAAGAGACAAGTTTTTTGATCTTAATTTTTAAATTAATTAAATTAAAATTTTAGATTCAAAATTAAAAGTACCATCCTTGTAAAATTTGGTTTTGTTCCATCGTCGATTAATACTGATCGGCCGACTCGACCGGCTCTTCCAGTCCGTCCTGATCTGTGTATGTAAAAGTCAATACCATTTGCAGGAGCTCCAACCTGAATGACCAAGTCTACCTCAGGAATATCAATACCTCTTGCAGCTACATCAGTTGCCTTTGATTTTTTTTTATTTTTAAGAACTTTAAGATTTTTTTTTAAATAAATTACCACTATGATGTCAAGCGAACCTTTTCTAAATTTTTCTAGAATAATTTCGCGTTTTCTTTGCGATAAATCAGAGTGCAAATCGCTTGTCTTGAATCCATTCCGACCAAGAAAAAAATTCAAACGAATTGCGTCCCCTAAAAAAAATGAATAAAAAAAATTTATTTAATTTTCAACTTTTACTCTTCATATTTGAGAAAATAATGCATCTTTCTGACTGAAATTGATTTAAACAATGTAGAATGATTTGGTCGAAAAGCGAATCATGAGTTCTGACTGATAAATGTTCTATGTTTGCTGGTAATTTTTGTTTTTGGCCTTCTGTTAAATCCACTGTTACTGGATTTGTCATATATTTGGCAATAAGGCCTTGAACGCTCTTATTAATTGTTGCACTGAACATCAACATCTGTTTTTTGCTTGTCATTTCAATTACATCATGAATTTGTTCCTTTAAAATAAAAAAATTAAGCTAGCTGCAGCATTTTTATTTTCTATTTTTTTGTAATTATTAATATTAAAAATATTATCAATTAATCTATAGTAAAATTTTCGGCAAAGAATTTATATCAAAGTGTACATTCCATGAGTAGATAATGATCTATTAACTCAATCCAGATTTGAATTCTTATATTTTATTTATTTAAATAAAATAAAAATATTTGATATGTTACGAAAATTATTGAGAAAATATTTTCATTAATTCGGAATTTTAAGACCTATTTTTGAAAATCATGGAAAAATTTAAATTTTTAAAACTCATATTTTAAGTAATAATTTAGAAACTCTAGTTATACAAATTCCGAGAATCCTCCGCAGGCTTCCCATGTGAAAGGTGTTAAGACTTTTCCTGTCAGATTCACACATCCCCCAGCATTTACTTCCGTACATCAGTGTTGCTTTTACTACACTGTTGTATAGTTTAAGTTTTGTTTCCTTACTGTAGCTGGTTGACTTCCATGCGGGAAACACTGGCCTGTGACATTGTCGAATGCTGACCTATACAGAAAAACAAATTCAGAGCCATTAAGTCAATGCATTAAGAACAAAAGACTGCGATGGCTCGGGCATGTACTTAGAATGAAAGAAACACATATACCAAAAAGAGCCCTTCAATGGACACCCCAAGGGCGACGTAAGCTAGGACGACCAGCAGTAACATGGAGGTTAATCACGAAAGAGCTCATCGAAATGGGAATGAAAGGGGGAGAAGCAAGGGTAAAGGCAAAAGATCGACTTGAGTCGAAATCAAAAGTAATTACCCTATGCTCCACAAGGTGTGAATAAGGAAAAAAAAAGTCATACAAATTAATTATTAGCTTAATAGATTTGAATTTCTAGATTAATTATTATGTTGAACTTGGTTCAAATTTTTAAAAAACCACTCATTTTATATCAAATTCAACAAGACACTTAAGCTCTTTGTGAGCTTTAAAAAAAAACTTACCACAAAATTTGGGTTTAAAAGCTCATCAGCCTCATCTAAACAAACAACTTCAATATCATCAGCAATCTAAAAAAAAATAAATTTTTTAATTTGTTTACTTGGCTAAATCTAATCTTACAAAATTTTTTCTATTCATTAAATCTCTTAGACGTCCAGGCGTGGCACAAACTTTATTCAAAATGTTATTTCTCATTTATTTTGTCAGGCTTTTGCACTTACCTATATCTACTTTTCCATTTAGAGCACGTATTTGACTTTCATAGCCTGTTCCGCCAAGAACAGATATACACTTTAAACTTGGGGATAATTCTTGAATTGCTCTATTAAAAAATGATTGAAAAATAATTTAGAAATAATTTAAAAAATCAAATCATGATTTACTTTGTTAATTGTAAACAAAGTTCTCTAGTGGGCGACAAAACTAGACATTTTGGGAATCGACTTTTGTTTTCACTAGTTAAAATTCTGCTGACTATTGGAATTGCAAAGGCCAGGGTTTTACCACTTCCAGTAAATGCTTTTCCGACTAAATCTCTATAAAAAAATTAGAAAAAAACTAAATATGATAAAAAAATTTATTCTACTTTCCATCCAGCGTGTGTTTAAGAGTTTTTTCTTGAATTTCAAAAGGTGACGTGAATCCAAGTTGGTCCAACCGAGACAAAAGCTGCTCTGGAATTTTATAATCCCTGAAACTAAGATCTTTGGTATTTGAATAATCAATTTGCTGCCCACTAGCTTGTACAGGTTCGGCATTTTCAAAGTCTTCAAATCGTGAGCCATTTCTGTTCGTATTTTCGAACCTTTTTTTTAGTCCAAAGTGTTTTTTGTTGGTCCCATAGTCACGCTGATGATTTTCACCTCTTTTGTACTTTAAATCGAAAGAAGTGTTCGTGTCGGTATTAGAAATATAGAATCTTTTCAAGTCTAAATTGAATCCGGCTCGATTCAACGAATGTGCGATCAAAAGACGCTTTCCATCGGCAATTTTTGAAATGGTCAGAGCATTTCTGAGCGATATACTCTTGATTAACAAATTTTTGCACAATTGACTCATCTAGATAAAAAAATTTATTTGTTTTTTTTTTAAACAAAGCGTGCTAGTTTGTTATAAAATGCTTTATTTAATAAATGGAATAATTTAAAATCGGTTTTGAAATTTTTTAATAATGCATGTAGTAAAAAATAAAATGAAACATTGCGAATATTCAAGTTTGAACTGCAAACTGAAAAATTTATACAAGTTTCATATTTTGTATTTTGTTTAGGGTAAAAAAAAGCAATTTCACGTAATTTATGAGTAGAATATTCATATGTTCATTTTCAGAGATTTGAGTTTTAAGTTTTAAGTCTAGTCAAGTGATTGACTTAAATTTTTTAATCAATTCTCAATTTCCTTCTTTTTCATTTTCTCCTCTCTGTCAGAGAAAATTTAAAATGACGATACAAGATTATTTCTTGATTTACAGTGCTTTTGTTTTACAAGGTTCTTACAGAAATTTATTTAATCTTACGTAAAATTACCAAAATACCTGTAAGACACGGTAAATTCGATTTTAGCCATAAAAATGTCATTTTTTTTCGATTTCTAAAAATTGAACTTTCTAAATTATTTCTTGCAAAACATCTTAATTTTAAATTATTTGTAGTAAATTTTGGTAATTTTCAATTTCAATTTCAAGGTTAATCAACAGGCTAGAGCTCTTATCATTGTCGACTGATTAATACTTCATTTTTTTAATTCAAAATTTTTTTTTTATAAAAATGAAAATATAATTATTTATTATTTAGATGATAGAAAAAAATTTATAAAATTATATCAAATTTTAATTTTTTTACCCCTAAGACAACAAAGATCAAATTGGTATTATTGAAAATTGATAGCTTGAATGTTGAATTTTTCAGCATTGATATCTAATCACAAAGCTATTATGGTAAATTAGCCAAACCGGGTAACCTATTTTTTTTTATTGTATATTTCGAACTCATTTTATTCAAAAACTCCAAAAATGCTCACCGAATTAGACCAGTTTTTTCTAGTCACCCCTTTACTTCCTGCGGTTAATTGGGTGAGGCCTTATTGGGTAAACTAGGTTAACCCAGTTACCCCTGATTTTGTAAATATTTAGCCCGAGAACTAACCTCTTTTTCAGGATATTCACCGAATACACGCAATTAGCCCAATAAGAATTAAAAAAAGGATTTTAAATGTTATTTTTAAAAATATAAATATTTAAAATATTCTTTATTAATATTCTTTTAAATAAACGCTACAACATAACTATTTAGAAAAAAATTTAAACGAATTATTAACGAATTCAAAATAAATTTTATGTTTGATTTTTTTTAGTTAAAAAGATTAGTTAAAAAGAACTGTCTTGGAATGTTGTATAAATTTGAAGCTTGAGTAGTGTTCAATTTTTTTTCAAAAACATCTTTTTTTGCGTTATCAAGATCTTCCATCGAATATTTTTTTTTTCAACTTCTTTTTGCTTGTTTTGATTCATTTAATAATATATTGACGATTTTTGATAATACAGAATGAATATTTTTATCAAATAAAATCAAATTATTTTTGTAAAAAAAGGAGAAACAAAATTTAAAATTTTTCATAAAAAAGACGTCATTGTGATCATTTTTGTCCATTCAGTCTAATTATGTTAAATATTTTATTTTTAGGGGTAAATGGGTCGGATTTTTGGGTATTTAGGTGATACCTCATTAACCTCTTAACCCATAAAAAATAACAACATTAGACAACCGACCCATCGGCTATCTTAAAATTCTAGTAAAATTATTTTCTATTAATTAAGAACCGCTGAAAACGATAAGCAAATAAGGTCAGTTCAAACTTGTTCCGTCATCGGATCAAAACTTGTCAAACATAATTATTAATTTGAAAAATTCTACCGAATAAGCCGAAAAAAAACTTTGAATTAAGAAAAAAAAGGTTTAAAAATTTTTAAAAAATATTTCATATATATATTTTAATTCCTCTCTTCAAGATTTACAAGAATATGAGGGTTCTTTAAAAAAAGAAAATAAAACGACTGATATATTTCGGTTTTTCATATTTCGTCACCGAATTTACATTAAATACATTTAGGCTGTATTACCATAATCAATCTTGAATAAAAAAATCCAAACGTCTTTTAATCGATAAGAAATTAATCTATTGTCTTATAAGAAATAGTCCAGTTCTCTGCGAGGGAAAAAAAATTGCAACCGAAATCGAAATAGAAAAAGATCAGAAGAGCAACTGAAAATCATAAAAGATGAAGATATAGAAATTATTGCGATCATTTATTGTATCGAAAATGATAAGCATGTAATAAACCAATTCCGATGAATGAATAGTTACTTAACATTCGTCGAGTTTCCAACTTTGAGAGTGTGCAGATCAACACTCACAGTATAAAAGAAATTGTTTCTGATTTTGTTTTGTTTTTTTTTAGAGAGAGTTAGTTGATTAGAAGAATAAAGTATTTTACCACCATTTAACTTTTCTCATTTAATCCAACGGCCTTTTTCGACCAAAATCTCCATTCATTACATTGGTGCCCCAAGTGAGTGTCAGGCTATATTTGCTCTGAGCAACTCTTGTCAATGATTTCTTCGTTGGAGATCATAATTTCATTTTAAGTAACGGACCTTCTATGGGGCGCAGACAGATTAGTCCTAAGTCTCGTACTCTTGAGGCGCTGATTAATTTGTCAGAAGTCTCGATGCCCAGGAGGGTCCACTCAGACATCACATTTTCAGTATGCAGATGGGATTGAAAATAAATGCTTACTGTCATTCTAGCTTTATGATGCTGGCCTGCTATGGGGCGCAGACAAATTAGTCCTAAGTCGCGTACTCAGGAGGCGCGGATTAATTTGTCATAAGTGGCGTTTCCCAAAAACGGAGTGCAAGCAAAATTAATTATATTCACATGACAGACATAACGATGCATAGCAAAGTCTTACATTCCCACACACTATATTGAGTTATAAGAAACGTAAGAACAACAACTTCACATTCGTCTGTAATAACCAAAGCAACATTGCAACGAGCCAACTACCTTCAGCGCTTCCTGTGTTAAACGGTATTACCACGGTGTCTGGAGCGCCAACGTTACCAGACTGCATACTAGCAAATCAAAGTAAAAATCACTGCCAAATTCAAGCTCCAAAAGCATTCGACCCAAACAGTGACGACATCAGAGATTGGATCAAAAGTTTCGATATTTTTTTCAAAATAAATATCATCCAAGAGAACAGGATAGACATCATGCTTTTGAAGCTTAGTGAGCTCGTGTAGAGATTACCTCAAAGACTACATGTGCCAACATATTATTGTGGTGTTGTTGTCAAAAAAGTCAATTCAAGTTCCAGAAAGTATTTAGATTCTGTAATTGGTTGTAAACCAAGACCAAAGAGAAAGAAAAAATCGATGCCTTGGAATGTTAGGCAATAAATTATTAATTTTTATTAATTTAGTTAAAATCTAGGAAAACTAATTGTAAAATTGATTTTTATAATAAGTCTTTATTTTTGTATCAATTAAGAAATTTTATGTAAAAGAAGTTAATTTTATACTTATCAAGTAATTTTGGTGAAAAGTCAGTAATTTTAGCTAATGAACTATCACACGCCATTTTATTTTAATATGCATCAGAATCCGTCGATGAACTGATCAGCTATGAAAGTGTCAGATACGTATTGATCCACTCCTGGGAATGCCTTCTGGGGTTTGAGTTCTCTTGACGTTCGTATAATTGGATCAGCAATCATTTCAATTGTTGGTTAGCCTGACTGTCGATTTTACTGTTGACCATCGATTAAGAATAATTTTAGCTCGTTCAAAAAAATGATAAAAGGGTTTTCCGTCTTTGAAAGTATGAACTTTTTTTATCGATTGATTTTTACCTTCTAATGCATTATTTGTGCTTGGATATCCTGGAGCATGACCTTCAAACCAACCAAAATTCTTTGACTTGATCCATTCTTTATCACAGTATTCTAAAAATTCTTTGTAATCAGACCATTTTTTCCTAAATAATTGATAACCAACATCAAACTTTGATTGATTGTATGATAGTTGTAGCGTATGCAACTGACTCATAAATAATTTTTTAGTTTTGACATCATCAATTTTAGTCTTTATATCCATAACTCGTTCAGCATTAGCCCAGCACATAATTCGTTTAAAACTATGACCAAAGACATTTTTAAAACCATTGGTCATACTATCAGCACCATCAGCTAAGAGATATTTTGGTGAATAATTAGGTATTTTTTTAAAATTGCTCTAAAAAAAATTCGTAATCAAATTCATTTTCAGTTACACAAATTGCTATATCAATAGGATGGAAATGTTTTTGATAATCTGTAGTGCCAACTATCATTAAACGAAACCCTTGGAAATAATTTTATATGTTGCATCTACAACCAAAAAATCTAATTTTTTAGCATTTTCCAGTAATCTATTGGTTGATAAAACAACACGAAAATTTTTTTCAAATAATTTTCTAAAAAAAGGTAATCAATTAATTAACTGTAATCTAATTAACCTATTAATTAAATTTACCTGTGATTGAAACTTCATAATCTAATACATAAGCATCATCTTCAGTTAAAAAAAGTTTGTAAATATTCGTCTGACACCAATTTTTTAACACTGAAAAAGTCATTCCACTATTTCCAAAAAAGTCTCTTCTCAATTCACTCAAATAGTTATAGATTTGTTTTTGAGTTGGGATCAATTCTTGATCGATTTTATCGTCACGTAACGAATATATAATATTTAGAGCACCTGTTGTCCGCAAATTGTAATATCGTTTAATCATTTGTTAAGCTTCATCTTGAATCGCTGTTTTCTTTTTTTTTAATAATCATGATGTTCTTCTAAATTCAGAATTATTTAGTGTTGCTTATTTTTTAAAAAAAATCTGAAAAATTACTATTATTTGTAAATATTGATATTTTCAACTGGTTTTTTTAAATAGAACAAATAAATTTCCGCTGGACAATTAGAAAAAACACACTTATAATAGTTTTCTTACCAGTTTGGATTTCATGCGTTTTTTATTTAGACCATTTGTCTTTGACTTTTGAGTTGACTAATTCTTCATTTTCCAATTGTTTTTTAAAGGACCATACTACTCGCGAGCGTTTACTATGTTATTTTTAGTTGATACTGGATTTTCGTACTCGTCTTCTTGCCCAGAAATTTTCTTCTGTTTGTAATACCAAAACAGTATTAATTGGCTCCAAAAATTGCAAAATTTCCAAGGATTTTGCAAAAATTTTTTTTTATTAAGTAATTTTAGTTAAAGATTTAGTAATTTTAGTTAAAAAATAATAAATCGCCAAATAAAATTATTTTAATATTTACTCTTGATTAAACCTTCACTTCCTCAATTTAACGAGGGTCTTTTCTGATGGTTCGACTATTCCTGGAGTTAACTCTTCTTTTGTGAATACAATGTCTAAAGCTTGTCTCCAAAATTATTTTTGTTGGCATTATTAAAAGGGGGTTCTCAAAAGTTAGCGTCCGTTTTGAACCTTGAATTTAATAAAAATTAAGGATTTTAATGATAAATAAAATGAATATTACCAAATCGACTGTTATGTCCAGTCCAAACTGTTTCAGAGCATCTTCTATCTTTTGTTCCGAGAGTTTTTGTACGATTGATCTTTGATTGATTACAACTCGATTTTCCTTGATGTAGATTCTGTCTCTTTGCTTTCGATTTTGCTGTCGATTCGACCAGTCGTTAGACTAATAGTTAAAATAGACTGGGCGATTTGTTCGAGTATTTTTGCTAATGTTGATACTGACATGTTGCTCTGTTGACTTAAAGGAGTAAATGAAGCTCTTGGTGTTAAAATCTTATGATTTATTTCTTTACAATTAGAACAAAATAAAACTTAAATTAGTAAAATTACGATTAAAAATATACATGATCGTTTATCATCAGACATTTTGAATGGTTCAGCTGTTAAAAATGTTCCAAAAATAACCGCTGGTTTTTTATCAATGGAAGTTGAAAATGCTATTCTAGACGTTTCGGATCCTAAGTAAGATTTTATATTCCTTAAAGGATTTACTTAAATAAATTAAAAGCTACTTAATTAAGTGATAAATTATTTGAAGGAAGCAAAATGAATGTAAATGAATCTTGTCTTATTTTTGTCTCGTTTATTAAAAAGTTTACTCTAATTCAAGCATGTCAAAAAGTTTGGTCAAGTTAACTAAACTTTTCCTACCATAACGAAACAATTTGCCAGCAACAATAAATAAAATTTATGGCAAAATTTCACCTTTAAAATCAAATTTTTATCAGGTTTTGTATTGTAACGTTATTTTAAGTGAATTAACTAAAGAAAAAAATTTGTAAAAAATGCACGTTTACCTGTATCAAAAGATCTTCGTCTTTTTTTATATAAAGATATTAAAATAGAAATACAAAATCTATAAAAAACTTATCATGAAAGTAAAATAGGAAAACTCATCAAAGAATTTAAAAATTAGAAGATATGAACTATTGATCCCTGGTGCCATCCGGAAAGGTAAAATAGGGAAACTCATCAAAGAATTTAAAAATTAGAAGATTTTTTAATAGAAATTTTTTTTATTTTTTTTTTTTTTATATAAATAAATTTATTAAAAATTGAAAAAAAGGTAAAAAATTGTGAATTCTTAGCTGAAAGATAATTTGCCTAGAATGAAAAAATTAATGTAATTTTACGTAATCTTACGTTTGAATATTATATATTTTATAGTTTAATCTTATGTAAATTTACGTCAATTTTTGTAAGAACCATGTAAAATAAACGCACCGTAAGAATAGATTGATTTTGAACCATTACGGTTCATTTCAGCATTTTGATTTTTATTTAGATATTTGTTTTTTTTTCAAGTGTTTTATTTCAAAAAATTAATGAAAAAATGGTACATATTAATCTAAAAGCTGGTAAATTAAAAATACAATTTCCATAAATATACTTAAATTTTTTTTTTACCATTTAAAAATAAAATTGATCACTAAATATTTTAGTTAATTAAATTAAATTAAATTGAATTAATTTAATAAATTTTTATAATCCTTAAAAGCATAATAGAAAACTAAATATCCAGTGACTCCATTTAATATTTGATAATAGATAAAAGCATTATCGCTGTATTTGTAGCCAAATCTAGCCGATTTTTTCGCATTAGCATCATTCAGTTTTTTGTTTTTTGCTTTTTGAACTAAACAAAGGCGTTCTTTTTCATTTAAGGGTTCTTCGAAAAATGCTTTATCACTTACTGGATGTATTCCCGAAATGGCTTTTGCATTATATAAAACCACTTGATAGCGAAGCTTAGATATCTTATGAGTGACTTTATCTATGCCTTGAAGGCGGTTTAGGATTTCATTTTTTCCCAAAAAGTTTTCCATATTCCAAAGAGCTATTTGTCCAATAATTTTTTCTCTGGGTTTAAACAAAAGCTGCTCAATTTTGACTTCAATATTTTCAATATTTGGTATTTTATTTAATTTCAAATAATTGACGTAATGCCTGATAATGTCTTTTTTTTTACCCAGTGCCAAACGATCTCCATCGATTATCTCATTTAAATTACTTATTACTTTCATCGACTCCTCATCAATATTATCCTCCTCAGCATTTCCTAACAGGCAAATTATTTCGCGAATCCTTTTGTCAAGAAGCTTTTTATTATCAGTCGAATTTTCACTTGATTCATTGTCGATGTCTTCTCCGTTAATAGAATAATCCATTACTTTGGACATAAAAGAAAAAGCTTTTGCTGCATTTAGGTCATGTTTTACCATGTCTCTTCGATAGACAGCTTGATCATATTGATAAAACGAATCTATGTCATCATCGCACACATAAAACCGTGGTAGATTCAAATGTTCGGCAAAAAGCATCATTAATTTTCTTATTCTGCCTATTCCTAAATTTCTTTCCGGCAATAGACAAAGGATGAGTGGATTTTTTTTAGGCTTTATTTGAGCATTTGAACAGTTTTCTAAGCTCAAGTTCGTATAATATTCAATTTCGTCCTTAAATTCCCTGCGATTTTTGGCAGTACCTGCTTCAAAAAATAAAAAGATCATAAAACTTTGGATATGAGAGCCAGTTCTGCACAAATCTTTGACAAAAATGTTTGGTACAAAATCACTTTCAGAATTATCTCTTTGTTTTAATCTATCAAATCTAGATGAGACAAAAATGGGATACAAATGTGTCGAAATGTCTTTTTCATCAGCAGCAATATTTTTTTTCAAGTCCATAATTCTCTCATCTATCCCACTTATATCGTATTTTACTAATATTTTCTTATCACTTCTGTTTATTTCAAATTGAACAGCAGCATCCATATTATATTTTTTTATAAGTTCTTTAAGTTCGCTGTCCATTTCTTGAGCTAAAAATTGTTGCTTGTCTTTACCAAGTATTTGACTTTTTTGCTTTCCTTCCTCAAACAGATCAAGTGCTTGCATTTCATTTTTTTCTCTTTTTATCCAATTTTTTTGAAAGCAGTATTCCAAATTTGGAATTTTAGAAATTTCCAACTCATCCGGAAAACACAAAGAACCTTTTTTGTTAAAAAGTTTTGGCTCATACGGTTGAATGATTGTTTCCGAACGGTTGCCAACTTCAAAATATCTTTCTTTGACTTTTTCATCGATTTTTGTTTGTATTTTTAAAGACTTTTCTATCCAATTTTGAACTAGGTTTTGAATGTTGATTTGCTCATCGCTGATGTCATTGCCAAGTAGATTTTTATCAGACATAGTTCTTTGTTTAATTTTATTTTTTAAATTTTCTAAACTAATCCGAAGCTTTGTGTCACAATTTTCTTCATTTTTTAGCAAAATTTCCACAATTGCTTTTTCCAATTCTACTTGTTTGTCACCGGCTATTTCTTTTAGCATTATTTGGTAATAAATATCGGAAAAATTGTTCAAAGAACCGTCTTCTTTGAGATCTTTGAACCTTGAATATTTTTTAAGATATTTTAATATAGAATCATTTTTTTCCTCATTAATCGCTTTCAAAAAATTAACAAGATTGTCAATGCACCTTCTAAAAATATCTTCGGCCATAAATGAGATATCAATGATGTCCGAGTCTGAATCGAATATGGAATCAAAATTAATTATATTAAATTCCAAATGTGTAAAATATTTCTCAAAGCGTTCTTCAATATTTCTATTTTTTTTCCTCCAAGTTTCAGTTTTAAGAAAACGATCAATTAAATCGACATTTGATTCATTTTTAAATTTAAGATGACGATTTTTTGACAACAATTTTTGCCTTATTTCACATATAATCATCAAAATCAGTTCATATTTCAGCAATTTTTTATAATTCTCATGCGAAAATTTAATTTTTTCCAAAATTCTCTTAAATTGGTCTTTAGAAGTTGAATTAAAAATGTTCCCATTGCTTTCTTTATAAACATGTAGAGTTAAAGCATCCATCTTTTGTTCTATTTCAGGAATATTTTTTGATTTATCCATCATGAGCATATTTTTATTTTCATCTTTGCCTGAACTAATGGCAGCTTGACCGTCTTTGCCATTTTTGCCGCTAGTTTGATTTGTGTCAGGTGAAAAGTCAAAAAACTTTCGTAATGACAACTTTATATCATCAATACAATCTAATATGTCAGCAGGATTAGAGTCTAATTCTTCATTCTTGTCGTATTGGCATTGTAGCATTACTATTTTTGGAATTATTTTTTTGAATAAATCCGAAAATATTCCTATCTTCCACATATTTTCAATATCATTTTTGTCGCACATTAAACGATTTCGGTCTAAACAAAAAATACAATCTACGTTTTCACTATTTTTTATAGCCATCTTATTTTTCTCTATTAAGTTCTCATTATCTTCACATCCAATTAAATCCAGAAGTTGAACATTATCTGGCAAAATATCTGTATATTTATGCTCCAAGGGAATCTGAATCAAAATCTCATCTTGAACATCTATGTCGCATTTTTCTTTAGGAGAATTAAAAATTTCTCTGATTTCTTCGAATGAGTGAAATTTTTGTTTCTTGTGTGCAATGTACCATGTGCAATGTTTTTTAAATGTGACAAAAAAATTTTTTTCATGTATAAACTCGCACCTAATTGGTGTTTTGGTAACGCCCTTTCCCAATTTCGGCTCTGATGGTAGAGGTAAATTCTCATTTCCAGATAGTAAAAAATTTATAAATCTCGATTTTCCAACTCCTGGTTTACCAAAAAAAATCAATGTTATCTTTCTATCTTCATTCAATTGAATGTATTTTTCAAATGTTTTCTCTATGTTTTCCTTGTTGGAAATACTTTCTATTATTTGCTCATAAAATTCTTCAAAATCATTACAAACATCGTTTTCCACTTAAAAAATTATATTAAATAAACTATAATAGACACTAATAAATATTAAGATTTTCAATAATAAAGATTTCTTGTTTTAAAGGATATTTTTCGCCTCATTTCCATGTATAGACTTATGGATATTTTCTTGATCTCGAGGAGCTAATTAAGGATATATTATTAATTATATGACAATTAGTTCATAAAATATGGTGCCTTAATGTTTCAAAGAGACGACTGCTTTGAAAGGCATGTCTTATTGACATTGACTTTTTTCTGTTTTATTTTTACTTCAGGTGAAGCTTCTTTTTCCACATAAAAATATTTACATTTGAGATTTTAAATCTTTTCCAAATTAAAATCTAATAAAAAAAATTTTCTTTTATTTTTATTGAAATTAAGAAAATGACGGCAATTGGCACATTTTCTGTGAGAATTATTAATAATAATAATATTTCCCTTTTCTAGCAAGCGGATAATACTCAAAGGTTACTGCATCAAGTTTACGGAATTTTTGTGAATTACCCATAAAATAATTAAATAAAAATTGTTTTTATAAAACTTTAGTTTGGAAAAAAATTAGAAATTCGATAAAAAATTAATTATTCTTTAAGTAGAAAACTAAGCTTTGTCTAACTAAATCAAAAGAAAAATTATCAAATAATCACAAATGTGTTAAATTGGACCTTGAATTTTAGTTTTTTTACGTGGTTACTTTAGTATATAAAGCAAAATATTGAAGAAAATAAAACTGTTAAACTTTAGATGTTTAAGAGTTAAAATAACTAAAAATTAAGTGCTAATGAATCAAAATGAGTCTGAATTACTTAAATTTATTAAAATTTATTGTTGGTTCAAAATTGGTTTCTAAATGAAAAATTAAAAATCTTAATTCTTTATTTTTCTTAATGATTTTCAATGTTTTTTGAGTTTATCAGAAAAACATTTATTAAATCCTAGTTTAAACGAAAAATATTTATCAATTAATTAAAAAAGTTTAACCTGTAATTTCCAAGTTATCGGATCGAAGGTCTTCAGTTTTAAGTCGTTTAAAATTTTTAGACATAAACATTTTTAATTTCTTATTTTAAAATGATTTAAGCTTGAGAAAAATATTTTAGATTTGAAAAAACAGTTTGATTCCTTTATTTTTGATTAAAAAAAATTTTAATAATTTATTTCAAATCACCATGAAATTTTTTTTAGCAAATTTTTATTTATGAATTTAAAAATAATGTTTTTTTCGTTTAAAATTTGATTTGATCTTAAAAATTAATGCATATTTAATATTAAAAAATATTTTCTTGTTGATAAATTTCTTTTAATATGAATTTCTATTTAAAAAAAAAAGATATATCCAAAAAAATTAGATAATTTTTAATTCTTTATAATGATAACGAAAACAAACAAAAAAAATTCTTATACGATGATTAATTTATTTTATTTAAATTGGAATGACGACCGGTTTCGTAGACCTATGTCTCTTCTTCAGGCTAAAATCTTACATTTTCAAAAAAAATTATAATTAAAATAAAATAAAATAAACTAACCAAAATTTAGAAAATTCAAAATAATTTTGCAAAAATGATAATTACAGCAAAGTAAAGACAAAATATATTTTCTATTGGATCAATTTCAAATCTTTTTATATCTAGTATCTTATTTTATATAGGCAAAACGAATATTATCTAATTAATTAACGACATTACCTTTGTAATAGCCCTCAGCTGATATCATCCAGCATCAGCAGATTACCATAAATGATATCAAATAACAGTTTATAATTTTTTGATGAATTTTTCTGATGTAAGGCTTTCTGTCTAGTGTTTTATCGCTAGATTAATTTCTTCATTGAAATAATAGTAAACTTTTTTTTCAAAAGATGCTTAAAATTACCTAATTTTTAAAAGTAAACAAACTATTTATTAATGCATAAAGCTTAAATTTTCATTTTGAAATTTAATACAGTCTGTCACCCCAATAAATGGATGACACAAGCAAGGATAAATAAAAGACAGTTTTATTTCACTTGCCAATTAGTAGAATATATATTATATATCTGCTTTGGTAGCTGGCTCGTACATTTATTTATATTAAAAATTTAAACAAATAAATTTAGCCTTAAAAATCACTTTTTAATATTTAAAAGCGACATTTTTTTAAATATTATAAAGTTACTTTGTTTTCAAGATAACTATCTTTGAGTATGACATCCCCTTTTCTTTTTAAAATTTTTCTTTTATAAAGGAAAATTTGAACTAATATTGATTTTTCTTGAAAACCAAGAATTACAAAACTTTAAATAGAATAGAAATAAATAAATAAATAAAATGTAAAAATTAAAAAAGGCTTTTAAGTTTTTTGTATGCTGCATTTATGAGTTTCATGCGTTCCCCATCATAATTTCCTTTGTCTTGACGGTATTTCAAACTGAGTTTGACATATTGGTTTCTTATGGTTGCTAATTTAAAATCTTCTTTTAATTCTAAGATTTCTCAGCAATTCTCACCAGTTGGTCGTTTGATTTTAAGCTTCGATCCGCATGATTTTCTTCGATTTCTTATGTCTCATTCGCATATTTTTTTGTTTAATTTAATTTTTCATCGCCTTCCGATTTGCGTTTGTATTTTGTGAAGGACTTCTTTCTTTTCGTCGTTCAGGAGTTTCGTAGTCATTCTGTATTTGTTCATTAATTCTTTCTCTTTTTGTTTTTTCGAAAGCTTTGATTTTGAAATTGGCATTTTCGTAATTCTGCTGAAACTAAAATCTTGACATTAAATGTTGGATATATTTAAACTCGTTTAATTCTAGGCCTAAGATTTTAAGAATATTTTGGCTTTACTAAATCCATTGTAGTATCCTTGCCAAATCTTACATGTTTTCAAACTTTCGATTGACTGTAGTAGTTTTTTTTAAATGCTTTTTGGCTCTTTAATTTGATACAAACTTTCGACGTGCTTCACTCTGTTTTTATGTACTGTTTTGGTTTTTCCCTTTTCTTGTTTTATCTCTGCGTTCACATAATTGATAATTCTTTTAACTTTAAATTGCTCTATCCATTTGTTTCTATTGAGCTTATGAGTTTGACCTTGCTTATTTGCTGGAGAATTTATTCTTACCAGATCGACCTTGAAATTGACCAAACTACGCTTTTCATCGTAATGTGTTTTTCGTTTAACGTTTACTTTTTCGATCCTTAGCTTTGTTTCCTGCCATATTCTATTAAAATTTTTTAATTGATAATTGCATGTTTATCTAATTCGATTGGTAGCCTGGCATCCCTACAATATAATAATTCAAACGGCGTTTTTTCCGGTGGTTTCATAGTGACTGGTTCTGTATGCAAATAATGCTCCATTGATGTATTCGTCCCAATTAGTTTGATGATCGTTACAATAGTGCTAAAGATTTGGCAAATAGTTTTATTACTAGAATTTTTGGTACTAGACTTCTTGGTAACATCATTTTTGATTGATATTTTTTATTATTTTTGAAAATATTCCATCTTTTAAAAAATGTCTTTTACTTCTACCATATTTATTCAATCTCATAAAGATTTTCTCTAAAATTTCATCTTGTCTTGGCAAGATTGAAATATTTGTTTCTTTTTCTACACTAAATACTTCGATTCTGGACAATGCGTCAGCATTTTTGTTTGCAGATCCTTTTTTAAATTTTATATCTTGGTCATATTCTTCGAGCTGGAATATCGATTTTTGGATACGTGTTGATTTAATTTTCATATTTTCGAGATAAGCCAATGGATTATGGTCAGATTCCATTGTGAATTTACGACCGTTAAGATACTGTCTAAATTGTTCGCATGCCGAAGCAATTCATAAACACTCTAACTCATTTGCCGGGTAATTTCTTTTTGATCGCTTCAGATTTCTACTTATATATGCTATTACAGTATCATTACCATAATTGTCGTTTTGATAAAAAAATGCTCCTAATCAAACTTCTGAAGCGTCTGTTGCAAGGTAAAATCTTTTAAAATCTGGAAACGCAAAATTGGAGGACTAATCGGATGGTTGATTATCTTTATGAAACTATCACTACATGTTCTTATCCATTCGAATTCCGTATTTTTCTTCAAAAGTTTATTTAGTGGTTTAGCGAGATTACTGTTACTCGGAATAAATTTTCGATAATGTGAGGCGAAACCTAAGAATCGTTTAATTTTCTTAGGATTCTTGGGAACTGGATAGTTTTTAAACCTTTTAATTTTTTCTTGATCGGGTTTAATTCCATCGGGAGATATAATATATCCCAGGAATTTTACCTTCTTTACCCCAAATTTGCACCTGGTTGTTTTTAATTTGAGATTAGCTTCTCGATGTCGAGTAAAAAGTTTCTCCAAATGTTCTAAATGTTCTTTAAATGTGGAATTAAATATCATTATATCATCGATATAAACATGCATATTGTGTAAATCCCCTAAAATTGTCTCCATATTACGTTGAAACGCTCCCCTTGCGTTACTTAGACCAAAAAGAACGACCTCGAATTGATAGAGTCCTTTATCCGTAATAAATGCTGTTTTTTCTTTTGATTTTTCTTCAAGTGCCATTTGCAAATATCCACTTACTAGATCAGTTGAAGAGAAAAATTTTGAATTTCGTAGATTGTCAATAGTTTCCTCCATTAGTGGTAACGGATAATTGTCTTTTACGGTAACTGAATTGAGTTTTCTAAAATCGATGCAAAATCTTTCCGAGCCATCATCCTTTTTACGAGGACAATTGGTGATGCCCAAGGACTTTTTGATTTCGAGACTATCGCTTGTTTTTTTGTTTCAATTTTTGTTTTATAAAATTAAATTATTCTAATTTATATTTATTTCCTCTTTTTCCTCTAAAATCCGGCTTTTGGCCGTTAGCGTTTTCGGCCGAACTTACTTAAACTGGTGTAATCATACGGAAAATTACGTAAGATTATGTTATCTTACATTTTCTGAGGTAAAAATACTTAAAATCACGTAATCGTACCCATTATACAGTTTAACTTTCAAAGTATTAAAAAAAAAAAAAATATCAACAATTGACATTTAAAATTTCACTATCTTCGGATCGAATCATATTTTAAAGGACGGTAATAAAATATTACCTCAAAAAAAAAAAAATACCTCTAATAAAATAAAACTTTTTATTTTTGATATTTTTAATTTTGATAATTTGAAATTATCAAAATTAAAAAATTAAACTTGGATAATTTTAAATTGACATTATCTTTATAATAAATTGACAAAAATAATTAACTAATGAACCGCAAATATTATAATTAATTAAATTATAAAATGACCTCTTTTGAACTATTTAAATTTACCAAATTTTTTTATTGCTTAAACAAAAATACATGTTAATCATGAACGAAACATATTTTAGTAGATTTTTCTAATCAAACAGTTAATGACATCGATGTTGACATGCAATATGAACTAGAACGACCGAAGCAAAGAAGAATAAAAGACGCAAAATTTTAAAAGTCTACAGCTACAACCTCCTGAAAACGATTCAGAAAAAGAAGAAAAGGGAATTGAAAAGCCATCTAACATGAGACATTGTTCAAGTAGTCGTTCTTCTGAAACAGATATTAATGAATTCCAATCGAATTTGATTAAAAAATGTAAATCATGCGAAATGCCGCTTAAAAAGAGAAATTATTTTTACTGTGTCAATAAATGAAAAAATATTGTTTGATTCTTTTAATTTTTTTTATGGTTTTTAATTAATTTTTTGGTAGCTTTATAATAAAAAAGGCAAACGGTTTTTTTTGTTCTATTTTTATTAAATTTATGGAATTAAAATCAATTTTTAATTACAATATTTAAATAATGGTATTTTGGAGGTAAAAATTACTAAATTAGAGTAATATTGTTTTTTTTTGAGGTATAAAATTATTTTCGCTCTTTTTTAAAGATACTCAAATTGAAGATTTATTTGAAGATGAATTAGATTGTAGTTTAGAGTCTACAGATTCTTCGAATCAATAACATGGCACAAGTTTTGGATCATTCTTTAAATGTGGAGCAGAAAAATTTTAAGTCAAGATTTTAAAAGCTAAGGAGAATAAGATTGTAAATACAATGATCAAGATATTATTTTAAAGTAATATAAGTAAGTTTAAAAAGGAGTTAAAAGGGCATTTTTTCATCAGGAATAGCATTTCTGACTCTATCAAAAAGTGTCTAAAAAACATAAGATTTAAAGATTATCGTATATTTATAAATGAATTAATAAATCCTATATGAATTTCATAACTTGAGGTCCAAAAAGTTCAATAGAAACTATTTTCCTCTTAATTTTTTTTCAATTAGAATATTTATATATAAATATTTTTTTTTGAAATTTTTTTAATAATTTTTCATTTTTTAATTATCTTTTACGAATCAAAATACAAAGTTCAAATTTTCTAATATTTTCATTTATTTTTTCAATGAAAAATTAATTATGAAAATCATGCTCAAATCAACTAACAATTATTTTTATTTATTTTCTAATGCTTTTAATTTACTTCTCATAGAAAAATGCTTGTACAGTATTATTTTAATGCTAAAATAAATACAAACAAAAAGAAATTAGCCTATCTTTTATAAGGTAAATAGTAGAATCATCCAGTTTTTTTTTACGCCCAAAAAATTTTCTCGTTGAAAAGTATCCCGTTTTCTTTATTAAGACAACTATCCCGTTTTTATAATAAGAAAAATATGCAGTTTTGCAAATAAGAAAATTATCCCATTTTCTTTAATCCCAAAAAAAATCAGAATATTATACCTTCTTGTCAGAAATAAAAAAAGAGAATTTATTAAGGCAATTATAATTTATTTTATATTTGAATAAATAAAGTAATATAATAAAAAAATTAAATTAATACAAAAAATTTACTACTCCTTATAGTAAGTATTACTTAAATATCTTTCTAAAAAATCTAGGTCTTTTCTTTGATTTTCCTCAGTTCATATTTTACTGATCAAACTTGCTTTTGCTAATTCTCGGTCCATTTTTGATATCCGTTGTTTAGTAATTCTTGATATCCGAATCTGTTAAAGCTTCTCTTCTCTCACCAATTGTTCTTTCAACACGTTCTTGCTCATCTCGTTTGGCATGTCTTATTCTTTCTAAATTCTCACTTTTTATAAGCGACTCAAATATATTAAAAGAATCATTATTAACACTGAAATCTAATTCAGCTGAATTAGTTGCTAGGTTTCTAACTGTTTCTAAATTCGCATAGGTTAATTCGCATGAAGTATTAGGAATATTTTGATCTGGAAAAGATAAGTTTAGTTCTGGTAATTCAAATCTTCTTCTTCTCCTTCAAATTCAACAAATGAGTCTTTCAAATCAATACTCATAAGGATATTGTATATACTAACTCAAACTGAATAAAAATTGTTTTTAATCATTTGAGTCTTTGTGATCAACTTTTAATAAGTTCCAATTGGAAATCTTTTTCTTTGTTTTGTTTTGACTGCTCTTAAACAAGTTGAGCTAGTTTGACTCGTTCATTATCTATCAATACTCCTGCTTGTTGTTGCTTTATGTATTTAATCATATAGAAATATGAAGCATGAAGTTTTAGCAACTCTAATAATAAAAGAAAAATTCTTGACATAATTTCAAAGCAAGAAATTCATGTAAAATTTTACTTCGAAAATGAAACGGGATATTTTTTTGGGGATAAAAAACGGGGTGATTTTACTGTCAATCCTTTAATATATACTTTTTTTCTTCTTTTTCTTTCTCTTTTCTTTTAATCTTAACTCTAAATCTTGGAAAAATATTAAATTTGTAATTTTATTTTATTATTCCTTATTTTATTATTATAACTTTACAATTTTTTTTTTTTTTTGTATATAATTGTTATTCTTTTTTTACCTTTTTTTTGACTCAATCTAAAACTTTAATTTGTTTACATAAAGCTTTATAATCTAAGTGGCTGAAAGGAAGGACAAAGCTATATTCCAAGCAGCAGTCTTTTGCCAAAATATTTAAAAAAAAAAGAGAAAAAAAGAAATTAGCGTTAAAAATTTTATTAATAAAAACCCAATTGACGTTTGATGCTTCTAGTGCAATTTATTAAATTAATTGTTCGATTTAATCAGTTATTAAAGACTCTTTGAATATCAATGACAAGTCGCACAATTCAAGATTAGTTTCAGTAGAAGTTAAGGCAGAAGCATTTTCATTTTTTGTTTCTTTTTGCCAGAATCCTGTATACATAGGATAATAGATATAATCTTTGACTTGTCCTATAAAAACATCACGATCGGTAAATCTAAGATAATCTGGATTTTCTTTTGAAGTTTGCAAAATGATAAGATTATCATTTATATCAAAACCAATAAATTTAAAAGTATCTATAACTTGGTCATTACAATATTCGTCCCAAGTTTCGGTGTCTCTTCTTTTGAAATATCTTGAGCCATAATTAAATTTTGCTTTCCACACTCGTTCTTCTTCCAATTCATCTAAGTCATCTATTTCTTAATTGAACATATTTATTTCTATTAAATTTAATTTGTTTAATTTACCATGAGCTAGATGGTCGCAATCAAAAACCATTTTTTCTATTTCAGCTGAACATTCAAGGCACGGATTCTAAAATATTATATATTTAATGTTCCAAATGAATTAAATTAAAAATTAACTTGCTTATTTTTATCACAAACCCATTCACCTTCATATTTAATTCTTTTTTCATCGCAATTAAAAAATTCGTTTGAATTTAATTTAAAAAGTTCACCATCTTCTCGTCTTAAAATATATCCATCGGAAAGACTTGTAATGTTAATGAATGAATGCCTTTCTTCGCCATTAAAAAATTCTATCCATTCATCATCTCTCCTAATGATGTAAGCTTCTTTAAATAGGTTCCTTTGACTCGGCAATACATCTTTTACAACCCATACATATAAGTCTGCATTCGTGTTGTATTCATTTTTGATTGTACTGCTGTTAATACTAGGAAGCGTATTCGATAATTCGTCGCTATTTATGTCAATACTTTTAAACTGATTCAAGTAAAAATCAATTTTTTGAATGCTTCTCACTGCAGTATTATTTTGGTCAAATATTATCCATTCTTGGGACAAATCCTTGTGTCTTGTTAAAAGTTCATATTTCTCTAATTTTTCACAGATATTTGTTTTGGAACAATTATTTTTAGAGTATAACCTGCATTGACTGCAATTCAAATAAACTTGAATCATATGTTGTAAACTGTTCGGATTCAAAGCCAAACAAAAACGACAACGTTGCTTTACTGTTTTTTCTTCGGAGCTTCTATATTTATAGCCATGATCATTAATATATTTTTCTAGATCTGGTTTACTTTTGAAAACTCTTACATTCCATATTTTGCTGTTTAGCCCTAAATCTTCATCATTTTCAATGGAATTGTTTCTTTTTCTTTTTTTTATTGGACAATTATAATCCATTCTTCATTAAAGAACTATAATCAAAATCATGAGAAAGAAGAAAAACATAAACTCTAACAAAATGGCACAGATAAGAAAAAACCTTTATCTAAACTAGTTAAACAGTTTCAAATTGGCATAATATGGCAAATATTGTGAAAAATTTTGAAAGCTTGGACTCATTTATCTGACGAGTAGTTTTTGATCCCCCTAAGAAAATAACCAAACCTCATGTAAAAAATTCATCTCTAAATACTTTAAAAGAAATTATTCATCTTTTTAGCTTGAGCCCTAGAGAAAGTTTAACTTTTTATAATTAAATGAAACCATAAAAATAAAAATAAAAATTTATTCGAAAAAAGCCAAATAAGTTTGAATTCAGTTTTCTTATTTTTTTTTAAAGTTTGTAAATGCCGAAAAAATTTCATGGATGATAAAAAACTAAAGATTAAAAAAACTCATTATGTAAAATTTGAATAAAATATAATTATAGTAAAATATGAAAAATAAATTTATAGTTCACGAATAAACTTATTAAAAATAATATCAAACAAAAATTGCTCTTGGAAACCTACATAAGTCCTTAATCGGATCTATAATTGACAATTTTTTCCGTGTCTGAATTCATTTTTTATTTTTAAAATTGAATAAGCCTCCTATTAGGAGAACTAAATTAAGAAAAAAAAATAAGTATATGTAAAAAAATTAAGAAAATTAAAAAAGATATAAAAAGAAAAATTAATTAAGATAAGACAAAAAAAAGGAGCTTTCTAACCCATTTTATTGTGTTTAAACCTAAAATTGTTACATGGAATCAGAAATACCATGAGCATTGAGCATAGGACTCAAAAGAGGATTAGAGTGACAGTTGATGGTCACTGTTGCTTTTTAAGTTATTTTTCGGGATAGAGTTAATTTTTGAGATTTTAAATTTTTTTTTGAAATTTTGCTAGAATTAAAATTTGTTAAAAAATTAGAGAAGGTGATAATTATCAAAGACAAAAATTTTAAAATTCATATAAGCAAATCTTAAAAAAGTCAGCAGTTCGTTAAATAATTAAAATAAAATATGAAACTCTTTTCAACAACATGCATCATTAGGCCTTTAATAAATTTTAACTTTTAACAGTCTCGAATCGACTTTTTGAATTGAGCGAAGGATATGAAGCGGAACGACTGCATCATTCTGTTCAATTGGTTGTTAAGTTGGTTGATGAATATAAAGCGAGTTTTGAATCAAGAGATGTCAAAAACCCGACTCCATTGTGTGATTGCTATCTTATTTCTTCTTTTTTTCCTGAACTGATCAATTATTAAAAATGTTGCACATTAACATTTTAAATTTTTATTTTATTTTATTTTTCTTGATTTTTTGATTTTTTTTAATCTGAAGGATCAGATATATGGACTAATAATAATAACATCAATATGGTGGAATAGTTACAAAGATAAAAATAATTGCAAAAATTATATCATTTATTGAATAAACAATAGATCAATTTCTACATTCAAAAGTTGACAAAAATTGTATAAAATTGTATAATTGATATTAGCCTTTTTTTAATTTTAATTTCCCTGAGACTAGAATATGTCAAGGAAATTAGGAGAAAAATCTGTAAAAAATTTTCAGTTTTTAAAATATTCTATTAATTATTATATGCATATATTTTAATCTTTTGTAAAAAAATTAATTGCTTTAGCAATCAAGCATAAAAAAGAAGTAAAATCGCTTATATAAATAATCATTATTAGAAAATCTTTAATTTTAGTTTTATCATGTTGATTTCTTATCTAGTATCATTTGGTTTCTAAGGAAAATTGTATTTACAACAAATCACAAAGTTCACACAATTTCTCAGGGACATTAAAAAGTGTCACATTTTAAAGCCCATAGGATATTAAATGAGGAAATACGGTTTAAATACGGTTTAAATTTTCTCCTTTATTAAATTAAAATTTTTCCATTTATTTTTTTATTTTTTTGTTTCGTTCTACCTGTGGCATTGTTATCACCCGAATAATAGTGTTGGCAATCAATTATCAATAATCGAATAATTTTTCTAGTTGACTATAAAACTACTAATTTATCTCGAAATGAGTAATTAGGAATTATCAAAAAATATTATTTTTTATTAAAAAATTTTTAATAATAAAAACTTTAAATGATCTTCTTTCTAGAGTAATTTAAGCTTGTTTCGTGAGTTCAAAATTATCAAATAGTCAGTGCAATAGACATACTTGTCAATTCTCTAGTGTTCATACTTGTTAGTGTTTTGTAACAAAAAATAGATTAAATTAAAAAGTTGCAGCCCAACAATTATAAATAGTTAATTTAAAAAATTTTATTTAATAAAAAATTTGATATTCAAAAACGCTCTATTCTAATAATTTAAACAATTTGTTTAAGTTCTTGATGGCATCATAAAATGAGTAAATTCTAAAATAGATTCCAAAATAAAATTACAAAAGTCTAGAGATAAAATAAATAACGACTGCTATTTCAAATTTAAAATTCGTTGTAGTAAATTTCAAGAAAATTATCACTTTAAATTTTCAATAATGACTGAATTTTTATCAAACTGAAATCAAAAAAAAAAAAATCTCTTCCAGCACCCTCAGCACAATGACCAACATTAACAAGTGATTTTTGCCAATGGCTTTTTTTTCAGCGCTCAAAAAAAAAACTGTCACAAAGCAAAAAAAAAATAAAAATAAAAATCTCAGATCTCAAATTAAATAAATTAAATAAAATTCTCTATCGCTGAACATTGATAACTTTTAACATTAACAACTGCTGCTCTCCGTCCTTTTCACCGATAGCAACTATTGTCTTGTTATGCTTGGCCATATTGACTTCAACTAAATTCATGCCGACGGGCATGCTCGATATTTGATTTGCGCCAAACAGCCTCCAAAGAGCGACTGTTTGGTCAGTCGAGCCGGACACTATCAAATCATTGTTTGATATGGAAACACATGTCACTTCGCCACGGTGTCCATTCAGCACCGAAACCAAGCTTTTGTTGATTGTGTTCCACACTTTGACAGTGCCATCACTGCTTCCGCTCACAAGATGCTCTTTGTCGCCGGATATGCTCACTTGATTGATGGGGCCGAGATGGGCCGTGGACTCGCTTTGGTCCACATAGGTCGTGGTAATTTGGCATGTGTGAATGTTCCATTGGATCAGGTGGCCGCCTCTAGTGCCTGTAATCACTTCACCATTGTTCAGTACAGCAATACACTTGGGATCGGCGTCGAACGCAATGCTTCTTGTTTGTCCGATTTCGGACGCCTTGGTCAAGTCGAAGACTACAAAATTGGTGCCCGATGCGTACCTGCATCCGACTATGGCGTGTCTCTCGTCCGGCGTGATCACCACGGACTCGGGATTGTCGCCCAGAGACAAAGTAGGATCGGACTTTACCTCTTTGGTCAGTTCAAAAGTGACCAAGTCCAAAATTCCGACACTAATGCCGCGTCCGAACCGCTGATTGCCAGCCATGTATATTGAATTAGTGTCCTGGCTCAGTTGGAATACGCAGCACTTGATTTGATGCGACATTTGTATCGGCTTGCCAGTCTGTACCTCCCAAATTTGCACGCTCTGTGTCGGCGAGTCTATGGCCGGGCCTTCGTTGGACAAGCCGACCAACAGCGAGCCATTGCACGCCAAACTCAAACAACTGCAATTGCTGCATGGGCCCGCCATTGTTCGAACCAACTGTCCGGTTAGTGTGTCCCAAATCTGTGGCGCTCCTGATGACTGGCCGATAATGGCGTACTTGCCATTCGGTGTCATTGTAACACAATTTACATTGCTCAGCTCGTACTCGGTGTTGTTGTGCGCAAAAAACATTGAGCTCATGGCAAGGTCGCGCTGCGAGGCATGATGTGCAGCATGGTTCGAGTTCGAGTAGGCAATTGTGGGCAGTCCATAGGTGGTCACAGTAGTTGTGGTGCCGCCAGCGCCGGCCAAAGTCTGCTCGTACATTTCCATTGTTTCGTTGACAGACTGGGTGACAAGTGGCTGCGGAAAGTAATTGTAGCCCATGTCAAGGGTGTCCTTGGCCATGAATTCTTCTTGTTTGGAAAATTTGGTCGACTCATTGTTGTTGTGTATCAGGGGCACTTGTTCTCGGCCGGCCGTGTTCATCTCATACGATTGATTGGTGGTGTTTGTGGTGCTGGAGAACATGGACGCTACTTTGCTCGCAGTGGTGGTAGGCTTGGACGCTTTGGCGCGCGCTGCCGGCACACACAAGCCATCCGAGCACTTTCGGGCGCCAATTCCGGCAGCCAGAAGGGCCAGAGCGATGCCCGATATGATGCCAAGTATGAGGCCGATGGGTGTCTCCCAAGAGCCGGTCTTGGCTGGTATTAGCTTTGCGGACGAGCCGACCACTCCGGCCGGACTCGTCTCGTTTCGTTTGATGCACGCATTGCCCATTTCATGGTAGCCTTGGTAGCACGAACACGAGTCCGCTATTTGATCGGAATTTAGTGGACAAATGCTAAATATGCAAACGTCTATTTGTTTGCTGTAGCCGAGTGGACATGACATGTCGGCCAGTAGGGCCTTGGTGCGATTGCGCTTCACATCGATGTCAATGACTATGTAGCGGTAGTCCACAATGCCCACGTCACCGTAGCGTTCGCTAGCTTCGTTTAGCACATGGATTTGATTGAAGAACACGCCGGTGATTATGCCATAGAAACAATGGGGATTTTTGTGGCCACTTATGTCCACTGAGCCAATGTAGACAAATTGTTCACTTTGGAACACACAATTGGCAGCACTCGATTGGAGAGTGTAGCGAATTTGCTCAAAGTTGTCCACTCGAAATGTGATGAGATTGTATTGGCGCACAAACTGCACCACGTGATACGTGTTGTCGTTGAATTTTTTGTCTTCTAGTGTCGAGTACACAAATCGCTCTTCGTGATTGTTTAAATTGACCACAATGGTCAAGTGGCCGTTGGAGAGACGTATTTCCATGTATTGTGAGAGTCCCTCGACTCGCACCAGCAGTGCGTCCGTGTCCAGAGTGGTGAAGCCGAACGCTAGCTTGTCAGTGTGCTGGTTGGTGAGCGCGGGCACCAGTGCATGCTTCATTAGACCACATTCTTGGCTTGTCTTGCCGAAAAAGAAGTAGTCCGAGTTGTCGCGGCAATAGGCTCCTGTGTACGAAGTCATGTCGCAGTTGCACGTCACTTGACCATTCAGCACGCTGCACTGGCCATTGTTTGAGCATGTGTCGCTCGAGCAGGCCAGGTCCACGCATCCGTGCTGCACACTCGGACACATGTTCAGCCGGCTCGAGTACAAATCGGCCGCCTCACCATTTAGCTCCACTGAGGCCAAGCATCCAGTAAAGCCCTTGGTGGTCAAGATGTGTGGCTCGAATTTTTGGTGGCCTGGCACCAGACCGCCAATGGTGAACGACTCGAGCTCGGACAGGCCCGGGCTCTTTGTTCCCATGTCGGCGAACAGTTCCCGGTAGTCGTCGATTTTTAGCGCAAACTTTTGACGATCAAATCTTTGAATGGTCACTTCGTGCCAATTTCTGTCATTGAGCACATGTGGTGAGAGGATTTCTTTGACGCCAGCGCCCAAATCGAACACAAATCGGAGCCGGCCACCTCGAATCTCCAAGGCCATGAAGCGAAATTGTTTGCCTCTGCGAAACAAAACAACTCCGCTCTCTTCCATTGTCTTGAAGAATAGATGAATGCTGAATTTGTTGGTCGATTGAGCTCTCGGCAATGTGATCACACATTCGGACGTGAGCGTTATTTGGTGATGAAGCAGGATGGAATTTTCGCCTGGGTCCGCGTAGCCGTCTACACTGAGCGACCAACTGGGCAAACGTGAATTCAAGTAGTTGTAGAACAAATGCTGGCCATTGAAGTTCAAGTTTTGGATCCAACCGATGAAATTTGAATGCTCTTGGACCAGACTTGGACTTCTGGCTCCTCCGATAATCACATGAGAATATGTTATCAAATCAAAGTCTTCTCCCAACTTGTCGCTTACCACATGTCTAAGGCCCTGGTTGTCTATTAGTTCTAGTTTAATATTGGCACCTGTTCGCACTAGATGCACTGTGTGCCATTTGTTGTTGTTGAATGAATCGACGTCACCAGCGTACATCACTTTGTCGTTGTCTTTTCGGTCGTAGACACATTTTAGCCTGCCGTCCTCTACGGACAACACCATGGATGGTTCGTTTTGGGATTTTTTTAGTGAAAATAGAACACCGTTTCTTAGGCTGGTTCGAAATCGGAAAGAAATTTGTTCGGCAGAGCTTTTGGCTGCTTCTTTTAGCACAAATTCAACTGTGTGCGATCCATTGAAGGACAAAGTAGATGGTGCCTGGTCGCAGCGTTCTCCTGTGTATGAAGTGGTCTCACATTTGCATTTCCATTTGGTGTATCCTTCTACACAGTCAGCGTAGTTGCTGCAAATACCTATTAAACATTTTTAATTACAATTTTTTAATAATTATTCTTTTTTATTTAATAATCAATAAAAAATTTACAAAATTTAATGTCATTTTTATTAACAAAGAAAAATTTATTTTTAGATGCATGTTAAGCAATAGAATATAGAATATTTTTTTAAATAGTTTACAAATACTTTTATGTATTCTTAAATTTTTATTGAATAAATAATAATCAATTAGTTGATTATGATTTTATCATTAGAAGTTTTTTAATGATATAGAAAAAAAAAATTTGTTATTCAGCTGAGCATATGCTTGGGGAAAAAAATTTGTTTTTTTTCTAAAAAGGATCTAAATAATTTGCGACTAATGATGAAGCAAGACTTTTTTGAAAAATTTTAAAAGAGAAATTTTTTTTAAGTGTTTTTTCGATTGTATGAATCTTTTTATTTAAAAAAAAATCTCAATGTGAAAAAAATAAAACCTTAGAAACTTGCAACTAAAAAAGACATCTTTTAAAATGCTATCATTGATTTATTTATTTCTTGAACCGTACTTAAAAGTGTAGCACCTTTTCATTTAATTTAATTTTTACATTTGTAAATTTTTTTAAACATGAAGGATCATTTGCTCGATTCAATTAAATAAAACAAAATTGTCTATCATTCAAATTTTTAGCATCTGAAAAGACTTTTTAGAAACTTATCAATTTTTTTAAAAACAAATAATTAATTTATTCTTCTTTAATTAATTCGATGCTTCTAAAGTTTTGATAATCCAAAAAAAATTATTATTATTTGTTATAAACTTTTCAAATCAAATTGATTAGTTTTTAATCATTAATTTTTTTACAATAAATAATTATTATATAAAATTAAATAGTTGTTTAGAAGCTATTTAGAAGCCAAAAAATTTAAGAATTCGAAATTTTAATGCAACATATTATTTAGATCTCAAATAATATTTTTTTTAGGTATTTTTATGAATTTTTTTTGTTCACCATTTAATTGAATTAAAGAAAAACCCCTTAATAAATAAAATTCCTATTTAAATAAAGAAATCAAGCTTACCTTTTTGGCACAAACCAGTTGCTTGTGAACACTTGTTGCTGAGTGTTTTTCGTGAATCACTGCTTGTTCTCTCATAAATATTAATTATTTGTTCATTTATTCTCAAGTCTTGTACACAGCCAGAAAATTTGGTTGACCACAAATTTGCCGGTACCGAATCAGAGCTCAAATTTCCGCTTCTAAATTGAACTGTAGACGGAAATTGATCATTTATTTGAATACGATGCACTATGTTGTCACATGTGAACGTCAACGATGAGCCTGAGTAAAAACCATCGCGTCTCATGGACACATGATGCCACTTTTTGTCATTTACTTTGCTTGCACACAAAGCCCGATGTCTTTTTTGACCCACTGCAATCAAAAAATTCACCAAGCCAGATGACAACTCAACCGAAATATGATCCAGCTTATTACCCGAGTCAATCAATGCCAAAAGACCATTTTCCTCATTTGTCTTAAACATAAATGAAATATTTGAGTTCTTTTCAAATCTTAAATTATCTAGCTGAATAAATGAGGAGTCTTTGAGTGTGACTGAATTTGCTGTGTTTTCAAAGTGACCACCCAGGCTATTAACCCAATAAACTTGTCCGTCTACTTGTAAATCAGCGTCGCCTGCATTCAACCGCTCGACTAAATCAACCCGGCGACCCTGAGAAATGTGCTCAATTTGTTTGAAAGCTCCGGCAAAATTTTTTAGCTTATTAAATCTTAAATTGCTAGATTTGGAGCATCCTAACAAAATCGGTGCCAAATAACTAGATCTTTTGGAAAGCACAAATTCTTGTTTGTATTTAGAGTCTAATTCAAGTGTGATTTTATTTTCCTGTTTATCAAGGCGAATTTTGTGCCAGTTAAGGTCATTGAAATAGATTCCACGTTCAGCCACCACTGCCATGCTCGAGTCATCTCTCGATCTTATGACCACACTAGGTCCTTGTGTGTGAATAACAAAATCGGCGCTCTGCGAGTCCAAGATAACATGCTGATCGCCTCCGGTCTTGAAAAAAAATTCAATACTTTCTTGATTAGAACTAGTTCTGGGCGCATAGCGCACACAGCCACCCGAGTCCAAATTTAGACTTGAAACTTCCAGTTCTTGGCGCCTATTCAGTATTTCAAATCGGTTGCCATGGCAACCAGCTTCGATATTATTCAGCGAGCCTGTTGATAGCCAATTCACCAATCGGTTATTGACTACCACATTTCTAAGACATCCCCGAAAACTTGGTAGCTCAAATTTTCTAAATTCTGGACTATGACCAAAGGTGAGTGAAGACTCCTCGGACCAGTACATGTACGGAAAGCGAATTTTGCTCGAATGATCATCGTCAAGGACCAATGAGGCAATCAAATCGCCAATCATCATAAATTCCAGTTTGTGCCACCGACCATCATTTATTTTCACATTTTGACTTGAGAAAAGTCTTTGGTATCTGTCGTATGAGGATACTTGACTGGATGAATCAGCGTAGGGCACTCGGTGCGGGCTTAATATGGCTTCCAAGTATCCATCTTTAATGGAGATGGCGAATAAATTATTTGCCAAATCTGTAGAGAACAGAATTCCGTTTTCGTTTGCCATTTCTGTTCTAAACTCAAAAGATATTCTGCCCAATTTTGAATCATCCCAGCGGTCTAATCGTGCCGAACTCTGGCCTGACCGAAAAAATATTGGCTTTGGATCAGAGTAAATTTCGCTTGTAACTTGTGGACTGAATTCAACATAATTTTCATATGTAAACCTAGGATCTTCCGTGTACTGCAAATCATTAAAGGAATAAGCCTTTGAATTGTGACTGTAAGTAATTTCACTTATTTCACCAATGAAATGTGTACCTCGGCTACCAGCACAATCCGAAGCAAATACAACACCTTTGTTGCTATTTACAAAAGGTATGTCGATGTCGATCTGCAGGGTTGATTGTGTCGAATCATCACAAGAGAAAACAAGCTGAGTACTTGATTTTTTCGCTAGATGAACTTTGTGCCATTTGTTATCACTAAGAGATCGCTTTTGACAATAGGCTGATTTGACTATTTGACGTGATCTCAGATCGGTGATTGAAATCATCAACATTTGGTTGTTTATCTCTACTTGTAGAGCGTAGTTGTCATCCCTAGAGCACATTATGACTCCGTGGGGCTGACTTGTGTTGAATTTAAAGTTCAAATTGGACTCTCTTGATTGTGGCAAATGAGGAACAAAGTTAATTTGACCCGAGTTGGAGCCACGGAAACGCCACAACACTTTTTTAAAAATTAATTAGATTAAACATAGATATTAAATATCAAAATAGATTTTGTGTTAAAAAGAATTATAGAATTATTTTCTCAAACTCTAAAAATAAATTTAATTAATCGTTATGAAAACTTTAATTAAATCATAAAATCGAAAACTTTATCTTTTTTTGACAATGTTTCTATCTCTAATTTTTACTATTAATTTAAATTTATAATAATTTATAAAAAAAATTCCTTCCCTTTCATTAAGAAACAAAAATTATTAAAAAAAAAAATATTTTCTATATATTTTGGCAGAGAATGACAGAATGGAAATGAGAAAAGAAAATTATTAAAATATTTGGATTGCTCAATGTTTATTTGTTTTGTTTGCAAATATTAAAGGAAAATTTTTAAAAATAAAAAATTGAAAAATCGGATGTGTCAGTTAAATGGTATAATTTTGATTTTTTAAATTAATGTATGGCATTGTGAATTTTGGAATAAAAATGAAAAAACTCGATAGATTTTTTTTCTAAAAGTCCGCAATTATATCAGCTGATTTATCTTATCTCTAAAAAATCTTCACAAGAATTAAATGCAGAGTGAACAAGCTGATACAATTTATGGAATTTTTTAATTTGCTTTTTGTTCCAAAATACACAATGCCTTGAAAAATTGAAAATTTGAAATTTTTGCAATTGAAAAATTTAAAAAAAAAAGACTAAAATTATTTGGATATTGAAAATAAATTTTGATTGATTGAGGCTGAAAAGAGCAAAAAACTTACTAATTTTGAATTTTAAATTTTTTTTTTGACAGAACTTTTGATTAAATACTTTTATTATAAATTTCGAAATCAAATATTCATCAATAAGAATATAATCAAAAAGGCCAATTTAAATTCAACTTTTAATCAGGCAAAAAATAAAAATAAACTGCTAATAATTTATTTATCAGAATAAGGAGATAACTCATGGGGATTAAAGTGTTTTTAATTGATCAAAAATACTGATCGATATCAAATTTTTAAAACTAAACCGTTTAACAAATAGCTTTAATCATTTTATTAATATAATTTTGATTAAGAGTTATTTTCAAAAGTATAGTATAAAGTTATTTTTTTAATAATTATTATCACAATTCCAATTTTGTTGAAAAGATGAAAAATTCTAATTAATTTATCTTTATCAAAGATAAATTTTATTTTGATTAATTTTACGCTTAACTTTGTGTTCAAAATCTATTTTGCCCTCTTTTTCACTTTGTATAGTACTATGAATCTAAATTGAATCTAATAGCAATAAACAATTAACTGATCAGTTTATTTGGATATTATGATGATACGACCATAAAATTAGACTAGGTCAAATAGATAGCACAAAACTGGTTCTTTAAATGAAATAAAAACGACTTTGCCAAATAAATTTTTTTATAAAAAATTAAAAAATTTTGAAATTTGTGTTTTATAGATAAAAAAGTGAATGGAAGATGTTTAAAAAAATAACTTAAGAAAATTTTATTCTTTATATGTATTATTTTAAAGTTATGTTAGAAAAAAAAATGAAATTATTTTAAACTAAGGTAAATTTATTCAAAAACACTTCATGGTAAACCTCACAAAGCCGGCTAAATCAAATTTTTAAAGTAAATTTTTATAGTTTTTTTTTATCGTTTACTTATAAATTTCAAATTATTATTTAAAATTACTATATTGAAGATTTTATAATTCAAAAAAAGTGGAGCAATTCTTAGCAGCTTCGATTTGTTTGGCACAAAATGGATCGAAAAGGACAGGTAAGTAGCTAAACTTAACAATTCAATTAAAAAAATATAGATGCCGATTCCGAGAGTATAACATAGGATAAAATATTGTTAGTTTATTGAGAATGATAACAAAGGATTCAATTAGTTTAGCTATATGAATGTTAATTCTTCAAAATTAAAGGAGATATACGAAGAAAAATAGCTGATATTTTTAATTGTGAAGTTATTTTCATTTTCTTTTAAATTTTATCGAATTTTTAATTAAAGGACTTGGATGCCCAAAACGCTCTTCAAAAATTTTAATTAAAAAAAATTATCAAATTTTGAAAAATTCAACACAGTTTTCAAACTAATTAGTCTAACTTTGAATCCAAAATGACGAAGAAATAAAGTAGAAAGATTTAGAGCTACAATAACGGTTCATTCTCAAAAAAAACTAAATAAGCCCTTTGTAAAGAACTTTTTAACAGAATATGTAAAAAAGTTAAATAAAAAAGATTATATTCATTTTACAATTTTTAGTTTAGTATTAAAATTCTTTGATTCGATAAAAAAATAAAATAAAAAATAAAAAATCAAGATAAAAAGGGTTTAATAAATAGTATACTAAATTATAGAAAATTAAAATTTCCTAATAAATATATTGATATGTTTAAATTGAAGAATGATTGAATATTTAGATATTTTTTTTAAACTAGGGATTTTTAGTTCTAGTTAGGGGTCACTATTTTAAATTCAGAATTACGGGAATTCGAAAATTGATGTTTCTCAATATTTTTTTTATTTTAAAAATATAAGATTGGTTTTATGCTTGACAATCAGAGGGAATTTCGGCATGCAATTTTGCCCAAGGTGTAAATATTGCTAAACTTTGTTATATTTACAGAAAATTAAACAAAATTAAATCATTTTTTATTTATTGTAAGTTTTGAAAGAAATTTTACAATGCCCTGTAATTGTCAAAAAGGTACCAAACTTCAAACTTTTAAAAGAATCTAAAATACTGAGAGGCATTAGTTTTTGAATTTTAAATCTAAGCGATGAAAATTTAAAATAGAAGATTTGTTTTTAATTAATTTTCATTTTTCATTTTCTTTTTTAAAATTTGTAAATCAAATAACCCAGTATGGATCGTTTTTTTAAAATAGCATTTAATCAAGCTTAATTTACTTAATTTTCTCCGCCTGTGTCAAAACCGAAGTAAATTGGTAGTGCCTTGAAATTGTATTATTTAACAAGATCTAATTTGAAGAGAAACTCACCAAATTAGTGACAGAAAAAATTAAATACCAAAAAGATGGATAAGCTCTTATTGAAAATAAACTTTAATTTTTTAGAGAATAAAAATTTTTTTTTTTCAAATTTCAAAAATTTACTTGAACTTGATTTTTCGACAAGATTTTTGAGTGTTACTTGACCGTGACAAGAAACTCCAGGTACACGTATGTCCTTGGCAGCGGCCAAAACATCATACTCAACATTGGAAAATTTGACATAAACATCTCTCAAGTATCCATGAAGATTGCTAGCTTGTTGGCGATGTGAAGCACCAAAATACAAGCTACCCGATCCGAACAAATCAAACTCAGACGCCACTCTCTCCACTGTTTGCACGCCATCAACGCTAAACAGCATCATTTGTGCCTGTTTTTCAACCGAAATCTTGTGCCACATGCCATCATTTAGCCCCGAATGTTTGCCAATTTTAGTGGCCACCTCTGCAGCCAAACTGAACATCAACTCGCCACTAGCAGACAAGTACACTCTGAGCGACTTTTCGCCATGATACACCGAGAGTAAATCTTGAGCTTGACTCTTGTCACCTGTCACCTTAAAGCTAAATCTAGCCGAGTCGTGGTCAGAGGCTTTGGCGCCCGCTTCATGGCCACTAAATATCACAAAGCCTCGAGTGCTCGTCTCGATCACACAGTCGTTGTTTCCTTGACACTGGTTGATACAAGTGGGCCGCTTGGCAGTAGAGCTCGGCGCCGGAGTAGTCGTGGTGGTCGCCTGAACCCCACATCTGTATCTACTGGCATCAAAATTCATCTCAAATATCATACACTTTGTGTTCACATACACCTGGTCCAAACATCCACTAAAATGTTCATATGTGGCATAGCGGGAGGACATCACTTCAGTGCTATAGTAGCCCAGAGTGTAAGTGTCTAGTTTGATGGAGGAATAGAGCTCAATTCGACTAGCACTTTGTCTGCTCTGGTCCAAATAGGCAATCAAGTATCCGGCCGAGTGGCACTCGATGTCTATTTTGTGCGCTGTGCCATCATCAACTCTAGCACTGGTCAGCTCGACATTTCGCTCGCCTCCTCTGTCTCTAACAATCACATTCACGTGGCCATTTCTCAAATAGACCAGGATGTAATTGGCAGCGTCGTTGGACGCATGCGAGTATATGATTCCTTTAGGCCGAGTGGTCCTGAACGGTATTTGAATGTGTTCGCAGACAATTGTTTCATGATGATAGACAATGGCGTCTTGCACACTGGCAAAGCTGATCGGATGGCGTTCAGCGAGACAAGCGGGCCACTCGGGCGCCGGCCTAGCAGTCGTAGTCGCCGCTGGCCTTTCCACATTGCAATTGTATCTTTCCTGTGCAATATCGGTCGGCTTGATCACACTATTTCCATTCACTTGGAACAAATCGATGATACAGCCGACAAAGTCTGACTTGGTGCCGAAGAACTTGATCCTGGACCAGTCGT
Organism: Brachionus manjavacas; assembly: GCA_019054805.1. Taxonomy (NCBI): domain Eukaryota; kingdom Metazoa; phylum Rotifera; class Eurotatoria; order Ploima; family Brachionidae; genus Brachionus; species Brachionus manjavacas. Next base: position 332,244 of record JAHQIY010000007.1, read on the forward strand.
CGGCGCCGCCTATTGTGATTTTGGCGAATTTAATTTGGCCTGGTTGAGTGAAGAACTCTAGGGCAGTGACGCCCACGTAGCTTTGCAGCTGGATGAATCCGTGGCCGTTTGAGTTGCGGCGTATGTTCAGCCGATACAAATTTCCGTCGTCCACAATGGTGCTATTGAAGTACAACTGTTGGGTGTACGAGTAGTTTTTGTACACTACATGCACAAGGCCTTGTTTGACATAGGCGCCCAGCAGCACTTGATTGTGGTTGTCTTGGTTGTTGTGAGCGCTGAACAAAATGCCGCTCGACTCCACCGTTCTAAATATGAAGCTGATGTCTTCGAAGAGTGGCCGTTCGTGGTCGTAGAAGTAATTGTAGACGAGGATGTCGGCGGAGCCAGTGAAGCTTATGTAGCCGAGCGAAACGGGAGTAGGCGGCGGTGCGGGCGTGCTCAAGACTGGTTGGTGCGGTGGCCGTGTTGAGGACGGCGGCGAGGGCGGCGGCGCCGGCTTGTCAACAACTTGCTGGCAACTTTGACGCCGCTCGCTCGGCACCACTTGGTAGTCGATCACATCGCGTTCGTTCAGCATCACTGAGCCAAGGCAACCGACAAAGCTCGACTGGCTCGAGAGGCCGAAAGTGGCGCCGTCCTGGCCTCCCACTCTCACTCTGCTCACCAGCACACTGTGTCCACTCGACAGCGAATAGTAAATCGACTGCTTGTACGCATCGTCCGCGTCCACCCAGCACATTATTTTCTTCTGCTCGTGCCGAATATTTAGCTGGTAAATGCGGCCATCGTCCACTCTAATGCGGCTTATTTGATGCCGCTCGTTGGCGCCGTTGATGCTCGCGGACGAGTACAAGAAGCCATCTAAGACCTCGACGCCAATGTAGTTGTGCGCATCGTTGATCAAGACGACCAGCTGGCCACAGCTGTGTCTTGTTTGAAATTTGATCGCAAACGAGTCCAGCGACAGAGTGGACCGGACCGCAAAGTCAATTTGGGCGTCATAGCTGCTCAGCGAAATGTACTTGGTGTCGGCCAAACTGTCCAAATAGATCAAGTGTGTCTGGGCTTCGGTGTCGGGGTTTTGGCCGGCGTTGACCATTAGACCCGGCGGTCCGTACACATTTATGACAATGTTGATCATTTTGCCATCTTGACTTATCTGCGACGTGTCTATGTTGAGTGTTTGATTTGTGGTGTGCAAAGTGGCCGGCACACTGGGCCAATAGTACGGCTGCTGAACAACCTTTTGCTGCACATTGTTGATGGTGACTTTGCCGCGCACCATTTCGCCCACGAATGATCGCTTGTCGCTCAGGTTTATGTTGTTCGGGTCGGCTAGGCCCAAGTAGACATAGCCGCCTGTTAGTATTTGATTGTTGACCTGGGCCATTTCGCACATGTCATGATACTGGCTGTCGATGTTGATGCTTATTAGCTGGCCGTCGCGATGCAGCTTGATCTCGTGCCACTGGTTGTCGTTGAGCGGCGCAGTCTGCGCTCTTAGATACAAATTTTTCACTCTGGTATCTACCACAATGACCGGTTGGCCGCGCACCAACTCAAAATAGGTTATTAGCGGATTGTTGCGTATGTAGAAGACCACGCCGTCCGGCTGGCTCGTTCTAAACGACAACTCAATTGTCTCCGAGCTCACACTGGTCAACGGGCTGTCTATTTTGTACATGACTCGCTGGGTGTTGTCTATGCGTATGATCTCGCTGGGCCGAGGCGATGAGACTATGATTTTGGAGTCGAGCGCGTCCGGCTCGTTCAAGTAGTCACGTCTCATCCATTTGACGGTGAACTGGTGGCTGTTGAGAGTGTAGGCGACGCTTTTGAGCGAGTCGGCCGAGTGGCCCACTCCGAGCTCGTAGTAGAATTGGCCCAGTGCGTTCAGCGACACGTACACGTCCTGGTTTACGGGCGGCGACGACGGCTGCGTGGTCATGTCAATCAAAAAGCCGTCCACATGCAACGACATGTATTTGTCGCGCAGCCACGTCACTGTCACTCTTAGCTCGCGGCCCAAGTGCTTCGTCCGCTCCAGGCCAAATGTGCTCACTATCCATTCCTGGCCGAACTGCGGCTCGAACAGTGAAAAGTGCAGCCGACTCTTGTACACAAAAGCGACCAGCTTTGACATGTCCGATTGGCCATTTTGAAGTAGCGCTATTTTAAACTTGTACTTGGTCTCATCGAGTCTGTCGATGGACATCACCAGATGCTGGCTAAACCCGTGCACACAGTCCTCGATGCTCCAGAAGCACGAGTCCCATTCGGACACTTGGGCGCCACTCGGCGACAAAGTGAGCCGTGACATCGAGTTCTTGAATTGGACACCTCGGCTCTTGTCAAAATGAGTGGCCTGATTGTTCACTTGAATTTTGGTGAACGACGGCATTATGGCGTACTCGAAGCTCTGCGCCGAAAAATAGTTTTCGTCATTGAACAAAATTGCGAGAGATTTTTTGAGATTGTGGCACTTTGACTTTGGCACGGCTGGCTCGGCACAGTCGCAGTTAAAGAACGGAGCTATCAAATTGTTGCTGAGACACGAGCAGTCTTTGGGACAAATGTCGTGGGACAAAAAGTCCGACTCGCATATGTCGTCAATGATCAGCGAGTCGGACACCATGTTCGACTTCAGTTGCTTGGATGGCGATAGCGAGAATATGGCGTAGTGGCGCTGAGCCATGGACTGTTTGGAGCACAGCTCGGACGCGCACTGGCTTGCCTGTGACGTGTACTGCAGGTTCATGATGTAGCCGTGAAATTTGGCCAGCTGCTTCAGTTGGTTTAGAGCGTGGTTGTTCTCGCTCGGGTTCTCGCCCACTCCGCCAACAAACAGCTGCGAATAGGTCGCTTGTTTGGAGTCGACCAGCAGCCCACTGTCTTCGCTGTTGCCATCCAGTTCGTCAAGAACAAAATTCGAGTGCATTATTTGCTTGGCAAAGAGGGAAATTAGCCGAATGGATGGTATTCGGTTATTGGCCGAGCTGTCGGTGGACTCAAATTTGTACAAGCTAATGTCCACTTTGCCAGATGTTCGCGTGTACACAAATCTGAACCAGGAGGTGGCATAGTCGCTCGGCAGTTGAATTTGCACATCGTTTATGTTCCAGTAGTCGTTTATGATGAGGCGATTGGGCGCATGGTACTTTACCAGAAAATAGCTGTTGATCAGCTTTTTCGAGTTCGACACGGTGCTAATTTGAATTTGCTGCTCGGAATAGAGCAAAACGCGAGCCGAATATTGGTTCGGGCTGTGGCTGCTGTTCTTGAAATTGGACACTGACAGACTAAAGTCAAAACTGAGACTGCTATTGGCACATATTTGCAGGTCCAAACGTGGATATATTGAGTATGTAGTCAGGCCGTCATAGTACAATGCTTTTGTCACATGCACGATTATCAATGCCATCAGCAACCGTAAGCATTTTGGCTTCATTTTTAGAATCTCTTTCTGTTTAAAATACTGTTTTGTTTATTTTTTTTTAGCAAGGATTGATAATTTCTTCCGGGTCTTCTAATTCATATTAATGAATTTGGGCTTGTTTGTTTTTTGGCCGACTTGAGTCCGATTTTGTTTCAGTTTTATTTTTATTCTAAGAATATAATTAATTTTTACAATTATTTAATAATTTAAATTAGCCTAAAATCAAATTGACAATTGAAAAAATTAAAAAAAAATTTAAATCAGAGGAAAATTTTTATTTAGTATATTTTTTAAAGGTTTTTGTTCATACGTTTGAATTGATCTTTTTTTTTTAATTCAAATTTTTCAAAAAAATATCAAAAACTTTGAAAAAAAATTGTTAAAAAATCTATATCTTAGAATTTTTTTCATCAAAAAAAGATGTTTTGGAAATTAACTTAGTAAAAGCTCTGTTCCAAAAAAACTGCTACCAACTTCACAGTGTCTTAAAATATTCATTTTACTTCAAAAATATTTAAAGTATACTCATTATTCATTAATCCGTAGAAAAATGATTAAAAAATTGAATACTCAAATGTGTAACCATGAAAAGGCTGAATGAGGCTCGAGTCCCCTGGTGGACCGAGCATTACTTCAAAACAATATATGTGTATGAGCCATTAAATACTAAACAATATAACCCTAAATTATGAGCTTCAATCAGAAAATAAAAATGAGTTGATTAAAAATTATTGAAGGGCTCGCCAAAAAAAAACAGAAAAAAAATGGTCCAATTTCTCTTTAATATTTTACTCCTAATAGATTAATCTTATTAAATTTTTTAAACATATTAATGTAATTTACAATTTTTTCTTAAGACTAGAAAAATTGTCAGTGATATTAAAATACTTATAAATTATTTATATATACATAAAAATTTTGGATCAAAGCTTTTCTTGCAAATAGATATGTGAATATTGACACTAATTAAAGTTATATTATTTAAGAATAAACATGGTATTGGGTTGTAACTTTGAATAATTATTTAATTTAAATAATAGTTTAAGGTTGAGCTAAATTTATCATTTTTTTAATCATTTATTACTAATCATAGTCATGTCAATACTAAAATTAAATTCTGTGAATGATCTTTAAGAAAACCAAATACCTAAGAATATAATAACGTGTTCACTTTAAAATACCTTCACCAAATGATATCTAAATTGACTAGTTTGGCATATTAGTCAAAGAATCATCATCAAATATTGAAATTTTACTTTTTATTAAACTCAAGCATGATTAATTGATAAACAACAGAGATAAGACTAATTCAGAGAAACTTCGCTATGAAAAAAAATGAAAAATAAAAAAATAATTTTTTTAAATTTTGATAAAAAAAAATTAGGTGTTTTTATTATGTATCAGCATAATTTAAATTAATTAAGCACAAATTAAAGAATTAAAATTGTTTGTTAGATAATAGTTAATAAAATAATTTTATAAGTTAAAAATTAATTTTTGTTTTTAATTTCAAAAAAAATAAATATTTATTAACTTATTTTGACTCAAGTAAAGAAATAAAAAAATTGATGGTATGTAAAAATTACCATATAAAATTTTATTGAAACCAATTAAATTAAAATGTTAAAATTTTATATTAAATGATGTATTGAATAATTTGATAATTATTTTTTATGATCATTCACATTAGAATCTTAATATTAACTATAGTCTCAATCAATTAAATTAAATGATATCTTAAAAATAGAGCTATTTTTTTTAAAAGCTCAAATATGTTTATAATGTGTAATTTATTTATAAAAGTTTTAATCTAAATTACAATAGATTTTTTTAAATAAATTTATTTTTTCCAAATTTTCTTGTCTATGAAACCTTAATCCTTAAATAAATAAATAATGATTGTCTAATAGTTTATTAAAAAATAAAATTTTAAATATTTGAAACTTATACTTTAGACATTAAATACAAGTTAATTTTTAGCAAACGATAGAAACATATCAAAATGATTTAATTACTTACCTTTTTTCATTTTAATTTTATCATAACAAAATTTCAGCGCTGAACAGCATTATGCCTTTTTTAATTTAAAAAAATTGGAATCAAGCATTTGATAAAAAGTGATTAATTTTAGTTGAGAACCGGAAAAACTTTTCTTAAATCTTTTTTTGAATTCCAATTTAGTCGATGAACCCAGTGGATAAAAACAAAATCTATTTCTTTTTTATTCAAATATTTAGTTCAAACGGAAAAATAGAAAAAATTAAAAAAATAGAAATAGAAATGTTTTAATCGTTGTATTTGGCTAGAAAAAAATAGTGTCTATAAAGATAATGAAATAATTGATTAATTTATAGAAGAAATCGTCTATTTTTTTAATTTCAAACCTAATGACTTTAAAGCTATGTTTCATTTGAAGAAAAAAATAGAGAGAAAATATTTTTTGCCTCTTTTTTTTCACAAATATATTTATTTTTTAATTATAAAAATAAAAAATTTAATCACGAAACTAAATGGTCTTATAACAATTTAAAATAATGATAATCAAAAATATTTTAGAGAAATCTTAGTAAATGAATAGCACCTATTTTATATTCGCTTGAGCGAAATAGACCTTTATTTAACGAATTGGAAAACCCACTGATTCTAGTGTTAAATCGGAAATCGTAGACTAATTATAATAAAATCAGTAAGCCAAGCATTACTGAACCATAAACTTTACAATCGAAGATAAACAAATTAACAAAAAAATCCAATCAATAATTTACGGTGTCAATAAATTTATTTTTCACTTTAAAAAAATCCCACTGGTCTTGTAGCATTTAATTTATACTTTATATTTTGAGCTTTTTAAAAAAATAATACCAATACTGAAATTTCCGAGTGGTCTTACACAAAAAGACTAATAGAAGCAAAATATCAGGATTTTTCAATTCAAAAAAATTCACACAAAGCCAAAGCTAGACTTGAAAATTGCAAAATTTTAATTTAGTTTAAAAATGGTTAAATTAAATTAGAGGGGGGGCTAGCAGAATTTTTGACGAATTTTCATAAGTTAATGAATCACTTGAAATACTTTCTTAAATGGGTTTACTTACGAAAATAACATCTATTGTTAAGATACCAAGCTAGAATCAGTGGGAGTCTAAACGAAAAAAAAATTGTAATATTTTTATAAAACTTTGTATTTTGATTTATACTCTCTTAAAACCGAATGATTAATAATATTAAATAATTTTTGTTAAATTCTAAGATGAATAACATAAGAAACAAAAACTTGGCAACTATGCATATGAAGGCAATAGAGCCCCCGAACAAAAAAAAGGTTAAACATAATGATAATTACAGATCAGTGGAACTACTTAGTCGATTTTTTCCCAAACAAAAACCATTCAAAAGCTTCTCTCCATACTCACCACATAATTAAAAGTCAGAAGCCAAATTTTTTTTTCAAAAGAAAAACCATTCATTTAATCAAATTAATAAACAAACAAATTTTCACAATTGAACAAAAAAGCTTTTTTAAGTTGCCAAGATAGAATTAAGTGTTCTATGCGATGTTTAAAGGTGATTTATATTAACAGGCGATGAACCCGGGAGATTTTAGAAACAAGTGAACTGGTAGACTTCTAATTGCTTACGCAACATCTCGCCTTGGATGCTCATTTGGATTAAGTTAGAACAATTTGGATGCTATTAGCAAAATACTAGCGATCATTTATTATGAAGATAAACTTTTCGCTGAAAAGCAAAAATTATGCTTCGATCTAAAGCCGAGTTAAAGCTAAAATCTGCTTTTTTTCTACTCTTCGGAGAGAACTTTTTTTTATTTTTCAAGAAAAAACGAGTTCAACTCAACTAAAATTTGATCTATACCTCTATATTTATTTGTTTATCAACAGAACCCAATAACAAGAAAAATATTATAAAAATAAATAAAAGTAATTGATTTTTTCGTAGCATGATTTCAATTATGGCGAGTGAGAGCTAACGAGAAAACGAGATTGCCGTGAAATAGATAGATAATGCTTATTGAGAGATCTAAACTTCTTCATTTAAAAATAAAAATTTTAATTGTAAAATTAATTAAATTCTATTCTGAAATAAAAAAAAGAAATAAAAAAAGCGGTGTTTGCCAAATAGTCGGCCATACAGCCGCCCAGCAATCAAATAACACAATTAATAAAAACCTATTCAGTTTTTAAGTGTTTAGACTTTTTCTAGACGACATTTAGAAAAAAATCAACTATCGAAATTCTAACCAGATTTCTATCTTGGACAATTTGTATATAAAAATAAAAGAAAAAGTTTTGTGAATTTAGACCATGGGCTAAATAGGTTCTACTTGAAAACCGGTTTTAACTTTATCTTGTTTTGATGCCAATTTAGATTATCAAGCTTTGTGTCATTTTTTAAACCCTTTTTTTTAAATTTGGTTCTACGCATGACTTGGCTTTGCGCAATTTTCTGATCAACGAAATTTGCCAACTTGCGGTAAAGCGATTTATTAGCAATTAAAAGATCCTTAATTATGCATGACGGCGAACTCTTTTAGCCTAATTACTCGAGGAAACAAATATTGGCCGAATCATAAAATCAAATTGAAAGAAATTAAAAATTTTAATATGAAAAAAATTTCATAAGACTTTCACCAACATTTGCAACACGGACCAACAAAAAATATGTCACTTTCAAATTTTACGCTCTTGTTAATGCCCTGAGCTCTAATGAGCCAAAAATTAAATGAAGTTTAAGCCAGACATGCAAACTTTAGAATGCAAACCTTTGGGCCATTTTCACTTTAAAATTAATTTTAATTTTATTTTTCAACTCGGCTTTCAATGCACTAGCTAATTCGATAGAAATCGGTTAGTTGCCCTAGGTTTTATTTACTAAATTAACTTACGCAAAAATTAAAGATAAATTTGTCAAAAGTCATAGCTTTAAGAATTAAGAATTTTTTATTGAAATAAAAAAAAACAACAACAACAAAAAAAACAATAATCGGATTTTGTTATTTATTTAAGAATACAGAATCTGTCTCAAATCCATACGAATTTCTTTAAATTAAATATTTTTTGTCAAATATAAATTTAACTCTGAGCACAAACGAGCAAAATACAACAAGAAGAATTGGCTTTAAATTAACCTATTTAGTGAAAAATAAATTTCTTCTTTTTTTTTCAAAATGGGTAGAAAATATTTTGGGACTTATTTAAGATTGCCCGGTCGGGTCCGGCAACAAAAAATACACAATCAAGTAAAAGTTGAACTAGACCTAAATTTAAATGTATAATGCTCGTCATTTATTTCCTCTTGTAAAGAGTTTAAATTGTTTACAATTGTATTTAAATGTCAATCAAAATTGGCCAAAAAATATACTCTACCAAAAATGTAGCTCAAATAAGCCTTATCCAAAGCAAATTGTAATTTAATTTTGTTAAATTTTACACTACTCTAATCTTGGCATTATAAACAAGAAAGTTAATCCGGGCTCGTAATGCGTGTGTACTGGGTAGTTTAAAAACAAAATAGCTTTAAATTAGCGTTTAGAGCTCGAGGAACGGATTTGGAAATCCTTTCGTCCCATTTAATAAGCTTTTTAGACTTGGTAAATGATAAATTCTTACAAGTTTTAGTTGTTTATTTATGTCAATAAACACATATTTCCGAATTACAAATCTTAAAATTTTTCAATTTATTTCGAATAATAAAAACTCGTAAAGGTTTCTAGGCCCAGTTTTTCTAAATTTTGTCATAAAAAAAAGAGAAAAAAATTACTCGTGAATATTCATTGTAATTATAGTCCGAGTACTTGTCGGTCTTCCTATTCTAAATTTCAATATTTAATTTTTTCTTTCTAAATTAAAAAAATAAATTTATTCAAAATAGGTCTGCGCAATATTGAGATGGTCAAACGCCCACTCTTAAATTTAAGCACCTTTGTTTGGCTTTTAAATGAACGCTCGTCTATAATAAGACAAACCAAGTGCATGAAGAGAGAATCAATAAAAGTCGAAAAAATTAGTTTATTTCATAATTTAAAATAATACACATTTAAATAATTAAATGAAATCAGTGACATTTTAGACACATTCTAAGGATAAGTAGCATGGTCAAGTTTTCTAGATTGAAAAAATTGAAAGATAATAGAATTTTTTTGAATAAAATCGTTTCTATCGAATTGTAAAATATTTTATTTAAGAGAAAATATTCGATAAATTATCTTCAGTATTCATTATACAACAATAAAATTGAATTGTAATAAATCATAACTTTGAAGTATTTCGTTGATCAATATTTGAGTATGCGAATGTATTCTGATTCAAGGAAACATTTTTTTTCAAACTAAATAAAAAAATTATATTTTAGTCTATTTAATGTAGATTTTACACTGAAAATAAAAAGCTTAACTATTACTAATTAGTCTATTGTTTATTAAATTTTTTTCTATTTTCAAATAAAAAAATATAAAAAGTAAACTAAGGTTGGAACAGAGGTAGATTAATAGTTAAAGAAAGAACCGTAATTTTGGGGAGAAACTTAACAATTTAAATGAGTTAAAGTGTAATTTTGAAAAGGTAAAAAAAATCATGAAGCGGTCTAAAGATAATGAAAACTTGATGTTCAAACTGTATAATGATATTTAAAAAGTTAGGCCCATGAGTGGTTCTAGTCTAAGTCCAAACTTTGAAGCCTTAAAAGTTACAACAAAAAAGTCTCAGCAATTTTTATTACTCTAAACGAGCATATGTAAAAAATAAAGGAAAATTGTCAGAAATATTTAAATCCTATGCCGGAATTAAAAAAGAAGATTTATTTTCCCTTTAAATATTTGCAATACACCTAGAAGAATAAAAAGAATTGAGAGAAAAAAAAATATTTTCATTAGAATCCTTGACGACATTGAACTACTGAGGACCGAAAAAAACACCATTCAAAAAGTATTTGCCTAATATCAAAAAACTAACCATCATCACTTTTGCTAACAAGAAGAATAAAGTAAAATCTATAAAATTGAAGACACAATCTTTTTTTTTTAATTTACTATTTTTTTATCCGTTCATAGCATTTATATATCGTTAGGCTGAAAAGAAGGACTTGGTCCATTCTATACAGCCTGTGGGTCACCCCCAAATTATTTAAATAAAAAAAAAACACAATCTAAAACACTTCTAATGAAACACAATCATAAGTTTCCTTAAAACAAGTAACTTGGGTGAACATGACAAAATGCCAAAAACATAAATTAAAGCTCAGCTCTGCCCAATTCATCAAATAATTTCAGAACCAAGAAATGCAAGTCAAAGAACTGTCTGGTATTTTTTGAAAAAAAATTGAAACAACCAGCTCAATGATACTCTACAGATAGCTTTTATTAGCGAATAGATTATTAATACTTATTAAGTGGAATTTTTAATAATAATTATTACTCTTTTTCTTTATTTTATAAAATTTTGGAATAATTTAAAGCATTTTCTTGAACTATCAAATCAATCTTAAAATTTAATCTTATGTTAAAAGAAGGGGACATAAAGCCAGAGAGTCGTAAAAGTAGTGCATTTTCCAAAAATTTCAAATAAAAAATTAAGATCGTTTAGAATCTTCAGTATTTCTTCTATTTTCGATGGAATGCATGAAAATCTAAAAAATCACTTACATTTAGTTTATCTTAATTAAAAAATTAATTAATACAAGATAATTAAACAAAATTTTTTTATGTCTTTAAATGTAATCGATCAGAATTAAAAGTCTACTTGGATATAATTCTGAAACAATAATATTTTCTTATAGTAATTTTCCTTTAAAACAAAAGGTAATTATTAAATTATGAGACAAAATTTTTTTAATGTTTTCTATTTTCTCTCAAAGAAAAGCTTTGATAAATTTTATTAAAAACCAACTTAGCTCAAAAGAGATAAAAACTATTTTTGAAAAACATAAATAAAATTATGGTCAAAACAAGATAAAAGTTGTTTTTTAGCTCAACAAAAAAAAATTTCTTCAAACCAAAAAATAGACTTACTAACCGAAATTGGTTTACTCGATTCGAAAAGTTTGGCTGAGTGATTTATATTTATTTCTTTGTATTGAGAAACCACTCTGGAAACAAATTTGTGAATTTGATTTTGAAAAATGGAAAATAAAAAAAAACTAAGCCCAATGGATAAAGTTTTTAGATTAATCGAAGTTGGCATCCCGAGTGAACAGCTCCATCTCGATTTATGATTTATATCACTAGTTTTAAATCATTTACCTAAATGATTTATAATCTTTGACTGCGAAAATTATCGATTAACTTATAAAGCAATTAAAATCATGCATATCGAATAAATGGCATTGTGCTGCGGCTATCAATATAATGTACAAAAATAACCCAGAAAAAATTTGCTTGCAAAAAATAAATTAAAGCTTTAATCTTTAACTAACCAATATTTGTTTGTTAGATTGAATACGATCGATTATCTTATCTACGATCGGTTCGAGTGGCTTTTATTTTTTAAATTGGCTCGCTTTATCATTTTAAATTTTTCAAATATTTTCTTCTATTCAGAAAAAGCCCTTTTTCAAGACTTTATCTTCAATTCTATATCTTCATAGTTTAATATTTACAATGCTTCAAGTTTAGTATGCCAATGTTATCTTGGCTTACGTAATAGCTTTTATCTCGGCTTATCAGGCACATAAAATTTATGAGCTCGGAAAAAATAAACTTGTTTTCCAAATTAAGACTAGATTTATGTACTCGGAACATTTAAGAAAGGAAAATAACCCTTTAAAAGTTTCCTTTGATTTTTTTTTCTTTTTTTAAAAATATTCTAAAACAATTAAGATTTTTTTCTAATTAAAAATTTTTTTTTAAGGCAGTAACACACAGAGAAAAAAAAATCAAAAAAAAATAATTTATATGCTAGGGATATTTACATGAAAAAATAATGCTTAAATATTTTCCCTGAATTTTTTTTTACATAAATTCCATAATAATTAAGATAATTTTTTCCAAATTCAGAGTCGAAGAATTTTAGAAAAAATTTTTTTTAAATTTAATTTTTAATCATTTTTGGAAAAATTCGAAATTAATTGAAATTTTTTTTAAGAGCAGTGAAAAGTTAACTTTTCTAAAGAATATTTTTTTTGCTAAAAATTCCCAAAAAAACTGAACCATTTTTTCCTAATGAAAAAAATTACAAATTTTTAAAGGCGTAGCACGCGGGGTAAAAAAAGTTAGCTTCTTTTCTTAAATAAAAAAATAATTTATAGGCTTGGAATATTTACATGAAAAAATAATGCTTAAATATTTTCCCTGAATTTTTTATTACATAAATTCCAAAATAATTTTTTTAAATATCTTTAAGCTCCGAACTTTTTGGAAAAAACCTTTAAAAATTTTTTTTGAATTTTTTCGCTGAAAATTCCCAAATAACTGAACCATTTTTTCCTTAAAAATTAAATTTATATTAAAAATCTAAATTGTTGATATTTTAATAAATAAATTAATTTTCTAGAACATTGAAAAATAAAATCCATCTTCTCTTCTACTCTGACTAATAGCTTACATTATTCTTTTCTCTACCTAATAGAAACAATCAAATTAAGAATTATTCATGGGTACAAAATAAACTTAATTTTCAAATCTTTATTCTACAAATATTGAGCGATATACCTATTGGTAATAAATATAAAAACAAAAAAAATTTTGATGGAAACAGCATTAATGTCTAAAATGATGAATGCTTAACATTGGTATAAATTAAATTAGAAGAACCTGATATTCAGCTTAAACTAAAAAAAGCATCTACTTTCAAATCCAACCTTCGAATGCTAAGAAACAATTGAAAACTAGTTTTTGTTGCTGTTGTTTGAAAACTTAAAGGTAACAAGTAATTACAAAGTATACATTAAAAACCTTGGCAAAATTAACTCTAGTCGAATTGTTTTCTAAATAAATGCTTGAAATTAAACTTCTAATTTTATAGTAGAATCAGTAGGGCAGCGTAATTTCTGCAAAACTATTGATCCTCTTTGAACAAATCAACTTAAGATCTTGTGTCTTGGAAAAGAGAGCGAAAGTTTGATGATAAAGCAACCTCCCTGTGGCGTTGAAATACGAAGATAATTTGCCCTCTTAGAATCGATTAAGCGCTCACACCTAGCTCTGGTCTGCACTTCCTGTTAATACGGGCCTAAACTGGCTTTTTAACCACACGTACAACTTGTGTGTTTTTCTTCTAGTTCACAGCATATAACGCTATTAAAGACAATCAAGCTAAAAAAAAGCCCATTGAGCATAAACAATTATTTGCTTAAAGATTTGACCAGGCTATTTATTTATTGATAGAAAATTTGATGAAAAACATAAATAAAACAACTTTAATTAGAAAAAAAATCAAAAATCTCAAATTATGCATTTGCCATAATTCAAATAGTGAAATTTGATCGTGCAATTTAAAAACCTAATGAATTTTATTTGTTTAGCAAGTCCATAATTGGCAAAGACCACGCTGCGCATCCAAACTAAGTGATATGATGTGAACAATTTTGAACTTGGGCGAAAAGAGAAAAATTCAAAAAAAATTCAAAAATTTCAAAAATTAGCCTCGATTTTTGAATTTTTTTTTCTCTCTTTCTAATCGGGTTTTTATTATGCTAATTTTGCATTTGGGCCCGAGATAGAAATCACTTTTTAAATATCTCTTTCTCATAGGGTTTACTTTTTTTATTATGCTCGTTTACCGAGATTTTAAGCTCTTGTTCAATGCTCAAATGAAATTTTGTAACTTGATGAATATTAAAATTTTTTTTCAACTTACCTGAATTAGAAAAACGAAATGGAGATTAGGGACACTTTGAAAAGAATGTGCCGAATGAGTAAACCGATTAGGCAAAGCCTTATATCTGTATTCACAAAGGATAAGCGTTTCAACCCGAATGATTTATAAACAGAACCGTAATTGATTGATTGACAGATCGTTTTACCAAGATCATTAATCATTTGTAAGCAAATAAGTTTGATTGCGATGAAAACTCATGCAAAATTAAGTCAAGTGCGCTCAAATGCAAAATTAGTCTTATTTTTAATTTGGCAAAAAATGACAAACTCCACTAGTTCCTCAAACAATTGTATTCCTTTCCTTTTCCCTTTAATTTGATCCCAAGAAATTTTTTGTTGCCTACTTTATTTTCCAAAAAGATTAGATTAATTGAACTCATACGACAAATTTAAAGTATTTTTAAGTAGGTCTATCTTCTAAGTACAATTTGAACAAAAAGACTTACAAATTTTTTTAAAAAGTTTAATGGCTCTTTAATTCGAATTAATACGCTAAATATGGCGTAACTAGAAATTTCCATTTCGTTTCTAACCGATGAACAAAATAAAGAGAAACGTTTTTCAAAAAGTTTGAAAATTTTTTGAAGAATTAAAACATTTTTTTTTCAACTATTTCAAAAGACAAAAAGAAACTCAGAAAAGCGTTCCTTGGGACAAACACCAAAATTAAAATTACAGTTTAAATAAAAAAAAAATAAATTTCCACTGGAACAAAGAGTGATAAACTTGAATTCCTTTTTTTTTTTTGATTTTGTTTTTTTTTGGAAAAGAAAAATAAAATAAAACAAATCTAGCTCTTTGGTTTAAATTAATCACAATTTGAAAATTTAAGTGTTTGTGTCTTATTAAATAAATTTGATTGAGAAATTAAATTTGAAAAAGAAAACTTTCTTGTTGATACTTTCAAAATTAAAAAAATCTGAGTTAAGCAGAAACACGGACTCTTAAGAAAATTGTGTCCATATTTGGAACAAACAACTAATGGAATCAATTACTTTTATAAGCAGTAGAAAAATTTTCTATAAATTTTTTTGTTGATTAGAAAACAACCCTACAATGCTTCATCAAAATGCTCAATCAACTTTTGCTCATATATAAACTTGATTAGATCAATTTTTGATTAATAATAATTTTACTTTGGGTTAATTTTTTATTAGGGATATTTTGTTCGAAGCTTTTGTTGCAATCGTTTTTAGATAATCAAAATAAATCGCATTATACTTTTGAATTTGAACTAGCTACAGGATAATTTTTTTTCTATTCCTCGAATAATTTAATGCCCATTCTAATTAATTTTTTTTCAATTAAAACAATTAAGAAAATTTAAGTAAATTTGAAAAAATAATTTTCACAAAAATTAAATTTATCAAGCCTTAAATATTTAAAATAACAAAAATTTGGTATGGCTTGGGAAGCCTTCTATTTTAACTGATGATAAGACTTTTGACCTTTGGGGTAAATTTACTGTAATTCCTATTTTTTCTAAAAATTGAAGATTTTTTGTTTAATACCTTTTCTCTTGATCGATTTATAAATTGAAAAACTAAAAATTAAAAAAAATCTGTACAGTATCAAGCTATCGGAATAAATCTCCACAAAAACGATCCTAAAAAACTGAATGGGTCTGCTTTTGAATTAAAAGATAACAAAGAATTGATCTTTCATCATTCATCTGAATATTTTAATCCAAATAAATTACAACTTTTAAAATTTGTTTATAATTATTCAATTTGCTTACTAAGAAGCGAAATTTATTCAAATGAAGCCTTTTTAATAGAAGGTTCAATAGAAAAAAATAAATTAAAGTCGGATTGAGATAGTGGGCGTAAAAAATTGTAAAATACAAAATTAAATCTAAAAAATAGAATTTTATTTTTTTGTTAATAAATTAGTATTTGTGCACAGTAAATTGAATTATCTTTTCATTAAAATTCTTGTTTTGTCAATAAAATAATTTTTGCTGAGACATACTAAGTCAATATTAATTCAAATGAGTATAATTTTTTTTGTTAAAAGCAGGTGTCCGAAATGGAAATTCAACTCGATTTTGAACGAAACCCGATTTTAAAATTTGAAAATAAATTGTATCAATTTTGTTCAGTTTAAAACTGGGTTATTGCTCTCTTTTAAAAAAGACTAATTTTCTAGTAAATCAAGCTAGACAAACACTTAAAAGCTAGAAAATAAATTGAATTTTTTTTTTATTAATCAAACAGAAAACAAATGAAAAATTAATAAAAAGAAATTATTTAAAATTTTAAAATATTCAAAAAAACATTAACAACATGTCTAATGTAAAACCAAATCACGTGATTAAAAACATTAAATTAAAGTATAACTATTGTAGATTAGTGGTACTTGATAAATTTGACGCATTCATACTTGACTTTTTTGATATTTGATATGCAGCCATGATATTTAAAGATTATGTGTTCAAAAATAAACATTTAGGAAAGAGTCTTGGCACTTTCTATTTAAAACGATTTTTGAATACTTTTAGCTTAACTTGATACAAAAAAAAAGTGACAAAAAAATCCACAAAAACTTTTGCATTGAATTCGGAACTTAATTTTGATAGCAAACGAGCCAAACGCATGCTGTTAAGAAAAGTTGAATTATTTGAAATTTTAGCAAAATGTTTAAGTTACTTGGCTCAAAAAATGTGCTATCTTTTAGGAATATTCTAAATAGGTCTGTTATTCAGGACACTAAAAACCTTTCGCGTAGCACAATTTTTAGCCTACGAACACCTAAAAATAACAGGTTTAGCGCTAACGATTCTATTGAGCGCTCACAGGTCCGGATTAGTGACAAAATTTTCTCTAAACCGAATTCAGTATGCAAAAGTTTATGTTCTAGGTAAAAAAAAATTAAAATTAATTTTCTATTTTTATTATTATTCAACAGAAACCTCTCCACATACAAAAAAAATTCTGAAATGAGTTCAACTGAATTTGTTCGTTTGCCAAAAAACGTTCTTCCTGTTAACTACGCTCTTGAGCTTCAGCCTGATTTTACAAATTTTACCTTTACTGGCCGTGTTGACATCGAAGTAAAAGTAATAAAAAAAATTTAAATTTTATACATTTTTTTCAAATTTAATTATATTTATTTAATAAATTCCATGTGTTTTAATTTTCTAATTAAAGGTTAGTTCAGAGACTAACACAGTTTTTTTGAACAGTGCCGAGCTTTCTTTCAAAGAAGCGGTATTTGAAACTGCCAATGGCACAAAAATGACAAGCTCTGATGTTAAGCTAGACGAACAAAATGAACTTGCCACCATTGTTTTTCCGCAAGCATTACCACTTGGATTGGGAAAACTTCATATCTCCTATAGTGGAATTTTAAATGACAAATTAAAAGGCTTTTACCGAAGCAAATATGTGCATCCATCAGGAGAAGAGAGGTATGCAGCTACGACACAATTCGAAGCTGCTGATGCACGACGAGCTCTTCCGTGTTGGGACGAGCCAGCCCTAAAAGCAACATTTGACGTAACCATCATTGCCGAAGAGAACAAAACGGTTTTGTCCAACATGCCTCTGCTTGATGCTAAACAAGTTGAAGGAAACCAAAGTTTAAGACGATTCAGATTTGATCGAACACCAATAATGTCGACTTATCTTCTTGCTTTTGTAATTGGTGAATACGACTACATTGAAGACAAAGACAGAAATGGAGTCCTAATCCGGGTGTATACTCCGTTAGGTAAAAAAGAACTTGGCAGATTTGCTCTAGAGGTACATTTTTGCTTTAGTTGAAAAATAAAAAATTTAATTAAGAAAAAAAAACACACAGATAGCTTGTAAATGTCTGCCATTTTATGCAGATTTTTTTGGTATTAAATTTAACTTGCCCAAACTGGACATGATTGCAGTCACTCATTTAAGTTTTGGTGAGTCTAGGATAAAAAAAAACAAAAAAATCTTGAATCGATTCGTTTTATTCTTAATTAAATGACAAAATTAAGAAAAATAATTTATTTTTATTTTTAAATCAGGTTGCTGTTAAAACTCTTCCATTTTATACGGACTATTTCCGAATCAGCTATCCATTGCCAAAGCTTGACTTGATAGCCATAGCCGATTTTGCTGCAGGTGATGAATCGATGCCAAGATTATGACCATAGATGAAAAATTTTAACTTTTTCTTTAAGGTGCAATGGAAAACTGGGGTCTGGTTACTTACAGAGAGACAGCATTGTTGGTAGATCCGAAAAACTCTTCTTTGATGTCAAAGCAAACAGTGGCCATTGTGGTTGGGCATGAATTGGCACATCAATGGTTCGGAAATATTGTGACCATGGAATGGTGGACTCATCTGTGGCTGAACGAAGGCTTTGCTTCGTGGATTGAATATTTATGCGTAGACCACTGTTTGCCTGAGTTGGACATATGGACCCACTTTGTGAACAGCGATTACTGCAGAGCTTTGGAATTGGACAGCTTGAAGAACAGCCATCCGATCGAAGTGCCGGTCGGACCGCCTTCTGAAGTTGACGAAATTTTCGATGCCATTTCGTACAGCAAAGGAGCCACTGCTATTCGCATGTTGCACAGCTACATTGGCGATGACGCATTCAGAACTGGTTTGTACAACTATTTGGAAAAATTCAAGTACAGAAATGCGGTTACCGAAGACCTATGGGAGGCTTTGACCGAAGCTTCGAAAAAACCAGTCAACCAACTCATGGATTTGTGGACCAGCCAAACTGGCTACCCGTACATCAACATCTCTCACTCGATCAATTCGAGTGGCGAGACTGTGTTGCAGCTTAGTCAGCAGAGGTTTTTCTCCAATGGAGCTGAGCCGACTGAACAAGAGAACTTTTTGTGGAAAGTGCCAATTACTGTTGTCACCAAGTCATCCTATCCAAATGTTCATAAAGAAATATTGCTTGAAAAGCGAACCGATGAGCTCAATCTAGGAGCACTAGGTGCCAATGATTGGATCAAGCTGAACAAGAACACCATTGGTATTTACAGATCTAATTATTCGCCTGAGCTTTTGCTAAGACTTTCGAGTGTAATCCGCGAACAAACTTTGCATCCAACTGATAGACTTGGGCTTCAAAGTGACGTGTTTGCTTTATCTCAAGCTGGCCTATTGTCCGCAGCCGATGTACTTAAATTTTTGGAGGGCTACTCGGCAGAAGAAAATGTCACTGTTTGGCGAGATTTGATCTCCAATTTGATGAGTTTGTCTCATACATTGCTAAACACTGACTTCCAGCCTAAATTTCAGGCTTTTGTTGTCAAATTGTTGAAGCCGATTGCCAAAAAACTGGGATGGGATCCGATTCAAGACGAGAGTGGTCTGCAAGGAATGTGTCGAGCTACTGTTTTAAGAACTCTGGGAATCAATGGCGATCGTGAGACTATTGATGAAGCCAAACGAAGATTAGAGGCGCATTTCAAAGGAAACTTGATTCCAGCCGATCTAAGATCCGCGGTCTACTCGTCCGCATTGTATGACAGTGAAGAAGCTCTTTTGGATAGATTGATAGATTTACATAACAAATCTGACTTGCAAGAGGAAAAAATGAGAATAGCCACTTCTTTGGGCTCAGTGCGATCCGAGCCTTTGATCAAAAAAGTTCTTAATTTTGCTCTATCAGTAAGTTCTAGAAATTTTATTTAAAAATTAGATAAAAAAAAATTATTTTATAAATTTATTTAGCCGTCTGTTAGATCACAAGATTCAGTTACTGTTATTTGTGCAGTATGTTCTAATACCTCTACAAAATTGTCTTCGGATTTAACTTGGCAATTTGTCAAAGAAAACTGGGATACCATTCACTCGAGATATTCATCTGGATTTTTAATCACTCGTCTGTGCAAAGTAAATATTAAAAAATCATTTTATTAAAAAAAAAGAATTCATTTTGTTCCATGTCTAGACTGTGAGTGAAAATTTCGCCACCCAAAAAGACTACGAAGATGTCGAGGCATTTTTCAAGGCTCATCCAGTCGCAGCCGCTCAACGAAGCATCCAGCAAGGCTTAGAAAGCATTCAAGTCAATCAAGCCTGGTTGAAAAGAGATGAACAAAAGTTAAGAAGCTTTTTGAGCGCTTAAATAATTTTTACTTTTTAATTTAATCTAAAGACTAAATTTGACAAAGTTTTCCGATAATTAAAATATTTTTAATTAATAAATGATCAAATCAATCTTTTAATTTAGAACATGTTGCATTTTTTGGTCAAAAAATTTTCCGATTAATTTTAATATCAAAATATTTATGGAATTGTATAATTCAAATAAAATTTTTCCCTTTTTGATAAATTAAAATTAAGATAAATAAAAAATTTTTTTAAAAAAATACTGCAGAATACTTTGTCGCACTTTTTTACCTAATTTTAAAAATTTTCTGATGTTAAACAAAGACAAAATATAAATAAGTTCTAAATTGATTATTGACTTGATTTACTAAAAAAAAAGAGGAAATAAACATTTTATTTTAAGCATAAAATGTGCAAAAAAGTACATTGTACTATGTCTTAGTATTTTTTTAAAACATTTTTTTAATTTTTTTTATTATAATTTATCAAAAAGGAAAAATGTTTGTTCAATTTGTATTTGAAATTCACAATTTTAGATTTATTACTGGAGTTTGTCCCAAATAAATCATTTAATTTTTAACATTATCAAAATACGAAATTTTTTTGGGCGCTTAAAAAAACAAATCGAATAAGTCGGCAATTTTTACAAGATTTGTTCCTTTTTTTAAGAGCTCTTTTAATTCTATCTAAAAAATTGAAGAATATGCTAGAAAAAACATACTTAAGTCATATAAAAAATTTTGAAATTATCTTCTTCCTTTCAGTAAAAGCTCAATTTTATTAGTTAAATAAGTTTTCATTTTATTTTTTTACAAAGTTACAAAAAGTCACAAGTTTTAGTAGAAACTAGCAGGAAAATTTTAAAAAAACCCAAAAAATATTCAAAAATCTTAAAATCCATTCATTATGATATTGATTTTAATTATTTTGTTGGTTTTATGAAATTATGCATTGAGTTGCATCAATGAAAAATGAAAAATTTTTAATATTTTCTGGGATTTTTCAAAAATTCTAATAAAGACTTTGACTTTAAATTAGTTCTTTTAAATTTTAAGACTTGCATTTTTTCTCTTTTAAAAATAAATATTAAATAAAAAAATTAATTTATTTCCTTTTATTTCATTTAATTTACTAAATAGTAACTGGTAATTATTTAATTGAACTTTTTAACACATTTTTATTTTATTTATTTGAAAATTGCTTAATATTTATTTTCATCAATTTAAAAAAATAATGAATTCATATTTAGAAACTATGTCGAATTATTTTCTAACGTGAAATAATTCCATGTTTATTATTTAGTTACATATAAAAAATTAATTTCGTAGATTTTTTTTTAAATAATAAAAGTGAAGTTCTGAGAGTTTCGAACTCAATTAAAATACATAAGTAACATAAATTCCAAACATTTTTCTACTAAATGTTTTTTTTTCAAAAATTATCTGCCAAAATGTAATAAAGATTTTTTTAAATAAAAATTAAAAGAATTATTAGAATTTTTAACAATTTATTAAATAGTTATTTTTTCTTTTTTTATCAATTTATTTTATTTTTACACAATTATAGCGACGATTATTAAATAAAATTAGCAAAAAATTTTAGGTTTTAAGAGTAAAATAATGACTTAAATATTTTAATAAATTTAATTAATATGTATTTATCAAATGTGAATATAAAGACAAATTTCAAATAATTATCAGTATGTTTTGTTACTTGTTTTTTTTAATTTATTTTAGATTCTGTTTTTATTAGAAAAGAAAATTAACTCTAAATTTAGGTTTCTTTTTTGTTAAAAAGCAATATAACTCAAATTAGAAATAAATGTAATAAGAACTAAAGTAATAAGACAGAAATAAATTCTTTCTATTTAAATATGATTTAGATAAAATCATTAGCCAAATAAAATTGATAAAGTCTACAGATAGCAAACAAGCAAAAAGTCAATGTGCAAAAAGATCATACTAAATCAAACAACATTGCTTTATCACTCAAAATATTCAGATCATATATTTAAATAATTGATTTTTAAAAATTTATTCAAAAGTCTAATTACTAGAATTACATATTTAAATCTAATCTATCTATTAATTAAAATATATGATTTAATCTAAAATTGTTCACTAAATTTGAATATCCATTTTTTATGCCTTTGATTGCATTATTTAAAAAATAGAGAATTCAATCTTTTTCGAAATTTTCTCAGATTATAATTATAATTTTTAAAACAACAATTTTTTCTAATTATTATAATAATCAACGTTTGTCGTTTTTAAAAATTAAAAATGAATAAAAAAATTAATTAATTTTCTAAACCGAAAACAAAATTAAAATATAGATATAAGAAGACTTGTTTTAAATTATTTCAATTCATTAATTTCGATAATATCTGAAAAAGAAAACACTATTTTTTATCATTTTTGGAAAATCTTAAATACACTTAATATATTTCTTCTAGTAAAGCAAAGCAAGATAAGGTATTATTCAAATTCAAATTAATCTTCTATTCCGTTTCAGGTATCTATTGTTTGCGTTGCACATTGTATTAGTATTCATAGCTTTTTCAATATTTTGTGTATTTTTATTTCCTTTTAAAATTGATTATCTCAAAAATTTTTTAATTAAATTCATCAAATGAACATGATTAAAAATATGACCTTTTATGGTTCTCAATAAAAGACAAATTTTATTTATTTTAAAAAAATGTAG
Source organism: Brachionus manjavacas (assembly GCA_019054805.1). Taxonomy (NCBI): domain Eukaryota; kingdom Metazoa; phylum Rotifera; class Eurotatoria; order Ploima; family Brachionidae; genus Brachionus; species Brachionus manjavacas. The sequence goes on from JAHQIY010000007.1 coordinate 355,280, forward strand.
CTATTGCTATTTTGATTTTTGTACATGAAATTGAAATTATCTGATTTTCTCCTTAAGAAATTTGTCAGTGTTCTAAGGATTCTGTTGAAACAACTTCAATTAAAATTACATTTTCAAATAGTGTGTGACAAAATATTTCATGATTTTATTTTGATAATTAAATACTGAGGCAATGATTAAAAATAATTTAACAAGACTTTTATGTTTTTATTTAACTGCTGGAATTCAATTTCAAATTATGCCAGTGAAGGCTTTATGGGCTAAAAATTTATTTAAATCATTGTAAAAATGTAAAAAAAAAAGACTTAACCTAATCCAAATTGATTTTTCTAATTTATGCAAAAAATTTCAAGGTTTTCGAATGACAGATGATTGAACTGTTTGGTGCATCATTTGTTATCATAAATTTAATTTTAATGTTACTTTTCTTTCAAAGTTTTGGAATTTTTAGGTAAGGCGTTGGAATTTTTGTTAGTAATTTGCTTAGAGTGATCTTTTTGCCAAAATTCATACCCGATGGTTGAAAACTTTTATATTTTTATTTTTCTTAAGGCTAGAGTTTTAAATACACGAATAAGTTCACAAAAAAATTCATTTTAACTAAATTCAAAAAAGACTGTAAAATTTTTTTAACTCTTAAGTAGTCATTAAAAAATAATTCTTAATTTTTGATAAAAATTAAAGATCTTTTTTTATCACCATTTTTTAAAATTGATATTTTTAAGATACAATTGAATTAGAAGATCATGCGACATTTTTTTTGGGTTAGTTTATATTCCCGAAAGCTTAACAAAATCTAGATCTAACACCCCCAGAGGAAGAAAAAATACTAATAAAATAAATTGATTTTTCGATTAATTTAATTTTTGAGTTAGAACGGATACATATATTTTTTCTTTAAACTTGCTAAATACCATCATAAATCATAAATAGTTTTGTTTAATTAAAGAGTATCATTTTTGATAAAGTATTGATTTTAATTTGTTTAAATTTAAAATTTTTTGAACACTAAAAATAATTTATGTTTATTTAGATAGATTTATTAAGAGCGAAATATCTTTTTTTTTTAAAAAGCATGCTTAGAAGGAGCAGTGATATTTAAAAACGAAAGGTTCCTTGAACATTTGAAAAGCTGTAAATCAACAATCATTCTGAATCCAACTTGGATTATGTGTCTTAAAAAAAATCAGTACTAGAGCGATAATACGCCTTAATCGATTACATATTGCAAAAAGTTAATACTTTTAGATAAATCAATTGGTAATGAACTTAGTGAGTTATTTTCAACATTCAGTTTCTATATTTAATTAAGAATATAATAGTCGAAAATATTATAAAGGCTCAAAGCATTATTTTCTTTTCAGCATTAGCTCAAATAAAAATGCAACATTTTTTTTTAGAAAATTTATATACTTTTCAAATCCTATAGGGATAAAAGAACGCAGTTTTTTGTTATAATTTAAAATCGAATAAGGTTATTAAATGGTAAAGAAATAAAATTGGAACCACGCGAGCAATGTCAAAGCATATTTTTTGTGAAGTAAATGAATTTCACAATTCCGAGTGGAAAGAGGTTGCCAGATGGCTCAAATATGAAGAGGATGTAGAAGAAGGTGGCCGATGGTCGAAACCTCATGTAGCTACTCTATCTTTGCACTCTTTGTTCGAGCTTAGAAAGTGTCTGTCTTCTAATCCAATATTTTTTGATCTTTCCGGAGAGAATATGATAACTATAATTGGTAAAAATTATTTTGGTTAAATAAAATTTAAAATTTGGAAGATTTTTTTTAAAGATAAGGTTTTGAAGTTTTTAGTAAAGGCATCTGTTCTAAAAGAGTCGGATTTCGATGATATAAAATCAATTTTGATGGCCAAACATATTCACCAGCATGAAAAAGATTACAAAAAACAACTTGATTTAGGCGAAAAGAAAAAGCTTTCAATTGTCAAGTCAATAAGTGATTTTACAAAAGTTAAACACGAAAATAACGGTAACAAAAAAATTTACAAAAAAAATTAGAATAAAAATTTTGCATTTTTTACAGCTGAAAACAAATCTCACTCGAGCTCAAACGGATCGAAATTGGCATCAATTAATCCTGATGTAGAAAAAAAAAATGCTCAAGTCTTTGAATTTGATGATACTGAGGTGAGAATTCAAAAAAATGACTCCAAGCCAAAAGTAAATTTTGAAACAAAATTTTATTTTAAAAAAATTTAAATAAAAAAAGGATATATCAAGTCAATTCGGCTCATTGTCTTCTGTGTCTAATGCAAGCCGTCATTGCTTTAGAGCTAATCAATCGTTTTTGAGAAAAATTCCTGAAGAAAGTGAAGCTGCAAATGTTCTAGTTGGAGAAGTTGATTTTCTAGATTATGAATTTTCAATTTTTATTCGTCTCTCGAAACCGGCAATGCTAGGTGACATGACCGAGGTGTCTATTCCGACCCGCTTTTTGTTTATTCTCTTAGGACCTAAAGGAAACATCGAAAAATATCGAGAGATGGGCCGATCAATGGCCACCTTGATGAGCGATGAAGTATTTTTTTTACTTAAATTTTAAAAATGGACAATTAATTGAAATTAAAAAGATTTTTCTTGAAGTGGCATATGGATCAAAGAGTAAAGTTCAATTGTTGAAAGGTTTTGACCAATTTTTAGATCAGCTTACGGTGATACCACCAGGAGAGTGGGACCCAAATATGAGGTTAGAACCACCTGAGAAGACTCTCATGCGTGAAGAGCGTTTAGAACGAATTTCTCAAATAAGCAAAATAAATGAAACAGAATTAAAGCAATCAGAATCGGAGATAAAAGCAGATGAGATTGGATCTGAGCTCAAATTTACAGGAAGGTAATCCAAAATTAGCCAAAATGAATCTTTATTAGAAAAATGTTAATCTAAAGATTTTGTGGAGGACTCATAGATGATCTGAGACGAAAATCACCTTGGTATTTGAGTGATTTTAAAGATGGACTTAATTTCCAATGCCTATCATCAATTATGTTCATGTATTTTGCTTGCCTAGCGCCAATAATTACTTTTGGAGGTGAATTTCTTAAGATCATTATTGAATATGTCTTGAATTTTCCCAAAGGTCTTCTCGGTGCCGCAACAGATAACAATATGGTATTTTATATCAAATTTTTGACTAGTTTTAAACTTATTTTGTTGAGCTTTTTTAGTCAGCAATTGAAAGCTTAGTGTCCGGTGCAATTTGCGGAATTTTATTTAGTTTGTTTTCGGGACAACCACTAAGCATCTTGGGAAGTACTGGACCTGTTCTTGTTTTTGGTAAAAAAAAAATACATTTTAAATCTAAAGCATTTAATAATCAAAAAATTTTTTTTAGAAAAAATATTGAATAATGTGTGCAAGTAAGTTGAAATTAATTCAAACAAAAATTTAATGTTAATTAAAATTTATAAATTTATTTAAAAAGACAGTATGACATTGACTACATGGGTTTTCGTGCTTGTGTCGGCTTATGGATGGCTTTTTTTCTGCTCCTTGTAGTCTGTTTTGATATAAGTGCATTTGTGAAATATATTACCAGATTTACAGGTACTGCCTTTGGTTTTGGTCTTTTAGAAATGTTTTATAAAAAGTGAATCTTTAGAGGAAAGCTTTGCAGCTTTGATTGCTTTCATTTTCATTCAAGAGTCAATACTGCAATTGATCAAAGTTAATAAATCTCATAAATACTCAAACAATCCGATAATTTATTTGCAAAATTATCTAGCTTGTAGCAAGTGCAAAAATTCAACCGAAACAAATTCTACCCAAGTAAATTAATTAATAAGTTAATTGCATCTGATTATTAATTTCTTTAAAGTGTGAAATGTACAAATCACTGTCGGATTGTAACTATGCTCCTGATGTATTCTTTTTTTCTGTCATCTTATTCATTTCAACGTTTTTCATGGCAATGATACTCAAAAGTTTCAAGTTTACAAGTTTTTTGCCATCATCAGTAAAAAAATTGTTTATTTTTTAAATATTTTTCCATTCTTAATTTTTGAACAAAAATTAAAATTTTCTCTTTATTTTAAAATTTGTTCAGTAAATTGTATGAGCTGAAAAATTCAATGTAGCATCAAAATCCAGCTTCAATAAACACAATGTAAAATAATTTCTTACATTGTTTGTAGAGACTGGAATTAGGTAGTACATTGAATGTACCACCTGATACAACTTCGGAACAGAACCAATTTAGAACTTTTTGAAAAAATTTCCTTTTTTTTTTATTATTTTTTTTTTTATTCACAATGTCAAGGTTTTCCTTTTAAATTAAAAAAATTATTTAGATTCGATCAAAAATCAGTGATTTTGGTGTCATTATTACAATATTTTTTAATGTAATGATAGATAGTCATCTAAATTTCAATACTCCCAAGTTAGCAGTGCCGTTAGAATTTGAGGTAAGCTGTGATAAAAAATAAATGAGTTTTAAAGTTAAATTTTGATAGACTACCATTTCAAATCGAGGCTGGTTTATAAATCCTATGCAACGTGTGAATAACAAATGGTGGTTAATATTAATGGCGAGTATACCAGCTATGTTTTCTTCAATCTTAATTTTCATGGACCAGCACATTACCGCGGTTATAATGAACAGAAAAGAACACAAACTTAAAGTACACAATTTTTCGATTGCTCCATATTTTTTAAATTTAATATTAAAAATTATTAAATTTTCAATTAATCACTAGATGATCTAATTTTTTTAACGATTCCGAGAAGATCCGAGAAGTCTAAAAAACTTTTTTTAACATTAAATGAAAAAATAATATTTTACTTTGGTTATTTTAATCTTATATTTTCTATTTTTATGTCTTGATTAAAATAACATTAATTAAATAATTCAAACAGTCTAAAAAATGCTGAAACCTAAGAAATAATTGGTAAAAATAAATTAAAATTTTTGACAAGTCTTAAAAACTTGATGGGTTTTTATGTTAATAATTTTTTACTGCTTTTTAATTATTAATAATATTATTATTTCAATTAAATCTTTTTAAAAATTTATTTTATTTTTTTGATATTAAATTGGTGGAAAAAAATTCGATTATTTTTTGTTGGATTTTTATTTTATTTAACTTTTAATAGTGAAAAAAAGTCGAAATAACTTGTCGGGTCTTCTAGTTTTATAAAAGAACGAAATAATTTTTTTTCTCTATTTAGTTATTTTGAGATATAAAAATAAACCAATTCTTCAGCTTTTTTTCGCAGTCTTTTCAACTCTAAAATTTTACATAATTAACTTTAATTTAAGGCTAAATTTTTTTCTAATTATTTAATCAAGCTGAATGACATTATCCCATAAATCAGCTATCTAATCATTTTGGTGTACCGATGCTCAAAATTATTGATCTGATAAACAACTGATTCAGAATATAGCTAAAAAATCTATAATAAGATAAGTGGTATTTCAAATTTTGAAATACTTTAATAAGAGAACTTTAAAATATTAAAAAAAAAAAACTTTTAGCTTATCAATAACTCTTTTTATTATAATGATAATGAATTAAAATTCAGAATTTTAAAGGCTAGTCCTCTGAGAGTTAATTATAAAAATTTGTTAAGCAAAAATAAGTTTTAATAGTTTAAATGAAAGCTTTCTCTTCTTAAAATAATTATTTTATTTTTAGCTTTTCTTAGCAGAATCGAAATTTTTTTGATAAATGTTTTTCATTATCAACAAAAAAATAGGCTTGACTAAGTAATTTTTGAGCCATTTTGATTTTATTTAAATTTTTTTTTAATTAATGACAAAATTTTAATTATTCTACTCTTTAATTCTTTTCAGAAATGTTTTGATTAAAATTAAAATTTGACTTTTAATTACTTTAAAATTTTAATCTAAAAATAAATTGTTTAGAAATCGTTTGGGTACCATTTAGACTTGCTTATAATTGCTATAACCATCGTCATTAATTCCCTATTAGGGTAAGAAAATATCAGATTTGCACATTTGCCTTTAATTAATCACTTCATTAAGTATACCATGGTTTGTAGCAGCAACTGTTTTATCAATTAATAACATTAATAGTCTACGAAAAGAGTCGGACTCAAGTGTTCCTGGTGAAAAGCCAAAGTAGCACATTTTAATTAAAAAAAAAGCTTCTTTATTTAAAAAAAATTTAAAGATTTTTGGGTGTAATCGAACAACGCTTGACTGGTGTCGTGGTTTTTTCTCTAATTGGATCTTCGGTCTTTCTGGCCAAATATTTACAAGTATTTAATAGCTGGCAAATTAATAATTTATCAGAAGTTATTTTAATTTTTTTATGAAGAAGATTCCGATGCCAGTACTCTACGCCATATTTTTGTACATGGGCATAGCTTCTCTAAATGGCATGCAGTTTATGCAAAGACTTCTACTTCTCTTAATGCCTGAAAAGCATCAACCGGACTATGCATTTTTGAGATTTATCCCTACTTATAAAGTTCACACATTTACATTTATTCAAATTTTGTGTCTCATTATTTTATTCTTGATAAAGACAAACAAAACTATAAGTATATTGTTTCCATTGATGGTCCTAGCATTGGTTGGTATACGCAAGCTGCTCGACTATGTTTTCACACAAAAGGAACTCTATTATTTGGATCAGGTATTGGAGTCGAAAAAAAAGCCAAAATGTGAACTCGACAAAGTAATGCTAGATGCCAAGCGAAATTCAAAAAATGACTTATACAGCTTAGATAAATTCACAACACGTGTTAGTGTTAGAGACAAAACTAGAGAGCCTTTTTTGTTAAATAACATCGTGAGCTTGAGCAAGAACCGTCTTCCGCCGCCACAAATAGTTATAATAGATACAGATGCTTAGGATGCTTTTTTTCTTCAAATCTCAGCAAATTTGGCCCACTCGATTGCATCAGAATGACAAAGTCAAGGCTCATTAAAAAGACTGAAATGTGTATAAAACTCGCTAGAGCTTTTACTAAAATCGATTTTATTATGCAATTTTTGTTTTGTTCAAAATAATAGAAGTTTAATTAAATTTGGAAAAATTGACTTAACAAATAGCTTTTTATTTATTTTATGTAAATAAAGAATAGTTTTGTTTTTTACTCAAAAATAGTGGCTCATAAATTGTTTATTTTATCTTTTTTTTTTCTTTGTTTTTTCTTTGGTATGTTTATCGTTGGTATCATTTGTCAATAAATGTATACGATGTTTTTTAGTTGTTAAATTCTTATTTTTTTCAATTAAAATTTATTAAGCGCCAAATAAATATAAATTATAAAATTTTCTAATTAAAAGCTACATGTTTCAATTTTATTTTTTGCCATAACATGCAATTATTTATTAAAAAAGACACCTATCAGACTAGTTTTGCGTATTTCTGACATTGATGAGTTCAATTTCCTTTACAGACTGATTTAGTATGCTTTGCCATTAGGTACTATCTTTATTTTTTACGATTTCATTAAACTTTAATTATAATTAGATTGTTAGAAGGCAATTTGAATCAAAAAAAGCAATATAGTAGCGTTACGCGATTGGTACTAAGTTGCCATGTATATGGTTTAAAGCATAAAAAATTTATAAAATAAAAAGCGAAATTAGAGAACGCCTAAAAATATTTTAAAATTTCTAAATTTGATTACCAATGATTAGTTGCAACTTTTTTTTCAGGCCGTTTTTACGACACAATTTAAATTAAGTTGATAAGTTTTAGCTATAAAAATTCAAACTCAAAGCAATGAAATTTTTTAAAATGAAAAGTTTTCTCTAAAAAAAAAAGATCAACTTTCGTTTCAAAATTACTTCTTGCCCCGAAATTTAGTCCATTGGAGCATAGTGATAGTTTGTGCGTCACAAAATTGGTCTTTGAATCATTAGATGTTTATTTTTTTGATTTTGATTAAATTTAAAAAGTATTTTTTAAAATCAAACAGACAATTTATGATTTTATGGCAAATTTATTTTGAAAAAAATCATGAAGAATTATTGTGAGTATGTTAATCGATTATTTTTGGAGTTTTTAAAGAAAAAAATATTTATTTTTATAAAATTTTAATTATGCAACAATTATTAAGAGCTTCCTTTCTTTTTGGTTCATGCTTGTTAAATATTTTCAATAGAATAAAATGATTACATAAAATCACACTCGAAGCCTTGTGTCTGAAAAAAATTCAATGTTCGGTAATACCGAAATTATTTGAAATTAGTTTAGATCGTTTTTAACTAGTCGTAGCGTCTTTTTTCAAGTAGTTGATCACTTAAAAAATTAACTTTAAGTTAAAAGATATGAAAAAAGCGATTGACTTGATAAAAATTTGTTAAAGATATGAAAATTTATTAGAACAAGAAAAACATTGCTAAAAAAATGCGATTTTCTTAAATCTGAGAGGAAAATTTATTTTATGTAAGAACGCTTTTATACGAGAAAGCTAATTTAGAATTCAAATTTATTTTTTATCCTGATCAAAAATTTTAAATTTTTTCAAATTTATTGAACAGAAATTCAGATAATAAGTGTTAAATTTAAAAGGTAAATTTAATTTCTATTCAATGGTTCAAATTACGTAAACAGAAATAATATCAGTTACTCATGGTAACAATATTAAATTTTTTATTTTTGATTATTCTTTTTTGATAAAACTAATTAGATATTTTGTGAAAAATTTTTAACTCAATTTTTTAGACTTTTGTTTCTAAGTTTTAATCTTTTTCTTTTTTTTTTAATAAAGACATAAATCAACTCATGCGTAATTTAAGCTTGACGCAAATTTTTTGGATTTTTTAGATAATATTTTTCTACCAAAGTTTTTTTTCATTGACAATCAACTCAAGTCAAAAAAAATAATTTTAAAATTTTTCATTAATGGTTAAAGATTGTTCATAGAAATGTCAACATTATTTTATTTCAATCAAACCACTAGTTAAAAAAAAATTATTAATTTTATTTGATTTTAATTTAACCAGCCAGATGGAAACTAGTTTTACTCATTGTAAAATTTTAACTTAAAATGATGGGAGTTCATTTTTGATTATTTAAAAAATTGCTTTTAAGCATAGATTTTATTATTATAATTGAAATTTTGAACATATACCATAATTACAAAGCTACTAAACGCATCCAGCTATTGTATCTGTTGTAAATTTGATTTGAGTTTATTCATAAAAAAACAACGCTGCAATATCTCTAGGATATTAAATTATTTCAAAAAATCTAATGATATTAGATATATCGATATTTTTTTGATATAAAAAAGTTCACTTTTCACCATTTTAAGCACGCTTTGAGGGGTTTATAATTTAGCGCAAAATTTACTTGGATTTTTTTCTTTAATAAATAAACTTCTTAGAAATTTTATTAAAATTTTTCTCAGTTTTATTTTTTGACTTGAAAATCAATAATATTATAATCTTTTTGCCTAGAAAATCACGCCTTTAAGCACTGTCACAATTGTTTACCGAGCACGTAGCACAAAAAATAATGATCAGAAGAAAATAATCCAAATCATTCGGCAAAATAATCAATAGTTATAAATAAACATATTAAATGCCATTTGATTTCGAAGGAATCTTGAGGAAGAACTTTTGTAAATATTTTGTCTGGGTAATTGTATGCTAGAACATAAATTATGATCTATAGAACAAAAAAAAAAGCTTTTTATGATGTCTGAAAATTATTTGATGCGTCAGTTATCTTTTTAAATAGATCGAGTTTTTCTATCATGATTCTATTACGTGCCAAGGATGCCGCGGTTCAATCTTGATAGGAAGCAGCTCTGGGGCGTTAACAGTAAGAGTAAAAATAATTCGATTAAACATATGCTGATGTACCATTGACATGAAACTTGCAGTAGCTAAATTATAATATCTGATAAAATGATTTTTTTAATTTTATTTTAAATTTGTTTTTTTCAATTTGATAAGCTTGTGCAATAATAGTTAGGAACGAAATTTAGCTAAATTTTCTGATATTTTTTTTCTTTTCATTGCAAAAAAATAATCTTTGTGTGATGAAAAAAATAAAAATAATTTAAAAATAATTTATTTAAATTAGTTAAAAAAATAATATTCACTTAATAAGATTCAAAAAAATCTAAAAGCTGATTATGAGATCATTTTTTGTCAATTAAAATTCCAATATTTAAAAAAATTCATTTTTAAATTATGATTTTATGTAATTGATAATTGTGTACCAAATTTTAGCAAAAATTTACAAATGTTATGATTTACTCGAGAGTTTTTTTTCAATAATATATCTAGAATTTAAGTCAAGAGTTTTTATCCAAATAAATGTGGTTAATGTTATCTTGGTTTTATGGAAAATGCGAGGCAAAATAGCTCTCAAGAGAACAATCAGAAGAATGCGCGTTAAACAAAAATAAAACTGCACTTAATAAAATTTCCAATTTGATTCTGTGTCATTTTGTCACTTAAAAATTTTATTTTCAATCAAATAAATTATTTATTTTCTACTTTTCTTGTTGTCAACTTTTAAATTTATCTATATCACATTTTAGATTAAAAAAAATTCGCTTAGTCATATTTACGACAAAGTCACATGAATATAAGCAGCTAGTACTTTTTAATCAAAATTTTTTGGTCCTATTCAAATAAAATGATTTATTAAGGTTAAAAATAAGATTTTGATGATTAATTAAAAGTGAAAATATGAGTAATTTTAAGCCTTCAAATCCGATAATTGATGAGTCCGAAGCAGTTAAGTTTTCGATTGGCGAAAATGAGCCGGACGAAGAGCACAAACCTCATCATCTTTTTTGCGAAATGGATGAATTGCAAGAAAATTTGGAATGGCGTGAGGCGGCCAGATGGCTCAAATTTGAAGAGGAAGTCGAAAACGGAGGTCGCTGGTCAAAACCCCATGTAGCCACTCTATCGCTTCACTCTTTATTCGAACTTAGAAGTTGTTTGCTCAATGGCGCCATTTTACTCGATTTTCCTGGCGAAGATCTTCCCACTATTATCGGTAATTAGAAAAAAATCAAATTTTTTAAAGTGCCCCAAATCTTATACCCTTGTCTCAGACATAAAAATTTTTAATACTTCTAAAATGTAAACTCAGATGACATAAATTTTTAGACAATTTTTTTCCCAATAATTCAAAAGAATTTACCACCTTTAATCATTAAAATTTAATGAATCTGACGGAGGTTATTAGACTCGAAATTGACTACAATTAATGATTTGTAGCACTGCATTAATAAATAAAAAATTCTTATTGAAAAAATCTATTTTTTTAATAAAAGATAAAATAATTTTATTTAAAAAATTATTTTTTTTCCAGATGGAATGATGGACTATGTTGTCAAGCACAAATATTTGAGCGAAGAGCACAAAGAATCAGTGCGAAATGCTTTACTGCTAAAACACGTTCATCAACATGAGAAGGAATTTCAAAGACAGATAAATACTGGAGAAAAAAAGCCCTTTCCGTTGATAAAATCACTGGCTGACATGGGAAAAAAAGCCTCTCACATTGATTTGGGTAGTTTGCCGCAAAATCCCTCATCAGCTTATTTGGCCTCTAATACAAGCTCGGCAAATCTGAAACAATCACCAACACAACCCATATTCGAGCTAGGCGGCTCTTCGGCTCGCATTAGCAAAATTGACTCCAAGGCTAAAGTAAATTTTGAATTAAAAATACGGCTAGGGCATTTAGGCATCGTGAAAATTCAACTTCACTACTAAACACAGATAACTATTTTCTGTTGTAAAATTGAAAGGATTTTTTGACACAAATTGGTTCAAATGTATCCATTGGGTCTAATGTCAGCACATATAAGGTACTAAGTTCAGTTTAGGATTTTTTGAATTAAAATTAAAAAAAATTCTCTGTCCGGCATGAAACCATCTTTGAGTGTGACTCGTCCTTTATGTAAGAATTGCATGATTATCCAAAAATTATACAACAGAAATGCCAGTGGCATGTGATTGATGGCCATGAGCAAATAACTTAAATTTATTTCATGTTTTTATCTAAGATAAACCAGCATTTTATGAGGAAAATCCCGTTTGGTGCCGAGGCCTCGAATGTGTTGGTTGGGGAAGTGGAATTTTTAGAGTATCAATTTACTGCTTTTGTTCGATTGTCTAAAGCGGTCATACTTGGTGATTTTACTGAGGTGCCGGTGCCTACTCGATTCTTGTTCATTATACTTGGCCCTAAAGGTAATTTGCAACGCTATCATGAAATCGGACGTTCAATAGCTACGATCATGAGTGACGAAGTAATTAAAAAAAAAACTAATAAAAAATTCCATAAAAAATTAAACTAAAATATTATTTTAAAAATTAGATATTTCACGATGTGGCTTATAAAGCTAAGAATAAGCACGACATTTTGAGTGCATTTGATGTGTTTTTGGATCAAGTAACAGTGTTGCCTCCAGGCGAGTGGGATCCAAAAATTCGTCTGGACCCCCCGAACAAACTTCCACTAAAAGTAAAAAATTAACAAAGCAAAATTAGTTTTTCTAGATTTTAATTTAATTTCAATAGCAAGAGAGGCTTGAAAAATTGGCCGAAGTGACCAAAATAAATGGATCAGTTACAAATGGTTTTAAAAAGCATGATGAAGGAATACAGCCTCATGACATGGGTCCTGGTCTAGAGTTTACAGGTAGATTTTGTGGAGGTCTGATTGATGATATTAAGAGAAAAGTGCCGTGGTTTTTGAGTGATTTTACTGACGGATTAAATTTTCAGTGTTTATCTTCAATCATGTTCATGTATTTTGCTTGTCTGGCACCAATTATTACTTTCGGAGGTCTGCTTGGCGCGGCCACCGATCAAAATATGGTAAACTTTTGCCCAAGTGTTATATCTAAAAAAAAATAATTCATTCAATTATTAAAGTCTGCTATTGAAAGTCTGTTATCTGGCGCAATTTGTGGTATTTTATACAGTTTATTTGCTGGTCAACCAATGACCATACTTGGTAGCACTGGACCTGTTCTTGTATTCGAGACAATTTTAAACCAATTTTCTAAGTAATTTAAAAAAAAAAAGATTAATTTAGATTAGACATATTTTGAATTAAATTGATTTGATTTATAAATTAAATTAAACAACTTAAATCTGAATCTAAAATAAAATACAATCTTAATTTAATTTTAAGATCCTTTTTTAACAAGTTATTTGTGACTAATACTAAGTATCTTATTTAAGGGACCACGGAATTGATTATATAGGCTTTAGAGCTTGGGTCGGCCTTTGGACATTCATAATTTTGACCATAATAGTTGTGACAGATTGTAGTGCTTTGGTCAAATATATTACGAGATTTACTGGTAATTAAAAAAAAAAAGAAAAATTTGTGAGATAATTGATTTGAATTTTTTTAAATAGAGGAAAGCTTTGCAACTCTGATAGCTTTAATTTTCATAAAAGAATCAGTGGCCAAATTGTTTGGTATTCGAGAGTCATACCAATTTTCGAACAATCCAAATGTTTATTTTGAAGAAATTGTGCAAAATAACACTTGTGGTCGATGCATTAATTTGCTCAATCAATCTATTGGAGAGGGTCTGGAAATTCTGACCAAAGAACAGTGCGAAAATTTGGGCCCTAACTATGAATATCACAGAGACTGCACATATTCTCCCGATGTCTTCTTTGTTTCCGTTTGTCTTTACCTTTTTACATTTATACTTGCCATGGTACTAAGATCATTCAGAACAAGTCCATTCTTTCCTTCATTTATAAGGTCGAAAATAGCCGACTTCGGTGTTGTAATCACTATAGTTGTGGCTGTTCTTTTTGACATGTACCTGGGTTTTGACACCCCTAAACTTTTGGTTCCATTAAAATTTCAAGTAATTGAATCTATTAAAATTTATGAGAATTTATTTTGAATTGATTAATTAATTATTTAGACAACTATTCCGTCTCGCGGCTGGTTCATCAATCCCATTGAGAGAAACAAAGATAAATTATGGCTAGCTATTGCAGCCGTAATACCGGCACTTCTGGCAACCATTCTGATATTCATGGATCAGCACATTACCGCGGTTATTGTCAACAGAAAAGAAAATAAGCTAAAGGTAGTGCAAAAAATCAAATAATTAAAATTTTAATTAATTTTTATTTCTTTTTAAGAAAGGATCTGGTTATCATTTAGATTTGCTGATAGTTGGTATCGCGATCGGAATTAATTCATTTCTTGGGTAATTATGACAAGTTAATATTTAAGATTTAAATTTCAATCAGCTTTTTGCTTTAGAATACCTTGGTTTGTGGCTGCAACTGTGTTATCCATTAATCATGTCCTCAGTTTAAAAAAAGAATCTGAAGCTAGTGCTCCTGGTGAAAAGCCCAAGTAATTTTTTTGTTCTAAATAGATTAAAATAATACCTAGAAAATTTTAATCGCTAGATTTCTTGGTGTAAACGAGCAACGCTTGACAGGAACTGTAGTTTTTATGCTAATTGGTTCTTCTGTCTTTCTTTCAACCGTATTGAGAGTAAAGCTTTTTTTTTAAATATTTTGATAAATTTTGTTCTAATTTTGAATTGAAGAAAATTCCTATGCCGGTCTTATATGGGATATTTTTGTACATGGGCATCTCATCACTTAATGGAATACAATTAATGCAACGTGTTTTCATTTTCTTTATGCCCGAAAAACATCAACCTGATTTGATATATTTGAGACATGTTCGTACTTGGAGAGTTCATGTTTTCACTCTTTTCCAGATCGGATGCTTAGTATTGCTCTTCGTTATCAAAATGAATAAAAAAATTAGCATTCTGTTTCCAGTTATGGTAAAGTTTATTAATAAAAAATTGGACTTTGTTAAGTTTTTTGACTAGGTACTTGGTTTAGTGGGGATTAGAAAAATGATGGACTATATATTTACTCAAAAAGAATTGTCTTATCTTGATGATATAATGCCTGAGGTGACTAAGCGAATTAAAGAAGACGGCAAAGGCAGTGATGATCTTGAAAGTCAAGGAAGCAAACAAATTGTAAAATTTTTCAATTTTCAAAATTTAATTATTAAATTTATATTAAAAAACTAAAGTTCAAGCAAGATTCAATTAATATCTCAACAGAATTGTCAAGAACTCATATTTGGCAAGAATTGGTTAACAGTGATAAGCAATTAGCTGGTGAACGCGAAACGTTGATTAAAAGAAAAAAGCCAAGCGTTGATAGAACAAAACCACGATCTTCTGTCATAGATAAGCATATTAACGAGGAGGCCCATGTTCCACTTATGGATAAAAATGTAGACAATTCACAGAGCTCAATACCTACAATAGTAATTGAGCCGTCTAAGAATGTGAATCCTAATAATAACAATTCGACTAGTTTATAGAAGCTTTTTAATTTAAACCAAAAATTTTTGTTATTTTTAATTGTTTTTGTTACTGTAGTCCAACGCAATTTTAACAAAATTAAAGCCCAATACAGCATCAAGCGAAATCAGCAAATTTGAATTGAATTATTTTAAGCAAATTGTTGCCCGATCATATCAATTATTTTATAATGATTTAATTTTAAAAACGCTACGCCAATACCTGATTTTTTATTTAATTTTAGTTTTTATCTTAAATTTTAAAATTTTTTAAATTATTGACCCTGAAAATGTCACATTAATTTTCAAAATTTTTATCAATAAAATTTAAAAAAAATCTAACTGCTAAAATTTCAATATTTGATAAAAATTAAGTTATTCATTTGTTATTCAAATTGTTTTTTTTTTAACAATTGCGAGGAACCAAGCAGCAGTGACGATCTATGTAGTCTAACAATGAGAGTGTTTTGAAAATTTAGAACGAACGATTTCAAAATAATTTTCTGACAGAGAATTTTTAAAAAAATCTTAAAATATATTATTCTAAATTTGAAAAATAAAAAATTAGAATTTTTAATTAAAATTTCACTTTTTACTAATTTTTTTTCAATATCAAACTTTTATGCCAGATTTTTTCATTTATTTATTAAGTGGGGGGGGGGGTATCCTTTTCTCTTTTCTTTTCAATGTTTTCATCAATGATCTCATTGAAGACTGTCTCGGCAAAGAAATCGGAGCACTATAAAAAATCTAAATGAGCCGAGCCGACTCACATCTCTAATCCTCCGAAATATTTGCAGTGACTACAGTAGTAAATTGAGGATTAAGATCAACTTAAATAAATCATGCCTAATAAGAATTTATTTCTCCAAAATGGAAGTTAATTCAATTAAATAGTTTAATAGTTTTGATCTAAATTTTAAATTTAACAACACACTCCTAGTTTATCTATCAAGTTGTGTGCTCATCAGTAAATAAATGTGTTGTGATAAAGGTGATTTATTAAAATTTATTTAAAATCTCAATTATTTATAGCACTCTTGATTATTAGCCGTATAATCACACATCAATTTTTAATATTTCTAAGATTTAATCTTTTTTAAAAAAAAATCATTATAGAAATTTTCTTTAAAAATTTTTAGAAAATTCACCAGCATTTATTTCTAGAAGATTGATGGAGTCTGACGGAATTTTTCGACTATATTTATAGTTCAACTGAAGCTTATGATTCGGGGAGGGATGTTCTAAAACACTGACCTCTATTTTTTGTCAATTTTACTGACCCCTTCTTATCTCAACAACAAATAAATATTACTGGAAGATCTTTGCTGTTTTGGAGGACTCATCTTCTAATTTTTGAATTTAAAAAAATTTCTGCTTTACAGCGAAATATTTTTTGGAAATTTTCAAAAAAAACTCTAACTGACTGCTTTTTTTGGTTTGCTGACCCCAAATTAAATGGACTGACACCTTTTTTTCTCAGCCAATTTTAAAATATTTTGACTTTTGTAATAAATAACATGTTGAAGCAAGCCTAAAATTTATTTTTGTAAACTTAAAGCGGAGATAAATTATTCACATTTTGTTGAAAATCGACATTTCGCTGTAAAGCAGAATTTTTTTTAAATTCCAAAATTAGTAGATGAGTCCTGCAAAACAGCAAAAGATCTTCCAGTAATATTTATTTGTTGTTGAGATAAGAAGGGGTCAATAAAATTGACAATTTTTGAAAAAATACCTTCGAGGACGCACTTCTTTTTTAAAAAAAAATATTTGATATTTTATATTTAAAAAATAATCAGGTATACAAACAACATATAGAATGATCGTATTTTTTTTTGAAAGACTTAAAAAAGTATTCTTTTTTATTATATCTTTTGTATGCTCTATTTTTTCGGCATTCTTCGCTGATACTAATCACCTTCTTTTCCAAGCATTAAAGACTTTTTGACAAGTTTTGTGACCATTCCTCTTGGGATAATTTCCAAACTCCATCAAGTGTTCGTCCTCTTCTCTATAAAAGCTGTTGTTTTAGGTAACCAAAGCCATAAAAGTCAGGTGGACTAGCGTCAGGAGCTTTGACAGGTATGTCGTCTTTTTCAAGAAATGATATAGAATAGGCAGTGTGATTAGATGCTTTATCTTAGTACTTTATTCATTTCGTTCCGGTACAAGTGAGGAAGATGTTTATTAAACAATGGTTTCATATAGTCGATGTAGTCCTGTGGATTTATTTTTACTTGGGGTGGGACTGTGAGCAATCAACCCTTTTTTTGAAACTTCTAAAAATCTTTTTTCATTATCCTACTTCAGGTATACGTTCACCCTGTCTAGCATAATAGCGAAGTAAAGTGTTTCAAACAATACAATCAACCTGTATTCTAAATATTCTAAACTTTTTTTTTTATTCTGTTAAAAATTGTTTCACCTAAAATGGTTTATCAGTAAATCTCCTTTTATGCCACACGGCTTTTGATTAAAAATTGTGGAAAAAAAAAACTTTTTAATTTTTTTATTAAATAAAATACAAATAATTTCTTTTTAAAATTTGATATTGAATTGAGTTTAGAAAATAAAAAAAAATCTAATTTGCATTTAGTTCTGAAATAAGAGCTGAGTAATTAACTCTTAACTGTTGTCTTTCGAGAGTTGAAACTTCGAAAATTTTCGAGTCGTCAACTCTCAAACCATCCAGAGGTTCTTTTGGCGGTACCACTGGATTTTCTTTCCAATTGAGTGTGGCCATCAAATTTCTCAAGCAAGTATTTCCACTTTCCAGCCGAGTGCTAGACGGAAAAAAAATTAGGAAAAAGAGATTTTAAATGGCCGGCAAATCTTACTATTGCAGCAGCATGTCTAATAAGTAGTCGGGTAGCGGTATTCTAAAGCCTTTGAGTACCGATCTTGTGTCATTTAGAGACAAAGATTGTTCTTCTGGATTGAAAGAGTCAGCTTCTTGCAACGACTCTCTTAGTCTGGTAAACAATTCAAAATTATTCTTTCTCAAATGTTCCTGAACAACAGCTGAAACAGATTGAAAATCATATTCTTTTTTGGTCTCAAGACTAAAGGCTCTAGCCAAGGTAACAATCTCTTGTTCGTTCAACTGATCGCCAAACACGTTTTTCAAGGCTGAAAAAAACCCTGTGAATCCAATAACACCAGAATTAAAGTTGTCATTTTTCTTGAAATTAGCTTCTAACTCAGCAACTAATTCACTCTTGTTCAACGACCTGAATTTTCTGAGAGCATTGGTCAAATTCGAATACTGGAACATGTTGGGATTTTTTTCCATAAACTTGTAACAATACTCATCGGCATCATAGAGAACAAAATGGAAATTGTTCAATTGAAGCACATTGCCAACAAACATATCCTTATAGTTGTAGTATTCGGGCAGCTTGGTCGAATAGGGCGGCTGTCCAGGCTTTTTGACTCGTCCTCTCTCCAAAAACCTACCACCACCGATACCAGAATTTCTAACAGGCGGCTCGTGAACCATTACAGAGTCATCAGACAAAAAATAGGAAATAATAAATCGCCGGTCCGCCTGAATCGGATCCTTGGTAAGTATTCTGGCCAAAAATCTAAGTGTGTTTGACTCGAGACCATTTCTGTCATAGGCCATCCATTTGATAAAGTCTTTTCTGGGCGGCTCAGGAAGCATTTTTTGACAAGACGCCAGCGAGTCTTCTTCAGAGCCGAAGCCATTATAGGGCGGGTTCATTCTTTCAATTTTTCTCATTGCATTTCCCGAGTCGTACTGGACTGACGCAAAATTATCAATTCCGTATTTGTTGCGGTAGAATTCCTTGGTGAATTCATCGCTATCAGTGAGCAAAATTTTGCGACCAAACACATTTACAACTCTGCCGATCATTAGATCACTGTCCCTGTAGTAACTAATGTTCATGGCTCCTGTTTTCAGATTGTCCAAAATGTATCTTCCGCCATCGAAAAAATTTCCGATCACATTCAGCACAGTTCTTGTTGGCTTGTCTCCTGGCTTTCCCATTTGAATTATTTCCATGGGTAATTTTTGACGGCTCAAAAACGTGGCTGTCGAGTCCCTGCCACTATTCGGTGGTCTGATTTCGATTATCTCAATTGTGTCATCAGCCAAGTAGTAGTGCAACCTGAAGCGTCTCAGCTCGCCAAATTTGGTGTCCCTGTCATCCCAAATGCATGTAAAGCGCAGAACCTGTCTATCGTGGTCCAAAAACTGCTTGAGAGTGTCAACCCTTTCGTATGGACGCAGTGGATTTTGAGAGCCGTCCTGAACCTCTCGAAGACCCCTGTACGGATCAGTGGGCGCCTCGACCGGGTCGGCCACTCGGACACCAATTTTGGTCAAAAAGTTGGCCGTAAACGAGTCACAGTTGGTGATTTTGAACTTTTTGCCATAGAATGTCACCTCTTTCTGAACATTAAAGTCTTCAATTGTGTAAAAGGTATCGTCATATGGTGCCGGTCTTGGTATTCTGTGGCGATTGATTATGATGCCTTGGTTGTAGCCGGCATTTTTGGTTCTCGGCTCAGTCACCTGTATTGTGTCATCCTCTAGGTAGAAAAAAATTTTCACGTATCTGATGCGGAATTGTTCGCCGTGTCTTTCAACCACCGATTCCTGAAAGTAAGCGTCAAAGCACAATACTTGTTTGTCAAAGGCAACCCAGGCAGGCTTGTCAGAGCCCTCTCCGCGCGGATACACTGAATTTAGGCTTCTCAAATCCTGGCCCCGCAATGGTTCACCGCCTACGCCAGGCTTTTTTTCGCCGACCATCATGTTCACTCCATTGTATTTGTCGAAATGGTGCGACAAATGGTGCTTGGTTTGACCAATCTTAGAGGAAAATGTTCACAGCAAGGTTTGATTAAATTTTGGTGCTTAAATTACTTTTCTATCGAAGCTATTTCCTGGTAGAAACGGCAGAGACATATTGACAAAAATGCTTAGATCTTATAATCACAAAAAAATAATTTTTGTTTATTAATGATAGTCAAGTTAGCTAAGAATATAGTGCGAACACAACAAATCTATGCTTATAAACTTATAAAATTTATTAAGTTGTCGCCTTGGCGATGCCTTCTCAATTGAAAATTATTAATTAACAGTTTAAAACATAATTTTTTACTGATTGTCGGGCCAAAAATTTTGATTACGTCTAAATTTCCTTTTTAACTTGTGTTGCTTGGTTATATCATAAAAGATCAACATTTTCATCTGAAAATGTATTTTTATTTATTTAAACTATTTAATTATTAAAAATTTGCTTCAGTCAAAAAATCAATATCTAAAAGCTAATAAAAAATAAACTCAAGTCTCTTTTTGGAAATTTCTTTTTTCAAATTCTTTTTAAAATAACTCAAGAGCTTTAAAAATGACTGAAGAATCGTAATATTTTATTCAAATCGCTTAAAGGAAGTTTATTTTAATATCAATTTAGGGTTAAGGTAGCAGTAAGATGCCGGCCTTTCAATCAAAGGTAACCTAATTTCTAATAGACGAGGTTTTTTTCTATTTTAACTGTTAAATTTTCATAGAGAAAAAGATAGAGGAGCTAAATTGGTAATCAAAATGAATGGACCTGTGACTACAATTGAAAATCCTGACGAGCCAAGTAGATGTTTATTTTCATAGGTGTATATTTGATTTAAACTTTTTTTTAGATGAACCACCAAAATCGGTAATTTAATTGTCAAAACATTATAGAATATTTAATTAAATGTTAAACACGCTTTTAATACTTTAATTGTTATACCACGCACGTTTTAACTAGTGATGCTGGTTATGTTTGGTCTGGCTAACCAGATCTTTGGTTAACCAAGCAGTCAATAACCAACATCACTGGTTTTAACGGCGATGAACCCTTTTTTAAAAAAATTAAATTTTCTTTTAAAATATTGAAAAATAATTAGGAAGAATAATTAGCTTCAAATTAAATTAAAAAATATCAAACATATCTTCGGAATTGTGAACTTCAGAACAAACTAAAAAACTAAAAATACAAAAATTGAAAATTTAAATAAATTTTTTTCAGAGGTTTAAAAAATTCATAAAAATTTTAAAGACCTTTCAGCCTTCATTAAAGAAGCAATAAAAATTCTTTAATTTAGTGCTTTTTTTATAAAATAGGGGATTTTTAAGAAATTAGATAATAAAAACTAGAATTAAAAAGTCCTCAACTTTTCTATAAATCTTTAATATTATCGATAGACATTAAAAAGATTTTGTCTTATGATTATTTTCTTGTTGCTCGATTTTTTCGTTTTTTAATCAATATTTATTTTGTTTTTAACTAATTTAATTTTATTTATTTGTTTATTTTTAATAATCTAATCTATTAACAAATTTATTTATTAGAAAAGCTTAAATAATTGATTTAAAGTTGAATTTTATTTAATTTTCGTCATAGCAGAATAATAATTTACTAGAAACAAATGAAGCAATTTTTATGATTTATTTACTGATTGATAATTATTATGTATATTATCATTCTTTTTTTTTTTTGATCATTCCATCAAAAGACAGAAAAGAATGAAAACTGTTGTTCTCATAGACCTAAAAAACCTTATTTTATTAGAAGCAAACTGTAAAATCAGGAAATTCAAAGGCCAAATATACTGAGTTGAATAAGTAGTCAATTTTTCTTTATGAAAAAATAGAGAATTGTTAAAAATTTGAAATTAATGCAACAAACTATTTTTATGTCCTCTTCTTAAATGCCTATCAAACCTTTAAGCAAAACGAAATGAGAATGTTTGGTAACCTTTCTTTTTAAAAACTAGTGTTACATATACACAAACCGGTTCAATACACGGAAACAAGATAATTATAAAACTTTAGGAAACCTTAATAAATCTTAAGTTGGACCCATTTTCGATTATACATTCCCATGTCTTAACTCATTCTCACAAACATAAAAGAATACAGGTAATACGACAATCCCTCCAAAATTTTACATCACGAGGTCTTAAATAAGCTTCAATTACTAACAGTCTCGAATCGACTTTTTGAGTTGAGTGAGAGATATGTTAGGGCAGGACTGAGTCATTCTTGTCAATTGGTTGCCAGACTGGCGGAAGAATACAATTTTTTCCTTCGGAATTTTTAATTTTTGCATTTACGGCAATTTAAATATTATTATTATAAAACTCTTACTCATTCTGATTGATAAATCAATTTTGCAAAATATTGCTGAGTGTAACAATTTTATACCACCAAAAAAAGGTTCCAAACTAACTTACATTTTTAATATGGCATAACCTTGTTTCTGCCTCAAATTCTTAGTTGCTAAATAAAGTTTCAAAACACTTTTTAATTGTGGATGTGAGATAAAATTTGGAAAAAAATTATCCAAAAATTAATCTTAGTCAAATAAAGTCGAAATTTTTAGTTTTTATTAAATTATTGATTTTAAAAGAAACTCATCAAATTTATTTGAATTATAAAAATCTAAATTATTTTAAATTGTAAAACTCAAGTTTTCTTTTGATCATTCATATTGGTAATTTTTAATACAAACAGCTCTTTTTAAATTATTAAATTAAAAAAATTTAAAAGGTCACATGATGGTTTCACTGAAAAGCATGACGGATTATTGGTTCCTGATTCACAAAAATCCAATTATGCTTCTCAACAAAAAGTGTTTGACGATTTGGGCACTGGCGTTTTAAAAAACGCATTCGAAGGCTTCAATTGCTCCTTATTTGCATATGGTCAAACTGGTTCTGGAAAATCTTATTCCATGGTTGGTTATGGGGTGAACAAGTTAGAAAATTTGCTCTTTCTCAAATAGATCTAGTCTTATTAAAACATTTCAGAGGTATTGTTCCAATTACATGTGAAGCACTCTTTGAAAAAATCTCAAAAAACCAAGAAGTTTTTTTTTTCTTTTCAAAGTATTTAAAATTTAAAAAATTTTTAAATTAAAGAAATTTGAAGTTACATTTTCGATGCTCGAAATTTACAATGAACAAGTCAATGATTTGCTAAATAAAAATAACCAAAAAGGCGGTCTTCAAGTTAGACAGCATCCCAGTCAGGGATATTTTTATGCACAAGATCTGAAACGTATCCCTGTGGGCAGCTACAAGGAAATAGAGAGAAGAATTCAAGAAGGAACAGCAAATCGAACAGTAGCATCAACTCATATGAACGCTACAAGCTCTAGAGCGCATACCATTGTGACTATAACATTCGATCAAATATTTGATTCACCTGGAGGTGAAACTAAAAAAAGTAGTGTGATTAACTTAGTTGATTTGGCAGGCTCGGAACGAGCAGATAGCACTGGCGCTACCGGCGACAGACTAAAAGAAGGTGCGAACATAAATAAATCATTATCAGCTTTAGGAAATGTAATTTCAGTAAGTATTTTAGCTTGATTTTTTTAAGAATTTTATTAAGTATTTTTACAATTAGGCTTTGGCTGAAATTTCAATGGGTTCAAAAAAGAAAATAGTTGTCCCTTACAGAGACTCAGTTTTGACCAAATTGTTACAAAATGCTCTTGGAGGAAACAGGTTTAAATTAACAAATATTTAAAATTTAAAATTAAATAATTTTTTTGAAAAGTAAAACAATTATGATTGCTGCCCTTTCTCCTGCTGATATTAATTACGGAGAAACTTTATCAACTTTGCGGTATGCGGACAGGGCTAAAAGAATTAAGACTAAGGCTGTGGTTAACGAAAATCCAATTGATAAACTTATTAGACAACTTAAAGTGAATAAAAAATAGATTGTTATTTTTTATTGATTTTGTCTTTAAAGGAGGAAAATGAAAAATTGAAAGCCATGATCGAAAGTGGAAAATTATCTCTGAATATTGATCCAAAGTCTGGAATCTCTTACAACAAAGAAGGTAGTTAATTTTTTTCAATTTTATGAAATGAATTACAATCGCGTAATTTGCTCCGCTAGATTCGTTAAGAAGAAATTTCAAATAAAACTTTTAGGAATCTTGACAAAAATTGCTTAATCTAAAAATAAGATTAATTATTTCGTGAGCTATTATTTCGTAAAAATAAAATTAATTTCCGTTTAAAAACTGATATTTTTATTGATTTTAATACATCGTTTAATCTTAAAATAATATAAAATTAAATAATGTTTGTAAAAATTATTTTGTGATTTTCAGTTTTTATGAATGTTTGATATTTTTGTATTTTTTTCTTGAAATATTTTATCCTTTTTAAGATTTTTAAGTACCTTAGTAATATCTTTAAGTATGTCTAAAACGTGGACCCATGAATTTTATAAGTTTTAATATTTTTCTGGCGTAAATATTTAAAAAAGAAAATTTTGAATAATTTTTAGCAAGATAAGATTTATGATTAACGATTTGATAATTAATCAAAAATTATAAGTTGCCATAATGTGAGTTTATAGCTCAAGTCAGGTTTTCTTTGTTTTCTTCAGATTCCTGACCAATTTCAAATCATTTCCTCTAAAGAATTTGTTAACTGCAGTAACTAATCTATTTTTATCAATTCCCTGGCCTATCGCCTCTGTTTCGACAAGATAAATTCTTTCTTCAACTTTGTCTTTATTGTTACCATAAAGTTTTGGTTTATCATTCAAACTGTAAGCGTCTATTAAAAACTCCCGTTTCCGACATATTTGGTTCGGTTGACTGTTGCAGCTGAGTGCCTTCTGTCATAGTCTTTAGGCTTGATTGTGGTTTCGACTTACTGTACTGGTAGATTTGGAGATTTAGATTCACCACACTTTCAGTCGGAACAGACGGAACTAAACTATTAAAATAAACATGTTTAGGACTCACTGAAGCTCCAAATTCTTGCCTTAACTACGCAGTAAAGATTTCTCTTTAAGATTTGGATCTCTGACCTTCAGTAATATATTCGCAGTGATATCAATATTATGTATATTTTTAAAATTGAAAAAAAAACTCTTTTTTTATAATTTATTAAAGCTAAAAGTCACAGTTTAGTATTTAGATTTGAGGATAAAATGTTTGAGGATATCGAGCAACTTATTGACTTAAATTTTTAAGAATTATTTGTAAACTAAGTTCATTGATATCATATATATATATAAATATATAAATTAACTGAGACTTATAGTATAAATTAGAAAAAAGTGTTCCAAAGATTCCAGTCCAACAATAATTTTTTTTGTAATGTTACAAAAAAGAGTTTCGGATTATTTTGAAATAACTTTGAATAAACTAAGTTGAATAAAATAGATTAAATTAAAAATTTTGCAAAAATCTAGATACGATCTTATTAAAAAGCTGATTTAATGGAAAGAGCTTTTTAGTTTTTGAATATATTGTCATATTTATATTCTTTTTAGCTCTCAAAAACTATAAAAATAATTAAAAAATAGTTGTTATGCTGGTCATTAAAATTTTTGAATTTATCTCTTGAAAGAAATCGAAGAACTAAAGAAAAAAATGTATGAAGAAATTAAAGCGCAAATGGAAGTAAATCAACAGATAATAAAAGACGCCAACAGTAGTTTTAAAGAAAGAGTAATAATTAAGAGTGATATTTAAAATTAAAAATTCATTTTTTGTTTAATTAAAAAGCTTGAAAAAGCTCAGCAAGAAACTGCAACAGAGACCAAAGAAAATCAATTAAAAGAGGAGCGTAAGCACAAAATTCCCTATTTGACCAATTTAAACGAAGATCCTATTTTGTCTTATGTAATATGCCACTTTTTGGATTCCAAAGAAATCAAAATTGGTCGCTCAGAAAATTCTAAAATTAAATTAAATGGACTCGGAATTTTCAGTGATCACGCGGTTATTTGCAGAAAAAATAATAATTTTAGTCTAAATATTTGCCAAATTGGAGCTAAAGTCAAAGTGAACGGAATCAATGTTCAGCAACAAATTGAGCTCAATCATTGTGATCGAATTCTTTTTGGTAAATCTAGCAAATTTTAAAAGATTTTTATTCTAATTTATTTTTAAGGATCATCAAACTTTTACGTATTTATTAATCCAAGTAAAGCCGAGTCAAAAGAGAAGCGTATTACTTGGGAGCAAGCTCAGAAAGAAATTGCCGAAGCTAAAGGTTATTCGAGTTCAAATTCAACTTTAACCAAAGAGCAAAAGTTAATCCAGGAAGAAATTATTGAACTTCTTCCAACTGTGACTGAAGTAAATGCCATATCGGACGAGTTAAATAAACATCGTCTTTTTGAAATAATTATTTTGCCTGCAATTGCTTTTGAAGACTTTAATCCCAAATCACCTAATGAACAGAAGTATATGAAAAAAAACAGAATATCTTTATCTAATATTTTTTTAAGAGTTATGATAAAAATGACTAATCTGCAAACAATGAATGTTTGGTTTTGGGACAAAGGCAAATTGATGAATAGAAAATATTTGATGCAGGACTTGTATCAACGATATCTGGAGGGAGAAGACTTTCTTCTAAGGATGAAAAAAGAAGAAGACCCATTTTGGGAGTCCGCTGAGGATTTATTTATTGGCCTAAGCAATTTTTTTCTTCAAAGTTTGTCTTATTCTATGGATTTTGAGGACAAAGCTTATATCAGTGATTATAAAGTAGATTCAATTTTTTACCTGTAAACCAAGAAAACAAACGCCCATGAGAATTTTTCTTTAATTTAAAAATAATAGAAATTTCCTCTTAATTTAGTATTTAGCTTTTTCGAATTTATTTGTAAAAAATTTAAAAAAAATTGTATCAAGAATCTTTAAATCATAAATTCGGCAATTTTACAATTTGACATCCGGAAAAAATATAAACATATATAATACAATTGTATGCAAAGTTTGTCAAAAGTCGAATTCAAGTCTGGTCTTAAAATTTAGTTTATTGGTTTATTTATACAAGAAAAATGGATAATTTCGATTTAAATCTTATTCGTTTTTGATAAAAAACAGCTTTTTTTAAATTCTTCTATTTAATGCAAGAATACAAGAATTTAATACAACTTAGATCTCAAATTTTAAAGTCAAAGACAGACTTTAAATTTGAAATTCACTATTTAGACTTGATACTTTGAATTTTGACCAATTCTAATTATATTTAATTAGCCAAACTTTTTTCAAAGTGAAAAAAAATGTTAAGTAATACAACTAAATAAGCAAAAATAAACTAGGAATTTAATAATAATAATAATATATATAAGCTACAGCAAGACTAGCTTGCGGAGGTGGCCTACTAGGAGGTCACCTATGGCAGCTCCTTGCACATTACACATAAAAAATTACTGCAAAAAGAAAAAACTGTTTAAATTTTTAGGTCAAAATAATAATAAATAATAATAATACAAGTTACAACAAGCTAACAATCTAGACTTGCCAAGATGGGAAACAGTAGGATCCCATCTATGGTAACTGTGGTATGTAATAATAACAATAAAAAAAAAAAAAAAAAATCATTCATATACTAATTCATACTTTCATATACTACATATACTACATCACCATTGCATTTTGAATTTTAAATTTTAAATTAATCTTTTTCTTTTTTTCTATTTCCTTTTCCTCTTTTCTTCTCTTTCTTTTCTTGAAAGAGAAGAAAAGAAAATTTCTTTAATGAAATCAAAAATTATGAGAATAATTGACCTTATCATTTTTTTAAAAGAAAACGTTTCCAGTTAGAGAATAGATAATTAATTTTATTATATAAGGATTTAATTTAAATATTTTGTTTTCAAATTTTTTTTTTTTAATTTTATTTCGAATGTTAAATTAAAGTTCTAGTAATTTTTTTTATTTTTACCTTTTTAACTAGAAAGGTTAGTGGAATATGAAAAAATCTGTTTTTTCGTATGATCGAGTATTTTTTTCACTTTGATTAGATTCTAATTATGAATTTTAGATCCAAATAACTGTTAAAATAAGTAAAATTAGAAATAATTTTTTTTTATATAACACCCATAAGCCAGATAGATTTTTTCGACTCTTTTCGGTCATTTTTTCCAATTTTCTCAATTGATTAAATTTGATTATTTAATTTTATTATTCTAAAACTTTTTTTTATATTATTTCTGTTTTTTAATTTAATTTAGAAATTATCAAAGTAATTTAGCAAAATTCAGTCGAATTTAAATTGCAGATTTTTTAGTTGATAAATTTTGCAGAAAAAGTTTTTGATTAAAAAGAAAAATTTATTTAAATTTAAATTTTGTTGCTTCGTTTGATGTAAAAATTCAAAATGCAGACTAGTTTTCAAATTTTTTTGGTTAACAGGATACATGACTTCTCAAATTAAATTTGCTTTTTCACTGTCTGAATAAAAAGGGCTCAGAGATCGGAACTATGACAATCAGTATTTCTCCATGCTATCAAGATGGGAAGGCATTGGGAGAAAATGCATATACTGATGATCCAAATACACTTTTAAACAAACCATTTAATTTTTCGGTTTGAATTTACTAAAATTACTAAAAAAAATAAAATTTTCTAAAAGATAAATATATCCAAATGTGAAATAAATGATTTTGATAATGCAAAGGGTTTCAAGATCAAGTTTAAGATATTCGGAGACAAAAGCGAAATTGTCGAGACACCGATGGCTAAAAATGAAAATGAAATTAAGTTTAATTTTAATCATCTTGTTCAGTACAAGTCATTAAAAACTGAGCATTTAAACTTTTTTGAAACTGGAAGTATTACGTTTTTATTTTACGCAATACAGAAAGAATACAGTCCAAAAGCAAATATTAGTGGCCTATCGACAAGGGTATGTGTGAATAAAAAGGGTGATATATAATCTTAGGGAAAATTTCCGATTAAAAATGATATGCGCTTTAAGAAGTAAATTAAAGATAATTTTCATAGAATGACATCAAGTTTTAAATTAATCCTATCATAAAAGTATGTTAAGCTGTAAAAAAAATGCTTAAAAACATTAAGTCAAGTAAAAATCTATTCCAAAAATTTTGAGAGATTTTTCTGGAATAATATTGAGTAGAAACTCAGATAAAAAAGTGATCCTAAATTAAGTTTTTTTAAAGCGATTTAATTTAAAAACTTTACAGAGTTAATTCAAATAAAATGTTTTAAAAGAATCACATTATTTTTTGCTATTATTTTAATCAATTTAATGTATCAATTCAAGCAAAAAATGTTTTGATTTTTTAAAATGTTTCTTTCCTAATATCTTATGGTTAATCAATAAGCTATTTCTAAAAGACCGAATAACAATTTTTAATTTAGTTATTATAGAATATAATTATAAATTAAATAATCACATCTTACTCGAATTCATGTTTTTAAGCATTTTTGCTACTAAAAACCCTTTGATGATAAGATATATTTAAAATTAATCATTCTTTACTCAAGTTAACAATTAGAGATTATTTAATTATTTAAAAAGTTTTAAAAAAATAATTGGAATTCTTGAAAGCTTTTTGAAAGTGAAGCTAAAGTTTTACAGGTTCATGTCAAATTTGTAATCATTTGTTCTTTTTATCTGTGATCAGTCAAATCATGCTGGGTAGGTGATCATAGATTTTTTTTTATCAAATTTTAGATTATCATATAATTTTTGATCAAAATTTATTGTAACACTCTCTCTACCCCAGCCCCTTTCTCCGGCCTCTGCTTCTTTAATTTCTTATATAAAGAGGTTGTGCATATTTAATGGGAAAATTCGCTCCCTAGACCATCCCATGTTTATGCCCATATTATATATCATTTTGAAGGTCATCATATTAGGATCATAAAAAAATATGTTTTACGTAAATAAAAGTTTGGGACCATGAGAAATAAGAGCTTAAAGACTACCAACTCTAAATATTTAAAATATAAGAAAAACGTATTAAAATAAGAGTGACGATATGAGTGCTGAAAAAATAATCGTCTTGTATAAAATTTTATGCTCTGTAAGATAAAGCCATTGAGGAAAAACTAAATAAAAAAATTGAAGTTTTATTGAAAGATTTTGATATTAAATAGTATATTTATATTTTTTATATTTTCAATATGGCCCCAAATTATTTTTCTTTAAATTTTTAAAAATACATGTTTTTTAGTGATTTATCTTCAATTATAAGTGATTTTCTTGCTTAAACACCGAAAATTTCTCGAGATCATAGTTAACAAATTTTGGGTTATAAAAAAGACGATTTTTTCTATTTATAATTAAAACAAAAGAGAGATAGTTTAATAATATTTTATGTTTGAGATTCTATTTCTAATGTTTTAGGTACTTTATCTAAACTAACTGTAAAATTATGGCTCGTTTCAATCAACAAAAAAGGGGGTAAAGTTTGAAATCTACTTAAATTATTGTAATAATAGCCACAAAAGTTACATTTAGACTCATTTACCATTAATGAATTATTATCGTTTTCAAAAAGTAACATAACACCATTACTGTGAAATTCACTATCTGCAGCTAACTGACCTTGACCAAATACTTGAACCTGATTAAGGAACATGAAAATAAAATACTTTGAACATTTATCGTTATAAAGCTAATTATTATTGTTTTTTTTAATTTGAAAATTTAATTTAGTAAGTCTAAATTAATTTTTATAAGTTATTGATACAAATCAGTTGATTTGTAAAAAATTATTTGTATTTCATCAATTAATTGATAAAATAATCGAATTGTACCTTAAATGGTAATTTTTTGATGAATTCAGAGAAAAAATGGCTTTTTCATTTTTTAAAAATAAAGTTTGAATACACTAGATTTTTTGTCTTATTTTAACGCTGTAATGTTTTTTTTATTATGGAAAGTTTTTTTTAACCCTTTTTTTTGGAGCGAACTTTGCATGTAAATATGCACAACCTCTTTGTTTGATTTTGTTTTAAGTTAGAGTTTTTGATTTTTCAATAAAGTTTTGTGAAAGAATATAAATTCTTTTATTTAGTAGCGCCACGCTTTTAAATTATTGTAAGAAAAATTTCCTGAACAAAAAATTTTGTGAACAATTTTATTTTTTTGTTATCTTTAAATATCTCCCTGAATTTTGAAAAAAAATTCTTTTAATAAATTAGTTAATGCTCTTTACCAATTTTACACCTAAGTCTTTTTTCATTAATTGATTGCAAATGGGACATGGAACTGGATAAAATTTTTGCTCAAAGCTTTGTTAGCAATATCTTGTGTGGTTAAAGAAACAACTGGAGTGGCCATGGCCATTTTTTTATATTGATCAGCTTTTTCTTTGATATTATTTAATTCTAAACTTCAAATTTTAGAATTTATTTTTTCTAGATCTGTTTCTAAATTCTCAAAACTAATTAATTAATTTCTTGAAAAAAAAATATTTTTTTATATTGTAGTATAAATCTAAAGCGCCGGAGAAAGGGGCTGGGGTAGAGAGAGTGTTACAATAAATTTTGATCAAAAATTATATGATAATCTAAAATTTGATAAAAAAAAATCTATGATCACCTACCCAGCATGATTTGACTGATCACAGATAAAAAGAACAAATGATTACAAATTTGACATGAACCTGTAAAACTTTAGCTTCACTTTCAAAAAGCTTTCAAGAATTCCAAATATTTTTTTAAAACTTTTTAAATAATCAAATAATCTCTAATTGTTAACTTGAGTAAAGAATGTTTAAACAGCAATTAGTTGAAACATCTAATAATTAATTTAAATCCACCTTCATTAAAAACCAATTTTAGACTCAAAGGGAACAAGTTTTTAATTTTTTTTTTAATTGTTTTTAAATCTAACATTTCTAACATTATGTTTCACCCGTTATTTTGAATATAATTTATTTAAATTGTTTTAGGAATTAAAAATTTTGCGTCAAAATGAAAATAAAGCGCACAATTTTGAAGAAGAGCTAATACACAAACATGGACATGATATTGACCCGACTCATATTAAGCTTGAGTTGTCTCTATTGCAAAGAAAGCATGAACACTTGATGGAAAAAGAAATGATGATACAAAAATTGTGCAATTCTTATTCTAAAAAGTCTCTTAACAAAGAAACCCAAGATTTTTTAAATGAAATAATGAAAATTTTGTATAAGAAACCTAAAAAATAATTTTACTGATAATCTTAGAACTTTTATAATTTAAAAATTGAGATTAATTTAGTCAGTGATTTTACTTTAATAAACCCTTGATTTTCATGTCTGATGATTTTATAAAAAAAAAAAATTCAAAAACTCGAGTATACAAAAAACGCTTTAAAATTAGGTTGAACAGTTTAAAAACCTGTCAACCAGTCCTATTTATAATTTATTCTGAAGTACAAGGTAGGAGAAACGTTTAAAAATTGATTTTGACTGGAGAACCTTATCGGTGGTTAATTGTATGCGGAATTTTAGTCTCAATCTTTTTTGCAAAGACTTAAATTATGAAAATCATTATGATGGCAAAATTTTTATTTAAACTCACGAGAAAAAAAACTAAACTTTTTTTTTAATTTAAAAAAAAAGTAATAAAAAATAATATTTTAAAACAGAGTATAATTTACAAAGAATTTTATTTAAATTTTATTCTAAATCAGATATTTATTAATATTAATCAAAGTGTCAATATAAACTAAAAAGCTATAATATAACTATTATTGCGGTCTACTATATTTAAAGCTAGTTTATTTCATTTTTTAATAATGATGCTTTTTTTGATTCAATTAATTCAACAATCTGATTCATGCTAACACTATTTCTTCTAGCAGTTAAATCTGCTCTATTCGATCCTTTTCGCCAAATAGATCCTTTACGAGCTTGCTCCAAAATGTCAATATTAACCTCGCCTACATTTAGAACTTTTTTTTTCTTTCCAGTTCCGGGCAAAATGTCGTCCAGATAAGACAATTCTTTTTCGGTAAAAAAATAGCTCAATGCATATCGGATAAAGACCAATGCCAAAACCATCAACGGAAAAGTTATGCTGACTTTCTTGTTCATTTTTAAAAAGAATAAAATAACAAGACAAATAAGCTGAATTATTGTGAATAAATGAACTCGAGAAAGTCGAACATGTCTTAGAAAAACCAAGTCTGGTTGGTGTTTTTTAGGCATCAAAAGAAGCTGTATTCTTTGAAAAAATTCCAGTTCACCCATGGGAGTGACACCCATATACATGAAAATTGCATACAATACAGCCATTGGAATATACTTTTAAATTAAATTGAATTAATTTCTTATTTTATTTTAGACCTTGATTATGTCAACTTAAATTCTAGTTAAACAAAACCAAGGGCTAAGTGAAAAAGTCAAAAATGTCTTACAGATAAAATTTCAGTTATAAATATGGAGCATCCGATTAAAAGAAAAACGACAGTGCCTGTGACTCGTTGTTCCATTACTCCTATTAGTTTGGGTGCTTCACCAGGCACAGTTGATTCAGATGTCTTACGTAGAGCTATAACATGATTCATTGATAGAACAGTAGCGGCTACGAACCAAGGCAATCCAAAAACAGAGTTGATGCCGATACAAATTGCACAAATAAATAAATCAAGGTGGTATCCGCCTGATTTCTGCGTTAATTTTTTTTAATATTTTTTTCACAAAAATTTTAATTTTTTTTAATTTTACTTTGAGTTTATTTTCTTTTCGATTTACAATCACTGCAGTGATATGTTGATCCATAAAAATTAGAATAGTTGCCAGAAAAGCTGGTGGCAAACCGGCAAAAATCAACCAATATTTTCCCTCGTTTCTTTCCAATGGGTTTATAAACCAACCTCGGTCGGGAATAGTAGGCTAATTTTTTAATTGAATTAAATTTATTTTTAAAATTGATTAATAAAAAATTACGTGAAATTCAGATGGAACGTGAAGCTTCGGTGTATCTAGACCAATGATGCTATCAAAGAAAACCATGATCAGAATGGTTATGACAACTGAAAAGTTGCTCAGTATCGTTCGGAAAGTCGATGAGAAGAAGCTGCTAAATTTCAAGTATCTAAATGACATTACCATCAAGAATGTAAACAAATATAGAATGACACTGAAAAAAAATACGTCCGGTATGTGCTGACATTCTCTTTGAAAGATATAGCCTTTGCCAAAATGTTCGCACTTAAAGTAAAAAAATAAATCGAAAATTCTTTTATAAATTTTCTTTTTTGATAAACATGAGGGGGATTTTTTAGAGCCATTAGTCGCCATTTCATTCAGTCATTCTCAATTACTGAGAAAAAAAATTGAATAAATGGTTTGGCTGACTATTTTCTAGAAGATTCTCTAGATTTTATGCGTAGAAATAAATAGAATAAAAAAGTTCAAACTGAGTTTTTTAGGATTTGTAAAATGTCTTATAAAGATCATATAAAATTAAAGTCTTATTATTAAAATAAATACAAAAAGTTAGATATTTTTTTTTTCTTAAAGAAATAAGGTAAGAATTGAGTATCAAAATAAATATTTAATTTTTAAAAATTTAGTACAACTAGTTTTTTTTTTAATTTTAACTTTTAATTTTAATTTTAATTTTAATTTTTTTACCAGTTTTAAAGTCTATTAAATTCAAATTTTTTAGTATTTTTTTGTCCTAGTCAAAATAATTGTATCAAACTTAAATTTTAATATTTTTCTTTTCTAAAAGTCGAAAATTGGTTCTGTAAGTTGTAACAGTTGATAAATTGAAGGTCGCTAATTTAGATTCTGCGAAAATTCTGAAAAAATGTATCAACTAGTGCAATTTTTTAGAGCCAATTCGTACTTTTATAAAAAAAATATTAAGCTCATAAGTTTATTTTTCAAAATTCACAATTCCGGATCTTGAGTACTAAAATATTATCAAAAAAATTGGAAAAAATTACAAAAGAGACAAAAAGAAATTTCAAATATAATTTTTTCCTCTAAAAATACTACTTACTTGTTTTTCAGTATAAACAGATTCGTTCAAGATGAAAATATTTGGATCAAAAGTTGAGTTGATATGAAGACATCTGAAACAACTTGTGCTGTTTTCATTGAATTCGTTGGTATATAAATATGGATTATTGGTAAAGCGATGCGATTTTCTTATTTTAAGCAACTTATCAACCGATTCAATGACAAAAATAAATGCAATTAGCATAGCAAATAGTTCCTCAGTAAATCTTGTGATATATTTGACCAAAAAGCTTAAATCCGTAATAGAAATCAGAATTAGGAAAAAAGAGATCCATAAGCCGATCCAACATCTAAAACCAATGTAGTCGATTCCATATGATCTTAAAAATATGGTTAAAATTTAAATATGTGAAAAAAATAATATTTCATATTTACTTTGAAAAAGTGTTAAGAATAGTTTCGAAAATGAGCACAGGCCCAGTTGAGCCTAAAATTGTCATCGGTTGTCCGGCAAAAAGTGAAAATAAAACTCCACAAATTAACCCAGAGACTAACGACTCAATGGTTCCCATGTAATTATCGGTAGCAAACCCCAACAGGCCGCCGAAAGTTATGATAGGAGCAAGACAGGCAAAATATAAAAATGCAATAGCCGGAAAACATTGAAAGCTAAAAGCGTCCTTAAAATCACTCAAGTACCATCTTTTTTTTCGCTTTATGTCATCAATTAATCCTCCGCAAAATCGACCTGTTCTCTTCAGGCATGGATCATCTTCATGTCCACCATAATGAGGCTTATCCTTTTTTACTTTGATCATGCGAAGAATTAAGCGTTCTTCCTATTAAAAAAAAAATATAAAATTTTAACATTTATTTAGATTTTTTCTAATTACTTTAGATGGTGTTCTGTCGGGTGGTTCGAGCCTGATATTCGTGTCCCATTGCCCTGGTGGAATAACAGTTGATTGTTCCAGAAAATCATCAACAGCTGTAATTAAATCTTTTCTGTCTTGAGCTTCATGTAAATCGTTTTGGAACAATTCATCGCTCAACATTGTGGCTAAGCTGAATCCAGCTCGGTGATACTTGTACATGCTGCCCTTGGGACCCAGTAGAAGAAAAAAATATTTTGTCGAAACTGGAACTTCAGTGATATTATAGAATGAGGACGGTTCAGAAAATTTTACAAAAACACCAATTTCATGCTTGAGAAAATCAACTTGACCAATTAAAATGTTGGCAGTCTTGGATCCAT
The DNA here is from genome assembly GCA_019054805.1 of Brachionus manjavacas. Taxonomy (NCBI): domain Eukaryota; kingdom Metazoa; phylum Rotifera; class Eurotatoria; order Ploima; family Brachionidae; genus Brachionus; species Brachionus manjavacas. Next base: position 391,553 of record JAHQIY010000007.1, read on the forward strand.
CTGGGATTTTTTTAAAAAAATGCTTATTTTTAAAATCAAAAATGGGAAAATTATCCACAGATCGAAAGTCAATCGAATAGGTTTCGTCATCGTCTGCTTCAACAGTACTCTCAAACTCATCCTCAAATACAAATTTATTTTCATCTCCATTATTAACTAAATCTAAATAAATTTAAAATTAATATTTTTTTTAATTAATTTTAAAAAATAGACTTAAGGAAAATATTTTTTAGTTTTTTTGTGTTTTTCTTTTAACATCTTTAATGTTTTTTTTTGGATGGGTTTTAACCCTTTATATCAATAATTAAATTGTCATATGAAAATAAGCAAAATCGTCATATGGGTAATTAAATTAAAGATTTTAAGTATTAATTTTAATTTTAACTAACATTTCTCTAATTTACACGAACCCGAATCTCTAAATCAGGGCTCTGCCCCGGACTCCGTTTAAATTTTATGTGACAATCAGTTTTGTTTTTATGTGACGATTTAATCATTGATATGACGGTTTAAAATTTTTACTTTTTTTTGTTAATTCTAATTAATAATTATATCTTTTAAATGGATTAATTTTCTAAATGTTTATTAAAGTTTAATAAGTTATTATTATTTTTTAAACAGAAAGACATTTTTTGCATAGAAATTAACTACTAATGAACTATATCATAATCTAATACGATTAAATATCGAAAATTTCAAATTTTAAAAAAATAAAAAAATTTTTGAGAAATTTAAAAAACTCAATTGCTAAAAAATAAATTACAAAATAAATATTACCATTTTTTTCCAATATTTCCTCGCTTTTGTTTTTTTTTTTGGAAATTTTTAGGGTCTCTCCAACAATAAGTTGATCATCAAAGTCTTTTTGATATTGTTGATAATGAGGTAAGAATAAAATTTGTTTCATTGCCATAGCGTTATCATCATTTAGCATGTTTTCTTTGACCATATTTTCGACGAGCTCATCGACAAAATATTTAAACGGTTTTGATTTTAAATTAAGATAGACTAAGCCATTGGAAAGAATATTCTTCAAATCAATTATGGACAAAATTGAAATTGTTGCCACGTGAGGCTTTGACCATCTTCCACTGTCCTCAACCACTTCAACGAACTTTATCCATCTAGCACTCTCTTTCCAAACAAGGTTATTCTCTCTGTTTGTGTGCAGCTCACTCAATTGGCAAAATAGTGGGTAGGATTTCATTTTTTTGTTGGCCTCAGGATCCAAAACCTTGGATTTTTTGATTTTTTTCACTTAAAAATTAATGCTTAAAATTTTGTCATGATAAACTTTTGAATTTTTCTTACGGAACAATGAAGGATTTTGGTAAGGCATTCTGGTAACACCCAATTTCTTTAAATCAATTTAGGCTCCAAAACTATTTTTCCTAATAAAACAATTTATCTATTTTAAATTTAGTTGTTTTTTTATTTTGTTTAGAATTGTTATTGGACTTAATTCTGTAAGTGAACGAAGAATGCTACTTGCTTAAATACTTGACTGAGTTGAACACCTTGATATTTTTTTCTTTCTAAAAACCGGTTTACAGAAAACCAGAATATTTTGATTGTTTTTATTTTCCAATAAAATCTTCTAGGCTATTTTTTATATATTTAACATTCAATGGAATAAAAAAAATCTAGATTTTTTCAAATTTAGAAATGCTTACATCATTTATCAAACCATGTCACCAAAATTAATATTAAAAGAGCAAATAAAAGTAATTAGTAATTAGAAAATAAACCATAATTTGTAGTAGTTGAACATTAATCTAGTCAGCATTTTTTTTAGATTAAAAATCAAAATCCATGAAGCTTGAAAAAATCGTCCAAAAAATTTAATTTGAACACATGCAAAGATGAAAAATAAAAAAACAAGGCAAAGATATTAGTGTAAGAGGGCGGCACGGTATCTACTAAATTTAAAATGCTTCTTAACAAAAAAATTTAAAAATAGATTTTTTAGGCAAGCAGACAAGTTTTTAACTTTAATGCTAAGTTTTATTTTATAAATAAAAATTCGATCTAAGTTATCAAAAAAATGACGAATTTTGAAATTTTAATTGAAAATAATTTAAGTGGTCGCGAATAAATAGAGAAGTCCTTTCAAAAATTGGAATATTTCGTTTCCGCCAAGTTTGGATTCACCGAATTGTCGGTCCACAAACGAAATTGGCACTTCACCAACACTAAAGCCAAACTGGTTCGCTCTTACCATCATTTCCATCTGAAAAACGTATCCTTTGGAAATACAAGATTGGACAAGCTTTTCAAGAACTTGCTTTTTGTACAATCTTGAAATTTAATTTTAAAAAAATAGGAAAAATTTAATTTATAATTTTTTTTAATAAACCTAAAACTTCCAGTCAAATCTGAAACACCTGGTCTCAAAAGAACCTGAGTGATATAATTAGCGGTACGACTGATCGCTTTTCGTTTTAAATTCCATCCATGGACTCCGCCATCACCCGCATATCGAGTACCGGTAACAATATCGTAATCTTTTTCTTTTTGATGCCTCAATTTTAAAAAAGAATCAACTATAAATTGTCTTTATTAAATTTCAATTACTTGATAAATTGTTTGATGAATTTTGGCTAAATTAATTAATAATAGAAATTTCATTTTTTTATTTATTGAATTTTCTTACATGATGAGACAAGTCAGCATCCATAATGACTACAAAATCACCTTTGGCAAATTTTATTCCGTGAATGTAAGCTGATCCTAGACCAAGTTTTTTTTCTCGTCCGGTTACAACAATTTTTTCATCGCCATAAATTTTTTGTAAATCCTTTGCCACCTGGGTTGTTCCATCTGGACTATTGTCATCAACAATTATAATTTCAAAATTTTCATTTTCCATGTGTTGTATAATCAGCCAAATAATAAGTGGTAAATTCTCGCTTTCATTATATGTTGGCAAAATAATTGAATACTTTAATTCATTCATTTTATCTACTTTTTAAAGTTTGTTTTTTATTTTAAGAAGTTTCAAGGTACCGAAATTCAGAAACTGTAAAATTTTTTCAAACACAGAAATTTTTTTAAATTTTCTAATTTATATTATCAGAGTGAAACATATTTTCTTTTCTTTTCAAGAGATCATTGATAGTATTTTACATTTAAATTTTAATAAACTAACTCGATTTATATTTGTAACACCTAAACTAAATAATTTCTATTTCATTAACTAAAACTTTTATTTTTTTGTAATCTTGAAAAAAAAAATTTAATAAAAGTTCAATTTAAAAAAGGAATAGCTTTGTGAAGTTAATGTCAATTTATAATACTTAAATAACCTTTTCTTAAAAATCATTTTTAGAAAATTAAAAATATTAAGCTATTATTTTGTTTTGTCAAAAAAAACTTCAGATTTGTGTTAGAATTGGAGTTTTTGCTTGAAATTGGAAACTTAATTTTGGCTTTAAAATTAAGTCCAGGTATTAGAATCCGGACAATTGTTAGAATTAATTTCAAATTCAATGATTTAATAAATAGTAACATAAAAAATGACGTCGAAAGACGTAAGTAGCGAGTATAAAAAACCCTTTTGTAAGCAGCAATGCTTCTGCAAGCTTACCAAAAATAACTTGTGTTGTTCTAAAAGGTTAGACTTGTCGCAGAAAGACTATATTACTATTACTACATAATAGACTTAAAAAAGTATTTGATATTAAATATTTTTAGATATATTAAAATTTTTAAAATTTTCAATTTTTAAAATTAAATATAAAAAAAAAATATTAAACATTATTTGAATTGAAATAAGCAAATTGAAATCAACAATTAAAAAACGAAAATGAATACCATACTTATGACTATTTTATTTAACTTTTACAAGAATTTAGAATAGAATTATCTAATCTAATTTTTAGAGTAAAATTCATTTGAGTTAAAAATAGCTGTTAACTGGAATGCTCATTGTTTTCTTAACTAGTAAATAGATTTTTTAAGAAAATTTCTATAAACAAAGATTTAAATTAGCTATTTTAAACAAATACTATACAAATATCTTATTCTCATGATTTGAGTTTAAATAAAGTAATATCAAATTCTAAATAAGCAAAGACTTTTATAATCATTATTTCGACTAAAAATGATCAAGATTCTTTTAAAGCTAGCTATGTTTGAGTTTTGCTGTAAAATTTTTCAGACTTAAATTATGGAGTCTTGTGACCAAAATATTGACCCTCATTTTTTTAATTCGGTTTAGAAAGGAACTTAGTTCGTCTTTTCAGTCGAGTCTAAGATTTCAATGAATGAATTTTATGGCATAGTTCTGTGACTACGATAAGATGAATTTAATTTTTTTACTTTAAATATGGTAAATTAATTTTTCTCTAGAATAAAAAAAATCAGAAAATTGGATTTTTTTTTCCAAATTTATCAAATAATATCCTGAATATATAAAAAATATCAATATTTTACGTAAAAATGCAATTTTGAAAAAATAGTTATAAGCATTCGTTATTAAGCTACGGCATCTCTAAAAAAAGACATCAATTTGTAATTTAGTTGTATTTCTATTAATTAATTCAATTAATTAAATTTGCCTTAAGTTTTGTACCAATACTCTACTTGCTGTCATTTTATATTATATTAGAGATAAATAACTTTATTTTATGTCACTTTTATTAATAATTTATTTTTGAACAAAATCCAAAATCACTTAATTAGATTTTGTTAAAATAAATTTGAAATTTTTTATCTAAATTTTTAGCATACTTTATTAAATTTATTTGCTAACATTATTAAGCGTAGTTTTTTTAAGCTAGTGTCTTTTCTTAAAAGACCATTTAAAACTCAATTTAATTATTTTAAAATATTTATATAAATTAAAAAATACAAATCGAAGAAAATTAAATTTTATCCGACTTATTATTTGACTAAAAAATTATCCCACGATAGATCTATGCATGAAATCTCTACTTTTTTTCATTACTTTTATCTTTTTTTTTATCAAAAAGAATTGATCAAATACTAACAATAGAAAAAAAAAAAATATTCACTTTTAGGACTTTTTTTAATTAATGAACCATATTTAAAACTTTTTAAAAAAGTACTATCTGTCACCACAGTCCCCATTACCAGCAATGATTTTCAACTTTTGAAATAATAACTTAAAATTAATCATTCAAAATTCAAAAAATAACACTAAAGTACTTTAAAAAAATTGCTTAATTAAATTTATTTATTCAAGGATCTTTTTAAAATCAGTTTCTAATTCAAAAAATGCCTGAAAATATTATTCAATGCATTATAACATAATATTTAAGTAAATTTTTTTTACAACTGTGGGAATTTTAACCCCCATTTTAGGTTTAAAAATTATAAAAAATTTTTAGAAAAAAATCTCCATTGATTTATATACATTAAATAATATGCGTTTAAAAAAAAATTAAAAAATCAAAGAAGACGATATTTTAAAACCAGTTTTCTTTGGAGTTTCGCTCGGTACAGAAGGTAAATTGTTTAATAAATCATCCATGTTAAAGGTTGAATCAACTTTATCATCTTCTTGAGATAACAACTGATTAAGCTCATCATTAAGCTCTTGGTCTTCGAAGACACTCTTTCCATTCATTGGTGATCTGGCTAGAGTCTCTTCAATCTCATTATTTTGATTATAAATATCCTGAATTTCACATATGGTATCATCAACTTGATCTATGTTTATTCCCCTATTGGCCTCTTTTAATGCACTTGCTCCTTTGGTTAATACATCCACTGTGGTCTTATTTGTATCGGCTTGTTGAATGCTCATCATCATTGTCTCTATATTTTGTAAAATGTTTTCTTTAGAATCCAGTGATTTTTCTAATTGTTTTCGTTTTTTAAGAACTTTTAAAGCACTGCTTTTGTTGCCGGCCTTCAATTGATTTCTTATGTCGCCATTTAGACAATCAATTTGACTCGATAACTTACCACTTTCTAATTCAAGCTTATTCTGCGCGTCTTTAAGTTTAATGTAGCTTTCTTCTATCTGATCAAGTGGTGCCACCTTGTCATTCTTGCCAAAGCAAAATTTAACCACTGTCCTGTTCAGTTCTTTCGATGTAATAATTAAAATTTTTTGATTTATTTCTAAATATTTTAAAATAAAAGTCATATCTTCTTCGTCAAAGAGCTCAGCAAACAATTCAAGCAACTTGTCGTACTCTAAAACACAGTCTACATTTCTGTAAATCACTGTCGATTGAAGCTTTCTCAAAATTTCTTGAGACTTTGCTTCGACCAAGTCGGGCAGCACATAGGATTTGAGATCAGCTTCTTTCATGGGAGACTGGCATGAAAATGATCGTTCCATATTGGGTTTAGGGGACTTGGGCGTGAATGATGTAGCGTAAAATGTAGAAGTAGAGTCACCGTTTGAATTTGAAGCTCTGAAAAAATAACTTGTTGACCAAGTCAAGGGTGACCATACAAGCTTATTGAGCATGTTTGCCAGCATGCCAGTCTTCGGCTTCAAACATTCTTCACGGCTAGTAATACTCTTTTCGCTTATAAGTTCGTTGATGACAAGTTCAAGACATTTTGGTTTTTTTCCTTTCCTAATGAACAAGTTCTCTAATTTTTTCTGGTCAAATTGCAAAATTTGTTTCTCAGTACATATTGATAAGATAGCTTGCTTCCAAAACTTGATTTTATTGTCATAGTGCAGTGGGTTAATGTCTCTGTTACGGAACGGAGCAAACAATGCATTCATTCGAATATCATCTTTCCATTCATCAGGACGAGTAAGCCACTCGAGGTCATCGTCTTCATCTATGTCATAGGCTGAATCATTTTGCGAAGTAAAGTTTAATTGATCGGTCGTACGATATGGTGAAGTTTGACCAAAATTTCTGAATGAATTTTGCATTTAAATATTTTTTCAATTTGAAGTTTTCATTTAATTTTTTTTGATTAAATTCTTATAGTAAAATTTAAATGCAAAATTATTTTTTACTGCTTTTGATGATGTTAATAATTCAAAAGCTTAGTTTCAAATTTAGTCTTTAAAAATAAATTATGTTTAAACTTTAAACTAATTTTATTAATTTTTTTAAATTTTTTAAATTTTTTTCTTTATTTTCGATTTAGTTCTATTAATATTATTGAGATGTAATTATTGAGCAAGATTTTTGGAGAGTCTATTTTTAAGAATTTATTTTATTTTATCTAATTTATTGATAGAAATAAACTCAACATAAAATATTGAAATATTGAAAAAAAAATACTAAAAACAAAATAAAATTAAAAAACACAAATTCAAATTTTTATTTTGAATAAGCAAAGATTTCATTTAGTTAAAAAAAATTCTGGTGCAACAGAATCAAATGCAATCTAAATGTAATGCTCGAGGAAAATTAGGTTTAAATCCAATTTTAAATAACTTTAAAAACTTAAAAGTTTTTTATACATATTAATAATGAATGTGGTCAACCAACAATTCTTTTTTGCAAATTTATTGCATTAAATAAGCTTTTATTTATTTAGATCTTTTATACCATAAAACCAAAGATAAAATTCAAAGATTTTTTTGATTTAAAATTTTATGAAATCTCAAATTTCATTGATTTTTACTTTTAAAATGAATTAATCGAACTTCCTATTAATCACTTGAAGTTTTTTATTTTTTTTAAATTTTAGCTTACGAATATTTATGAGTCAACAAAAATTTTAGTCCTTAATACAATTTAGAATTGTGTTTATTTATTTTTAAATTTAAAAATTACTAAAAAAACATAATTTAATTTATGAATTTGAACATTTTATCTTAAGAAAAGAGTGCTTATTATTGACTTTTACTAGTTTTACAATATGGGTTTTTAACTTTTTATTTAGTGAAGTTTTCGTCAATTTCTATTCATTCCAATCAAAGATTATCAAAAAAGAAGATTTCAAAAATTAAAAAATTTAAACATTTTATATTATGAATTTATTTAAAAGTGATGACAAAAAGTAACAGGTTACCAATACCTGTGTATTGCAAGACTTGAACACGAAAAAGCAAAATGCAAAATTTATTTAAAATTTAATGTTTTTTATTAATTGAGCATGTAATAAGACGTGATTAGACGTAAAATATAAAGATCAAAAAACTACAGATATAATCGAATGTGTTTCAGTTTTACAAATTGCTTTTTTTGTTGTTGTTGCTGTAAAGCATTTGAACTCGTTTCTAACAAAAATATGACCTCTTCCATCTAAATTAACTTGGCATACTAACCGGGTTAAAATGGACGGACGCAATTTAAAAAGGAAAAATTTACTAATTAGTTAAATTTCAAAATTGAAAAAAAAATCAAAAGTTAAAAATTATTTACAATGGATAATAGAATCACAGGGTTTGTCATCAAAGATTAAGATTGAAAGAAAATTCTATTGAACTATTAAAGGTGCTGTTGATGGTGCAGCGGCTAACAGAAGTTCATTTACTTCTTTAACCATTTTGGTTCGATTGAGCATTCGATCGAGCATTTTGTCGCTTATTGGTTGACTAGAGAACCAAACAGGCGACGAAGGCAGAGAAGTCTTTTCTGGCATTAGGTAGAAAATATCATTTCTATTCTTGACACTCTCTGGACACTTGGAAATGTAAAAATTGTACAGCTCTACGGGGCATCTAAGTGGATTTTCGTAATTTTCACCTTGTTCGTAAATGACCTGTTCGATTCCGTGAAAATCGGGATAGTAGCGCAAAAAAACTGTCTTGCCATAGTCTTCACCATTTGGACCAATGTTTCGCTTGGCATGTTTTTTGACATTTGCAAACGACAGCTTTTTGTGAGCTTCGACTTTGTCGAGAAAAAAATATTTTGTGTTGAAATAGAGTATTGTATTTAGAAGAACAAATGGCGAGTAGGCTCCCAATTGCTTTGCTTCCCAAAGTATTTCCTCTTCAATCCGACTAGCTACTTGACCATCGCCATCGATGCGTATTTTATATCTCATTGCTATTTCATTCAAGGCTTCTTGAAACTCATCAAACAAACTCGAATCGAAAAAAATGTTCTCAACACGACCCTTTTCTTGCAAATAGTGCTGAATGCCGAGACTAATGTAGTAGATGCTTTCGGGTGCATACACTTCACCATTGGGTTTGCGCACTTCGCTCAAAAACTCGGCCAAGAGCAAATTCATTTCTTCGTTTTTGAGCTTGAGTAAATCGTTTGGCAATTTGGACACACATTTAACATTTTCAATTTTTTTGCCCAGCCAAGTATTAAACACCTTTACACCAATGGTCCATTTAAACGAGCTGTCCGACTCTTGAAGTAACTGAAGCTGGTCCTGACAGTCCTGGTTTTGATTAGCGGCACAAGGCTCAGTTTCGGACTCACCATCAGATGAATCTTCGAATCCAGATATGCCTTCTTGTCTGGCCAGTTGTTCGGCATAGAGCAAAATCTCAAACTCGTAGGGATCCGAGGGCAGCTTTTTTCTCAGCTTTTTAATCCGTCTTTGTACACGATCATAGGTTTTTTTGGTGGTAGGTATAAAAACTGGTACAGGAACTGGCACTGGCACCAAAAGTGGCACAGGCATCGGCGCTTGATACATACACATTGGAATTGGGACATTTACTGGCACTGGCACAGGTACCATTGAATGACTCGGCTTTATTTCATCTAAATCGATTTGAGTTGAGGCATCTTTTACCATAGGGTAGCATTCAGTGGCTTTGGATTGGTAAAATGGCTTGCATGAGACCATTTTGTTTCGAAACTGCTTTTGGCTAGAGTCCGGCGAGTTGGCTGTATTGGTCAGAGTGGAATTTTGTGCTAACCGAGAGCCATTTGATCCATTTGGACCCATTTGAGACATCATTTTCTCTCCGTTTAGATTTGGTTTTAGTTGGGCATTTTTTATAACATTTTGGGTTGATATTTGATTTGGCTGATTTGAATATGTTTGGGTTTGAAGACTTAGTCGATTTCGGTTGATGTGAAATTGGTTCGGCATTGATGTCGATTTGCGAGCTACATGTCTTAGTCCATTATTTGACAATGCAGTTATTGTCGGTTTTGGCGAATCTGGCTTGTTTGGTTCGATTGTGATTCGACTCATAGTTTGGTAATTTATCGGCTCACTTTTTGAGCTATTTTAATTCTTCTTAAATTCTTCAATTCGTTAATTTTTATATCTTATCTGACAAAGATCAATTTTAGTCGATGTTTTGGTATTTTAGCCCTTGTATGAACAGAAATGTTAGATTGATATCTTTTTTATAAGAAATTTTTACGGTCTTGCGGCAAATTTGAAATAAAAATTAGACTCTTAAATTTACCAAAATTAAAATACCAAAATGACAGTCGAAAATTTGGAAAATTTTGTCAGATAATTCTTAACATTTAAATTTTAACAAATTTAACAAGAAATAAATAATTATATTGATTTTTGTTTTTTTTGATAATTAATTTTCTAAATGATTAGATTTTTTATTTTGAGCAAACAATAATGATCTAAATAAAATTCAATTCATTCAGCTTTTAGAATAAATAATATATTCTAATAATTTTTAATTATTTGAGGGTGTTCATTCAGCAATCTAAAATACCACAGACTCAAAAAAATTGCCTCTAATTTTCTTGAATTCAAAAATCCCCTTCTTTTTTGAAATAAAAATATGCTTTCATAAAATTTGATCATGAAGATAAGAATATTTAAATATTTACAAAACAAGGGGGTTCATAATTTCATAATCTCAATCCTAAGTATCTAATAGAAATCATAAATATCGGACAAGCTAGTTTTACTATTTTGAAAATTTTTTTTTATTATCTTTTATTGAAATCTTTTATTTTGAAGACTATCAAAGCATTAATATTAATTTTTTCTGTAAGCATGATTATTAGTTTTAGATTCGATTAATAAATTCTTTTTATAGTTATTAAAAATCCAAAAATCTCACTAATAAGTATTATCCTAAAATTCTTTGTCCCGCTTTTGCATTTAGAAAAGCTATCCTGAAATTGGAGCGGTGCGTTTGAACCAATTTTTTTTTATTAAAAAAATATCGAAGCATCACTGAATATTTTATTAATAAAAGACAAAAATTTAAATTTAATTAGGAAAAAGCAAAATAGTTATTCAAACAAATAAAAAATAATTTTTTGAATTATGCATTTGGTGCAGCACCAAAGATTAAGAAATAAAAAAATATTAAAAAATTCATTTTATATTTTTATTTTTTGCTTTAAAAACGAGTCTTGATGACGCATTAAACCTAAGGCTTTCAGTGTTTGATGCGGACCTAAACGCGTGATATCGCTTTTAGGGCATGCGCTCAAAGTTAACAATATTATAGCATGGGCGAGATGTACTTTAGTGCATGGTTCAAAAGCGTGTTTTAACTTGTGGTAGAGCATAATCGAACGAGGGAATACGGTAACTTTTAAAATCATTTTCCTTTTTGTACATTATCAGAATATTACTTTATTTAGCCCTGTTCCTTTTTGAAATTTTTGTACTTTATGGTATTAAAAATTAAGGGGGTCCGAGACGGAGCCCCGGTTTAGGGATTCGGGTACGCGGGAGGTAAGAGAAATATTAGTTAAATTTTAAAATAAAATATTGATTAATTAGAATTTTTTTTTAAATAATAAAAAATTAAAAAAGTACAGAAAGGATTTTATCTTTTTAATATTGTCTATATCTCCGTGCATCGGTACCAAGAATTTACTAATTCAACAGCAACAAATTCAAAAATTTTTTATAAATAGATTTTTTACAGTGTGGAATCGTTTACCAAAAGAAGTAGTAAATTCAATTCCAATTGATCTAATTTTTGGTATTTTAGCCCTTGTACTTAAAAATATTTACCATTATTAGCTTTATTATCATTATTTTTATTAAATGATATATTGATTTTGCATTTTTTTTGGTCAATCAAATCAGTGATTAAAATTGTGACGAAAATGTTTTTGGTCCTCGTGACATGATATGCCAAATGAGTTATCAAAAGATGAAATTTAGATAAAAGAGATATCAGAGTATCTACATTATTTTAAAAACAAATAAAAAAATATTTAATTTATATATTCGTATATTCAAAAAAATAATTTAAAGTGAAGCAATACTCTCAAAATGGGAAATAGACATCTCTGATGTTAAAATAGCATTTCTAACTTGGTCACTGACATCAAGCATGTTTTCGAAATATATCCATTCCGACTCGCAATCAGTTATCTAATTTAAATTAAACAAAATATTCAATAAATTAATTATTTGTATAAATTTGAATATCTACTTGTAAGTACAAATTTTTTTTCATCTCATCTATTTCGGTCTCGGATGCAAAAGAATTTGGCTTCCCGAAAAGTTCTAGAAGCATTTTTTCACATTTCTGGAACTTTTCCAAAGACTTATTTCCAAATTTTTCTGCCTCTATGAAAAAATAGCGAATTTTTTTGATCGGTTTTAATAAATTATCGTCAATTTTTTCAATTATAGAATCTTTTTTGGTTATTAGTTTCAGCAATTCTAAATTTCCAAGATTTTTGAAGCAATCAACTTGAAAACTTGTAACACCGTGTAAATCTAAAGCTTTTAATTGCTTGAAACTTTCATTAAAAACTGGAACATTTTCAATTTCAATTTTTAAAAATTTTAAATTAGTCAAATGAATAGACTCTAGTTCTTCGGCAACTTGTTTCATTCTCAAAACATTCAAAGCCTCAAGCTTTTCCAGTCTATTAATAAAATCTAATCTATGAAATAAATTATTTGACAAGTTAAGATATTTTAAATTTTTAAGCTTATCAAAAACCAAAGAATCTAAATGCTCAATAGTATTGCTGGCTAAATCAAGTACTTCGAGGCTTGAAAGAGAATTAAAAGCCTTGTTGTCTATTCTTAAACTTGACTTGTTATGATTTAGATTTAAGATTTTCAAACTAAAGAGTCCATCAAAAGAGTTTTCGCTAAGGAATTTGATTCGGTTCTCAACCATTTCCAGAGCTTTCAAATTTACCAAGCCAGCGAATGTTTTGTCTTCTATTGATTCAATTTTATTTTGGTTGAGAATCAAATATTCCAAATGATCTAGGCCAGTGAAATTTTCAGCTTCAATGTCAGTAATTTCATTTGAAGAAAGAAACAACCATTTAAGCTGAATTAATCCGTGGAATGCACCTTTTTCAATTTTGTTTATTTTACTCTCAGTTATAGATAAGAATTCCAAATTAGATAATATTGAAAAATTCTTTGATTTAATCAAATTCAAATGGTCACATTTGATTACAAGCTTTTTCAAGTTTTTTAAATTGGCGAACATATCTACATGAATTCTTTGAAAATTTTCGCTTTGATACAATAAATTAAATTCCTCAAGTTTTTTACAATCGATTAATCTGGCTATTTCACAAAAATCTTTTTCATTAAATTTCGATTTTTTTCCATCAATTGTCAATTTTTTCAAGTGATTTTCACCAATATTAGTCAAGTCAATTATTGGATCATTAATGGTTGATTTTAATTCTATTAGTTTTTGTAATATAGTAGTCTCTATTGCTTCCTTTCAGAATATACTTTATTAGTATTATATAAAATTTTAGATTACTTTGAATGTCTTAAAGTCCATATCATCTGCAGAAATATTATCCTTGAAAATTTTGCTTCAGAAAAAATTTTTATTCTATTTTATTTTCATTTTATTTTTACCTTAGGTTACTCAGAGCAAACGAATCAATATGATCTAATAAAATTACCAATTTGCCAATTTTGTTTTTAAAATATATGTCATTTTTTTTTTCCTCAAATTTTTGATTGGGAATGAATAAAACCGTTTTCGAAAAATTTTTGTTTATATCCGGAATTTGAATCTCATTTATGCTTGAGATAAGTAAATTTTTTAAACTGCTGATTGCTTCGTGCTCAGAATTTTGAGTTGTTGAAATCATTTTGTTTGCTTGAGCTTTTACTTGTTTGACTAAATCAGAAAAGTAGTCGTTGGTCAAAATACTTGCCGGTTCCATTTTGTGTAGATTTATAATTCTATTTCTAAAAAATTATTATTTTAAAAAATATTTCTAATTTTATCGAAATAGTAGCTATTTAAAGTATTTTTTTGTGTTTAAAATTAGAAAAATTCTTGTAAATTTTGAATCTTTAAATTTAAAAAAATTTAAGATAAATATTATTTTACTCTATTTAATGTAAAAAATTCAAATAAATTTTAAATAAATTTCAAATATGATTCAAATTTTATGGCAAAGTTTGTATCCCTTTAAATCCAATTAAGGAAATATACAAATATCATTCTTGCATAAAAAATCATATTTACAAAACTTAATCAGAAATCTAAGATTGGGAATGGAACTTTTCCAAAGACTTACTTCAGAAAAAATTTTTGTCTTGAATATTTATTTACTATTATTATTGACGACTGTGAGAGTAAGCGAGCTCTACTGTCCGCGCTCCTTGAGAAGAGCATTCCTGTCACTGGTGATATGCTGCCACCCTTTCCAGTTCCAAACCAGCTGCTCCAGCTTGCGGAGATCTTTGGTGTCGTTAACTTGGGTGCTAGAGATGCGATGGTGACTTTCTTGCTTTCTCTTTGATGAATTTGAGATCGTAACTGATGACTATTGGCAAGGTTACACTTGGTCTGCCTTGCTTTTGGCTTTCTTTTCCGGGATTAGCCGGGTTTATGGACAATTGGTTTGGAGGCCGTTATCTTGTACGAGTTATCGTTGCTGATTTTGTTAGGATATTCGATGCCGACTACCCGCCTGAATTTTGTCCGATGGAAGGCGTCAATTGCTTTCTGTCTTTGTGAGAGCCAATGTATCCATATTAAATGTCAATACAGATTTATGCATGCATTCTACGCTCGGTGACTCGAGTTCCTCGCCATGAGGTCGAAGCATAAATTAGAACAGATGATTAAATTACTTTTAATCTCAATAAATCAAAAAAAAAAATTTGTGAACATTTAAATAAATATTTTAATAATTGTGCTATCATTACCACCTGTTGAAAATGATGATGATAGGAGCGAGAAAGTAAAGACCTTCGTTGGGTCAAACAGGATGGACTTTTGCGACCAAATTTGTTTTCAATACATGTTGAACACTTAGTCCCACAAATTAAGCATTGCATAAAGAATTTAAAGTCGAGTAGATGCGAGCGGACATCAATCTTTGCCATTATTATGACTAGCGACACCGAAGCTGGAATAATAATCAAAAGATAATCGATAAGATAGAAACATTTGGTCGACTTGAATAATCAAGTTTAATCCGGAAAAATCTGTAATCATTGTCTCTAACTAAAACTCAAAATCAAGGCACTATTTAAGAGGAAAAAGGCGCTAATATCTTTTTTATTAAATAATATCTTTTTATTAAAGAAAATTATTAAAGTTTTTCTGAATTGAAAAGATCGAATTGAAACGAACTTCACAACCCCGTTATACAAGACTAAATCTAATTAATTTACAAGAACAATTTAACTCATATTTTCCTAAACAGTTACATTTTAAAATCAAGTCAAATAACTTTTTTTAAGAGATAGTTATTTTTACATTCAGTATATTTTTAAGAGATTTTTTGAACAGTACTCAACGTATAAAATAAATTTCGGTCTTTGAGTTGTAATAAAATATAGAGAAGCAATAAATTTTTAAAAAAGTCTGTAAGTGGATATCAGACAGTCTATTGACACATAATATTACTATAAAAAAAATTTATTGACACACAATGATTTTAAAGTTAAAATTTACAATTTGCGGAAAAAATTTGTTTATTAGCAGATTTGGTCAAAAGTCTAAGTCAGATTTGACTTAAATAGATTTTTGTTTCCATAAAAATAATTTAAAATAACAATAATTTAATATTAAAGATTCTATTAAAATTTTTCTGTTCTTTTAGAAATTTTTAAAGGAATAATTATTTCGGTTATTAATTTTATTTATGATTTTTACAGATATTAAATTTCAAATATGGATAACAAAAAATTTAAAATTTTAATGAAAAAAAACTTAACATTTTTTTAAAATTTTCTTATAAATTGACCATTTGCTGAGCCACAGAGAGATCTAGCGCTATTTCTTGATTTATTTAATAAAAATTGATTTTTTAGATTAGTATCAATTTGATTATAATAAGAATCTACCAAACTAGCTGATGATTCAAGAAAGTTTTGGGCATTTATCTTATTCTGAAAATTTTCACTTTTGTCCATTTGGTTAAGAAGATTTCTCTGTTGATTGTAAAACTCATGCCGTGGCATTTGATGATTAAATTTTATTGTTGAAAAATTGAAGCTGTTGGTATCAACCATACAAGGCATTCTTCTAAATTTTACATTTAAATAATTTGCGTCATTTTTGTCTAAACTAAAATTTGACAGAGGCTTCACGATTTCATTATTGAGCTTTGAATTTTGGGAATTCTGAGGATATATATTACCGTTTTTTCCAGAAAAGGAATCATTAATGCTTTTTTCAGATAATTTTTCATTAAATCCATAACAATCTTGGAATGATGATTGGGCTGAATTATCTGGTTGTTTTGTTTGATCTAGTGAGCTATCGTTTAGTTCAATTAATTGTATGTTTTCGCAGACATTTTCATTGATTTTTTTATTTTGTTGAAAATCATTATTTTGTCTTGAATCGCTTGAATGTGACTGTATTTCCTAAAAAAAATCCTCAATTAACTTAAAATTTCCTTTTTTTTTGCTAAAATTTTGTAACTTTAAATTCTTGGTCGAGTGATTGCCCAAGTGCGTCGTTTTCTTCATCTTCTAGTCGAAACTGATCCAGTAAATTTTCTGGTACGTCATCTAAAGTATACTTAAAATATTTTAATAAAGTCTGAAAGGAAAATATCATTTGATTTGTTTACTCCAAAATTTTCAACCAAATAAGAATTTTTGCAGCCCTCATAAATTTTCTTAAATCCAACAGCTGCAATTTTTCTCATTTCTTCCATCGTTGGAATTTCTATAATGGCTTTTACGTCCTCAGGATCAATTGGTCGAATAACGTATTCTGGTAAATCATACATGTCCGATTCTTCTTCGCTAAAATAAGAGTTATCATTTTGATTCATCTTACACTAAATTATTTCTTTAATTTTTTAAAAAATATATTTAAAAGAGTTTTTTCTTGCAAAAAGGTTCTTTTAATGCAATTTATGATTTGAATAGAAAAAAACAAAATTATTATGCTAAAATTTAAGATTCAACTACAAAATTTAAATGCTTTATATTAGTTTTATTTAAAAAAAAGGAGTGATTAATTTGATTTGATTTAAAAAAAAAAATTCTAAAAAAAAATTCTAAAATCTGGATTTTTAATCTAATAATATTAAAATATGAATTGTCATTTTTCCTTTCTTTAAGCCTCAAATTTGAAAAAAAATCAAAGACAAATTTTTGATTGCGTTAATTTTTTTCACTTAATATTGTTGAAAAATAATAAATAAAGTAAAAATAAAATTAAATAAAAAAAAGAAAGTTTAACATGAAAATTAGTATTGGAATTATTTTAAATTGTGACTGGAAGTGTACCACAAGGCCACTCTCTTTTGTAATTTTTATTAATGATTTGCCCGACAGACTAAAAAACAAATGTCTCCCTCATGCAGGATATTCTGTGTTATCGATCGATTCTTTCAGTGTGAATTATATTATATTAAGTTACTTCAAGATGATATTGATTTATTAATTAGCTTGTGTAATGAGTGGTCTATAGATCTAAATTTTGATAAATGCGAGATTATGAGTTTTAGTCGAAATCAAGGGCTTCAAAATGATTACATAATGACTGATCTTGCGAATGGTAAGCTTTTGTTATCTCAAGGTCCGGATTCAACAATACTTAGGAATCTGAATCAAAAACGATCTGAAATGGCATTCGAAAGTGTATCAATAATTATTATTCATTTTGTGCTCTCTTTTAACGGTTGGCCAAAAATGGTTGATGATATTTTACTTCTTACTCACAATTTGAATGAACTTCAAATAGCATTAAGTATTTGTGAAAAATATTGGATTTAGCATGAAATATAATCAACCCTGAAAAAACTCAGTACATTGTCGTTGGTGAAAAATTAAAAGGTACAGAAGCTAAACCACGAATGTATAATTAAGAGATAAAAAATGTAGAAAAACTTAGACATCTTGGAGAAATACTGAACAAAAATAACAATAACAAGGATCAAGTAAAATCAAGAATAAAAACAGCATTCAAATCATTCTTTACTCTAAAGAATTTACAAAAAGACAATAATTTTCTAGAAATTAGAATTAAAATACACCTCTATAAAATTTTTATAAGTCAGACACTTACCTATGGACTAGAAAATTTTGTTCTTAGCAGAGAACAACTTCAGAAAATACAAACGACAGAGGCTACAAAAAAAAGGCTGGTAAAAAAAGTCCCATCAAAAAAGAAGAATTTAGCAACAAATCAATAACTAAGGAAATGCTTGAACGTTTAGAAGAAGATAAAATTGAAGTTCAAAAAATACTGCAATTTGTAGAATTAAAAAAAAAGGACTTAATGAAGAAAGAAACAAATGGTAAAAGCGACTCAATAGAGGAATGCTTAAGAAAGTGGGAATTGACACCTACAAAAAAATACTTATTGAACTAAATTATTTTCTTTGAATTTCAACTAAACTTGCGGTCATTTCACTGTGGACAGAGTTCAAAATCTGTGTTAATCCATATTCCGAATTATTTTCATTTAAAGATTTTAATTTATCAATAAGTTTCAGTATCAATAATCTTTTATCGAGGCAGGTTTGGTACTCAATTTTTATATTAACATTATTCCATTGTACTTATGGCAGTTTCTTTTTAGAACGATTTTTTTCAAGACCAAAATCACTTTTAATAAATTTCTACATAATCTCAACTTTGTTGAAATCGCTAAATGATCACTAAGATTAAGTTTACATGGCTCAATAATTTTAACATCTTCTATATTTAGTTTATTGATTTTTTTTGCAAAGACTTGATCAATCCAGGATCTATTTTTTGCATTAAAATAGGTATAATCTACATTTTGTTTAAACTTTAACTCCAAAGCCTCTAGATTTTTATAAATAATTAATTCAGTAATTTGCCTAACAAATTGTTTGCTTCGAAGTCGGTCTGAGTTATAATCTTCAATTATCAATAGCTCTTTATTCTTGTTATTTAACTTAATAATAAGGTAAAACTTAGGAAAAAAAGTGATATGATTGAATATAAAAATTTAATTTCATTAAAAAGCTAAACTAAATAATAAAAACAAGAACGACTGACGTTTTTTTAACAAGACATTCTTTTTTTAAATCGTCAATTTCAAATCATTAAAAACATATATTTTTTTATTTCAAAATTAATTAAGAAAAAAGGTTTCGAGTTAACATTCGAAATGAGCGCATAGAAGCTCCTTCTGTCCAGTAAAAATATAAAAAATAAACCAAAATAGTTTAAGTTACATAATGAAAAATAAACAGGAAATTCAGTCAAATAAATATCTTTTTTTATTTTTACCAACTACATGTGTCTTTGAAAATGCTCGCGCTTTTAATACCTACGAAACATTTTTATTATATGACTAAATAACTTGGATTTAACGAAAGAGTTGGAGAGAAAACGAAACAGGTTATATACCACAAATTATCAAAAATAAAAAAACAGTGCTCGAAAAACCCAGTATCAGATATTTATCTACGGGAAAACTAAAACGTGAAAATAACAAGCATTTACGTGAAGAATGTTAATCAACTAAATTTAAAAAATCAAAATACCAGAATACTAATATGAATCAAGTGAGGTAAATAACATATTAATTAAATTTAAAATAAATTTTAAAAAATTTTAAAAAAAAAATATCCCAAAGATCAGAAACTTCAGATAATTGATGATTTTTAGTCACAAATTTAAGCTTTTTAAGTTAATTTAATGTTAATTTTAAAAAAATAAATTCCTATTATGACTATCTTTGAAAATATTAATTTTTTGTTGGTGAATTTTCATAAGATATTAATTTATATATGTAATGTCTAAAAGTAAAGTTTAACTATCACTCTATTTTTTTTAATTTGAAAATTTTTTTTTAATTCTTTTATTGAAAACCCTATACCGCAATATTAATATTTTCAATTGAAAACTAATTTTTTGCATCATTTCAAGATTGAAGCCAAAAGTATTTTTTTTAATACCATTTAAAAAAAATAGGTTCGGTAGGTTCAGAGCAAATTTTTAATTTAGCTTTTTTAAATTAAAAATTAGAAGAAAGAATTAAAAAATCTGAAAATTTTATCAACATTTTTTAAGACAAATTTAAAACGATGCAAATTTTACTTATTTAACTTGAATTATAAAAATTTAAATTATTTTTCAGAAACGATTCATATACTCCGTCTCACTTAATTCACGCATAAAAATCTTATAAAAACAAAAAAATTTATTTTAAATTTTTTCAGTAAATCTAAAACTTAAATCTAAATGATTATAGATTAAATACACAAAACACACAAATATCGGATTTGATGACGAAAAATGATAATAAATGAAATATTTTCAATGAGGTAACGTCTAAATTTAATTTAATAGTTAAAATCAGGTATTATATCAATTATCTAAAAAACTAAAAAATTATTACCAAGTTTGTAATGATTTAATTCAAATTTTCAAGACTTTTTTGAATAAAAATAATAAAAAGAGAGCACTAAAAAATATAGAACTTAAAAAAAAGAAGCTCAGAAATAATTAATTGATTAATAATTGATTGATCACTAGATCAATCGAATCTATAATCCGAACGACTATGGTAATAAGTATTATACACAAACAAACTGTATGTTTTTTTTACTTTTAAATTTTTAAAAAATTAAATTTTTTTCTGATTTCAGACTGTCGAATTGATTTTTGAAATGTAAAAATATTTAAATTTTTATTATTTCGAAAAAATAAATAACAAAAATGACCCCTGACAATGCTAACCACCACACTCACAATTTATTTTGTTTCAAAATAAAGATTAAATAAACCTCAAAAGAATGACTTACAAAAAAAATTGGCTTTTAATTAAAAAATTTATGATACATTATGAAATTATAAAATTTGGGAAAATTTATCGAAAAATTTTAATATACTCCGTCTCAATTCAGGCATAAAATCATAAAAATTGTTTAATATGAACTGCAAATACATTAGCAATTCATCAGGTTTCAATATGATGCCAAAATTTTAAATTTAAATATTTCTCATCAAAAATAAGTTTTCAAAATTAATTAAAATTTTTTGAAACTTATTAATAAAATTTTTAAATTTTTAATTTTCAAGGAAAAAGGAACAGGGCCGACATGACCAAACACTTTGGCCGACTCGGCCGGCCGGCTGAAAGGCGGTACAATTTTATTAGAACCGCTCTATATGTGTAGTTTTTTATCTTTTTTTTTTACGTCTTATTACATGCTGAATTAATAAAAATATTCAATTTTGAAAAATTTTGCATTTTGCTTTTTTGTTTTCAATTGCTGCAATTCACAGGTATTGGTAACCTGTTGCTTTTTTAATCGCTTTTTAAAATTAATTTTATGAAATTCAAATTTTTTAATTTATTTTTAAATCTATTTAATTAATAGAAAAATTTTCGTTGATTAGAATGAACGGAAATATGGTGACCAATTTTGCTGAATTGAAAGTAACAGTTCCTGGCCAAACTAACAATGATAGTCTTATTCAAAGAACTAATAAATCCAAGTCCCTTAATTTTGAAGATTTATTAAAAATAATTCAGACCCAACAAACTACAATAAACAAATTGACAAAAGAAGTAGCTTTTTTTTCTATTTTTTAAATTTCTAAACTAATTGATTTAATTGTTTTTATAATAATTAATTTTTAGATTAAAAAAAATACTCAAACTATTTCCAAAGAAGAATATGAAAAAATTCTAAATGAGTTAGAGGTCGGTAAATTTTTAATAGAAAATTTTGAATAAAATAAAAAATTGGATAACTTATTAAATTTTTGATGTTTTTTGTAGACCGAAAAATACAATCATGCCAAAACAAAGTTAGAACTGATACAATCTAAAGATGTAATTAATAGCAAAATTCAAGAAATAGAGCTGTTTAAAAATGAATTAGAAAAAGAAAGATGTGCTTATGCAAGTGTGTAAGTGGAAGATTAATTCTTTACAAAAAAATTCTAATTCTAATTGAAAAAGATATCAATTTTTAAAAAATAAATTGATCAACGAAAGTTCGAAAGGAATTGATTTGATTTCAAAAATAGCTGAAGCCGAAATTAAATACAATGACGTGATTGAGGGTCTTAATCAAAAAGAGTCAAGGTACTTTCAAATAGAAAATGATTATGAGCATAGAATAGAGGAGCTTAACTTAAAAGCTGAACAAGAAAAATACATTAGCAGTTTAATACAAGAAAAGCCGAACAGAAATGTAAAATCAAAGAAAAAAGTCTGAGCAAATTACGTTCAATTTTATTAAATTTCATTATTTTCAATATTTTACAATTTTTATACTTATATGGTAAAATTACAAAATTTTAATAAAATATTTTTTAACAAGTTAAAAAAAAAGAACCAAAAATGCCTTCTCTTAAAATTTGTTTATTTTGTTCATTTTACAAAAAATACTAAATTAAGCAATTAAGACCTTTAACTAATAGACATTAATTATGGCAAATTTAATTGTTCAGATAGTTGAAGTGAATCAAGTTGATAAAATTGTAACACATAATTGAAATCTGATAAATTCAAAATGAATCCCTTTAAATTTATTCATTTTTCCAAAAAACAATCTTTGGAATTTTTTCAAACTTTAAGTCTTTTTTCTAAAAAAAAATTTTTATTTATAAATTCGTTTAATATCTCAAAAATAATACAAAAAGCTAATTTTTTTCTGAAAAAAAATTCCGTTTTTTTATTAAATTTTAATTCTTTTTTATTATAATCTAAAATATAGTTAAGAATGATTAATAAGATATTTTTAAAGGCGAGTTCAAAATATTTATACTAATAATATATTTTTTAAATATGAAATTTTAATACTAGAAATAGCTAGAAAAACTTTTTAAAAATTTTTGAAACAAGATTGATCTTTAGTACCGTTATTTTGAACATGGAACTAATAATATCAAGAATTTTTCTATATTTTTTCTATTTATTTGCATTTAATCAAACTCTTATAAGAAAAGGAGAGTACGTAATTAAAAAAATTATTATACAAATTGAAAAATATGCTAGCATAATTGATTTATTTTAAAAATTTTGCCGATTTAATTTCTAAATAAATTATAAATATAAATTTATAAACAATTTTTCCTTTTTTAAATCAAGTTCAGTATATTTCTCACATTTTAACAAAATAAAATCTTTTTATTCAAATTGTCTTTAGTTAGTTTAAATTTGCAAGCGAATGCTAAAAAAGAGCAAAACAATGTTAACAAAATTGCATTTACGCATAAATTAGCACAGTTCTAGTTTTTCAAATTTTCAAAACCATTTTTAGCGCACTTAGTATTTGCTCCATGTATTTTTCATGCTAATTTTGAATTTAATGTTCATTTTAGAAAAATCCACGAAAAAGAGCACAAAAATTTGAAATCATCGAAATATTCACCATTGATGTACACATGTACGAGCTAAACTTATTGACTGTTTTCAACAGCACCCCGATCGCACAGCTTTTCTCTGTATTTTGCTAAAAAAATATCTAAAATATAAAAAGTTTATTATTTTTTATTTTAATTCATTTTCATTTAGTTGAGTAAAAATTAGAATACAGAAATTATTTTCTAATTGATATTAACGACCATTAGAATAAGGCCACTAAGTTTCCGTTTCGATAGATATCTAAATTTTATCGTTTTAAATTCTGGCTTTCTTTAATGCTAATATTATTCAAATCGAATCTCTCAATTAGTTGTTAGATGGCCGAAAAAGCAACTTCAAGTAGGAAGTCCGATTTACCTTCAAGCTCGTCGATATCACCCAAATCAAAGTAAATTTTTAAATTTTTTTCTTATACTATCATTGTATTTTTAGAAGTTCCAAAGATCAATCATTAAACAACAGTGAACCATCTACTTCATCTCATATTTCACCGAAACATAAGAAAAACCGGAGATCATCCCAGACACCAACTCAAAAAGGTTAGTAACTAAAATGCTTTTTCTAATTTAAATTCTTAAATTTTTACCTCAATTAAAATTGCTAAAAAATTATAAAACAGAATCAAGCTTATTGTCTAAAATCTGTATTAATGGAAAACATAGTTTTAAAACTAGATTTATGAGAAAGTTAGTTTCATTTAGACCAAAATTTTTCAATTCAATTAATAAAAGAAGTTATTTGATTGTTTAAAATAATTAAAATTGAAGTTTAAGGTCTAAATGAGCATAGTGTTCACATTTAATTTTTTAAAGTATATTAAATGCTTAAAAAGTTATAATTTTTTTTAAATCTGCTCTGTTACATTATTTTTAATGAAATTTTGAAATGGTTAATAATTAAAGAGGAAAGCTAGTTTTTTTGGAAGAGGTTTAGTCAATTTTGTAATTCCAAAAAGTTTAGCCAAACAAACCAATTTTTCCTGAGCCCAACCTCCAACATTGTAATAAAGAAAGAACATTGAGAATAGTTGATTTAAAAAAAATTTATAAAACCTATTCAAATAGGTAATTGAATTTTTCAGATGATGATTATGTTCAAATTTAGGATTTCAGATAAATCAGCAAACGATATAAAAAATAATTTCTAATGCAAAATAAAAAGCATTTTTAAATCAAAAATTTTTCATATTTTAAAAATTCAACAATTTAGAAAAAATGAAAATATTAGAATAAATACCATTCGATAGAAAATTAAGTATTACAGTTTTTGCAGCCAGGTATGAAAACGAATTTAGACAGGGAAAGTAGTAATCTAAAATATTTTATTTGAAAGGTCATGGAAGAAAAGGTTAGCCTCGAGTCAAAAATTATTCCCAAGAATTTAAATTTTTTGAATCAGCAGCTTTCGAACTTTTTAAATTTTCTAATTAAATGAAAACGACTGACTCGTGGTCAGGCCACCGGTCAGCCAACATTTTTTTCCATAAATTTTAAGACCAAGATTAAATTTTTAAAATTTTTGGAACAGATCATGTAGCATGACTTTTCGACCAAAATTTTCATCTTCCATTTATCTTAGTCCATTTTCTAGTTCGCTAATCTACTTATTTATAGGTTTTTTTCTTTTAAAAATTAAAATAGTAACAAAGTTAGTTACAAAAAAAGAGAGTTTTGACTGTTTGTTTGATTTCTTATATCTTATAACTTGTAACGGACTCCTGTGGTACCTCTTCTGATATTGATCAATAAACTCTCTATTTAGTTCACTCTGAATAACCTAATTTTAAGAAATGATCTAATCCAATATTATAGATTAGAAGACAAGTTATCTACTATCAATTTAAAAATTAAACCATCGTGCCATACTTTGTCAAAAGCTTAAGAGATATCGAAAAATAAACAGCAGACTTTTTTCTGTTCTGCTAAAAAGTAAGATTATTAGTTTATTAATTAAATAAAAGCGAATTTTTCTAGTAATTTAACTCTTAAATCGCCATTTATTTAATTAATTCTTATTTGTCTTTGCATTCTCAATATTTTTTTATCAATAAATCTCAAAATCTTAAAGGTTGGCCCATAACCTTAGTTGGTCAAAAGTCAAAGTCATCAAGTCAAAAGAAAGTCTGGACTTTGACTTAAAAATTTATTTTTTTGAATTTAAGTTAAAACTAAAATTCTTTTTTAAAAATTTTTGTTTTAAATAAAATTTAGTTCTCGAATTTCAATGTTTTTAAATTACATTTTATCATTATTTTTTCTCTAATTTGGTGTTAATAAAGAACAATGAGGTATAATGTTATAGCCTGAAAATAATTAAGTTGACTTGAGTGGACTCAAATCAAAGTTAGAATTTGTTTTTAAAATAATTTGAAGTCAAAGCCTGACTTTAACTTTGACTCAAAATAATCTCAAATTCAAAATCGACGCTGACTTTTAACTATTCTGATTTTAAAGTTTGACTTTTGACCAACTCTGCTCATAACCATATAAAAATTGGTGCATCTGACCAAGCTACGTCATGCGTTTATTCTAATTACCAAATTAGCCACGAAGATTTTCATTAATTTTTTTGGATTAAATATAATTTTTAAAACCGAAAATAAATTTTAAACATTGTGATAATGTTGATAATTCAAATTTATTAAATTGATTGGAGCTTCTAGAAAATCAGGCTGAATTGAAGCAAAAATTTTTTATTATGTATTTTATTCAAAATTGATCCCTTTGGAGCATATTGGTAAAATTTTTATTTTTTTGTTTGAATGGCTTTGTATTTTGTACTTAGATATTTTTATACTTAGATTTTAAAAATATTCTCAACCTTATCATACTATGAAATTTTGTTTTGTATTCGAAAAAAAAATAAGGTTATTTGATTAGGTTTTAAATTATTGGGTCAGTTTTTTAATTTGATACAATATTTAGCGAAGTGAGAAAGTCATGAGACAGACTATGTGATAGTTTGTTCTTATTTATTGTTAGTTGTAAAATTTTGTTTTTTTCAAATTCAAATAGCTAAACTGATTTTATTAACAAAAATATTAAAAATAAAAGCTCTTGATTGTTTTCTCTTGTATATTTAAAGAGATTTTTGTATTAATAGTTTAAGGTGGTCATTTAAATTTTTCTAAATGAAATTAATATCAGATTTGAGAAGTGTTTATAGCGAAAAAATATGAGTTTTAGTAAATTACACTAATTGTTGGTTTTGAGGACAAACGATTAAAATTTTTTTTAATCATTTTAAAGAAATTTAAAAATTTAAACAAAAATTTTTTAGATAAATTTATTTGTTCTTCCTGAAATAAATCTTGTAACAAAGGCAAGCAAAATTTAGGGTTGCTTGCATAAAACGATTGTTAACAAATCTCAAATATATGCACAGGATCAAAGCCTTTAGACAACAAAAAAGTTCGACTTTGAGACCACAAAGCTATTTGTAATTAATTATAGCTAATGAAATTTTTGAAATTAAAAAAAAAACCATGCGTTCATTCAAAAGTTTACCAAGCTAATAAATAAAGGATGTAGGAATTTCTAGACGGACCATGCAAATAAAAATTATAATTTTTTTATTCAAATTGCAATTTAACACTGCAATTGAAATAAAATATTACATAAGCTAAATTAAGGAAAAAAAGAAAATTCTTTACATTCAGTAAATGAATTTTTGGAACTTGGCTTTTTCCTTAATAAGCATTTAAATCATATGATGTGTAATTTTGTTGTTTAATTGAAATTTCTTTTAACTAGACTCGAGCAAGAATTTAATTGTAAATAAATACACGTCACCAAACACTTCAAAGTCATCCGAAGAAGAATCACCTAACGAAGAGGCCGACTTCCACAAAACAATTCGTCCAAAAACAAAAAAAAATAATAAAAAAATCAACAAAAAGCTTAGAAAAAAGCTAGAAAAACACTTGAGTCAAAGCACGGACACATCAGTCTCCAAGCGTAGTGCAAAATCAAAGGCAATAGAAGCCATTTCAAGTCTTACCACCAGAATAGATTCAAAGCTGAGCAAAAATTCTTCTAAGCAAACACTCGATCAAGAGGATTCAAGCGACGAAGAAGAAGAGCTGATCAATTTGGACGAAGAAATAGATACGGCTCAGGAACAAATAGAACTAGAACAAGAAGAGTCTGAGTCCGAACAGGAAAAGACAAATTCGAAAAAGTCGAAGCGACGATCATCGGTGAGTGCTCGTTCACGGCGATCTAGTCGAGCATCTACCAATTCGAATCAAATAAACGAATCAGATCAGGAAACAGAAAGCTACAAAAGTCGTCTAAGACGACCAAGTGGTTCTTCGAACAAATCCTCAAAACTCACTGAAGTTACAGTTCCCCAAAAAAAAATAAAACTGTCCACACCTTCAACCAAAGACACAGATTCAAAGCGTAAGTCAAACTTTTTTAATTTATGAGATCAATGCGGACCAGGCCTAACCTCAAAAGAGGTGCTTAATAAATTTAGTTAAATATGCTTTTTTTTCTAAAATAAACCAGGTCCAAAATTAGCTCGAGACAGAGTTGCATTTTTAGCTAAATAAATTTTCTAGAAATTTCATGTCTTTGATACAAAGCTAGAAATTCAAGATTAAAACTTGATTTTAAATAAATTGTAAAAGAGTGACTATGCAGCCAAGTGGCTAAGTTTGTTAACTTGCGATCCGAGGGTAGGCAGATCGATCCCCTCTCGGTGCAAAAATTTTCACCATTAAGTGTCGAGTTAATAGAGTCATTGAAGTATGTCTACATCGTATTTCGATGCTAACTAGCTCGTAACAGAATATATCTACCCTCTTCTCTTATAAACTAACAAATAGTTTCATAAGAATGTTCTAAGTAGATACAGTTTTTTTTACGTCATGTTTTATTAAAATTTTTAAATTAAGAAAAAAATCTACTTTACAATAAATACTTATATGAAGAAAAGGACATTTAATTTATTTCAAAAGTGATGTGTAAATAAAAATATTAACAATATTGCTCAAATAGTAACTCAAATTTTAGAATTTTTTTTTCCAAATTTTTCCAAATTTTAAATTGATTTTGACAAGTTCTCTAGAGCGAAAAAATTAATAAGATAAATTGAAGTTACATCATTATTAAAACTAGAAGTATCATGCATTTTTTCGTGTTTTATTTCAGACAAAATATTTGAAAAAATTTAATGTAATCTTACACAGTAAAAACTTTTTTGAAAAAAAAAGATAGAATATCTTTAAAAAAAAGGTTTATTTATTTATTTGAAAAATCTTTTAAAAAAATGTGAGGATGTAAAATTTTTTAAAACTCGCCAAAATGAACAGTTTGGTGCTTCTAGTGCTAATCAGCACATTATTGTTTTTATTTACTTGCAAAAAATAGTTTGCTTAATACCTAATGAGGCTTCAATGATTTATTTCTAATTAATTATTTATTTGTTCGAAGTTATTTCATTGTTTAAAATAATTAATAGTGAAATTTACAGTCTAAATGAGCATAGTGTTCACCTTATATTTTTTTTAAAGTGTAATTGAAAATGAAGAGAATTTGAAAATTTTAAAGAATTTGATTTTTCAATGAAAGTGTCCCAGGCACTGAGAAACTAAACACTAGATTTATTTTAAGGAATTAGGTTGCATTAAGTTAAAAATGTTAAAATGTGTAAAATTAAAGAAAATTTCATCTAAATGCATAAAATTTTTTGTTCATTTAGCAAGCTCGCTTAATTTCCTTCAGAAATTTTTCATTTTGACTCTAAAATTTTTATTGTGAAACCTTTAGCTTAGCTATCCACATCCTTTTTAAAAACTAATTTTTTACTTAATTTCAATTTTTTCATGCATCATTCTCTATAGATGACAACTGATTAAGTTCATGGTCATCGAAACCTCTCTTTTTACTCATTTTTACTCATCGAGAATCTAGCTAGAGTACTCTCAATATTATTAATCTAACTATAAATATCGAGAATTTCACAATTGATCTTTTTTTAATGTACTTTCTTCTATGATCAATTATTCTGTTGAAAAAAAATTAAAATTTAAAATTTTTTTTAATGCTCTTTTTATTTTCAAATTTAGTCTTATTTAATTTTTTTGAAATTATTTCACTGTTAAAATTCATTTTATGAATTTTTTTTAATATTTTTTTAATTAAGATTGTAAACAAAAATAAATATTGTGAACTACTTTTTATTTGAAAGGAGAAAAGGTTAGTCTCGAGTCCAAAGTTATTTCCAAGAATTTTAATTTTGTGAATCAGCAGCTTTCGAACTTTTTGATTTTTCTAAATAAATAAAACTCTGACTCGTGGTCAAGCTACCGGTCAGTGAACATTATTTTCCAAAATTTGCAAGATAATGATAATGTTAAAGATTTTACTAATTTAGAAACTTACTCTCAGGATCTGTAATGATATGGTGGTTCGCAGTTATGACACAAAATAATAAAGAAAAATAATTAAATAATAGCTTTAATAATGGCCACTTCTAGTATAAACAAATAATAAAGAAAATTACAAAACGAAAGAAAAGAAATAATAACAAAAATAAGTTTCAAATCATAATCTCTTATTCTATATGATTAATTATTTTACATCTAATATTTTACACAGTGTTAAATACCAATGACTTGCTAAACGCATGATATCAAAGTATTGCACTGTGAAACTTTAGACATTTAAATTGGCTAGAGTCGGTGTTGTAGTTATTGAAATTCAGTACAAATTCAGCAGGTATTTTTCAGTTTTTTTTTGGATTATTTTTCTAATGGACCACAAAAAAATATGACACCAATATGGTTTCAATTTGATTGATTAAAAAAATTAAAGACTTTATTTTAGGTAGAATTGGGCAACATTTTTTTAGTTTTTGTTTTTATTTTTTTTAGGATCTTTAAATTTTTATTTTTGAAAAAATAAAGGATTATAATCTTCAATTTGTACTGAATATACTTTGACAGGATCTATTTGGCAAAAAGTTAATTATTTTTGACATGTTTTGATCATATTTACAGACTTTGTTTGAGTTATTTCTGCGTATTATCCTAACTAGAAGCATCTATTTTATTAATTTAACATTTTAATCAGTTTTTTGAACATACCAAAAAAGTGTCAATGCTGCATTTTTAGTAATTTTTTTGTCAAGTCGAACAATTCAATATTTTCGCTCAATATAATTATCCTTAAGAATTTTTTGGCAATAATTCTTTACTAAGTCTTAGCAAAAAAAAATTTATCTTAGATAATTTGTTTTGTATTTTAGTTTTGGCGTCGTTTAAACCATCTGTTTGCATTTAATTAAAATTTATTTGGAAAAAAAATCTTTTTCACACAACTCTTTCACATTTTTAATAGCTTAGTTCGAAACAAAAATAGATTAATTGCTGTAAGTTTTAAATTCTATGTCAAAAGGCCTAATCTTCAAGCATATAGAGTAGATAATTTTTCGGCTAACCAACATATCAGTTCTTATCAAAAAAAAAAAATTTTAATTATATACAAAAATGTTAAATTAAAATAAAACACAATTAATTCAGTCTCAGTTTAAACAAACACAGTTCATATTGCGCACTTTATTTTTGTATTTAAAAATTTTCCATAATTAGAAATTTATTCAAAAAAAAAAAACTAAAAACACACACACACACATAAAGTCAATTTTTGTGGTTGTCACGGAAAAAAGAGCCAAAAGGCGCAATTCTATACACACATGCATTAAAATTGCGTTTCTTTTTCTTTTTTTTATTCTGTAAAAACAAAAAAATGTTAAATTATTTTGAAATGGGTTGACGGAGCGCCTAGAACAAGGTTCCAAACGAAATAAATTATGATGAACTATTCTCTTGAATTTTTTGCGCTTGTTTTTTTCTTTTTTGTTGTTGCCTTACAAAAAATAAGTTTTCTCTCTCTCTCTCTTTGGAGGCTTATAAAAATGGGCCTAAACAGAGACGAGACTTAAACATATGAATTAAACATTTTTTTTCTTTTGCACAGAGACGGGGTCGTGTGCTGCAAAATCAGTTAATTTATCGCGTAGACCTCCAACTACAAGCTCGGCTACAACAAGTCAATCGTTCGAGTCCAACTCGATATTTTCGCGACTCAAAAAGTCCAAGATGAGCGAGCAGAAGTCAGAGAAGGCGGCGGCGGCGAGTTCGTCGTCGAACACATCGGCGGCGTCGACGTCACAAGCGAAGAACGCGGCGGCCGAGTCCGAGTCGTCGGACACGGACAACGCGGCCGAGTTCAGCCGGCTGTCCGACCTGCTGCAGTCGAGAGGGCTGCCGTCGCACATCGTGAACGCGTTCGGCTCCAAAGTGCACCAGTTCATCCATCGCACGATGTCGTCGGGCATGTCCGGCCGCTACCAGCAGCTGGTCTCCTCGCTACAGCAAGCCGACGAGTCGGTCAAGCTGAGCGCGCTCACCGAGCTCAGCCAGCTGCTAGTGATGAGCAACGAGGACACGCTGATCGGCTTTCCGATCAAGCAAGCGGTGCCCCTGGTGCTCGAGTGCATGGGCGCCGAGTCCGAAAACTTCGAGCTCATGAACCACGCTTGCCGCACTCTCACCTACATGATGGACTCTTTGCCGCGCTCCACCAGCATCATTGCCGAGAGCGTGGCCACTTTTCTACAAAAGCTGCAAGTGATTCAGTGCATGGACGTGGCCGAACAGAGCCTGACCGCTCTCGAGATCTTGTCACGTCGCCACTCGAAACAAATACTGAACGCTACGAGCCACGGCAGCGTGAGCGCGTGTCTCACCTTTTTGGACTTTTTTTCCATGACCGCTCAGCGAAACGCGCTCCAAATCACGGCCAACTGCTGCCAGAACATGATCCGAGACGAGTTCGTGCACATCAAGCCCAGCTTGGCCATTCTGTCGCAGCGCTTGACACATGCAGACAAAAAATCGGTCGAGTCCGTGTGCACAGTGTTCGCGCGTCTCGTCGAAAACTTTCAGCACGACACGGACATCCTGGACCAGATAGCGCAGCATCAAGTGCTCCAAAATCTAATCAAGCTGCTGATGGCGCAACCGCCTCTCGTCTCCAGCTCAATGTTCGTCACCATACTGCACACCATTTACCTGATGTGCTCCCATTGCAGCCATTTGGCCACGATTCTAGTCGAGGAGAGCTCAATTGAGCAGTGTTTGAGCGGACTGTTGATTGGCAATGGTGGCGAGGGCGGCCAGCCCAAACAAATCGAAATACTGGCCACTCGGTCGCCACAGGAGCTCTACGAAATAGTGTGTATCATTGGCGAAATGTTGCCGAGGCTGCCGCACACGGGCATCTTTGCCATAGACGAAGCGTTGCGCAAAACCAGCGCCACTCATCACAGCGAGTGCGTGATCTGGCACTGGAAGGACGAGAACGACATTGAGCGTCCGTACACGAGCATAGACTCGCGCATAATCGAGGCCGCCTTTGTCCAAGAAGACGACGAGTGCATACTGAACACGATGGGCCGCACCTACGTCATCGACTTCAACTCGATGCTGCAGATAAACGAGGAGACGGGCACGGCGCGTCCCGTCACCAGAAAATTGGCCAAAACGGGCCAAAGCGGCGCCGACCCGGCCACGAGCTCGAGCGAACACAACACGCTCGAGTTCAAGGACACGCGCATCGACTACCTGCTCAACAATGCGCACAAAGTCTCGGCGCTGATCAGCTCGCTGTTCAAAATCGTCTACGAAATTTACAACTCGTCGGCCGGACCCGCACTCCGCCACCGCAGCCTCCGCTCTCTCCTGCGCATGATCTACTTTGCGTGCACCCTAAGCCAACAGTCAAACGACTCGAACAACAACACCGAGCAGCAATTGCTCAGCAATTTGCTGCGCCACTTGCCCATCAGCAGCCACATCGCGGCCATGCTCGCCAACAAGGACGCCAAAATAGTGGTCATCGGGCTGCAGATGGCCCGTTTGCTCATCGAACACTTGCCCGACGTGTTCTCGGTGTACTTTTATCGAGAGGGCGTTGTGTACCAAGTGAACAAGGTGGCGGCCGAGTGGGCCCAGGGCGCCTCGGCCGACAGGGACAGGGACGAGCCGCGAAAGACGCGCTCCAAGGCCAGGAGCAAGAGCGCGCCCGGTCCGCACACCGACCAGGCCGACAATCGCAAGATGATCGACGCGTGGATCGTCGACCAGGCCAAACAGTTCAAAAAGGAGTTCTGCAGCGCCAAAGTCACCAAGTCCCAGCTGTGCATTCTCGACCAGTTGAGCAAGTTGTCGCAGCAGCTCGCAGTGGCCAGCAAAGAGCCCGAGCACAACTACATGGCCACGCTAAGCAGTCTGAATGCCCAGCTCAACCAAACGGACATATCCTCGTTCGAAATGATAAACAGCAGTTTGATTGAGCGTCTCGTCGCCTATTTGAGCGTGCACGCCAAGCCCCTTCAGTTCAAGCTGGACCACTCTCGGCTCAAACACTACGCCAAGGCCAACTTGATCAAGGCCGCCTATTTGAACGACATGCAGCAAAGTGTCGCCAACGAACTCAATTGTTTGCGGCTTAAGCAATTTTTGAGCGTGTTCGCGCCACCCAAAAAACCCTTTCTCTACTACTTTGATGCCAACGACCAGCAACAACAACACAAGCAGCAAGAACACAAGCAACAAGAACACAAGCAACAACAGCAACAGTCGTTTTGGCTACTGGTGTCCAAGCTGCACAATTGTGTCAATCAATTGGAACAGTTTAGCATACGAGTGCACGACGTGCCCAACTCGATAGGCTCGGGCAAGAACGCGCTCAAGTTTTTCAGCACGCATCAAATCAAGTGCATGCTGGAGCGGGAGGCGAGCACAGCCGGGCAGGGCCTGCGCGAGTGGAAAGGCGGCCACGTGAAAGTGGACCCGTTGGCGCTCGTGAGCACCATCGAAAAGTATTTGTTGATGCGCGGCATTCACAAGAGCACTGCCACTGCTAATGCCACCGCCACTACCACTACCACTACCACTGCTACACTCACCACTCCTACCTCTTTGGCGACGAGCTCGGCGAAAAAAAGCGAGCCCAAAACGTCGGGCAGCTCTAAGCACGCCGCGTCCACATCTAAAAAATCGGACAAAATGGAGCACGAGTCCGATTCGGACAATCAGGACGTCGACATCGAGGACGATTTCGACCAAGACAACGACAACGACAACGACGATGACGACGACGACGACGACGAGCATATAATCGAAGACAATTTGGACGACGATGATCTGATTGATGACGATGACGACATGGACGACATGGAAGACATGGACGATTTGGCGAATCCGATGAGCGCCTTTTTCAGTTCGGCGTCAGCGTCGTCCGCCCGGGCCCTCTTCTCCTCCTCAGCTCAATTGCCCAAAATCGAGCTGCTCATCAACCAACACCCACTTCCGTCCAACATCACCATCTACCAGGCCATCAAACAATTTGGCCAGCACGACACCGACAACGACGCCGAAAACTCGTTGCTTAGCAACGCCATTTGGTCCAAGGTTCACTTGATCCAGTATCGACTGGCGACAACGGTCACCGGCGACACCGCAGCCGCCGATAAAGCCCGAGCCAAAGAAAAGTGCAACGCTGCCAAAATCCAGCCCGCCAACAACCTCAATCCAGACTTGACCAAGAGTCAATTTTACGCGCGTCTTCTTAATGGCGACAAAAAAATTGTCTGCGAAGACAAATGTATGGTCGCCATTCGTGCACTCGGTCTGCTCGATACCATTAACCGACTGTGGTTCAAAATGTACGAGAATGAGAGCGACCAAACGTTGATAAACACGGCCGAGTTCTGCAATCAAAAGCTGAGCGCCAAGGCCAATCGTCAACTCCAAGACCCGTTGATAGTCATGACCGGCCACTTGCCCAAGTGGCTGCCCGAGCTAATCACCGACCACGCGTTCCTCTTTCCCTTCGAGACCCGACTAATGTTTTTCTACCAGAGCTTTTTGGATAGGGACCGGGCCATGCAAAAGCTCATCGACTTAAATCACAGCAACACGGACAGATACAAGCCGCGGTTGGAGCGCGAAAAGCGAACAGTGAACAGAGACGCCGACTTGGTCAAGCAAGCCGACGCCATTCTAAACGAGCTAATCAATCTCAACGAGAATAAAAAATCGGCCCTGCTCGAAATCCAGTACGAGAACGAAGTGGGCACTGGCCTCGGCCCCACTCTCGAATTCTACGCTCTAGTCTCGCGCGAGATACAAAAGTGTGAGCACGAGATGTGGCGCGGCCCAACCGCACCAAACACTCAATACTTTAAATCACCGCACGGTCTTTATCCGGCGCCCATTTTCGTTAGTCCAAGTGGCAAGCAATCGTCCAAATTGACCACTGTTCTGAACAGACAAAAGCAAAAATTTAAATTTTTGGGCAAATTCATGGCCAAGGCGGCCCAGGACTTCCGCGTTCTCGACATTCACTTGAGTCCGGTGTTCTACAAATGGCTGGTGAGCGCCGAGGCCGAGACTGGCATTCAAGAGCAAGACCTGAGGCTAGTCGACCAACAATTGTACACAAGTGTCGAATCGCTGCGCGCCTACGTCAACAAACGGCGCGCTCTGCTCGTCCAGGCCTACAGGCAAAAGGAGTTTGTGAGCTCGCTGGAGAGCGACCTGAAAGCGTTGGAGCAAGAAGTGGCCGACTTGGAGCTCGACTTCACACTGCCCGGTTATCACAATTTTGAATTGGTCAAGGGTGGCAAGGACAAAATGGTCAGCTTGGAAAATTTGGACGACTATTTGAGGCTAGTGGTCGAGTGGACTTTGATAAAGGGCGTTCAGGCGCAGGTCGAAAGCTTCAGAGAGGGCTTCGAGTCGGTGCTGCCGCTGAAAAGCCTGCGCGTGTTCTATGCCGACGAGATGGACAGATTTTTTTGCGGCTCTAGCTTGAAAAAATGGGACCTTAAGAGTCTGATTGAGTGCACTAGATGCGACCATGGGTACACGCACGAGAGCAGTGCGGTCAAGTATTTGTTCGAGGTGATGTGCCAGTTTGATGCCGAAGAGCAGCGAATGTTCCTGCAGTTTGTGACTGGCAGTCCCCGACTGCCCATCGGTGGCCTCAGTTCGCTCAGTCCCGCTTTGACAATTGTCAAAAAGACCATGGACACGGCGAGCATAAATGCAGACAATTATTTGCCATCAGTGATGACATGTGTCAATTATTTCAAGTTGCCCGAGTATTCAAGTGTACATATATTGAAGGAGAAGTTGTTCAAAGCGATGAAGGACGGTCAATTGTCCTTTCATTTGTCTTAGGATGGCACTCGATTTTTTTTATAAATGTGTTCTTTTTCCTTTTTTTTTGTCTTCTTTGCTGCCTCTCATTTTAGATAAGTTGTTTGAACGAACACAAATTTTAAACGAGCTTAACCAAAATTAATCCAAAAGAAGTTGTTACCGCTAAATTTGTTGATTTTCATTGTGATACTGAAAATTGGTGAAAAAAAAGTAAAAAAAAAAATTTAGAAATTTACTCCGTTTATTAATAATCATGTAATTTGAAGAGCCTTAACATTTTTTTTCATTGATATTTTTTTGGGCCGATTTTTTTGGGAAAATTTTTGCACTATTTGAAATTTTATTTTATATAAAACAAATAAACTCCTCTAAAACTTTCAAATTTTCTTCTTCTTCTTCTTATTATTATTATTATTTTTTTTTTTTAATTTTTCTATTTTTTTTGCTTTGGGCTAATTTATCATTCTTTTCAAACTTTATTCAATTTAATTAATAAAATAAAGAAATTTAAAAAATTTTAATCATTTGCTCAATTTCATTTTAGTTTACTAGAGGAAAACTTTTGAAAGAGTTTTGGCCATTTCTAAAAGCCATTTAGTTCGCCAAGACTTCTAGTACACCTACTGAGTCGATTTGAAAATTTAGAAAAAAAGAAAGCATTGTTTGATTTGTATGTCTCTGTATTTTGTCATTCCAAATCAAGTCTCGCATTCATCGTATTTTGTTGCAAGCTATTGCTTAACATGTGTTATTCTAAGGAAAATTGTGACATTTTAAGTATAATCAATATTATGCAGTTGGTTTTTCGACCCTCTTAGATTTTATCATCCTTTGAAAATTTTATTTTTTCATCAAATTTAAAATCCAAAAAATTTTTAATTTTTAATTACGTTAAGGTCAAAGAAGGTTTTTATTACCTTGCCAAGCAAATTCTGAAATATTCTGTAAATAAATTGAAAATCAGCAACAAGCTTTGCCACAGATTAGACAAAATTTAAAATATTTTTGTGTTATTATCAAATTTTTTTTAACAAATTCAATTTTTTTTTTCTCTTAATATTTGTGCACAATTATTTTAGTAGAAATTCCACAGAATTAATAAAAATCGCCAAAATAAAATAATGCACTAATAAAGTTAATATTGTGTCAATTTTTTTATTTAAAATAAACATAATAAGTAAAAATACGAAAAAATTTAATTTTTTTTCTTAGCACAACCATTTGCTCGGGATGATTCGAATGAGTCTCCTCTGATAATTAATCAATTCTAAAACCAAAGCTGACCCTTGAACCGACAATAACATCGACTAATCCCATCTTGTTTGCTATTTAACTCTCAAAAATTCCCGT
Source organism: Brachionus manjavacas (assembly GCA_019054805.1). Classification (NCBI taxonomy): domain Eukaryota; kingdom Metazoa; phylum Rotifera; class Eurotatoria; order Ploima; family Brachionidae; genus Brachionus; species Brachionus manjavacas. The sequence continues at coordinate 429,724 of JAHQIY010000007.1, forward strand.
TTATCTCACCGTTTTTCACTTTCGATTCTATTTCCTTAAAAATTATCAAAAAATTCAGATAGTTTAAATTCGAAATTCTTGCCTCTTGTTCTTTTGTTTGACTTTTGCAAGACTTTCTGACATGGAAACGATTCCACATCATTAAGAGTTTCGTCTTCAGGATTTAGTAATACGCTTTCACTTGATTTGGTCTGATCGGCGGATTGCATAAAAATGTTCACTTTTATCAATAAAAACTTCAAGTCATTTACTATTTGAATGAGTGCTCAATTTGTTGTCAATTAAAAAAATATTGAGCCTTTAAGATTTTATTTGCAATTTATTTGATAAAAGTTGTAAATTTAATAGATTTGTTATGTTTTCATTGATTTAATTATTTTATTTAAAATATGTTCGGAAAAAAATAAAGAGATAAAACTAAATAATTTTTGTTGATACTTTATAGAAGTTTGAAGTAATTTTTACAAAATTTATTGTGTTCGATTTATTGTGACTGACAGCCATTTTTTACCAAAAAATAGAAAAAATCAAATCTTTTTATTTTAAAAAACGATTAAAGAAATTTACTTTTTGTGTTCTCTAAACTTTTTTTGCTTATCTTTGATAAATAATGTAGTTTATTGTATCTAAAAATAATATATCGTTTAAAAAAAAATGGTCGTTGAGTGTTAAAATCAATCTACAAAGCTTTGTTTTTAAATGTTAGATTAAATCAGTCTAGTGAAAATTTGTCTATTTAATTAGGATAAAGTTGTGGCGATTATATCTTATTAAAGCATTAAACAATTTTCAAAAAATCATTAATTTGTGTTAAAAACTCTTGAATTTTAGCCAGAAATAATTGATAAAATTTTCAAAAATTCAAAACCAGGAATTTTTTAAAAAAATTTTCAGCTGCTTCAAAAAAAATCACTCTTGTCAATAGATTTTTTTTTAATTCAAAATTTAAGACTAAAAGATCCAAAGAAGTTGAACAATAGTATATAATATTTTTTTAAACAAACTTACCTTAGCTTTTATATAAGTTTATGACATAAAAATTAACCTTTTGACTAAATTGAACACTTGCGGCTTCTAGGTTTGTCAACAATCCGTAAAATAATTCAAGTTTCGATTGAGCTCAGTCTTGTCGAACGAGTTTTGTGCTCTTAAAAATAAAATTTAATATTTTAAGAGGTCTTTTTTTAAATTTAAATTTCATTCTAAATAAAATATGGCACAAATCTATCAAGACTTGTTATTGTCGTTTTTTTTTGTCCTCCATTTATTAAAAATTTTTCTATAACTAAATTTAATTTACACTCTCGCTTAGAAACACTCTTATTCAAAGCATTCAGTTAGTCTAAAAAACTTTGGCTTATAAATTAAAATATTTAAAATAAAATAAAAAAATAATCTAAATTTTTAACTTGGATTTTATTATTAAAAAATTAGAGTCAAAAAGAGCTCAGATTTTAAAATTTTTTTGGTAATTATTAATTTACGCATGTGATCAGCTAATCAAAATTACTCATCGATAGTGAAAAATATTTTTTTCTATTCAAAATAAACATATCAAGAATGTCGATAAATATTTTCATTTGCACCTGAGCTTATTATTTGGATCTAAAATGCGCTAAAAAATCTTTTATTTGCATCTTATATTTTTAGTATGCATTCGTAATATCAATAATTGTTTATAGTGCCTAAAATTGTGTTAAACTTAAACATTCAATCTCAAGTGAGAATCAATTTAAAAATAGACATTTTTTGCTTAATCCATTCTTTATCAATTGTCTTGTTTTTTTTTTAGAATAGGACTTTTTTGTCTAAATTTATTATTTTTAAGACAAATATTCTTACAGAAAAAGATAAACATGACGATTTTTCTAGTAATAAATTAAAATTATATGAAAAGATGAGAAAAAAAATTACACAATTTATCAAACGCTGATTTTAGGTATTATAGCTAAATTAAATTTAGGGTTTAGGCGACAAATTATTTTTGTTTCTAATCAATAATTATTTTAGAATTATGAAGATAGAGCCGTGTTGTGGATGCAATAGTTTATTTTGTCTCGAGGAATAACAAAAACAAAACAAAATAAAAGAAAAAGGAGAATAAAAAATTTCAAAAAATGCTAATATTTTAATAATTAATTTACACGAATAAATAAAATTAGAACAAATTTAAAATAAAATTAAAATTTCTCTCATAGTGAAAAAAGATTATAAGATTATAAATGCAGTGATTATGAAAATGCAATGAAAATGCGCTTTTTTTCTTCATATTTTAATTGACTAATTTAACCATAACTTAATGTTGACAGACACTGGGCGCTTTTCTATCTAAACCACATATTCCAATCTTTAGATCTCTTTTTAAACCAACATGTGTAACCACCTGAAATAAACAAGAATTTAAAAAACCAATTAGCCCCAAAAAAAGTAAACAATTAATTTATTATTTAATTTTATTAAAATGAGCGAACAATCGTATCGGGATCCGCGCGAGGCACCCATGCGCAAACTAAGCGTCGACCTAATCAAAACCTACAGGCACATCAACGAAGTCTATTACGCCAAAAAGAAGCGTCGCGTTCAACAGAGCGCCGTGGCCTCTTCCACCCAGGTCCACGTGCCCAGCCTGACCAACCATGCCGGCGAAAACCTAATCGAGCTCAAGAAGGACTCGCGCCGCCTCTACAACGACGGCTACGACGACGAAAACTACGACTACATAGTCAAGAGCGGCGAGCGCTTCTTGGACCGGTACGAAATAGACTCGCTTATTGGCAAGGGCTCGTTTGGCCAAGTGGTCAAAGCGTTCGACTTGCAGCAACAAGAATTCGTGGCCATAAAAATAATCAAAAACAAACGACCCTTTCTGCAGCAGGCTCACATTGAAGTGCGGCTGTTGGAGCTGATGAACAGACACGAAACCGAATTCAGCTCGTACATAGTCAAGCTCAAGTGCCACTTTATGCACCGCAGCCACTTGTGTCTTGTATTCGAGCTGCTCTCCTACAATTTATACGATTTATTGCGTAACACAAACTTCCGCGGCGTCAGCCTCAACTTGACGAGAAAATTTGGCCATCAACTGTGCACAGCGTTGACATTCCTGAACAAGCCCGAGCTCAGCATAATCCATTGCGACCTCAAGCCCGAGAACATACTGCTGTGCAATCCGAAGCGCTCGGCCATCAAAATAATCGACTTCGGAAGTTCGTGCCAGCTCGGCCAGCGCCTCTACCAGTACATTCAGTCGAGGTTCTACAGGTCGCCCGAGGTCCTGCTCGGTCTGCCCTACGACATGGCCATAGACGTGTGGAGCTTGGGCTGCATTCTGGTCGAGATGCACACCGGCGAGCCCCTGTTCAATGGCCACAACGAGTTCGACCAGATCAACAAAATAGTCGAGGTGCTGGGCATGCCGCCCGGGCACATGCTCGAACAGGGCTCCAAGTCAAAACGCTATTTTGAGCGCTTTCCGGACGGAACATGGCAACTAAAGCGGCAAAAAGAGGCCAAAAAATACAAAGCGCCCGGAGCTCGCCGCCTGCGGGACATCCTGGGCACCGAAGTCGGCGGCCCTCAGTCGCGCCGACTCAACGAATCCGGCCACAGTGTACAAGACTACGCCAAATTCGAGGATGTCATCACTAGAATGCTGGCCTATGAGCCCAAGTTTAGGATAGCACCGTCAGATTGTTTGCTACATGTGTTCTTCAAGCGAAATACGGAAATAGTGAGTCAGCTGAATGCGGTGCCGCAGTCCATTCCTGTGCAGAGTTTGAGCAACCAGATTGCCGGTCAAATAGGCGACACAAACAATTCTCTCAATTATTTACAGTTTTTGGAAGCGAAGCAGGTTTTAGGCTCAGCGACAACATCGTCTCATAAATAAAGATTGTTTGATAAACCCGTCCGTTTTTTAGTTGTTTTTTTGCCATTTATTGTAAATTAAATATTGTTTAAATTTATAAGAAATGATTGAATTGATGATGAAATATTGAAGTTTTTTTTTTATTTTTTTTCTGTCGGGTCAAAGGGTACGCTTTGGTTGCACTTTAAAGGACCTTATTAATCAAAACCTTGGTGGATTTTATGTTTTTTTTTTTTTCGATTTAACGAAATCATGATTAGAGCTTAAACTTCAAGGTTTTTTACATTTGGAAGTTTTTATTTATGATGATGTATTTTTTTAAAAACTATTCAAAACTTAAACAAAAAACAAAAAATTTTAACATTAAATTCAAAATTTTTTTCACTAAATTATAATTTTATTATTATCAATAAAATTTAGATTTTTTGTTCGAGTGAATGAAATCGCTCCATTACCTCGAACTATTCCAAAATTTAGCTCTGATTTTTGGCTTTTTTTATTCAAAAATTTTTATTGTAACAAGATTTTTTAACTTAAAACAATTTAATATGAAACAAAGCTTTTGATACAAATAGGTTTTTGTGGAGGATGGATGGATCACTGAATCTAGTAAAAGATTAGTGGGAAGAATCTTTTATCACTTTGAGACACCATAAGAATATTCTCCCCAACATTTTACATTATGGAGTTTTTAGTAAATTTTATTCATTAAAAGTCTCAAATCGAAATATCTTTACAAGATTCAGTGATCCATCCATTCTCCACAAAAACTTAATTTGTAACAAAAGCTTTGTTTTATATTTAATTTTTTTGTGTTTAAATATTTTTTTTCAAAATAATAGAACAGAAACAGAAATAGAACCGATAATAATTATTTATCGACAAAAAATCGGTGGCAAATTTTTTAAAAATTAAAAAAAAATAATATTTTTAACTTTTTAAAATTGATTTTCTTTATCTAATAAAAAATTAATTCTTCGAATAACTTTAAGATTTTTAGTGAATAGATGTTTCTTATTTTTTTTTAATAAAATTTTTTTGTTGTTGTCTTTCTGCACCGAACTAAAGGTTCCTCAGATTAAAATAATTAAGTAAGATTTAATATACTTGTCACGTATCTCAGAAGATAGACGCGTCTAGATGCTGATATAAACATTAATATATTAAATCACACCTTGTCTTAATTATAAGCCCGTGTTCTTGACACGAACTCGTGGGTATAAATAATGATTCCATTCTCAGTGCTATGGAGATATATTTTAGTTATTACACTACTTATATAAATTTTTAGAGCTCAACAATTATTTAATAAACTATTCAAAAGTATACTTGTTTTATCATTCATTAACCCGCCTTACACAGATCATAGATGTTTATTTATTGAACAGCTCAGGAAATAAAGAAGAAATAGTTATACATAAAGGAGTTGGATAAGTCGTGATTCCAAACCTGTTTCGTATTCCTCTACCGGTATGACAATTAATGGAATATTAGCCAAAAATATGTCTATCTTTTCCAAACATTCTTAAAAAGTAGATTTGAGACTGTTAATGAATTAAATCTACCAAAAACCTAATAATGTAGAATGTTGGAAGGAATATCATATTTTTGAGTTTTCAATGACTTGTATTTTTTGATATTCTCAAAAGAGTAATCTAAAACTAATCTTTTTTGTAAAGATTTCCAGATGTTTTGGGTTTTAGGCCCCATTTCTTATTTTAGAGAATTTTTTATTAAGTTACATCTTAAATTACACCGTTCTTTTAATTCACCCATCATGAAATCAAATGTTAGTTTGGATTTTAGCGTAATTCCCAGGTAAAGACTATGTAGCATGAATTTTCAACAGATAAAGAGTTAAGTTAATTTTGTTTTGATAATAAGAAAAATTAAAAAAATTTAAAACAAAAAATCGAAAAATACTTTCAAAACCAGTTTTAAATATAGAACCGGTTCATTTAAAAACTGATTTAAAACCGACTTTTAGGAACCGTTCTATCATGTAATGATTACTTATGAACCAAGCTTTTATAAATCTTAAGACCAAGTTCACCTTCTAAATAATAACCAAACAAATCCCACTTTTTCTATTTGTTCAAATGAATCTTCATAATTTTGTTTTAATTTTGATTTTCTTCGGTGATTGCAGCCTTTAATTTAATTTTACTCAATTTTAGATGTAAAATAAATCCAAATTCTTTTTGTTAAAAATTTCTTGTCTTTTTCAAAAATAAAATTTTGAAGGCATAGTGAATTTTTGAATTAAAAAAGACAAAAATTAAAATCCTAATATATATTTTTGCTTTGGGTTAACAACCCGTTCGGAAAATTACTTTGTATCGCCCGAATTTAGTCTCTGCAATAAACCTAAAATTTAATAACTATTTTTGTCAATTATTTCTAAATTTTTTAAATTATTGTTTGCAAATATGCTCATACTAAAAGATTAAAAAAAAACTTGCCAATGTGGAAACTGATGATTCAGACTCGTTTCAGCGTGTAAGCTTAAATTAAAAAATTGTTTGAAATGATCATTTTCCATTCTATGACAATTCAAAGGCTAATTGGCTAAACAAAAGCAATTATTTACTTTTGCTCACATTGTATTTTAAAAATTTTCAGATAATTTAATTTAAAATATTCACCTATCCTTATGCTTATATACACTTTTAGAATGCTTTCCTGATAGTTTATTATTTTTTGAAAATTTCTTAAATAAGTGTTTTCCTATAGCCTTTTAATTTAATGACAATTTAGGAAAAGGTAAAAAAAATTTTGGTCGAACAAATGCTTTTGTTACTAAAGCAAAAAAAAAATTTAAAAATAATAAAATAAAAAAATATTAAACTTTAAGTATTTTTTTTCAAAATAAACCATACTTGTCAAGTCAAGTCAATGATTTAATAAATCTATATTTGATACCAATAAAGTAGTTGCTTCCAAATTCCTGGCCGTTAATCTTGACCTATGTGCTCTGTAAATATAACCAGATTAGAAAATAATTCTTTCAACTGGTCCAGATAAAGCAGGTATTGATAAAAATTTTTGTGCAAGTCATGACTTTGACTTAATAAAAAAAAATTTAAGTCAAATTATAACTTTGCCTTAAATTTTTGTGACTAAGATTTAAAACTGTGACTTATAAACAAGTCTGAAATAAACTAATTAGACCAAAAAATAAAAATAATTTGCCTATATTTAAAAATTAATTTAAACCCAGAATATATGGGCAACTTGTGCACGCAATTAGACTTGACGACGCAGTTTTTAAACAAGGGTTTATTTGCAATTTTAATTTTAATTTTTGAAAAATATTTAAAAAAAATTTCAATCACAATAAAATTTATTAAGAAATGAGCCAATATAGCAGATAATAGAAAAAAACAAGTTTCAATTTTAAGCAAATTTAATATAATTTATTTTATTTGTTAACATTCAAAAGAGAACAGAAAATTTAACTAAATTTTAATTTATTAAAATGAAAAAGTCGTCTTTTTGGTTTTTTATCATTTTATAATTTTAAATTATTGTTATTTTAGTTTTATTTATTGCATATAATTTTTTCCTTTATTTTATTTCGACACTTTTCAAATCTAGTTCATTCACTTATTCATTTGTTTTCCAGATTTTTTTTAAATTGTTTGAGCAATCTTAATTAAGCAATTTTAATAATCAAAATTAACATACTAATAATCTAAAAATATAATTTTTGTATATTTTAACATTAAGTTTTCTCAATTTTTCTCATTCTTAATAATGAATAAATATTTTAGCATTTTAAATGAACACTTTGAAAACTTAATTAACGAAATCGACGTCACTAGCGAAAAGCTTATATCTTGTAAATCATGCTCAAAAGATATTGATTTAATCAACAAGACTCGCTCGGACTTTTTATCAGAAATCGATGAACATAAAATTCAAATTATTCAAAAATTTCATAATGCAAATTTTCGAATTCAAAACAACTCCAAACTTAGCAAACACGATCTTTTTAAAGATAACTTTGCTTTTTTACTTCACGTAAGAGATAAATTTCCACTAAGACTCGTTCTTGTAATCATAGACTGGTATCTTTCCGAAGAATGCTTCGGAATATTCAAACAACCGTATTCTAAAATAAAGTAAAAAATTTTTTATGCTTAAATGTTTAAATTTTATATTTTATAATTAGAGACTCTCTGATTTTTGAGTCTGAGTCAGATTATTTCCAAGTTTCAAACCAAGTAATATGAATTTATTTTTCAATTAAATAAAGAAAATTTTTTTAATTTTTACCAAGTGCGATTATTATTTTGTTCTAACAATAATACTGATTGAAAAATTGTCGAATTTTTTTGAAGAGAAAAATTCAAATGGAATTTTAAAAATTTCAAAAAATCAACTTGTCCGGACCAAAAATATTGATTTACTGAATGAAAATATTGAGCACTTATTGCCTTTTGGTAAATTCGAAAATTTGGAATCTCTAGGTAATTATTTGAAAGATTAGAAAAAAATTTGAATTATTTTTTTAAGATTTATCAAAAAATTTGATTAAAAATATCGAAAAAGGAACTTTTGATGAGGTAAAAAATTTACAAAAGCTGATCATCGAATGTAACGAATTGAAATTTATTGATGAAAACTTATTTGACAATTTAATGGCCTTAAAATACTTAGATTTAAGCGACAATCAGATTATCCATTTGAAGCCGAATACTTTCAATCATTTGAATAATCTAATCGAACTATTTCTGAGCGAAAACCAAATAGTAATTATAGAAAGAAATTTATTCAAATATTTAAAAAATCTCGAGCGCTTAGATTTATCACTTAACTTAATAGTTCAAATTGATGAATGTGCTTTTAAAAATTTAACAAATTTGCAACATTTATATCTAAATTGGAACAATTTGATGACAATTTCCCCAAATTGTTTTTCAAATTTAGTCCAACTAAAAGAACTTCAGCTAGAAAAAAATTCTTTAGAACGCTTGGTTCCAGAATGGTTTATAAATTTAAAAAGTTTATCAAAATTTTTTGTTAACAACAACTTTATTGAACTAATTGATCGCAACTCGTTCAAATATTTGCATTCACTCAAAAAGTTAAATCTTAGCTATAACCGTATTCAATCTATTGAAGCAAACAGCTTTTTGAATTTGACCAATTTGAGCAAGCTTTATATCCGTGGTAATTCAATCGAGGTTATAACTGATGAAATGTTCACTGGGTTGTTTAATTTGGTAAGTCTCTGTTTGGACGAAAACAAAATTGGATCTATTGAAGATAAATCGTTCAAAGATTTGAAAAAATTAAAAATTTTATCTTTAAAAGAAAATTATTTAACTGAATTAAAATGGTCGAATTTAGCTGGTCTTTCAGAGCTTGAAAAATTGGTTGTTCAAAATAATTTAATCAGTTCTATAGAGATAAACATTTTTCGAATGATGCCAAAAATACAAGAAGTTGATGTCCGAGCAAATAGGCTCAAAAATATCGATGATTTGACTGAACAAATCAATAAATGCGTGCTATCGGAAAATTTTACCTTAAAAACTAGATAAATTTTGAAAATATTTAGTAATTTATTTTTGATGTAATTATAAATTTTTTTTCAAATACTATTTTGAAGAAAATTATCTTAAAAATACATTTTTTAAATTATTTTAAACCTAGAATATTTATAAATTAATACGGATTCAAAGTGGTGTTTTTGAGAGAAATCAAAATTTTTTTTTAATTCTATCTTGTCACGCTCTTTGAACTTTAAAATTATTAAATAATACATTGTCATTTGACAATCTCTCATCAACTTAATTTTATATCCAGCTAGTTACATAATTCAAAAGGCCCCCTGATATTTATAAGTTAAAATTAATCAGCTTTATTTAATTTTCAAAAATTTCATTCATCATTCATCTGATATTTTAAAAAAGGAAAATTTTTTTTAATTTTTTTTTAATTTTAAAAAATGAAAAAGCTTTTAATTCATCAAATTAATTAGGCATCAATTTTCAATACTTATTTTCAATATAATTTAAAATAGCGTGCAGTTTCGGATAATTCGCACAAATGAAGCAGAGTTCGGATGTAAAGATTTTTTTTCTTTAATTAATTTGAAGAACAAGACCATTACAAAAAAAACTGAAATTTTCCTTTTTGTCCTTGAAAATTTGTAAAAAATTTCCAGAGTTGGTCAAGAGTTCTGACTTTAAGTTTGATTTTAATTTCGAGATTTTGGTTTCATTAAATACAAAAATTTTGAAAAAATTAAATAATTTTAAAAAATGTTCAAAATATCTTGAGTCCAAGTTTTGAATTGTATTGAAAAAAAATAAAAATAAAAAATCAAAGGCTGGTCTAGATGCATCTTAAATCTCACTTTTGCATCAATGATGCATCTCGAACCCCCTTGTTCTAAAAAATATCCAAATTCTACTTAATGAGTCAGTGGTACCAAAAAAAATAAATTATTAATAAACATATTGAATATTTTTGTATGAGCGTTATGATTTTATTTATTAACTAGAAAAAAATAAAGAATACTTTTTAATGATACAAATAAATTTTCCAAAGCAAAATCACTCCGACCTAGAGTGACAAGTTATTTTAAAAAAAATATTTGATAAAAATTTATTAGTTTAAATAAATTACAATTATAAACAAAACGGAAATCTCGAATCATAAATATAATGAAAATTTGCTATTTTCAATTATGGCTTTTGATGAGGAAGAAAATTAGAGCCTGGTAAAACACAATTTAAACTTGAAGTTGACTTTGCCATATTATAGCTTTGAATTTGATGATAAAACTGCTGTTGCATAAATTCGATTAACTTATTTTCATCATTCTTCTTTGTTTCGTCATTCCCAATTAAATTCTCTATTCTAAAGCCTTTTCAAAAAAAATAAAATATTAAATTTTTTTTCTATTTTTATTTATATTATTCACCATTGGGTTTCTGTGGTGAGCTTTTGGAAGATTTAGGGTTAGTTTTAAAATTATGCACCGGATTATTTGATACTAATTGATATTGATTCGGAGATAGACTCGAAGCTGGGTTAAGTTGTGAATAAAATTGCTGATAGAATTGATCACTACTTTTTTGCCTAATGTCACTAGTACTACCTTGATTGCCAGACTGGTTGATCTCTCTTTGAAAAGTCTCATTTCCTGTTTTTATTTTCTTGGCCACAGGACCCTCTTCAAGAGCATTTTGACAGTATCTATCTGACTCTGGTCTGCTACTCTTTTGTCCCAAATGACCAAGACTCGGTGGCCAATATCTGCTACTATCAACACAATATTAACTCATGGTCAAAGAACAATTTATTTTTAAATTACTTTTGATACGGCTTTATGCTTGATACTTGAGGTGACTTTTTCTTTTTGGTCAGATCTGGATTTGAAGCTTCCAACATTGGCTGTAGAATGCGTCGACGAGCATTTATGAACCAGTTGTTCACTTGAATTAGAGTTAGATTGGTTTTCAAGGCTATTTGTCTCTTTTCCTCTTCAGTTGGATACGGATGCTTCAATGAAATAAATTAAAACTTATTCATCTTATTTTTTGTTCTATTGAACTTACTACTATGTGCTGGAAAAGCCATTTTTTCATCACATTAGTCGCACTTTTAGGCAAAATTCCGCGTTTATTTTTTGAATTCAGAGAGTCGTCATTGTTTGACGAGTAGGATTTGTTTACACATGACGAAGATGATGAAGATGACTTTTCGGCGTAAGTGGATACGTGAGACTTAACAGACACGTTGTCATCAAAATCGTCTACGTCTTCTTCAATATTTGCGCTATCATTCAGATACTGGTTATCTTCGTCACATAGATGGTTAGCTTCCTCTTGAAAATCAATTGATAGATTGTTCGAAGTTTCGCTTTGGTTTGAATTGTCACTTTTATCAGTTGAAAGCATGTTGAATTTAATTTTAGATAGGCTGACATTGGGCGAAATTTCGTAGGGTGAATTTTCGCGCTTGATCGGAGTTGATGTTGTGCAAAATTCACCACTAGGTTTATTTAGTTTTTTAGGTGGATTTTTTTTATGTCGTTTTGCTTTGGCACTTGAACTCGACTTTTCTTGTTCATCTGGTTCAGTGGACTGTTCATCTTCCTCATCTATGTTGAAGATGTTATCGCTGTTGAGCTTCACTTTAAGCGCCTCTACATACTGCTCTACAAAATCGCTACATAATTCGCTCACTTTTTCAATTTCAATCAGATTAATTCTCAACACCAGTATTGTATTCATTATCTTTAAATTAAACATTTTTTTTATCACTTTATAATAATTTTTCGAAAATTTAACTATAAAATTTTTTTAGTCGCTTATTGCCAATATCTTTTGATGGACTTTTGTTCTTAAACTTTGGTAGCACACTTGCTAGACTCAAAATATATTTTTTACACTGAATTTTTGTTCCATATTTTGTCAGAACATTTATAGTAAAAATTTACAGGAAAATTTTTTTTTTTTTAAATATAGCCCAGAAAAACTGGTTATGATTTAGTCAATTTTTAAATATTATGTAAAATTTGAATAAATAATTTTTTATTTATAAATAAAATTTAAAAATAAATAATTTTAAATTTTATTGTCTTGTTGGTAAAATTGTTGATATTAAAATGGAAAATATTGTTTTTGCATCAGTTGGTGGTCTATTCTGCAAATCCTTGTCTCATTTTTTAAAAGGGTAATGCATTCGCAGAAAGCTTGCACAAGTTTAGAAAAGAATACTTGTTGATGTATAATTTTTGTTTTACTTTGATACAATTTATAAAATAATCAGATAATTAGAATTTTTTTAGGATTTTTATTCCAGAATCATAAACACAGTAGATTTTTCATTCTCTTTTTAACTATTTTATATCTTTTAAAAAAATTTTGTAAATAACATCAACCAAGTAAGTTTTGAGGGAATTTTTTTTCCTCTTTTAATAAAAAAAAATCTTTTGTGTTGTTTAAATTTTGTACCAAAAATTCAAAATCTTGTTTAATCTACTTTATTTAAATTTAATTTAAATTCATTTTATTATTCGCTTTGAAAATAAAAAAAGTTCTTTGTTCCATTCTGAGCTGCTTGAGGGTAAACTCGAACAATTAAGTTAGTGATAAAAAAATCAAATTGCTTTAATAAAATATTAATTTTACAACAAACAAAAGATAAACATATTTGTCAAGATTTTTTAAAATTTCGGGGCAAATCTGGTGACCAAGTCATATGATTTATTTGATGGATAATTGTCATAATTTTCGACAACAAAAAACAAAAAATTTTCAAATAATTAATTTATCTTATCCTTTATTATACTTTTAAGTATCTATCAATTTCGAAAAAAAATTTCATTAAGATTAAACATTTTTATCGCCAAATTAATTTACTATCTCAAATTTAAGCAATTAGAAAATAAATTTCTTCTTACCAATTCGTCAACCGATAAATAAACTTGCTTTAAATGATCATTGGGAGAATTGTTTATCACATTGTCAAGACTCTGATCCACAAGCTTATGCTCATTGTCTTTTAGAAACTTTTTCAGCTCGGCATCAAAGCACATCGAGCCTGGTCCATTGATTATCTTAATTTTAAATTTAAAAATAAAATTAACAAAATTAGTGAAAAAAAAATACTTTGTCAGAGGACACTAATAAATCCGGGTTAAGAGTAGCCAATTCGCATTTTTCGAACATGAATTTGAGAAGTGGAAATAAGCGGTGTTCGTAAATAAGTGTTTTTTCCAATTCCAAATTTGAGGTCTCAATCGAACGAGACAACAGGTCATCTAAATATCTCAAGCGCTCTCTGTTCTTGTTTCCCGATTCTTTTCTGTCCAGGCTTTGGTTGCTTTGCATGCAAAAAGGAAGATTTTGTTTGTATTGTTGCGGAAAATTGACCGGCAGAGAAGAAACCGGGCAATTGTGGCTGGCAAAGTAATTGGGAGTGAAAAAAGTGGGACCTTGCATCATTGAATGGCACGAGTTGTTGTACAATACTTGATTGAGAAAATTTTGAGCTTGTTCGATTGAAGTTGAGGTCATTGTTGCATTGGACAGCATTAGAGATTCAAATAAGTTGTTGGGGCTGATTTTGGCTGACAAATTCTTATTTTGGTCAATACCGGACATTTTAAGCTTTAAATATAAATTTAAATTGACAAATTACAGTTCATTTCAAATCAACACCTAAGTCTTTGTCTATGAAAAAAAATAAGATATCAAGAAAACAAAGAGAACTCTTGAAACAAATTTAATTCGGGTCGATGTTTAAAATATCAAGAAAATTTTGCTCCAAAAGTTATCTATTTTTTCTTTTTTGGAAAGATAAAAAAATGTTTGAAAGAGTGATTTATCAATAGATAGATTGAAAAAGTTTGCTTCAATTCGAACATATTCTTAGCAAGTCATTCTGGTGATTGTTTGGCCAGCAACAACAAAAGAGTAAATTTTTTCATTTTATATAGAAAAATGATCTCCAGTAAAAAAAATTCTCAACTTATTCGAACAGACTTAATTTAAATAAACAATTTTCTAATTGAAATTGTACATCTTAAAAACAAATTTGAGCTAATCGATTTATCTTTTTTCTTTTTATTTTAGCTGATATCTTTCATGCACCTAGTTGGTCCTCTTAATTTGTTCACTTATCTACAAGCTTCTTTGAACCTGGTGGGTACTAAAAGCTTTCAATTAATGTTTGATCTCGTTGCTCGCTTATGTCTAAAGAAACAAAAAATTACTTCTTCTTATCTTGCTGAAATAAAAGGCAAACAAATTTTGTTTTGTTTTTTACCAAATTTTAGACATTAGGTTTCGGGCTTATGGACATATTTTGGGTAGCTGAATATAAATTCAGTGTTTTGTTGCAATCTAATCAAAAGATAAATTGTTTTTAATTGTTTTATTTCAAACGAAGAAGAGTGTTATTAATAATGTCGATTGCAACTATCATTTAGAGCCTAATAGTATTTTAATTGCAATTTGAAATGAAGATAAAATTTTTGATTCTTGCTGTTTGTCCATTAAATTGGCTTAAATAAATGACACTTGGCCAACGAGTTAGATTGTATCGAGTTTTAAAACACCGACTCACTTAGCAGCTTTACTCTTATCAAGCCAGAACACAAACAATGAAAATCTTATAACAAATTTGGAATAACAAGAAAAAAATATGTAAGTTTTGTATTGATTTAATTCTACTAGTAGATAAACAAATCGACTCGAATACTTGAAGCATTCATTTTTCACAGCTGTGTTCGCCAAAATGAACATACAATTTTACATTTTGGGCTTGATTTTATCAAGTTTTAGCTACTAACACTTATTTGGAAGTTCAAGTGAAATTTTCATGTAATGCTAAACTTGTTAAAAGTTAAAAATTTTCTTTTAATTGATTTTTAAATAAGTCTATTCATTTGCTTTAGCTATTCATTCTTTATCTAAGCTAATTGACTGATGTACATGGTTATTTACTCAATCATTCAAACATGATCGAATGGTCTAACATCTACTCTCTGGCAAATTTTTTTTTCAATTTAATTTTAAAAAAATTATAAAAATAAAAACTAGCAACCTAGATCATGTAAATTTGAATATCATGATTAAAGATTATTCAAATTTACATGATCTAGGTTGCTAGTTTTTATTTTTATAATTTTTTTAAAATTAAATTGAAAAAAAAATTTGCCAGAGAGTAGATGTTAGACCATTCGATCATGTTTGAATGATTGAGTAAATAACCATGTACATCAGTAATCATGACATGTCTCAGTGTCAGTAAGCTGTCTGCAACAAATCTGCAAATAATTTACTAAATTTATTTTCATCTACAATTAGCCTTTTTTTATTAAAAAACATAAAATTTTTAAATTTTTTATCAACAAGTTCATAAAAAAAGAGGCTTTGATTCCTTGATTAGTTAATGATCTTTTTTTCAACAAATTTAAGCTTTTTCTCAGTCGTGAATGCTAAATTTTAATTTCTAATTACCATTTAGGATTTTTACTTTTGATTTTAATTATTTACTCTGCAAATTTCTTCAAAAAAGTGACCTGATTGAAAAAATACAACGTCATGCTACAAAATTAGTATTTATTATTTCAAAAAGGTTAAGAAAAGATAAGAAAACCGGAGCTTTCTTACAGTCCAAAATTAAAAGAGATTAAAAATTTTAATGTTTTGAATAAATTGAACGCTTCTGGTCGCAATTATTCTGAAATTTCTTGTAAATCTGTACCGAGCTAATGCTCCTTCAGAAAATAAATACACAGAATGAAAAAAAATAAAGTTAAATTAGATAAAATAAAAAAAAAAGGATTAAATAATGAAAAAAAACTAAAAACATTAAGTTGAAATAGCTAGAGGTTAGACACGTTTAAATATTTGATAGCAATCATAAACCTTGGTTTGACAATTTTTTTGAGAACACACAAAAGAGAAGTTGTGGCATAAAATTACAAGTTGGTTCATTTAATGGATATGTTTGGGAAATATATTTAAAATTTTTCAAAAACAGGTAAAGTGACACTGATTTAAAAATGACAAAAAAATGAATGAAAGCTTCATTATAAATCAACTAGTGGTAGAATAAACCTTTAGTAAAGATGTTTTTATTGTTGATTAAGTGTCAAAATATGCCTGACAGCACAATCACAGATTTTTCCTAACCCCAAATCCTTAATTACTAAAACTGCTTTAAATATTAAAGTAAAAAAATATTAAAAATATTAATAAAATAGGATAAAATTTAGTTATCTTTTTCAAAAAATGTGGTAAAAATTAATTAAAAAATTAGGGTTTGGTTAATTAAGCATAAAAAACTTATATCAATATCACTTACTTGATTTACTGACTTATTGAAATAAATTTTCTTTTTTTGTGAAATTTTTCACTCAATTTGGACTTTAAATAATCAAAGTAAGTGAGATAATCAAATAACAAAAACTGAAAGTGTCGCTTATTGTCTTATATAAAATAATAGCTACACTATTTTTGAGTTTTTTTTTAGCTGAGAAAAACAATTTATTAATTATAACATATTTTGAATATTTTGCTTGTCTTATCTCCTTATTTAATAGAAATGTTTAAATAAATGTCTTATCGACATTCTGAGTTGGACTGAAAATGCGTGATCCCAACCTGATAACTTTAATTTTTAAATTGAATAATTAATATTATTAAATAATAATAATTAATATTTGTTCGAAAAAAATGGAATAATCAAAAAGAAATTAGGAATTTTTTAAAAAAAAATTTAGACCACAAATTCAAAATAGATTATATGAAGTACAAACTAGAATCACGTGACTTACTCAATTATCACTTAGTCTTTATCTCTTTGTATAATCTTTCCGAAAATCACATAAAAAGCATTTTGAACTAAATTAAGAATTTATTTCGTGATTGGCTAATGAAAACGAAAAGCCAAAAATAAAGTCTCCAAAAATTTTTTTAATTGACAATTTTATAATTTCAAAATTGGAGAAAAGCTTGTAGAAATATGGCAAAATTGCATAATTGACAATGCCATATAAGCTAACGCTAAATTAATAGTTTTGATATTAATAGAACTAATTTTTCCAAACAATACCACAAGTTTAAATTAAAAAGACAAAAGACCAAAAAAATTTCAACAATAGTCACCTATGGTACATATTTTACAATCTTACAATTTTATTTCTATTTAAAAAAAAAGAATTTTTTTTCGAAAAGATTTTAAAATAAAAAATTTCATACCTTTAAAAACTTTAATTGATTAGGTTCTACTCGTTTAATATACTAATTTAATTAAAAATGACTTAAACAATTTAAATCTTGTTTCTATTCAAAAGCGAGATTTTTTACAACTTGAAATTAAGCAAATGACTGGTCGGTTGATTAAAACAAAAACAAGAGACTTGAAATCAAAAAGTGGCAAAATTAATTGAAACAAATTCAATTTACCTTTATTTTTTGTTCTATAAATAAAAAAAAGTTTCAATAAACCTTTCGGGCAATTGATTTTGATTTTGAGATTAAATTAATTTTGTTTAAGCTTTAGAAAAATAAAGTGCCAATGTATGTTGTCTATGGCTTAAGTCGAATTACAACAGTTTAATATCTTTCAAGTGCCTATTTGACCAAATATTTGACACGGCGTTTTTTCTATAGTGGCCTTACATTCAAATGACAAAAGGAAATAGAAACAATTTCAATGACAGATTTTATGGTTAGCAACTGGAGCAGTTAAACTTTATGACAGTGGCACAAAGTTAGATAAAATTTTATTTCAATTAAGCGATTAAAATTTTTGAATTTTGTTTTTTTTTTAAGTAATAAAAAATTTAACGAAATTCATTTCTTATCTTTTTTAAAGAAATTAACTTCGCAAAAAATCTGTCTATTTTTCTCGAACAAATTCTCCATAGTGATTGATGTCTTGGACTATTTTAAGGTAAATTTACTATGCACAGTTGCAGTATTGGTCGTATCTAGAAACTAATTAGTTTAAAAAATATTTATTATCAAGTTAAAAGAATTTTATTTCTTAAATTACCTTCATAAATTTTGATCAGGCTTTATAATTCAAATCTCAGTTGATAGGATCTTTTATCGAAAATAAAGAAAAATGACTAAAAAGTAAGGTTGCTAAAAAGAATTTCAAGATTCATCTGATTCTTTAGTATCATCACATAAGCTATACAAAAATCTATATAAAGTTGAAAAGCTTTAAGTCAATCACATGCTTATTCGTCAATTACTTCATTTATATTTTTATTAAAAAATAATTTGAAATCGACTGATCAGACGTCAGAAATACTGTTTCTTTTTGCTTTAATTTCATTAATTGAAGCATGAAGCTGATCATCAGAACCAAGTCTGCGCTTCAATCGGCCATGGCTAAGTCTTAATTATATAAATTTTCATATTCAAAAATTTTTTTTTCTAATGAATTTCATTTCAGCTTAATATTATTGAAGATAAATTACAAATTTTGAATTAAAAAAGGTGTGGTTTCAAATTATTTAAAACTTTAGATTTTTTAAATTCTTTTGTTTTAATTTATTTTAAAAAAATGTAGAAAAACTTTGAAATTTTGGATGACATTTAAAGTTTTATTTGAATATTTTAAATTTTGGCATCATTTTTTCTTTTATTTAACAGTCAACGTTTTTCACTGTAAAATTGGAAGCTTTCGATGAGAAAAAAAAACTTCAAAAATTTTTATCAATTTAAAAAATATTTGAATATATAAATTGAAATTTTAATTAAATTGGAATAAATGAATGCAACGAGCAAAAATGAATAAATAAATTCTGATTCCTTGCTATTTACCTTTAATAAGAAAGTTAAACAGTGAAAAAAGAAACCATAGACCGACTAGCTCTAAATATTGAATTATGAAAAATTTGAATGCTGCTCTAAACCAATTTTTTCAAAAAGAATTCTTTAATACATAAGTTTATTTAAAATTCATGCAAAAATATTTAGAAAAGTGAATAAAAAAACTTTTAAGATTTAAATGTCCAAATTTATAGCTTTTATAACTTTAAGAGCTAAAAATTTATAGTTTCGAGGTGTGCTCGTGGAGTTGAGGTTCAATAGTACCCAGCCATGGCAGATGCGATATATTATCTCTAAATATTACGAAAAAAACAATTGACTACATAAATTCAATCTGTGATTTTGAAGCAATCTATGAATAAAAATATCAACCATGTTAATACTCGATTGAGGTAATAGACAATCCATTGATCAAGTTATCTGGAAGTTCGTTTTGATTATTTGCTGTTCTATTAACGAACATTTTTTTTAATCTTATAACTTTATATCGCCTTCAAGGCGTTCAATGAAAATAAACTAAATAAATATGGTTTTATGAATATTTAAGTTGTCCAAATGCGTTTTGAAGATAATTTTTGTACATAATATTGGGCTTTAAATTGACTGAACAGCAAAAATTGATTTAAATTAAATTTTATTTAAAAAAGCTTGGTTTTAACTAAGCAGTAACCTTTCCACTTATAAAGATCTAAAAAATGAAAAAGTTTTGTCTAAAAATTTTTCAACTTTCATCAATTCACTTTCCAAAAGAATCTAAAAAACAAAATCAAGAACAAAAATTGTTTAGCAAGCTTTAAAGATCTAACAAGCAAATTATAGCTGAAATAACCCTCCATTTCTTTTTTAAATTCTTAATTATTTTAGATTTTTTCAGATATGCAGAAGTTCAAATAAAATTTAAAGATTTTGGAAAATTTTTTGACAAAAAGTTGCAGTTAATTTTTAATTTCAAGTCAGATCAAAATATTTACTAAATGTAGACTAAATATTTTTTGTTTCAAATTTTACTAACTGTACGCTATTTGACCACTATGCAATTACCTTTTTTCTTTTCTATACAATTGCAAAATATAATTTTTTTATTCACATGGAATTCATTTTCAATAATTTTTATTTAAATCATTTTTCAAAGAAATTATTTTGTTTGAAAAAAATTCAGTGTCTAGAAATATTTTTATTTTTTTTGTTTATCTAATTAAAGTTTAAGTCCCATGGACAAATTGAAATAAAAATTAATTGAAAATTAAATATCCATTTTACAATTAAGTAAAAAATCCAGTTTGTTATATACAAAAAAAATGAGTAAGATTATTCAACATACAATGTTCTATTAAATAAAAATAGTATTTTATAGAGTCGGTTAGTCCATTGTTGTTACATTCAAGGCACCATTCAATCAAAGTAACACTGAATGTTAAATCATATTCAGTGCAATTTATATGAGTCAGATCTTCTACTTTTGATAATTGTTTAATAAAATACGTATTCTCTCTATCAAATATCTTGTAATCTTTTCTTAAAAACTCAAATACGTTTTTAGATAATTGGTTATTTAAAATTTGCTTGACAAAGAATATTTTATGCTTATAATAAATTTGTCTAATTGACTCCAATTTTAGTGCTTTGTTCAAAGGTTTTGTTTTTGTAAATTTACTCAGTCCAATAAATCGTTTTATTAAAATATTTTGCTGTATATCAAATTCCTTTAAACTCTTTTCATTAATAAAGATATTATCTAAATGATATCTAAAGATTGATTGAGAGAACTGTTTGTATAAGAAAGCTATAGTTTCTGATTTCCAATAGGTAGGCCTAGATAAATCAAACTTTGTATTTTAGGAATTGTAGAACCATTTAATTTAAAATCTGTTTTAAAACCAGTGGTTTTTTTTCAAATAATACTGATGCCGATTTAGAGGCATTAAATTTGATTTTCCAATCTTTTGCATATTCTTCACAAGTTCTTAGCAAAATTTTGATATGTTTTTCCGATGGCGATAGTAAGACTATATCATCGCAGTAGGCAAGAATGGACAAGCTTATCTCACCAATCTTTGCACCAACTTTCAAATCAGTACATTCAGTTAACTTTTGATCTATGAAAAAATTAAATAAGTATGGAGATAATATTCCTCCTTGTTTGACTCCTTCTGTTATTGGAAAATGATTACTTTTTTCTTCACCAACTTTAATTATCACTTAAGAAATTTCATATTATCTGTATAATATTCTCCACAATAATTATTCATTTTTCCGATTAGTTTGTAGAAAAGCCCAGCACACCAAAGTTTATCAAATGCTTTACTGGCATCAAGACCTATTAGGTTTAAACGAGATCTTCCTTGGCAATAATACTTCGTTTGCTAAAAAATAGCAATGTTTACATGAGCTCTTTTTTTTGTATCCAAATTGAAATATGATTTAGAAGTATTTTTGAGTGAGCGCGTTTAGAAATTCAAAAAATGACTTAATTCTGCTTAAACGTGAAACCGATGTTAAGTTTGACCAATTTGACCAAAATCTTTACTTTATCGTAATCATTGGAATTGGAAATCTTTGGACAAAAAAGAGATAAAAATTTAAAAAAAGCTTAATAAATTTTTTTAACATACTATTTAATGTGGTTCTTTGAAATTTTATCACCTAAATGCAAAAACTTTGAAATTTAACTATCACACTTTTTATTTTGTATGATTTTTTAAAAATTTTGCAGAAGCTAGATTTAGGTGACACATAGGATGGGTCTAAAGTCACTGGTGACCCAATCCGACCACCTTAGACGATCAAACTTTATCGTCAATGAAGTGGGGAGGTATCAGGTATTTTAATCTAATAAAATAAGATATAATTATTGTTTCAATTAATAGGCAGGATAAAGAAAATAAAGAAATTGAATTTTTCAGTACTTAAATAAAAATAACCCGGAAATTTAATTTATTTTTTAAATTTTTAAAATGGAAATAAAAAAGAGCAAATTTACAACATTAATTAACACAAATTTTAATATAAAACATTAATTGGAATAAAAATAAATTTTTCTAAATTAATATTAATTTATTTAGTATTTTTTTCAGAATTATTATCTAGTGTGTTTTTACTTTGCAGTTTTTTTTTGATCTCTTCATTTTCTTTTATGTAATCATCAAGCTTAAAAATAAGTTTTCAATTTTATTATGGAATATTTGATTATTTTTCTCAATTACTTTCCGCTTTAAAACTTTATTCTCTGATTCTATACCCTCAAAATTTTGAATCCTACAGGACAGAATTTCATTTTCTTCTTTTACGTTTACTAAATACTGGACAGTTTTTTCCAGTATTCCACTTTTACTCTTAATCATTCAATTAATTAAATTATTTGTAATATTTTTTAAAATTGTTTATTACTTGTCCATGTTTGGATTGATCATTACAGCATTCAGGTATAATCTTTGAAAGTTCTACTATCCATTTATTGATATTGTCTCTCCTTCGTCTTTCAACTTCATTGTGATTACTTCTTCGCCGTTCGTCTTTAAAACCTTTAGGCAGTGACGTAGTTGAGGAAACTTGATTGCTAAAAAAAGTACTATTGGCTTCTGTTGAATCCTGACTTGGTTCAGTGATGTTTTGCAGCGTAACAGTGAACAAATTGGGCGATTTATCTGATTGACATGAAGACGAGACTAAACTCGGCGGAGATTCAGGCTTTGAGTTTGAATGATCGGTGGATTTTGTCGCCAAACAAATATTTTTTTCTGGTTCCATTAAATCAATTGATTTTAGATCTACATTTATATCATTCATCTCAATGCAGTCAATATTATTTTTGCACCTAATTATTCGAACCAAGTTTTTTCGAAAAAAAATTAAGACACTTTAACAAAAACACCTAGTTTATTTAATTGTCTTATGAATCAAAAATAATGAAACAAAATTTTTGGAAGTTGAATTTATTAAATTTTTTTTAATAAGATAAAAATCTAAATAAAGTTTGAGTAAAAATTATTTCCATGATTTATTATCTTATGTTGAATCGCTTTATTTTGATTCAAAAAGTAGATATTGTTTCATGATTAATATTTTCTTAATTCGCTTAAAGATTCATAAATAAAAAAATAATTATTTGTTTACATTAGCAGCTGTTCAAATCAAA
Source organism: Brachionus manjavacas (assembly GCA_019054805.1). NCBI lineage: Eukaryota > Metazoa > Rotifera > Eurotatoria > Ploima > Brachionidae > Brachionus > Brachionus manjavacas. The sequence goes on from JAHQIY010000007.1 coordinate 453,047, forward strand.
ATTTTCATTTCATAATAAACTCAAGTAGAATAATTAGAAAATTTCATTTTAATTTATTAGATAGTGTTTATTTATTATTATTATTTTATAAAAAAAATGCATATTAAGAGATCCTATAAATAAATAAGAGATTTGGCTTTAATATAAAGCTTTTGTTGAGCTCATACTTTTAATTTTTAATTAAAAATAAATTTTAAAACTTAAATAATAGTATATTTTGTCTAAGGTTTCACCATAATAGCTAATACAAGGCTAAAAAACACAATTTGTACCAATTGTTTAAATTCTTTTTTTTTTAAATTCAACTACATCAGTTGGCAATCAATTTCATTTTTAAAGATGCTTTTTTCATCATCGAATACATTATTAAGAATAAAATGTATTATTTTTTAAATAGACTTAAAGCAAATAAAATAGGTGTGTAATTTTTTAAGAATAGAATTTTAAAGAAACAATGTTGTTTTTTCGAGAAAAGATTATTTTGAATGAGATGCTTGACAATATAGTCCTTGATGATCGATCCTAAAAATTTGCAAGGAACAGAGGTGAGCAGGACGGTAGTTTGCTACATCCATTCTATTCCCTTTTTTGAAGATAGGCGATACATTTGCGTCTTTCCCGTCTTTCCATTCCTTTTGGAGAGTTGAAAGAGTCAAAGATTGAACGAAAAGATATTCCGCAAAGAGCCGCAAAGCGCTTTTGCACACATTTTGAAGGGGTGTGTTGCTACTTGATCAATTTCAGTGTTTTGTCTCTGCAAAGTTTTTTAAGCTTAGAAATTACGGTGGCAGGCGACACAATGTCTTTAACTCGGAAACCAGAATCATGATGTGATTGAAAAGTTTCCCTTGCATGATTGATTATTGTAATCGAAGTCGGTTGATCAAAAACGGAATGGAAAAATTCATGTAATGCATCCCAAAAACTTACCTTGTCTGTATTGATCAGTCCATCTGAATTTTCAATGGCTGCAATGGTCTCGCCTTTAGCATATCTTCGATTATGTATGAGAATAGTTTTTCAGATTCTTCTTTAAGTCTTGAGCTAATTTACGTCCGAAGGCAATTAGACTCTGTTTGACTAACTCTTTCACTTGTTTATATTCTAGTTTGTATTACCCATCTAATAATAAGTCTTCCTTTTAACTGTATATCACGAAAAATAGACGTAAAAATAAATGTAAAAAGATGTAAAGAATTTTTAAATTTCTTGGGCGAAATTTAATTAAATTTTATCCTATTTTAGATTTTTAAATCAAATTTAAAAAAAGAGAGCCTATTTTAAATTAATTTTTCAATTTTAAAACTAAAATTGGCAAAGAATACGGAGCAATTAGAAAAAAAAATATATGTGAAATTTTACTAATTATTTAATTTTTTCATATTGTAAGGCCACTCAAAGTTTGAACCTATAATAGATGGTGGAATTTTTGTTTTAGGATAGAAAAGTGGCTACAAATAATTTTTTTTTTCTGAAAAAAATGTTTATAGCATAAAATTCTCTCAGGATTTCGAAAATGCTTTTTTATATCACTTTTTATTTTTATCAAAAAATTAAGAAAAATCCAAAAAAATAATTTTTCTTTTCCAGAGTGTCAGGTGCCATAAGACGTTAAGACAAAAATTTTCTGAGACACATCTTTTTATCTTATTTTAAGACACTAATAACATATTAAAATATCTAAGATTGGAAAACTTGGCTTCCTTCACTTTTTAAGAAACAAAAACTGTTAAAAAATCAAAAAATATTTTTTATTTAAAGATTAAATGAAATATGCCTAATATGATGGAAATATTAATTTTTTAGGACAAAATATTAATCTACGTATATGAAAACCCAATAAAATTTCTTTTAATGATGGCTTTTTTAATTTTTATTTGACTTTTTACCATTTTTTTCTAGCAAAGAATAGTCAAAATAACTAAATTTTGTTGCTTGATTCCAAATTAATTTTTCTTAACTAGAATTTAAGATGTTAATCAAGCTTTATATTTTTTGTAAACTCAACAAATTCTCTACAAAAATTAATCTAATTCTGAAATATTTTTTTATAAAAATCGTGTTTTGAACTTGATTTTAGTTTGGTTTCTTAAGCCACTTAATAAAAATATATAAATAAAACTCTATCTGTTTTGAATTTTGAAAACATAAAATTATTTAAAAAATGACCAAATGCTCTACAAATATTAAAATATTTCATATTTTTTTATTCATTTTTTTCAAGTATTTATTTTGTGATCTTAGCTAAAAAAATAATCAAAAATAGTTTCAAATAATATAAAGAAATTTTGGTGATTTTATTCTTCATCTGAAAGATTGTCATTATTTTCAATTACTGAAGAATCCTCATTTTCTAATTTATCTTTATCACAATTCATCGCGAATTTAAACATCAAATTACTTCTTCTCTTCTCTAACTTTCCAGGATTATGTTTTTCGATTCCCACAAACCACAATACACTGGTTACATGCGCACAAGCTCCAAAAGCCGCTTTTTCAATCACAATACAATCCTGTAATCGGTTCTGGCTCTAGTGAATATTTCACCCATGTATTATGTTTAGATTGCGACACGAACCTTGATTTAATTTTTACTTGGATTAAATTTCTATCTTCTTCAAAATACTCAAATTTGTAATCTTCATTTTGATTAGTATGCTCAAGCGAATATGAAATACTTTGCTTTAATTGGTATACTCCAAAACAAATTGATTGAATGTATTCTTCTGTTAACTCTGGAAATTCAAATTCATTCAGATGAACAATTCTTTTTTTTATAAAACGATTCTAATATTTATCAATTTCGCTTTTTAAGAGGCTTTCTTCGGTTGATTTTTCTATCATCCTTTCATAAAGTGCAATTTTTTCTATATCATTTGACTTAGCAATTTGGGGTCTATATTTGTTTATTAGCGCGTAAACAAAACGAAAATCTTGTTCCAAATACTTTATATTGATATTCGAAACAACATTATTAAAATATTTCCAGTGTTTAATGCACCCATTAGCTGACTAAATTACCCATCGTATCTTTGTAATAAGGCGTGAATCGTTTGCACCCATCGTAGTATGTTGTTTCCTACCTTGTAGATAACTAGGCATCTTTGGTTCAAATTGCTTTTCTTGAAGGAATTTGATTGAGTCTCTAAATCCTCTGTCGACAACAAAAATGTCTTCGTGATAGAATCATTTGTCAGCTTCCCGTATTTTACTAAAAATATTTTCTAGTATATTTGCATCATTATTTTTTCCATTCGCAAAAAAAAGGTCCAATCAGAGTTGTTCCTCAAGTCGCTATTTTTCAAGTCTTTCGACCAAAAAGTCTTGATGAACTTGATGAACAACTCTGGGTCCAATAGATTCGATTATTGTACCATCTGTTGCCACAATCAGCATAAATTTTGGAAAGCATCTTTTCTTATGTTCAGAAAAGGACGCTTTCTGAAAACTATAAGAATTTGTCTTTTCTTTGTAAATATAAGTCGCGTCCCAAATTGTGATATCATCATTTTCATTAGCTTTCAATAGTACTTTAGCCAATGTAGTGGTATGATTTTTGATTAAATCATCGCGATTTGTTGAAATAAAACCAATTTTTAACGGAGTAAATTCATGATTTAAACTCTCTCTAACTTTTCGGATGCATCTTTTAATTTGGTCATATGATGCGAATGGAAAAAATGCCGAAAGCTCTTTAACGCTAATACCAGTTCTCAATTTGGTCAAATAAAAACCAAGAGCGTTAATTAATGAAATTCTCCCTGAAAATCGAGCTTCTGAAATAAAGCTATACAAATTCAAAAAATTATCTCTCGATATTCCAGTGAGAATTCTACAGCGTTGATCACTAATTGCTGTAAAATCTAGCAAAATATGTTCTGATGAAGGTTGAGGAATATGAAATGTATTATCTTGGAAATTGTCTACCAAAGCAGGTTCAATTTCTTCGGTTATATTCTCAACATTAAACTCATAAAAGAAACCATTTATTTCCTTATCAGGACATGTTTTTGAAAGAGATTTATGGCAGTCATTCCAAACCCATGTGAAAATAGTGTGATCAATACCAAGCTTTCGAATCGCAAGAATTAACCATATCGACAAAATGCGAACTTTATACCTATTAGAAATCTGAGATGCCCTTGATCGATTATTAAATCGATTGTGATAAACAACACACTTATAATTGGTCATTTTTCTTAAATAATTTTATGTTTTCAATATTCAAAACAGATAGAGTTTTATTTATATATTTTTATTAAGTGGCTTAAGAAATCAAACTAAAATCAAGTTCAAAACACGATTTTTATAAAAAAATATTTCAGAATTAGATTAATTTTTGTAGAGAATTTGTTGAGTTTACAAAAAAAATATAAAGCTTGATTAACATCTTAAATTCTAGTTAAGAAAAATTAATTTAGAATCAAGCAACAAAATTTAGTTATTTTGACTATTCTTTGCTAGAAAAAAATGGTAAAAAGTCAAATAAAAATTAAAAAAGCCATCATTAAAAGAAATTTTATTGGGTTTTCATATACGTAGATTAATATTTTGTCCTAAAAAATTAATATTTCCATCATATTAGGCATATTTCATTTAATCTTTAAATAAAAAATATTTTTTGATTTTTTAACAGTTTTTGTTTCTTAAAAAGTGAAGGAAGCCAAGTTTTCCAATCTTAGATATTTTAAAATGTTATTGTTTAATAAAGTTTCTAAAACTAAGTCTATTCTCTTCAATGTCAAAGTCTAAGTCCAGTCCTAAGTTAACCGCTAACAAGTTTTTAGGTTTGCATTTTGGTGTGGAAAACAGATGAAATGATTTCAGCAAGGGTGGTCAAAAACTAGTAAAAATCAGTAACTCTTTATATATTTATTTATTTTACAATGCAACCTGTGAAAATTTAATTATTAAAACAATACTAATATACTAAATTAACGATCACTAAGGAAATTCAATAAATTCAACTGAAAAATTAATTATTCATCACAACTTTATTAAAAAAATACTTTTTTTTTTGCAATGGTTGTAAAAATCTTCGCCATGTAAAAAGATTTGTATATGAGGCTGGGCGGGATTTAAGTTTTGCCTCATAAATAAATTAAGTTGACTAAGTAACTGTCTTTTTATTTAATTATTAACAATCAATCAATCAATTGATTAATAGTAAAAAAGTGCGAATTTAATTTGATAATTTTTAAATAGCGCACAATTAAAAGAAAAACATAAATTAAATTGATATAATCTGGCAAAAAAATGAAGAAAATAATAAAACAATAAAGATCTAGACATTTGATTGAAAAATTGAAATTACTAGATTTAACAAAAAATTTCGGGTTTATTATAATATTGATCTCAATAAAGAGAAGCTATTTGGCAAGCAACTTTGTTTAGCTAAATTTTAGACCCAATTACTTATACAAAGTACCCGGATATTTTGAGAGATTTTTAGAAATATATCCTGATAACCCAGTAAAGATTACTTAAAATAAAGAAGTTGAAAGTAAGTTTGAATTTTCACCCATTAAAACTCCTGGAGACGGGAATTGCATTTGCTATTTGGTTTCCTTATGTATTTTTGGCCATACGAAACATTCAAAATTATTAAGATTTTTAATTCTTTATTTTAAAAAATAAAGAATATTTAAAAAAATAATTAACAGAAGCTCCCTCCTATCCTTGTATTATGACAAATTAAATAAAAAACTGAAAAAAAAATTATTAAAAGACTCTTAATTGAAATCTATTCAAATTGATAAATTAAATTTTAAACTGATATTAAGATAATTTTCTTATGAATATATTAATAATTAAAATACAAAAAAATAAATCTGTACGGACAATTTTTTTTGAAAATTAGTTGACAATTAATTAATTGACAATTAATTTTCATTTATCTCCAAAATCTTTGCTAAATCATTATTAACATATGTCTTTTAAACTTTCTTTACATTTATTAGCTTATTAACTCTTTTTTAATTTTCTTATATATTTTTTCTTTTTATAATTTATTCTGGAGCTCTAGCTCAGTACAGAAAACAAATAAATAAATAAATAATAAATCCTTTATCATTATATTTTAAAAAAATGTTTAGTACTGATTCTTTCAGATTACTGATTACTGATAGTGTCAGAGTTTCACTCGAATAATCACCAAGACAACTCAAATAATGACGTGGATGACGTGACGTGGAGTCAGATGTTGTAGTACCTTTAAAAAAGCGTGGTAAGGGTATTGTGTATGAGTTTGTTCAAGAAACTACTTAACAAAATTTCATATTTGACTTTAATACAGAAAAAAACGTAATCGGATTGATCAAGTGTAGAGACCAAGGTTAATAATATTTTTCTTGATGTTGAGTAAAGATACCAAGAACAAGTAACGACCCCAATCCAATCCGATGAACCGAAGGTAGCTCATGAGCCGCCGAACAAAAAATCTGGTAGACTATGAAAAAAAAAATTTAATTTAAATTCTTCAATTTATAAATTTTTACAAAAATTTTCTTTCTGCCATCAAAAATTATATTTTGTTATTATTTTTTGAATTTTTTTGTCGTACTAAATATTTTTTTAGATTGTCATTAAAAATAACTTTTTAAGTCTGATTTTAATACAATTAGTCACTTAACTATTAATAAATTTGTCAGTAAAAAAAAATTATATTGTCAGTCGAAAAATTTTTGTTTTGTCAATAAGATAAAATAAAAGCCTAATCATAATATACCATTGCTGATTGTTTTAGACCTACAGTCGATTCTCGATTTAAAGAGCGACTCGGGCGAAAATTTCAACTGGTGTTTATATCGAAACTCTTTGTATCGAAATTTCATTAAAAAGATGGAAAAAAAAAATTTTTTGGTTTCTAAAATTTTATAACTAAATAAAACAAAGAAATGGTTAACAAAAAAGAAATTTTTTGAAAATATTAGAAATAGATGTTTGTTTTGTATTGCATTTTTCAATTACAATATTTTCAATATTTAATAAGAAATCAATGATGTTTTATTCAAAAAAAAAATTTTGGATCATTAATTCGATTAATTGCATCTTTCTTTGTTTTTGTGATTTGGAAATTTCTTCGATATCTGAATCACTTTTACCACTGTCCTCTGTAGTGGTTATTGAGTTGACAATTTTGAAATTAGATAAAAAACCTATTTGTGAATAAAACTACTATCAATAATTATTATCAATTTATAAAGAGTAATGAAATAAATTTATTGTTTTTTTTTATTATTAAAGTGTGGAAAAAAAAAATTCCTGCTCGTTATCGGAAATTAAGTGTTAAATTCAAATTAAAAATTTGAATTTTAATACAATTTTAAATATAAATATATAAAAGATAGCTATTACGAAGAGTAAATAATTTTTTTAATTTTGTTCCTCTTCGCTATTAGTTCTAATAAGCTAACTTTTTTCAAAATGACATTTTTTTTTAAATATTAAGGTTATAAATTAATAATTCTATAATAATTCTAAGGAATTTTTGAGTAACATTTGACGCATTTTCATTTGATTTTTACTTTAGATCAAGTCATTAACCGATGCTTTTAAGCTGTGCACAGGAACAGAATAATAATGTTCCCTTAACTTATGATGCTAAAGATAAAAAATTTATGCAGATAAAAATCTAAAAATTTATTTATCTTCGCATTAAGATTTTATTCTTAAAAAAGAATAATAAAAAATCCTAGTAAATAACAAATTTAGGACAAGCGGTCAATTGAAAAAACTAAAATCATAAAACAAATATTGGTTGTTTCTCTCTCAAATTTTTTGTTCGATGCAAACTTTGACTCTTGATTTAATATTTGAAATAGAAAAAAGCGAATATAAAATTTGTACATAATAGATAAAGAACTCTCGTATTATCTAAATTTAAAATTCTAGACAAATCTATAAATTCAAAAATTTTGTATTATTACACCCCTATTATTTAAGATTGTTTCTATTATAGTCTAGAAGTTTCGTTCAATTTAAATTCATATCTATTATAAATATTTAAGAACTAAGAGAATTTCAATTTAAAAATTTTGGTTAAAAAAAAATCGTTTTTCTAACAATGAAATTGAAAATCGTTCCATTTTTAACGCTGATCTTGATCATACAAGTTTCAAACGCATTTGTAATTAATCCATTCGGTTCTATATCCGAAAGTTTTTTTAATTGGAATCCTCTTGCTGACCCCACAAGTTTACTTGGCGAGCCATTTAAATTCGATCTCAATGCCACTAATCAGACAAATTTTAAAAGAAACTACATTTATGGATGCAATTGTGAAAGTCGAAACTGTTCTTGTTGCGCCCATGTCGAAGTAAAAAGGATGAAATTAAATGACACAGGTAATTTTTATCTAAATTTGAATCCAATTTTACAATTCTACTCTATAGGATGTTTGAACATGAGCTATTCAAACTTGAACGATATCTTTGTTCAGTTCGATTTAGACGGAAAGATTCTTTATGAAAAATCTATCTCTGGTAAGGATAGACTTTTGAAAATTATTTATTAAAATTTTTAATTAAAGTGGTCAATCCGCCTGATTTGTGCTTCCAAACTGGTATTCCTTTGGCAGAGCTGTGTCTCAAATTCTACCAGCTAGATGCAAGAAATCGATCACTATCTGGATGCGTTGATCTAATTGCCAAATTTGATCGCAAACAAATCGCGAGGATTAAACTAGGATCATTTCATTTCGGAAATAAAACCTTCTTCCATCAAAAAAGTAGCATGAGTATCTTTGTCAATAATGATAATTTGGAGTATCATTACGGAGACCAAGCCAAAGAGTTGGAGAAATTCAACAATGCTAGTAGAGAGTTGTTTTCCAAGACTTTTGAGAATTTTGTCAGCAATTTTCAACAATTACCTTTGCCTCATTTTTCAATGAATCTTCAGCCTAACAATTTTTTTCAAAATTTTTTTAGTCCTCTCTTCGGATCAAAAAATGCTGCTGAAGATTTAGAAAATTTGGATAAATGATTTGTTTGTATCGCATATTTAATCAAATTTTTAGGGCTTAAACTTTTATTTTAGTTTGATATTTTAATAAATAATTTATAAGTCATGTTTCATTTTTATTAATTTTGCAAAGGGATAAAAAAAAATTGATTAGCTAATATAATAAAAATTTTCATTTGGCTTGTATGTCCTTCTTATTTTTGTTGTTGTTTGCTTTGGTAAGAAAAAAATTTTAAAATTTTCAAAAACGTGGTAAATTTTTTTTGGAACATCAGAATCTTTAATCCATTTTGTTTCACTATCGGAAGGCATACATACCACTTTAAAAAAAATCATTAGTTTCAAATCAAAAAATTTTTCATCAAAAATTTTAAACAGAACATGATCATAATATTCGCAACTTTAAGTTAGCAAAATTTTAGCTTTGACTCATACTTTTGTAAATAAAAAAAAGTCTAAGTAAAATTTATTTCCTTTAAAAAAAGTTAAAATATAATTGTTAAATTTAAACCTCAATTTAACCTTCAAGAGCAATGTAGTAAAGATTAGAGAAAAATGAAAATAAAATCAATGAAAATGAATTCTTTTTTAATCAATTTTAAAATTTATCTTATCTTTTAATCAAAAAAATTCTGATTAGACATTTTTAACTAATCAGTAGAAAAGATTTAATTTAATTTAAAATTAGAATAAATTCAATTTAAAATTTGATTGAATTAATGAGGTTTTATTCAAATTTTCCATAATTATTGTAAAAATTAAAATTAATTGTTTTGTTTAATTAAAATATTTCGTAGCGGACTAATTTAGCCAAAATGATTTTAAAAGCATTAGAAAATTGATAATGGGATTATTAAACGCAAGTCGTTTCTTTTAACATTTAATAAAGTCTTAGACAAGTGTGATTTTATCAATCATTTGAAAAACACTAAATGCTATCTAGCAACTTGAAAAAATAATTAAAAAATTTTTGAGTATTGAAATTACCAAAAAAAAATTTTTTTCAATTAATTTTCACGACAGCTCCATAAAGAAAAAATGTCAGGGGATGATTTAATTTCTTAATCATTTTTTGTCTAAAAAATAGGATATTTTCTTTAAAAAAAGTTAGTTAAAAACCTCTTGTTTCAAAAATTAAAATTTAAATTAAACATCAGAAAAAAAATTAAACAAATTTGGTGTATTTTGTAAAAAAAAATTATATAAAATCAAAAGAATAGACAAAATTTTAAATTTAAACAATTTATAAACTAATAAAAATATATTTGAAAAAAAAATAAACTAATGCCAAGTCTATATTTAGATCTTTTTAAAAAATAAAAAAAATAAAATTTAATAAAATTTTTGTTTTTAAAATTTTTCTATTTATGACAAATATGAGAATTACAATGGAAAAGATCAAACTTCAATTAGATTTAAAAGTTCAATAAGATAAGTTCTGTGAATGCAACATGGTGAAATGATTTACAAAATCAACTTCGCTCGAAAATATTTAAATATAATAAAGCAGATTTTTACCAGAACCTGGTTGATATAACTATGCATGTTGCACCATGTTGCCTTTACAGAAATTATCTTATTGAAATTTAAAAAAAAGCTGTATTTTTCATTTTTTAATCTGTTTTTTTTACTGAATTATACTGAACCATTTTTCTATTAAGTTAAGAATTTTCTCCTAGAATTATATAAAAAATCAACGAATAACTCACGGATCACTTTACGGGGGTATGCGATAGTCAAAATTTAAGCAAAACAAGTGAAATTTGAATACTTTCATAAAATTTTCAAATGAAAAAAAAACTTACTTAAGATGATCATCAGGAAAAAAAATCTTTCTCTCATTTCTTAGAATTTCAATTTTATATTTCAACTTTATTTTGTATATAATTTAAATTATATTCCTTCTTATATTGTTCCACATAAAACCAAATGTTCACATATAAGCGTTTAAAAGATACTATAAATACCTTTACTATCGTTTAACAAGATCAAAACTTTTATATATTTTTAAAATTTTATTTATTTTTTTGAATAGTCATATATACGAATATAAATTTAAAAATAAAAAGAACCAGATTTTTAACCCCATCTTGTTTGAGGATTAAAACGAGCTATTGGAGATCTCTTTCCCCATCCTTTAAAATTGAAAAAAGTTTAAATCATCAATTTTAGATTCTTGATTTAATTTACTTGTTTGTGGATTGAATGGCCGCTTGACTGCACTATCTCTTTTGACCAAATCAGCATTATTCATCATCGAGACCAGCATATCAATTTCTTTTTTGGAAAGGATAAATGTCAATTTACGCTTCAATTCATCAAAATCTTCGTCAGTAAGAACATCTTCATATGAATGCAGACTTGACTTCAAAGCTAATTCCTCACTTGGACTTTCATCTTCGGATGAAAATGTCTTGGAAAGAGCATATTGATAGGAAAAACCAACCAACAAAAACGCTACAATCAACATGTAAAGTTTAGAAGAAAAGTTTGACTTCATAATAGCTTTGCTTTTTTTTCGGAAACAATTTTTGAATTCTTTGAGCTTCTCTAAGGAAACACAGTTATTTATACGATTTGGTTATTTGCCATATTACTTGAAATTTACCTGAATTGATTCTTTAATTAAAATTATCTTATTTTAAGTAGAAAAATATTTCGATTAGCTAAATGCGTAGAGTATTTAAAGTGCCTTATGAGGAATCTAGTCAGCTAATTTGGACTTTTAATTAAAGATAAAGAATCACTTGAGAGCTAGTTCTTTAATAAATTAATAAAAGGATCTCAAAAATTTTGACTTATTCAAAATAATTAATTTTAAATAAGAACATTGTAGATTTTTTGATGAGCGGTTTCCTCTTCCTTTTTAATAAGAAGCCGAAACTCTTTCAATATTTTGCACAAAGATTGAAATTAAAATTTGATTAAAACATCGCCCAAGTTTTTTAATAAAAAAGTTTATCATTTACGAAAGTGCAACTTCAGAATTATTAAATATTTTTATTAAAATTACACAAGTCTCTTACATCAAAATTAAAGAATATGCTTGTTAACTTAATTTCTCTATTTGTCTGCACAATTGAATGAAAAATAAAATTTGAATAAAAAGATAATGAGATATAGAGACTCAAAGATGATGAAAAATAAAAGAAGAAAAAACTCAAATTTTCTTCAAATTTTTGTTCTACAATTAGTCTAAGAATGGGATTCAAAATTTTTTTAAATAAACAGCATCGTTGAGTCATTTTATTTTACCTGCTTAAAGTTTTTCTTTCGGAATTTCTAAAATTTTTGAAAGGTACTCAAGGGAAATTTTCAAAAAATTATAAAATTTGTAAAAATTGAAAATATAAAGTCTTGAAAAATTAAATAAAACAATGTTATATCAAATATTTCAATCTTAAAAAAAAAAAGCTTATACGAATTGTTTAAGCTCGTTCAACATTTTATATTTATGAAAATTTTATATTTATGAAATCAAAGTCCAAGATTATTAAGAGTTCTAATTAGTAGAAGTAAAAATCCTGCGACTCATTTTGATTTAGCTCTTAGAGCTTTTGCAATAACGATAATTGTCCATTTTTTGCCGAGTTGTTTATAAGTCACAAGTCAAGTCCAAGTCCGGACTTTTTTTTCAAAAGTCCGTGTCAAAGTCTTTTATTTATTATTTTAAAGTAATGTAATGAAGTCCAATTATTTTTTTATTGCTTGAACATGATCGTGAGATTTTTTTTGCGTTCAATGAATCCGAAAACTTTATTGCTAAAATTACAAGAGAATTTTGAAATATGGCAAATCTTAATTCATTAGATAACCCATTAGTATATAAATTTTTTTAAGTTAAACTGAGATAAATAAATATAATCGGGAATCAATCATCAAAATCAAGGACAAATGATATTTCTTCCGTTCCAGGTAATCATTGTTGCAGAAAAATGATTTTTTCACCGTCCCACGTGGTTAATTATGGAAGCAAAGCGAGTGTTGGTTTTTTTTTTTAAATAAAAATTATTTTTTAAAAGTCCGGACTTTAAATTTTTCTAAATGACTTGGACTTTAAATTTAGGACTTTTAATAAATATAATTTGGGACTTTTAAACAACTCTGATTTTTTGTTCAATTTGGTGAAGAGAAGTAGCCCATTGAGAGTGTATGGACAAAGACTAATTGAAAAATTGTAAGTTTGTTCATACAAATTTATTCTTTATGGATACACTTTGAATGGGCTTTTGGGTTGAAAATTCATTCTTTTTCCTAAAAATATCAGTACATGAATATTCCAACTCATACCAAAAATAGCATTCAATATTTTTGGTGATTATGCGAGTTCAATTTAAATTTAGACAAACTAAAATGTAATTTCAAGCACAATGATCAATAAAATCTGCCAAATGCTCTATTTTGTAGAATTATTCGGCAAAATAAAACGATTCAGAAAACAACAAAAAATTACTAATCATGTGTTAAAAATTTAAAATTAAAATTATTTAATTTAACGATTTTAATATTTAATTCAATTGGAATTAAAATTTATAGTAGCGCTACGCCACGTGGATTTTACGTAAATTTACGTCAAATTAAGTGAATTTACGTAACTTTTACGTTAAATGATAAATAGGCTACCGTAATCAAGCTATCACATCTAGCTCAAAATTTGGATGTAAAATCCCTGTGTGGGGTGGTATCTCGTATAACGGAGCCACCGAATTTGCAATAAATTCATGTTCTTTAGCAAATTAAAATGAAATTTTTGATGATTGAAAAAAATTGAGAATGGTTAAATCACTTAAAGATTTTTTTAAAATACAGTGTTTAAAGTTAAACCGTATAATGGCTAAGATTACGTTATTTTACGTAATTTTACGTCATAAAATGTAAGGTTTCATAATATTACATCATTACTTGTATGTAAGAAAATGTAAGATAACAAAGTCTTACGAAATTTTACGTAAGATTACACCAGTTTAAGTTAATTTGGTCGGAAGCGCTTTCGGCCAAAAAAAGACAGATTTTAGAGGAAAAAATGGAAAATAAATAAAAATATTTAAATTTTTTAAAACAATTTTCGAAACAAAAACAATACACTTTATAACATTTTTTTATATCTTTTTACGTAAAATTTCCCAATTTAATGCAATACAAATCTTACATTTTCTTACATTCAAGTAATGATGTAATATTATGTAAGCTTACATTATTTGATGTAAAATAACGTAATCTTACCCAATATACAGTTTAACTTAAAACACTGTTAACTTAATACAAATTTGAAAAGAAATTTTAATAAAATCTGAGAAATTTAAATTTTTTACTTTTTTTTACAAAAATTTACCAAATTTTACCTAGTTAAAAAATGAATTTTTACGAAAATTTACAAAAATTTACATAAAATGACTTAGTTGAAAATTTTAGTTATAAAAGTGAGAAAATTTAAAATTTCATAAAAATCGTCTAAAATTTTGAATTTTCGACTTTTTTTGGCCGTTTTTCATTTTCCATCATTTTCCCGTCAAATTACGTAATTTCACGTAAATCTACGTAAAATGCACGTGGCGTAGCGCTATTGTAATTTAATTAAAATATTTTCAAAAAGTAAAGTGATCATCTATTACATCAAATCTAACTTATGGCTTTTCAGTTTTCCGAATAAAAAACTGAAGTTTTTCAAGCTTTATTCTTGAGTAAAAATTAGTTGCGCATCTAACATATTTTGTAATTATTTGAAACTTGCTACTTTAAAATTTACTGTACAAAAAAAAACACTCAATTTGAGCCTTTTTCTACCTGTTTTATTTGACAACAAATTCATCATCATTCGGATAGTGAACTGGTTGTTAAATGTGCATATTTAATATTCAAAATAACAATTTTTTTGTTATCATACTCAAAGCATACGATACAGTATGTGTTAAGTATCGTATTGATTCAAGGGTCTATTTAAGTCAAAGAATTTTTTGTATTATTTATTTGCAAAGCTCTCAGATGAAGCCCATAAATTACTTCAGTTCACTGGGAAACAACTAAAAAATTATTATTCAAACTATTTCAATTGAAAAATCTATTTTATAGCTATTTTTTTAAATTTTAAAAAAAAAAGGAAATTATATAATATGTAGAGCAAAAGTCTCAAATGTTAAAGCTCAAACAATTGTAAAAATTTTTATTTGAATTAATTTTATACTGCTTAAAAAAACCAGTCAAAATAATTATTTTTTTATTATTGTTATCTAAAATAGAAAATATTAAAATTTTGGTAAAATTTTGCTAATAGTTTTGTAACTTCACTTATTAGAAGCTTTGGCCAATGCAAAAATTAAAAAAGTTCATTCATTGAAAATATTTAAAATTTAAATCGAAAAATGGTTAAAAAAAATCAGATAAATTTTTTTATTTTTTTTATATTTTTAAATTCTTTTAAATTAGAACATCGAAATGCAAAAAAAACTATCAATTAATATTCGTCAGTCCATCAATTAGATGATTTTAAATTACATTAAGAAAAATTTTCTAAAAAATGACAAAATGATAAATTCTATGTATATTCTCTTAATAACTAAATCAATATTAAAATTATTCAATTTATTTTTCAAAATTAATTTTTTAACATTTTAATTTATTGGTCATTGAATTGATTGTTTGAAAAAAAATGTAAAAACAATTTTAATTTTCAAAATGAATCCCTTAATTGAATGACTGACATTAAAATGGTTCATTTTTTAATTAAATGAATTCATTAAGATATGGTGTTTGTAGAGAGAGATTAAAATTGAATTTAATATTGAATATTCGTGTCAGGTAAAGAAAGGCTTAATCTTGATAGATATAATAATTTTATGTAAAAAGAGAAAAATTCCGAAAGAATTAATTTTGTGTGAGTTTTAATTAGCATAATGAATATTCAAATTAAAAGTATAATTTCGAACTTATAAAAAAAGATTAAAAAAGATATACAAGATTAAATTACAAAATTGAAATTTTTACTTGATAATTTTCAATCATTTCCTATAAAATAATTAATGAATCTTGAACAAAATAAATTTATTTTAAATATTTTTCTAATAATCGAAATTAATTTTTAATCACAATTATTTTATTTTTAAGTTAGAAAATTTCATTATTAAACTTTCAACCTTAATTTTTTTCATTAATTTTTTAATAAAACTTTTTATTGATAAAAAAATCAAGATTAGACTTAATATAATTTGATGATTTAATCACAATTTAATCGTAAAATTGTTGAATTTTCAGATATTTTTAATATAGAATGAAAATTTAATATTTTCTTAGGTAAATTTGATTTTTCATTAATGATATTTAAATGTTAGGTATTAAATTGTGTCAATAAAAACCTTTCAATCACACAATATTAGTTTATTAAAATTTGGAATTTTTTTTCACTCTCCTAGTTATTGATTTTTAGCGGCTTTTTTTTATTTTAAAAGAATTGTGAAAACCAATGATCTAAAAGCCCTTTTTTTAAATAATAAATTTAAAAGTTAAAACACATTATTTTAATTACAATAATTTTTTAGTTATATAATCTTTAAGAGAATGACTATAAATTTAAAATTTTTAGCTAATCACTTAAATTTGGTTGATTTTTCAACATTTTTAAATTGATTAGGTTTTTTTAATTTAGTCTTTTAAAATTTACGACGATTCACGTTAAAAATTTTCCATTTTTAGATTTTAAGGGCAATACTTTATTTATTTTATGTTTTTTATTTTTATTCCCTAAACTTATGTGGATGAATTTTCTTAAATATTCTGTATTATTGTACAAAAAATCTAAAAATCTAAAAATAAAAAAGTTTAAATTATTTTCATTTTACCGTAAACTATAAAAGCAAAAAAACTATTATATACAAAATACATTAAAATTATTTAATTATGCGTTTTTTAAAAAAAAAAACATTTTTTTGAAATATTTTTAAGAAAAAATATCCACATTTCTCCAGCATTATATTGAAAATATGAATTTGAATTTTTTCATTAATAGTTTTTTTTTAAGCATTGAACATATCTCAAGAAAAATTCCTGTTTTTGTTGAATTGATCTAAGGTCCATATATGTTATTTTCCAAGTTTATTAATATTAGGTGAATTAATTTATAAATCAATTTAAGGATATTTTCTGAATACTTTTGTGATTAACAAAAATAACGGTAATTTTAGGATATTTTTAGAAAAACTAAAAATTTTTTAAATTTTTATTTTCAAGTGTTCTAAAAATATGAAAAAATTCAAATCATAAATTTTTTTCAATGCTAATAATAAAGACGATTTTCTAACCTCACAATAAAAGATGATTTAGCAGCATTATTAAGTCAAAGTCTGCTGTTAAGGTGCGAAATTTCTGCCAAATCCGCTACCATTTTCACGACTTTGTAACTACTATGTATATTGTACTATTTTGCATTCAATTAATTAAATTTAAACTTAAATAAAAAATTAATTAACAGATTTTTTTTATGCTCTTTTGTACTAAAAATACAAAACCAAATAAAATAATTTTTAAATTTAATCACAAAATTTTACTAAAAAAATTCGTTTATGAAAAAACTTCGGCGTAAAAATTAGTTGCGCTTCTAACGTAAATATTCAAAATATTATTAAATTTTGAATATTTAGCAAAATTCGCGATTTTTTTTATTAAGTTGTTTAAAAAAATATATCAAAAAAATTGTTAATTTGCAATTTTTTTTTTAAATCAGAGAAAAATAAATGAATTTTAAAAATTTATTCAAATTGCCATGAATTTTTTCTTTTAAATTCAACTTCTCGGCTTATTTGCTTTTAAAATGCAATCAGCTTAAATATCAAAAGTTTGTATTTTGTTTAAATTTATTTAAATTTTTTAAATTGATGTGATAATTAGATAATTTTTATTTTTGTTTGAATTATTTAATGATTTTTCAATATAAATGAAAAAAGTTTTTTAACAAAAAATTAATAAAATTATACGACAATAAAGTTAAAGTTTTCTGTGAAATTAAGAAAAATTTATGTTTTATTAATTTATATAGCGTATCATAAATATCGATATTTTACCTATAAGAAACGGTTTCAAAAGCTCTCATATTTTGAGTAAATGTATTTTATTTAATATTCCGTATTTTGGAATTTTTAAGTAAATTAAAAATTGAGTAAGAATTTTATATGAAAACTTCGGATTGATTCTTGCACTAATTAAACAATCATCAAATTTGTTTTCAATATAAAAATATAAAATTTTAATAAATAATTGTTTTTATTTAAAAAAATTTGAATAATTAAAAAATTATTTTTAAGTAAAAAATTAATATATTTATTATAACGATTTGATTTTCTGTTCTTTAGAAAATTCTATCGAAATTTGGTAATGAACTTAAAAAATATTTGAGTTGACTGTTAAATTCAGATTTACAAAATTTGGTTTAATGATACGTAAAAAAATTAAAGCGGTAGTAGTTTGTTGTTACAGCCAAGTGTTCTTGAAAAAAACGGAAGGACATCTAATCTGCTGAGAAATTATTAGCCTGCTTTTTATAATAGAGGATATAAAAATAATTATTTTGAATTGAGAATAAAAATCAATTGTTTTTCATAATAAAAAAAAATCTTTGTTTTTAAAGTATTTTTGCATTTTTGCATCTTAATTAAGTTGATTTTCAATTTTTAAAACTCATTTCATTTTTTAATGATTTTTCTATATGGAAAAATATATTAATAATATTTATTATTTATGAAATCGATTACCTTCTTTGTTTCAGTAGTTCCATTAATTATCCAACTTCTGATCAAATGACAGGCTCTGGACACAATTAATTCTTATTACCAAAATACTTTAAAGATTTTATTATTTGAATGAAATCTTCTGACAAAAACTAATTATAAAATTTTTTGTTTCTCATGTCCAGATTTTTCAAATCTTAACCTTCACAAAATCAATTCGTTCCATATTTTTTTATAATGTTGGGATCCGTATAAGCGGACACTTAACCGGCCAAAATTTTCAGAAACCGTGACGGTGTCCGCATTAGCCGGACAATCTTTAAGCGGGCGGTCATTTGGCCAGTCAGCTAGGCGGTCAAATTTTTGGACCGCCAAAATAAACGGTCTAAAATATACGGGCAGCTAAAATATTCAAAATTTTTTTTTTTAAAATTTGAAAAAAAAAAATCTTAAAAAAAAAACTTTTTAAAATAAATAAAGAAAATTGTTTTTATTTTTTTATCAATTTAATTATTTCGAAAAAATTTCAATTTAAGTAGCTAACTGCCAAAAATTTGGCCGTATTTTTGACCGCTTTTTTTTGTTGACCGCCCGTATCTTTAGCCGCCGATATATTTTAGATCGTTTATTTTGGCGGTCCAAAATTTAGACCGCCTAGCTGACCCGCCAAATGACCGCATAAAACCGTTCGCCAAATGGACCGGTTTGGTCTGACCGCATCCAAAAATACTTTTTTATAATAAAATTAAAATATATAAAGTCTCTTTTGAAAAATGAAAGAGTGCTGAATATACTGAGAAAGGTAGATAAATTCTAAAGGAGAAAAATCTTAGTCAAGTCTTGACATGAAGAAAACTTTTAGTCTACTTTTAAATTTAATTACCATAAGGATCCAATCTTTCTTCACATATACCATTCAGTAAATTTTACTTATTTTATTTTCTCTTAATTAAAGAATTTTAGAATAAAAAAATCAAAATTTTTTATTTTTTTAAGTGACATTCATTATTACTTATAAACTTGTGACCACAGTCCTTTACAATAAAGTCTGCCAAAAGGCAACCAATTTTAGTCTTTCTTTAATAGTAAAAAATTTCTTTTGATAATCCTCATATCTTTTGAAAGAATTATTAAGATAAATAAGTCTTTTTTTAATTTTTTAGATTTTATATTTCTCTTTAAATATGTAATTACTCAGTAAAACTACTTTAATTTTTCTTAAAAAAATTTTGTATTACAAAACCACGAAATAATGCCAAGTGCTTCTAGCGTTAAAAATGTAGTAGCATAAAATTTATCAGCTATTTTTTTTAATAATTGTAATTTCAACATTGTTTTAATTAAATTGTCTATAATTAGACACGAATTTTTAACAAATTCTAATATAGAAATAAAATTTATTAAAAAACTAATGCAATTAAATTAAAAATTGTATTCGTAACATTATATTTTATCATGATTATTATTAATTTTAATTTTGTTTTGAATAATTGATCTAATCGAATTTCTATGTAGGTAGCAAACTTTTATCAAAATTTCTGAATATATCAAAGAGTATTTTATTGTATTTGGCATGGAAGAAAAAGAAATTTTTTTCGGTTCATATAATTTAATTTTTCTTAATATCAATCGAAAAATTTAAATTTTTCGTTTTTTAAGATTTAAAAAAAATCTAAATTCCATCTGAATCTTTTGATGCCAGTAAATAAATTTGATTAAATAATAATATAAAATAATATTCAAAATTTTTCTAAATTACTTTTTGCTTAAAAACAAAATCATGTTTTTCTAAATCGTTTTTATTTATTTATTTGGATGACTAATTAAAAAAAATTTGTTTTTTTTTTCAAGAAAGAGAATATATTTCGCGATTATCTTTGAGAATGAGTAATCGTTTACACAAGTACTGATAGTTTTAAATCAATTAAAACATTTTAGTCGTTCACTTAAAACCCACTTGAAAGTTTCTAAACGCTTTTTTGTTTAATCTCAATTATATCTTTTCATAATCATCTTCAAAAAATATCCAAAAGTATCTAATTTTTTACTCATTATTTTTTAACAAAATTTTTATTTTTTATTTTTCAATCATTAGACTAATTGACATCCTAGATATTTGTAGGTGCCAGACTTTTTTCTTAAAAGTTCAATCAGATTTTCAATAATTATTTATTGATTTATTTTTAAATAATTCAGGTTGACATTTGATAAAATAATGAAAGGTTTCTCAAATAATTTCTTATGAATGTAACTAAAGACTAATTTAAACTAATTTGAAATTCAAAGCTCAATGAAAATATAACTTAATTAACAGTAATTTTTTAGTATCTGTCTCATTATTAATGATAAAAATTAATAATCATATTTTCTCATTCAATTCTTAATTCTAAAATTTGAAAGAAAGAGAATGTGATTGCTCGTTGAATAACTAAAGAATTTTCTTTTAATTAACATGAAATGACAATTATTATAAATCGTATTAAGTCTTTTTATCTTATAAAATTAATTCCTTGTCTCATTTGGAATCGAAGCAATGAAATAATTTTAAATCTTGAATTTATAGTCAAAAAAATGGAATGAAAACAGCTACAACATCCGAAAAATTGTTGAAATATTTGTTCAGCTGTGATCTTTTGTTCGGCGCTTGATTTTTTTCAATTAGGATTTTTTTTATTAAAGTATTAGATCAAAAATCAATACCAGAAATTCAAAGTAAAATCAAAGCAAAAATTATCAGGAAATCGAATCTAAGGGTTAAAATGCTTTTTATCAAAATGGCTTTACTTTCTAGGCTTAATTATTTTCCTGAATCAACAGCTTCTTATTTTTTTAGATTTCAAAATTTTAAAACATTTTCGATTTAGATAAAATGATCAAATTATTTTACACTTTTTTTTTTCTATTGAACATTGCACTATCGTGTTCTGAAGTATTCAGCTTTACCATTCAGAATACTGCGGTAAGACTTAATTTTTAGTGTTAAAAAAAATCTTTGTTAAATTTAATAATTAAAAAAATCGAAAATTGTTAGAATTTATTCATTTTTTTCTAAAGGAAAAATCGGATGGTGATTTAGAATTATTGAACTCGCCTGAATCGAGTTTAGAAACTGAACGAACAAAGCAAGATCAATTAAGTAGATTATTTGAATTGTTAGAAATGATAAAAAATCATCCACCAAACAAAAACTTCAACCATTTTGACTACAAAAATTTGGACAGAAATAGTGCAGATGAAGATTTAGATGGAAATTATTTGAGCAGAGATCGACGACGCTTGTCAGTATTTAAAAATATTTATCAAAGGTGTCGCATTCAAAAACGCAAAGAAAAAACTCTGTGTCTGTACTTGGCCAATTTGTACCAAAACTTGAAGGGTTTTCATGGTCTATGACTTTAAATAAGCAAGTTCAAACCATCAAAAATTTATATTCTGTATTTTTTGGTCTTAATAATTTTTTAGAAAAAATAAAATTTAACTTTTTGATAATTTTTTTCATCATGCTTTAAATCTCGATGCGAACAAAGAGGATTTTGATTTAAATTCTCTTAAGCTTTTGATTTCATCAAGTGTTCGGCTCTCTAAGAAAGCACATGAAACTTAGTACATGTTTTTGTAAAAATACTAAGAATCAAGTATTTATAAGGCTCAAAAATTAGACAATATTTGTATTCAATTTTTTTGTTCAATATACTTCACTAGAAATTTAAGCTTAGAAAAATGAAATTCTTAGTCGCCATTGTCGCTTTGATAGCTTGTGTTTCGGCTCAAAATTCTCGAACGAAATGTACCTATACAGCCGAAACATTGTCTCTAGTCTGCAAAAGGTACTGTTTAAGAAATATTTTGGAATAGTAGTTAACTTTTCTTTTTAGCCCGGGTGGTGATGTTGGATGTGAAGCTATGGCCGAGTTTCCACTAAACTTTAAAATAGTTGGATTAGGCTTTGATTCAAAATCAGCCGATCCACAAGCTGTTCGCCTTTTCGGATTTAAGGAAGGCCAAACTGCATGGACTCATCATACCCTCAATGGCAATCAAATGACAATGTCAACCACTGCTACCAGCGGAATTAGAATCAGAAATCAAGAATGCCTTGACAAATTGATGCTCTTGTTCAGAGCTTCAAGTCCGTCATTGGATGTTCCAGTCGACAATGCTGGAGTCAGAGAAAAATTATCTTTGTTTGGTGAAGTATTTATGTTTGAAAACAGATTGAGCAGAAAAAGTCTATTGTAAACAGATTCAATTTTTATCGAGTCACCTAGTCAAATTTTTAAAAATTGTATAAATTTTGAAATTTTGTATAAAGACATTTTTTAATAGGAAAATTTTTATCATAAATTAATAAACTCCAATTAAATTAAGCAACTAAAACCAAAAAATAAGATTTTTTTTTAATTAATTGTGATTAATAAATTTTATTCAAAACATGTAATTATTTTTTAATAAATCTCAATCAAAAATTTGAGCTAATGAGATTTGCAATCTCAAAATTAATTCTATCGAATCTTTAATTAAAATAAAAAGAATTTAATTAGTTTTCTTTTAGCTTCAAAGCTTAAGAATAAAATTTTTGATGCTGGTTAACTTCAGAAATTCTGTTTCTTTTTTAATTTAAACAATCAAATCGTGCAATATAAAATATTAAAAAAAAATCAAATATTGAAAAATTTAAATGAGAATGATGAATAAAAGTTTTTAATTTACTCTTGCTAAAAAATCAAGTAATAAGGTCCAACTAATTTATTTTATTATAAATTAAAATTTGATAAAGGATGATAATGATAGAACGCAATAAAATGATTTGGTCTATCTTATACTCGGCGATGCAAAAGGTTTGAGAAGGATTCTAGGAATTGAATGAATGTTATTTAAGATTTTTAATGCTATGACCTGTCAATCGAAATTTTTAAAAAGACTTAGATGTAAACCAACTTTTAAATAGCATTCTAGGAAATGAATTTTTCTCCAAATTCTAATTACAAATAAAAAAAGCACTCGAGACTTTCAAAAATGGCTAAAATTAATAATTATATTGAATTAAAATTTTGAAAAATATTTTATTTATAATTTTTAATTAATTGTCTTTGCCTCAAGTGTGTTAATAAAATTAAATAGGGTTATGTCCCTTATCTAACCTAGCCCATAAAAAGGGAGGCGCTCATCTCGTTTTCCAGTACTTTTTGAGCTTCGGCTCCGATCTGATCTACATCAAGTTGATCAATTTTTAAAAAATTGCGGTGCAAATGATCAATTTCGATCTTAAAGACTTCACAGCATATTTTCCAGACAAAATCATAAAACAGAAAATTGTTTCCGCAAAGTCTAATTAAAAATACAGTTTGTTTTTTATATTTTTTATTATGACAGCTTCCTTTAGCATATTTTCTAGAGCTGTAGTTTCTCAAAAAAATGCACTAGAAAAATTTATAGGATGAGAAAATAATTAGATTAATTTTTTAATTATATTTAAAAAAATTTAAAGCGTTGGTGGACCAATTTTTTTAATTTCACAATAAAATTTAATCTAAAATCCTAAATCAATTAGAATAACAAAATTTTTGTCGATCTTAAAGACAAATTGATGTAAATGATCAAGTTTTAATGATCAGATCAAAGTTAGCTAATTTAAAAAGGTTTTTAACATTTTTTAAAAATAAATATAATAAAATGAAAAAAGCATTCAATGGTGAACAAGAGTGCGAAACTAATGAATGGGCACATATGCATACTACTATGATACTCGGTATTAGTCTAACAAAATAAGCTTTGCAATCATTTAGATTAATAAATAAATAATCACTTCAAAAATTTTATTTTACAATCAAAGATATTTTGGAAAGCTTTCTATATTAAAAAATTAATTTTGTTATTTCAAAGTATGTCTATAGAAAGCTAATGATTACAAAATATCATTTTTGCTTGCAATAATTGCTTGAATTATCGATCACCCTTTAAAATACCAAGGTTTACGGAGTTAATTTTATTATTTGAGTTTTAGTACGAAACATAAAATTATAAAATTTATTCATTAGTTTTAAAATTTATTCATTAAATTTTAACTAAAAATCTACATTTAAATTAATCTTTAAAAATATATTTATTCAGCCAAAGAGACTAATTTATGAGATTTCTTAACATTTTGACCAACTGAGCAATTTACCGATTTAACAACACCATCTCGATTTGTTCTGATCACATATTCCATTTTCATAGCTATCATTACCACCAAAGGATCACCTTTTTTTACCACATCACCAGCTTTAACATTGATTTTGTCTACAACTCCTGGCATTGGTGCAATTGAATCATTGGAGTCGCCATCTCCAAGTGACAAATTTTGTTCTTTTTGATACTTTCTGTCATCAAGCTTAAATTCATACAATTTATCATTAGCAAACAAGCTAAATATTCCCGTTTCTTGATCTCTCGAATAGGATAACTTAATTCGATGACCGTCAATTTCACATTGGTAAAGTCTAGCTTGTTTGTCCAATACATTCAAATTTACGACATGATTTAGCCCATTTATACCAAGTTCAAAATTATTCTCATTCAAATATTTCACATTAACTTTAACACTGGTTTTAGACTCGTTACTAAATACCAAATCGAATTGTTTTTCAGTAAAATTGTTAGTCCAAAAATTTGGTACTACGGAACCGACTAAGTTATTGCCTAAAAAAATTTTTTAATTTAATTCTTTTTTCCTTTTATCGTTTGTACTTGAATATTTTATAGATAATTCAGCTTCGTAATTAATGATAGTGCTAAGAGCACAGCAAACAATCTCGTTGTCAATATTTGGTTGTTTTGCTGTTTTAAACAGCTCATCCTTGTGCATTGGTATAAAATCAGTGTGAACATTTCCATCAATGAATTCCTTATGATCACAAAGGCTTATAATAAATGGAATATTTGTAGTCAAACCGGAAATCTAAATAAAATTTGTCGAAAAAAAAATAACAAATTATTTGTTATAAAGAAAAAAAATTTTAAACAGACTTTGTAATTTGCCAGGGCGTATCTAAATTTTTGTAATGCTGATTTTCGATCATCTGACCAAACAACCAATTTGGCAATTAATGGGTCATAATGAACAGAAACTTCATCACCCTCTTCGACACCGGTTTCGACTCGAATGTTTTTATCTGTTACCAAAGGTGCTTGTAAATACTTAAGCTTGCCAGCACCGGGCATAAAATTGTTGTTAGGATCTTCAGCATAAATACGCGCTTCAAAAGCATGGCCTTTTAGCGGAATTTCGTCCTGTTTTAGAGGTAAGCGCTCGCCACGAGCTACTCGAATTTGCCACTCGACCAAATCTGTGTTTGTTACCATTTCTGTGATCGGATGCTCTACTTGTAGTCGAGTGTTCATTTCCATAAAATAAAAATTTTGATTTGGATCCATTATAAACTCCACGGTTCCAGCACCGACATAATTCACTGCTCTGGCCGCCTTGACTGCGGCTTCTCCAATTCTTCGACGTGTTTCTTCTGTCAAACCAGGCTTTGAACCAAAAATTATCTAAGAAAACAATCAAAAATTTCTTTTAAAATTACAGCTGGGGTCTCTTCAATGATTTTTTGGTGTCTTCGTTGCACACTACAGTCTCTTTCGTAAAGATACACATAGTTTGAATGATGGTCTCCAAAAATTTGCACCTCAACATGCCTAAAATAATTTTTTGCTCAAAATAGATATTTAAAATATAAATGAGCTACCTTGGCTTTTCGACGAATTTTTCAACCAACATTTCGTCATTGTTAAAGGCCTTGAGAGCCTCTGTTTTGGCCGATTGAAGCTGGTATATAAACTCTTCACGGTTGAAAGCAATTCTCATTCCTTTACCACCACCACCTCGCACTGCTTTGATCATAACTGGATAACCAATTTTTTCAGCTTCTTGTAAAAGCCGCTCTTCATTCTGATCCTCGCCGTGATAGCCCTCGATTATGGGTACCCTAGCAGCGCTCATTATATGTTTGCTGGTGCTTTTTATACCCATGTCTCTTCATTTTTTAAATCAAAAATTTAAAATCATTTATAAAGTAAGAAAATGTTATTGCTTTAAAATACCTAATGGCTTTCCATGGTGGTCCTATGAAGACGAGATCATTTTTGCTACAAAGCTGACTAAATTCATAACTCTCGGACAGAAATCCGTATCCAGGATGAATCTAAAATGAATAGAATGGTCAGATTTTATTGCAATGTAGACCCCTATTGATTACAGCTTGACAGCTTGTTTTTTTAGCCGACTCAATAATTTTTTCCTTTATCAGGTAACTTTGCTGAGCTGGTGGTTTACCAATGTAGATGGCTTCATCAGCCATTTTTACATGCAAAGAATCTCTATCTGCATCGCTAAAGACTGAGACACATTTGATACCGAGGCGATTGGCGGTACGGATTATTCGGCACGCTATTTCGCCCCGATTTGCGATCAAAATTTTGCTTAGAGTCATTTGATTCTAAAGCAAAAATTATTCTACTTCAATTAGGTAATATTTTCTACACACCCTAAACAACATGACTTTTTCTTGTTTCCATAATTTTAAATTTTTAGCTGAGATTTCTTGCCTAATTATTTGCAATTGATTTATATGCAATTTAAAAGTCTGATTATTTAAAATTTTCATCAGTTAATTAAATATTAAATTTAGACATCAATTAAGTTCATCAAAAAAAATTATTTATTTATTTATTAGTATTCATTTGAAAATTTATTCCCAAGAAGGAGAAGTTTAATTTTACAGTTACTCAAATGATTAAAAAAAAACATAATGGATAAGCTGAGCAAGAAAAGTTACATTATATCATTCTGCTTCGAATGATTTAGTTAGCTCCAAAATGAGATAAAAAATCTTTTATCACCTATGATAGAAGGACATAAGTTAAGTAAATCTTTCAGACCATTTTTAATACAGTGCTTTTATAAAAGGTGCAAAATGGGCTAAATTACATAATTTTACACGACTTTACGTAATTTTAATATTAGTCGGTAAAGTAATTTTTAAAAAATCCCGTAAGCTAACATTAAAATAGCTCCTAAATGCTTACAGTCAAAAAAATGAGGTTTTTGTTAAGAAAAATTTAAAATTGGCTTATTTTTCAAAATATTTAATTAATTTTATTATGAAAATCTAGAAAAAATTTTTACTTAATTTCACCTAAAATAATACAATTCTTGGTAAAATTTTGTAATGAAAATATTTTATCATCGAATAATTTAAAAATGAAAAAAGTAAAATTTAAAAAATCTCAAAAAAACTTATAATCAAAAAATTTTTTAGCGAAAAATTTTATTAACACAATAATAAAGCTTTAAATCTTTAAAATCATAATTTATTCGTGATTGCTGACCTCAAAGATACTGCTGTTCGTCTTTCTACAGCCCTTGAGGTATCCATTAAAAGGCTCTGGTTAATTTTCCAGTCTTTGTACTTATGTTAACTTTACTTAGTAGTAGTAGTATTTATGACTGCAGCATGATTAATCACGCAGAGCCTATCAGCCATGTGACTGACGCCCTGTTGCAGTTTCCAACGTGTTTGTCTAGGTTGTTTTGGTATGAGCTGACAGATTGAGATTCTGTTATTTCGTTAGGGAGCGCATCCCAAATGTTTGCAATCCTGCTGTTAAAGAATTCATTCCTCTCTCCAAAAATGTTGATAAGCCTAATCTTTCGCATCTTGTATTGTAATGAAGATGTCTGATCTCGTGTGAGACTTTTGTTGCTCTATGCTGGACTTTCTCTAGAGTTATAATGTCTGATTTGGTGTAAGGTGACCAGGCTGAGATGGCGAATTCGATTTAAAGATTTGAAGAAATTCTCCAAAATTGTTTTGTCTTGGTCAAATGACATAAGTCTTGATCCGTTAATCCTTGAGCTAATAGAAAGATCATGAGAGATTTGAGATGCCAAGTAGTATTTTAAAGTCCTAATAAATGAGTATTTTTATAGTAAATAAAGTTTTTCAAAATCAGAGATTTTTAGACTTTTTAGAATATTTGACATATGGCACCTACTTTTTAGCCCTTTCATTTGTCTTAAAAAAATTTTTTGTACAATGTTAAGATACTGTTTTGTTTTGGAATTTAGTGTAATGGTACCCCGACCATAGGTAAATTGAAATTTATCGGATTTATTCAATTGAATATTACCTGAATAAAATTCACTCTTTAAAAATTATTTCCAAATTTAATTATTGTAAATTTATTAGGATTAAAATTAGTTTTTCATTTAATTCCGTATTCAGCACAAATATTGAGCAGTTCTTGGAGGTTTGAATGTACAGGACTTAATAGGGGTATATCATATGCGTAAACAATTATGCAGACGTTATGTCTATTGAAAAGAGCACCTATATTTTTTGAAAAACACTCGTCGATTAAGTCATTGATTAGTATATTAAATAAACAGGGTGAGATTATACCTCCTCATTTAACCCCATAATTAATTTTAAATTTTTATTATGACAAATGAGGAGCAATAATATTTTTTTTAATTATATCCAATAGTTAATAACCATTTATGATATTAATTTATAGAAAAGACCGTCCCTGTAGACTTTATTAAAGGCTTTTCAGCATCTTGCAAGACAACTTTACAACCTGATTTTTTTTTATGTTTTTAAAAAAGTTTCAATTGATACAAAAATTAAATGATTAGATGATGTTTTCTTATTAAAGCTATAGTCGTTTTTGTTGGCCTTAAATAGTCCTCGAGAGCTTAACAAAATTATTTTTCAAATATTTGAGATAAACAGTTAGAAATAGCTATTAATTTAAAAATTATTTTGAATTTATTTATGAAATAATTCCCGATTTTTCAAGTTAAAAAAAATATGATTAAAATTAGGTAGATTTCAAATTATTTGTGCATTAATAACCTTTGAGTTTATAAATTGAAAAAAATTAACTAATAGTGGATTATTTTGGACATCCGGAACTAACAGACTGATCCCAACTTAGAAATTAAAAAAGTTCAATATATTCAGGACATTCAGATTGTAAAACAATAAGTTACAAAAATAGAAATAAGTTTAAAGTTTAATTAAAAAAATTAGAAAAATGAAATTAAAGCATAAAACTTATTATGTAAAAACTGAATAACCGCACTAAAATTACCAATGATTTAATTAATCAAAGAGTTTTGATGATTTGATGAATTGTTGATTATTAAAATGAAATAAAAAAAAATTAAAATATTTTAAAGTTTTAAAATTTTTTTTTTTTTAAAGTTTATTTATTTTATGGTATATGACTTTGAAGTAAGGCTATTTGTAAAACTAGAAAAATAAATTATTATTATTTATTTGTTTTTCTGTTTGAGAATAAGCTCCTTCAGATAAAAAATAAAATAAAATAAAAAAATTAAAACAGTTTAAGAATATTTTAAATTTGAAGTTAGTTATTTTTCATTTATTAATGAAAGGATGAGAGACAAAAATAATAATTAAAGAACATAAATGAAAAAAAATAACATGAGAATCAGAAAAAAAAAACAAAAAACTTAGATCTAAGATCTAAGAGTCAAAACATTTTTGTATAATTAGGTAGCAGCTACATAGAGGAGTGGGATTCGTAATAAATCTAGAATCGAAGCCTCTTTGATACTCCGAAACAAGTCTATTAGTCAATGGAACTGAATAATCAAGAGCATTACGGAGGTAATTTTCTAAGAGATTTCTTAATCTGTGGTCAATTTTACTAAAATTTAATTTATTTTCTGCTTCATAGAATAATGATTCAGAGGAGGTTCTGAGAGGAAGTTTTAGAATGCATCTAACAGCAGTATTTTGAATAACTTGTACATTTTGTAAACCTGGTTCGGAGAATGAGTTAAGACATGGAAAATTATAATCCAGAATTGAGCCTATAAGTTCCTTGTAAAGACTAGCTAGTGTATTATGATTGAGCTTCCAATTTTTTGAAGACAACATTTTTATTATTTTGAGTCTATTCATGCATTTAGTCTTTACTTCTTATATTTGTTTATCAAAGCAGAGACTTTCATCAAAGTGCAGACCAAGAAATTTATTAGTTTTAAAAAAGGGAATAGTTTTGTTGAATAACCAAAACCTAAAGGTATTATCAAATTATCAAATTTTTTGTTTAAATTGTGTGGCTACATTTATTTGGGCAAATTTTCATCTTCCATTTGCAAAGCCATGGTTCTATTTCTTTTAAAAAGTTATTTATTTCTCTTTAAATTCTTCCTGTCTTTTTAAATATTAAGAAAGTAATAAGATCATCAGCCAAAAGGAGTGAGTATTATCTGTTCGAAAGATCAACTTTGAGAACATCATTAATATATATGCTAAAGAGTGAGGGGCTTATTACTGAGCCTTGTGAAACGCCTGTCCTAATTGGAAATGAATTTGATGTGAAGTCATTAATTTTAACCTTGAAAGATCTGTGAGACAAGAATGATCAAATCCAGAGGGTAAGATAGTCAGGTACTTGAGCTTTAATTAATTTATAGAAGAGACCTTCATGCCAAACCTTATCAAATGCCTTGGAAATATCAAAAATAGACCGCACACCTTTTTAGATCTGCAAAAAGACTCAGATATTTTTTGAATCAAAAAGATAAGATTGTCTGCAGTTTCCTTAGTCGTCTAAAGCCAGATTGTTCATTTGCTAATATTTTATTATTTTCAAAATATGAATAAAGTCTGTTGTAAGCTCTTCTAAATGATACAGAAATTCTCGAATGAAAGGCAATTGAAGTTGATGATCAATAGGAATGAAATTGATTTAATAGTGAATTTTTTATTTTTGAGCTTAAGTATTTCATTTTACAAATTTACTATTTATATATCTATAAAAAATAATATTAGAATTTTAGTATGGCTTAATACGATTCTATTAGGATTTTTTTTAGTTTGAATGACTTCTTAACTCCAAAATATTCGACACCCTTTTCTTTATTTATGGTATTTATCTTTATATAACTATTGCTTGAGTGCTTTGAGTATTCATTCTTTTAACAAAACTACTATCAAAAAAGGTTTTTATATGAAAAGATTTTTTTTAATCAAAAAAGTTGTTTATTTAGAAAAAGCAAGTAATTTTTTATTTAGTAAAGTAAAATCTGAAGGAGCTCTAACTTGATATAGTATCCAGAGAAAAATTTTTTGGAATCCATGCGTAAATACACTAGAAGATGCCGAAAAAAAATTTAATCTGTAATAAAAGTACTTATCTGTGTTTTTTAAATTAAATTGTTGAATTTAAAAAAAAAAAAAATTTTATTATATCAGAGATGAATTCATTATTTTGTATCGATTTTATTATTTATATTTATTTTTATTGAGTGAATTACATTAGTTTACTATGAATATTTTTTAATTCAATTTGTGATAAATTTTATAAAATTTATGATTTAAAAATATTAAGAGCCACAATTATATTTAAAAATTTTTATAATTTCTATATTTGAACTAGCAATTTAATATTCTTTTTAAAAAACAGAAAGACAGAATATAGCCATGACAAAATAAAGACACGACAAATTCTAGAGAAAAAAATATATTAAAGACTATATTTAGAAAAAAATATTGAAAATTTAAACCAAAAAAAGACAAACATGAGACTAATTTGAGAATTTTACTATTAGTGACAGATTATAAAAGTGAGAATATTGAAGCATTTTTAGGAGGTTTAGGTAATAATTTACTTATTGATGAAGAAAAAAATTGAAAAAAAATTAATTAGACTATTTATTCATTTGTATAATTTTGAATTCGATATTTTTTCTTTCTATATTTTTTTTCTTCATTATTTTTTTCAAGTGAATTCGGTAATTTTTGCTTTCAGGTAAATTCTATATCATCCAATAAAAATTTTTTTTATATTTTGTCTTTCTAAATTATTTCATACTGCCAGATAAATGATTATTTATAAGTAATAACTTTCTTTCAGATCTTTTAATAAAATCACGCTATGCAAGTATTTTGATAAATAAATTTTGACTAAAATAATTACTAATTGATTATTATTTAGTAAATTTAAACATGATATCACAAATATTTTGATCAATTTTTCAGCTTTGAAAGATAGTAGAACCATAAATTCGACTAAAAATAAAACAAGGTAACAAATAAATTCATTGATTGCACTTTGTTGCGGATGGAAATTCATTATTTTGCTTAAATTATATCAGTTGGTAACCGAATCCATGTAATGTTTACACCTTTTTTTTTAGCTTATATAATTGAATTATTCGACTATTTTGTGATGTTCCTTACTATTTAATCGACTCATTAATTTGTATTCCGGCATTCAAGGTGTCAAGAGACTTTTTTTTTAAATGAGATCACTTTTTTTCTTTCAGCTTTGACAGATCCAGCTTTTTAAGTATCTAGTCATGTTTTTTATGATTTTTATGATGAATTTCTAAAGCTTTTGCTTTAGAAATTAAAAATATAATTAATTAAAATTAAATTTCAATATAAAATTAAAATTAAATAAAATTCAAAGTATACTTATTAAGAAAATATTTTCATTTTTTTAAAAGATCCGATGGCTCTAAAATATACTCCTTTAAAATAAAAAAATAAAAGTTTTATTGAGTTTTCAACTTTATAAAACTGATTACTTAAAAATTTTAATTAAAAATTTCTCATTTCTTGATTGAAATTGACTAATTTCTGTAATTTTTTAATTCAAAGTCTAAATGCTTATATCTTTAAATAGAAAAACTAAGTTGAAAAATTATTAATTTTATTAAATAAGGCCCAGTAAAAAATCATAAATTAGCTTTTAATGTTTAATTCAAAAGTTTATAAAACATTGAAAATACATAGACAAATTAAATTGTTTATTTAAAGGTAAGTTAAATTTGAGCTTAGCTAAAATTTTAAACACAAGCATTTGAAATATTACTTTTTTTAATATAAAATGTATAATTCGTATAATATATTTTTTTTAAATATTCAGCGTCATATTTTATGAAAAGCACTATTGGAATCACTAGAAAAAGAAAAAAGCTTATTTAAATGACAATTTTGTTTGAATAAGCAAGTTTAATTAGACACGAACAAACTCTGATATAAATTATAAAACATTTTGTTTTATTTAAATTAGATTTTTTAAAATTTTCACTAATGAGTTCAGAAAATTTAACATCAGACCAACTTGGTGATTCAAAACCAAAAAAACGAACTCATTTTAAGATAGGTTCTAGAAAGAGCAAGCTGGCGATGGTACAATCTGAATAGTATTTTTTTTTATTAATTTATAAATTTTTTAAATTTATTGAAATTTTTCCAAAGCATCAAATCACGGATGGAACAAATGTACCCCGATTTTACCTTTGAAATAGTTAATTTTGACACCAAAGGAGACAAAATTCTGAATATAGCTCTTCCAAAAATAGGTGACAAAGGACTATTTACCAAGGAGTTAGAGGACGCATTGCTGAGCAATCGCATAGACTTTGTTGTTCATTCTTTGAAAGACATGCCCTGTCAAACCTTGCCGGACAACTTGATTATTTCCGGAGTTCCGGAACGAGAAGATCCCAGTGATTCTCTGGTAATAGCAAAGCGGTGGACTGAGAGCAAAAAAACTCTGGATGATTTTGAAGAGAATAGCATAATTGGCACCAGCTCATTGCGAAGAATATCTCAGCTAAAAGAAAAATACCCCAAGCTTAAATTTGAGACAATACGTGGCAACCTACAGACTCGACTAAGCAAAATGGACGATGAGAAAAAATTTGATGCCATAATACTCGCAACAGCAGGCCTAAAACGAATGAAATACGATGACAGAATTTCTCAGATACTGCCACCTGAAATTTGTTTACACGCAGTCAGTCAAGGCGCTCTTGGTGTTGAATCTCGACGAAATGATATTGAAGTAATTCGCATGCTCAACAGGCTAAATGATGAGGAAACCCTGCTTCGATGCATTGCAGAGCGAACTTTCTTGGCCAAGCTAGAGGGTGGATGCAGTGCCCCGATTGGTATCAATTCTAGTATCATCAAAAACTCCATCATTCTAGAAGGAGCTGTTTTTAACCTAGAAGGAACCAGAAGAATTCAAGATAGATTCGAGATGAATTTCAAAGATTTGCCAAGCGATTGCCCACTATTGACCATTAGGAACGAACAATCTGATTTAAATAACACAAAAATTGCTGAAAGTCCTAAACGGGACTTGGAAGAATCACAAGATAATGACCATAGTCCAAAGCGTGCTAAATTAGACCAAAATGAAGAAACGCCTTTAGAACCGACCGTAAAACATTTTTGTTTTTTAACAGATTTGAATATAGATGAGAATAAAATGCTAAAAGCTGAATTATGTGGTTTACACTTGGCTCAAAAACTAAAGGATCAAGGCGCTGATTTGTTAATTAATGAGATAAAAATACAAGTTCATGGAAGTCTTTAATAAATAAAAAGTGCTCTTTTTTAACTATATTAAATCGTTATTATGTGTCGAATCAAAATTTAAATTTGTTATATTTTTTCCAATCGGAAAGATTTTAGATAATGAAAATTATTTTTAAGCTATTATTATGATTTAAAATTAACCTGAATTCAAATATTGTACTTATTTAAGTAACCAAAATTTCAATAGATTAAATTACTTAATCGAATTAAAACCAAAAGAAAGAAAGAAAATAATTTTTTTAGAACAACTGACAAGTTTATTTCAAATTAAAATATAAAATATTTTTTATTTCAAAAATTTTCTTAGATAATTGCGTTTATTATTTGCCATATTTTTTTAATTATTGTTTTGAATAAAAAGTTTAATTAATTGTTCTTTTTTTATATGCCAAAAAATTGTCATTTTATTAGAAAATTTTATTGTTTAAAAGTTAAAGTCTTCGGTTAAGAAAATAACTAACGAATTAATTGACACCCTCGTTAAAAAGAAACTGGATGACTTTGAGCTGGCTAAAAAGCATGAAACAATGACTTAAATTTTTTTTAATTGAAAGCATTTAATGCAACCAATTTTCAAATGAAGATTCAATTTTATATTTTTATATTAATTTTATATTTTTGTTTCAGCTATCATTGAAAGGCCTTCAAGTTTTGATCTACTTTTTGTTACTAAAGTTATTTTTGTTAAAATAATTGTTTAAAATTCAATACAAATAGAATTTAACGATCAAAAATCTTACAATAACAGGCTAGTCCCCATGTCAAGAATGACCGATGAAAAATTCGTTTATTTGATTTTGAAAAAGAAAATTTATTTCATTTTTATTAAATAATTTAAAAAAGTAAAAATCGCTTTTAAATTTTTTTAAATCTGAAAATAAACAATAAATTTGAATAATTGCATGAATGCTGAAAAGAAGAACTAAAGATCAAAAACTTTACAATTTTTTTTTCAAAAAGTGACCGCTACGAACTGCACCAAAAAATCAAGTAAAATTTTAATGGTTTTTGATTCAAATCAAACAATATAAAATTATTGAAATTGGAAAATGACATCTGAAATTATTTAATTTTATCATAATTTTATTATTTCAATATAAAATAATAGATTTTTTTGAATTTTTACTTTTATTTTCCTTAAAAATACTTAGCCACCTCACCTTTAATTTAGATTCTAAATAAATTATTTTTTTCATTTTAATTTACATTTTTTCATTAACTCCTTACCGTTTTTATACTTGCTGTGATATATCCTATTTATGATTTCATTTTTAATTTTAAAGATTTTCTAAAAAATATTTGTAAATTGAATCCTAGACAATTTTACAATTGGAAGACTTTGGTTAGTAGAAAACGCATTGATTCAAATAAAATTTAACTAAATCAATTCATTTTCTTAACTAATTTTATTTATTTTTAGGAAATGTTAAATTAAAAGTTAAATCCTGAAGATACTAAAGATTTACCATTTGATAATTTTTAAAAGTCTAAATTTTAAGTTTAATTTTTATCATATATTAAATTTATTAACATACTAGACAATTTACCAGTTTCAGGCTATAAATTAATTGCAACAAAAATCAGACAAATTGACAAAGGCAAATTGAAGTTCATGATCAAATGTAAATTTCAAACCAAAATTTTTAGTTTTTGGTTTAAATAAAAAGATATTTTTTTATCAATTTTTTTAAAATAAATGACTAGACTTTACTAAACATTATTTGTTTAATCAATTATTAGATAAAAAATTATGTGAATTTTTGTCTGAAGTAAATTGAATACTTAATCAATATTTTGAAAATTTACAAAACAAAAATTTAACTTTATTTCGTCGTAATATAATTTAATTGATATTTAAATATCATTTAAAGCGTTTATTTGAGCCATAATTTGGATACCTAAATGTCGATTTTAAATTTGTCTTCAAAGTTTTCAAATAAAGATTTTGGAAGAATCAATAAAAGGTCAATTAAAGAAAAAAGATTTGTTATTTTTTTAAATTAAAATAATAAACATCTTATGTTTAAAATAAAAAAAATTAAAAAATTTAATTTTATCATTTTTATTATAATTTTAATCAATTAAATTTTGATCATTTGATTATGATCATGAACTTCAAGTTGCCATTGACAAATTGACTTTTTTCGAAGATATAGTTTAGTAAAATTTTTACAAGTAAAAAAATATAGATTTTGATATTGTACAAAAAATATCTTTTTAATTAAATTTAATGTCGATGATGTGAACATTTGTCTACATTTGTTAATTACGTGAATTTTGGAAGTTATTCGACTTGGTTAACATTTTTTCTAATCACAATGTTAAGGACATCAGTTATTTGAAATAGAATTTTTTGATTACATCTAAAATTAAAATAGAGCACTGAAGAAATTAATTTTGCTAATACTTTTTATTTTTAAAAAAATATTTTAAATTATTGAATTTAGAAAAAAAAACAAATTTTTATTAGATATATTTTAATAAAATAAAATACCAAATTGTCACATAAAATTTTATAAATTTGTTCATTCAATAAGAAAGTCAATCATAACATTAATAAAATATCAGTTCAAAAATTTTAAGAAAAATAAATCCCTATTGAAAATTAATAAAATTATATTGGTATTTCAAATGTTCTAGCTTGAATGAAATGAAGACGGTATTTTAACGACGAAAAATTATCCCTTCAACATTCGCATTCAAATTCCATTCATTCGATTCACCGATTTGTGCACCCTGAAGGCTTTCTCCCGCTCGTAGTTAATCCCACTTGGACTCTCACAATATATACCTCTTATTTGGTCTGAATTATAGTTGTCTGGTATTGATTTTAAAAGTAAATTCTGGAAAAAAAAATAATCTTTTTACTAAAATTTATAATTAATTTTATTTTTATGATTAACTTAATCAAAGAACTATTTTTAAAGTTTTGAAAATAATTTGATGATTTATTTTAATTTTGTTGAATTTAATTCATTTAACAAACAATATCAGTATTTAAAAAATACGAAATTTAACTAGTTATTAAATCTTTAAATTAAATAGATACTAATTTAGCAACCCCCATGTTTTTATTCTGTTAATCTCCAAAAATAATTTAAACACTCATTTACTTTTACGTAATTAATATATTCAATAGCTAATTTTTCTAATTATTTTTTTTCCAATCTAACTTTTTAATTGTGTGATGATATTATCATATGTTATGATATGTATGATCATTTAAATTAGGGATTGTTGTTTTAGCATACCGATAAAACTTTTTAGCATAACCAATATTCATCCCACTATACTTTCATTGTTAACATACCAAACACCTTAATAACATACTAAAATCTGATTGACATACCAATGCTATTTTTTCAAAAAGTTTTCCCGAATTTTCACTTGAATCATCTCCCGGTAGCAAGTGCAAACAATTCGCCAAAAAGCATTCGAAATGGGAATTTTTTGAACATTAGTTTTCCTTCCGTTTTAAAGTCACTGATGAGATTAAAATTTATCTTAAAACTCGCAATTCAAATTTTTATTTTAATTTGAAATGTGTGGTGGTTATTTAATGACAATAAGATAATTACAAGAGTATAATAATTTTTTAAACAACCACAAGCTTGGTGGACTGAAAAAATGAGAGTGCATTTACTTAAATTTAATATATTTTTATGTAAAATTTTTTATTTTTTTCAAAAATTCAGTATACTAAACATTTTTTTTTAAAAAGATATGTTTTTCAGCAAAAAGTGTGCGAATAAATAAAGCATGCTGTGATAAAAAATGGGTATGCTGAAAAGCTTTGATAATATGTTGGTCAAGTAGACTTTTTTAATTAAGAAACATAAAATAACAAGTTTTATAGAAAAAACCTTTACTAGATTTCTATTATTTTTAATTTTTGATTTCAAGTTAAATAAAAATGTTATAATAAAATTTTAGTTAATTGGGAAAATGAATCATTTTTCGTTTATCAGATAAGATACTTAAGTTGGATGATGAAGTATTTTGTATTATTATTTATAAATTTCCAATTTTAAATTTAAAAATAGTTGTTTTTTTTTTAAACCCTTTTTTCAAAAGTTTAAGAATTATATAGTATTATTGATTTTTAAAATAAGATTTGTTCATGTCATATTGACAATTTAAAAAAGATTTCTGAATTTTTTTCATTTGTCAATTTGTTTAAGAAAAAAGTATTACCCCATGGTCAAATATTGGCAAATCACTGGTGAATCTTATTGAATTTTGTCTCGTCGTATTTTCATAATCGGCATAAGCCAAGTTTTCCATGTTATTGTTGAAAAAATCTTTTGAATTGTAATCAAGCAATAAATTTTTATCTATTGACTTTTTAGAATGGTTGTCTTTTGATAAATGTGGTCCAAAATTGTCATATAGCTGATGAACACTAATGTCGTCTAAATAACGCTTGCGGACATTAATTTCGTTAATTGCCGAATATTTTAGATTTTCTTGGTAGCCAAACATTTTAAATAAAACCAAATCTAATTCATTATCTTACCTCTTTTTCTGCTTATTTGTTCCTGTGGAAATAAGTAGCAAGTCAAGAAACGCTTACCGGTTTTATCTTTCTCTTGTTGAAGTTGAATCAAAGGTTTTGTCTTAGTTTAAAAAAGTTTAAAATCTTGTAATTTCGTATTTTGGTAGTCTCACTTGATTTTCCGAGAGCCAAAGAGCTTGTAGTTCTTTTAGTTTGCTTATGGAATAGGGCAAGCACTGAAGCATATTCGCACTAAGATTTAATACTTTAAGTCTACTTAGGCGGCCAATTTCATCTGGGACATACGACAGTCTATTTTCTCTCATAGATAATAAACTTATGTTGCCGCAACTTCCAATCTATAATTTGAAAAAAAATTTAAAAATTTTTATACAAATTTTCAAGAGCCTACATCAGACGGAAGATAAGTTAGCTCATTTTCATCCATGTATAAGGTTCTTAAATTTCTGAGAAGACCGATTGTGCTCGGTATTTCGATTATAAAATTATGACTCAGAACAAGCTCATACAAAAAACTTAGGCTAAATAAAAGATAATAATAAAATTTTTTGCTTACAATTTTAAAAGCGATTAACTTACCCACCAATTGAAGATGGAAGCTTGGTTAGCTGGTTTAAATCCAGTTTTAAAATTGTCAAATTCGACAAACGCCCTTTAGGGTTAAATTTTACAAGGAAAAAATATTAAAAAATTGGTTTTGTGAATTTCCCTACATTTTTTGCAAAAACTCTAGCTTTTTTTTCTTCGGAAAATTTTTTTGAACTAACTTGGTGCAAATTTAATTTTGTAAAAAAAATGAAACAAAATTTTTTACACACATACATTTCAAAATAATTTTCCTAGGAACAAATAAAAAATTGTTGCATAAAATGTACGAAAATCGACAAAGCCTTAAAAATTAAATTTACCAATTGAGTCTGGCAATCCGACCAGGTTATTTTCGGACAGATGCAAATCAGTTAGAGAAGTGCATTCTCCTAACTCTTCTGGCAAATATCTCAATTTATTCTTACTCAAATCAAAAAAAGAAAGTTTTTTAAGATTGCCAATATCCTTCAAGAAAAATTAATTTATATCTCAAGTTTTTTTCATTTTTTATTACCGAAGAAATAAATTCAAGCTTGTTATTATCAATACACAGCTCATGCAAATTAATTAAACTACTTAGGACCTCAGGCTAAAAATTTTAAAAAATAAAAATTTTTCTAAATTGAATAATAATAAAAATTTTACAAATGTGTCAAATTCATTAGTTCCAATATCCAGTCGTTCTAAATCAATCAGTCTACTCATGGATTTAGGTAGATTTTTTAGTCGATTTTCTCTAACTTCCAGAACCTTAAGATTACAAAGTCTGCCAAAATATTGCCAAAATCACTTTTTGAAAGAGAATAAAACCCGTTTTTTACCTGCCAAAACTGCCGGGTAAATACTCCAAAAAAGAATCATTCAAGTAAAGCTCTTTGAGATTAACTAGCATCATGAAACCTTCAGGTAACCTTGGAAAAAAAATTAAGGAATTTATTTCTACGACAAATTCAAATACCTTCCAATCGGATTCACACTTGCTTCGAAGACAGATAATTTTTTACAGCATTTTATAGTATCTGGTATTTCCCGGATATCATTTTTGCTAATGTCTATTTTTTCCAAGTTGATTAGGTTGGCCACTGCCGCTGGCAGCGCTTGAAATTCGTTGTCTGTCAAACACAAAATTCGCAAGCCATAACACTGAAACAGCCACTACAGAGATAAGATGTGATCATTTTTTGACAAAAATAGCTCTGGCAAAGTACCGACTTACCCTTGGAAGTTCGTTGATTCGATTGGCATCCAAAAAAAGCTCTTCAAGTGATCGCTCGTGCAAAATTATTTCCTCGGGCACATAAGTTAAATTGTTGTGTGAATAACTAAGTACACTTATTTCTTTGGGTTCATTTCTACTCCCGCTGCAGCTGAATTTGCCAATTCCAAAAAATGGCATAATTATTGCCAATGGCTGATTGATTTCGAAGGGTAAATTTTTTTTTAGTTAATAAAATGTATAATTCAAAATTAATTATTCGTATATTTAGAATGGTGGTGCTTTTTTTTTTCTTTGATATTTAAAGTTAGACAGAAAAGCAACAATATTAAAAATTATTTGAAAGCTACAAACTTAATCTAGTCAATGTCCTAGTTTTTGATCTTTTTTTTTTATAATTTTTTTATAAATTCTCATTAGTAGTTGTAATTAGAATTTATTTGATTGAATTTTTATCGAAGTTCAGTAACTAGCCGAGCTAAGTGCTCTAAGTTGGACAAACATACAATTTCGGCAAACGGAAGAACCAATTTTTAGAGTGGTTGCTTTATGTTTTTTTAAAGTTGTGAAAATAATCTCGATTGCCGCGGGTTGGTGATCGAACTTGTCGAATAATAATTAACTGAAGAACTTGCGTTCTTAATGATTGATTTATATGGCTTTTGAGCAAATATTTTTAATCGAAATGGTAAATATTGTCCCGAAGCTAACTATTTGAATAATTACAACTGTTCATCGTTTCGGCATTTCTTTAAAAGTAGAGAAATTAATTCTTAGTTTCTATAGTGATTTATCTTGGAAGAACTACTTGAGTATCAAAGAGTTAAATTAAGATTCTAAAAAAATTTTTTAAATATAGAAATAAAATTTTTGCCATTTAGGTTAATTTTTAGATTGAAATTAATTTGAAATTTGAAAAATTGTCATGAGTTA
Organism: Brachionus manjavacas; assembly: GCA_019054805.1. Lineage (NCBI taxonomy): Eukaryota > Metazoa > Rotifera > Eurotatoria > Ploima > Brachionidae > Brachionus > Brachionus manjavacas. The sequence continues at coordinate 495,395 of JAHQIY010000007.1, forward strand.
TAAATTGAGTAATAAAAATGGTCAAAAATTTTTTAAACTTTTTCAAATTTTTTTTTATTTATTTTCATTTATTTGTAAATCTGTACTGAGCTAATGATCCTTCAGAATAAAAATATATAAAATAAAAAAATATATAAATAAAATTTAATATAAAGTTAAATAAGATGAAATTAAAAAAAAGGATTAAATAAAGATTAAAAACTAAAAACGTTAAATTGAAATAGCTAGAGGTTAGACATGTTTAAATATTTGAAACTTAACAATTTCTTCTTTTTTTTCTGAACTATCAAATATTTCAACTTTTTCAAAATTTTAACTTTTAATCTAAGCTTTTAATTTTGATTTCGAGATGGTGCAACATTCAAAGTTGCATCAAATTTCTAGGTATTTAGCAGAAATTAGATTTAAATATGTTCGAACGGGGTGTTTTTGCAGATATTTTATATAGCAAACTTTGACAGCTGATGCAACTTTAAATGTTGCACCATATTGCATTCACAGAACTAATTTAGATAAAAGTTATTCAATTTTTTATCATTTTGTTCTATTATTTTGCACTTAAATTCACAAAACCAAATAGAATTCTGAGATAATTAAAATATTTTTTAAAATAAAAATAAAATTTCCGATTTTTTTCAAATATAATTCCAATCTTTTCCTACGCTCCTTCCGTTTTCTTTCAATTCTTCGCCGTATCAGTTCCTGCTCGTAATCGCTACAGAAATATTGGAGACATTTTTTAAATATTTTCCAATCTTTTTCGGATTTGGGTATCAAACATACCAGGTATTGCGAACACTCATGACCAATGTCCCTTTTTCTCGATACTGAATCGTAGTTTTTGGACGGTTGTCTTAATGATTTCATGAGCCGCGTATTTCCGCGTGTTGGCTTTATCGGGTAATACGATTATATTTTTTCCTTACTTAAAGGATATTCCACCAAGCTTACTTCTTCCAATTGACAAAATTTTAGATGGCTTACTAAGTCTCTTTTACGGTGATCCCTTTGTTTTCATATGCAGTTTCCAGCGGCCAAGTTTGTTTATTTATAGCTTGAAATAATAATTTTAATGACTTGAAATTGTGTGTATTTAAAACTATGAAAAAATTCGTGCACCGAGATAAATGTCTTGAGCAGTATATTGTTTACATACCACAATAAGTACCATTCAGAAAAAATTCTAACCCGACTTGGGGAGCTCTCTTTACGCAGAAGTGCCATTGGACTTTATGATCAAAAATTCAATCGACCATGTTGACAGCATGGATTACTCTGCAAATTTGCCTGAAGTCAGGCATATTGAAGATTTTTGGTCAATATTGAAAGGGAAAGTCTATGAGGAAGGCTGGGAAGCGAAAAAACTTCATCAATTGAGGTTAAGTATACTTTTTTTTTTTTTCAATGTGTCCAAAGCAGAAATTAGTCTTTCATGCGAACATGGTGGACACACTTATTTATTTGAAGATATAAAAATAATAAAGAAAAATAAAAATTTCAATATAAATCGAAATTTTTTCATTTAAAAATTTAAATAAATAAGGCAAGATGAATGGGATAAATTACGTAATTTTACATTATTTCTAGTAAGCTTACCTAATCTTTCGTGAACATTAGTCGGTAAGGAAATGTAATTTTACGAAAAATCATGTTAGCTTACATTTAAATACGTAATTTCTAGTAAAATTATGGCAATGTGAAATTTTAGTACAATAATTACAGTACAAAAAGTAAAAACTTTATAATTTTTTTTCTATTTTTGCAAAAAAGGTTTCGTAAGCAGAACACTATTGTACAAATTTTTACTTTTTGTACTAAAATTTCACATTGTCAAAATTATTCCTTAATGATTACAGTATCGATTTGACAAGTGGATTTCTGGTAATTTTACGTAAATTTACGTAAAAATTGGTAAAAATGAAAATGCCAAAAAAAAGCCCGATTTCAAAAGTCTTATATTTCAAAAGAAAACGTTCTCAAAAGTTATGGAGTTTTTCGGTCACATGTTAAACAAATGCGTTCTCATTTTATAAGTCAGAGAAAATGTTTGATGAGATTATATCTCATTTAATCACCAAAAGGACAAAGTCTATCCGATTTTGAGCACATTGATAGTCACAATTCCAATTGAGACAGTGATTTAGATAATTACTTTGATCATGGTGTATGGGATATTATGTCTTATGAAAGGCATCGTACGCTGATTTCAACCAAAATAAGCAGTGGTTCAGCGTCAGCCAACATTAAAATTGGCAATTTGAAAATTAGGAGATCAATGAGACCTTGTATAACAAAGATAGAAATTCACGTGCTATATGAGATCAAGGACGGAATGGATGTGAAGTCGTCTTTCATTGTATTGAAAATTTATTTTAATTATTTTCAAATGCCTGATTGACTCGACATTGCAATCAGTCACGTTGACAACTAATTTCTTTAAAATTAATGAAGCTTTTTTGTTTTTTGAAATTTTTAATTTCGAAATTTGATTTTGCCATTTGGTTAAGTTAAATGTAATTTCTTAATCAATTTAAACAATATAAAAGAAAAGAAAAACAAATTTTAATTTTAAATTAATTAAATTAAAGATTTTTTGTTATTGATATTTAATTTCAGATAACAATACTCAATAAATGTTTCATAAATGCAATCTAGATAATATTTTAGCTTTCTATTTTTATTTTTGTGATTTAAAATGAAAAAACTGGTTTTGTAATCGGTTTTAAAGACCAATTTAGATTTTTAACCTTTATTTCAATGAAATTGAAAAATAAGCTCGTAAAATATTAGTTAGTTTGTAAAACGTGTTAATATTTTTAGTGGATAAAAAGCCGATAGCGGCCCGGCGGGTTTGGAGGTCTATGACATTATCGAGATAAGTAATCTTCGAAAAATTTTTTCTCCTTGAATAATTTTATAACTGTTGGTTAATTTAGATCCAGCAGTTCGTTTCATTTTTAAATTAAAATACGACGACCCAAACTCATCATGAGACACTTGAGAAATAAGATATTATTATATATATTATATATGACTAATATTATTTAGCATTTAAAATCGAATAAATAGTTCACTTTCTTTAAATTTAGATCAAAGATAACTAACAAATTGTAAGCCGTTTGTTAAATAAAATAAATTTTTTAAATAAATGGTTCTAGTAATTTTACTGAAGAGTAATAAAGAAAGTCAAGTTATAAAAATTAAATTTGATTAAGATTTGTTAAAAATATACTTATAAAGCTAGGGAGATACGGAGTGCGCGCAACTACCTTAGCTTGTTCTAATAACTAAATTCTTTCAATTTAATTTAAAAAATATATTCGTAAAATTTCCTTAAAATAAATCATTTTATGAAAATAGGAAGATCTATATTAAAAAAAAAAAAAAAAGAAGAAAATAATAGAAAAAGAGAAAAATTTAAATAAAGAATACAACCAATTACTAAATAATTTAAACTAAATTATATTTTTATTTATACCCAATTTTTTAAATAAATTTATAAATTGCAATCTCGAAAAAAAATTTTCGAGAACTATTGATGACGTATCAAAAATAATTGTTTTAAATAAGTTTTAATTTTCGATTTTTAATCTTGCACTAAAAATCGAAGCATTAGTTTTAGAAACTATAATTTCTAAATTCAAATTTTAATTTTTTATTCAGTAATGAAGGACATATGGTTTTTAGTGCGGTGATAAATTAGAATCTGATGCCGCCTTAATGTAAAAAATTTGGATTAAAGTGAGTTTAAGCTTTTTAGATTTTAATTTAACTTTTAGTGAACTCTTCGCAAGGGTTTACGATAAACTGAAAAATTTGGTACAAGTGTATCTTGTTAGCTTAAATTTAAATATTTATGCAAACAAAGTTAATTCATGTATTTTTGTTCGAATTAAAATATTTTGAATTTAGATGATATGTCAGTCAGCTGACCAATTCTTGAGGTTGTGTTTACAATATTGTTTTTAACTAATAGTTCATCTTATTTTTTTCTTAAACTTAAAAATTTATTATTAAAAATAAAAAATTTATTTTTTTAATAATTCATGAAAATCTGTTCTTTAATACTTTTAAAATCTTTCTCCTAAAATTTTGAAAAAAAAATGTATTATAGGCTACTGGTATTCTTTTATCCATTAAATTGTAAAAGAAGTTGTGCGGTTAACAATCGCTTATTATTAATCACAACACAAATATTTTTCCATGAACACTTGGAAATCAACCAAAATCACAAAAAACTTCTTTTAGCTTTTTCTTATTTACCTTTTAAATTTTACATTTAAGCCTATTTTTAAAATAATTAATAAAAATTAAATTATAACTAGGAAAAATAACTAAGAAGTGTAATGTTAGCTACGAACTTACCAGTTCTTTAGTTATCATAATAAAATCGATTTATATAAGATATAACAATAAATCTATTAAAGCATATAAAAAAATATTTTGAATTTTACCTTGTTTGATTATTTATGAATAAACCAATTTTTTTTGGAATTTTTTTACTCTTTGGTTTTTAGAAAAATGTAAAATAGCAAAAAAAACAATATAAAAACATTAGTCAAATATAATTCAGGATTATTTTAAATGAGACATTTCTAAAAATAGCTATGAAAATTTGATAATTTTATAAATTATCTTTTATAAGTTATTAAAAAGTCTTTGTGATTGATTTAAAATAAAATGTTAAATCAGATATGAGAAATTTTCATTTCAGAATGAACACAAAAAATCGACAGTTTTTAGTAAATTTTTCAAAGCGTGCTTTTAATTTTACTGTACGCAGGAGATTTATTTAAAGCTTTAAAGATTGATTAAGATTTAATTTATTTTCTTGTGAAATTATAGATTAACAAATTTCGAAATCACAACACATTTAAAAAGAACTATTTGCTTGTAATTAAAATTGCTTATTTATTCTCAAATATTATCTATTAAAAACTGTGATTTTTTTAATTCAAAGTCCTAAATAGACTGTAAAATGATAAAATATCAGAAGCATACTTTTCAAATAAAAATTTGATGAAAAGAGACACAGAATTTGAGTGGAATAAAAACAAAAGAATTTCAAAATAAAATCAGACAATATGTTAACTTAATTTGGATTTTTAGATAACTGTATTTTCGAATTATTACAACTTCCTTATGAAGGTAAAAATATTATAATTTAAACTAAACTGAAATCGAGTATAAAATTGACATTAGAACTCTATTTTTCGTTAATTCGAGTTTTTTGCAAGATAAATTTCAAAATTTATTTCATATTTAGATTACAAATTAAGAAAAACAAAAATTTTTTTTTTGTCATAAAATTAAATGCAACAAGCAAACAGAGAAAGAGAAGGTAACAGGAAAACTGGTTCCGATAGCCGTATAGAGAACGGCCAAGATAACAATGAAGTGTAAGATATGTTTTTATATTTTTATTAGTGATGTTGGTTTAGCTTGGTTTCGTGGTTAGCTAATTTTGGTTAGCCAAAAATTGTTAACCAAAAAATACGGTTTATAGAATTTATTTTTAGTTATTCAATTTAATTCAAGACGAAAATATCTGTTAATTTATCTTTTAGACGTTTAAAAGCTGTTTATAATTGTAACCAAAATTAAAGAGATCTGAATAGTAAGTCGAGAGATGGCTCGTCGAACAAAATAAACAAATCAATCTCTCTTAAAAAATTGAATAGATTTTCTCATGAAGCTCCTTAAACTTTTTCACAATCCTCTTGTTTAGCAACAATTCTAATTTTTATATGTTATTTTATTATAATTTAATTTTCGGAGCAAACTCGATAGCTTACAAAATCTGTACTGAGTTTTTTTTGGTCATAACGAATTGGCTTGTTTTGTCTTCTACAAAAATTAAAGAGAAAATAAGATAAAAAAAATTGGCTAAATTTTAATTTCTTTAATTTTTAAATATAAGGAACTCTTTTATTTTCTTAATTTATTCCAATATTAATTGCTAATAATTTTTTTTAAATTTACTTGTCAGAAAAATGGATCATAAGTAAAATAGGATAACAAGGAAAAAAATGAACAGCAACTAGTGTTTTAAGTGAGAGATTTTTCTTACAGATTTTTGTTTCAGGCTATAAACTTTGGGACCGAAGAAATCGGTTTTCAAAAAAAATTGTAAAAGATAATGTTTATTTATGAAAATAAAGCCGTTTTAGATTAATTTAAAATAGATTTATTTAGCATTTTAATAAATTTAACATATTAAAACACATAATTAAACACTTCTATAAATAATTTTTTTTTATTTTATTTAATTTTTTATAATTAATTAAGACAACATATTTTAAATTTAATCTTGAAGAATCATTTTCAATAAAACCTTAAAATAAATTAATTTTCTATTAAATAAGAATTTCCCAGTCACAAAGAAAGCGATGATTAATCGATGAAAATTGATTGATGAATCATCAATGAGTTAGGAACCATTTCATCTAGATTCATCGATGAAATTTTTTTTCAATACATAATAATTTATTAAATTATTAAATAATAGTTTTTTAATTTTTAAGATAATAATAAGCAAAAATTTAATAAGTTTTTAATAATTAAAATCAAAATTCAAAATTAATTTAGACACTTGATTAAGGCAAAATCAATTCACATTTTTCTCAATAGAAAGACTTAAATTTCTGATTCAATAAGATGCTTAATAATTTAAAAATTACTTAATAGCCCTTTAACTAGACAAAAAGTAGCTTAAGTAAATTTGAAATCAAAGAACAATGTAAGCAATCCAATATATAAATAACGTCTTTTGTTAAGGGCTGATACACTGAATATACAATTGAACATGAATTATCACTAAATAACGGCTCCCAGAATTATTGCATGTACCAGCTTTATCTCTTTCGGCTACTAGAGTAAGGAATTCTTCTCTAATAGCTGATTTCATAATTTTTTTATTTTTTTCTTATTATTTCTGTTTTTTACGAAATTTTAGACAGTATCTAAATGAATAAAAATCCAAATTATATTAATGGATTTTTGAAAATAAAATAAATAAGCAATTTTTCCTTCGAACTTTTCAAAAAAAATCTGAAATTGTTTACAAATGTCAACTAACTAAGTTTGCTTCGTTCAATTTCTATGTGAAAAACTGAATTTTCTCATGTTCAGTTCTATCGAAAGGGAGAGTCAAAATCGAAACATCTATTTAGTAAATTTAAAAGAAATAAAAATAAAAATTTCTAAGAAAAATAATACTTCACAATCAAATTAATTAGCTCATGAACTTTTTCTTGGCTTTATATCCAAATAATTCAATCATAAGTTTTTCATGGTTGGGTCATTTTTTTAATTTTTGGCTAACCGAATTTTTGGTTAACCAAAATATACAATATTGATTAACCAAGCAGTCAATTACGAACATCACTTATTTTAATCCAAAAAATTTGTCCTTTTTAAAAGCGTGTTCTATAAGAAAAAAATAATTATTTTGTCTAGCTGCAGAAAAGATTCAGGAGTTATCTTTAGACTTGAGAAAAAAGCGAAAGAGAGCATGCAAATTTTGAGTTCAAGTTAAAATTTTATACATAAAAAAGCGCATTTTCAATCAAGTAAACTCATCATAACATTGAAATCGCTAAAAAACATGCTTTGAAAATTCTGTGTTCAGGAGGTTGGTTTTGCTCTAAAATGCAGTCAAAGCAATTTTATTCAGCAAAATATGCACAGAGGGCTCACACTTTATCATACTTTGTGTATAAGTATAGATTTATTTTGCTCTCTCACTCTTGCTTCGAAAATTTCAATCACATCAAACATATAAAATTCATATGTTTCTTTCCTAATAAAGTGAATTAAAATGAGCGAACAAGAAAACAGGTAAAAAATTTCTCTCAATATTTTCTCTTTCAAAATTTTTCCACGATCTCATAAAAAGCAGAGGATAATAAAAAAAGCTAGACACTTTGACTATAAAACTTTGGTACACGTTGTGTATAGATTTCTTAAGGACTATGGAGTATAATAAGCTTAGTAAAACGTGTTTAAATTTTAAGTGAATACAAAGCCGACAGCGGCCCGCCAGGTATGGAGGTCGATGGCGTTATCGAGGTAAGTCACAGCCATTTACCATTTGAAATAATCTGATAATTATTTTTTCTTAACAGAGCAATTGGAATGAGATTGCAGATAACTTCGATGAGATGAATCTACGCGAGGACTTGTTGCGTGGTATTTATGCGTATGGTTTTGAGAAGCCTTCGGCAATTCAACAGCGTGCTATCATTCCTTGCATCAGAGGTACTAATTCTTCTTATCCTTTCCCAAAAACCTTCAGAAAGAGATCTTTTTTTATCTAAAAAAAATCTTTTATTCTTTCATAGAAGGAAAATAAACCAAGTTAAAACTGAGTACAAATAACACTTGTTTATATTGTACTAATCAAGACTTGAATAATTATTCTTAAATAAAAGTTAAAAGATCTATCCCGTGCAATTGAAATAAATTATCATGATTAATTTTTTAATCATCCTTTTACAAAGTCTCGTGATTATCTGAAGTGATTTTTATGAGATATTTAAAAAAAAGTAAAAGGAAAAATAAAAAGAAGGTCAAGTGAGATTATGAATCCTCAATATTCATTTGTCCCAATCCAATCTTCAATAATTTTTTTCAAAAAAGAAAACTGTAGCACATTCAGCTCCAAATTGCATTAAACCCTGATTGCAAGTTTCGGCGTTCCCTAAATGTGCCAAATAATCAAATCTGCTTGCTATACTTCATTGTTTTATTTTCTTTTAAATTTTGAAGTACGTAGTATATTGACAAAAAATTATTAAGAAAATTTTTTTTTTAAAAAGAGGGATATTTAATTTTTGATTTTAAATGTCTTTTTCCATTGCACATTCAGCTCCAAATTGCATTAAACCCTGATTGCAAGTTTCGGCGTTCCCTAAATGTGCCAAATAATCAAATCTGCTTGCTATACTTCATTGTTTTATTTTCCTTTAAATGTTGGAGTACGTAGTATATTGACAAAAAATTATTAAGAATAATAATTTTTTTAATATTTCTCTTAATCAAATAAATAAATCTTTTTTTGTAAAATTTTTAAAACGTTAATTGATTTTATAAATTTCTTTTCAGGCCGTGATGTCATTGCTCAAGCTCAGTCTGGTACCGGTAAAACAGCTACGTTCTCGATTTCAATTTTGCAGCAATTGGACATGTCGATCAAAAGTTGTCAAGCACTTATATTGGCCCCAACTAGAGAGTTGGCTCAACAAGTGATTAAAAACTTTTTCTCCTAGAACAATTTTGTTACTGTTGGTATATTTAGATCCAAAAAGTCGTCTTGGCTTTGGGCGACTTTATGGGAGTAACTTGTCATGCTTGTATCGGTGGTACCAATGTAAAAGAGGATGCGCGAAAATTAGAAGTTGGCGCCCAAATCATTGTCGGAACTCCAGGTCGTGTGTCCGATATGATTAACCGAAAAGCTCTTAGTAAGTCTTTATCGCAAAAATTTCCCCGAACTTTTCTAATCAAAATATTAAGGTCCTAAGACAATTAAGTTATTTGTTTTGGATGAGGCTGACGAAATGTTGTCAAGAGGTTTCAAGGAACAAATTCATGATGTGTTCACCAAAATGCCGTACAATATCCAAGTCATTCTTTTATCTGCTACTATGCCAAGTGAGGTATTAGAAGTGACCAAAAAATTCATGAGAGATCCGATCAGAATTTTGGTCAAAAAAGAAGAGCTTACACTGGAAGGTATCAAGCAATTCTACGTTTTTGTCCAAAAAGAGGTAATTAAATGTTTATATTTTTTTATGTAAAAATTAAAACCTTTAAAAAATCATAGTCTATTTATAATTTAAAAAATAGATTATTCGAAGCATAAAGGAAAATTAATTTGTAGTAACTCGTTGTAGAGATAATTATTTGAAATTTATCTTCAACTAATCAAAACTATAAACAAAATTTTAATCATCCTTTTACAAAGTCTCGTGATTATCTGAAGTGATATTTATGAGATATTACAAAAATAAGTAAAAGGAATAATAAAAAGAAGGTCAAGTGAGATTATGAATCCTCAATATTCATTTGTCCCAATCCAATCTTCAATAATTTTTTTCAAAAAAGAAAACTGTAGCACATTCAGCTCCAAATTGCATTAAACCCTGATTGCAAGTTTCGGCGTTCCCTAAATGTGCCAAATAATCAAATCTGCTTGCTATACTTCATTGTTTTATTTTCCTTTAAATGTTGGAGTACGTAGTATATTGACAAAAAAATTATTAAGAAAATTTTTTTATTAAAAAGAGGGATATTTAATTTTTGATTTTAAATGTCTTTTTCCATTGCACATTCAGCTCCAAATTGCATTAAACCCTGATTGCAAGTTTCGGCGTTCCCTAAATGTGCCAAATAATCTAATCTGCTTGCTATACTTCATTGTTTTATTTTCCTTTAAATGTTGGAGTACGTAGTATATTGACAAAAAAATTATTAAGAAAATTTTTTTTATTAAAAAGAGGGATATTTAATTTTTGATTTTAAATGTCTTTTTCCATTGCACATTCAGCTCCAAATTGCATTAAACCCTGATTGCAAGTTTCGGCGTTCCCTAAATGTGCCAAATAATCTAATCTGCTTGCTATACTTCATTGTTTTATTTTCTTTTAAATTTTGAAGTACGTAGTATATTGACAAAAAAATTATTAAGAAAATTCTTTTTTATTAAAAAGAGGGATATTTAATTTTTGATTTTAAATGTCTTTTTCCATTGCACATTCAGCTCCAAATTGCATTAAACCCTGATTGCAAGTTTCGGCGTTCCCTAAATGTGCCAAATAATCTAATCTGCTTGCTATACTTCATTGTTTTATTTTCTTTTAAATTTTGAAGTACGTAGTATATTGACAAAAAAATTATTAAGAAAATTCTTTTTTATTAAAAAGAGGGATATTTAATTTTTGATTTTAAATGTCTTTTTCCATTGCACATTCAGCTCCAAATTGCATTAAACCCTGATTGCAAGTTTCGGCGTTCCCTAAATGTGCCAAATAATCTAATCTGCTTGCTATACTTCATTGTTTTATTTTCTTTTAAATTTTGAAGTACGTAGTATATTGACAAAAAAATTATTAAGAAAATTCTTTTTTTAAAAAAGGGAGATTTTTAATTTTTTTATAATTTGAAAATTAAATTTTTTCCTTTTTTTACTTTAAATGTCTTTTTTCCATTGCACATTCAGCTCCAAATTGCATTAAACCCTGATGGCAAGTTTCGGCGTTCCCTAAATGTGCCAAATAATCAAATCTGCTTGCTATACTTCATTGTTTTATTTTCCTTTAAATGTTGGAGTACGTTGTATATTGACAAAAAATTATTAAGAATAATAATTTTTTTAATATTTCTCTTAATCAAATAAATAAAATTGAATAAATAAATTAGTTTATTTAATTTTTTTTTCTTTAATTTTAATTAATTGATATATTTCAGGACTGGAAACTGGACACCCTTTGTGACATTTACGAAACATTGACAATTACTCAAGCCGTAATTTTCTGTAACACAAGACGTAAAGTCGACTGGTTGACTCAGCAAATGCACCAAAAAGACTTTACCGTTTCGGCCATGCACGGTGACATGGATCAAAGAGAGCGTGAAGTAATCATGAGAGAATTCAGAACCGGATCTTCTCGTGTTTTGATCACCACTGATTTGCTTGCTCGTGGTATTGATGTACAACAAGTATCATTGGTAATCAACTACGATTTGCCCAACAATCGTGAAAACTATATTCATAGGTACTTAATAAGAAAAAAATTTCAGAGAATTTTTTTAAATTAAAATTAATTAGAATTGGTCGTGGTGGACGTTTCGGTCGTAAAGGTGTAGCCATCAATTTTGTGACTGATGAGGATAAAAAGAACTTGCACGATATTGAGACTTTCTATAACACTCAAATTAATGAAATGCCTCAAAACGTAGCTGATTTGCTTTAAATCCAAGAAAAAAAAAAGCATTAAATTTCTGAAAAAAAAAATCAAAAAATTTTAATAAACTACAAAAAACTTAATTAAAACTTTTATTATAATACTTGATCATTAGGTCTAATTGAGTGGTCTTATCTACGCTGATTCCTTTATGAGCAGAGCTTAAAACTAAATTCATTTTAGTTTAGATCCGCTTTTTATTAGGTATCGCATAGCTTTTTTAATTTTATTTTCAAATTTTATTTTTATATAGAGAAAAATAAAAGATAATTAAAACATTTTCTTTACCAATTAATAAAAATTGTAATCGCAGTAGCTCTATTTTTTTTCAACTCACCATTTGTTAGATATTTTCAACTCTTTGCTGGCTCTTAATAATCCACCTTACTGATAATTTTATGTCTCCATGAACCTAGAATAATTTTATATTTATTTATTTATTTATAGTTTTTGTCCTGTGAAAAAATTGAAATATAATTTATTTATATTAAAGGATGTAAAATTTTAATAGACAATTTATTTTACAATTAAGTATACCAAATTCAGTAAACACAAAAATTACTTAGATTATTTAAAATTAAAATTTCAATTAAATAAATTCAGTATTTTATCGGGTTAACTAGTCAAGAATTGTTACATTCAAAGCACTACTCAATCAAAAAAAGAACTTCAAATAAAAGCCGTGCAAATAATGTAAGTTAAACTCCATATCTACTTTTGAAATTTGCTTGATGAAAGAATTATTTTCTAAAGTTGGTCAAGTCATTAGATTTTTTTAAAATTTCTACTTGTATATTTAAAGTTTTCTATCAGAGAATAATTTTACTTATTGAAAGAAAAGTTTAAACCTGAAATTTTTTTAACTAGATTTAATTTTAATTTATGATGATCTAATTTTTGTGGTCTTGATTATTTTTCATCCTTTTTTTAAGTCCTTTTTTTAAATGATTGAAAAAAAAGCCAACTCGTTTGAATTGACTTGACTTGGAAAAGATTTTAAAATGACTTTTGTTTCCGATTTTTGATTTTTTCAAAATAAAATATTTTTGAATCCTTTCTTAGTGAAAATTTCTTTAATAAATAATAATTATATAAAATTTATCGAGGTTATTTTGATCGCGTAAAAAAAGTAGGATAATTCCTAAATAATTATTTGTTGATAATTTTTACATAAGGCTATAGAGAGTTTTTTTTTATTTTGACCTTATTTCTCAAAATAAAATTGCCAAAAACAGTGCAAAATCGTATATTTTTGTAAAAAGAATTAGTTCAAAGAGTTTAAATGGTTTTTAAGCATAAAAATATCTTATTATTACAAATAAGATAAAAAAATTGAATGAACTTAGAAATTTATTTCAAAAAAAAAAACTTAATTTAACTCTAATATGTGTCCATATTATTCTCTTTAAAACCTGTCTCATTATCACTTAAGTTTGAATTATAAATTTTTCTATGTATTCTTTTTACAAAAATTTACAATTTTGCACTGTTTTTTGGCAATTTTATATTAGAGAAAAAAGGACAAAATAAAAAAAACTCTCTTTAGCCTTAAAAATTAATTAGGAATTCAAATTTTTTAGTTTTAAGATTATAGGACCTACCATGGCTGAGTTATAAGACAATTTCGGGTATTGGTCAAAAAAATAAGAGTCAAGAACGATTGTGGACACAAAAAATAGAACTTGTCGAAACCAAATCCAGTATCTAATAAAATAACAAAATTGTAAATTGCATTTACCAAGCCTGAGATATTCAAATTTATCGAATATATTCTAAAAGCAAAAAAATTCTTTAAAGACTTATATCTCCTTTATTATATAAGAAACCTATATAATGTTATATACCATTGATATTAGAATTTCTCTACAAAATGATTTATAGAAATCTGGGAAAAAGTAGCATCGATACGTATTGAATGACTCGCACCTTACTATATGTGATATAAATACAGGTAATCCAAAACTCAGCTCTTCGATCTTTCCCAAGACTAAAACTTGATAATGTCTCCAACATTTTGCATCACGAGGCCCTAAAACACTAAATGCTAACAGTCTCGAATTGACTTTTTGAGTTGAGTGAGAGAAATGTTAGGGAAGGACTGAGTAATTCTGTTCCATTGGATTTTAGACTGGTGTAAGAGTACAAACCGGGTTTCGATTCAAGTTATATCGAATACACGACTCCATTGTGTAAATGCTACCTTATTATTTCTTCTTACTTTCTTTTTTAATAAAATCACCGCTATTTCAATTAAAATTTATCTTAATTATTAGAAACTCAGCTAAATTAATTCAAAAATAGAACTGCTTTATTAATTTAATTGTCCCTTTTCTATCCTAGCCGATAATGGGGATGCGCTCATCTCCTTTTCTAATACTTTTTTGAGAAACGGTTCCGATCTGGACAGAGGTTACTTTCGCCCCGTTACTACTGCAGAGATATTTTGAAGATTTTTCCCTCCTTAGCGTGTTTTGAACCTTCGATCCTCTGCTTGCATGACTAACAAAAAAATCATTATTTACTTATTATTCACATTCAAATGAAAAAAATAGAACAGAACATCGGCAAATTCTCTAGATTAGGCATGATTCAAATCAATTTCTAAGAAAAAGTTTCCTAAAAATAAAATATAAGAAAATAATTCATACCATTAATGAATACATCAAGGTTCTAAAGCCAAAAAAATATGTAACCTTTAAAAAAAAATTTAATAGAAAACTTGTGATATAGGCAAAAAAAAAAGTCATTTGACTTGACTTAAAAATTTAAAAATTTATATTAAAGGATTTTTAAAAAAGAGTGAAAAAAAAAGCCTAAAAATCAAAAGTTCAAAATAAAATTAAATCTACAGTAGGTTTTTTTTAAATAAAATAACCGTACCATCATCGGTGCCGTAAAAAATAAAAAATGCGTTGCACCGTATCGTGTTGTACCCACTGTAAATACCCACTGTAAATGAAAAATTCGGTTTTAAGGCCAGAGTTGGTCAAAAGTTAAAGTCTAAATTCAAAATTGATTACAAAATCTTAAGATTATTCTATAAAATATTTAAAAAAAGAGAAAAACTACAACTAATAAGTTATCACTTTATGCATTGTTTGCAGAATTGGTCGGAAATCATAGACAAAGTCTGACTTGGAATTTATAACTTTGACTTTTGACCAAATCCGATTAAGGCTTTCTATCTTAGAGTAAAATTATTCTCAGCTTCAAATATTCAAATCAAATGACTTGACTTTGACTTTTTTACTTTTGAAAAACTCATTAAATTTATTAAAGAATAAAAGAATTATTGATCGAATATGTGAAATTATTGGAAAAAAATTGGAAAAAAAATAAATCAATTTACTTAAAAAAATTTGTATTTTTTAAACGTAAAATACATAAATGTATAATTTATGGAAAATAACAAATTTTTATTTAAAATAATACCCTCAGTTTTTTAGATTTACATTTAAAAATTAATTTCTTAGATTTTTTCTACCAATATAAGTTGATATCAAATGATATTATATGATATCAGCTATTAAGAAGAAATGACAAAAAAAACGATCTAACCTGATATCAACTGATAGCTAATATTTTTTGATATCAGATAATATCAGATGATATGATGTGACAAGTTAATTTCCGTAAAAACTAAATTATTGATTAGGAAATTAAAATTTCTCTCGCATTTTATGCCTTTAATAACAACAAGAATAAATAAATTAATATAAAAAATTGTTTTATTGACATGCAAAATAGTCATAAAATGAGAAAATTTGAGACAAAAAAATCAACAATTTTTGCATATAAAGATAATTTATTTTTATTGATATCAAATTTTTTATGCTATCTATTACAATATTATTTGATATCAGATGAATATAAATTATTTCTTTATTTATAGCTTATGATAACAGATTTTTTGTTGATACTTGGCGTTTAAAATAAAAACCCTGCTTGAAAAGAAAAAATAGCTTCGCAGCATGGCCAACAAGTCACCGGGCACCGAATCGAGCCTAAACTGCTCCAGCCAAGATGAAATTTCAGCGGACAAAAAAACCAGAGGCAAAAACAAAAACTACTTCAGCTTATGCTCTTTCCGCGATTACTCAAGCGCCAACAAGGCGCTCAAAGAAACTTTCGATAGCCAAAAGTGGCGCAAGGGCAACATAAAAGGTGGCGACAAGCGCTACTACTCGTGCAACACCAATGGAGTAAAGTCCGATTGTCCTGTACGGATGTACTTGTTCATGCACAGTGACAGCCAAATTTGCACGGTTTACATGTCAACCGACGAGCACAACCATCCTGGTTTGGACACAGAAGCCGACTCAAGCCGTCTCTCTTCCCAAATAAGAGAGGAAATAATCAGAATTTACGAAAACGAGACCCACCAGACCAATTTAATAATAGAAAAGCTTCGAATCAAAAATTTCAAAGCCACTAAAATTCAAATTTACAATCTAATACATCGATACAGAATCAATCAGAGCGAGTCAAAAAACACCACTCTCAACCAGCTCAGAGACTACTGTTCAAATCATAAAAGCACACCACACGACCCGGACCAAGTCTACATTCCGGACACTTATTTCAAGTATGGTCTCAATGCACTGGAAGAATTTCGAATCTTTCTGACAACCAAGCGCTTGATACAAATGGCCACCAAAGCCAATTGTGTTCACATAGATGTTACCTATAAGCTTTTGTGGCACGGACTGCCTGTGATCATCATCGGAACCACAGATTGTTCGCACAATTTTCACCCTTTTGGCTTAACAATTTGCAAGCATGAGAATGAGAATGATTTTGCATTTACATTTCAAGCTGTCAAGCAGCAACTAAAGCTTCTGTACAACCATGAAATTGAGCCGAGTACTCTGGTTGCCGAAGCTGATCCAGCAATTGAGCAAGCTTTTCGGCAAGTGTTCAAAAATGAATTTGAAAAAGTGCTCAGCTGGCCTCATGTTTTAAAACAAATTGACACAAAATTGAACATCATCAAAGACAACACAATAAGAAAATCCATCCGCGAAGATATTACCAATGTTCAGCTGCATGCAGAGGCCAACAATTTCAAGAGTGTAGTGTCTCAAATGCTGAAAAAATGGCAAAATTACCAACTAGATTCAGCCAATTTATTTTTAGATTTTTTTCGAGAAAATTGGATTGAAAAAAATTTCTGCTGGTTTGAATCTTTTGCTCCAAAAATTGCCAAGACAAGCAATGCTCTTGATCTAATAGATGCTTTAGTCAAAAAAGAAAACTCATTCCGCAAGCAATTGCCAGCGGCCGATTTTTTGAATATGGTCTCTTCAAAACTTCTGAATCGCTGGTCATCTGAAAGATCTGAAAGCCAAAATGCTCCTTTGTTGTTCAAAAGTTGCGTTGAGCCTAGTCTGGACAATTGGAGGTCTGCATGGCAATGGGAACTTTTGCATAATAATTCGAGAATTTCAGAAAAGTCTATGGATACCTGCAGTATATTTTATATTCCATCAGAAAAACTAGAAAATCTTGACGATCAATTGATAGAAAATTATGAAAAGTACACTAAATCGAGTGATGTGCCCGGGTTCGATACTTGGCTCGAATTAGTGACAAGTGTTTGGACCGTGACATTGGATCACATCGACTTCTACAAAAGTACTTGCACTTGTCCCTATTGGAGAAAAATGAATATATGTAAGCATACTGTTGCGCTAGCTTGTCGCCAGGGTTATTTGGAATGGCACCCGAACGCCAAAGATGTACCATTGATTGAGAAAATAAAAAAAGATCGACCAAATAGTTCAAATGCTTTTTTGGCATCTCAAATTGCTGGTGGCGCATTCATTGAAAAGTTTTCTGCTAATGAAAAAATTCCGCTTTCAAAAGGAGAAAATAATCAGGAAAATTTGGAGCCTGCTTTGAAGCAGAGAAAAAGGGGAAGACCGGCAGGGTCCAAAATTCAAAGAGCAAGCATAGAAACATCAGAATCGGGTCCTAAAAAAGCTAGAAATCTTTAAAATTTGTATTTTATTAGTGAATGTTTTTGATATTTTAAAAAAAAATAAAAAAAAGAGAAACTTCAAATTTTTGATTACCGTAATACGTAGCAAAATTCTCCATGGACTTTTGATAAAAAATGATGTAGCACCTATTTTAAAAATTTTTCTTACAAATATTCAATGATCAGATCAGGTTGTGAAAAATTATTTTACAAAATAGACTCAAAATAAATAATTTAATTTTGACTACTCTTGAATTTTATTAGAGAAAATATTCGAAAATTAAAAAAAATAGGCTCAATTTGAATTAATTAGTATTTTTCTTGATCGAAATAAAATTTACTCATTGATTAACCAAAAGCTATTATTTATTATTTGTTTAATTGTTCGTCTGTGACGAGCCAAAACTTTTTTTGATTAAAAAAAGTAAAAAAAAGTATAAAACTAAAATTAAAACAATTAAAATATAAAAAACTAAAATAAATAAATTGAATTAAAAAGTAACAGGTTGTACAAAAATAGAAGAAATTTTAAGAAATGGGGTACTCGACAAATCTTGACTCTAAACCTTCTCTGTATTCATTTACCAGTCAAACGATTAGTGAAATAGAGTGACTCAGTCCTGCTCTTACGTATTTTTCGCTCAACTCAAATATTTTTTTCAAGTTGGTCTCTGAAAGCGAATTAAGAAAGTGGAAGGAGTGATCTAAAATAAATCATATTAAAGATTTAAAAAGATAACCCAATTTTATTGTGTTTAGTTCCCACTTTTTATTAAGTTAAGTCGAGTGTTACAACGTTCTTTTATTTCATCTGTCATAGAAGAAAAGTTTAGTCTCGAGTCGAAGAATTACAAGAAATTTCAAGAATTTACTTTAGTTTTTTAATTAAGATTTATTTTTTTCATAAATTTTGAGATCAAAGTTTAAGTTTTTTTCTTTAAATTTTTGGAAAAGTTCATGTGGCATGACTTTCATTTACAAAGCAATTTTTCTAGTTCGCTAATCTACTTCTTTATAATATTTTCAAGGTTTACTTTTTAAATAAAAAAAGTAACCAAGTCATCTGCAAAAATAAGAGAGTTTTGAATGCTTTTTTTGTTTCTTCTGGGAATATTATTTAAGAAAATATTGAACAAGAGTGAACTAATAACGGACCCCTGTGGTACCCCTGCTGATATTGGATATTGATCACTTAGTTCACCATTTAAATTTAATTTTAAGAAATAATCTGATTCAATTTATTAGATAAGGCGCCAAATCGACTGCTTTGAATTTAAAATTAAGCCATCGTGCCAAACTATGTCAAAAGCCTTAAAGATATCGAAAAATAAACAGCAAACTTTTTTTTTTTTAAATATTCAACACTTTTTAAAAAAAAAAGGTTTTCTTTGGTACGTCTGTTTGAGTGTAAATCAATAGTAATGACCCTATGCTCCACAAGGAGTGAATAAGGAAAAAAAAAGGCACGTATGTGCCTTCTGAATTCTGATTGTTCTTGAATTTATATTTTGTACATTTTTATTCTAAATAAAAAGTTATGATACCCATGCGACCAACTTACCGAGGCATCTAGTCATGCTAATTGGATGATAAACAGATGGGTCTTGGGTAGGAGAAGATTTCTTAGGAATCATTGTTATATTAGCTATTTTCCCTGAAGCTTGGAAAATAGCTACAGTTATTGCAATCTTAATTACCTGTTTAAGCCAATTAATATATTTCATGCATTTTTCTTTCGTTAAGAGTTTTTGGAATTCATTAATTTTAGCAGAAACTTAAATGAAGTGTTTTTTTATTTTTATAATCGTCTTTTGGCAAAAAAATATAGGTACTTTAATGATAATTGCATTAATTTAAAAAATATATCAGAAAATTACATATTATTACATTATAATTATACGTAAAATAATGTAAAAATAAGTAATAAAGTGTAATGTTTTTTTTTCAAAAATTGTTTGATAAAATTCAAATATTTTATTAATTTTCCACTTTTTCCACTAAAATTCAGTTTTTTTTGTCCGTAAGCGTTTTCGGCCAAACTAACCTAAACTGGTGTAATATTACGTAAACTTCCGAAAGATTATGTTATCTAACATTTTCTTACATACAAGAAATGATATAATATTATGTAAGCTTACATTTTCTGACGTAAAATTACCTAAAATAGTGTAATCTTGCCCATTATACAGTTTAACTTTTACTACTGTAATATAAAAATAATCCCATTGAAATTTCATTTGTCTTTGTTATACATCTTACCGTGGTCGGATCTTAAGTTGAATAGATGAATGATCTCTTTAAGAGTTTTTTCTGGCAGTTTTTTTAGATTTTGATTATGAATTAGATCCAGGCCTGTTCCAGTTGCATATTTGAGCTTGTTTATTGCACAAACAATATAGGAAAGAGTTATAGGCTCTATGATTTGGTTTTTACTTTTAATAAACTTTTAAAATGGTTTCCTTCAAAGAGTTTACCTTTTTGTTTATCTGTTTTAAAATGGTTTCCAAAATGGTAAAAAAGACAATATTGAATTATTGAATAATTGTAGAAGAATTATAAGCTGATATCAGTCATTTGAAAGAGGATTTTTCCCATTTTTTATTGAATTCGAGCCAATTTTGGTTCAAGAAACCTTTTAGACTTACCCGTATCTCGGAATTTAATTTAGTAAATTTTGTTTTTAATTTTTTGCATTGCATTCTATTTTCCTACGTTCTTTTACAAATTTTGGGGAAGAATAGATTTTTTAGGGTGTACTGGAATGCTTAAATGGACTGCATATAGAATCTTATGAGTAATAATGTCGTTAAGTTCTTCTATGCTTTCTGTGGGTCGAAGTTGTGAGTGATTGTGAAGAAAAAAATCTATCACTATGCAAACAAATATCTCTTCATCAAAATTTATCAGCACCAAATAAAGACATAAACTTTTTTCCACAAATTTAAATTTTTCAATAAATAAATAAAAAAGTATATTTTTTAATTTCTTCCAAAATTTCACGTACCCATTCTCGTTCAAATGACTAAATCCAGAAAATAATGATTATTTTCTCTCCTTTTGTGATAATAATAAATCTCTGTGTAGGATAAAAATTGATTTTAGAGATAATCAATCTGGTGGTAGATTCAAAAGGGATCAACTCAAATTAACAAAAAAAAAACAAATTCACATTTTGTTGTTTAAATCAAAAATTTTTCATCCATTTTTATTTAAAAATAAATAAAATTTTTATAAAAAAAAATATAAAAGACATTTTTATTCTCAAAAAAAATCCCATTAACTTTCTTTTCAATTAATTTAACATCTAACATCATTAAAAATAATAAATTACAAATTAAAGTAAAAATTTACAATTTTTGCCTAAATTTCCTATAATAATTATAATAACAATCACATAGTATGAATAAAAAAATACCAATTCCAACAAAAAAAACTTTACAAAGCAGTAATCTGAGATTTTCGTCTAGTCTGCTCAAATCGAGCATTCAAATTTTTATTACTGCTATAAATTATCTCCTGTAAGTCAACGGCACAACTTTTCGGTATGATTCCATATTGCTGTGATAGATTGAGACTAGAATTTTCATAACCCATCAATTTGACATAGAGCATGTCATTAAAATCTCGTATGACAGACACCAGCATTCCGGGACTTACCGAAATCTCCTGAAAGTTTCTCGCCTCATGCTTTAGTATAACAGTCCAGACCTTTTCATGTTCCTGGTTCCTGTCCACGTCGTTGAGCGAGTCGAGCTCAATTTTGTTCAGGTCAAGGTCCGGACAATACATCAAATCACTTGAGTTTATTTTCAAGTCATTCGATTTGTCTTTATTCTCGTCCAAATCAATGGAAACAGCATAAAAAGACTGAATTCTGTCCGGATCATTTTGACTGCAAGTCAAGTAGGAGTCAAGCGATCTACGAATGTTATTCCGCTTGAACTCGTTCTTTTTGTACCTTGGCTGTCTGGCGGACATGCGAAAATTGCTGCTGTTACAAAACGGTGCCTTAAAAGCCGCATTACAAAATGAGCTTTGGCTCTCTGGCAGCGTGGTGTCGTCCATTAGGGTCAGATTGAGGCTACTTCGTATGGATATAGGCAGCCGGCTTCTGCTTTGCATGGACAGCAGACATTTGGAGGATTTGTCTGGCCTTTCTTGGCTATCATCGAGAATTTTGTAGTTGGTGGAAAAATTGGTCATGTTGTTTTCGATTTCACTGCGGTACCCCGAGTCTCGGTATTTGCACAAAGAGTAGTCCGGGTTCAAAACAGAGAATTGACTATGGTCATAGCCAGCTAAATAATTGGTGCCAGGTTTTGGTTTTGTGTCATCGCTGGGCTCGACTAGATCGTCATATTCGGATTCGATTGATAGCGAGTGATATTTGATTGAGTCGTTGGCTGATTTCTCGTCCGAATAATTGTTCGAGTTTGTGTTTAGGGTGTCGGTGTCACTGCTGAGGCTCTTGACAGGCCGAAAACCAACCTTGCTATTTGGCTGTTGCTTTCGCACACTTTTCTCATTGCTCGAGATAATTGGTCTGCAGCAGTTTCGCGGCACATAGCCCTCCAAATCGTCAGCTGTTTTCACATAGATCAAGTCCAAATTGGAAAGATAAAAGATGGCATTTACTGGCACTCCTTTGTGGAGCTCGATGAGGCGAACATTGAGGCCGCACAGGTTGAATTTGTTGGTGAGCTGGACCCATTTGGGATCGTTTATGCTGAATGAATCGGTGCAAAGAATTGGAATATTTGCTGGCTTGTCAATTGACGACTTGCTTAGTTTGTCGAAAATTTTGGAATTCAAATCATTGGGCAGATCGGTGGTTTCGTCCATTTTGGAGTTAAGTGTGGAATGTTTGAGGATTAAGGGAGATTTTGGTATTTTGAGTTGAAAGTTTTCGCTCTTATTCACGCGGGTATAGCTCTCGAATTCATTGCTGGCCGGCTCCAGTGAAGACACTGATTCGTATGAGCCGTCGTTTTCTTGGAATATTTTATTCGTATTTTTTGGAAGTTTTACCCAAGACTTTGTCGAACGTATCTCTTTAGATAAAAAAGAGATAAATTAAAAATTAGGAAAAAAAATATTTTAAAAAAGTGACAAGTTTGATTTTGAATTTTTTATTTTATATTTTTTTTAATTTATAAAAATTTTACTCTTCATTATGAGCGATAATACTATCAAACCACATAAATAGTAAATTATACCACTAATTTTTGTATTTTTCTAAATTTTTTGACTAATTAAATACAGTGCCGGAAATTAACTTGTCACATCATCTGATATCATTTAATATCATTTTTTTAAACTTTACTCATATCAGCTGATATCAGTTATAATCATTTGATGTCAGATAATATCAGGTGAATTAAAATGTGAATTTTTTTATGTAAAAATTTTTAAATAATTTTTTTTTCTGATATTAGCTGATATCAGCTGATATCAAATGATATCATATGATATGATGTGACATGTTAATTTCCGGCACTGTAATTAGATAAAAAAATAATTTATTAAATTAGTGGTTCAATTTACTATTATTTTGGTTACAGTTTACTATCGTCCCTTCATTGCTATCATGATTTTTTCTGAAATAAATAAACTAATGAATCTAAATCATATCTAAAATGATTCAGAGTAAAAAAGTTTTTCTTTTATTTAACTGTCTAATTAGTCAAAAAAATCAAAAAAAATACAAAAACTCTGATTATAATCTTTTTTTACTAAAAATTGTTGATAATATTTAACAGATAATTTTTTTTAAGATTAAATTTTAAAATGGAATATTTTAAAAGCCTGATCTTATATTCAATGTTAAGGGTCTTTTATTATTAAATTAATTAGTGTTAGAATAAATCAAGATTATTTCTTTATTTAAAAAAGCCCCAAGAGACACACAAAAGAGTCGTCAAGGCAAAAACTTTTTATAGTCTTTAAAAAAATCATTTATGAACTTAACGTATGGACAATAAAATGGTCTCCTGAGCTAAATGTGTCAAAATACAAAGCATTGCACATTGGTGCGCATAAGGACAAAACTTGATATCAAGTTCCAATCACAAACGATGAAGTAACCCAAAAAGAAACTTCTGCCCAAAAGGATCTTGGTATTTTAATGTCTAACGACTTAAAATGGAACAAACAATGCTTATCAGCCGCTTCTAAAGCCAATAGGATCCTAGGTCAAATAAGGGACTCATTTGTATGTTTAGATAAAGGAATGATTGTATACAAGACTTGAAAGACGACATCTTGAATACGCTGAATGTGTCTGGAACCCTTTCAAAAAAGCTAACATAAACATTATTGAAACAGTATAAAGAAGAGCTAAGAAGCTAGTCAAATGTTTGAAACGTAGCCCATCTCAAGAAAGGCGTATGGATTTAGACATGGTAAGTTTGGAAGATTGCAGAACAAGAGGTGAACTTATACAGTTTTTAAAAAAGTCAACGGTCATGAAAAGATTATGAAGTGAGGTTGTCTACATGCTTGAATCTGAACTTAAGAAGAAGTGAGAAATTAGCAAACGTGGCACTTTTAGATTTAAAATTTTTGATTAGCAGGGTGGTTTAATTCTCAATGCTAAAAATCTCAATGGCTTTAAGGCAGGAATAGACAGAGAGATGTTTGGTATGTGACAAAAAAGGATAGAAAGACTGAAACAGATCCTCTGGAGCTAAATGCCGAAAGGTATTATATATATTATTATACTACGGTCTCACTACCACTACTACTATTATAATTGTCCCTATTCTATCCTAGTGGATAATGGGGAGGCGCTCATCTCCTTTTAAAGTACCTTTTTGAGTAACGGCTCCGATCTGACACGGAGGCTACTGAATCCAGTTGATCATCTACACCGCAATTATTGCAGAGATATTTTGAAGGTTTTTTTATACTCAGCGGGCTTTGAACCCTTGATCCTCTGCTTGCATGACTAACACGCAAACCATTCGGCTATACGCGACTATTACTATTTTAATAGAAATAATTTGTAGTTAAAATTTTTATTTGTTTTGTCTATTCATAAAATTTTCTCAAAATTCAATTTTAAATTAGCCGAAATAATTTTCTTAAAATTTTAGGTTAATTTTTGGTCCACCAATTTTAAACTCACCAAATAAATTTTATTTATTCTTTAATTTAAAAAAGACTTAAATTGTTTTAATTGTTTTCAATTAGCAAAATTAAAAAAAAAGTTCAGATAATATTTTTTTAAAAATTTAACTTTAAAATTTAAAATCAACAGATACATCGAACTTTTCAGATGAGTTATGAAATAAAAAAATCTTACTCTTTTTGATAAAATTAACGGGCGATCCGGCTCCATTTTTTGAGTTTGCCAAATTAGCAAGCTGAACATCGTACAGTCCTGGTTGTGCATTTTCTTTGGGATTTAGAATGTTCCTAATCTTCCGTATCATTTTATTAGATTCTAAAGACATTTTAAAATATTTGTTTACTAATTCATCTAGATTTAAGTCATAAATATTGAAAATTTAAGGTGATGATGCAAGAATTAAGTATCAGCTTTATGAAGTGCCATGTGTCAAGCGATCAATCAAATCGTGTCACATAGCGAACAGAAAATATTTCGTAATAATGAACGAGAAGCATCAAAACTAACACGCTTAACAAAATGAGAAAATATCACCGATGCAATTAAAATCGTACAAATTAGGTAATTTAAGGGTATTTACCTTTTTAAGACGATTATGCAACAGATTGTTTACTGCAATGGAATTCGATATTTACATTAAGTTGTTTTCGATGTTCACTAAACACTTGTATTCCTTATCTATTGATTCTACTTTTAAAATTAAAAAAAATATTGAAATATTCACTTAAGCCACGATTAGCTTTATGAATGCTTTAGTTAATTTTTTATTTAAATTTGTAAGTCACATGACGCTTCGAAACGGACACTTTTTTAATTCGAAAAATATGCTGCTTAACTTGAGTAAATATTTAATTTGTACAAATGCAAGTCATTATTTACAATATTCGATCTTTGTAGTCAAAAATCAATAACAAGGGCCAAATTTCCAAAAATCTGCAAAATCTCTTCTAAAATTGATCGATTTTTCTGTCTAAATCTCTTAAATTTAAATTTTAGTTAATTTTAAATTAACATCAACTTAACTTTGCATTTACATCGCATATTTTTTTTTTCGAGTAAAATTAAGCTTAGATTGTAGACAAAAATGGTTTGTTATAACGAATTAACTTAAATTTCTGAAAAATTGCTAAAATTTAATACAAATGATTCAATAAAATAAATCCCTATGAATAGAACAAGTTCATCCATAAGATTAGAGTTTTTAGATAAATATTTTAAAATAACCAACTTTTGGTTTTCAGCTCATAACAAAATCCAGCATTTATTCTAGAAATTTGTTAAAAAAATCAAACTTTTTAGATTATTATAGCAATATCTTAAGATTAAAAGTCTGCTTAAAAAAAATATAATACTTTTTTTAATTTTAAAATGAAATATAGTCAAAAATTAAGATTATATTTTTATTAATTTAGAAAATATGAATTATTTCAAATAATTTTTTTACTATTCAATAAATTTAAAATCTGAAATAATACCTTGAAAAAAATTGTTAAATCTATCTTATGAACAGTTATTCTTTCTAAACAAGAGGTCGCCTTTTTTAAATCCTTTTATAGAAAATATTGTATGTAAAAGAGAAAGATATTGAAAAAAATTTTCTCCCCATTAAGTCCAATCTCATTTAAATCTTAACTTAAATCTTAAGTTTAGTATTTAGAAAATTTTTGTAACTTGGCCTTCAAATAAAAAACATTCGAATAGTTTTTAGATTATCACAGTGAAAATTGATAAAAAAATATTTTGTGACAATTATTAATCAGGCAGCTCTTATTATTCCGACTTGATCGGCAAAGACAAAACCTGTAAAAAAATTTTCGAAATTTTCGTTGTGTACAATTGAATTACATGAAAAAATAAAGGGAACTACTAAGCTTTAGGCATAATATATTAAATTCTGCTAATGAATTTAATGCTCTTAGTGAAAAATTAGTCATAAAATTTAAAGTAAAAAGCATGAATTTATCTCTTAAGGGAAAAAATAAAAAGCCTTTTCAATATTTAATTTAAGCATCAAATTTGATGACACTCAGACAATATTCTGGTAATCGCCTAGCTTTAATCAAAAGCAATAAATGGAAATAAATTAATATTTAATTAAATTAAAAAAATAAAGTCTTTATTTATAAATCAAATAACTTTAATTCAATTTTTTTCTCTCTAAAAATAGCAAATTTCTTCATTCAATTGAAATGAAAAATTGATAGATTAAAAAATTTAATAATGTATGTTTATTATTTAATATTTAAATCCAAAATCATTTTTAAAAATAAATTTTTTAATTCACTGTATTGAATCTTTCAATAAAATAAAAGTTCATTTTTTTCCTAATTTCCTATCTATATTAAATATCTATAATAATCAAAAAATTTAGTGCTATTTTCCAACAAATTAATTAATAATGCTATTTGAATACGATTTAAAATAATTTCCCAGAGATCCTTAAACAAATATGAAGTGAATTATTAATATTTCTATAAGCCTTATTTTTAATAAATAATTAATTTTTTTAAATTATTAAAAACAAGTAAAATTCTGCTGGGATTTTTTTTATTTTAAAACTCTGAATTTTTAGAATTAATAAATTTCAATTTTTTTATTAAATGAACCTGAAAAATAATTTTTGTTCAATCTTCATCGAAAAAAAATCCAATTTTAAAAGCCTACATTAGTTATAAAACATCATGTCTAAACTTAAACCTCAATTAATTTCGTCCAATTTATCTTAATAATTTTTTGAATAAAAATAAACATTTAGCCACTTAATGAGCTTTTAGTCGATTGTTGTTTTTTTTGTTTATTTATACATTCTTCTACGATATCAACTGTAACAAAAGCTATTCTCATAAAAGAACGAAAACAAATGCGGAAAGCAAATTAGATTTGGTTGACTCGGTTTATTGCGGATTTTGTGACAAAGCATAAACTATAAATCATTACAAATCGCAGATATTTTGAGCTCTTAAAAGCGATTAGTTCAATTGTTTTCAACAATAGATTAAAATTAAAAATCCGAGTTTTGCCCTTTGTTCCACTAAAATTGTTTTCATTAATTCAAATTACTTCTGAAAAATTGATCACTAGACTAAAATGAATATCGATTTTCGAGCTAAAATTCCGAGTTCTAATTCAAGAGAACAAATTCTAAAAATTTTAAAATAGAAGCCTGCATTTCTTAGGTATCTTTTACTAAAAAATAAATTTTTAATTAGAAATTTTGATTCAGTCCTTTAAATAGCTGATAAAAAAGAAAGAATTGAAATCTAATACTAAGATGTTTGACAATGCTCGTAAATTCTTTAAATAAAATAAATTTTTTATTAAAAAATAGCTATTTCTAATGATAAAATTATAAATTTTAATTTAAATTAGATAAAACAATGTGAATCCTGAAAATTTAAAAAAAGTAAACCAGGTGAATTGAGATAAAAGCAACGGTTTGTAAACGCTTCAATGCTCCTAGGACCAATTCATCCGAAAATATAATTAAAATAAAAAAATGAGTCAATTTTATTGATTAATTATCGATTTACGATCGATAAGTAGTATTTTGATGATTCTATTTAATAATTAATTTATCTTGGGGTTCTAAAAATAATCGGTGAAACTTTAATTAAATAGAGATTACTTTAGACTAAATGCTTTCCATTTTCTATAAAAATATTTTCGAGATTTTACTTTAGATAAGGTTTTACTTGATGATTTCGATCAGATAGTTTATATGTTTAGCGAAAAGCTAATCGAAATAAACTAAAGTTTTAGCTTTCTAATTAAAGAGATCTGTTCTTGTGCTAATTTGATCAGATAAAAAGCAGGTCCCTTAAAATTAAATAGTTTAAAAAACCGCCTTTAATCGTTTGAAATATTTAAGCGAATATTAATTTTTTATTTTAGCCGTAAAGTTAAAACATTTATATCACAATGTTGGATAATAAATTAATCAAGAAAATTTTTAACCAATTTTTTAAAATAGATTCAAAAATAATTAGCGAAAATTAAAAAAAAAAAAGAAATATATCTAAACTGTTTATTTTGATAAAAATAATTTGTTCAGTGAAAATATAAAAAACATCATGAGAAATCTATAATCAATTCGTAAAAGTAAATTAGAAAAATACTTGAGATAAATAAATAAACTGACTTCAAAAACATACTGAATATATAAAATTATATAGATGAAAAAGAATTTTCATTATTTTATTGCATTGAATCAAATAGTTTTGATTATAATGGACTAGACAACCTGTGATATATATTTAGGTGCTAGATTTGAATTTTTTAATCAAGAAAACACAAGTTTGTATAAACACAAAACATGGTATAACCAAAAGAATGTTAATTCTCTTAAGTATCTTCTTTTTATTTTTTGAAACAAGAAATTAAAAAGTATATACAGAATAATCAAGAAAATTTTTAATTTTCGATACTTTATTAAGATATTCATTATTTATTTATTTAATTTACGACTGAAACCTTATTGACAGTCAATTTTAAAAAAATGTCTTATAAAAAATGAAATATAAAATGTTCAATTAAAAATAGATATTTTTTAAATTTCAAAGTCAGCTATAAAAAGATCGTTTAAAATTATGTTCAAATAAAAATTTCTTGATTTGATTCTAATGAATTAGTTAACAATTTCTTAACAATATTCTTTAGCAAGAACACAAATCTTTCTATTTGTATTCTTAAAACTTTTTTTAACCAGAACATGGTCATATTTACGCACTTTTTGCGCATCAGTTGTTCAAAAAATATCTTTTATTAATCAATTTTAATATCACCTACTGAGTTTTATTTTAATCCTTAATAAAATGAGGCTACATGTATGAACATCTTTAATGATTTACCAATAATAAGTTCTACTAGGTGTAAAGATGTTTTCAAGGACTATTTTATTATAATCTATCTCTAAAAATTAGATTACAATTTCATTTGAACAAAGCGACCATCAAATTTGTTTTCGGACTGATTATCTTGATCCAAGGTCTTATAATAATTAAAAAAAAATTAACACTAGATTAATTAACTATTTAAATTTTTTTAAATTGATCAAAAATTAATTTTGAATTTGATCACAAAATTCATTATAATTTTAATTCATTATTTTATTTTTATCCAAAAAAAAAAAGATTTCAAATAAAAAAATAATTAAAAAGATTTTTTCAAATAATTTTTCTTCTTTAAAGTGGTCTACAGTGTTTTTTTTTTAGATTTTCTCATTAACTTGACTAGATAATAATGTTTGAATTTGCTTTAAAGTTTGATTCTGTTTTGATTACTAAAAAACGTTTTAAAAAAGTATCTAAATAAAAGAAAATCACCAAATACTTTTTTTAAATTCTGTAAATTAAAATATGTCAATAAATTAATTAGACTTGCGAAAAAATTCAGAAAAAAAAGGCCCAATAAAACCCAATATTCAAGCAAGTTCTTAGAATTTTTGGAAAATTTCAAAAAAAACAAAAAATTTTTTTACGTAATTTACGTAAAATTCAAAATTTTTTAATTGTAAAATTTTGTAAAAAATGGAATAATATAGTAAAAATTTTTATTTAATAAATCAGTTTATTTTTAATGTAAATTTTAGTCTCAATTATTTTGAATCACAATTGGGAAAACCCAAAATAAAATATTTTTTATATTTAAATATTTTTTCACAAAAAATACCCTAATAATTTCGTAAAATTACGAAAATTTACGTAAAAAAAAAATTAACGTAATTATGCGAAAAAACCGATAAAAACGCTAATGTCAAATCACCACTGTAAATCAGATATATTACTTGTTATTTAATGTTAAAATGAGTTTAATAAAAATGGAGAATGGTTGAAACTCAAATAGAGCTATATTAGATATTTTTTCAGGTTGCTTTTTTGATGATGAGTTTAAAATTTACAAAAAAAATTTAAAAAAGTAAAAAATTCATAAAATATTGAAACATGCAGAATTTGCAATTTTTTTGTCGTAAAAATTTTATTTTTGTAATTATTTGGGAAGGTTTGAATGAAATTTCACTATGTCAAAAATTGTTAGAAGCAACCGAATTTTTTTTAATTATTTATATATTTGCGGATGAGTGATATTTTTTTGTCATTTTTTTGAAACTAATGACTTATATAATTCCGAAATGGTTTGGCTTTCATCATTCACTCTTTAAATTGTTTTTTTCTCAAAAGTACCTTTAGCTCGTTCTCCTAATTAGAAAATTTAAATTTACATAAAAATGGTAAATTTCAATGATTAAATCTTCACTTCAGCAAACTTTATAAGTTGATGGTTAAAAAAGACTATTGAATTTGGAGGATTTTATCCATGTACTACCGAGTTCTCAAGATTAAATTAAAATTAAAATAAAATGCCGAAGTTACTAATAATTTGAGCTTAAAAAAGGAATTAGATGCGCCATATGGCCCTGGATGTAATCCAAATTTATGTGTCCATCCTTAGTTTATTTTGAGAAAGTGGGAAAACATATTATTAATTAAAAAGCATAAATATTAACAAATGAATTAAGAAGTCTTGTTACATGGTTTTTTCTCAATACAGTAGGGAAATTAATAATCTAAACTTAAGGATAAGAGATTTTTAGGAGCAAGCCTAGAAACCAACATGTCTGGTTTACCGATGTAAGTGAGTATTAGTTTGGAGCTTTTTCTGGTGATTCAGATTTCAGTTCCAGCCTCAACTGAATCAAGTTTATTTGTGAAGCGGCAGCTTTCGTACTTCCAGAGGCAGCATGCAACCATCCGGCAATCTTCAAATTGTACATCGACAACCAAGCAGTGATCGAACTCTGGAAAAGAGTGAGAGCGAAATGGAGCAAGTTCTCCAATCGACTTTTCGCACAAACTGAGTCATTCCATTCCATCGGTGGTCAGATTTCTAAAGCAATACAAAGTGGGCTTCGAATACCTTACTCCTTTGTGTAGTTGCTACTATTTCTTTCTTTTCAGAAACATGTAACATCTGTCATTAATTATTTCAATTTATCTCTTTTAGATTTTATTTTGACTTATTTTGCTTTTAATTTTTTCCCTTTTTTTAGTTTTATAATCCGATTTTTTTTGATAGCTCGGTACAGTCAAACAATTAAATATATAAAAGCATATATTTTTACAAGGTAAAAAAAAGAAATATCTAGAGGTAAAAGTTTATTTTCACAAAAGAATTAATTCAAATAATATGAACACATATGAATTATATAAACTGATGCTTTTCCAATTAAAAATTGAACTTTTTTTTAATAAGCTTGCTTATTTTATAAAAATTTAAGCAATTATCCTAGGTACTCTGTTTAAAAGATTTTTGGATTTTTATCTATTGAATAAAAAATTTCTACACTAAATTAAAATTTGCTCTTAACTTTTTAGAATGGAAAATTTCCATCTAACATGCCATTAATTATTTTGAGAAATTTAACTTTTTAACATTGTGAATTTTAGACCAACAAAAAAACAGTGCAAAAATTTAATAATTTAAAATAAATTTCTTTAAGTCCTAAATTGATTCTGAAAATTGCATCAGCTGATGCATTCAATGTGTCACTAAAATCCAGTTTCTGCAAATACTCTGAAAAGCTATTTTCATTTATCTATTTTAATGTGTGTGCATTTTTTAGAATTTTTGGAGAAATCAGAATTCAGTGATGCATTGAATGCATCAGATGATGCAATTTTCAAAACCAATTTAAGGCTTAAAGAAAAAAAATTGTGGTTCCAAATTCATGCTGCAAAGTATTTATTCGAACACAAAATTCAGTTCTTAATTGAATAATTTTATTTACAAAATATTGCTAATTATGAGTTAGACATGATACAGCTAAACCAAATGCAGAGAAAATACTGAATGGATAAGTAAAATCTAAAGTGTAAGTTTTTTCCTTAATTTTTCCGATTTGTAAAACAATGTTCTGATAGGGATCATTTTTGTCAGTCAATTGAATATTATTAGTTGAAGGCATTTGAGCCCTATCTTTAAAATCCATTGTGTAAGTTTTTGTCTTGGGATCAAATTGGGCATGTTTCGAGACCAAATATTTTTTCTTGGATCCTTTGTTTGGTCTTAAGGGAGCCAAATTTTCCTTAAACAGATTCAACACAACATTTACATCCTTTGGTTTCATGTTTCCAATTAATTTGTTGTTAAAAGTAAGCTCAAAATATTTTTTATGCTTTTGTCTTGGCTCGTCCTCTGCCGTTTTCTCTTCGTCATAAGAATGGTCATGATCGCTTTCATCCTCTCTATTTTCGTACCATCCAATTAGGTCGTAATTACTCCGCTTCAAATTTGAGTGAAGCTCGCCCAGCTTTACTATTTCATTGTACCTGCTCAAATCTGTTGTTTTGAATGAATATGCCGAGCTGATTACAGACTTTTTGTGCTTAGTAAAAATTATTGGCTCATTTGGGTCATATTGATCAGATTCCAAGTATAAAAAATATTCCGAATACATCCGTTTTTCTACTCGGATGCTACACCGAACTAGGGTTTCTTTGGGACAACATGCAATCAAAAATTTAGCCTGATCTTTTTGCAAAATTCCGAAATACTTATTTTCAAGGTATCGGTCTTCGTTTGGGTCAAATGAATAAATTTTTGTTTTAAAGTCGTAGCTTTTTTTGGTGCTGGAATGAGTTTCAAAGTTCTCAAAGTCATCGTCATCGTGACCATGAGAATTTTTCCTGGTCCTCATTGGTACTGGTTTTACAATAAATGGATTGCTATCTTCTGTAAAATGAAATTCGGATCTTTTTATGCTTTTTTCACTGTCAGGCTGATTCAAGGCATTTTTATTTTTGAAATAGAATAACTTTTTATCTTTTGAGTTTACTTTATAATTCGCAGATATATTCTCATCATCTTCGGATGCGAAAGGTAAAATTTTTTTATTGTATTCTTTTGTTTTGGGCCTGACTCCAATAATCTTCTTTTGGTCAGTTTCTTTTTGACGGCGTTCATATTCAAAAGTTTCTGATAGATTTGCGTATATTAGATCTCTGCTTGAGGCTAGACCCGAGTTTGTCTTGTCGGAACGATTAGTGGCGGACATGGTAAATTTTAGAAAAGTATAGAACTATTTTTTCATGATAAATTTAAACGTGCTGATTATTAATCAAAAATATTTTGACGAATAATTAGAAAATTCTTATCACTTTAATATGTTGACATCATAAATATTTTTGAAGTATAAAATGCTAAAAATTTATCTAGAAATAAAGATATGAAGATATGACTTTTTGTAAATTTGGACTTGAGATTATTTGAATTAAATTGTGATAAATTAACTTGAAATTTTTTATTCCTCACCCATTAATAATAGTTTTTTTATTTGGAATAAAATTAATGATATAAATAGGTTTCAGGTAATTGAAGCAAAAATAACAATTAAATCTTTTAAAATAATAAATGTCATAAAATTTATTAGAAATAAAACATATAAACATCTTGATATAATTAGTATAAATGTCTCAAAAATCAAATGAATGTACAATCTTTTCTATTGTTTTTTTTTTCTAAATAATTCGAGGTATTGCTGAGTCAAAAGAAAAAAAAATTCAAACTAAATATTTGATTGTGATTCTATTGATAATGTGAAAATTGTTTAAATTCCCCTTCGGTGCTACGAATTGTTTATTTAATCAAAAGGTAAATGGAGCTTTTTGAAACTTTTTAATTGTTTCGACAGAGTGTAACTGAATTCGCTCCTTTTTTTTTGTTTTTATTTTTTATACGATTAAATTTACCTAATTTAAAGTTGATAAATTTAAATTTTCAAAACTGCAAAAATTTTTCTTTTTAAATTTTTTTCCCAAAAAATATATAATAATCTCTTCAAATGGTTTATTGCAAAATTTTATATTTTGTCGGAATTATGTTTCATTTGAAGCCATTAATCTCACTTTTACTCATTTTTGAGGCTGAAATTTTCAGTAAAATGCAGATGAATGGCTTTGAGAGTAGCAAAATTTCGTCAAAATGAATACAATACATTCTACAGTAGAAAAATTTAGTTAAATTTTTTTGATCCAAATAAAAAGCTTCATACTTAATCAGAAAACGACCTGGATAGTCAATTTTATATATGAATTTTAGCAATTTATATTCTTACCTTATCATTACCCATAAATTCAAATAAAAAAAACAATCTTTTATGCTTTTACAATTTTTATTTTTCTTTTTCAAGCAATATTTCAAGAATATTTAATTTAATTAATTCAAAATTATTCAATTCTTTTGTTTAACATTTACTTTTTGCTCTAATTTATGTGTTTTTTCAATTTTTAAAATAATCAAAAATAACTTTTACAAATTCCAAAATTAACGCTAATGTGGCTGAAAGGGAGAATTAATATTCATTCCAAACAGCCAGGGAATTTTCCCAAATTATTTTTTAAATAAATAAATAAATATTATCATTACCCTATCCCGTAAAGCGTCTCTAATCTGGATCTTCGCCCCGCCTAATTATCTTGAATATTAATTCCTAACAACACTAAAACTACTCATTCATAGACAATAATTAATTATATGCAACTTATATTTTTTTAAATCGACTATTCAATTATTCAAATTTACAATTTTTAAATTTTTTCAACTAACCCTTCTATTCAGCTATGATGATCTACTACTTGGTTTCGTTTTAATTAATTTAACAAATTAGATTTAATAAACAAAATCTAAGATAAAATAAAGGAGTCCGGGGCGTAGCCCTAGGTTGGGGAAATCGGTTCAGCAAAAATAATGAGCGGATTATGATAATATTCACGATAATACTTGCTGTGAAATTCAAAATATTCTATTGCATTTGTTAACCTAATAGGGAATTTTAAAAGTTAAACATTAGAAAAAAATTAAAAATATTAAATAAGTTAAATAATTTGAATAATTCAAAAGTTGAAAAATTGAATAGTTGTCCATTAGTCAAACTACTGAAAGATATAGGATTCTAATAAATGAAATATTCCTTATAAGGTAAAGATAAATATTTCTAAAAGGACTAAAAATAATTTAAATATTTAAAGAAAAAAATCTCATTTTCTATTGTTTCCTTGATTACAGATAGTTTGTCTAATTTTTATTATTGCTCAATAATTTTGTGTTATTTTTTCAAAAAAAAAGAAAATTAAATTTTCCAAAAGAAATTTGTATTTAAATTAAAAGTTGAAGTTAAAAGCTTTAAGAAATTAGTCAATCTTAAAATAAAATAATCTATATGCTTTTCAGAAAAGAGTTTGGGCATTTCTAATATTTTCTTTCAAAACATTTTTTATAATACCTCTTCGGTAAAATTTAAAAATAATTCAATGCAAAATATGGTGACAGTTTAATTGAATCGATGAAAAAAAATCAATGAACAAAAGCATTTTAGATTTTTCTATGCAAAATTAACACTACACGACCCAATTATTTTTAAATATTTTATATTTTATTTTGGTTATTTTTACTATCTAATTTTGTAGTGCCTTTTCTATTCTAGCGGATAATGGGAAGGCGCTCATCTCCCTTTCCGACATCTTTTGAGCAACGGCTCTGATCTGATACATAGATTACTGCATCGAGTTGACCATTTACACCGCAATTTACAATTTTATGCTATAATGAAAATAATATTAATAATAATAATAATTAGCTACTGCAAGAAACTTGCGGAGAAGTCTTACACGGAAGACTACTATGGTAGCTATATTAATCAATTAATTAATTTAAATATTTCTAAAATTGTTAAATCTAAAAAACAAAAAAAAATTAATAAAATTTTTGACAAGCCTAACAAACTTCCCTTTTGTTTTTAAATCAACTTTTTTTTCAAGATTTGTTGAAATTAATTTAGGGGAAAATTCGATAAATTTTTTTGGATTTTTATTTTATTTGGCTTTTTAAATAGTAAAAATCAGTCTAAAAAACTAGTTAGTATTAAAAAGTTACTCTATGATCATAAAATCAATGATAAGTCTAAAAAAAAATTTTAAAAACTTTTGCGTATGCTCATATTTCCTGTTACTTTGGCAGAATTCAAGAAATTCATAGCTTGAGTTTTATTTTCTTTTTAAATGATAGTAAATTATTTTTCCTTTCAATTATTATTTTTAAAAGCTTTTGCTTATATAACTATTATCCTAACTTTCAACTAATCTACTCCTATCTTTAACTTTATTTTTAATTAATATATTTAATCAAAATATATTCAAAAAAAATTTAATTGAAGATATTCAAAAAAAATTGAAGTTCCGATCGAAAAAACAGTGAAGCATTCAAAAAAAAAGCATCACATAATCAAAATCTAAAAATTGGACAATTATCCTATCTTGTTTTAAATTTTTTTTTATTATTGAACAAAAAATATTTGTAAAGAAAATTTACATATTTGATTATTTTTTAAAATTAGGATTAAAACTGAACAAGAAATTAATTTTTCAAACGAAATTCATAATGTAAAAATAAATGGTTTTTAAAATATCGGAAAAATGAAATATTTATTTACAATCTAAAAGAAGGCAAATTTAGTTATTTTTATTTTTTTCGATATTTTTTAATTTGTTATATAAAAAAAACATTTGATTTATAAACTTTCAGCCCTAAAAATGCATAGAAATTTAAATTTTTTTCTGGAGTTAACTATCATGATAGACTTTGTGAGTATTATCTTTCACTTTTCGTTGATAAACAAGTCTTTGCTTGCTCAAAAGTTAGGACTCAATATTCCACTTGCTAATCGCATCCAATTTTGTTGTCTAAACTTGACAAAGCTACACCGAAAGCCTGCAGTGCACAAAATGGATAGGAAAAATCACAAGTATATAAATCTTTGTTCACTTTGCCAAATTGTGTCACCACATAATCCGGATTTACTTCGTGAATTATTTGATAATTTTTAACTGATGATATAGTAACTCGACCATAAAAATTTAGTGCAAAAGAATTCAAACCACTATTCCACTGGGGTGATTTATTAATTAATTTAACAACATTTCTTAAGTTTGATTTCGAATTGGATGCTTGACTCGACGCCGTGTTGGAATAAGCGTCCAATTTCGAGTTAGAAGTCCTCATACTGTTTTCCTCGGACTCTACCTCTTTATTGCTATCTCTTTTATTAGATTTTTTATTCAACTGGAACAAAGACCTTCTTATTCGATTTTTTAAATTAGCCGGCTTGTCATTCGGATTAGTTCTTAAATTTTCCTCAATCCGCTTCCAAGAACTCAACAATGACTCCGATTTATATTTAAGAATAAATTCCTCTCTGCAGTATTTATCATCCATGCCAGGTATGACCACATTCATGCTCCTTGGACCTTTAAGGCCCAGAACATTAAATCCGTATGTTATCGAAACATATTCTCGCCTTGATAAATTGGCATCCAAATTTTGGGCGTCTTCACTCGTTGTTTCCGAAAATTCCAATTCATTTGGACTGGCCTTTAGAAAATAGCTTTCTGGCGGAATGTCATTTATGGGCTTAATGCCAAAGTCATAGAGCTTAAATTGAGTACCGAATAGATTGGACTTTAGCTTGGCTAATGGCGTCTCAATATATTTTTCTATATCATCTAGATCAAATGATATATAATTGATGATATAACAGTTGGTTTTGGTTTTTTTTTTCTTCCTGGCAGTCATTAAGAGAAGTAGATTTCCGTCAATGTTTTCCAAGTAAAATTTGTATTCCGGATAGAGGCCCTTGAAGCGAAATATTTGACATTTTATGCTAAGGCCTATTGAAGCTGGCTGTAGGACAAATTTTTTGGATGTTTTGTCTAAAAGGTCAAAAATTTTCAGATCGATTTGGGGAGTTTGATCATTTTGGTCGGATATCGGCACCGTGTCATTAGGCGCGACTAAAATTCTTGATGAGTCATCTGTGTTATTCGAATCTGTCGGATATTTGGGTAAACTTGGACTTAGGTCACCTTCTGAAGAGGAGTAATCTTTCGAATGGTCGAGTGTAACTGAATTTATGTTGAGTTTAGCTCCGTTTGTGAGCAAATTGTCTGAAGGTATTGACAGAGAATTTTTGTCGAATTTGCTAGCAACACCGTAGAATTTTTTTTCTTTCCTTTTTATTAGAAACGACTCGTTTATTGTGATGTTGGCCCGATGTTCTTCATCATCACTGGACGACTGATAGTCTAGAAAATTTGAATCGTTAGGCCTACCGAATTCAGTGTCCAAGTTGACCAGACCATTTCTGTCAGCAAATATCAAATTCCGACCACTAACTACACTGTTATTCAATTCAGTCATTCGATTCAATAAAACAAATTCTTGGTTTAAAAAAATAAGTATTAAAAAAACTAATACGAAAAAGATTTAAATTTAAAATTCTAAAGAAATTTTCACTTAAATTTATTTCAAAAAATAAAAAAAAATTTCAATAATTAAATCCAATGGGAGATTATGAAAAAAAAGGCATTTTCATATAAATTAAAATAAAATAAAATAAAACAAACAATTTGATAACATATTTCTTTTAAAAGCGCTTTTCCTTTGTTTTTTAATCATG
Organism: Brachionus manjavacas; assembly: GCA_019054805.1. NCBI lineage: Eukaryota > Metazoa > Rotifera > Eurotatoria > Ploima > Brachionidae > Brachionus > Brachionus manjavacas. Next base: position 534,973 of record JAHQIY010000007.1, read on the forward strand.
AAAATTTAAATTATGCCAATTTAAATCATAACAGTATCACAGAAAAAAAATAATATCCTTAGCAAACATTAAAAAATTGCTTTTTTTTTTAGAGAAATTTTAGTCTAATTATACACTTTAATTTTTTTTTCTTTAATTTTAAATATTGAAAGCGTTCGATTATCATCAAAAAATTTGACTCGTTTTTTGCTTGATATCTTTGCTGTTCCTGAGTATATTTAAATTTAAATATTTTTTAAAATTTAAGATTGTAACATGGAAATCAAAATTTCCATTCAGGTGTAAGAAGTACCATGTCAATTTGATTTTAACATCTAGCAGTCATGCGTTCAGGAAGCTTTTTAAATTTACAGGAACCGATTCTACAAGTAAAACAACTAAATCTTATTTGCATTTAAAACCGATTTAAGCATTCCACTTGATTTAACAATGCTGAAGGCCTCCTAGCAAAAATTAAGGATGTTCTGACTCAGTTAATTCCATTATTTTAAATCAGCCAGAAATATACATTTTCAGGGTACTAGCTAAACAAATTATTAGACTATATTTTGTTCAGTCAATAATTATCTAAATTATTTATTTGGATTTATTGAAATTGTCGAAGAATGGTGCTAATAAAACTAAATTAAAGATTAAAATTTCGCTTAAACTCGAAACTAAATACACTAATAGCAAACAAGTTTCTTGTTCGGATCCAAACTAATTTCTTAATTGGATTTTGCAAATTTACAAAAACACATCCGGGTACTCTGAAACCCAAAGAAGATTGTTAGATGAGATAAAAAAATAAAAAACAAAAACCTAAATCACAAATTTCGGTACAGTACAAAAATTTTTTAAAATGCTTTTTGTGTAAAATTAAAAGTTTTAAAATTTTATAATAAAAAAATCACGTTTTTGTTATTTCCTTTATAAGAATGTGGAGTTTTGCTTAGTAAATTATGATTCATTTTAAAAGCGATCATTGAAAACAGAAATAAATCAACTTTTTTGAATTTTAAAATTACAGTCAATTAGAAAATGTAATTATAAAATCAATTTTTTGAATTTGAGGGAATAAATTATTGGAAAATAGATCGATTATTAATTACTTATATTATTTTACTCTTTTAAATGTTGATTCTTTAAAATCTCTTTAAGTTTCGTTTGCAATAATTGTTTTGTTTAAATAGTTTATCGAATTTAGTTTGTTTTTTTAAATTGCTCTATGTAAAGTATATCCAAATTTTTGGATATCAGATATTTGAGATAAATGCATGATATTTTTAAAACGCTGGCTAACAATAAATATCTTTAGAATTAACGTCAGCACATTCTTAATTTCTTATTACGTAATAAAAAAACATAAATAAAAAGTGACTACGAAATCGGACATTTATGATTCGAATGTTTAATTAAAATTTAAAATTGGAGGAGGAAAAAATTCAAAAGTGACGTCAAAAAAAACGTAAAAATTCAGAACGTTCGAAAATTGCTAATTTTATCGATTTAATAAAACAATACATTAAATTTTGTTTATTTAATTCATTGATCTCAAGTAAATTGGTTTGAAAAATCTTTTAAAATTAACAGATTTTTTGATTTTTATTAAAAAATAGTTAGTTACCTGTTTGAAATTTTTAGTTTAGAATTTGTTAATAACAATTAAAAAAAATAGATTTATTTTCCATTCAGTTGATAGACTTAACTAAAGAGCAATTATTGTTAATGATATTTCAGATTTTGTCAAGCACCTGAGACTGTTTAAAAATGCCTCTTGGCAACTTTTGAACAACAAGAATTGACCATTTTTACATTAACAATTCAATAATTTGAAATTAATTACTTTTTAAACATGGAGACTCCCACTTCTTAAAATTCAATAAAACAATTTAAAAACTTTTGAAATTCATTAACCTTCTTTTTAAAAGGAAATTCTTGTTTTGATTCCAAAAAATACGCAAATGCCTCTTCGAACCTTTTCTCGGCAACTTTACTCTTTTAAACAACAGTAATTTCAAATTATAAAAGAAAAAATTTAAAATTTCTTTATTTTTGACTAAAACTACTGTGATCTTCTTCTTAATGCTTTAATTGTGCTAAACAAATTAATAAGTAACTGAAAAAAAAAGTTATTAATTTATTTTTGGCATTACAACAAACTAAAATTTAAAAATTTCGTTTTTAGTTGCAAAAATTTTAGATTAAAAATAATGAAACGCTTTTACTTCTAAGATTTCAAGCCGTATAAACTTGAGACTAAATCATTCCTTAGAAATTTGGCATAAAATTTTTTTTTAATTTTAAAAAAATATTCAAGAAAGCATTTTATTTTTTCTAAAACCCTTTTTCAGTTTTTTTCTTTTCGTTTAAGAAAGGCAATCAAATCAAATTTTTCCAGAATGAATTTGATTAAACAACTTTTAATTAAGCTTGATTAAAGTGCAATTTAATAAAATGCCTGAAAGAGACTTAGGTTTTACATGGTTATAAGAGAATTTAACTGATCAATTTTCAAATTTGGGAATTTAAAGCTGAATTAATTGTTTTTAAATTCAAAATAGGTATTTTAAATCAAGTGTTTATAGGAACTTGTTCGTAAAAGAATCACATAATTATTCCATTTTTTTTGCATTTTATATTGATCTTTATTTCTTGCGGAATTTTTTTCATACTTAAATTTATCATGTGAGAAAATATGCTTAAAAAATAAATATTGAAAAAAGAACTTTTATTTATCATAATAAATCTTTTAGAATTTTTTAAAGATTTAAGCCTTGGCTTAACTCAATTAAAATTTTTTATATATTAATACTTAAATTCAAATATACTCATAATATCTCTTCCTTGTCAATTCGAGTTTTTTTTCAAAAATGTTCATTTTTATTTATCTTTGCTTGAGATAATTTTCCAATTTATTTACGATATTTGAATAACAAAATTTCAAATTTATTTGCAATTATTAAATGGGTAATAATAATAAACAGAATTGTAGAAAATAATTATTTATGTTATTACAGCTGCAAACTTTCTTCAAAAAAAATAAATACTGTAAGTAAATAAATACTTTTTTAATTTATTTTTTAATTATTTTAATATGTAGAAGCAATCGAAGACATGGTTTTCATAAAAAAAATTTCGTTTATCTAACTAGCATTAGTTATTTCAGTTAAAAAGCAAAAATTTAACCTTTGGACCAAAATAATTGCCATGTATTTGATATTTTTTGTAAACTACAAAGTTTACATTCCATTATAAGACTAAATAATAAAACTTTTTTTTTTTTAAAGGCAAAATGAATCTTTACCAAAAGTCTTTGGAAACTTATTTTATTCTTTGGAAACATTAAATACATGTTTAAATCATACATCACCTCAAAGATATAAAATTTTCTTCTAAAAATACATTTTTTTTAAAACAATGAACAAAAAATTTTTGGAATAAAAAATCCGAATTCCGGTATAATTTTTGAATTTTTCTTTGACCCTAATAATCCTAAAAAAATTTTAACAGATTTTGAAACAAGAAAAGTTTCAAATATGTAGAGCGATATTGTAAATAAATGTTGGTTTTGTACTCATTTTTGTGTAAAGATGATCATATTGAATATCCTCGTAATTATATGAGTGCAACTTAAAATAAAATACCAACTGATCAATCTTGACAGAAATTACAATCATTTCTTTAAATCTTTTATTGAATTTATAAAACTAATAAATATTACTAACCTATGCTTTGCTTTTAAAAGCAATTTTTTAAACAAAATTTAAAAGAAATAAAATTGTACTAAAATTATTTAAAAGCTGTTAAAATTCAATATTTTAAACAAATTTTATAACCTGATGTTTGAGTCTGAGTAAATGAATCTCATAGGCATAGGAATATTTAGATTTGAAAAAACTGGGTAAAATAGCTTAATATTTTTTTATTAAATTCTTTTGGGATTTGAATATTCTTTTTAGTCTCAGTTAAAATTTTAAAAAATAATTAATACCATCGGTGATTCGATTTTTCTATTTCTCTTAGTACAAACTCAAAATTTAATGGAAGGACCTTTAATTTTACTACCAAAACCTAACATAATAAATAAACTCATGTTTTTGGACTTTTTTTATTAAAATGGAAATGTGGTCTAATACGAGACAGTAAATAACCCATTCAAAAAACAAAGCAATAAAAAATTCAGATTTTGTCTAATTAATACAAAGCTAATTTTTCGAGTCTTTTATGTTTTGGCGAAATATGATTTTCTTTTGTTGCATTTGTCTAAATCAAATTATTAAAATTCATCAAATTAGATTTTTTATTCATAGCCAGATATTTGACCATTATTTACACTCCGATTTCACAATCTTTTAAAAAAAGTTTTTGACTAAAACTATTAAAAATTAGAACTTTTCAAAGTAGATTATAACATTTTAAACAGCTGAAAATATATCGATTTGCCAGATAAAAATCTGGAAATAAATCATCAAAATTTATTGAAATTTAGTAAATCATCATTTTTAGAGACTTTCATTTTGACCATTTTTAAGTAAAAATAAAATAAAATACATTAGATTTTAAAATAAATTAAACAGAGAATTTAAGTATTTTAATTCTGGTATTTGAGTATGGGATAAAAACTTTTTTAGCGCCATTTTTGAGAAAAAACCATTTGAGTCAAAGTTAAGCTTAGAACAATAATAAATTTCCTGGCTTTCTCAAATTAATTCCAATGAATTTTCAGATTAAAATCAGTTTTTTCTTTAATTACTAAGAAAAGACCACAAAACATGACTGGGGAATAATTCTAAAACTCATATAGAAATCCTGAATTTTAGGAGCAATGATTCTGATTTAATCAATTCAACGAGATTGTATTATAACATGCTAACAAGAGCTAAAGATTCATAAAGGAAATGCCTTTGTAAGAATGTATGCAATTTTTTAGACTACAATTTAATAAAAACTAATTTATTTTTAAATAAAGATAAAATTGTCAATATGGATTTGTTTTTTATATCAAAACAATATTGTTACTCTTAAAAAAATTCAAACTTCAAAGCCTTTTTATTTATTTCTTCAGTTGAATTTAGAAAAAATTTATACAAAAAAATTCTAAAAAAATAATAAATTAATAAAAAAAAAATAAACAAATTTAAAAAATAAATTCTGTGAATTTGAGCTTTTAGAACGATTTTTTTGAAAAAATAATCAATATTTCATTTAATCAGTATAAGATCAAAATTTAGATGATAAAAATCAATCATTGTTTTCATTAAATTTTGTATTTCTAAGAATTCCAGTGTTATCATTTTTGTCTTTACCAAATTGGTCACAATTGCTTTTTGCGATTATTTCAAGTGAATTAACAATTACTTTAGAGACAATTTTTGAAGAAACAGATTTAAAAAAATCTGTGTCTCTTTTGTGAAAATCATCGGTTGATGGATCCATTTCGTTGTTTTTCTCTTTGAATTTGTTCATTTTATTATATCTAAATAGACAACATTAGCAATCCTAAAGAATTTATTAAAATTTAGATAAAAAAGTTTATTTTCTATTCGCAAATTTATCTTTCTTTTATTTTTGAAAACTGCAGTTGTTGATATTTAAGGCGGATAACAAAGTTTGTCTTGTGACTTTCTATGAAATTGCTTAATAGTATTTTAGTATTTACATAAAAAACAAATTTCCTTATTTAAATAGAAATTTACCACAATTTAAGGATACATTCTTTTTATATTTTTTTCAAAAATTTTGGTGCTATAGAATAATTATTTAAATAATTGAATAGAAATTAATAATATTGAAAACAAATAATTGTCAACGATAAATTTTCGCTAAAAAGTGATCTCAAGTCAGCCCTAAATTTCCAAAAACTCTAAACAAAGCTTTTTAAAAGCTTAATTAAATAGAATAATAAATTCAAGTTAGCTTTCATGTCTAAATATCAATTTTTCATGTTTAAGAAAAAAATTAAGTTTTAATTTTGTAGTTCATGAGTTTAATTAGAGCAGTTTTTTTGGGCTTAAGATTAATTATTTTTGAGATTTAATTTGAAAGATCATCAATACGAAACTAAATTAGTCTAAATTAAAATTTTGGAAAAAACACTAGAAATCTTAGCTTGTCGAATTTAAAAAAAGGAAATTAGAAAATTTTCTGATGTGTTAAATTTAATTTTTATGCTAATTAAAGATAAGTGAAAAATACTCCAAAAAAAATTTTCATTAATATTATACAATATTAATTAATAAATGATCGATTTTTCTCTAAAAAAATTGAATGTTTCCTAAAAGATCTATCATATTTAAAAATAAAATTATAATATTGAAAATTTGATCCTTTAATAAAAGATTATGGAGGAAAGACTAAATTTTGCATTATCTATTTTTAATTTGATCTATCTTTGAGATTTTTAGAGTTCATTTTTGCGAAACTAAAAAAAGCATTTACTAAATGCATGGCATTCTCGGTAAAATAAAGAAAACTCTTTTAAAACTTTGTCAACAAACTGTTCTAATTTCAAAGTTTATTTAATAATATTTTAAATAACATTTTAAGGCTAAAATGATTGAAGGAAAATTTCAAGTTTTATTGTGCTATAATTCGCTACAAAAAATAATCAAAACAAATCGTGATTGAGTATCATTTTTATTTTTTTATTTATTAATTGAACTTTAAAAATAAAAAATTTAAATTTAATTTTAATTAAAATATGAGGAAATTCATTTTAACTAATGAAGATATTTTATAATAAGATTTTATTTTCTATTTTACTTAGGTATCAGTTTAATTATACCAATATTTTTCAAAAATATTTCTCTAGAATTCAATTTAAAAATTGAATTTAAAATTAAGATTATATTGCCATTGTCATCTCAAAATAGACAATTAAGATATCATCTTGTAAAATTCAGCATTTACATAATGAAAAATCGATAAATTTAGAAATTTATTTCTTTCTCAATTGTAAATTAAAATTACAAAATTAACATTAAATTCATCTTGCTTAATTCGAATAGATGCAAATTTTCCTTCTATTTTTTTTTTCAAATTCAAATAATTTTTTGCGAATAATTTATGTTTTTAATGTGATATTTTTGTTTTAGTAACATATATCAGAAAAACCTATTATCGAGTTTTTCTATTCAAAATTTTATTTTAAAATTATTTATTTGAATAAATAATTTAAAAAAACTTCATAATTTTTTAATTTTTCGTAAAATTATTTAGATATTTGTTAGTCGAAAAATAATGGATGGATATTTGCACAAATGGACAAACTATCTGAAAGGTTATTGTTTGAAATTATTTTCTACTATGCAATGTTCAATCTAAAAAGAATTATTTGATTTATTTTCGGCTTAGGTCAGAATAAATTGATCTTAAAAATTTTCTTATAAATATTAGTTCAAATTTATAGTTTATTATAATAAAGAATGTTTCTATTTAAAAAAAAAATCGTGATCAAACAAAATAATTTATGTTCCCTTCAGGGCATTTTATTATTTTAACATATATTCAACTAAAATCGTCCAAATCTATAGATTTTTTAATAGTTTTTGCCATCAAAATGGTTTTTATTTAAGGCTGGCAACTACGGTATTTTGTTCTTAAAGACGGAATTTTGTCTTATTTCAATAATGAAAATGACAGCAAAAACGGTGATTGTAAAGGTTCCTACAAAATATTCATGTTTGACATAATAGGTATTTTAATTTTTTTCTGATTAAAATAATTGATTAAAATTAATTTAAAAATTAAAAAAAATTTTAAAGCTAGTTTATTTTTCTAAGTGAATAAGAGCGATAACACGCGAGTAGATCTTATTTTACCGAATGAGAATAATTTGTATTTGAAGGCAAGCGATTATAAAGAGAGACAAAAGTGGTTGGTAGCTTTGGCCTCTCAGAAAGCAATTTATCCTTCGAATACAATTCAGAACCATCCGAACGACTCCAGTGAACACTCAAGTAAACAATCTTTCCAGCACGAAAATACCATGAGTATTAATACAATTGAATTTTAATTGAGTTTAAATTTTTATTCTTTAGCTGGAACTTATGACTCAACTTATTTTTTAAAACTAAAACAATCAGAGCTGAAATTGTACTGCGATTTGCTTACTCAGCAGACACATGACTTCAAAAATGTCGTACTTGCTGTTCGACAATCGCTTCCGACTAACGAAAAACAATCCAAAGAAGATGTTCCGCAGAGTTCAAAAATTGAAGAGACTTCAATTAATTCAAGCATAATGGAAAAATTTTCTAATTCGGAATTCAGTGAGACTTTTTATAGCGAGCTAGGCTCATTTAAATCCGAACAATGCGAACTTGACAGAAAGCCTGACAGTGTTAAGGTATTTAATTATAATTTTGAACAACAAGTTTTTTTTATTTTGAATTTTTGTGGTTTAATTTCATAAATATTACTTAACCAAAATAGAATTATACTGTTTTAACTCAAATTTTTTTTAAGTCTTTATCAGCATTTCATTTACAAAAAAAACGTGAGATGTTTTTCTAGGCACTAAATTAATTTGTCTTTGATTATAAAACTTAATTTAAAGCGAAAAAAGAAAATTAAATCTTTCAAAATAAAAGCAAGGTTTGATTTTTTAATTTAAATTAACTGATAATGTAAAACTTTTTTTTTCTTAATTCATTAATTTTTTTATTAAGTGAGATCATAAATTTAATAGGAGTTATTCTGAAAAAGACCTTTCAGTCTTTCAACACACATAACACTATTTCTATAATACATAGACCATAAATATTGCCTTTGTTATCCCAAATTTATTTTATCTACTATTTTAGAATATTAATAATCTCTAAATGTAATGACACTTTTTACTACAGTGACTCTAATATAGTACAATTAGACCTGATCACTTTATAAATATATAAAAATTAGATGGGATCCATCGCAGAGTCTTGGTTAAGGTATTCGGGTATGTTTTAGATCAGAGAACTATTAGTTCAAATTGAAATTAATAATTAAGCTTTTTATTAATTAAAATCTTTAATTTAATTATTCATATGAAGTTTTTTTTTTTCATATGACAATTTAATAACTGAAATGACGAGTTAATATACATCCAAAATTAAAGTATATAAAATTATAATACATTTGTCAAATAGTGGTGTAAAATATTTTTCATTTAAAAAATTATTATAAAAAAGGCTAAATTTATTTATTTTTTTAAAAAATATCTTTTAGAACTCAAATATTTTATTAAACCGATCATTAGGAATTTTAATCGATCAAATGACTCGTTTCGAGATATTTAATTTAAAAATTTGCAATAAATTTTGGTTTACTCAAGAGAATCGTTAAAAAGATTAAGTTCACCTTTTAATTAAGTTAAAAATAAAATAAAAGTGATTCGTTTCAGTACTAAACCAAAATGTTTTTTTACATTTTAAACGACAGTCAACTTTTTTTTCTCTTTTATGCATTTTAACTTTATCATTTCAAGCTTATTCATTTAGGTTCATCATCATCATAAATGTTGTTGACCATAAGAAATCTGCATAAAATTTCAAAATAGATGCCAAAAATTATTTAGCAAAAGTAACAGTGAACCGAGTTTGAGCTTGAAGTTGTAATTAATTTTTTGCTAAAAAATCTAAGTTTAAGTGAAAATTTAGATTTTTTCTAAATTTTCAATTTGTCCATTTAATCAAACATTTAATTACGCAATTAATGTATTAAATTGTTATCAAAACTTATTTTAAAACTAAGAAAGTTAAATTTTAAATTAAAAAAACTTATATTTAAGTTGTCATATGATTTCATTTTTTTGCTAATGTAGAATGAGGTAGATATTAAAAACGAAAAATGCAGATAGTAATTTCTTGAAGATTTGAGATATTAAGATTTTAATTTTTTAGACAATAGTCTTTTCGATATTGTTGATTGTGAAAGTCAGATAATAAAATAAGAAATTTTCTAGTTGTTTTTTTCTCCTAATCTCTTAAGTAAATATTCCACTTAGCAATTTTAAATAAGGAAAATTTAAGGTTCATTTTAATGATATTATTAATATATCATTAAAATTAAAATTATTTTAATTTTATTGAATAATAAAAGATTTCAAAAATTAAATATCTGAATTTTTCTAAAATTTCCCAGGCCCTCGAGTGTCAATTGTGTTTTTAACAATCAAGGACTTTCAGTAAATATCAAATCATGAAATTTTTAAATAAATGATGTAAATTTTAAATTTGCGTTGCAAGCTTAAAAAATAATTCCTTTTAAATTGAAAAATTTAATCAATTGTTAAGAAAAAAGCTTCAAATTTATAGAATAAAAATATTAAGTTTTTTTAAAAAAAACATTCTGAAATAACCAAATCTAAATCATTTTAACAATTTAATGCATTGGCGTTTGTTTAATTTAATTTTTTTGATTTTACGTTCATTCAAGAAATAGGGACTCGATCTTGAAAATGTTTCAAAATTCCATGATCTATTAACTTTAGTAATTTTGAAAGAAAATCGTAATTTAAAAATATTAGGAATAAAAATTGACTATCTAATGATTTCAGTTTTCACTTGAACGCCTTTAATAAATGATTTTTTTTACCTTTTAAATTTTGCAAAAAAAATAATCATTTAATTTTAAAAACTTGTTTTCCGCATTTTTTTAACCAGATAAAAATTAAGCCTTTTTAAATTAAAGAAACTTGACGAGCTTAGCTCGAATATTAATATAACATGTGATATGTTGGTTCAGATAGTGCGCAATTTGGTTATTTTATCCAACACAAGTTCTAATGTGAGTGCCGAGGCGGTCAAATCTTTGCTAGATGAAACCCAAGAGAGCAAAAATAAAGATAAAGCGGACATAAGCATCGATTTAGATCAGTACAAATACCATCTTTATCACCCATTATATTTGAACCAACATTTGAACCAGTACAACACTCAGAGTTTTTCGACCGCAGCATCATCATCTACCACCTCCAAAGCCCAAAATTTACCAAAGTAACATCTAAAATAATTTTCTAATTGCTATCTAAATTTTAGATAAGCAAATTTATTGATCGATTCAACATAATTCCGTTTTTATTTTTTATGAATAATATTTGAATTTTTTTTAAATAAAACAATCGGTATTAAATAATTATTAATCTTAAAACTAATTAGCTCAATGCCGTCAGACAAACAAAGTGTATGCTCTTCACCATCCAGAATCTCGGTCAAGTCTTTGCCGAGCCGTCCAAACTCATATTTTTATGTAAATAGAAAAACCAAGCAAAAAATGCATAATCGCTTAGACATGAATAAAATGTCACTTATTTCTTTCAGGTAACAAGAATTGTTTTCAAAGCAAATATTTAATGTAGGCTCACACTCACATTTAATGTATAATTAAAATGCTTCAACAAATTCTAATTATATAATTATAAATTTTTTGCTTTTCATATAAAATAATTATTAATTTTTATTTTTTTCGAATTCAAAATAATGTCGTACTAATTTATATGGAGCTTTAAATTTATTTAATTTTTTATTAACATCTCACTCTGTTTTTGTGGTTCTTTTTGCGTAACTAAAGCTTTCAATAATCAATAATTTCCAATTTTTAAACACGCTAAATTAGAAATTGTTAAACATTATTTTAATTATGTCTCTGAAAAATGTTTTTGAATCTCTTATCTTTTTTTTTTTTATTAGACAATATAAAGCTTTATTTGTGATCTTTTTTCTTTTTACTTGGAGCTTTTTAAACTAATTTTATTTTTAATAAAAATATTCACATAAATAGCTTCTTGGTTTTGTTTGTGTTCATGGTGAATTTTAGTTTATGCTTTAGGTTCATTTAAAAGTGAACCAACTTTGTTATTGTTTGGCTTAATTAACGCTTCGCATCTCAGAATTTAGTCTAAATTAAATTTTCATTTTAAATAATTAATCTTGAATTTAGAAATTATCACATAGAGTATATTAAAGAGACTGCATTGTTAGCGGATCCTGTTGCCGAGCAATCTTCTCACTATTTACTTGAAACAGCAAATAGCAATACTGAAAGTGGTAAAAAAGGTAAATTTATTTATACATTTAAGAAATTTCGATTCAATTTTGGCAAAGATTTAAACAATAACATGATCGAAGCCAAGACCGAGGCGATTGGTACCACCGCTAGTCTGTCCGTAGCAAAAGTTGCTGAGTCTCATAAAACCGGTCACCACCATCACCACCACAATCACGGTCACCATCATCACCACCATCATAGTCATCATCAAAATAAAGATCAAAATTCTAGTTTTTTTAGTGTTATTAAGCATAGGTAGATCAAGAATATTTGATTTTTCAACTTTAAATTCTCTAGTTTAAATTAGATTTACTGATATTGTCCTTTTGGAAAATAATGGTATTCCGACGGAAAATTTTTTGAATTGCTGTTCAGATGTGTTTTCGATATTAGACAGCTTTGGCTCAACTGCCTTCCTCCCAGTCAAAATAGATGTTTACGGAAATATAAATGTAAAAAAAAAATAAACAAAATTCTTGGATCTCAAATTAATTTTTTTCAAAGAAAATTAAGCAAAAATATTTATTAGACGCAGAAAAATTTAATACTCTTCAATGCATCATTAAGCATGAAATCGATGAAAAAAAAACCCATGCAAAAAATTCGGCCACCGATGCTCTTATGTGGTTAAGAAGGTTTTTAAAGAATTTTTAGTAATAAATGTTCAATTTTGTTCTTTCAGAGCTGTTTGGTTTTTAAGAGAATTTTTGAGTAATTTTTCCAAATCGGCCGATTCAGTAATGAGCGAATGTGTTCATTTGAGCTATCAAAAAACTCTGAGACAACATCATAACTTTGTTGTCAGAAGTATTTTTTCTTTGGCAATGAGATCCCTGCCGAGCAAGGAAGACTTTTATAAAAGACTTGTTTCCGATCATTCAGTGTACTTAGACAATAAAGAGCGATTTGAAAATCAGGTAAGATTTTAATTAATTTTGAAGAATTTAATTTAAAAATTTCATTTAAAGGTAATTGAAGAAATGAAATTAACTGTCAAGGGCATTGATCGCGTAATAAATATTATCAAAGATTTTTACACAAAAAATAAGCTTGATATTTAAAAAAATAACAAGAAAACATCAAATTATTAAATCAAATCAAAAAGCATTAAATATTTTCTTTGTAAAAATTTGAATCTGTAAAAATTTGGACTTTTTTATCTTAATATTTGATATAAAACTAAATTGAATTATTAAAATTTTCGATTTAAAGTTTTAAATTCCATGGATTATTGTTTATACTATTTTAAAATTACATTATTAAAATCAAAAAATTTTAAAAACATAATTTATAAAAAATTTTAAAAATGCTATTTTTTTTCAAGTTTTTTTATTAAGAATTGAATCTCAAAAATTATCCAAATTTTATAATTTAAATATACATAATTTTATCAATAAATAAGTTTTTTAATGATACGTAATTAACAATTTATAAAGCAATCTGAATTGTGTTGCCAAGTGAAAATTTACCTTTAAAAGTATAAATTACATTCAAAAACAAGATATGAGGGATAACAAATATGGAGGTAATTTCGATTATTTTGTAAATAAATTTTTTTGAAGGCATCTAATTAATTGACTATAAAAATTTTTTACATAATCTGTTTTGAATATTTTTTATATTTTTTAATTTCTTAATTAAAATTTTGAATTGAAAATTAAATGAGTTTTCGATGAAATTTATCTCAATTTACTGATTCCAAAACAGTTAGAAAAATATTATTTAATTTTAAATTTGATATTGCTTTTGTCTAGAAACTGAATCCCATCTCCGATGGCTGTTTTTAAATTTGGCGTATTTGTTTTTGAGCTTGTTAATTGTTTCAGATGACTCTATTTCACTTGGCAGTGAATTCCAGATTGGTATTGTTCTAATTGTAAAAATATATTCATTAAAATATAGTTATAAAATATATTTGAGTCGTATTTAAAAGAGATAATAACAGTTTGGATAATTTAAATCAATTAAAATAAGTGGCTTAAACTTGCAAACGTACTTGTAAATTCTGACTTAAAAACTTCTTTTGCAAACATTTCATAGCGGTGTCCAGTAGGCTATATCTCTGCCGAGTACCTCTACAAGCAAAATGTTTACCAATAGGTCAAAAACGTAAAAGAGGTCAACCATCAAAAACTAGGCCTGCGTTAAAACGTCAGTCAAGTAAAAAAAGTGAAGATTTTGCGATGAATCAAGATGAAATCATTCCAAACTCGAAACAGCAACTCTTGAACCTATTTCTCGTAATGAAAATGCAATGAACACAATTCAACCTAACCAAGCTTCTCAAAAAATTCCAGTAATGGTTAATTAAAATGAAATTTGTCAACTAGCAAAAAAAAAGAGGAAGAATTAATATTTGTCATTTTATGATTCACATTACTTTTTATTTTTTTGTTTTCTAAAAAAATTTTCTGATAAAAAGCAATTTTCTGTAATTAAATTAGCTGCAAAAAAAAAATATTTAGAGTGTTTTTTTTTCTAATAAAAAAAAAATTAGCTGAATAAAAATATTTACCAGATGAAGAGAAATACTCTTGTAATTTAATTTTTGTCAATACTATTAAAAAGACAAGGGTTTAGTGTCTTTATATATGAACTTGGTCATTTATGTTATAAAATTGTAATTTTTTTTTTTTTGCAAAAATTTAATCTCTTATATGTACTAATCAAAATTAATTATTTTAATTGAAACTAAATTAACAAAAAAAATCTATATTTCGTTTTTATTTCTAATTTATCTCATTATTTTTGTCTTACATTTTAATTGAAAATTTTTTTTTTAATATTAATACATCGCCAGAATTGGCGCTAAATGAAATAAATAAAAAAATAAAATTGTAAAATAAAATATTGAGATTATTGGATTAGCTTTGGTCATTTAAAAAAACAAATAATTATTTTTTTACATGTTGGATCAAGATTTTTTTTCATTCCAATAAATCATCACAAAAATATGATTCAATGATTAATCTATTTTAATCTTTTAATTCACTTTAGAAATTATTACCGTTGTTATATATTAGAATGCTAATAATTACATTTTTTAAAAAAAATTTAACTAATTTAAAATGAATAAATATTTGCTTGCAAGTTGAGCTAAAAATAAACAATTTAAATGTTTATTTTAGATATTATGAAATTTTCAAATAATTGATTTTGTTTAGGAAATGAAATTATTATGCATATGAAAAATACCTAAATTTTGATAAATTAAATGAATAACAAAATTTCTAATTTATTTCAAAAAATAAAAAATTTATTAGGCTTAATTATTAATTTAAGTTTTTATTTTTAATTCTCTATCATCTTAATGTTGTACAAAAAAAAACATTTAAAAACAACTCTAGTCAGTTCCAGAACTAGAAGAAGAGGATGCGGATGACCAATTTTTGGAATCGTCCATTTGTATCGTGTCTCCATCATTTATTCCATATCTTTTTATTTTTTTACGTGATTTTAGAACTTTTTCATTAAAAATTAAACGACAACCATTTTCAAATTGAGGAGCAAATTCAGCTCTAATTTGAGTCTTTATTGCTCCAACTTTGGTGTTAGGATCATAATCGATTTGGAAGGTGCTTCCATCCGATAATCTTAAAATTGTTATCGCCATGAAAATTCTTTTAGAATGATTTTTGCTTGAAAAAAGTAAAGTCAAAAACAAAAACTGTTCTTTTTATACTCAAAATTTTTATTATTAATTTGTTCATTTTTGAAAATTTGACAAAAATTAACAACGAAATTTACATAATTCGTTGAGCTTATTGGAGAAAATACTAATTTATTTTTATAACATTTTTTCTCTTTTAATAAAAACCCCTTGAAAAGTTTGATATACTCATAACTCAAAGCAAAATTTTATTCTATTACTAAAATGAAGCTAGGTGTAATCAAAAGATTCAACGATAGAATTATTTATTTTTTGATATTTTACTCTCTTTAAATATTTTATTTAAAAAATCCAAATATATTATTAGTTTGAATAAAATTTAAGTTTCTTTTTTAAATTTTTCCAAAATTTCATCAACATTAAGCTTACAGTTTGATAAAATAAGAATTTTGTTTCGATTTTTTGAACCCTACATTGAAAAATTTAAATAAAAAAAATTAAGTAGAAAAAATTACTTTTTCCAAGACAACATCACTTGATTTAAGCCCTACAATTTTTGAAATAAACTTAATGAGCTCTTTATTCGCTTCACCATCAATTGGGGGTGCTCCAATTCTAACATTAATAGCATCTTCATCAATACCTTGCTGGAAATTTCTAATAAAATATTAAATTTTAAATTTGAATTTTTTATTACTCGCAATATCGGTATCTTTAGCACCTGGTTTTGCAACAATATTTAAACATAATTCTCCATTTTTGTTCATAAAAACTGGTTTCTCAGTATCAACTAAACTTGAGATTGGCTTTGATTTGAAAACTAAATTATATTTAAACTTAATTGCTTAAATTTACCTGGTTTTCATGTTTTGATTGACCTTTTTTGTTTTTAGACATTGAAGATTTTGTAAAATTTGGCAAAAAATTAAAATATTTTCGATTCTTGAAAATAGTTTTCATAATCATTTTGCAATGAATATTAAAAAAAAAAATCTTTAAGAAATTTTCAATTTTTTGTCTTAAAAAATTTAATTAAAATTAAGAGAACATTTTCCAAAACAGTTTTCTACAGTTCAAATTTCCTTCTAAAAATTGATTTGAAAATTTTGCTTTTAAAGAATTTATTGATTTTGCAGACTTTGATAGACAAATCCAAAAAGTTTTAAAACAAGAATTTTACAAAAATTAACAAAAAAACCTATAAAATTCAGTTTGGTGTTATATAGGCCTTGACTATTTTAACTTCGTCGACAGGTCGATCATCCTTATCAGTTTGCAACAAGCCGATTCGTTGAACAACTTTCATTCCGGAAGCAACTCTTCCAAAAATTGAATGCTTCCCATTTAACCATTCGCATGGCGCTAAGGTAATAAAAAATTGACTTCCGTTTGTGTTTGGGCCAGCATTTGCCATGCTTAAAATTCCAGCTCCTTTTAAAATTTTTTATTCATATTTTTTGTATAATCTTTTAAATTGGCTAGTTAATTTTACCCATATGTTTCAGATCCTGATGAATTTCGTCAGCAAAAGTTTTACCATAAATTGATGCTCCTCCTCTTCCAGTGCCTAAAAATTTTCATTTAAACTTTAACTAATTCAAACAAAAATCTTCAACAAAACCTGTTGGGTCTCCTGTTTGAATCATAAAATCTGGAATAATTCGATGAAATTTAACACCTAAAAATTTAAATTTAAATTTAAAAATTATTCTTGTTTCTATGTTGTATTCGTAATCTACCATTGTAGTATCCTCTTCTGGATAGTTCGGCAAAGTTTCTACAAGTTTCTGGAGCATGTTTCCAATAAAGCTCAATAACAATAGGACCTAAACTAAATTAATAATAAAATAACGCTTTTTATCAAATTTTGAAAATTTATACGAACCTTGTTTCTAAAGTAACATTGGGTGGCTGCCATGTTTTAGGAGGAATCGAGTTAGCTGTGGTTAACATTTTGAATTTTATTCGATAAAAAAATTTTAATTTGAAAATTTTATTTCATTCATTTAATTTTAGAAAAAAATTATTTTAAAAACTTAACTAAATGTTTAATTTTATTTATTTTATTTTAATATTGGGACTTAGTCTTCAGACGATGAACTTGATGACGACGATGACCAATTTTTTCTGTCATCCATTTCAATAATTCCGTTATCTTCAACTTTGTAATGTTTAAGTCTATGCCTTGATTTCATTACTTTACCATTGAAAATTAATCTGCAGCCATTTTTAAATTGAGGAGCAAATTCTTTTCTTATTTTTCTTTTTACAGAATTTACAAATGAACCTGGATCTATGTCTTCTAATAAATAGGTTGATCCATCTGAAAGTCGTTGAACAGTTATGGGCATCTTGATTAAACTTTGAAAATTAAAATTTTAAAAAAAAACTCAAGCTTTATTTTTGCTATTTATAAAAAATATTAGTAATCTCGAATTTAAAAATAAACTTTTTTACCATTCGATTAAAGATAAAATTTTTATTTAGGAATAAATTATCAATTTTTTTAAACACCTTTGAAACAGAATAAATGTGAAAAATGGCCATGAAAATTTAAAAATTATAAAAAAAAATGATCATAATTAATTTTTAAAAGTTATCTTTGGTGCTATAAAAAAAATTTCAATTTTTTGAATGAAATTTAGTATATTTTTTTCTTTTTTTCTTTAATATTAAATTAAAAGCGAAAAATAAAAATTTTCGAACAAGTTTTTGATTCCAAAATATTTATATTTTTATTTAAATTAAAAAAAAATTTAATTTTGAATTTTTTACTCAAAACAAAACAATAAAAATTTCTCAAAACCAAAGCGTATTCTAACATTTAAACCTAGCTTTAAAAATATTCTTTTTGAAATTAAACTTTTAAAACCCGGTCACTTTAACATTTATAATGATTGATTTACAATTTTAGCATTACACATCAAACAATTAAAAAATAAATTGGCAAAAATTTAGATTAAGGATAAACGTGTATATCTGATCCAAAGATATGACACAAAACTAAAAGTCTATTTTAATCGCCGCGAGTATTCGAATGCCAAAATGCAGACCAATGCTTCAAAGCTAATGTCGGGATAGACAAAACTGCGTAAATCATTCAAAATAGCATTGATGCTGAATAGAAAGAAAATTTAGAATTTTTTTATTTACGACCAGATACAACTGGTTGCACTAAAATTAAAAGTAGCTTTTAGCTCTAGAGAGGAATGCATCTTTTAAAAAGAAAAGGAATGAGACCTAATTATTTCAGTTTTATTTGGAAAATATCTTCTAATTATAGAAATTTAAGCATCAGTTAAAGGATTAAATTTTTGCTAGAATCTTTAATTCTATTTTAAATTTAATACGAAATTTTTTTTTTCACTAGATCGAAATAGCCAGATACTGGCAGAAATAAAATTTTGTAAAATTTAGAAAGTTTAAAAAATGGACCCCGAAAGGCGACAAACGATTGAGTATAAATTTCTACGCCAGAATACTCATCATCCTGTGCCTAAAAAACGCTACACATTCGTCATTTATCTGGCTCTATTTCATGTAGCTTTCGTAGTGTTGATGGGCTTCTTTTCCAAATATGACTTGGAGAGCAAAAATGGCACTTCGAATTCTTCTGGTTTGTATGCAAGTAAGCAATTATTTTTCATCATAAAACACCTAAACCTGGCATTTAGACTCAAGTCATAAAATACTGTAATAAATAACTGAACTTCATATTTACCATGTTTGTGGTAAAAAAAAACCTATTTAAGTCAGACTTCGTTTGAAATTAGATCACTTCAATTTGAATGTGTAGAAATCTTAAATAATCACAATGTCTGGTCAAAAGCTAACCAACAAGGCAGTCAAATCAAAAATCTTTCCAATTTTTTTAGTCCTTTTTCATTTTTGTTTTATAATTTTGTTCGCCTTGTTTACCAAATATGACCCTATATACGGACAGAGTCAAGTTCCTGGTCTTTATGCCAGTAAAAAAGATTCAAATAGATTCGTACAATTTTTTTAATTTTAATTAAAAAAGTGTTCATGGATGTTCATAGTATGATGTTCATCGGTTTTGGATTTTTGATGACATTCCTGAAGAGATATGGCTATGGTGCAGTTGGCCTGAATTTTATTATTGCTGCTTTTGTTCTCGAATGGTCCATTTTGGTTCGTGGTTGGCTTGAAGCTGGCATAAACGGAGAAGCCGACTTTACAATTAACATCAAAAGGTATTGTTTGAATTGAAGTAATTTTTTTTCATCTTTTGTTTAGTTTATTAGTTGCTGATTTTTGTGCTGCCGCTGTCTTAATATCATTCGGTGCCGTTATAGGCAAAGCAAGTTTATCACAGCTAATAGTTATGGCTACATTTGAGGTAGTTATTCAAGGAGTAAATGAACTTATTGGTCTACATTATTTACAAGTAATAGGATTAAATTAATTTTTTTCATTTATTAAAAATTAAAAATTAAGGCTTATGATGTCGGAGAGTCCATATATGTACACGTATTTGGAGCTTATTTTGGTCTAGCAGTTTCAAAGGTTCTTCAAGGAACAAGAGAAATCGAAAGCACCAAAGAAAGTTCGCATTATCATTCAGATCTTTTTGCTATGATTGGTACAATTTTTCTCTTCCTCTACTGGGTACCTTTTGCTTAAATAACAAAAGAAATTTTATAAGATTTTTTTATCTATAGCCATCTTTTAACTCGGCTGTGGCGGTTGACGAAGGACAAACAAGAGCTATTATAAACACCTTCTTGGGAATAGCATCTTCATGTGTAGCCACATTCATTATTTCATTGCTAGTTGGAAAAGGAAGATTAAACATGGTTCATGTACAAAACGCGACGTTAGCAGGTGGTGTAGCAGTGGGAGCTGTAGCAGACATGCAAATTGAGCCTTTTGGTGCCATGATAATTGGAACTATAGCTGGTATTATATCAACTTTGGGCTTTCAATTTTTGACACCTACACTCAACGAAACAGTAGTTCACGACACTTGTAAATAAATTCCTTTAGATTAAAAAATAGAATAAAATTTATGTTTCTAGGTGGTGTAAATAACCTGCATGGCATGCCAGGTCTATTATCTGGAATAGCTAGTGCCATTGTAGCTGCTACGGCTACTCGCGAAAACTACAATGGAAATAGGTTGTATGTGTTCTACCCGTCCAGAACTCCAATGTCCAATTCAACCGAATATTCCAACTTTTCTCTAGACTCGACAGAGTTCTCTCAAGGAGGCATGGGCAGAACAGCAGCTGTACAAGGGGGTTATCAAATGGCAGCTCTTGGCGTGACTCTTGGCATGGCCATAATCGGAGGTATCATCACTGGCTACATCATGAAATTGCCAATCATTGAACAAATACAGGATATAGAAGAGATGTTTGATGACGAGCCAAATTGGTTAACACCTGAAGACTACTCATTAAAATTAACTGAGGTTCGAGTCCAAAATCGTGAAAGTGAAGAGGAAATGCAAGAAAAACGAGTCTTGCACACATCTACCTAAACCAATTCTTCATTTTTTTACATTTATTCCAACTACAAAAAAAACAATATATTAATTTCATTTCCCAATAAAACGCTTATTGTCCATAAAAGCTAAACATTTTGGTTATTTTTTTTGGTTATGTCATCTATTCAAATGTTTTCAGTATGGACAGTCTGCGTTTGTTAATTTTGATTTTTTCTAGTTTTGATAATTTAAATCAATAAAATTTACAGCCCTTTGTTTAAAATATTTTATTATTTTTTTAAATTCATGTGTTGATTATGAAATTAATATCGTTTATTGCTTTTTGTTTCATTATTGTTATCACATAGTGTAATTAAAAATAATTAAGCCGTTTATTAGACTTGAACCTAAAATTCAGATTAATAAATCAATTTATAAATAATTAAACACAGAAATTATGTTTCTGAAAATTATTTGATTTTTATCTGTTGCCATAAGCTTTACTTTTAATTTTTAGAAAAGATTATTGTAATAAATGCGTCAAAAAATTGTATTAATAAAATATAAAATTTTATTAAAGTTTTTAAGTCAAATTGAAAAAAATTATCTCTAGCTTTCCACAAGTAATTAAGAGTGCTTTAATTTGAAAAAAAATAATTTCATGATTTTAATGTTTTTAAGAATTAATGATCAAATCGTAACTTCAACTTTGAAGTCATGGAATACAAATTTAGAGTAAGCGACATCGATTAATAATAAATTACGTACTTAATAAATTCTTATATATTAAAAGAAAAATAATTAATGATCAAAACGTTAGTTTTTTATTTTTTAGACCCAAATAATTATGAATATTTATAAAGCCTAAAGCATCAAGCCAATTGTTAGGTTTTAATTTTCATAACCTCAATTCAAAATTATTTTGTTTTATTCTCATCTATTTGTAAATATCTGGTTTCATAATGAACAATAAATAATTATATTTTATTTAACTTTTGTATTTAATAGAGCTTTTTTTGAGTCCAAAAGTTAGAAGATTGGACTGAATAAATTATTATAAAGTTTAAATTTTAAATTTTTGCTGAAAAATTCTAATAAAAAATTATTGATTTTTCTTTAGAATTATTGTGCGGTACCATACCAATCACGGTTCTTCTCTATGCAGTTTTAATCATCATAATTAATAATTCAGGCTAGAAGAATTAAAAAAATTATGTTCACAATGAAAAATTCTCCCCATTTGCATCCTTCTAGTTCGATTATTTGAAATTGAAAATTATTATTTTTTCCTCTCAACTAAACTCGAAATTTTCGCCACAATTCTGGTTATTCTGCAAGATAAACTAGATGAATAAGTCATATGTGAGGCATATTCAACACTGGGTGCAATTACACTAAATTAATCATAAAATAATCCGCATAATATAACTAACTAAGGCTTCAAAAAATGCACTACTTATGGTTTAAATTTTCCAAATCTTCATATTATAATAATTAATAAATAATTGTTGTAAATTGTTACAAAATATTCCCCTTTACGATTATCTTACAACCAGTGGTAAAGTCAGCAGCAAGTATTGCTTCGAATTTCTTAAATTGCATCTAGCAAACACGTAAAGGAAAAGTAAAACAAAATTAGTGTTAATCATTAAATTAATTATTATGATCACTTTTTTGGTTCAAAGTTTACTTTTTTAAATCGTTGAATAAGAATGCTAAATATGAGAGAAAAGCATTTATTTTTCAGTTGGAGGATATCTTTAAGAGAGGATCCGGTTAAGCAGTATTAAGGTATTTTTCTGTTTTAAAATTATGCCCTGATTTAAATCAGTCTGACAATTTCCGTGAGTATTTTTTATGAGTAAATTAGATTTCTTAAGAACCTTTATTTTTGATTTTTGTAATTAAAAGTTAAAAGTAAATAAAAAAATAAAGAAATGAAAAAAATAAAATTCTTTTTATAAAATTATGATCAAAAAATGAGCTATGTGTTGCTCAGAATTAAAAAACTAAAAAATAATGATTTAATAATTTTTATTTTTTCCAAAGGTGTAACACTATGTGGCAATGTTTTTAATTGCATTTTAATTAAAAAAAACAAACTTGTAAATCATTTTTCTTATTGAATTTTTCTTGTTATATAAAAATATTTATTTTTTTTTTTCTAATATTTTTGAGAGAATAATCAAATTTTACAAAGTTTTTACAAGATAGAGTTAATAATCAATAATTTTTTTTTTAAATGTTTTAAATATTGTTTAATTATAAAAACGAAAACATAATAATATTTTTGTAGTAAGCTTTCAATCTGTAACTTAATTATTTATATCAGGAAACTAAAATTTTTTTAAACGCATAACATTTGGTTACTGCTAATTACGCTTCGTTTAACTTCAAATTATGCTACTGTTTTAAACTTAATAATTAAAAAAATCTTTGATAATGATCAAAATTTATGTTTATGCTTTTAAAAATTAAAATAAGCAAACTCTAATTAGATTTTTTTATTGTTTTTCAGTGTTTTTTTGTTCTAATGAAGTTCAGATGGCTAAAAATTGTTCAAAACCAAAATAAATTTTTGTTGATTTTTTTAATTTTTTATTATGATCAAACATTTGTGTCAAGAAAACATTGGCGTTGGGCAGGAAACATTAAAAGATTAAAGTCACATGTTTTTATGAAAAAAAAAAATCAAATTTTTAATAAAAGTCAACCATTGATTTTCCCCGATCGATTCCATCCTTTAATATTTATGTAGATTAAATGTAGAATTTATTTATATTAATTTGTCTATCCTAAAACGCTTTATATTTAGTTCGATCTAATTTTTTTGATTATTTAGCTAAGTTCAGCATCATTTTTTACCTTTTAATGCCTCAAATTCTAATGATTTATTGCTGGCAATATTTGTCTAAATTTCACTAGCACCATTAATCATTTAACTCCAGGACTGACAATTCAAACTTGAATAGATGATTGTCATCGATTTAGAAAATAAATATGATGTATCATAGTTTTTCTTTTCTCAAGGGTATCATTTATTCATGAGAAATATTTATTCTTTGGCCAAAAGTAATTAATCATTTCAATGCAGAGTTGATTTTTAGCAATTAATGAAAAATAAGCCAAGTGGAGATATCAATCTATTTGAATATTAATTATTAATGTTAAAATCTGAGTATACTCTGGTGTATATTTAAATGGCTTTATAATTTTAAATAAGATTTCAAAGTTTGTCAATTTTACCGCAGACAAATTTAATAAATTTATATTTTTTTCTAAACCAAGTTGTTGTGCAAAAGATATTTTGCAGTTCAAATCAGACTGAGCTTGTTTGGTAAAATTTCCTTAAAAGCTCACAATTGATTTTTAAAATGCATTGCGCAACATATTCCTGTTACCTGTTACCCAACTTTTCCATTTTCATAATTCTAGCTAGATGAAATTATCTAACAAGTAAGAGATTAAAGATTGATTAATCGATTTTATGATTTGCAAATTATTCTTTTTTACTTAAAAACAGCTTTGCTGAAAGAATTCATTCTAGCCCTTTACTCGGCTTTTTAAAGAAATTCGATAATTTGAAAAGTTTTTTCCTTCTGCTGGCAATTTTTCGTTTCATTAGAAAAAAAAATCTAGCTAAATCTGCTTCTTGTTTCGTTTGAACAAAAATATAAAGCAATAAAAAGGAAAAAAAGAAAATAGAAGCAATAGCGCAATAACAGCAACAAAAGCTAGTATTAAGATAAGCTTTTAGCATTAAATTAAAGCAATTCGATTTAAATAACATAAAAAGAAAAACAAAAATATGAAATTTTCTGCTAATTGAAATTTAAGTTATTCATTCCATTTTTTTTTTAATTTTGTTTAAAGAACAAATGCTGTTTTGGTATCCTTCTCTTCTTAATAGTAAATTTTAGGGCATAATTTTCGATTTTTTAATTTTAAAATAATCAATTTATTTCAGAAAAGGAAAAAAGTGAAAAAAATATTGAAATAAATTTAGAATAATATTTAAAAAATCATTTTTGCAATTGTTAATCGGTCGAAATTTTACAAAGTTTATTAGGATAAATCTGATTTTTTTTTGGTGATTTTTTATTAAAAAAAATTTACTTGGATACTTTCTTTTTCAAAATTTTTGATTCTTTTAAGTTTTAATAAATTATTTGATTAAAAATTTTCGAGTTTGAATGTGAGGAGAAATTTATTAAAAAATTATGTTCGTGAGCATAATGTATCTATAATAAAGCTAGAATGACGGAAATAGATTTCAGTTTTAGATTTGTGAGCATGAAATAAAAATGATGAAGCAAAGCTCAAGCCAAGTACGCTGGTGTGTGAAAATGACGAACAATTAAAAAAAAAATTTAAAAAAAAATCAAGGACTAGATAGAAAAAAACTCTAATAAGATGAAAAAGAAATGATTTAAGATTTTTTCGATTCACGAATTACAACAGAAATTAATTTTTGGAATATTTTTTAAAAAACTTAAATTATAAAAAAAATTTTAAGCTTTTGATTGTTTAATAGATAAAAGTATTCAAAAAAGTCTTTATTTTTTTGTTCTTTCTAAAAAAAACAAATATTCCGATCAATTTTCTTTCGAATAAATCACTATTAAATAATGATTTATTTAGGCAGTCCTCCATCAATCTTTGAATAAGTATTTTTTAATAACTTTCTAACATTTTCCTTTTTAAAAGATTAAACTTTGCTAAAAAGCATAAAAGATTCAGTCATCTCTTCTTTTTTTTTGTAATTTTCCGAGTTAATAAAAATGATAGTTTGATTTATTTTGGAATATCTAAAATCATAAATCAAAATTACAGCTTTTAGCATTCAGCGTCAAGCATTTTTCTTATTTATCCAACTATTTGCCAAATGTAATATGATGTTAAATTTACGATATACAATATCAGGATTAAATTTGCTTTTGGGCTGTCAATGCTAAAATTAGGCTCTTTTTACTTCCCTAAACGAAAAAAAGCTGGATACCTTGTTTGCATCAAATAATTTGAAAGCAAAAATTCTTCCAGTGAAGTCTAATAACACCTAATCTATGATTACGAGGAAGTATTAATCGTAAAGGAAAAATGTGGGTGAAAATTTTAACAAAGCTATTAGCGATGTTAGACAAATTGAGTTTTGTTTTAACACCTTCGAAAATAAATATATTAGTAGGATTAAATAATTATTTTTAAAATTATTAAGAAATTTAAACATTTATAAAAAAATTCTGAATATGTTTAAAATAGCAATTCTTTTAGCTCAATCGATTTTTTCACAGAATTTATTATTTTAAATTTAGATAGAGTTTAAAGTCAAAACTCGCATCATTAAGGTTGTTTGCTCAAAGAGATGAGGTTGGATATGCTGCCAACCTAATAACATGTCTAATTTGTATTCATCAGCACAGCTAAAAACAAATCCTTCACAAGACAATTTTTTACTTTATTCCTTTAATCAAAACACTACGGCTGCAAACACTTCAAATAAGCTCGGACAATCGCAGCATCTGAACGCCAGACAGCTTCCGAATCAAAAGCATTTTTCAGACAGCTCATTCTATCGCCAGGGATCAAACGACTCGAACTACAGTGGTCCGTCGAGTGGCGGCGACTTTAGCTACGAAGAAGCCGAGAGAAATAAAATTTCCAGATTAAATCCCATACCGAGTGGTAGTAGTAGTGCAAACCTAAGTGCTACTGCTACTGCTGGTCGCAATCGAGTAGACAATAAACCGCACCAACAACGAAGTCAAGATGCCAAACAAGAAATTGAACTATGCAGGGTAAATTTTAGAATTAGTAAATTTTGGATCTAGTTGGTTAGATTAATAAAGTGTTGATATTTTAAAATAACTAGTGGTATTGAGAAAATAAATTTTTCAAGAGACCATGCACAATCTGGCGGAACGAATTTAGGAATGTTTTTAGCATTCAATCTTGAATTTCTCAGTAGTACCGCTTTTAACTTAGTCAGGTAGTTCATTCCAAGATGAGTTCTTCTTATTGACCAGTTGGTTCTATTTATGTTATTGCTGTATCTGAAGAATTGTATCATGTCGAATCTATCGAATCTTTCTTCAATACTTGGCAAATTTAAACCTTGAAGTCTTTCTTTGTAACTTTTTTTCTAAGTTCGCGAATGCTTTTGATCACATTTTCTGCAATGGTTTTTGTGTCCTGTTTCTTGTGGGCTGTCCAAAGACTCTCTATTATTATCGCCTTTTTTTCTTCTGTTAACAAAATTCCTTTCGAAAAAAAATAAAAAAGATAAAAACTAAAAAAATTTGACAACGAGAATTATTTTATTTATATTTAGTAAAATTTAACAGAAAAAAAAACTTTTGTCAAATTTTTTTAGTTTATATCTTTTTCATTTTTTTTCGAAAAGAATTTTAAAAACGAAAGATTTTTTGTTGTTGGAACTAAGAGAAATCAGTGGTAAAATTTGGAGAAAATGGCGTTTGTCAAATCTTGTCAATATAATCAACTCTTCAGGTCTGTTTAAGAAAAATCATGAAGAATACAGGCTTTGCAGAATTCTCTTTAAACAATGTTTTATATTTTTTGTTACTTTTTCTTTTCTTGAATTTTAAAATTTTTTATATAAATTATTTTTCTTTTTCTTAACTCCATATTCTGAGGTCCAAAAGATATCATTAATATGATATGATTAATTACATAAAAAATGATTAAGGGCCCGTTTTAATGACAGGTGTGATCTATAGGCAAAGGTGTTCTAGGTGGCCTTTTTTTTTAATTTTTCTTAATTATTTAAGTCTTTTAATTATAATACAAAATTTGGTAAAATTCGGTCAATAGGAGCATATTATTTTTAATTTTCAAAATTTTGAACATTCTTTTTTAAAAACCCGTTAGTTTAGCTATTAATTTGGAACATTTAGAACTAAATATTAAATAATGTAAATAATTTGTAGGTACTTGGTAAAAATGACTAGATAAACATTTTCCTAAAAAGTTAATATCACGCGTGAATTTTTTTAAAATGTATAAAACAATATTAAATTTAAAAAAGAATTTTTTAAGATAATTTGTAACCTTAAAAGAATCAAGTCATTTATTACCAAAAATTTTGTAATCTGATGTTATTAGCCTAATCAAACGTGAGCTTACTTTAAAATTTTACATTTAAGATAGTAAATTATTTTATTCTCTAATTTAATGTAAAATCACCGAAAAAATTTTGTGTGAAATGTTTTGTATTGTAAAATATTATTATTTTTCTTTTTATCAAACTTTATATTTTTATTTTGCTTCATCATTTTTTAAAGTCTTATTTTCACAAAAATTTTTATTGTCTTCACCAAAATAATAGCGATTGATTTTTGTGGCAACCAAGCATGTTTTTTCAATAATCTTCGCTATTGTAATCGGAGAACAAAAGATGGTGACATAAATAAATTAAAAGATATTAAGAAAAAAACAGGGAAAAGAGTAATTTCTATTTCTAAAGTTATGTAAAAGTAGACGCTTTTTTCTTTATTTTGTCTTTGAACTCTATTTTTTTTTATATTATTTAATAACAACATTAATAAACATTACTGACTAGATCATAATTAAATAATAATTTTTAAATTTTTTTTTATTTATTTCAAGACAAAACCGGTATTATTCGCCGTTCGAACTAATGTTTCTTATGAACCCACAAAGGAGCATAATGCACCTGTTCCTATGGACATGATTGTCAGTTTTGACGCCAAAGACTACCTTCACATCAAACATGTAAGTTAAATATGCTTGAAAACAAAAATTTTGCTTTGTCTATTTTATCTAAATAAGTTTTAAAAACCACTTTTAAAATTTCAAAATTTTTGAATATCAAAAAAAATTTTTTTTTTCAAATTAAATAATCAAATTTTTTTAATATCTTATTTTGAATTATTTTTGATTTTGTTGATTTCTCCTGAATGAAAAATTTTAAACTTAATAGAATATAAAAAAACAAAACAAAATTAAAGACAAGTAAAAATAAATAAATTTATATTTACTTGTTCTTACAGTTTGTGCTTCGGAAATAACAGGGAAGTAAAATTCTTCACTAAAAAATGATTAAAAAAAGAATAAAATCAGTGATAAAATAAATTATTAACAAGGTAATTTATAGAAAAGCGAAAACCCGTCACATCAATTAGTAAAATGTTATATGAAAATAAATAAAATCGTCATATAGATAATTAAATTAAAGATTTTAATTACTTAACAATTTGATTATTAATTCTAATTTCAACTAATACTTCTCTTACCTTCAACATCCGAATTCCTAAAATATAGATCCACTCCGGAACCCATCTAATTTTTGAATGACAATCAATTTTTTGTTTATGACTATTTAGAAGACAAATTTAAAATTTAAGAAAAAACTAAATTAATATAAAATTAAATAATTAGTGTATTCAGCTAACATACAATGCTGCTTCGATACGATGAATTCACGATATTTTACGTGAAAAATCGTAATCTAAAAAACGGTTTTTATCGTAAAATATCGAAAATTATTTTTAAATTCAATGAATAATAAAAATTTCATTCAAAATTTTTTGAAAACCAAGCCTCATTGGAATTTTAACAGCATTTATTATCAAAAAATTCAGGAAATTTGTGATGTGATAACTTTATTTACTTTTTTTAGATTTATCGATTTATTTATCTCTTACATTTTTCAATCGTCATAATAATTTCTAATGATTTGAAATTATTAAATTAAATTAAAATTAGTTGACAAAAAATTAATAAAGGAGACATTTTAATCCATTTTTATTGCACTTTTTTATGATCAAATAATATTAACTTAACTTAAATAATTATTTACTGCTTAAATTTGAAATAATTATTAAAAAAAGTGATTTTTTATTTAAAATAAGACTTTGATCAAAATATTACCAAAGTGAATTTGGCAGCTTTTTTTTTCTTACTTTTTTGTTCCAAAGAGACAAGCTCGAATAATCTTTTCTTAATTGAAGAAATTCAATAATGACTGGTGGATCGGACGACTGGTCAAAGAAGGCTGCGAGTGTGGATTTATACCAAGTCCGGACAAATTGGAAGCGATCAAAATTCACAACACACTTAAAAACGCCAAATTAGGCAAAAACAACCCTGTACAACAATTGCAGCAATCTGATAAAAACAACAAAGCTCCATCGATGTCGAGCCTGGACAACGACCAATTGAACAATGTGGCTGGCAACGGAGACGCGAACGAGGACAGCGAAAGCTTGAACAAGACAAACACGTCAGGCCAAGAGAACAACGCCACTGGAAACGGCTCCAACACGCCGTCAACTTCGGCCAAGCAGAAAAAAAACTTTTTCAACAAAAAAGTGGGCAGCATACCAGTCTACGAGGTGGTTCCGTCAATGAGGCCGGTTGTCATTGTCGGCCCATCACTCAAAGGCTTCGAAGTGACCGACATGATGCAAAAGGCTATCTTCGACTTTTTAAAGCAGCGATTCGAAAATCGCATCATAATCACGCGCGTCACCGCCGACTTGTCCCAAGCTAAGCGCTCGGCATTGAGCACGCCAGGCACAAGCAAGCGCTCGCTGTCCAATCCGTCTAAGAACAATGTGGCTTTGTCGACAAACTCTGGTGCTAATTCGTCTTCAAACCCTTCCAATTCGAACACTGCCGAGGTCCAGCACGAAATCGAGCGCATATTCGAATTGGCCAAGTTTCTGCAGCTAATTGTTCTCGACTGTGATTGCATAAATCATCCGACTCAATTGTTAAAGACTTCACTGGCGCCCATTATTGTTTACCTGAAAATAAATTCAATCAAAGTGCTGCAGCGGTTGATAAAGACGCGCAACAAGTCGCAAAAAAGCTCAAGTATGATGAAGCAACAGTTATCACATGCTGAAAAATTGTCGCAAACCGACCCCAACTATTTCGACGTAATTCTGGATGAGAACAGACTGGAAGACGCTTGTGATCATTTGGCTGATTTTTTGGAAGCGTATTGGCGGGCCACGAACCCGCCGATGACGTCTTTGTCGCGCTCATCCTCTTCTAGCTCGGCTGATGGCCATCACCACAAACCGCCCATGATCAAAGTCACCTCACCGAACATGCCAGTGGCGCCTGCGGCCGCCAAAATACTAGGCATATCGGCCCATCCAAATTACCAGAGACCCCAAGTACAAGCCAAGCCATACAACGCCAATCGGCTATACGACCACTATTCGGTGAACTCGGGCCCACCAAACACCGCCACCATTTCTCCAGCCACGTCTCAATATGTCGATCCAGTAACTGGCATTTACATGGGACCTCCGGCGCCGCCCAAGCCTCAGTCCAACCCCATAATGACCCTCAATGCCGGTCTAGTTAATCAGCGGATGAATCAAGCGTACAGGGATCCCGAGTATTCCGAGGACGAGTACAACCGAGGCGTCAAGCCAGTGCCTCAACAATCTTATTTGCAGAGCCAAGGTGGTGACCCGTTTTCAAGAGTAAATTCTCAATATAATCATGTGGCGCATAGTATGCCGACCAAAGCTCATGCGTACATGAATAGTCCTGGTTTTGATTACCAGTATCAGAGCTCGTCGTCTTCCAGTCAAAATAGAAGAATGTAAAAATTACATGCGATCCTTTCTATCTAGTCACCCTTAATTGTTACATTGTTTGCGACAGTTTTACATATCAATTTTGTGATGGTTCAAACAATTCATTTTGGCATCAGTAGAACAGAAAAGTCTATGTTTTTGATAAAACGAATATTTAAGCACAGTTTTAAAAAAATTTAAATTTATTTATTCTATTCTTATTTCAGCATTAACTGGACCTTTTATTTTATGAGAAGCTGAGCAGAAGTTTCAGCTTGACTTTAACAAAGAGACAATGGAATTTTCTGTTTTTTTCTTTTTGTTTTTTATATACTATCTGAAGGTTTTCTGTTATAATTTTTTAATCATCATTTAAGCTAATATCAAAGTTTTACCCTCAATGATATTTTAAATTTACTTTGTTTCAGGTTTCTATCAAATTATTTAAACTTTGAATTTTGTTAATAATTTTAAAAATAAATTTAAAAAAAATTTAATTCAGTTTTTTTCTGGACTTACTCAAGTCAAAGCCTGACTATGACTTTAAAATTAGAGTGCTAAATTTCAATAAAAAATAAAAAAAGATTTAAGTTTTTAAATTATAAAAGCTTAAGAAACAGAAACCTCAGCAGATGATTTGGATTAAGATATTAAGAAAGAAATCGATTAGATCAGAATTAAGAATTGTTAAAATAGCTTTTTTTTGAACATTCCGATTGTTCATATTTAATTTCTTTGAAAGATTATTTTTTGAATTTTAAAAAATTATTTCGACTTAATTTAATTTAAGTATATAATTTCTGAAACAAAATATTTTGTGGAGAATTTTAATTTAGAAAATGAGCATGAAATTTCTTTTCTGAAACTTCTCACAATTTCAATGCTCTCAATTAATTAATAGAAAAAAAAATGAAAAAATTTGCAATCTAAGAATTTCATTAATTTCTTAAAATTAAAATTAAAAAAGCTAATTTATGATCTTGAAAATCAATTTGACCATCAAAAGAATTTTTTAGCTTATTTTAATTATTATTTGAATTAAGATCTTACAAGAAAAAATTAAAAAATCTTAAAAATATCTTGGTAAAGTAAAAAATTTAAGTTGAACTCAAAGTCTTGTAAAAATTTTACATAATTGTGATCAAAAGTTAAGACTACTCTAAGATCTTATTTAAGATTTTTAGAAAAAAATTAAAACAATTCTTGTTTATTGAATTATTTGAATTAGAACAATCAAAATCGAAATTTAAAAACTATGGCAAAAAAATGAGAAAAAATGTTAATAATAAATAAAACAAAATAATGATAAGACGAATTCTCCTAATATTTAAGAAAATTCTGTTATGAAAAAAGTTAACCATTTTTAACTGAACTCACTCAAGTCAAAACCTGACTATGATACCCAAAAAATTTTTTCCTAATCGAAAACAATAATAAAATGAAAACAATAATAAAATGAAAATAATAATAAAATCATTGAAATAAATCTAAATCAATTTGTCTTACAAAAAAAAGCAGCATACCAAATAGATTTGCAACTTGAAGTTCATGATCATGATTACATGATCAAAACTTAATTAGCCTTAATTACTTTCCTATCCAAGATTTGATAAATTTAGAAAAAATAATCTAAAAGCAGCTATTCTAAATATTCATGATGATTATTTAATATTGAAAACTCGACTTTATTTTGCTTACTATTTTTAAAGTTATTGGCTTTATAAATTTAATGCCCCTTTTTTTTCTGCCACTTAAACCGTTGTTTCTGGACTAAGTCGGAAATGATAAATTTGGCATTCTATAGCCAATTTCTATACCATTTGCCGATTGAACTTCCATAATATGAACACATGATTTTTATTCAATACATGAACATTTTGGTTTTACATTAACAGAGCTGATCAGATACATTCTAGATATTCCTTTATACCTACCAGTCTAAAAGCGATATCTAAGCTAAGATTACAAGTCACAGTTTTAAGTCTAAGTCACAAAAATTAAAGTCAAAGTTGCTACTTGAACAAAATTTTTTTTTATAATTAACAATCACATTAATCATAAAATTTTAAAAAATTAAATTCTATTTCTTTATGAAATGTATCACCAATTTATAAATGCATTTCTAGGAATTGCCACATTTCCTCTAATTGCTGCATCCTCTTGCATTCTCCAGATTCGTTTGGTGGTATTTGCATCGAACTGTATCTTCATTAAATGAGAAGTTTTGTGTGATGATGGGCTTTTAAAAATATTAGCGCAAAAAAAATATGATTTTTAAATCTATTGTTTCAACGTTAAAAAAAAAAGAATAATGTGTGCGCTAATTTAAAAAATCTTTAAATTTCTTTTAAAAACACAAAATATTTTATCTCACATTATCAATTTAATTTTTTGTTATGAAATATTTATTTTGTAAAATACAAATTATTTTCTTAAATTGAAAACATGATTTTAAACAATTCTTGTTCTTAATCCGGAAGTAAAAACACTGATTTTTAATTAATTTATATTTGATTTAGCTTAAAAATATTCAAAAAGTCTTAAAAATTTAACTGAACTTTTGATTAGACTTCGATAAGAATCGAGCTCTATTTAAGTCAATTTTATTACAATTAAATTAAAGTTCTAATTAAAATCAATGATTTTATTTAAAAAATAATTTAGACAAAGCCTTGGCAGGTTGGAATGGAGAGTTAGTCCTTCCTTTCAGCCACATGATTTATTTTTGAAACCGCAAAATGTAAAAATATAAAAAAAAATTTTGAAAAATGTTATATTAGTTTGAGTTTAGTTTTTAAATTTTTCTATTAATGTTAAAAAAAGAAAAATACAATTTTCGTTAAAAGAATTAAATACTTATTATTTAAAATTTGAATACAAATTAAATAATTTAAAATAAGAAGAGAGAATTTATAAAATTGGTGCTATTAGGAAAAAAATCGAATGGAGTGTTGAATTTTTTTTGGTTATTTTGACTGTAATTATGCATATCTTCATGGATTTTACTGAGGGTAAAACGACTAAAACGAAATATTAAAATAATTTATTGTATTTATTTTCTAGCAATTCAATCTTCATGTTTTTGTGTGTTTTTGTAAAATCAATAATTAACAGAGACAAAAATACTCAAAAATTTTATTTAATTGACGATTTTAATTTTTTTTTTAATGAAAATAATTAATTCTAAATTTCATTTAAAATCATTTAAAATTATTCTATTGTAATTAATTACTTAACGATTTAAGCAATTTAATAATAATAGCTTTTTGAACAATTTAAAGAAATACTACTTTATTTTTTAATACCATTTAAAATTTAATTAATTTCATGTCCATATTTAAAATTCCTAATACGTTTTATCTAAATGCACTTAATAATGTTTTGAAGAAATTTGTTTAAAAAAAGTTATTTTCTTGTCAAATATTTTTAAACAATTTTTAAATTTTTTCCTGAATTGATAAATTAACTTATATTCTGTTTAATTGATATTATCTCAATAAGATAAGAAAGATATCTTATTTTTATTTTTTCTTAATAAAAGTTTTTAGAACATTTTTTTATATTTCAATCAAAAATAATATTGCAAAATGGCAAATTTTTTCAAATCAATCGGATTTTACTTGGGTTTATTCCAGATAGGAGTCATAGTACTTCTTGGAGTATTTGGTGAATTTAGTATAGTGCCCCAAATGATAAACCCTAGTTCGTTATTTTATGTATAAGGATATTATTTTATATTTTGAATCCTATGTAATTTTAGTCACAGATTACGAATCTGAAAGAATTTTTGAATTATATTTTAACATTCTAAAAATATGATGTAATAAAAACAACAAAAAAACGCTCAATTTTCAAAATAAAAATTTTTCAAAAAAAAATTCAAATGAGAACTTACTTTTGTGATTAATTTATAGATTAAATAATAAAATATGAAAAAATCAAAAAAAAATCGATCCCCGATGTGTACACTCCAAACTTTAGAAACAGAAAAAACAATCAAATATTAGATAATTTTGATATTTCAAAATCTATGTCCTCTTAAAGAATTTTATCTAAATAATTTTTTTTTTCAATTTTATGAAATTTAATCTACTCTCTACAGTTCTTGGTCATATCTTTTTGTATAATCTGAAAAAAATACTTCAAATTTGATCAATTTTTGCTTTTGAAAATGCCACCAAAAACAAAAAAACAAATCGCTAACTTAAAAAATATTAATGCTAGGTATTTCAAGAAAAGAGATTTTTTGACTATTAATGACCCGTTCCATACTTGGATTGATCAACCCTCTTGCATCCGTAATTTTTCAAAAGCAGATGATTTATATGACTTTTCGGCAATTTGCTACCGCCCTACCCAAAAAAATCAAGGGTGTCAGTATGAACAGCAAATAACAAAAACAAGCAGTTATACTCAAACAGTGAACCCTGGTTCATCAAAAGTATTAAACATTATCAGTCAAAATTTCACTTGGAACAATGTTGGAGATTTAATTTGTATTTTTGCCGATAAAATTGGGGATTGGAATGCTATTCATTTTAGAATATTTAGCGTTATAATTTATCTAATTTTGCGTATTTTAACCATTTCTTTTGAATCTGCTAGATCAATTATCAATAATTTGAATTTGATGAATATTCAGACATGTCACGAATGGGTAAATACAATTGTAGATGAAGACGACCTTTGTGTTATTTTAAGAGAAAAAAGAGGATCATACAAAAGGATACTGTTTTATGAAATGTTTCCAGAATTGGAATTAGAAGCTAAAGCATTTGTTTTATCTAAATGTTGTCAAAAAGAAGGTTCATTTGATGCCATAGCACTAGCAAATTTTGTTAACAAAAGATACCGAGAAATGTTTCCAAATAACAATTTAGATGATGATGAACTAGTAAGATCCTATGAAAGTTGTAGAACTGACTTGCTTAAATGGAAAGCAAAATGGAGCAAGAATACAAATCGTCCTTATTTTGAAGGTCATGAACGCGACGACGTTGTGATTGAACGAAAAAAGTTTATTGAAAAAATGCTTGGCTCGAAAGACTCATATTATTATCCAATAATAAACGAATCTCGCGAGTATGCTTGGCTGGCACCAATGCGAAAAAAAAAAATATTGATTTCACATGATGAATCAATATTCAGATCTGGAGAAATGTCCAGCTATCGCTGGATACTTCCAGAAAATCCTCCTTTTTTCAACAAAGGTAAAGGCCGAAGCATAATGATCTCGATATTTTTGGTTCAATCAGATTCAACAGACTTGTTCGAGTTGGATGAACACGAATATTGTGAAGCGCTTAAGTTTTATCCAAATCTTGAAGCTCGAGATGATGATATTAATTATTATCCGAGAACAGCAAATGCTTGGATCGAACCAAAAAAAGATAAATATTTTGATAATCAAGTTGTTCTTAAACAGTTTAAAAGGCTTTTTATCTTGTCTAAATTCAAAAAATCATTTGTTGATCATAAAGTTGAGATAATTGTCGATAACGCAAGAACACATTCTACAAAGGTTTATGACGTGAATATGTTCAACAAATTTCCAGGGACAAATTGCATCTATAAAGAAATAAAATGGATTGAACAAGAACAAGAAAAATGGTAAAAATTTAAATTTTTTTTTGAAAAAAATTAATCATTTTCAAATTAAGTTTAAACTTTGACAATTCAGGAAGATATAAAGGCCTTCTTTTAATATGCAAAGAGCTAAATTTGATAAACGAAAACGTTCAAACAAACGATATTTCTTTGGATGAATTAAGAAACTTAATCTCACAACATACAGCTTTTGGTGGTGATAATACACGCTTAGAACGGCTTGCCTTGTCATTCGACAATAAAGTGATATTTTGTCCAAAATTCCACTGTGAATTGAATCCAGTTGAAGGAGTATTTTGTGACCTTAAACATTATGTAAGAAGACATAATGATCAAGATTTTAACAAGCTAAAAAGTTTAATTATGGCATCGTTTGAGAAATTTAAGTCAAAAAAATTAAATATAAAGCTTTGGAATCGTTTTTGGGAAGCTATAGAAATGTATAACTATGGCGCAAGTTATCAAGAGGTGTTGGAATCATTATTTGGGACAAAGTCAAGTTCAGAAGTACAAACTCATAAAAAAAATAAAAATTTTAATACTAACCTATAAAGCTTTGTTTTAAAAATAAATTTGAAAAATAAATTCATTTTTTTTTCAGATCTAAGATAAGCTGGTAGTAAAAAAACAAGTTCTCGGCAACTAACTACTTGAAATAATTTTCTAAAGCAAACTGAAAATAGTACCGAATGAGAAAGATTATAATTATCTATCTTATTAGATTAAATAATATTATAAACTCCTTTTTTTTGTTAAAATACTTGCAAAATATATGAAAATAAAGGTAAATTTTTCGACATTTTAGATTTAATTAATTTATGTATTCAGTTAAATATTAAAAATTGATAAATATGGTATCAATCGATAGATAATTTTCTTCTCTACAATTTGATATAATTTTTAAGTTGTTTTGAAAATTATCTTAGAAAGATATCTGTGCCGAACCATTTGGACCTTTCGGATAGGTTTACCATCTTCAAGATTTATTTAATTTTTTCGAGAGATTTTTTATCAATCATTAAAATACTACCAACTATTATTAAAAACAATCTACTCTTTAAGATAAAAAAGGTTTTACGGAGGTAGGAAGAATTGTGTCAGACTACATAGATTTTTAGTAAAAAAATTGATTTTTACAATCTCCACGATAAAAAAGCTAAATTTATATTTAAATATATTATTATTTTTTTGAGAAAACACTTTTTCTAACGTTATTTTGGCCGATCTTTAAGAAAAAAACAAAAAAAAAATTAAGTCAGCATGTAATTCTTATAATCTAGAAAATTAGGCCTAAAAATGAGGGGTATGGGGTTCGGTTTTTCGACCGAGAGCCATAAAATTTTTTTGTCTAAAATCTTTTTCGTCATGTAGGAAAACCTAAAAATGATAATTATCATCCTTATATAAGTTCCCTATCCGACTAGGGTTTATGATTTGGGGCACCTTACCAATCAATCATAATCGGATCTTTATCAAAGTTGGTTTAAAAAGATTAGAAAATAAACGAAAACTCTTTTTAGCTTTGAAGGATATCAAAAGTATTACTTTTATTGGATATGGCTTTTCAATGACTTTTCTTAAAAAATATGGCTTTGGAAGCATTGGGTCTAATTTTATAACTGCTAGTGTTGTTCTTGAATGGTCAATATTGATGAAGGGTTGAATACAAATGATAGAGTTCAAAAAATCGACTTTTCAAATTGACTTTCTAAGGTTTATTTCTAAGATGATCATTTATAAAAAGATATGTTTCTCTCTTTTTTTAGTTTAATTGAAGCTGACTATTGTGCAATTGCTGTTCTAGTTTCGTTTAGGGGAAGTAATTGGCAAAGTAACTCTTTCTCAGCTTCTAATAATGAAGGTAATTGAAGTTTTTGTTCAATCTTTTAATGAGTTTATTTGAACCAAATACATCAAAGTAATTTTTGCAAAATAAAATATTTTACTAAAATAATTTATTAAGGCATATGATACCGGAAATTCATTATACGTTCATACATTTGGAGCATACTTTGGTCTTGGCGTAGCTAAAGCTCTACATAATAAAGAAATCAGAAGTGAAAAAGAAGGTTCCTCTTACAATTCTGACATATTTGCCATGATTGGAACATTGTTTCTTTGGCTCTACTGGGTATATTAAGAAAAAAAATAATGATAAAAATTTTTTTAATTCCAAATGTAAAATAGCCTTCATTTAATTCAGCTACAGCTGTAAATGATGAAGCAAAAACACGTGCTATTGTAAACACATATTTATCGCTGGCTGGGTAATGTGTCACTACATTCATGATTTCTGTGATTGTCGGAAGAGGCAAACTGAATATGATTCATGTTCAAAATACAACTTTGGCTGGTAGTGTTGCAGTTGGTGCAGTGGCCGACGTGATAACTAGACCTGTGGGTTCAGTGATTATCGGGTCTTTTTCAGGAATTGTTTCTACACTAGGATTTCAATATTTGACTCCATTGTTGAAAAAAGTCAACATTCATGATACATGTAAATATTTTGGAAAAAAAAATTTGAAAAAATTGATTTTTTTAAAACAGGCGGTGTTCACAATCTTCACGGTGTACCAGGATTAATATCTGGAATAGCTAAAGAAATGTCAGATTAAATTAAAGATATAAATTTAAAATTTCTATTTATTGTCAAATAAGAGTAGGCAAAGTTCATGATTGCTTGCTGCTTTTGAGAATCAGATTCTGAGTTTGTCGAAAATTGAGATACATCAATCATATTGTTTTCAAATTATTCAATAATTTTTTTAAATCTTAAAATGTAAACTATTTATATATTAAATTTTTACGACAAAAACTCAAATTTAAAAAATGATTTAAAAATCTTTTTAGGAAAACCACTTCACAAATATAATATCGAAAGAAAAAAAAATATTTTAAAAATTTTATTTATTTCAAGAAGCTTAAGAAATTTACAACAACGAATGAAATGAAAGTTTAATTTAATTTTAAATATGGAATAGAATAATCAGAACTTTTAAATATAATTTAATATAATAAAAAATAAATAAATAAAAAAATAAAATCCTAAAAATAAAAGACTGATTAAAACACGAAGTTAACTCGGTAGGACAGACACCAACAGAGTTAAATTTGAGCACAAGACTTCCTCCTATCAGCTCTTTAGAAAGTGGTCTCACAATAGACCGAGTTATGGCGAATCAAGCCGTAAAAGAGTTCGATAAAAATCGAATCCCTCTACGCATTAACCCGATTAAGTGTCCATCCGAAAAAAAAAATTTAAAATAATAAAGAATAAAAGATTTTTTACGGCCGGTTAAAAACTCAAGAGATCATATTGTTCTCGAAACCTTGCATGATCTCAGTCCGCCTTCCAGATTTTCCTACTCGATCAACAGTCGGCTGAATTTAAGTTCTCGACTTAGGTGCCTCCTTGGACTCCCGAGCCACATGCATACAATGAGAGATAAGTCGTAAGGTCAACCTCAAGACAATGATCACTTCGGGTCGTTAAGCCTCCATGTCACTGTCGGAATTACTACTGAGTAGGCAGCCCTATTTTATTATTATTTATGTTCAAGAATATAAACGTACGGTCCCACGCGTACGGCCCGAAAAATGTCTTACCTATTTTCCCTCTAATGGCTTTGATATTTAATTGATAATATTTAAATAAGATTTTAGGGTTTTAAAGATTTTTTTATGTTTTGTTTAACTGATTACTCAACTTGATAGAATAATAATTGTATTTATATTTTTAAATAATTAATATTTATTAGTAGTTAAATTTACATTTAATTAAAAATATTATTAATCCTTAATTAATAAAAAAATATTATAAATAGTTAAAAAAATTATCAGGAAAATATCAATATTTTATAAGAAGAAAAATAATAAGCAATCATTCTAGAGGTTTATTAAATGAATTTCTTAAGAAATACATCCAAAAATTCATACAAACTGTAAAAGTAATCCATCGACGTTGAAGATTGATTTTCTTCATCATAATTTTCGTATATTAACTTAATAAATTAAAAACAGTTATATTTTTTAAATTGAAATTTTTTTAAATTTAAATTACTTGAATTAGGCTCAAAAAGTTTGTTTAGCTCAATTTTCCCGCTGAAAAATCGATCGACAGGTTTTTTAATAATCGAGTCTTGTTATCTATAATAATTAAATTTAAGACATAAAATAATATGGCAACGTTTCAGAAATTGTAAAACATGATATTTCAATAGTATTATTTTTGAAATATTATTTTATTATACTTCATAGACTTGTTAGTTTTATCTCTTTTCTTAGACTTGTTTGTTCAATCGTTTTACCCGGAAATCGGATCCGTCAAATCGCTTTGTTGAGTGCCTTGGAGTCACACGTGAGCCGAATCTCCAACGTGTACTCCGTACGCTTGTTCCTCCAGTTAGAATGCGCCGTCTTGTCCTTGGACACCACAACTAGGTTTGAGACCCATGGGGTCGGTCCGCTGCTGCTTTCGAATGCCCTCCTCAACCTGCTTGTCCAGCTCTTTTCTCACACAGGTGGAACGCAACTGGGCGTTGCGGCTGTCTCATGGGGCTGACGTTCGGGTCGACATCCAGTTTGACACTGAAAAGTTCAGGGAATCTGGCTACGAGCCATTCCACGGTGTGCCGCTCGATGGTGGAGGATTCGGCCTCCGGGTACCGTCAACAGCCGAGAGAGGCTATCGGCTTGGCGATGCCCACCACTCCCAGATCGATACAAGTGCTCTTGCTGAGCAGGTTCTCAGCCTCGCCCTAACAACGACGAATGTGGCTCTGCCCAAGTCCCACAGAATGACACGTCCGCTTCGAACTACCCAGGAATGGGATCGGCAGTCTCGACTTGTACCCAAAGTACTGTGTCGTGAACGGTGTCAAGGGCGTCGCTCGTTCCAGCCTCTTCTAGGCGTACTGGCTGATTGTGTTTATCGCGCTGCCCGAGTCGATGACAAACTTGGTTTTGCCACCGCGAAGATCGACCTCTACTCGGTCTGCCTCGCCGCTCGCGTCATCGTTTAGGCTAATCAGCGTGTACTTGCAGGCATTCTTGTACCGGAGGAATTCAAACTCCTCGTACTCAGACTGTGACTGCGGAGCTTGCGCACTCACACGCGCGCCCAGACTCGCATAACCTATAGTGTTCGCTCGGATGCTGGACATCGCCAACGATCTGGCGGATGACGCGGTCGCGCTGGCCCTGACCGCGTCCCTACCAGCTGTCGCCCTTGGGAGCGTTGCTGACGCTCGACCCGTACCCGATGCCACTCCTCGACGCGCCGCCTTGTCCGGCCTTTGGTTTGCCTTGATGTCCTGCGCTCCTGTCGGGCTTCTCGTTGAGCGTGGGTTGGCCGCGGTCCGTGCGGAACAGGGTTTGTCTGCGCCCTTCGAGCTCTCTCGTGATTGGCTTTGTCAGGCCATCGACGCTGTCACTGTTAGTCTCGCAGTTGCGGGCAATATTGAGAGCCTTTACGAGTGTCAAGTCGTCGTCCTCCTCAGAGCACTTGCTCTCGAAGCGCCGGATTCCCGTGGTCTGCACTAGGTGGCCCAGGATCTCGCGGTCTACGTCCTTGACGTCGCTGAACTTGCAGTGAGCGGTGAGTTCGCGAAGGCGCATGACGTACTGGTCCACCGTCTCGTCCTGGCGCTTTGTTGCTCGACGGAACACACACTGCTCCGTTCATTTCGACCTCTTCGTCCGAAAATAATTGGACATGAGCGCGTAGCACTTAAAAATAAATATGAAATACGAGTGCATGTTACTGCACAGCGAACCGAGTACATACACAGAGATGTCCTCATCACAGTCATGACTTTGATTTCAATTTTTGTGACTAAGACTTAAAAACTGTGACTTAAAAACAACTCTGAAGAAGACAATGATGTAGAAAGTTTAATGATAATGGGACAGGATGATAAATTAAAAAAGCTGTCTTCGCTGCAAGCTTTTCAGCAGCACCAACATCACAGTCACTGGCCCCAAATGGTTAATGCACAATTTCAAGGGCTTTATTCTTATTTACCTTATTTACAACCTGGTTATTCATTTGCAACAGCCTGATTATAGACCGCGATTCCATCCGAAATATGCAACCAACAAACATTTCAGGCAACAAATCAACCAAAGCCCACCACAAGGAGCTTATCAAGGTAAGAGAAAATTTAATTATTTCAATGATCCTTCCTGGAAAGATAGATGCTTTTTATGCAGCAATACTGGACACATTAAGCGACACTGCCCACTGAACCAGTCAAATAATTATCAACGAAATCAACCTGTAAATTGGACTCAGCAACCCCAAATTCAGGCTCAAGCGCAAACCAATATCCCAATGAACACTTTAATAAATTTTCTGCTTCTAACCAAAATACTTCGAATTTAATTAACTACTCTAGAATTTGTTCGGCGACTTTCTTTGACCCTCTTTTGTACAACTTCCCATATCACTACCCAAACCACCCCACGGAACTGTTCATTCCTGAATTGAGTTTGCATTAAACAATCCAGCTAGATTTAAATAAGTCTAACACAATGTCAATACCAGCAAATTTATTTGGCACTTCTTTAACTAATTGTCTAGACGGGAGTAAAAATTTTATTAAGGAGAGTTTCTTGGAACAATTTAAAAATTTAGAATTAGAAAAAGATGCATTAATAGAACCAGTCCTATTTAAAATAGGGGACGAAACTGTAAGGCAGTCCAACTTTAAGATTTCAATCCCGATTATGATCGAGGATGACATTTATATGGTCAATTTTTTGATAGTGGAAAGGTTACCTAATGATGCAATTTTCGGTATGGAATTTGTAAAGGCTTTCAACGCTCTTATAGAGCCAGTTACAAATTCGGTGCGGTTAGATCCTGATTATGATATAACTGATCTGAAACACCATCAGACACAAGATTTTCTCATTTTATCACACGATTTATACCAACCGGCATTGAGTGAAGCAAGTGTCATGACTTAGCCAAATAAAAAATTTGATAAAACTGCGATGGTTAATAGCCACGCATATTTTCTGTTTACACTGCCAAAGGGATAGTGGTGTTTAAAAAAAAAATCGGTATTAAAGTAGCTAACCTATCAAGTAAATTAGGAAGTTTGCCGAAAGGGACCATCGTATCCACATTCGAAGTCATTAATGAAGATGACTATGATTTCTTTACATTAATTAATGACTT
Source organism: Brachionus manjavacas (assembly GCA_019054805.1). NCBI lineage: Eukaryota > Metazoa > Rotifera > Eurotatoria > Ploima > Brachionidae > Brachionus > Brachionus manjavacas. The sequence goes on from JAHQIY010000007.1 coordinate 579,408, forward strand.
TGAGCAAGAAAAGGAAACCGAAGCTGAGAATCCTACTGACGGAAGTGGCAATGCTTCGAAGGTACCAGAAGGCGTTAATTTGAATGAAAGTGCCTTGGACGAAAAGCAAAAAGCTCGACTTGCCTCATTCTTAACTAAAAATTATGATTTGTTTAGTAAAACGCTAGCCAACCCTGATAGTGCCAAGAATGTCTTACAAAATGTACCAACAGGGGACCACCCTCCTATTATCTGTGTCCCGTTTAGAGCAGGTGTAAAGGAGAAGAGAGTTATCCAGGAGCAAATAGAAGAAACGGTAAAACAAGGCGTAATCAGACCCTCCTTTAGTCCTTGGGCTTCCCCAGTTGTGCTTGTTGGGAAGAAAGACGACTCCGTGAGATTCTGCGTTGATTATCGAGGGATAAATAAAATTGTTAAGTGAGACGTTTACCCTTTAACGCGTGTTGACGACAGTCTGAACAGTCTAATTCTTTACATCCCTAGATCTGGTTTCTGGATATTGGCAAGTGCCAATGTAACCAGACGATATAGAGAAAACAGCTTTTATTAGCCACTATGGATTGTATGAATTTTTAGCCATGCCCTTTGGGTTGTCAAATGCTCCAGCTAGATTTCAGAGATATATGGATATTGTTTTATCAGGTTTAAAATGGATTTGTTGACTAGTTTACCTAGATGACATTATTATCTTTTCAGAAAGCTTTGAGGATGACCTTGAGCATCTTCAAAAAGTTTTTGACAGATTCAGAGTTAAGAATTTGAAACTAAAGGCGAGCAAATGCTCATTTTGCTGTTAAGAACTAAAAAACTTGGAGCATAAGGTGTCCGCAGATGGTGTCAGTCCAGATCCTAGAAAAATCAAAGCGATTGCGTCGATACCTCGACCGAAAAATAAACACGACCTTCGAAGTTTCCTGGACTCGTGTGGATTTTAGATTTTTTGTTAAAGATTATGCTCTTATTACTCTGGAGTTATACAAATTACTTCATGAGAATACTCGATTTGTATGGAAGGGAGTTCATCAAGAATTATTCGAGATCTTGAAAGAAAAATTGACTACTGAATTTCATTTTAAATTTATAAAAAATTCACTCCTTGGAAAAAAAAATTTTTATGAAATAAAAATGTCTTAAAACAATGATAAAAATAATACTTTTATAATTTTATTTTATCATTTTTTTATTTAATCGAATATAATCTGTGATGCTTTAATTTTTACTTAACTTAACTTAATAATTCATTATATGACTCTTTTATACATTTTCTTATCAATCGTTTTTCTTATCAAAAAATGTCCATCTTACAGTATATACTAAATTTTACTCGCCTATCTGCGAAGGGGAATAAAATAAGATAAAATTAATTTTTTATTTAAACAGAATAAAAAACTTTTAACTTTTTTATGATCAATCAATCTCTCTAAGCTCAAAGACTATAGCTGTCAAAGATTTTGGAGGAAAATAACTCGCTTTAGGAGCATGCGTAAAAGTATTAACAAATGTTCAAACAAAATTGGTATTGGTGAATTTTCGAAATTTTATGCTGAACTGTTTTCACATAAAGGAAAGATCCATCTTGATTCTCACCAAGAGGTCAGGAACCATGTGAATGACTACTTTTCAAATGTATGAAACACTAAATATGATCCAGTGTTTAGTGAAGAAGACATATGTAAAACCTTAAATTTACTTAAACTTAACAAGTCCGCTGGATATGACAAAATATGTAATGAATTCTACAAGTTTGGCCTTTGTAAAAATCTTTGTGTTATTATTGCATGGTTTTTCAATGCAGCTTTGCACCATGGTTATTTGCCGGACTCGTTTAATGTTTCAATAGTAAATCCGATCCCAAAAGGCGGCGTTACAAATGAACCAAGTGATTCTCGACCTATTTCGGTGTCAAATTCATTTGCCACAATCTTTGAAGCCTTGCTTCTTGGTAAAATGGACTGCTTCCATCAAATTCATGTTAACCAATTTGGATACAAATAAAACTTATCATGTAAGCATGCATATTTTACTGTAAATGAAACGATCAATTACTATAGGCAAAATGGATCTAAACTTCATGTCGTTTTTTTGGATGCTAGTAAAGCGTTTGACAAACTATGGAGAGATGGCCTTATCTTGAAGCTAATTAATCGAATTCCAGATGGACTGTGGCGCATACTCTACAAGTACTTCCGAATCTCTAAAATTATTGTCAAATATGATAACGAACTTGGTGATATGTTGGACTCAACTGAAGTAACTGGTGTAAAACAAGGAGGTATTCTTTCTCCTTATTTGTTTAATTTTTTCATCAACGAATTATTGACTGAGTGTACTGAGCTAAATCTTGGTGCCTCAATTAATGGGACAAACTTGTCCGTAATTGGTTACTGTGATGATCTTGTGATCCAAGCACCCTCCTTTAGTCATTGTCAAACTTTACTTGACAAATGCTCCAAGTATGCTCAGCGGTGGAAAATTGACTTTAATCCTTTGAAATTAGCGGCTTTAGTCTTTCAAAAAGGTAAAGCTATAATGATGAAAAATTTCACCTTAAATGGTAATGAAATACCTCAAAATGAGAATGTAGAATATTTAGGCCTTCCAATAGGCAAAAGTGAATTTGTTTGGAATTTTGTCGAAGAGAAATGGAAGAAAGTAGAAAAGAGCTTCTACTCACTTTTTGGCCTCGGCTGTAAACCAAAAGCTGCACCACCGGGATTAGTTGGTTTTCTATACAAGCAATTTTGTCAATCGATTTTTCGATACCACTTAGACCTGGTATTTGTAGGTGAAACTAAACTTGGTAAACTTAATATCAGGCAAAATTTACTAATTAAGAGAATGTTTGACAAAAAGAAATATACCAGGTTCAGATCGATGTTAGAGGTTCTACATCTTGAAACGGTAGAACAACTTAATATGAAACACACGATATTTTTTATGAAACAGCTTAAAAACAGTAAAATCTGTTGGGAGTTACTCCTATTTTTACATTCGGATAACTCGACTTTTAAACAAAAAAATACCTCATATTGCAAACAGCTCAAGAAGCTAGAGAAAAAGATACACTTTGATCCGATGGAATATAGCACAAAGACTTCAATAGTCATAATTGACTATATATTTTTAGATAAAAATCGTGGCTTGGTTGACTCGGTTAAGTTTGTGTGCTCGCAAATAAAAATCAATATGGAACTAAAATTTGATTACTTTTATTTTTATAAAATTTTAAATGATCTTTTGAGAGTAAACTTTTTTACTTAGTAACATTGGTGCAATTTTCTTTCTTTCTTTTTTTTTTTATTTATCTCGAATTTAATGTAATTTTTTGTAATTTTGCCTATGGGGCTTTAAACTAATAAATAATAATAATAATAAATATTTCTCCTTAATTTAAATTTGGAGCGAAAAATCAAAAAATATAGTCAAAATGTTTGAATTCCTAAATATCCCCATGGATTTTAATTTTAAACGACATGTTATTTGGGTAAATCTAACCCGTAGAATCTAAATTTCAGCTTTGTTTTATAGCAGGTTAGATCGGTTTTTGAAATTTTTAGATTTATAAATAAAAAAAAAGAATAAATTCTTTCAACTAGTTTATTTGACAATATAAAGACCTAAGACAATTTTGATAGATAAAGAAAATATAAATCTTTATCTTTTCTATTGTTTCGATTGTTTTTTTTTTTTTTTTGGTTTATAAACTTTAGTTATATTATGAGTAGTATCTTGGTTCAGTTAATGGCAACTTGAACTTAAAAAATCTGCTATTCCTTTTTCTTGGGATTGTTTAGAGAGATTAGACTATTTATTTGGTAATGTTTTAAACCTTAAGAAATATTTTGACACCTCGTAATCGCTAGAACACTTCAGTGCCATGATTGGTTTGTTTTGTTGCAGTTTCGATATGCATTCAAAAAATTGAAAGATCTCAGCAATATTTCTTTTTTTAGTTATAATTAATAAAAATAAAATTTTTAAATTTTTGAGAGGCATTAGTACTAAACAGAGTTGGTCAAAAGTCAAACTTTAAAGTCAGAATCGTTTAAAGTCAGAGTCAAAGTCGACTTTGACTTTGAAAAAATTTTTTATTTTTAAGTCTCCGCTTGGACTTTTATTTTAATGATTTAGACTTGAAATAGGACACCAAAAATACTAGCTGGAAAGGCAATCTATCTGTCAAGATCACAGTCATATGATTTTTTGACGTTCCATGTAGTTATTGATTTATGAGAGTATGCAGTAAAAAAAATATGTGTTTTTGGTGTTGACCGACTACGTGACCCAGGGTTTAGGTGTAATTCTACAATCATGACAATCCTCAAAGTAACGCTACCAAACTTGACTTAAAAATCATAAACAAAGCTCTTTATCTCACTTGTTTTGGTTGCTTAATATTATTGGTAAATATTATGTAAAACAGATTCTGTTGGTAATCATAGACTTATAGCATTTAAAGAGATCAATGAGGTTCTTTATTTGAAAATTAAATATTTTTTTTCTAAATTTTATCTTATTAAAAAAATTTTGAATTTTGAATTTTAATTTAAACATAAATTTTTTTTTTCTGAATTTTGGCTTCTTGGTTTGATGCGTAGTGTTTCTAAATCGCTAAAATTCGAGCCTGACTTTTCAACGGGTAGGAGGAGATAAAATAGTTTTATCTGAGATTTAAACATTTAAAAAAAAATTGTGCTTTTTAAAATTTTATTTATTATACATATTTTAGATAAAATCAAATTTAAAAATTTAATGGAAAATTTTTGTTGGATTTATTGTTATCCATGCTAATGGAATTGTCAAGTCATCTAGTGTGGACAAATGTTTTGCAATGATCAACTGGTCCACTATCATCACAGCAAAAAGAAGGCTGTAAAACATGGTTTGAAAATTTCAGCCATTCTACCGCCTATTAAGATTAAATACAAGGTAAAATGGTAGATGTTGTTGAAACAAAAATAGACTTATAAAATTTTAAATAAATAACTTTAATAATAACCATAATTGAGAGTAATTAAAATTGAATTATTCAGATTTCCAGTCGTTGATTCAATAATAATTGCTCTAAATTATTCATTTCTATTGTTCCCTTAATAATAAAACTGCTGGTTATTTAAAACCTTGAGTGACAATAAAAAATTTTAAAAACATGGTTTCTTATTCTTCTAATGCTCTACTGACTGCACCGTTTGAGCTCGACGGTGGCATGCGTTGTTCTTGATTATTGATTAACACATGGTCAGAAACCGCTTTTAGTTTCTTTTGTCATCTACAATTTAATTCTATGATAAGTCTTTAATGTTAATACTTTTACGCATGCTCCTAAAGCGAGTTATTTTCCTCCAAAATCTTTGACAGCTATAGTCTTTGAGCTTAGAGAGATTGGTTGATCATAAAAAAGTTAAAAGTTTTTTATTCTGTTTAAATAAAAAATTAATTTTATCTTATTTTATTCCCCTTCGCAGATAGGCGAGTAAAATTTAGTATATACTGTAAGATGGACATTTTTTGATAAGAAAAACGATTGATAAGAAAATGTATAAAAGAGTCATATAATGAATTATTAAGTTAAGTTAAGTAAAAATTAAAGCATCACAGATTATATTCGATTAAATAAAAAAATGATAAAATAAAATTATAAAAGTATTATTTTTATCATTATTTTAATTTCTAAAAATACGACCTGGCGTGTGGAGGATGAGTTTGTGCATAGCCACACTAGTGTTTGGGGTTCGTATTATAAGAACGACAAATGGGGATATAAATGCTGCCAATCGACAGATAGGAACAGTTATTGTACCAGTGGTGTCACGGTCTCTGCGAAAAGTTAAGAAAATAACTTTAAATTTTTTGTTAGATTTAAAATAAATTAAAGGATATGGGGCAATCAGGTCTAAAATAGGACTTTTCACATTTTTTAACTTTTCTATAGTGACTCTTGTAGATCTTGACGCGCTCATTCCAAATATATGTGTATTTTTTGTCCTAGGTAATTATTTTATGAATTATAGCCTTCGGAAGTTTTTAAGGGTATATTAGGTTTTTAAGCCATTACTTGGTCAAATTTTATCATTTTTTTATAAAAAATACACCAAAATGTTCAGAAAAGAGCGAAGAATCTGAAAATAATAGTATCAAGTAAAAAAATCAGGTAAAAAATGAACTATCCTTGAAAAACCAAAAATTGGCTATGCCTCGCTTTAGACCCCCCGGGTACCCCCATGTCAAAGGACATCCCCCCAAAAAAAAATGTATTTTTTTCGGGTTGCTCAGTGTCTAAAACATACTAGAAAATCAGATCCTGCATTGAAACCCTTCTTGGAAAACTTTTATCTATCAAAGAAGTTTTATTAATCAATTGGTTTAATATTGGAAAAAGCTGGATAAAATAACTTTTTTAAAAGACAATATAAAGAAATAAAAAAATAATAAAATAAAAAAAATATTTTTTTATTTTATTATTTCAATTATTCAGTATCTGAAATGTCGTCATCATTTAAAATTGTATCATCATTCTCAAAATTATCTTGTTTACTGCAGTCTAAGCAAAAATTATAAAAGTCTTGGTTATATTTGATACAATCTTTTTCGGATTTTGTCTTGCAAAGCCTTAGTACCAAATTACACTTGTTACATGGGAGCAGGCTCCAAAAACCCTTGAACCAGCTTTACAGTCGCAATACCATTCTTGAATCGGATCCATTGATGAACATGATGAGTATCTTATCCATGTATTGTGAATTACCTGAGATGAAAATCCTGAATTTATTTTTACCCTTATTAGTTCTTGAGCTTCTTCAAAATATTCAAACTGATAATTCCCACTATCATTCATATGCTCGATTGTATAAGACAAAGACTGTTTTAATTGATAAATACCAAAAGTAAGAGATTTTATATAATCTTCACTTAATACTGGAAAGCCTTACTCATCTAAATTAACTGCACGAGTTTTTGAAAATCTCCTTGAGTATTTAGCTACTTCATTTTTTAAATTATTTTCTTCATTAGCTTTCTCAACCATTTGTTTATACAGATCAATCTTTCCGGTGTCATTCGTTGAAGCCAATGCTGGTCTAAATTTGTTTATTAAAGCACAAACAAACTTAAAATCATTTTCTAAAGTTATAATGTCTCGATTAGAAATAACATTGTAAAAATATTTCCAACGCTTAATTCTTCCATTAGCAGACTCAACAACCCATCTTATTTTTGTAACCACCCTTGAATTATTAGCATCTCTTGTTGAATGCTGCTTTTGGCCTTTTAAATAGCTAGGAATTTTTGGTTGTAAATCTTTGTTCTTCATAAAATCAAGACAATCACGAAAACCTCTATCAAACACAAACAAGTCATCAGGCAAAAACCAATTTACAATATGATCCATTTTTGTGAATATATCTTTAGTAATGCTTGCATCGTTGTTTTTACCATTTGCAATATATGGACCGACTGTTTCTATTAGGGTTCCATCACTTGCACATACATTCATAAATTTTAGAAGACAGCGTTTTTTATGATCTGAATAAGATTGCTTTTGAAAGATATATGAAGATGACTTTTCTATATAAATGTACGTCGCGTCCCAAATTGTTATAACATCATGCTCATTTGCATTTAAAAGATTTTTAGACATGTTAGTGGTATGTTTTGAAATTATTTCATCTCTTGAGAATGCATTGAATCCAATATGGAGTGGTGTAAACATTTCCCATAAAATCTCTCTCACCTGTCTAACTGACCTTTTTATTTGATGTTATTGGTAAGAAGGCGGATATTTATTTTAAAGTAACACCGGTTCTAAGCTTAGTTAGATAGAACCCTAAAGCATTGATCAATAAAACATTTCCTGTAATGCTTGAACAAGAAATCATTTGATAAAGTTCTTCAAAATCAATTTTAGAAAGTCCAGTCAAAATATGACACCTTTTGTCGTCTACAAAAAATGACATTGAAAAATTATTTTCAATTTCTAAAAATTTCTTGTATACTTTCGGGACGAAATCAGATTTAGAAAGTTTTTCTCAAATGGTTGTTGGAGAAGACCCTGAGCACTGCATTTTAAGTCCAAGTTATACTTCAATCAAAATTTCTTTTTTCTTTAAAAATGAAGTAGAATTTTTGCTAAGAGAAACTAATATTAGCCATACTAGTGTTTATCGTAAAATAATGACAAAATTAATCCCCTCTCTTGATACTTAGAGCAAGCGCAATGGAGAATCAATGTTGATTGAATTCTCTCAAAAAATATATGCAGCTGCTGGTAAAGTTTAAAAAATAGTAAATTTTATTAATATTAAATATTTTCATTTCATTTCATTTACTTATTATAATTTCTATATTGTACTCAATGAAAAAGAGAAAAATATTCATGTCAAATCTTAACTAGATTTATGTGCACCTAGCTACCATTGATGTCTTCCTAGTAAGACATATTCGCAAGCCATCTTGTCGTAGCTATTATTATTATTATTATTAAAAAAATGACACAGAGCAAACTATGAGAATTATCACTCACAAGATCGCAATGTCAATTTTAGATTTTATTGAAAAAAAGTAAAATTTTTTTGTTTGTTTTCAGCACTGATTTGTTCCAATGGTTTTACCAAAATTCACGCGAATTTACCAAAATTTTAGTAAATTTACGGGAATTCCGGTAATTTTTCGTAAAATCGCAAAAGTGAAAAACAGTAAATTTACCGGAATTCCGTAAATTTACCAGAATTTAACGGATTTTACGTAAAATTTCGTAAAAACCAAAAGGGTCAAAAAAATCCAAATTTTTGCAATTTTTTCACTTTTTTTATTTTTTTTTCAAAATTAATAAATTTTCAAAAATAAAAAAATTGTTTTTTTTTACGCAAATTTATATTGATTAAGATTATTGATTTTTTACTATTTTTCACTAAAATTTCACTAATATTGATTTTTTTACTATTTTTCATTAAATTTGACACTTTTGGTTTTTACGAAATTTTACGTAAAATCCGTTAAATTCTGGTAAATTTACGGGAATTCCGGTAAAATTACTGTTTTTCTATTTTGCGATTTTACGAAAAATTACCGGAATTCCCGTAAATATTGGTAAGACCATTGGAACAAATCAGTACTGTATAATGATTAATAAATTTTTCAAAAGCCATTTCACTATCAAAATAAAGTAATAAAACTAGAATTTTGAAAAAAATAAATAATTTTTTACTTTTAGGGTCAGAGGTGTCAAGTTGATACGTTTAAAATTAATTGAATTATTTTTTTAAATATGTGTGATAATGTAAAGTTTACATTATTACCCTTGGGCCCGTTGTATCCGATCTTGTCGTAATACGTATTGGAGCAGCTATTTAAGCTCCTTGTTAACTTAAACGCTCATGGTTAAGTTAATCAACTTTCCAGTGATATCGACAAAGATGTCGCTATATCACAATATGTACAAATAAATTTTAAACTTCTTTTAAACTATAATTTGATAAATTTGTAATAAAATTGAATAAAAATGTGCAAAAAAAAATCTTCAAAAATAATCCTTGAAGATTTAACGCATAAATTTCTGTGTATTAGTCTTAGAACAGGAAAAAATAGTAAATTTATAGCCTCTAATGATGACGAAGTTCAAGATGATTTTAATGATGAATTTAAAATGAAAAAGAATCCGAAATTAGTCATCATATTGAAGTTGCCTTTGAATAGTCTAATTGTCCAAGGTACAAATTCGAATATTAAAAATTACTTTAAATGTCGAAAACTTATTTTGAACTTATTCGGAATGAGTCTAGGACTCTCAAGGCCAATATTCATTAAGAGAAGTCAAAGTCTGTAAATTCTTTATCATAAAATCATATTCTTTATTTTTAATGAAAATTCTTATAAATTTTAAAATTTTTTCAATCTTTTACTGATGTTAATAAAATTAAACCTAATTTATTCAATTTATTATTTTTTTTTATTATCAAATTTTTTCAATCTTTTGATTGAAAAAAAATAAAACCTGAGAGAGTGGATGGATTTCATAGTTTATTTAGATCAAATTATTTAATCTTAATAAAAATAAATGGATGACTAATTTTTTCCAAAAACATTTTTCGAATGAATGGTATAATGAAATAATTATTTCATTTACTATGACATTATTAGCAAAATTATTAGCTAAATAATTCAGATACTAAAATAATAACAACGGTTAAATAAAACAAAAAAAATTTAATCTAATTTAATTTTAAATTTAAAGGTGTGCCAAGCTTTTGTTTGATTGTTTATCAAAAAGTCTAATTGAAAAAGTTAAATTAAAATGTAAATAGAAAAATCTTGAAAAAATTTTTGAAAAATAAAATATTTAAAATTCGGTCTTGATCTCAAGGCTTAAAATTGAATTAAAAAAAATATGAAAACCTGAAAAAAAACAAAAAATTACACCCAAAAAAACATTTACTTGAAAGTTTTTTTCAATATTTCTCTAAATGAAAATCAAAAAAAAATTTAAAAAAATCTTTCTTCAAAATTTTTTAATTCAAGGTACAAATTTTTCGTATTCAAGTTACAAATATTGAGAGCAAAGGCTATTAGCCAAAAGGCAAGATCAAAAACAGACTTTTCAACAATTTATTTGAACATTTCAAAAAATTTTCTTTAAAGTTAAGATTTCTTAAAACTAAATTAAAAAATATTTAAAGACAACTTAAAGATTTTTTAATTTTTTTTCAAAAAATAGAAAAAATTGTCGCTAATTTTTGTGAGCATAAAATGAAAATAATAATCTTTTTCAAGTCAATAGCATTTTATCTCATGATTTTTCAAATAATATTCATTGTGTTGCTTGGTGTGTTTGGTGAATTTTACTCATCTTTTACAGAAGATAACAGTAATATTGGAAATCTGTATCCAAGTTAATTATTTTCTTAATTAAAATTTTAATTAAATAAATTAAAATCAATAATTTAGTGTTTATGGATGTTCATAGCATGATGTTTGTAGGTTTTGGTTTCCTCATGACATTTCTGAAAAGACATGGATTTGGAAGTGTAGGCTACAATTTTTTAATAGCAGCTATTGTTATTGAATGGGCAATATTGATGCGTGGATGGATTCGAATGATTGAATTTAGAACAGGAACTTTTCAATTAGAACTTTCACAGTAAAATATTTTCAAATTAAATTTTAAATTATTAAAAATAAATTAAGCTTACTGGAAGCTGATTTTTGCGCAGCTGCTGTTTTAATTTCATTTGGTGCTGTAATTGGTAAAGTAACTCTTTCTCAACTGTTTATCATGACCATAATTGAAGTAGTTATTCAATCTTTCAATGAATATATTTGCGTTCATTATTTAAATGTGAATTTATATTATAAGAAATTTTTTTGAAAGAATTTTTTTAAATTGAAAACTTAGTCTTATGATATTGGTGAGTCAATGTATGTCCATGCATTTGGGGCATACTTTGGTCTTGGCGTAGCTAAAGCTCTACATAATAAAGAAATCAAAAGTGACAAAGAAGGTTCCTCTTACAATTCTGACATATTTGCCATGATTGGAACATTGTTTCTTTGGCTCTACTGGGTATATTAAGAAAAAAAATAATGATAAAAATTTTTTTATTTCCAAATGTAAAATAGCCTTCATTTAATTCAGCTACAGCTGTAAATGATGAAGCAAAAACACGTGCTATTGTAAACACATATTTATCGCTGGCTGGGTCATGTGTCACTACATTCATGATTTCTGTGATTGTCGGAAGAGGCAAACTGAATATGATTCATGTTCAAAATGCAACTTTGGCTGGTGGTGTTGCAGTTGGTGCAGTGGCCGACGTGATAACTAGACCAGTGGGTTCAGTGATTATCGGATCTTTTTCAGGAATTGTTTCTACACTAGGATTTCAATATTTGACTCCATTGTTGAAAAAAGTCAACATTCATGATACATGTAAATATTTTGGAAAAAAAAATTTGAAAAAATTGATTTTTTTAAAACAGGCGGTGTTCACAATCTTCACGGTGTACCAGGATTAATATCTGGAATAGCTAGTGGAATTGTAGCAGCTGTGGCCAATAGAGATATTTTTGGGGGAAACAAGTTTTTACGAACTTGATTAAACATATTTTAGAAATAATTTATCTTTTTTAGATTATTTGATTTGTATCCATCAAGAATTCCAGTTTTGGGATCAATTGAATATGTTCGATTTAATATTAGTTCAACTGAATATTCTGACGGAGGTCTAGGTCGCAATGGTGTCGAGCAAGCAGGATATCAGATTTTAGCTCTTGTTTTGACTCTTGGAATGTCAACAGTAGGCGGACTTTTGACTGGTCTTTTAATGAGAATTCCTATATTTGAAAAGATTAAAGATGAAAAAGATATGTTCGAAGATGAACCGTTCTGGGAAATTGAAGATGAATCTTTTAAATCTCAAAAGTATGGTGTATCAAATAATATGACTATAAAGCTTTAAAAATCATTATTTTATTTATAAGAAAACAAATGTTTAGATTAAATTTTCTAAATCTATCTTAAAAGAAGATTCATTCATTATTATTATTTATTTATTTTTTGTTCATCTGTTTTGAGTTAAAGCTCCATTAGAAAAAGATTATAAAATAAAAAATCAAAATAGAATAATAATTTCAAATAGAGAAAAAAATTAATTTCATGGATAATAAGTTAAACAAATTATTTAGTCAAAATAACTTTTTTTTTATATTAACATGCGCATCATTTTTTGTTTCATTTAAATAAAATTTTTTTACCTTTAAACTAAACACACCAATTTTTTTAAATACAAACTGAATTAAGCAAAAAATTAGTCTAAAATTATTAAAAAATATTCAACAAAAACAATTAAACTGTTCCATTTTTTGTTCATCCTAGGTTCAATTTGGATTTGGATTCTTCGTCCGATTGAATGTACCCTTTGTTTTTGAAAAAAATTTTGATTTTCTTGACCTTTACATTTCATCGAAGATTCTTCTAATATCTGCTAGGATATAAAAGAGACAAAATACTATTATTATTATTATAATCATTATTATTATTATTATTTTTATTAAATTCTTCTAACAAAGGTCAAAAACTGTTACTGGAAAATAAAGGTTAGCTGAAAATCCTAAATAATTAAAGAGAAAAAAAATCGACAAAACGATAACGATGAAATTAAAATGCTAAAAGCACAAGTATTGCAACCAAGCTTAACACCTAATCAAAATACATAAGTATTCTTAAGTTATTATTAATGAGAGTCTTACTTTAATTATAAAACTTAATTATAATCTAAACGTTTGCTCTGGTATTTCGATGATTGTGTAAGTTCGTCATTAAAAATTTTATGTAAGTTCGTTCCGAATGCATTAGCAATTTCACTTTCTTCTTCCCAAAACGTACCACTAGATTTCTTAATTTTAATTTTGGTTGTATTTTGATTAACAGTATTTTTTTGATCGAACTTTTCAACGATTTCCAACATTTTGATTTATTTTGTTTAAATTCGGAAAGATCTTTGATTTCAAATTCAAGACTCGACGCTTTAACATTAGACAATTGTCTTTTTATTCTATTATTCAAAAAGTTGTAGAGCCTATTTAGATAAGGCGTTTGGATCTTTTGTTTAATTCTTTTTATTCTGTGCTTGAGTTTGATTTCATCTAGTAAGTGTTTTGGAATCGGTTTAGGGCAAATTGCTCTAGAACGAAAATTTATTGATTCGGTGCAATTATTGATTGTTGAGTTAATTGTTATGATTTTGTCTGCAAGTTCACCATCTATGTCCCTAGTCTCCAGGGGACTGAATGACGATCCAAAATTAGTAAGTGAATAATTAAACTTTTGCCAGAGTTAAAGAGTTAAGAAATGATGCATCATCAGGACCTAGTCAAATACACCATAAAATGTTAAAAAACGTATCTCAAAATAGCTAATATGACTTTTTTTATATTTTCAACCAAAGTCTTGAACATGGAAAAATTCCTAGAGCATGGAAAACTGCAAATATTACTATGATCCCTTTTCCAATATAGGATCCTTCTATTTACTGGCCTTTAATTGTAATAAGCTGTCTTGGAAAACTCGAACCCACTATTAGCCTAAAGCAGTATGTTGCAAAAATTTAGAAATTAATTGTTTTATTTCTCTAAAATTGTTTATTTATCTTAATTGACGAAAAATTGAGTACAGGATAAAAAAATTAAAAAAATAATTTGTAGAGTTTTTTTTCCTACAATTTGATATATCACACTCGGCAAAAAAATATAATTAACTCTTTAACATTTATAATCAAAAAACTTTCTATAAAAATTAAAAAAAAATGTCGTTTCAAAAGTTTAGAAATTCGGAAAATCCAAAATATTAAATAATTATAGTTAAGTGTTTGTTTCCGTACTAGCGGACACTTAACCAGCCGAAATTTTCATAAACCGTGACCGTGGCCGCATTAGCCGGACTAACTATTTGAGGGCGGTCATTTGGCCGGTCAGAATTTATTATTTTCCCACCTTTTATATGCGTAAAACCTTTACAACATACTATTTAATTATTTAGAAAAAAACTGCTTGCTAATTCAAGTTTTAGGAAACACAAACAAAATTCTCTTTTTTCTTAAACCAAAAGATATTGAATCCTTTAATAGAAAAAAAAAGTTGAATGCCTTCGACTTCTTTTTTCTTCGATTACTAATTACTAATTTTGTTATTCTTATTTTTTTATTTGAATGATTCAAATAAAAAAAAAATTTCCTTTGTACAAAATCAAGTATATACTACTAGAAGCACCAAAAAGAGTCATTTTGACTCGTTTTTTAATTAAAATTTTGAATTTATCTACAAAATCAATGGATGAGTCATAAAATATTTATAAAAAGTATACAAATCTTTAAAAACTTATCTATTAATATGTATAATTTTTGTCTTGATTGTGATTGTGATATGGAAGATCTGGTAGAGAATCAATTATGATTAATCCAGAATGAAAACGAAAAAATAATTTCTGATTCTTTCAATTTCTATGCCTTTTTTATTACAAAATGTTGTTAAATTTTTCTAAAATTGTAATTAAAAAAAAGTTCCCTTTTTTTGTTTGCATAATTAGTTATGAAAACAAAATTTTCTAGAATATGATTCTTTTATATGTTTTAGTAACTAAGTAATAAAAAAAAAAAAAAAATTTCATCGATGGTCCGTTGTCTTTGGACATCTTCAGACCTCAAAAGTATAAAAAGAGGAAATTTTCGATTTTAAAGGGCTAATGGATCATCGAATATTGTTAAAGTTATTTTATCTGCCATATTTGGATTCCTTACTCAATTCTAACTCGAACCAAATTTCTTTTCAAAGAACGATTACAATTAAATATAATATTTTTCCTAATAAACACTCTCTTCTCGTACTTTTTCTTAAATTAGCTTTCATTTTTTAAATAAAAAATGATATTGGTTAATACGATATCCATTTTTTCCGCCTAAACACATCGTATTATCCAAACTCGACTGTAAATGCATTTCACTTGATTAATACTAATCAAATAAAAAATTTATTATCTAAAATTGGATTTCAAATAAAATTCAAAAAATTAAAATTTGTCATAAAAATTAATGAAATTAATTTGCTGATAGAAATATCTTAAAAATTATAAATAGAATAAAACAAATATTTAATTGATTGAATCAATATGAGATAAACTTCGAAAATTTTTGCTAAGAATTTATTTTATTGCTCTATCTTGGTGAAAAAAACAAGAATAATCTTTCAAATTTTGAGAAAACTTATAAACTTTATTTTAATTACTTATTACGTTGGTACAAATATTTCAAATAATAAAAACTCGTTAATCTTGAAATTTATCAAAAACTAATTGTCCGTTGTAAAAAGTTAAATAATTTAAAAAGAAATATTTATTTTTTCTATTAATAAAATTTAAAATAAATTTTTAGAAAAGATAAGCAATTTGCTTTATATTCTTGTACTTAATAAAAAAATATAGAATAACTTTTAAAATGGTAAAAATTTTAAAATCAATCAGCTTTTTTTTGTTGTTCCAAATTGTTTTCATTGTTCTTTTTGGTGTTTTTGGTGAGTTCTATATAACTTCAAATGAAAATGATAGCCTTTATCCAAGTTAATTCTAAATAAAAAGTTTTAATTTGAAATAAAAAAATTTAATTTCAGAATTCATGGATGTTCATGCCATGCTTATTGTTGGTTTTGGATTTATGATGACTTTTCTGAAAAGACATGGTTATGGAAGCATCGGTTACAATTTTTTAATGGTTGCTGTGATCTTTGAATGGGCAATGTTGATGTTAGGCTGGATTCAAATGATTAAGTTTAAAAAAGCAAGATTTCAAATAAAAATAATAGAGTAAGAAATATTTTATCACAAATAAAAAATTTAAATTCCTATTAAGTTTGTTGGAAGTTGATTATTGTACTGCAGCAGTCCTGGTTTCTTTAGGAGTTGTTATCGGAAAAGCGACAATATCTCAACTATTAATAATGGCTATAATTGAAGTTTTGGTTCAAACTTTTAATAAATTTATTTGCCAACAGTTTATTATGGTAAGATTGAATCATATAACAACCTTCTTCTTAAAATAAAATTTAAAATCTTTTAAAATAAAAAATAATGTTAAATCTTGCTGAATCTACAGAAATTTTTTTAATTGATTCAGTCAACTAATTTAGATCATAACATCAATGAAGAGTTTCACAATTCATTTTTTGAATTAATGATGCTAGATAGGAAAAAGCGATTAATTCATAAGAAATAATCAATGAGCATAGGAATTACTGTGAAAATTAGTTTATTTGAAGACAATGATGTATTTTCTTATATGAATCCTGTTTGAATATACCTATCCAAATATGGTATATTCAAACAGGATTCTTATAAGAATATTAAAAAATTGAATCAAATGAATTTTTTCTTAACATCATTTGAAAAAATGGTAATCTTATGTAATGTTACGTAAATTTAGGTAAAATTTGCTTTAATTTTTTCTTTATTTTGGGTAAATAAATACCTTAATTGATAATTGTAAAAATGTTAATAAGTTGTGGAATATAAATACGAAAAATTTTTTAAAATTTAAAGTAGTAGTAATAATAGCAGTAGTAGTTGTTTAATGCGACCCACACAGGGTTAAGCTATATAATAGCTATGGCAGTAACTTGAGCTTTTCTAAACCTTGGTTGATCATTCAGTCATCAATTCTCGTTTTGAAACAATTAATCGAAGAAGCATCAATCGCATTTTGAGGCAGTGCATTCCATTCATTCACAAATCTATTAGTAAAAAAATTATGACGTTGTAGACAATTCTTGACATATAATATTAATAATATTAAGTTTATGAATTTATGAATTAATAATATAAGTTAATAAGAAAAGTTAATGAGAAAAGTAGAAAAGATATTGTAAAAATTAGATTTTTAAACTATTTCCTACTATCTTTCTTCGGACCATTAAAAAAAATAATTTAGATTTTGAAATTTTCTTGATAAAAAAAAATTAAATTTTGATTCTTAAGATTCATGATGCCGGTAATTCAATTTATGTTTTTCTTTTCGGAGCAGTTTTTGGTCTAGCTGTGAGTAAAGTTTTAAATGTAGGCAAAATAGAGAATAAAAAAGATGGTTCGTCATATAATTCCAATTTATTTGCAATGATTGGAACTTTGTTCCTTTGGCTATATTGGGTAATTTTCTAGCAATCGAAATTTTAAAATTTTTTAAAATAATATTAAGCCTTCATTCAACTCAGCTTCAGCAAAAGGTGGTGAAGCAGGAATAACTCGAGCCATAATAAATACTTATTTATCTCTGGCTGCTTCATGTGTAACAACATTCATAATTTCTATAATAGTTGGAAAAGGTAAACTCAAAATTTCTCACATTCAAAATGCAACACTCGCTGGAGGTGTCGCAATTGGAGCAGTGGCAGATGTGATGACTAGACCAGTAGGCTCAGTGATTATTGGATCGTTTGCAGGAATTGTTTCTACGTTTGGATTGAAATTTTTAAATCCTGTTTTAAAAAAAATTCGAACGCATGACACGAGTAAAATTTATTCATTTTTTTAATTTTGTATTAAAAGCCACTAAAAGCTGGTATGTTTGCTGTTCATGGTTTATCTGGACTTTTGTCAGCAATCGCTAGTGGAATCATTGCAGCAGTGTCAACTAAAGAAATGTTTAATTCAAATTTGTAAGAACCGTTAAATATTTACCATTTAAATTTTTAAGTGCAATTTTTCTTAAGACTTTATGATTTTTATCCTGCAAGAATAGATCCAAATAATGCAATTCTAGTTTCATCAGTTGGAAAGACTGGTTTAGGTCGAACGAGTGTTCAACAAGGTGGATTTCAGATTTTAGCTTTTGTTTTAACATTAGGAATGTCACTAGCTGGTGGTTTAGTTTCTGGTTTGTTGATTAAACTTCCAATTTTTGATAAAATGGAAGATACCGAGGAGATGTTTGAGGATGAACACTACTGGGAAATAGAAGATGATATATTTTTTAACATCCAAAAATACGGTCAGCAAGAAAACATTTCTATTCGAATTTAAAATTGAATTTATTTAATTTTATTTGGAATTAAAATAAATAATTATTTTATTTATTTTTTAAAGAATAGATAAGATTTTTAATAAAATTTAATTTCTATTCGTTTTTGAATTTTTTAATTCTAAATAAAGACAAAAAAATTTTAAAACTCTCATCATTTTCGTTGGTGGTAGCTTTATTCTAAAGCCAGGATTTTTTTACTATCTAAGCCTTTTAGGAAAAATTAAAGTAATGAAATGGTTGAAAGGGAATCTGTATCTCCAATGTTGTCTCTCTTATCGTTCAAAAAATCTTAGATGACAGTTTACGAAGGGTATGCAAGTCTATTGAGAAAAATTCTAAATAGTGATCTCGTCTTCTATATTTTCCAGCTCTAATCTCTACGTTTGATATCACTCATTTATAAATAAACATTGAATCTAACCCAAAAAGAACTAGAAATAAGCGTGCAAATGAAAAAGTGATTAATCAGGTAAACACTCCGTATAAGCTTAATTTTTTTTTGAAACCAGCTTTAAAATATCCATATTGTAAATCAGTTTTTAGTACAACTTTTAATTACAATATGGAGAGTATAATTAAACTGACTGTACCGATCGATTCAACTGAAATAGGATTCTTCAAAAATATTTTTTTCCCCGTCCGTCAAAACCAGATGCCTGTGCTAGGTATCGTTTGATAATTTTTTGATCTTTAAAAAGGGCTTTTTCATCGTGTCTGAATTTGCTATGATAAAATTTTGATTTTTTTGTTATTTTCTTTTTGTTTTTAGATCAATTACTCTTTGAAATTGGTAAAATGATTTAAAAAGGAATCTATTGAGCAATGTACTTTCTTGCTAAGTTTTTGTGCATATTGATTCCTTCGTAGCTGTTGTGAATAAGTATTTCTGTAGTGTTCGTTCCAAAAATCTTTTTCTTTAAACTCATATATTTTAACATTTGCACGCATAATGGGACAAAATTTTGCATGAATCAAATATCTTAAATTTTAAATGTGAATAAAAAAATTTTAAAATTTGAAAAACTAAAATTTACCCGTCAATTGTTTATATGTTTCTATTTTTTATATTAATTCTTTGTTTTCCCTTTACATGTTTTCTAGTTTTTTCTCATTTATATATTCATCTCTTTCATTTAGTTTCCTACCATATTCATTATTTATTGATGTTTTTTTCTATATTGATCAAATTCAACTTCATCTTCATCAAAGTTTTCATTTTCTTTATGGCAACTTTAATACATTCATTAATTTTTTCTAAATGTGGTCTCAGAGAGAATGGTTAGGGATATACATGGACGGTACCTTTTTTTTGTAGATAAATTCTGTTCTTTTTGAAAGCATTTAGTATAACCATAAATTCCATTAAATTGTTTAAAATTAAGCAACAAGCGTGAGCCGGTTTATCTACTACAGCAAAATATAAAAAAAATTAACAAGCCTTAATTCATTATTTATCTCTATTACCTCACCTTTTTCTAAGATTTTAATTTCATTAACTATTGGTTTTAGATAATTGAAAAAGCATAGCTTATTTTGGCCTACGAAAATACCTGCTAAAATGAAATTTGAAAAGTTAAAACTATACTAAATGTCGATTTCATTTATTACTAAATAAATAAGCCAAATACATGTTTTAGATGATTAAAAGGACAAATGTCATCAGTATTGAAAGTAAAAGTAAAAAACTCACCTTTTTCTTGAAGTTTGATTTTTGAATATATCTCAGAATGAGTGATGGTTGATTTGTTTATTAAATACTCGGAAGATTCGAAAATATTTTTAAGTTTATCGAAAATATCACATAGACAGTCTAACGTTTTTGGGTGAAGTTGTTTGAAGTTTTTTTTGTTTTTCGACACAAGTTTATGTTTATAACTTAAAAATAACAAGGTTTTACCTGTTGCTTCGCTGCCAGAATAATAAAAAGAAAAGAAAAAGAAATCACTATTGATTATTTAATAGATTGATTTATTTTATTTATTATATTGAAAAATTCTTATTAAAATTGATTTTAAAAAAAATTTTAAATTATTTAATGAATATTTCTGTCAAGTATGTCACAAAAAGTTAGAATCAAACTTTTTTTTCTATTTGATTGTTTTTTTGTTCATTATTTAGTTAACTCGGCTATTTCTCTTTCAGTCTTTGTCTGATTTTTCAAAAAACATGCAATTTGACATCTTTGTTGATCAGTTAGTTTATTTTTACCCATTTTTTCTCTATTTTGTCAGATTTTTAGGTAGTCTTATTTTTAAAAGACTATTATTTGAAAAAACTTTTTATGAATTGAATTGAATTCATAGTTAACGATTTTTTTAATTGCAAAAAAACAGTATTTTTAGTTTTTTCAACTTGATTCTAATTTTTTGTGACATACTGTACAAACAACATTTCTTGTAAGAAAAATTTGAATGAATTTGAATAATTTTTTTCTTTTCTTAATTTTTTAATCGAAATTTATTTTTAAGTTGTAAAAATATTAATATATATTATGTAATCTAAAAAAAATGGATTAAGACAATTATAAAAGCACTATATTCATATATTAAAGTTAGTTATCGTAAGTATATGCATGAAAATTTTACTTTTTTTCACACATTTGGGTTTTAAATATTAAGATAATTATAAAATTATATATCTGTGGATATAATTACAAATTCTTTCAAACTTTAGATTACTTGATTATTTAGAATGAAATGCCAATTTAATTAATATCTATTTTTACATTTAGCTTAAATTTAATTTAAGAAATTTTTACAAAGTTTAAAATAACTTAAAAAATGCAAAAATACTTAAAATTCTCCCATTTGTTAAATTTTTATTTTGTTGACAAAAATAGTTTTTTCTAAAAGATATTATTTTGTTAAAGAGTAAATTGCTGTCTCTAATTCTGATCGCTTTCTACATAAGAAGTATTTTTAAGATAATAAGTAAGACTAATTATAGTCCAAGAAAATAATCAACGACTTTGTTAAATTTGATTTTCTTTAATAAATAAAAAATAAAAAAAAGTATTAGTTGCCATAGTTACAAAATTATAATACCTAATTATTAAATGAATCTCATTTTAAGTGAAAAAATTAAATCTTTTGCAGAAGAATAAATGTTTATCAAAATATTTTAAAAATCGAAATGTTGTTTTGATCAAAAAGTAGATCGTATTACATTCATTCATATAGCTAATGAATTAACATGTCTTTGTTTAAAACGAGAGATTTATGGTCTATTTCTGGAGAAAATGATCTTTTTGACCAAGGATGCTTAAAAGTTGCGGACATTGGTGTTAATAAGCATTCAAATTCGATTATTACAGGAAGTTACAATGGATATTTAAGAATTTACAATCCAACTCTAAACAGGGATGTCAACGATTCGGAAAAGAGTTTTAAAGGCAACGATCTTATTTGTGAAGTTTCTTTTCCTTCTCCCATTATTCAAATCGAAATCGGTAGGTTCAACAGGTAAGTTTTAAAATAAACGCTTAAGACTGTTCTCTATGAATTTTTTCTAAAAAAAAACATTAGTACATCCAAAAAAAATCATGTGGCCGTTTTGATGCCAAGAAAACTAGCCATTTATGAATTAACAAGTAACAAAATTTTTTATTAAATTGAATTTTAAGTTTTCTTTTTCTAAATAAGTCATTTTCGAGTTTAATTAATTAGTTTTTAAAGGAAGATGACAATCTGATTATAAAGTTTATTAATCATGGTTCATAGAGTTTTACTTTATATTGATAAAAGCTCATCCACTTTATCCTAAAATTAAACAATGTAGCCTTATTTACGGAAAAAGTATAAATAACTTGTTCTAAATTTATACAAATACTTAATGGACTTAAAATTAAGAAAATTAAAAAATCTAGTTGTTTCATGTTTTGTTTAAAGAATAATTCTATATAATATTTGTACAAAATTTGGTAAAATTCGGTCAATAAGAACATAATTTTTTGAACACTTTTTTAAATTATTGATTTGATAAAATTAACTATTTCAACGAAAATTTTTTTTAGATTTTAAGAAAAATATTCATTTTTTTTTAAATTATTTTTCAAGAATAATAATTTTTAATTTTTAATTTTTGAAAAAAGGATTATTTTCAAAAAATTGTCAATTTTTTATTTTTCCTTAAATTAAGCGCAATTCACGTAAATTCGAGAATTTTGTCTATTTGAATTTTTTAGAATTTTACGTGAATTATCATAAAACTTTTTTTTAAAATTTACGAAAAATTATCTCAATATTTGATAAAATTAATGGGTCAAATCACAACATTATAAACGATAATCAAAAAATGAAATAAAAAAATTAGTTTTAAATTTTAATGGAGGACAAAAATCTTTTTAAGATATCTAAACTATCAATAATTTTTTAAAGATTTATCAAATAAATCAATTTCACTTCCTGGATAGATGGATAAATCGGGTGAATTTCTTGGGAAAAGTTAAAAAAAAATATTGATGGATTTAAACTCAATTAATCCTTATAGTCCTCGATCATTAACACATCATAATAAATGGATTAGTCAATGAGTGACTAGGTGTTTTTAGACACCTAACGTATTTAAAAATTTATTAAGAAACGTTAGACTATTTTACATCATATTTACTTGAATAAATTGGCTCAATCCGCCTTATTGGGATTGTCTCTAAAACCTGATTTTTTTTTAAATTCTAAAAAACGGATCCGGATCTAAAAAAATGAAAATTATTACAAAACCCAATTTTACTATACCAAATAAATTTAATTTTTACAATAACAATTTCGGGCAAAAAAAATAAAAATTTTATTTATGATTTCTCTTAAAACTTAAAAAAATTACTCTTTGATTTAAAATAAATTTTAATTGACAATTTATTAAATGCTTCTTCTGTGCGTAGAACATTGTTAGTATTTTTTCTAAATGATTGACATTCTACTTTTTTTGTTTTTATTTTAATTTTTTAAACTTTTTTATTTTTAACTTAGCTTTAATTTTGAAATTTTACATTAAACTAAAAATATCTGCAGATTAGTTTTGAACATGATATTTTTTTAAATTAACATTGAGAATATTTAGTCTTAATTTAGAAAAAATCCGGATCCGCATTTCCGTATTCGACAATTAGTCTGTCGTAAAGTTGATAAATGTAATTTTTTCATACATCTTCGTTACTAAATTTTTTTGATTGTAATAATCCTCACGCAAATCAGCAATGTACTTTCTTGTTGGAATTTTGAAGTTTGGATTCAAGCTCGTGCAAAACTTTTTGAAATACTCGTTCTTTAAACACTTGGGTGGCGATGATGAAGTTATTATAGACATTAAAATAATATGTCAAATATCTGAATATTTTATTTCGCTATTCTCTTTGATTGTACATTCAAATTTATGCTTTATGCGGAGGTGGTCGACCATTTGACCTGTAGAATCTTTCCCATGAGGATATTTTTTCATACAGTTTCCAATTGATTTTGAATGGTGGCAAACAGCACAAAGCTTCTTTTCTTTTTATTTCTTATTTAGCTCACATTGTTCTTTGAAATGAACCCGGCACTTAGACTTTTTTTTCGATTTTGAGGAACTTCTTCATCTAAAGACTGCCATTAATCACTGGCATCATTAGAAACAGCATCTCTGAGGCCTTGAGTTTCAGACTCTAATACCTGCGACGATTGAGAATTTATTTGATGGGGCGCAACATTCGGTTCACCATTTTCATCAATCACCACCAAATCGTCTCCGCATTTGATCGAACTCCCTTGCTTTGAGACATATTTTCATACGATGAAGGCAAACGTGGTTACTTATTTAATTCTGACATTTTTTTGGAATTAATATTTTTGTTTATATGATATAATCTTTTTCAAAACAATTTTTTTATTAGTGAAGTGATTTTGCCAAAAATTGTTAACCAAAAATTCGGTTTATAGACTTTATTTTTAGTTATTCAATTTAATTCAAGACGAAAACATCTGTTAATTTTTTCTTTTAGACGTTTTTGGTCTAAAAGTTGTTTATAATTTTAACTAAAATTAAAGAGATCTGAATAGAAGTCGAGCGATGGCTCGTTGATTTTTTTTGAATCAGTAGAAAAAATGTCAACTTTCCACTGATACTATTTTCAGCCAAATTAATTAAAAATTGAGACCGCTAGGTACTTCTAAATATCTTAATTCTATTTAAAATTTAAAAAAATCTTGTACAAAATTATCAACAAATAAATTAAAAAAGGTATTAATGATGGTAATGTAGAACATGGAAATCAGTTTAAACTCAAATTTATCTACGAACACGCATTGCAAAGAAACGCATTTAGCATGTGCAAAGGTCCGTTCGGCGGAATATCCGGTCCCAATTCAGAGCCACACGAGTACATATGTGTTCAATCAATGGACGGAATGCTTTCTATATTCGAGTACGAAAGCTTTTCTCTAAGTTGCTTTTTGCCAAAAGTGCTTATTCCGTCACCAATTAAATACGTTGCCAAAACCGACTGCTTTGTTACTTTAAATTCCTCGTGGGAGCTCGAGGCCTACAGCTATCAAACATTGGCAACCTCTGGGAAAATATTCGAAAGACAATCTAGTGGTGATACTTCAGCAGTTAAATCAAAACGAATACAACCAGCTTACTCCTACAATTTAGGTGAATCGGTAATAGACATAGAGGTCTACACCGAAAACAACAATTGTTCTGTGCTTGTCCTTGGTGAACGCAATCTATTCTGCTTTAACGAAATGTGTAATTTGAAATTTATGAAAAAATTTGACTTTAGCCCAAGCGCTTTGTGCGTTTATCCACTAATTGACCAAGATGGTTCAATAATTAATTCAAACTCGATTAATTTTTTGATAGCAACCCATTCAAAAAATCTGTTTGTCCACGAGGACGTGAAAGTTAAATGGGCAGCTCAGCTGAATCACGTTCCAGTTCAGGTATGTGTGACTAGAATAAACGAAATTAACGGCGTGATTGTCTCTTTGTCTGAAGAGGGACAGATCGACTGCAGCTATCTGGGAACCGAGCCGGCATTTTTGAATCCTATTCTCAAAGAAGAAGCATCCAAGGCGTTCGACTTCGAATCTGCCGAACAAGAATACAGAGTGCTGCAATCACAGATCAAAAATGCCATCATGAACACAGGCATGGTACTGAGCTCATCACACAAGTCTGGTCTAATAATGAGCATTGATGTGCCCAACAAGCTGGACGCTCTTTCAAATAATTTAGACACCCAACTAAATGACCCTATTGATCCGATACCTTCAATTAGTTGTAAATTGAGTCTTAAGTGTGGCGAAGGTGCACAAAATGTTCGAGTTGTGGTGAATTGCAGGCCTCCGTTGGTAGCTGTGCCGGACAATTTTTGCTTTTCGTCAATAAATGCTATTGCCTATGAGCAAGAGATTTGTTTTTATCCAAAAACAAAGCATGTACCATCTAGTTTGGATGTGAGTGTGTGTGCAAGCTATAGTTATGTGGCCAATGGCTCACCTAGAGTTGCTGAATGCAAATTTAGACTGCCGCTAAAATTGGTGATGAAGTCGGGTTTGCAAGGATCAAAGATGGAAAGTGAACAAAAAGAGTCGAAAATTAGTCAGATTAAAAAAATTACCATTGAAACCAACAGACCATGTGTAAATTTGACCGAAATTTTTCCAGAATTCGCCTCATCCTACATTTCAGCTAATGGAAATGTTATATCAGCACAGTTCTACGGCCTGGCCAATATGAACATAATAGTCCAAGCAGCAAAAAGTGGCTCAGGCCGCTACAGACTCCAATCGGACAACTACGAGTCTCTTTGGCTCATAAGCAAAGAATTTGTGACTCGACTGAACGTATTTTACTCAAAGCAATCACAAGCCTTAGAGCTTATGTACCAAGAAAATTTGCCCACCGAAGACTTGCGGGCAATGATAGACAAACATTTGGATTTGCGCTACAAAATTGAAAGTCAAAAAGAACATTTGGAAAAAAGTTGTTCACAATTTAGAGCGGTTCAGAAGCAAATGCTGATCAAATTTAAAGATAAAAGTCCCAATAGTTTGGACAACATGGACGCATTGTTAGAAGCTACTCATAGACAAATTGTGACCATATCAGATATTCTGATTGATACTCAAACCGAATTAGATTTGGTCACCAATTCATTAAATTGTATCAGCAGTTTATATGTGCTGCTGATAACTATGGCTTTTAAGTTTAGTAAAGAGGGCATGGAAATGTTGGAAGCGGCCATGACTATTCAGTCCGGAGACACGTCAGAGTATGGCTGGGAAGAGATGGTGAATGCAGCCGTGTCCAGTATGGTCCGGTTGTATTTTAAGAATGCTCGTGATACGACTGGTGTTCAGCAAATAAAAGGACCGGTTGATTCTAATAAGCTAGATAAACAAATAAAAAGTTTTTTGGCTAAACTTGAGTCTGGTTCAAGTTTAGTACCCACTAAGAAAGATAAAATAGAAAACGAGATGGATCAGATGGCTGATAAGAGTGCTGAGAAGAACAAGTCGAGAGAAGGCTATGAATATTTCGACTCTAGAAACAAAAAAGAGGTCGTGAATAAAGAGCCGGAGAAGAAACTCTTTGGTTCTAATAAATTGCCAACTTTCGAAGAACTGATGGCTTCGGAAGAATATCAGAATAAAAATGATTCTAATTATGAACTAGATGATGAATAAATGTATTTTTTTTTTAATTTTGTCCAATAAATAAAAAATTTTTAGTTTAAAATTAATTTTTGTGATTACATTCAAATAATTTTAAAAAATAAAGAAAATTCAAACAAATGTTGATTAATAACTACCTGAAACAGCAAAAAATTCATGTTGTTCGGACCTTTTTTTTAAGCCATTGACTTGACTTTACTTAAGACTTGTGACTTAAAAACAACTCTGTATTAAATAAAACAGTATTCAAAAAAATATCTCTAATTAAGAATCATATTTAAAACTTTTTGGCAAAACTCTAGATAGAGGAGTTGAAAATAAATGTCATATTTAATAAGCTGGGAAAATTTGGAATTTAATGATACGTCGAATTAGTATTTTTTAATTTACCAAGATCTTTCTTATATTTCTTTTCTAATAGAATCAAATAACTCTAAAACTTATTTCAAATTTTAACATACTTTAGTATTGAGGTATAATGAAACATCGTAATTTCAAAATTTCAAAAATGTTAAATAGAAATTAAATAAAAAGAAACAAAACTTGCCATATATTTTTTTAGATAAATGAGGGATCAGTAAATTTTTAAAATAGGGCCACTGTTTTAGGAGGACCCGCGAAAAAAAACTCAACAAATTTAAGCTTTAATCTAAGGAATAAAATATATTTAATTAAAAAGGCGGAATCTAATAATGGAGGCAAAGAATTTTTTATTCAACGTTGATAGATAGCTTTTTGATCAAGAGATCAATGTTGAATTTTTATTTTAACTTCAAAAACAAACAAAATATTTCGATAAAATAAATAAAATAAAAAATTAAATTGAATTTGAAAATTTTAAGTTTTTATTTAATAAATACAATTAATTTTAAAGAAAATCAACATTCATTAGTATTTTTAATTTATTTAAATAAAAGTAATATTTAAAAAAATTCAAAATGATCGATTTGAAACCCTTTTTTTATTCATGTTTACAAGTTAATATATTTTTAATAGGTAAATTTAATTTTTGATATTAAAAATAAAATAATGTCGTATAAATTGTGATATAAATAAGCGATCTTTCAATAAGTTCTGTTGATTTACTACAACAAGTCATTTGACAAGAATTCAATTGTTTAACAACCCAAATGATTCATTTTATAATAAAATTGCTGTATATTTAGCTTTTGGGATCTTACCCTCAGTATATGATTTTTTGAATAGTATCGAAAATATCGTACTAAATACTTTGGAGGACTTGTTTAGAACAAACGAGTGAATACCGTCTGTGTAAGGTATTCACTCAGGTATACAAACGACGACTAAAATTGTCATGTTCATTTAAATTTGTCAAGTTCTACCAAAATAGCATAAATATTTTCTTCTGAAAACACTTTAAGATCTTGTTTTAATTTTCCATCTGTCCGCTTATTTGGATAATTAGGAAAAAAATTTTCATTATAATTTTCTTACTTTTTCTTATGAGTTTCTTTGTTTTGAGTTTGGTTTTTTGTTGTAAACACTATCAATAATTCTTTGTTTAGTAGAAGAATTTTTAATTATTGAAGACGTTAATCTCAATTTAGCAAAAAGTTCATTGATTGCCATTTTTATATCTTTATTGGACCAACCTGGCTTGTCTTTGCTTAATGGTTGAGCGAATGGTAAAGACTAGGAATTAGTATTTCAAGTATCTCATTATATCCTGAATAGATATCTTTTTCTAAAATAAAAAATTATTTTTTTAAAAAAAATTCTTTAGATTGTTCTTAATTAAACGAACAAAAAAGATTATTCGATTGTAAATAATTTGTGTCATTTTTAATTTATACTAAAAATTAAAAATTTAATCGAATCGACCTCTTATTATTTTTAATAAAATTTTAAGCTCTGAATTGAATTGTTTAATTAAAATAATTTATGAAATGAAATCTGAGAATCCCAAACTTCCAGAATATGCTTTGGTTTTTAAAAATAGATGATGAAAATTGGCAAAAGTTGTCATCCTTTTAACAGATTTAAGCCTCATCCTATCTTACTTTATGTGTTGTTTTTAATTTTCACTGTTTTTACGTGTTTTTATGCCCAAATCTTATTTAATCCTCAGGTTACATATCAAGAACGAATGTTAAGATTTCAATAAAATAAATTTATATTGTGTAATTGGTTTCAAATATACATATTTGATTAAAATTATTTCTAATTTGTTATTTTTCTGTCAACCAGTTTTTCAGTGGAATTTTTTCAATTTTCTCGTACAAAATTTCTGATTGCGAGAAAATTTCAGTAGAAATATAGGTAACATTTTGTTAATCAAAAAAAATTAGTAATTGATTAACTACCTTGTGAGATAAATAATTTAATAAGAATGAAAATAAGAAATAGAATGTAATTTAAAAATGTTTCATTCAGAAAATAAGATTCAGAAATTGATTTTGAAATTTTATAAAAATAAGCTCTGCTATCAGGTTTTCAAATTTTTTTATTTTTTAATTGTCTAAAAAAAGTTTTGAATAATTTTGTGACCGATTTATTGGTCTGAAGGCTTTAAAATTACCTATTTCCGTAAATTTTGAATAAAATTACTAAAGCAGCATATAATTTTTAAAAATTATTGATTTTTTAATTAATACTGCTTGTCTAAATAAAAAAGTGACAATTTCGTTGGTTTTAAGCTTAGATAATATTTTTTTTTCTTTCCAAAAATTAAAAAAAAGGTAGATTATTTACAAATTTTTTAACAGATTTTTCAAAAGGATTTATTCCAAAAAGACAATATTTTTCATTATTTCATATTTTTATTTTTTCGAAAATAAAATTGTTGTGCAAATCAAAAACATTATAGTAAAATTTTTCTTTTGAAGTTGAATGAAAAAAATTAAAAAAATTTTTTTGTGAAATTGTAAAGAAATTTTATTTTTGTAAAAATAATAAGAATCAAATTAAAATTTAATTATCAAAAAGGCTACCATTTAGTTATATAATTTTTTTATATTTCAATTATAATATTTTTTGATGACAAAATAAATCTTGTAAAAATTTATAATTTTAACACACCTTTTTAGCGAAAGATAATTTTAAATACTCTTATTTGGCGTATTTGATAAATAATCTTAGAAGTTGAGCTTTATTATTATTTTAATTAGAAGCCTTTGAGTTTTATTGAACCTAGAAAATATTAAAATTTGGTTGATATGGAGAAAAAAGATTATGTAGTTGCTTTGAATCCACTTGATTATACTTTGAAAAATAAATATCGCCAAAAAATCACAATCTAAACACATTCAAAAGCTTAAAATCAAAGTAACAGGTAACTTAAAAAATAAAATTTAAAAAATTTTAAAATTTATTTTACGAAAATTTTTCAATAAAACACGAAAAAAATCTCCAGACAATTAAATAGTCATATAAGCTTGATTCTCTTTGGTTGCTAAGCGTTTGTTCGATTTAAAATTTTTTATTTAGAAAAATTTAAGAAAATAGCCCAACAAACTCAGAAATTATAGATAACTAGCTAAGATGAGCCATAAAAGTCACCATCATAGCGAAAAGAATGAATACTTTAATGTTTTCAACGAGTTAAAGGCCAAAAAATCAAATCTGCTTAGCTTGTTTGATTTTCAAAATACTGAACTGATAAACATTGGTGCCCAAGCTCCAGCTCCATCCAAAGATTACTGTCAATTGATTGTAAATCATCACTACATTATTTTTCGTAAATGGAAAATAACCTTAAGAGGTGACTCTGAAACAAGGTATCCGACTGAAATTAAGGATAGCTTTGAGGACTTTGCTTATGATGAAAATATTGAGAGTAAATTATTCAATTTTTTTACAACAAAAATCTTCATTTCAATTTTTCCATAGGAGAAATTAAGCTCATTTTCGGAAAAGAATTGTATAATTATATTGAAAATATAGTGGTCAAAAAAAAGTTGGACTATTTAGATCGAATGCCTGATAATATTCTTGTTTTGATAATTTCAAAGCTTGCACTAGAAGACATTTCAAAATTGGCACAAGTTAATAACCATTTTAGAGAGGTAAGTTAATTTTTTTATTTAATAATAATTTCAGTATCATAGGTCTTAAAATATAAAGATAAAAAAAAATATTTTAAGAATAAATCAAAAAATGATTTATTAAAAAAATTACAAGTAAAAACGGTTATTTGAATTTAATAATTAAATTACCTTTGCCAGATTTTTTTAAATATTAGATAATCCATAGAAAAAAAGGTAAAAATAAAAGATTTTAAAAAATTAAAATCTCAAGTCTCATTTTAAATAATTTATAAATCATCGAGAAAAAGAATTCAATAAAAATTGCCAATTCTAACTACATATTCCAAAAAAAAGAGTTAGGTTATCTATTTGACTTATCTAAATAATGAAAAATTAAATAAATTTATTAATTAAAAATAATTAACTTGGAATTTTTCTAAGCTATGCAGGAGTGATCATGTTTGGATAAGATTATATAAACAATATTATACTACAGAGATAACGCCAGAAATGCAACAATTGGCAGAAAGCAGCGAAAATGGATGGAGAAAATTGTTCTTCACGAATAAACTCAAATTACAAGTAAATTAAATTTCAGTTCAGCCCAGACACCTCTCTATTTTCTTTATCTTTTAATTGAATTTTCTCTGCCTCGAAATTGTTGAACAAAAAAATCAATAATTTTAATTTTAAAATTTAGCTTGAATTGAGACGTCAAGCAAAAAAGAGCACATATGATGACCATGTTGCTTATACGTCAAGAAGAGTACTTAATGATGAAGCAAGATCCAAGAATCGCAATGCAAAATCTGTTTCAAGATATGAAGATGACGATTTTAAACGAAATTCGTCAAACACTAAACTTAGATATTCAACCTTTTTGACAGAAAATTATTGAAAAAAATATACATTTTTAATGAGCTGTAAATAAAAAACTGTTTCTGCGATGAATAAAATAAATATTGGCTAAATAAAGCATCAAAAATTATTTATTCTAAAATTTGTCAGTAATCAAATTTTTATTAGGAATTTAAAAGCTAATTTATGATTGTATTCAAATTAAAAATTTCCACTTTAACTAGCTCCATATTTTAAAAATGGTATCTTTATTGATTTTAGAATTAAATCGGTCTGGCTAACAAAATTCAATGCATTAAAAAAATTAATAAATTTTAATAAAATTATTTTTAATAAATTAGTGTCGAATTTTTTTAATTAATAATAAAGTGAGATTTTTTCAGCCTTTTTATTTTATTATTTTAGGCTTAAAATTATCTGTTTTTTCAAATTATTCTCAATTTAAATAAGTATTCATGAAGTCTTTAAATGATTAAATCCCGAAAAAAACCGAAATCTGAAAAACGAAAAAATCCTAAATAATTATTTTTTGCTGAAATAACACTATAAGCGTTCGTTAAACCAAGACTTATTTGTGTTAAATTTTTTAAAATTTCGGAAGGAATTTTACTGTTATTAATTTCATTAATTTAGATCTAAAAAATCTTTTAGTTAAACAAAGATGATTGATTTTGAATTCAATTAATAATCTTTTTGTTAGAGTAATCTTTTTTAGTTTTATTTCTTTCTTTTAGAAAACTGAATGAGGTTTAAAAATTTCTAAATTAATGTAAGATTATTTTTCTAGTTTAAAAAACCGGAGAAAAAGTTGTCAAATTTAATTTTTATTACCATATTGTATTTTTAAAGAAGGATTTTAATCCTATTAAAAAAGCATTTTTTCTTCTATCCGATTTGACATTTTTATTAAAAATTATCAGGAATTAGTGTTTTAAAACCTTTCGAAAAAGATTACTGAAAATAATTTTTTTTTAAACTTGGTAAAATTTAGCCGGACTGTATGGTTTTTAATTTTAAATAATATTTTGTTTTTATCAAAATTCAAGTAAGCCAAATGTCGAAAAGGAAGAATTAAATTTTTCAATACTATGAGCAAGTTCAGACTAAAATTAAATTTAATCTTTGTTTTAGAGTGTTAATTGTATCAGCCTTATTAATTTTAGGTGGTGATTTTAGTAGTTAAAGAGAAGTGTTTTAGAAAAACTTGATTCCATTTTGCCTGGGTATGTGTTCCCCCCGAGGAAACGAAATAAGTTATTAGTTAACAAGTGAGCGAACAAAGAAAATTTCAATAAAAATATGAAATAATTTAATTTAGGAACATAATACAAAAATAATTTTTAAGTTAGTACTTTTATTATTAAAAAAATTCAATTTTTAGATTTTGAAAAGGATTTAAAAAGATGGCAACTTTGGATGATAAATTATTGGGTGAAAAGCTGCACAACTATTGTAGCAGTAGTTCCGAAGATGAAGACGAGCCGACCAGGCCGAAATTTATTCCCGAGAGCGAATTAAAAGAGCAAGAGAAACTCTCATCAAAAGCAGGACAATCTGTCAACACAGGACCCAAGGGCGTGATTCAAGATTGGCAACGCTTTAAACAGTTGCAGCACGAGAAAGGCCAAGAATCAAAGTTGGAAAGAGAAAAAATCATAAAGAGGCTCGCAATGACTTGTAAATCTGACGAAATTGACAAAGAGATCGAGAAGGAAAAAATAAATGCAAATATTAAGAAAGAAGATGATCTGGATGAATTGGACGATGGTTTTTTTGAGGAGTATTTAAAAAAAAAATTCGAAGAAATGCAAAGCAAACTCTTGTCTCTGCCCAAGTTTGGCAAAGTAATTGAGCTTGATGATGAAAAGTTTATCAGCGAGATTGACAACGAGCAAAAAAATGTGACCATTATAATTCACATCTACGACACTAAAATAAATGAGTGTAATATAATGAATGAATGTTTGGAGACTATTGCCAAAGATTATACAATAGTCAAGATATGTAAAGTGAGATCATCCGCGATAAGTTTGTCTGAAAAATTCCGCAAATACGGTTGTCCGGCTTTGCTGATCTACAAAAATAAGGAGATGATAGGTAACTTCGTGAAAATGAATGATGAATTTGGCGACGAGTTCTGCGCGTCAGATGTAGAAAATTTTTTGATCGAACAAGGGTTTTTGCCTTCCCAAGAAATGCCTTCAATAATCAGAAACAGCTCATCAACGAATACAAAGGGGTCAGATGATGAAAATTAGGGAATTTTTTGTTTTGTTTATGAACTAATCATAAATATTTTATTTCATAATTTTGTAATTTTATTTTATCAGATAATGAGTTTTTTCTAAAATAAAATCGTGACTTGAACATAATTTTCTTTTTACTTAAAAGCATTAGATTAATTTTTGACAGAAAATAACATTTTATTGAAGTTAATTAAAAAAATATTTGTAATTTACAAGTTCTTATGATCTATTAACCAGTTATTTATTCATTTAGAATTAACCATCTTCAGGATAAGGAAAATAAAATAAAAAATTTAAAACTAAAGTTCAGTTTTCTTTTGATTTTACAACATTATACAATTTTTTTTCAGAATAAAACAGAAATATTTTTTTCATTAGCAAAATTATTAAATAGCTAATCATTTTTGATCATTTTAAATAATTTAATATTAATCAATTAAAAAAGCTTGTTTGACCCTAAACTGTATCTCTTTGGATAGAACTGAAACTTATTAATTAACAAAAAAATTAGATTAAAAAATAATGAGATCAAATAATTAGCTAAGAAATTGTCCTTTTCTTAAAGACAAAAAATCAGAAACACTTTTAATTTTGTGGGTGAGAATTAAAAAAATAAAGTTAAAAAAGTGAAAATAAAAAAACAAATCATAAAACTAAATTTGTCAAAAATATTTTTTTTAAATGTTAATCAACACTCAAAAATTTTTTTTAAATTTTTATCAATTTTTTAGAAGATAATTTTTATAGTAAATATAAGTAATTTAATATTTACGTGATTCAATATTTTTAGGCAGAATGAAAATAATGTCTTCTAATCTATTTTAAAATTCTTCATTTAAAAATTATGTTTTTATTTCAAACTTTCAAAATGTTTTTTGTGTAAAGTTTTAGCTTTTAAATTTTTTGAAATACAATTAAGTGTTCTTCGCTTTTGGAAGGCGATAAAGAAAGCTTTTTTTAAATTTTGTATTATAGCTTTTAAAAATTTTCCAAATTACACTTTAATTAAATACCACTGTTTTCATCATTTTTTTTGGAGCCAAAATCAGAGCCTGACCAGGATTCATATTTTAACTCGATCAAGGAAAAAAATCTGGATTAAAAATCATGACAATCAACATAAATTAATTCAGAATGAAAAAAATTGAACGAAATCTTTATAAAAAAATGTTAGCTAAATTGTAAAGAGTAACTCAGGCTATAAAATAATAAAATTAAAAATATTTAGTTTAAATATTTTTCTAATTATATCTTTGAATCCAAACTAATAATACTCAGTGAATTATTAGAAATATGAAAAGGTGACCAGGGAAAAAACTCTCTGATCACAAATGAGGCAAGACCCTAATAAACTAAACTAGAAAATCATAAATTGAACATAATATTGTTTTTTTTTTAAATATTTTTCAAAAGTCTAAGATCCTTGCTCAAGTTTTATGGACTAAATTTTAATTGAAATTTTTAAAAATGTTAGATATTCAAATTTTGGTTGCTCATGGAAACAGATAATTAATTTTGATTCCATTTATTTTTTTACATAAAATACTGAGAACAAAATGAAATTAGCAATTAAATAATAATGAGTGGTAAAAAAGCCAAGCCCAAGAGGACCGATGATGCGCCGCTTTTAACTGAAATAATCTTAAAAAAACTTCTTAAGTATTATGACAATTATTCGACAGGGATGGGCGTCAAGACATGTCCTGATGTTATTAAAGCAATTAGGTATTGTTTGGAAAATGGAAAAGAGCTGAAGAAAATTATCGTCCGACCTATCGATAAAGATTTTAAAGCCGAAGAAAAATTTAAAAAAGCATTATCTGAAGCAAAAGATCAAAATGACATGAATAAGATTGCTGAGCTAAAGGCCAATTATAGCAACATTCCGCCACCGGTAATCAAATAAATTCGATAAAAAATTATTTTATTTTTTTTTAAAGATTGCTCTAGAATCACTAATGAAAGCTCTGAATGATGTTCAATTATCAACATGTAAAGAATTGTACATTATTGACTTACCTTTAAATTATGTTGACGCCATTCAGCTTGTATTTTTTTTATCAACTTTTAAAATAGGATAAAAACTAAATATTTTAGACAAATTTCTTAAAATTGGCCAATAATTCTGTTACCAAAATAGTGATTTCCGATTGTTTGCTTGATTTAGATTGTGTAAAAAAAATATCTACGTTAGTAACTTTTAGTTTTTTAAAACAAAAAATAAATTACTTTTATATAAAGATCACTCAATTCGAGGATAATGCTAAGTTCATTGTGTCTTGACTATAACGAGTAAAATAAATTAATCCAAGAAAAATTAAGAAATTAAAAAAAAATTGAACAGGTTTGGCGACAAAGGATGTCATGAAGTGTGCAAAGGACTTGTTGGCAATAGGCACTTGGTGATGCTAAGCTTAAATTACTGTAATTTGACTTACAAATCGGGCGAATATTTAGGAGATATATTAGCCACAACAGCTGTCAAGTTGAACTTTATTTTTATTAATTTATAAAATTTTTACAAAATGACTTTAGGGATATTTATTTGGATGGAAATAATCTAAGATGTCACGGTGCCATAAGTTTGATTAGCAAAATAGTCGAAGAGTGTGAAAATGAAGTTATTCGGAAGGAGCTCGCAGAAAAAGCTCGTCTTGAAGAAGAAGAAAGAAGACTTGAAGAAGGTATTAATGTTCTTTAAAAAAACATTTCTCAGAATTTTTTTAAGAGGCTGCAAAACCATCTTGGGAGCGAACCCCGCTTGAAGAAGAAAAACCTGCTGAGCTTGAGAATGAAGAAAAAAAAACTAAAAAAAAGAAAAAAAAAAAAAGTTAGTTAATTTCTTTTTTTAAAATATTCAAAAAAATTATTCAATTTACTCTATTTTAAAAAAATATCATATTTTGTGTTGTTATTTTAAAGATTAATAATCGATTTGATTTTATTAGAAAATTAAGAATTTAAATTCTTTAAATGTTAATTAAGATTCTAATTTTAGTCAATTTAATAAAAAAAAATATTTTAGAGAAGAAAAAAAGTTCTGAACCTCCGAAAGTTGGACCGTTTGTGTGCAAGTTACATTTGGCTGATAATGGAATTGACATCTATGAAGATGGCGCTGATGTTCAAAAATCTTTAAAGATAATTCGAAATTTTGTCGAAATGATAACCAAGTAAACATTGAATTAAATTTTAACATTCAAATTTTTAAATAATTTTCAAATTTAAGATTGATAAAGCTATCTCCAGATATACAAGAAATTGATTTTCACAATAACACAATCGGCAACATAAGTGCCAAAATGATTTTGAATGCGCTTGAATACAGGAAAATAAGTATAATTTGATATTGAATAATTTAGATTTAGAAATTATCAATACAACTTAATATCATGCTGTGTTAGGTTTTTTTAATTAATTTTTAAACAAAGACAAAATTGGAAATTTGGCAGTTCGAGTAAGCGAAAAAATTGACAAAGAATTATTCAATTCAATAATCAAAGCGAGCAAAAAAATTAAAAAGAAGAAAGGAAAAAAGAAAATAGTAGTTGTCAGAATTTAGTTTAAAAATAATTTTTTAATTCTATTTTAAAGAAGAAATCATGAAGAATATTTTAAAATTCTAACTGAGAAAAAATGGTTTTTGAATATTATTTATTCCAAGGATTTTACGATTTAATAAAATTAGCTTAAATTATTAAATTATATTATTTTCTAAAATCCATGTTTTCCGCTTTATTATAATTAATTTAAAAACTCACCAATATGATAAAACCCAGAACCTGAACAGCTTCATCAGTTACTGTCCAGGCGTTTTTGAATGCAAAAACTTTGCTGATAGCGGCTTCGATTTGGAATTCAAATTGTTTTTTTTTCAATTGATAATTGATTTTGAAAAAAACTATCGAAGCTATGAATTCGGCGCTGATAAAAATAAAAGTGATCATGTTCTAGATGGTCGAAGGGTCTAAGTAAGATTTCGAAGTTAGAAGTAGTCCATTGGTATCAAATCAAATCTCCTTGTAAATCAATTTGGCCATTTTAAATTATCATTTTTGCAATCAAAAAAATCATAAAAATATTCTTAACTTTAAAAAATGGTTGCTGATCAGTCTGCTGGCGAATTTTGACATTTCAAAAGAATTTAACAATTAAGTCTATGCAGAAACCAGGCTAGCTTAAATTTAACAATTAAAAATTTAAAATAAAAAAAATATTTTATTTAAAAGAATATTTTATTTAAAATCCACGATGAAAATGGAATCTGGTTTTGACCACGTCCAGTGGATGCATAATGCAAATTTCAACAAATCAAGCTGTACCTCTTTCTGATTTTTTGATTTATTTGTAACTTGCTTCAATGCTTAGGCGGTCGGGTAGTCAGCCCTACGCGCTGGCAGAAGAGCCTTTGGTTTAAATGATACTTTTCAACCGCAAACTTCACATTTTTTAGCTTTCAACTTCGAATTGCTCCAGGAGGGTTCGAGCCATCAACCTTTTGCTTACTTCACTTTTAAAGCGGCTGATCGAACCATTACACCATCAGCTCGATAACCCCTAACCCTAAAGACTGAAAAAAAGCAAGGGCAAAGATGGGTTGAGCATTTTAGAGAAGTTCTAAATAGACCAGAACCCATAGAGTCTCTAAAAACCTGAAGCAGCTAGCACTGACATAAATATTAACACCGAAGTGTCAAGCCTAAAAGAAATTGAAGCTGCGATTAAAGCTCTGAAAAACAGAAAAGCCACAGTTATTGACGGAGTAACAGCAGAAATGTTGAAAGCTGACAGTAGAATCACAATAGGGATATAAAAAGACCTCTTCAGCAAGATATGGCGGCAAGAAATTATACTAGAGGACTGGCCAAAAGGCCTAAATGTCAAACTCCCTAAGAAAGGTAACAAAATGATTTATGACAATTGGCGAGGAATAACACTGTTACCAATGGCAAGCAAGGCGTTCTGCAGCATAACAAAATGGAAAGAATCAGGAACTCCTTGGATGATATACTTAGAGAGGAACAACAGGATTTAGACGAGGTAGAGGATGCAAAGACCAGATATTTACACTCAAGACTATCATCGAACAAAGTCTGGAATGGAATAGCCCCGTGTATCTTAACTTAATTGACTTTAAGAAAGTTTTTAATAGCCTACACAGAGAAACCTTGTGGGCCATATTAAGATCCTATGGCTTGCCACAGAAGATAGTTAACTTGATAAAACTCTTCTACGAGAAATTCGAGTGTAGCGTGATTCTGAAAAAGGACAATCTAAGAGCTTCAATGTATGAACAAGGGTGCGTTTTCTCTCCGACACTATTCCTAATACTGGTTAACTATGCCTTGAAGAGAAGAACTGCCAGTACGAGGGGTATACAATGAGAATTAACAGCAAAGCTTGAAGACTTAGACTTAGACTAAAGACACAAGAGTTGACGAACAACGCTAATTCAATCTGACATTGAAAAGTCTTAACACCTTCCACACGGGAAGCCTGCGGAGGATTCTCGGGACATACAATTATATCCAAAAAATGACGTTTACGTGTTCGTGTACGTGTACTTTACACGTACATGTACTCGTACTTGAACTAACAAAAAACTCGGATATTTATATGTACATGTTTCTTATTGAAAAATCTTATATTTTTAATATCCAAAAAAAAAAATATAAAATTTATGCTTCAAAAATTTAAATCAAATTTTCAATGTATTTAGTTATGTTATTTTTTAATTATTTAAATTTAAAATTATAATTTTTTGTTAATATAAATATATATAAAATTACTTTAAAAAATTAAACATGGTTGTATTTGACAAAATAATCAAAACCCGTTCGCCATGTTAAAAGATATGTATACGAGAATGGGCAGTGCTTCTCATTTAATATAAAAAAATTAATTGGAAGAGACTTAGCAACTGTCCTTCTCTCACTAGCAAGCTTTCACAAAATTGACTGCTCCAGCTCTATCGCCTCCAAAATCAACTGTTAAATCCTTTAAGATTCAACCGAACCGAATCTTGCGTACCGCGACCAGGCTAACCAAGCGAATTGTACCAGGCTAACCATTTTATATTATTTTTCCAAATAATAATAATAATATAATGTGTAAAAATAATGTTAGGTCTTATTGACTTTTATTATCCAATATCAATTTTTTTTTTTGTTTTTTTTTTTTTAATATCAATTAACCATTCGATTTAGAAAACTTCTTTTAGATGCTCGAAAGAGTGGCAATTGGTGTAAAAAAATTCATTTATGGTCATTAAGTTTGTCATACAAAACATCGATATATATTTATTCGAAAATGAGAACTAATATTTTATCCTTAGACAGCAAGCTTTCTTCATATGATAAGCTCTGATATATCAAAAGTATGCCATGCAATTAAATATTCAGCCAAAAACATTTCTTCAAATTTTTTCATTTGCTGCTATTTTGACCAGAGTCATTATTCTTCCTTAATCCCTCAAGACCAAAAACACATTGAATTTAAACCAAAAAATGATTTTACAACATTTTTTAAATAATTTATTTCTTAGATTTAGGTTATTTATGAAATTATTAAATAAAATTGTCCAAAATTTAAAAAAATTTTATAACTTAATAATAAATTCATTGATTAAAAGAATTCAATATTAGGGCAATTAAAGTTTATAAATCCTTTCTATTGAATTATAAGTGAACAAACACGTCAAAAAAGAATTTTATGAAGAAAAAAAAAATTTCAATTTTTTTATCTTTTTGAATAGAAAAATTAATTAACAACCCAACCAGCTAGTCAAACGACTGGAAATAATGAATTTTATATTACTGATGAAGGTTATTATATTTTATTTAATTTTATTAAAAATTAAAATGAGATTATTGTATCCTGGTTATAAATGTTCTTAAAATATTGAACTTATTTTTTAGATTTCAAATTTTCGATTCTTTAAACCCTTTTTTTTTTTTTTTATTTAATTTTAATTAAGATCAGGTCAGACTTGACAGGTTGATTAATGATGGTTAAAATGATGTATTTCAAAAGAAAATAATTCGAATTAATGGTAAAAATACTAAGTATTCAGCAATTCTGAATTCTTTGATTTTGTTGCCCAATTCGAAACAAAACCAAAAAGATCAATTCAATTTAAATGTTTTCAGTATGATAAAGTATATAAAGCCAAGTTAAGAGAATCTGGCAATTTAAAAATCTAATTAGAAAAGCGTCACAAAAATTTATACAATTGGCTAAAGAGTTACCTTAAAACATATTAATAGAAATTCAAGAAAATGGAATTTAGAAAATAATTTATGAGATTTAGCCAAATATTTTATGACTCCCTCTCTGCTATGAAAGAATTAGACAATCCTTATTTGAGAAGGATTTAAAATTTTGAAATGCCATCCCAACAAACTTTTTAATCTAATATCTTCCAGAACTTCAAATTTAGTAGAAATTTCTCAGTTTAAAATGAAAATCAAGAATATGAACAAATTTATGCATTCTCTAAAATTGATAGAGAGATTCAAAAGGTAGCTGATGATAAGGTAATATTTATCGAAGAAGTTCATGTCGAAGGAGACGATGAGGAAATAGAGGATATTGATGAAGAATTAAATTCAAGTTCATTCAGTGATCATTTACTTAAAAGCGACGATAATCCAAACTCAAATTACCTAGATGAAACAGAATCAGATAAGATTTTTTGAATATTGAAACTAATTCACTTACAAAATAAACTTAGCAATAAGATCATTTAAAAAATAAAGTAGATTGTAAGTAAAATGCTATCGCGGCTTTCAAATAATGCAGCATCAATTAGAAGATCAAATATAAATTCGCTTGATTTAAAAATAAGAAATGCAAACTTCGTTTTGAAATTGGAACAAGGTGGTCTTCATCTTATTTTAATGTTGGAATTATTTTACAACGCATATGAAAAAGGGGCCTATAGAAATAATGACCGATGTCCTTCTTCGTAAAATAAAATTCTTTCCTTTTTCAAAATTTTGTATCCTCTTTATCGTTTTGGCGGTGTACGTGTACGTGTAAATATCCGAGTTTTTTATTAGTTCAAGTACGATCACATGTACGTGTAAAGTTCACGTACACGAAAACATAAACGTCATTTTTTTGGATATAATTGTATGTCTCGGTATACACTGGCTTAAGACATTTTTTTAATATTAGAAGCAAATATCATTTAAATAATTAATTCTGTTAATTTTTCTAACTCTTTTGTTTTAATCTATTAATTTTTTTAATTAAATTTAAATTTTTATTATTTGGTATATTTTGCATTCCAATTTGCCTACCAATTCTTTTTTTTCCCTCAGTTAATATTGTTCCAATGTCAAAGCTTTGGACTTTTTTCTGAAGTTCCTTTAAATGCTTTCCTGCATACTTAAAC
Source organism: Brachionus manjavacas (assembly GCA_019054805.1). NCBI lineage: Eukaryota > Metazoa > Rotifera > Eurotatoria > Ploima > Brachionidae > Brachionus > Brachionus manjavacas. Next base: position 622,101 of record JAHQIY010000007.1, read on the forward strand.
AAATTTTTTAATCACTTAAAATTATGAAAACTTAAGCTATTACATTCATTCCTTGCAAAGCAATAAACAATCTTAAAATATCATTAGTTCCCTCGAATATGCGGAAAATTCTGATATCTCTCAAGACTCTTTCCAACCCAGCGTCCTAAACCAAAAAAGTCAAAAATTTTTTTTTCCATTTCTAAATCATATTTCTTACCCTCATGAAACCCATTCCTCCCAGAACCTGAACAGCTTCATCAGTTACTGCCCAGGCGCTTTCGGATGCAAACACTTTGCTAATAGCGGCTTCAATTTGGAATTCAAGTGATCCTTTGTCCATATTGGCAGAGAGCCTTGTTCTTTGTCAATTGATAATTGATTTTGCAAAAAACTGTCGAAACTTTGAATTCGGCGCTGATAAATATAAAAGTGGTCGTGTTCCAAATGGTAGAATGGTCTTAGTTAGACTACGGAGTTAGAAGTTTTCCATTGGTATCAAATTCTATCTGTTGTAAATCAATTTAGCCATTTTAAATTAGCATTTTTGCAATCAAAAAAATCATAAAAAAAAATTTCCTTAACTTTAAAAAATGGTTGCTGATCAGTCTGCTGGCGAATTTTGACATTTCAAAAGAATTTATGAATGAAGTCTTTGTAGCATCCAGACTAGCTTAAATTTATGTCTTAAATATTTAAAATTAAAAAAACTAAACATTAAAAAATAAATTTTTTACTTGAGCTGTTGGAAGTGGCAGTCGAACATAAATAAAGTTTTATGCTGATAAAAGTTAAAATAAGTGGCTGATTTAGGATATTCAGGGGACAATCCTGAAGCATAATTTGATTTTTAAAATTCACGCTGTAGATTGAATCTTATTTTGACCACGTCCAGTGGATGCATAATGCGAATTTCAACAAAATTAGCAGTACCTCACGCTGATTTTTTCATTTAAGCATCATTCTAGAAAGGCAACACTTTTTGCTCATTTAATCTGGACATTTTATCTAAAATATCACTTAAAAAATTTATTTTATTAAATTTTTTATTTAAAATTTTATCCTCTTTTTTTCAAGTTCTTCTTCGCATACTTGCATGTTATTTCACCATTTCAACTTGCATCAAATTTTCACTATAAAGCGTTAACTATTGCCACATGCTAATTCAAACATAGAACACATTTTTGCGTCCTTGAAAGACAAAGAAGCAGATTTTTTAAATAGGCTCAGTGTTTTTTTGTCTATAAATATGAAGTCAAATTTTTAATTTTAGAAGCAAATAAATCATTTCTATTAATTTTTTTTATTAAATTTAGATTTTTATTATTTTGACAAAAATGCTTAAACAAACGTCGGTCCAAGTTAGTGACGACTTAATCAAGCTGGGCCATTCAATAAAGGAGTCATCAATTTTTGACAAATTAGACAGGATCGATGGTAGTGTAATCAATTTTGAAAATTTTGTGTCACTCGAAACAAGGCTTAAAAATGTTGAAGACCAACAATTAACTAAAAATGACTTGGAATCAACTTTAGAAACTTATTTCAAGAAATTTGAAGAAAAACTTGAAATTAAATTTAAAAAGATTGATGAGAAAATTGATGAAACCAAAAAGGTATTTTGAAAAAAATAACCAAATGATGAAAATTTAATTTAATTTTTTAACTTTTAAAGGAAATTTATGAAAAACTTGACATTAAATTTAAAAAGATTGATGAGAAAATTGATGAAACCAAAAAGGTATTTTGAAAAAAATAACCAAATGATGAAAATTTAATTTAATTTTTTAACTTTTAAAGGAAATTTATGAAAAAATTGACAATGTCAAACAAGATTTGAAGGATGAAATGGCAAAAATGCACAAAATATCTGAATATAATCAGATATGTCGCGTGAAAAATTCAAAAATCGTTCATGACAATGCGGAAATAGATTGGCCAAAGGTAAAATTAGTTTTAATTAAGAAAATAAAATAAAATTATTCTCTTTTGATATTCAAGGGATTTACTAAAGAAATAAGAATTCCAGGAAAAACTTTCGAGGATTTTAAAAATTTGACAAAAGAAGATGTTATTGTAACACTGAAATCTTACGACATGGAAGACTATTATCAAGTTTCAAAAATTGCCAAGACAAACAAGAGAACATTGGCTCAAATAGTCGGAATTTTTCCGGAAATTGTGAACTAAATTCTAAATTTAATATTAATTTAAATATCATTTAATCATAACTTTAAAATTAAATTAAATAAATTTTTATTTAAAATTTAATTTTCATTTTAAAATTAAATAATAAATTTAAAAAATAGCTATAATTTTAAAATTGAACTTATTGTAAAATATATTTTGAAGTAAAAAATAAAGAATTTAAGAATTTTTTTGATTCGAGAAGTAACTGATTGAGTCCCACGGAGTTTATTTTACATGAAAAAAATATGTCTGACTACAGTTTATTGTTTAAGGGGCTATATTTTTTTTTGGTTATGAGATTTTTGGCCTCTTTAACATTTTTTTTGGCAGCATTAAAATTTGCAAATCAAATTGATCTTCTGGAAGAATTCAATCTCCTTTTTTTTGCATTTATAGTTTTTTTATTTAAACTAAAAAAAAATATAATTTGAAATACAAAAATCTAAAAAAACTCCATTAATTTAATTTCTTTATTTAATAACAAAATTCGTGTTAAAGTCAAGTTTAAAAATTTAATTCTTTTTCAATTAAAAAACAGGTTTATTCATTAAATTTTTAAGTAAATTTGTTGACATGAATTCGAGTAATAAAAATACATTAAATTTATTTATTTTATCTTATTTTAAAATCCCAATGGATGAGCTGGAACAGTATGACCATTTTGGCTTAAATCTTTGGCGATTTTCGACATTAATTTTGTGCTTTCTACAAATTTTCCATCCAAAGCATCTCTTAAATTTTGTTCCAATCTTTTTGATGCTTCGTAGCAGAATAAATTAGCCAAAGCCGCCTCGTGATCACTACTAGGTGAATTTGTGTTAATTGATCTTGCTGCTCTGGAAAGAACTACAAACATGCCGAATATGTCAATTGTGGACTGAGCAATTCTATTGACCACAAATTGCTCCTCTAAAATCAAAATAGTTTAAAACCAAATTTACTAAAAATAAAACTTAATTTTTACCAGTAACTCTTTTTCCGTATTTTACCAAAACACTTTCGACTGCTTGGCCAAAATCAACAACAGCTTTGGACGCCAGGCTAGCCGAGTTTGACAATTGACTGGGCACATGCTCAATCAAAGAGGGTATATTTTGCATTCCAATTTGCCTACCAATTCTTTTTTTTCCCTCAGTTAATATTGTTCCAATGTCAAAGCTTTGGACTTTTTTCTGAAGTTCCTTTAAATGCTTTCCTGCATACTTAAACAAATTTTTTTAATCACTTAAAATTATGAAAACTTAAGCTATTACATTCATTCCTTGCAAAGCAATAAACAATCTTAAAATATCATTAGTTCCCTCGAATATGCGGAAAATTCTGATATCTCTCAAGACTCTTTCCAACCCAGCGTCCTAAACCAAAAAAGTCAAAAATTTTTTTTTCCATTTCTAAATCATATTTCTTACCCTCATGAAACCCATTCCTCCCAGAACCTGAACAGCTTCATCAGTTACTGCCCAGGCGCTTTCGGATGCAAACACTTTGCTAATAGCGGCTTCAATTTGGAATTCAAGTGATCCTTTGTCCATATTGGCAGAGAGCATGTAAGCCATTGATTCGGTAGCATATTGCAACATTGCCATGCGAGCCAGCTTCTCTTGAATAGCTCCATAGTGGATTATTTGCTTGCCGAATTGATTACGATTAGTGGCGTGTTCAACAGCTTTGGCAATCGAAAATTTCATTGTGCCCGACAATGCTGCAGCCATGCCAAAACGGCCTGCATTTAAAATATTCATTGCCACTTTAAATCCATTCCCGACACCACCTAATACATTCTCAGCTGGAATTTTGACATCTTCAAAATAAACTTCAGCTGTATTTGAACACTTGATTCCCATTTTTTTTTCAGGAGGACCGTTTTTGACTCCACCGAATTTTCTCTCCACAATGAAAGCAGTCACTTTATCCTTTACTTCTCCAGTTTTTTCATCTTTCACCGGTGTCTTAGCAAAAACAGTAAATATTTCGGCAAATCCACCTAAAAACGTTTATTTAATTAAATTTTTCAATTTAAATTTTTAAAATACCATTGCTAATCCAAATTTTGCTACCATTAAGAATCCAATGTTTCCCATCTGCCGAAGGAACTGCTCTGGTTTTAATAGACTTATTGTAGAAATAAAATAATATCTTGATTAAGTAGTTTTTTAATTATAATTTACAGCAGCATCAGATCCACTTGCTGGTTCAGTTAAAGCAAAAGCAGCTACATTTTCTCCAGTTGCTAATTTTGGGAGATATTTCGCCTTTTGCTCAGGATTACCAAACAATAAAATTCCTTTAAAACCAATTGACTACAAAATTATTTTTATTGATTAGTAGGAATTAAATTTTGTGTAAATTTTACCTGATGAGCGCCAAGAACAATTCCAACTCCCAAATCATGTGAACCAACAATCTCAACCAATCGAGCATATTGAGTGTTGTTTAAGCCTAAGCCATTGTGCTCGACTGGAGTTTGCAGACCAAAAGCACCAAGATCCTTAAGACCTTGCATGATATCATCTGGCACTGTCTCTAGTTTGTCATTTTTCAATGAGTCATTTTTTTCTTCGAAAAACTTAGCAGTCGGATCAACCAAAGACTGAAGAATGTCTCTTTGTTCTTCATTTAAGCTTGATGGATATGGAAAGATTTCGTCCAATCTCATTTGACCACGAAATAAATTCATGGCAAATGATGGAGATTCGACCAGTTTTTCGGAAGGCTTTTTTTCATTAGAGACTTTAGCTTGAGCTTGAGCTGATTTAGGAGTACCAGTAGAAGCATATCGAACAAGGGCCCTGTCAAAATTTAAAATTTAATTGAATATTTCAAACAATATATAATCTTACAGGTTAGACGTAATATTTAGCACTTGACCTGGCTTTTGGGATGCAATTAAGCAATTTGTTAAAATTTTGCTCATTTTTTTTCAAGTATAGGATAAGTTTTTGCTGTTTCTAAAACAAAGATTTTATTTTAATTGAGTATTATATATTTTTTCAAATTCGGATCAAAGTACGATTTTTGGTGGGTGTAAGAACTTATATAACCTAATATACAAAACGTTTAGATATCAAATTGACATAAAATAAAAAAAATTTGCTTTGAAATAATACATATATAAAACCCTTTTTGAAATAAATTAATTAAAAATAATTTTTTGAATAATTTTAAGTTTTGTCTAATTTCACAATTAATTTTACATATGAGCATAACAATATAGAAAAAAAAATTAATTAGTAATTTTTTTCCCTCAACATTTGATTTATACAATAAATTTGAAATTGCTAATAAACAAATACTGTGGCAGTAAATACTTCTTTTTTTTTATTGAATGCATCAAACACTCAAAAAACTGCTTCTCGAATGTTTTTTTTTTCCATTTTCAACCATCATTTCATTTAATCAACCATCCATCTAAAATTATCACATGTTTTTACTCTTTAAGATAAGATGACTTTTTAAAGTTTTTAAAAAATGGTAAAAAGAGTACAAAAAATTGATTAATTTTTTAAAAGGAAAATAAATATTTAACAAATTGGTTTTCCATTTAAAAAAAATAAAAAAAATATTTTTTTATTAATAAGTTTTCTACTAATATGGAATCAGTCCTTATTAAATTAATCGACTAAAATGAATTAGTTTTTTAAGAAAAATATACCCTTTTTACGCATGAAATTTCATGAAAAATTAACTTGACAGATAAAAGTTGCAATTAAATATTTAATTTTCTTAAAAAATTAATTGAATTCAATAATATTTTTTGAATAATTTTTTAATTTAATAATTCAATTTTCAACTAAATTAAAAAAATAAAAAAATCAGAAAAATATCCTGTCAAAAGATTAAACAAAAATAAGAGTATCGTAACTATTTAGCACATGGGCGATAAAAATAAAGATTGAGGTTTTAGAGTTCGTATCAATTCAGAAAAACTTGAATAGCTTTTTTAATAAAAAGAGATAATTTTGTTCTGTAAAATTCTTAATATTTAATTCTTAATATTGCTTGATTCGAAAATATATGTCTGCAAAAACTCAACAATGCAACTGCACAGTTGATTAGAATACTTTATAATGGCGTGCAAAATGCAGAAAAATGTAGAATTTTTAAATAATTGTCCCTTTTCTATCCTAGCGAATATCATCTCCTTTTCCAGTACCTTTTACAGCAACGGCTCTGATTTGACACAAGGGTTACAGTATCGAGTTGATCATCTATACCGCAATTATTACTTATTCGAAACACTTTTAATTAAATTATCTCTATTAGTTAAAAAAATTTAAAATTTTTCTAAATTGAAAAGATGGAATTGAAACAAACTTCACAACCACAGAAAGATTTTGCTTTTCAATGAAACTCTGATGATATTTTAAGTCGGCTGAAATTGATTTTTATACCTTTGTCTTCTAGCTGGATCTTCTTCTTCTTGCCTTTCGATTTTGAAAAACACATATTTACCTCACTTAAAGTAAGTTTTTTATACAGGTTTAATTTAATGAAGAAAAATTTTTAAATTTAACAAACATTACTTTACTTTATTTTGATTTTTATTTGATCTTATTTTGTTTTATTTTATCTAACTTTATTTTTTTTTTTTTTAATTTATTCTGAAGAAGCTCTAGCTCGGTACAGAAAACAAATAAATAAAAAAATAAAAATGAGATTTAACTATTAAAAAACCATTTCCTTTTTATTTTTTTTTTTTACTTTTTGGTATTTTTTTTTAAGCTCTTTTCCAAAAAGTACTCATAGGAGAATGTTCAAAAAAAATAAAACTAACATACAGTAAATAAAGTACAAAAAAGATTTTTGTTATTTTAAAATTCTCATTGTCTAAACCTCATTTTTTGTTGAAATTTTTTAAAACTTCACTAAAAAAACTTTTTTTCATTGTTTTATCTAAAAATTTGATTTATTTTTAAAATAATTTATTTACCAAAATTTTTGTTTTTAAAGGGTAAGTAATTATTAAAAAAAAACAAAATGAATACTGTTTTTTCCATTTTCGCTTCTTAACACAAAAATAGACTAAACAGAAAAAAAGATAGCTAACAAAAAGACCAACATAAAATTTTAATATAATCGAATTCATTTATCACAAAAAAGTGTATTTCGGAAACTAGAATTATCCTTGAGACTGTCATTGTGGCTTTTGTACTCTAGGATTGTGCTAGGAGGCAAGTTAAGAATTCGTTTAAGAGTGTCTTTGATTCGAGAAGTAACAGCTTGATTGCTGCATGTTTTGTTCCAAATTGATATGAGATCTTCCTGGTATCTGCATGACACAACGGCGCCACATATCTCTTCGCCTACCATAAACTGTTCACCTAAAATTGCTAAAATCAAATTTTCCCAGCATCGATTAGCAAGACCTTTTTTCAGTCTCACTATCCATTTTCCACCATTTTTATTCGCATCGTCTTCCCACAGAGGTCGAATGCCATCTTTAAACATTAAAATATCCGCATGGCCTACCAAATCATGTGGTCGAGTCATATGAGCATAATAATACCAAAATTTTTCAACACTGTTAAATGTGCCAACTAATCTGAGATTGGCATCATAATTTGCAGGATTTGTTTGAGTCGTAGATGGATTGCTTGCATTCTTACTCGGACGCTTGGAAAACCAAAACGAATACCCATACTCCAATGGTGATTGCGATATTTGGTTTAAAAAGAACAAAGGAGAGGGACTATTCTCTTTGTCAGTGCTTTCTTTTTTATCATCTGAACTTTGGTTCATTGTGGTTTCTTCAGGAGCGGAACTCATTTTCTAAATTAATCAATATAGCTAGAAATTTATAAATGCAAAATTAACAAAAATAAAAATTGAATTAATAAGAGAAAATTATGCCAAATATTAATAAAATCTTTTCTGTGTGTGTGTGTTTGCTTTAAAAAAAAGATATTTTTTTTTCAAATAAAACTTAATTTCAAATGGGTCTTGCAATTTAATAACTTTTTTAAATGAATGTTTGAAAAGCAAATTAAAATTTACTTTGCATTTTTATTTTGAAATTATTTTACTTTTAAATTTTATAAACTTATTTGAAAAGATAATCTTGTTTACTGAAGTGAATATTGATAAATTTCTTTGAATAAATCTTTTGAATTTATTTAAAATAATGCTTTTTTAGCTATTTTTCGTTAAATTGATTCGTTCAAAGAGACTTCTAAATCCCTCTTAATAAAAAAGAAAAAATTTTACTTTTAAAAATTAAAATTAAATTTAAATAAGTTTTATTATTGAATTGTAGCAATGAAAATGTAAATCTAATTTAAAATTTCTTAATTTGGAAATTGTTTAATGTGCTTTCTCTTTATTCAAATAATTTTTACAAAAAAAAAAAGAAAAAAATAACCACGAAAAAAAAGCTTACAAAATTTAATAATTTCTTTTAGAAAATTCAATTTCAATTTAAATTTTTCACTAAAAAAAATTAAAAAAAGACCAAACAGAATATTAAACGACAATTACAGCCTCGTATAAACCGAAAGAATAAAATATACCATAAAAGATACAAAATTTTTTAGGCTTAACCTTTGTTTTTTTTCTATTAAATAAATCTCTAAATCAAATACTCATAATTATCTTAAATAATTCCGAAACAAGTCTAATTTACAATCAAAAAACTTTATCCAAATTCGAAAACAATGCTTAAAAATACTCGGTTTTATAGTTCTTGTAATAAAAGAAAAACTCTTGGGAACAAATTGAGCTCTTTGAAGGATTTATTCTCATTCTCCAAGTTAAATAGGTTTCTCGATTGGTTGGTAATTATCAAATTGGACAAATCCTTGGATATATTGGTAGTTTGACTCGAACTTGGCTCACTCGGCTCTGAACTTTTGATGGTTGGCATTAGTCTCTCGATTAGTTCGTGGGTGTTATTCTCGAAACCTTGCTTTTTCAAATAATTGACCAATTCTTTAAATTTGCACTCGCCATTGCTACAAAAGTCCAATCGATCTCCATTTGGGTAGAGGATACGAATGACACAATCTTTTTTGTTCAAGTCCGGGGTTTCGAATCTGAGCATTTTGGGCTGGTAATTGTCCTCCACATCTACTTTTTGTTGTTTGACATCTTCTTCGTCTGAGCTCTCTAGTCTGTTCGTCTTTGTTTTTATAATTTTTATACTTTCTTCACTTGAATTGCTGTCCTCACCATTCAGATCCTTGATGAGCTCACTAGCCTTTATGGTCTTTTTGGGCTCCGGTTCTTCACTCTTCTCTACTTCAATTACATTTTCAGATTCACCATTCTCTTGGTCGCTGTTAATCGGCATATCATGTTCGGCCAAAAAATTTGTCACCTTTTCACAGAAAATAAACTGATCCAATTTGTTGGTGTTATTAAATTGCATCACATTTTCACCGGTCCTGGGATCAAGAATAGCTATAAAGGGATAGGTGTTTATTCGGTAATAATTAATCATTTTTTTTCCGTCTATGGAATCAAAGTAGAGCTGGACAAAAAGAAAGTTAGCCTTTATTATTTCTTTAACGGCGTCTTGGCGCCACAAATCTCTGTTCAAACACTGACATGCAAAATCACTCTGATCTTGAACATTTATTAGAATCCAGAGATTTTTTTTGCAAGCTTCCACCTTGGACATTTCAAATGATCCTCTGTACAAAAGATCAACCGGAGGTTTGTACAATGCTGCCAATGATTTAGCCTTACTACTGTGACTGCTACACGGTAGACTATCTTCATCTAAAAAATTGAGTTTATTAATTGAGTTTATTAATTGAGTTTATTTAAAAAAAATAAAAATTAATTAGTATTGCCTGGTTGAAAGTTGTCGAAAGCGCTCCGAACCCGTTTTGCATGGGGTTCCACAGACAAAGCTTAATTTTGGAAAAAAATTATTTTTTTTTTTATTTTTTTTTTATTACCATATGGATCATAGTCAAGTAATTTTTCCGATTTTGGTTGGATTGGTGCTCGCACATTGTCATCCGATGCGTAAATTGAATCCGAGGAATTTGTATCCTCAACATGATTGATAGTCCGCTTGAGTCCGTTCTTATTTTTTGGGTTATTTTCAGCTGCGTTGGAAAAATGTAATTCTATCGCTTGCTCTAAATTGTGATTCACTGCTTCCAAAAGTCGTGTTGCTTCGACACGTGATAATCCTGTAAGGGACTCTAGTTTATTCAGCTTGTCTTGGTCATTTTTACCATTTGAATATGTTTTTTTTAGGTTAGCTGTTTCTATAGGTTTGATATCATCAGAGTCTGATTCACTTGAGCTGTCGTTGATTTTGTGAACAGTTACTTTGGCTCGACTGGACCGCACTGGTCTTGAAGAACCATTTGAAGAGCTCGATGCCGGATTTGAATTGGTCGAACGAGTGGTTCTTCGTGGACGATTGGTGTTGGATGACATTGTGATTTTGGAAAAAGTATGTTTTTTATTTAAAGAGAGAATACTTTGAGGAAAATATTTATGCTGTTTAGAGCGTATTTTTATATTAAGATATAATGTTAAATTTATTATTTATGCATATATTGAAATTGCAAAAAAATAAATAATTATTTTTGAAATTTTCCTTTTTTTTGAATTCGCACATTATTTTATAATAACATTCGAAGGCAAATGACTTATTAAATTAGGAGTCAATTCTTGATTCAATTTTAATATTTATTATTTCTCTAAATAGCTTTCATAGTTCTATGCTGATTTGATTTTGTCTTTGAATGTTAGATTTGATTGATTTTATGCAACTATCTGAATGTTAAAAAATAATGTTTCTTGTATAAAAGCATTAATCTGATTAAATTACCACCATTTGGTATAAAATGTCTGTTTAAAAAAAACTAAATCAAAAATTAGAATATATTGGTAACGAAAAAAAATTAATATATCGAAAATTTTACGATTTTTGAATATTTCAAGTTAAATTTGAATATTGAATATTTCAAGTTAAACAAAAATTGAATTTTCAATTCAATTTTTGTTTTGATTGCTAAAAATCCTTACATTAGAAATACGAATTTTTTAGACCTTATCTTTTTTTAAGTAAATTTTAGTTTTAATTAAAAATTTATTAAATTGCTTTTAAAGACATACTTAATGAAAGAACATAGGTTTAAAATTATAGACATAAGACTTTTTTTAATATTTCTAATTAATCTTTTTTAAAACTATTAAATATTTAGCATCTTAAATTACAATAATTTGGATCTAAGTTCTCATTTTTGTTTGGGATCATTTTCCTTTGCAACTTAAATGGGATCATTTACCTTTAATTATATTTTTAAAGAATATATTTTTTGGTAGAAGCTAATTTTATTCTTTCGTATTTAATTCTAATAAAAAAAGACGGTTTTTTAAATAAGCATAATTTTTATTTTACAAAAAATTAAATCACCCGAAAAAAAAATAAAAATCAATGATTTAAATAAAAAATATTAACACATTTTTGTGTTAATATTTCACATATAATTTCACATTTTAACTAAATTTAATTATTTTAAAGTCTTGTTCTTGTAGTTAAATTTGATTGAAAAATTTTGGCTTCGGTGGACGTCCTCGTCGGCATTTTTGAGCTAATGGTTGAAATGAAGTGCTTGAAGCTACTTGATCTGAATTACTAAGAGGCACCGGTATTGAATTTTTAATAATTTTTTCAATATAATTTGATGTTTATCACACAGACAAGATTTTTAAAATATTTTTTCGGTTTTGTTTTTGATAATTAGATTATCTTTATTTATCCAATTGACGTCATCAATGTTTCAATCTTTGAAATCTTTAATTCATTGATGAAACGATAAAAAGATTGTGGAATAGTCGTTAAGAAACCGACTTTCTCTCTTTTTTTAGGCTAGTATAACTTCGCTTATACTTGTAACAGTATCGGTATCGTCGTTATTTGCATAGATTGGTCTTGGAATATCAAGAATATTTTTTTAATTTTTAACATTTTCTTGAAAATAAATGTTATATTTTAACTGGCAACATTTATCTACTGAAGAAAAACTTTATCTGCTAATAAATTAATTTGCCACTAAAAAAATAATTACCTACAATATTTTTATCAATTAAAAATTAGATACTTAAAAAAAAAACGATGATGATCAAATTTAGACAAAAAAATTGTTAATCAAATATATTTAATCGATGTTATAATTAATTATTTATTGTAAAACTTTATAAAACTATAAAAAAAAATAAAACGAAAGTAATTATAGTAAAATTATAGGTTTAAATACAATAGAATAAAAAATTGATAAAATGAAAAAGTCTTGCTTACAATATTTATTGCCGATTTTCTTGAGTTTTATTTAAATAAAATAAAATTGATTATTGGATTTAAATAAACTAAAAAACATCACATTAAAAGCGATGGTGAAATATCATTAATTTTGAGGCAACAAAATTTAATGGATCACCAGATAACTTTGAGCTTTTAATTCAGAAACAAATAAATGATACATTACAAATAAGGTTTTGCAGCTTTTAGTCATATCTGCTTTCATCCATGAAAAAAAAACCAAAAGTGACTATTTCATACCAAAACAACTAAATTTAGACATTTAATGATCGTAAAAATTTCTATGCTAGGTATTTTTATTTAAATTTAAAATCGAAATTTCTTAAAATAGATAATATCCGATTTAATGGGCTTGAAACTAAATTTAGATTTTTAGCTATTTAAATAATTAAATTGGATTTTTTCCGAGTTACATAAAAATATATTTTGCTCTTGATCGAAGAATTTCGTCGCTAGATTAAAATAATTAAAGCAATTTTGTTTTATTGATTTAAAAGTAATTTGTATGCAAAATTTTAATTTTATAAAATTTCTAATCTATTCAAATAGTTAAATATTTTTTTTTGATATTTTTGGTTTTCATTCTGTAAATGTTTCAGCCTAAATTTTCTTTTAGATGATGAATCGTATAATAATGCTCATTTAAAAAAAGAAAATCAGGAAAAAATAATCTAAAATTAGAAAATAAAAAGAAAGTGCCAAACTTTTTATTAATTTTGTGAATTTATATCTTCAAAGTTGAAATTAAAATGTTCAAACTTTTTTTACACGGATTCCTAACTAAGTTAAAATGAAATTAGATATTATTTTAGAATTATTTAATTACTTTAACGCTAAAATAAAGATAATAATAAAAATAAGTAAAATTTAGACTTAAACTTAGTAATAAAAGTAAGACAGCGCGTGGAGATTAGATTTAAAACCGCTTTTTATACCGCACATTGTGCATTTAAAGATCATTCGAATTTTTTTTCTTAAATAAGAAACAAAAAGCTCCTCAATAGATTTGTAAATATTTCACCAAATTTTAGATTCATTTTTTAAAGACGAATGACATTTTAATGTTTTACGTAAGAGCTTCTTAAATGAACTTTTTGCTTAAAGTTAAAAACATTTAAATAAAATAATCAGTTTTAATCAATCCTTGATCATAATTTACATTCTGAGTTTATTTTACTTTCTAGACACAAATCTAAATCTTGTAAGATAGGTAAAGTTTATAGTGAATAAGATTTATGGATTTGTTGACTATTTAAAGAATTTCCTATCCCAAATAAAATAAAATTTAAAAATTTAGAATTTTAAAAATGGATAAAAATGATGTGCCAGTGACTCATCCAAATAAATTGAGACAACACTTGGACGGTGTGATTAAAAATGCCAAAAGCTTTCAAAAATTTTTGTTGAACAAAGAAACAAATGAATTTCTAGGCCGTGATGGTTTGAGCTGGGCCAAAATAACTTTTTTTTATTTTATTTTTTACGCGGCATTATCTTCTCTTTTTGTTGGATATTTGGCAATTTATGTTACCACTACTATTGGAGATGATAGACCAAAGTATGTGGCTGAACAGAGTACAATGGCTTCAAGGAATAGATTAAACCCGGGACTGGGCTTTCGACCTCAAATAGACATCGAAGACATGCTAATTTTTTACGAGCAAGATGATGAAAATCAGGAAAAATTGACCAGAAATTTAGACATATTTTTAGCGAAAAAATACGAATCACTCTCTCAAACTGGAACCGCAATTGATGACTGTGAAAATCAAGATTTAGAAGAATTGAGAAATAAATTCAAAAATGATCTAGCTTATTGTCAATATGATTACAAGAGAATTTTAGAAGGCACTTCATGTGATCCAGCTAGAGACTATGGATATGAAACTGGACCATGCGTTCTTTTAAAATTGAATAAAATTTTTGAATGGATTCCACAGCCTTTCGAAAATTTTGAAAAGTTTCCGCTAGATTCTTCCCTTCTCCTGAATAGAACCGATTTACTCACAAACAATGTAATAGTTTCATGCGATGGTGAGCATCCAGCTGATCAAGATGCATTAAGACAGGCGAAAATTAGCTACTATTCAGCGAATTCAAAAATTTTGAGTTTTGAAAAATTAGGTCTTTTACCAAATTATTATTATCCTTTTCTAAATCAACCAGGATATAAAGCGCCTCTTGTTTTTATTCATTTTCAAAACATACCTCAAAATCAATTGATACTTGTTTTATGCAAAGCATATTCTGCTAATATCGATTCCGAGGATAAAATTAATTTAAGAGGGATGGTGAGACTCCAGTTGTTTGAAAAAAACTAATTTAAAGAAAAATTTAAATTTTTTTTGCTACTTGAAGAATTTAATGAAATTAAGTTTAGTTTTAATAATAAAAATTTAAATTCCAACTCTTTTTTTTAGAAGGTTTAAAAAGTGCTTTTTGGTTAATGATATATATTTAAATGCTAATTTAAATTTCGTTTTTATAAAAACTTATATTTAATTTAAGAAATATTGTTCAATAAAATTCATAAACAAATTTAATTAAGAAAAAAAGGTTTAATGAATTTTCGTTTTAATCATGTGTATTCTATAATATATAGTTGCACATTTTTGTGGAATAATAAAGCAATTAATGCTGAATCAACAAGTAGGTATCCTAACCTGACCGTAGATTAAAAATTGAAAGTAAAAAATTAAATTAGAAGCAAAATAATTTAAGTTTTTGAGTTATGGTTCAGCGACAAACATTAGGATAAAACAAAAATTTAAAAAACTAAAATAAGTTTTATTTTATTGATTCTAAATAATGGTACCGGATTAAAATTAAATATTTTGATAAAATTGCCATATTGAAAATTATTTGAGTTAAGTTTTTGGATTTTTTTTTAAAAATATGATTAGAAATAGAAAAAAAATTACTAATTAGAATTTTTTTACAAACTAGAAAGAGATTTCTTTGTCATTTTCATTCTTTTATTTTCTATCATCTGTTCATTTGTTAATCTTGGTCTACCGATCTTTTATGATAAGGAACATCTTTTTCAATGCTAAAAAATGATGACTCTGTGAAATAGCGACATCTTTGTCGATATCACTGAAAAGTTAATTAACTTAACCAGAGCGTTTAAGTTAACAAGGAGCATAAATAGCTGCTCCATTGCAGTATTCCGTTTTTTTTTTTTTTTTACAGTTCTTTTCCTTCTTTTTTCGTATTTAAAAAAAAAATGAAATATTGTTTTTCTCTATTTTTTTTCTAAGGTACAACTTATGTTATGAGATATTTATATTTCTTTTTTGTTTTTTTTTTTGTTTTTTGGAACATTTTATATAAGTTTGGCAAAGGAACGAAAGCTCGAGCCAATATTTAATTAAATAAAGACGTTTATCATCATCATCATCTTACGAAAAGATCGGATAGACGGGCCCAAAGGTACTAATGTAAACATTACAGAGTAAAGTGCTTCTCGGTGGCAGTAATGTTTATAGTACCTTGGAAAAATAATAGTCTATGGCTGATCCCGGTCCTTGGTGATCCGGCAGTGGTCACAATGGTCGACAGTTCCCTAGCATCCGCTTTATAAAAGCGGGAGAAGATGTGAATAAGCGACATCTTTGTCGATATCACTGAAAAGTTAATTAACTTAACCATGACCGTTTAAGTTAACAGATAAAATAGCTGTTCCAATACGTCTTACGAAAAGATCGGATAGACGGGCCCAAGGGTACTAATGTAAACATTACAGACTCATCTTTAAAAAAAAATATAATAGGATTGTAGGATTTATGTCTTTATTAGTATAACCATAACTAATAACTTTCTAAAAAATATTAAATTATAAATCATCATGTAAAAAATGCTAAATTAATAGTTAAAAAAGAATTCATTTCTGGAAAATACTCGATTTTAAAATTATTTTCAGGAAAAATCACATAATCATTTCCTTTTGTCTTTTTCTGTAAAAAAAATTAAGCCAACAACCATGCTTTTTCATCATTACTTTATCAGTATTGATATATTTTTGTTATATTTTTGCAAGTAATGTGCATAGGACATGTTTATTTTACAAACAATATCGGAAAAAAAATTAAATAAAGATGAAAATCAGAGCTATTGAGTAAGATACAAGTACTGTAAGGAATTGTATTTGTATCACTGTTATTTTTTTTAAACATAAATGACCTCTCTTACCACTTTTAAAATAGAATGGAATTAAATGCAAACGACCCAAAAATACTTAAAATATATGAAATGAAACGGATCTGGGAGTGATAGTCTCATCAGATTTAAAGTGAAAAGCCAAGTGAAAGCGAGTAGGATGATTGAATGCAATAGTAAATGTTTACAAGTAGAGAGGTTAGAGGTAAGATTGTATAGGTGGGGAATCCAAGTATGAAAAGGAATCATAATGCGCAGAAGAGAAGGTGTAAAAGCGAGAAACAAAGATACCTGTTTCGCTAATAAATATGCTATATGAAATGAGGTTGGCTAGAATGGACTGGCAAGGCCGAGTGAACGAACACTCTTTTAAATCAGAGTAATTTAAAAGATCTCTGATTTAACCCGATCAGAGATCTTTTAAATTACCATATTATTTTTCTACTTTTAAAAATAAATGATAAAAAAAAGTTGTCATGTATCTGACATTTATTTTAATTGAGAAATTAATTAAAAAATACCATTTTTTGATAAAAACAGATATTAAAAAACAAAAATTACATTACTGAAGCCATCGTTAACAATTATTTATTTATTTGTTTTAAATTTTTTTATTAAAATTTTATTTTTAAATAGTTTTATTGTAACTTTTTAGGTTTTTAATCTAGAAGAAGCCTTAGCTCCATAACGATAAAAAAAAATAAACAATGTCATTATGTTATTTTTTAATTTTAGTAAAAAATTGACAATATTTTTTAATATAAAAAAAAATATTTTTATTCTAATTATTCTTTTTCATTTTCCTGATTCAAAATTGATTTTTTCTGAGTTTGATCTTCTGGAAAAATGACGAATAGAGCTATCCAAAAGCAGCCGAGAAGTGAAAATAAGGCTCCAATAATTAAAATCGAATAATTGCCAAAATTTGATGTAATCATACTCATTACAGCTGAAACAATTGTTTGGGCCAAAAAATAAATAGAGCTTAATAAACTACAATCTATTCCAAGGCCTCTTTTTGTTCCAGCAGCGCTCTGACTTCGATATCTATTGTCTTTATGAAATTCGGAAAGCATTTGATATGGAAGAGTTGAAATAGCTGTTAAAACTATTCCAATTGAAGAGCTCAGAGGCATTATTATGTAGATGTTTGTCTGAAAATAAATTCCAATACAGCACAGTGCATAAATCAAATACGAAAAAAAATACAAGGTTCGGGTCGAAAATTTTTCCATCAAAAATTTTTCCAAAACAACTAAATAAATTTTCATTAAATTTTAGTTAAAAATTTTTTGTTTATTTCAATTTACCAGCAGAAATGGCTGATACCAGGGAATAAGTAAGCAAGCACCAACATCCCATTTTTACCCCTTGATTATATAGCTCGAATTCGGTGCTATTTTGAGGTGCGTATGCATCTCCATGATAGATAGCCTTGTAAATAAAGTCTTAAAATAAATTATTTCTATATTGCTATTTTTCAATACTTGTCCTATAAAGTCAGTAAAAAATAGAGAAGTTGAAAAAAAAGCGAGCCATCCAAGCAGGTTGCATACCAAGAGTCTTATTAACTCTCTAGGCATCTGAATCATAAAATTGATTCTAATTTGATATTTAATAAAAAAAATCGCATATAACCTTCAAAACTGATTGATATAGCATTTTTAAAGTAACCGGTTTATCCTCGTCATCACCGTCGTCATCCTCTTCAACTTGAAGAGCAACACAATTTTCCTCATACATCAAATCATCTGGCAGGTTGGTTATTTCATTTTTTGAGAGCAAAGCTATTTTTTCTTCATCTAAAACTAGCGGGGTCTCTTTGACTGAAGTAATTGTTGCCAAAAGAGTTGATAAAAAAATTACTCCTGCAAATACAAATAAAATTTGCATCTCATCACCTTTTTTCAATAGTTATCTTTAATGGACAATAATAAATCGAAAAATTACCTATAAACTTAAAAAATGTATCAGTCCAGTCAATTCCTGCTAAAATGTATCCAACAGCTCCACCTGTGCCTCCCAAAAAGGCGTGAATGTTCAACCCGGTGTCTTGATCTTCAGTATTGCAAACGTCTAATAAAAGTGCTCTCAAGGGGCTGTCACTAGAATCTGCAGAAAAATCCAAAAAAGTCACACCAAGACCGACCAAAAAGATTGCTATTTTCGGAATCTTCGAACTAATTAGTGAAACTTTTTTTAGCAAATAATCATCTATAATCTTACTTTAGAGTTTTGGTCTCCTAACCATTGTCCGATTAAATAGGCATTAAGGATCAATGAAGCACCAATAAAGGCAAATATTGAGAGAACTAAAATAAAAGGTCTTCTTCGACCCCATTTTGACTGACATCTATCACTTAACAAAAAAAAATATTTATTTATTTTATTTTATTTTTACAGACATACCTCATTACCCCAAGAACTGGTTGGAATATAAATCCGATCAGAGGACTTAGAAAATAAACCAACGAATAAACTCTAAAATTTTTTATTTTTTTTTTAAATTTTATCTAAATTATGCACAATTTACTCTTCAGGAACTTTAAGCCTCAAAAGAATTGGGACAGTCAAAGCAATCTCTAGACTGAAAAGAACTTCAATTCCAAAATAAACCATACCAATTCTTGCCAAAGTAAAAATACTCCTTTTTGGTTTTTCATCGTTAAAATCATCATTTAGCTGAGCATCTCCTGCGGGCTGGCTAACTATTCGAGATTGTGGTCTTTTTATAAAATTAATAGCGCTTTTTGAACGTAGTGACCGATTAATTAATAAATTTGATCCCATAAATCTCTTTTGAAATCTGTTATTAGCAGATAAGTTGGATTTGAATATGGATGTTTTTTCGAATGCAGTGGCACTCCGAAAATTGCTCTTTGAACCTGATAGAATTAAAGCCGAAGATGAGCGCTTGCCATGCTGAGAATCAGACATTTTATCAATTTAATTTAATTTTAAACATACGAAATTTAAAAAAGAAACCTCAAAAGTCATGTAATTTAACTAATTTATATTTCAAATCATGATGATTCGATCACATGCTTTATGTAGATTTATATTTTAAACTTTTATCTTAATTTACTCATAGATGTGTTTCTCGAAATCAAGCTTGATTTTACGTTTTTCATCGTGGTTTTAAGACCCTCAATATTTTATTACCACAAATTTAATTAAAAAAAACAACACGAATAAAAAAATAACAAAAGTAAAAAAAAAACAAATATGTTAGAATTTAGAAAGTTTTTTTAGTTCTGAATAAAAAATAACAAAAATCGAATTATTTTAATAGAAGTAATACAAATTTTAATTAATTAAAACAAAAAAAAATATTATATTAATCTTGAGTACATTTGTTAATACAATAATAATAACAACGTCGTTTTTTGAATGGAGCGTTACTTTTTTTGCAGTTGACGTTTGCATCATCAGTCTCATTTGATGCCTTCGCTTTTTTACTTGGTCTCGGTTGTTCAGGCTTATTGCTGCTCTCGTCTTCATCATCGTCGATCATAATTTTTTCTGATACTACACAATCAGACGGTTGTTTTTGGTAACATGACAAGTTTTTCTTTGATGCACCAACTTTTCTTTTTCTCTGTATTGGAACATTCATAGCGATTTCTTTAAAATTTATTAAACGAACTGGTTTTAATTTGATTTCGGAATTTTGATAAAACTAAAACTGAATATTTTTTAAGCAAAAAAAAAAGTTTTTCTGATTAACAAGAAACTATTCAGAAAAATAGAAATAATCGACATAATAAAAACAGAAATAATGGTCCTTTTCAAACAGCAACACAGTAACTAACGGAAAAGAACAAAGCGCACAGACTCCTTAAGTTTTTTTTAATAGATAAATGAACTAACACGCAAACCATTTGGCTATACGGGCTTTGTTTAAACCTCTTTCATCATAAAAATAGGGGGACCAGTTTTGACTGTGTAATAAATGCGGTGTAGATGATCAACTCGATGCAGTAGCCTCTGTGTCAGATCGGAGCCGTTGCTCAAAAAGGTACTTGAAAAAGAGATGAGCGCCTCCCCATTATCCACTAGGATAGAATAGGGACAAAAAAATCAGAAGATTTGAAGCCGAAACGGTGCCTCCTTTGAGTGCAATCTTTACTTAGGTCAGCCTGATTGCCAGCTTTTCATTTAAACTCGACTCCAATCATGTCGACCATATTCTTACGACTCATTCTAATTCGCCTTTTGCTTTTAACATCTATGTCTCCATCAAAATCAGATCCTCATTCACCTTATTCACGTCATGCTCATCTCCACCACCTGGACCAACGCCAATGACGGGTACGTTGTTTACTATGCTCCCTTTCTTACTCAATTCCTTGTTTATACTTGCTTTAAGAACTTGAATATGTTCTCTTTGCTTTTTGCCTTTGAAAAAATTGCTCTACAAGCGATCTATTTCGTAAGATGGCTTAGCTAGCCTCGTTTCAAGTTTTCCAATTTTGGAAGCATGATCCTTAACAAGTTTGCTGAGCATCCCAGCGAACTTGAATAATTTCTCAGAACGTTCTGGTGGGAACCTGTTCCTATAGAAGTCGAAAATCATCATAAAATTCTCATTTCGAAAATAAAATTCTTGTTTGCCTTACATAAGTCAAGTGGATTTTTTTCTTAGATTGTTCCTAATTATATTTTTTGACTAAAGAATTTTTTCTGAATATGAATTTCAAAATTAAATTTCTAAATAAATCAAATTTATGGTTAAAATTTGAAATTCAATTCAGGAAATTAATTAATCAAATAAAACTGATAATTAAAATCAATTTTTTAGGTATTAAATTTTTATTTAGAATATTTTTTTTTCTAAATCTTAAAATATTGTTAAAAAACATGCTCAATTAAAACTTTAAAAACTTATATACATATTTCTGTTACACAAATTAAAGTCCTAGTCCGGATATTTACACTTGCTTGGACGTCACAATAACTACCTGGGACCGCAAAAATTTCATTTCTTTGTGATTCTGACTAATGGATTGCTATTTATTTGACTCAGTTTAATTTAAAAAAAAATTATTATTTTCATTTGATAATATTTGATAATATTATTTATTTATTATCAAAATAAAAGTCTTTGGCTCCTAATTTTAAAGGAAAGCAAAATTTTAAAGTCCGGTCTTTTAAACAACTCTGTTTTATTATGAATTTACATTTTGTATTGAAATCATTCCATTAGTTTAACAAGTTATTATATGAGAAGTCAAAATGCCTTTATCAATTGAAATAGGTCTGAGTCATCTAAAATAATTTTTTTTAACAAAACTAGTTAAAAAGGATTTAAATACAGTGATTTTGGTAGAGATATAATCTATTAATTAGATTCTATTTTGAATATTATTTTTATCTTAAACAGCTTTACAATTTATCGAATAAACACCATTTAGATCTAATAGAATTTTGGATATTTCTTTTCTATTTATTTTCATGATGATAATTTTGTAGATAAAACTTAAATTTTTATTTCCATGAATTGGGTTTTGTGAAGTTCAGTACAAAAGAACAGAACAAAGTGTAAAAAAATTAAATAGTTTTTTTTCTAAAGGTTTAAATTAATTCTGTGAAAGCAGCATGGTGCAACATTCAAAGTTGCATCAACTGTAAAGGTCTGCTAAAGGTGTGCAAAATCTCTGCAAAATGCACTTCGCTTGATTATATTGAAATTTAATTTCTGCTAAACTCTGCAAATTTATCAGACTTAGAAATTTGATGCAACTTTGAATGTTGTACCAAGCTGCTTTCACAGAATTAATTTTAAACCTTTAGGAAAAAAGCTAATCAATTTTTTTACATTTTTTTTGTTCTTTTAAACAATTTGTACTGAATTTCACAAAATCCATGAATTGTAAAGTCAGGTTTTTCGAAAAATTTTTAAAATTTTTTGAAGCTTTTTAGATGCTTTTTAGATTACGATGTGGACCCTACTGAAATGAATTTTTGTGCTGACGTTAGTCATCCTGTCGAATCCATAGCTCTTTTAGACCATCATTGCTTTTTGCAACGAAGAAAACCATCGAAGAAGAGTGAACGGGTATCTATTTGTATCTGATTGAAAATCCCACAAACCTGAATCTCGCCAATGATTCAATATTGTGAACCAAGAGTCATATCAGAGAAAAGACAGAAAATTGGAAAGGAAATACTAGATATGAATGGCTGGAAATAAACACCGCAAAAATGGAAGTACTTTTAATAATAATAATTGCCTAGTGAAAAATAAGTTAAAAAAATTTCGGACTTTCTATCTAGAGCTAGTTACAAATGGAAAGCTGTACAAGAAAACAAGATTCGGAACGAAATGCAACACTTTAGACATACAACGACTTACTATCTGTCTATAAGTTTTTTGTTCATAAGTTTTTCAGTTTTTTTCGAGAATTTTATAAAATACAAAAAAATTCCCTTCGCTAGAAATACGCATCTCCAATCTTTATTTTATCCCTCGGTGGTAGAAGCTGGCTTATTTTTTATGTGAATTGATTACTGATGTCTTTTTTGATTTCCTCCATTTTTTAGGTCATTGACTTGGACTTGACTTAAGACTTGTGACTTAAAAACAAGTCTGGAAAATAACATGACTTCAAATCAGAGTTGTTTAAAAGTCACAAGTCTCAAGTCAAGTCCAAGTACAGATTTTTTTTCTGAGTAAAGACTTTTATTTTTTCACGATGAATATAATAACTAGCAAAAATTCTTTAAGTGTTTTAAAATAATAAATTGTCTTAATCTTGATGACTCGACGTTTCGAGATTCAAAGGTAAATTTATCTCCGGTTTTAAAAATTATTCAGGAATTTTTCACGTTCAATGAATATGAAGCGACAAATGAAATTTCTTTCGTTCCAGGAAATGAATATTTTGCGGTCCCAAGTAGTTATTATGGAAGCCAAGTGACTGGACTTCTGAAAAAGAAAAGTCCGGAATTGGACTTTAATTTGAGACTTTTAAACAATACTCCTTCAAATAATTTTATTAATATTTTATTTAATTAATTACCTGATTTTAAGAGCATGTTGTAAAAGTAAGAGTTCCTCCTTTAACGATACTTGAGTTGTGCATGCTTATATGAGCGGATTTTAAAATTTTAATTTTTTTAAAGTTTTTAAACAAATAAATTATAACGAAGAAAAGCAAATAAAAAATTTGCTACTGGACTTGGTTTTAAAAAGGTAACAGAATTGATTTGACATAATTGTCCCTTTTCTATCCAGGTGGATGATGAAAAAACACTCATCTCCTTTTCCAGTACCTTTTTGAGCAAGGGCTCCGATCTGACACAGAGGCTCCTGCATCGGATGAATCATCTACACCACAATTGTTAACCAGTCGAAACCAGTCCCCCTTTTTATGATGAAAGGGGTTTAAAGATTCGCCTCGTATTGCAGTTAATCTTCAAAATTCTTCGAAAATTACTAAAAAAACGCTTTTTTTTGCCTTTTTACAATTTACATACAAGGATAAAAAATGTAATTTTAATATTGAGGTTTTATCGAAAATTTACCCTAAAAATAAATATTTAAAAAAAAATTTCAAAAATGCATCTTAAGTTGCTTTAATGATATTAGATACTTTATTTTCTAATGTCATAGACCAATAAATATGCTTTCAAAAAAATAAAACAAAATTGATTCCAGATTTTAACTTTTTGGAGTTTAGGAGAAATTTTTGGAGTGTTTCTAATTCAAAAAGATGTGTTCAAAAATCGCTTAAATTTTAGAAAAAAAAAATAAATCTTATACAAAATGCTTAAATTTAAGATTAATTTAATGATAGTTTCAAAAACAAGATTACACAAAAGCATCTAATTTTGAATTTGAAATAATTATTTATGAAGCAACTAAGACAAATTTTCTAATGAGAACCCCAACATTTAAATTTTTAAACTTAAAGTATACAATAAAAACAAAAGATTTCAAAATTAAAAAAAAAATTTAAAATGCAAATTGTAAATATTTCCGATCCGAGTCCTCACATTGAACATCACCAGCTTGAACCAATGCAAACCATCGACTTTGCCAATTTACACAATGATCAAAATAGCCAACTGGACTTTAACCTTTTGCTAAATCCTAGCAATGACCTGCAAATAAGTGACAATAGTCAAAATATTCTTCAAGACCAGTCCAACAATTTTACCAAAATTAGCTTGGTCAATCAGAATACTCAGCAAAAAAATGTCATTGATCTGAATCAACAATCGTCAACAAATATCGAAAATTTTGATGTCGACCATTTTTTAAATTTTGGTCAACAAACTGGAGCAACTCATGTTTCAATTCAGCAACAAGAAACACAAAGCTCAATTCAGCAAGCTACTCAAATAAATTCGGTGCCTCAATCAAATGTACAAAGTGTTCAAACAACAAATACCACATTACCAAGAGTGCATAAACCATGCGTAGTTTGCGGTGATAAATCTTCAGGCTATCACTATGGCGTTTCTTCATGTGAAGGATGCAAGGGTTTTTTTAGACGAAGCGTTCAAAAAAACATGCAGTACACATGTCAGAAAGACAAAGATTGTGTGATTAACCGGGTCACTCGAAATAGGTGTCAGTATTGCCGCTTCACCAAGTGCTTTGCTGTTGGCATGTCCAAAGAAGCAGTCCGAAATGACCGGAACAAAAAGAAGCCAGTTGAAAATCCGCCGAGTCAAGCTCAAACGTCCGCCCCGAAACCTCAATCCACATTGCTTGTTCTAGATTCAATTAATAACATTCAAAATCAGGTTATGTCAAACCAACAAACAATTGTAATGCATCAACAACCTCAGCAATTACCTTGTCAGAATATTCCCCAAATAACATCGACCATTTCACCAACAGATGATTCAGATACTTCTCCAAAATCTGTTGAGTCCAGTAATAGCTTGCTTTTAAACAGCATTAATTCTTTGACTCCTCGTGTCTATACACCTGATGAACAAGATTATGAAATAATGGAAATTTGTAATTCACTTTACGAGCAGACTTTTGAAAAATTGGAATTAAGCGAAGCAGACGAGCAAATTTACATGAACGAAATCAAAGGAGGAAACTCAATTCATTTGTTTAAATTTGACCATGACGAATTTACATCGGGTGGAATCAGGAAATGCATCAAATTTTGCATGAATCTTCCCGGCAATAATGATCTATGTACTGATGATCGCGCCAAATTGCTCAAATATGGTGTCTATGAACTAACAGTAAGTCTTTTGTTTTTTTTTAAATTTTATAATTATTAAAAAAATTAAATATCTCTATTTCAAATAAGTTCATTAATCTTAACCCACTATCTTTTAGCATCTTAAACAGATTTAAAAATAAAAAGATTTACTAAAATTAAAATCGCCAAAGAAAAAATCGAATTTTTCAATTTTTTAAAATTTCTCCTTGAATAAATAAATAACTAAATAAATTACCATATATAAATATATATATATATATATATATATACCGTATACCCTTGCAAATAAGTGCCCCCAAAATCGTGTCTTTTTTGAAGAATTTAGGCCCTTATATGATAGAAAATTTTCTTCAAATTAAATATTTTATAAGGATATAAGCATGCTTTATAAGAAAGCAACAAAAATGGAATTAAGCCACTTTTGATTAGCTTTTTAAAAGGGTTCTTAAGGGCTCCCTTTTTTGCTAGGATATACGGTATATATATTTAAATGTACAAATATTTAAATGACTATAACAGAAAATTTTTTTTAGAATCAAGCTTTTTTTTGAAGTGTTTGCGACAGTGAGGTTAGAGCAAAAATTGTAGAAAAAAATATATTTTTTTAAATTAAATTCCAGTTACCATGAATTCCAGTACCAATTAATGAAGCATATTCCATAAATTTCAAAATTATATAATTCCATAAATTTCAATTATTTTAATTACGGTAATTTAAATAATTGACAATTATTTAAATAAATTACTGTTTAACATTTAAAAAAAAATTGTTAAACGTAAACAAAAGCAATAAAATAAATAAATTTTTATATTTAGAGAATAAATAGTATATTGATAGAATTAGAACTATATGTTAAGTTTTTTGACTTTTTTTCTGACAAAAAAAAAACTTTTTGTAATTTTAGTGGTAAAAATTTCTCAAATTTTCTAATTATTTTTTTAAT
Source organism: Brachionus manjavacas (assembly GCA_019054805.1). Classification (NCBI taxonomy): domain Eukaryota; kingdom Metazoa; phylum Rotifera; class Eurotatoria; order Ploima; family Brachionidae; genus Brachionus; species Brachionus manjavacas. The sequence continues at coordinate 648,848 of JAHQIY010000007.1, forward strand.
TTTAAGATATTTTGCTTTGCTCTAATCTTTTTCTCCTCCAAACTTAACCGCCGTTAGTTGTTCCATATAAAGAAAAGCCCAAAAAATGAGACAAAAGGAGCTTTAAAAATTTTTAGCTCTTAAGTAAGAAAAATTTCAAATTAAACAATTTTAAACCGAAATCATTATCTCATTTTTTAATTAGGTACGTTTATAGGGCATGATCTAAGTTTTTGTGAATATTTATCCACGATTCATTAATTAACTAAATTCAAAAGTTTAAAATGAATTTAACTTTTTTTTCGGCAGATATGAGAAAAAGTAAATAGAAACTTAATTTCATAAAGTAATTCTAAAGAGAAAAATTTTAGCCATTTTTTCTTTGTACTGATTTTCGTGCTCAAATATGGTATCTTTGAACAAACAGTAAGTCCATTAAATATTTTTACAAAAATTGTTTAAATTCGCTAAATAGAACATAAATATTTTTTAATTTTGAAAACACGTTATTATATACAAAAAAAATGTGTATTTAGAAACAAATTCCAGGTGTTAAAAAAGTTAACCTTCTTTTATTTTTTTTTAAATTATTTTTATTATTTTACATTTTGAAGATATTATTTATTTTTTCCACTCAATAGCAAATAATGTGCGATTTATTCGAGAAAAATGATTATTAAGAAATGCTTAAAAAATTTAATAATTTTTAAGATTAGGGTTTTTTAAGAAAATTTGAAACCAAATTTATAATTATTTTCAATAAAAAAATTAAACCTATATGATCAAAGATTTTTCCCTGAAAAAAGATTATCAACAGGATCAATGGAAATATTTTTGTAAGCTAAAAAAAAACAAACTCTTTTGAGATTTAGTATTTGTCTTCTTCTGAACATTGAAATAAGGTTAAGATTGAGCCATAAATATTTTGCATTAAGTCATTTGAAGTTTTTATTAAGTCAGAGGGGTTGTGAAATTCGTTTAAATTCGATTATTTCAATTCAGAAAAAATTGATTAAATTTCTTATTAAAAGATATAATTTAGTCCTGTAAAACGCTTAATATTTAAGCAACTTTACATCAATCCCTGTTACTTAATAAAAACTTCAAAAAATTTATGGCTCAATGTTAACCTTATTTCAGTGTACAGAAGAAGTTTTATGTCAAATCAAGTCATGACTTGACTTATAATCATCGCGAGCAGTTGAAGTGACTATCTTATTGCTTTTATCCAATTTTAACCAGAAATAAACAGTTTAATTCAATTGTGAAATTATTGCTTGACTATCTATCATTTCGTTTGTACTCGATTGACCATTTATTTAAACTTTCTTCATCTGAGGTACAACTTGGAACTGTATTTACTGCCATTATTTTGTTTTATTTAAAAAAATGTATTTTATTTTAGTTTTCGATTTGTGTAATAAGTATCGTTTATTAAATATTTTTCTTTTTTAAATTTTCTTTTTATTTAACTTTTATTCGAAAATCAACATACTGCATCCATTGATTATAAAAATTTTAATATATTAAATTTAATGTTAAAAAAAATTCGCCAAATAACAATGATTTAAGTTTGAAACTTTTTGTTTTTTAATAATTCCAATCCAACTTTTAAACTTATCATCTATATTATATTATATTCTATTATATTATATTATATTATATTTGGGAATGGTGACCTAACGAATAACAAACTACAGTGTGATGAAGGCAGAGATTGGGAAGTGATTGTGCTCTAAATACAGAACACCCCAGCCATCTGGAGCATTGGACACGAGGTTCCCATCCCTCTCAACATCGAACCAAATTACCAAAAGTCACGACAATGTTCTTCCTCTTCAAACATTATTAACATCAAACATTTTTAATTAATTATTTATTATGGTTTTAACTAATTATATACTGACATAAGGAATTTTGCTAATTTAGTGTACATACCACAGTTACCATAGATGAGATCCTACTGTTTTCCATCTTCGCAAGTCTAGCTTACTAGCTAGTTGTAACTTATATTACTATTATTATTATTAGGGAAAAAAATAAAATTTAACTCAATATTTGGTAGCCTTTTTAATTCAATATTAAAAAAAAAAATTAATATCATTAAAAAGATATTACTAGAATCTGGACATGAATATTTTAATTGTTTTTACGCAATAATTTGTTTTTATCATATTTCCATAACTAATATATTCTTTGTATGCTTCAAGAATGTGAATTTGGACAGTTTTTAACTGCAGGAACCTTAAAATAATGTTGTTTATTTATTTAATTTTGCTGAACATAAGAGTTTTAATAGAGATTAATTTGGAATTAAATGAAAATTTTTACATTCAATCCTCTTTAATTTTTGGGGCCCAAAAATGTTGTTCAGGATTAAGTTTTCCGGATTAACTTTAAGCCGGAAAAGAACAAAAAAGTTGAAAATTCCACATAGAAGATGTTTTTTAGAAAATTCAATTTAATTAAAATATTTATGAGATTTAATATAATAAAAGTATTAATTGACAAACATTATGGAATTTTAAAAACAAAGAAATTTCCAATTAAAAAGAGTTCGACTTAAATTATTATACCTAAGATGGTTTGAACATTTTTAAAATTCATCAATTACTCACTGATAATTTAAATTGAAAAAATTGAAATTGAAAAATTTTTTAAATTTTGCTTTTTATTAATTCTAATTGTTTAATAATTTTTTTTAATTTAAAAATAAAACTTTAAGCTCATGAGGTTGGCATATCGTTACAACAAAACATTGGACGCATTAGTTTTAACCAACGGGTCACTAGTGAATGAACAAGTTCTATCAAAAAATGACAATAACGGACTAGGATGTTATTACAGTCAACTTTTGTTCAAATATTTTCGACTCTTTGCCAAATATAATTTTACTAATTTACAATTTTCGATTTTATGTTCGATTAAATTTTTTTCCATCGAAAGATCGTTTCTAATCGAACGCTTCAAAATACAACAAATTCAAGACAGATACTTACAAATTTTCGAATATCTTCTTTTCGAACAGTTTCACTCGAGAGCCCAGCTGCTCATGACTAACATAATTCTTTCATTTATCAATTTAAAAACTTTAGATATTTTGAGTAAATAATTTTTTCTTTATTCAAATAAATAACTATTTTCTTATTTTTTTAGCTGCTGAAAAATATTTGAGCATAGTCAGTTCTAATGAAAAATCAAGCCAGCCTAACAGTTCTGTTCTGGACGGATACATTCTAGAAGTTCTTCATCGGGAACACTACAACATAATGTCAAATGAGTCGTTAATAGAGCAAAGTCTTAATACAGTTTTATGTGTTGGCCAGTCGAGCACTGGAAACAGTGCTGTGCAGAACGAACAAACAAAAGCAATCATAAAATCAGAGCCAAATCTACATCCAATAATTAAGTTACAACCGTACATTCCGGATGTAGTTGGCGACCAAGGTAGTTCTTCATCAGCTCAAGCAGTGCAAATTTTAGATAATCAGAATAATGCTTATCCAAATTCGAACAAACCAGTCATATACACTCTGAACCAAGTGCAGTCTCAAACGCCAACCAAACAGAACCAGGTTATTAAGTTGGCAAATGGCATGTCGTTTGCGACGCAATCGGGAGTTAAGCTACCCTTGACTAATCAACAGCTACAACAAACAGGCGACCAAGTATCCATTCATCAAAACCAATCTCAACAACCTCAGCAATTGCTTAATTTGGTGTTGGTTACTGATGGAGTTAATGGTGGTGTTAGTTATCTCTCATTGGTACCACAAAACTAATTGTTTTGTAATTTTTAATTAAGCTTAAGATTTAATTTTTTTAAAGGTTTCTATTTTTGTATCAAATTTTTCTTAAAATTTACAAAAATTGGTATTTTTTATTCGATTTTATATTTTGAAAAAATAAAATTAATTTTTTAACACTGGAAAATTCTAGTTTTTAGGAAGAAAAATATTCAATCATTTTTAATTTAAAAATAATTTTTTCTTCTGCTTTTTTTGATAATTTGAAGAAAACATTGTAGAACTTCTACTACTATTTTATCTATTTACTTTATATTTTATATTAGAATTAGAAATATTTAACATTTTTCTTAAAGATTAGTAACAAAAAAATTTAATTAAAAAAAAAATCTCGAACTTTTTAACTTATAATTATTAATTATTGAACATAATAAATTCAAGATAAATCAATGACTTTCTATTAATTGTACACAAAAGTATGACATTAATATATTCTAATTAGTATAATAAATGGTACCAATTTTTCTTGTTTTTCAATGACCATAATCCGAATGAATATTAACAAACAGCTATTTAAGAGAGATTTAAAACTGATGATAAGCCAAAGCTTTTTTGATACCATTTTTTTATTATAAAAAAAATAATTTAATGTTAAGCTAAAAAGATTCATCTTTCATACAAGAGACAACAATTCTAATTAAGTTGATCGTATATTTTAAATTGAAAATAAATAAAAATTGATCTTATCTTTACAAACCCAGTTTTCCCATCAATTATTTACCTGATGCTTAATAAGCTTTGAATTAACATAAAAATATTTTTTTAAATATTAAAATAGAAAAATTCTGTACAAATTTACTAGAGCTTCGCTTCTACTAAATAAAAACAAAGTTTAGGCTTATTTGACCATTAATTTGTTATTCTTTTAAAATTTAAGAGTCTTAAATAATTAAAGGATCAAGAAAATTGCTTAATTTCCTAACACAGACTATGTACTACCAAGCATCAGATATTTTTGCAGATTTAGTTAACATAATTTACTTCAGAACTAAGTTTAATTTTTTTCATTTTTTTAAATAATTGCCATTAAATTTAAACAGACAACTAAACTATAAAAAAAATATTTTTAAAATTCATCATTAGAAATTAAGGTAATAAAAATTCGGGTATGAATTTTTTGAATAATGCATGTTGAAGTCTCAAAATTTTGGTAAAAATTTCAAAAATTAATTTAAATAAAAAAACAAAATTTTCTTGATTAATTTTTTAAATTAAAAAAGTTTCAAAAAATTGAATTTTTAGTTTAATATTAGTTTTTTATCTATTAAACGAGTAAATTATTTATGCTTTGAATTATGATTTAAAGGACCTAGATTAAGAAAGAATTACCTTTATAATATGATCTTAGTGGGTTTTGAGTTTTCGTTCTCTTTTTTGAACTTAACCTAAATTCTTTTCAATTCTTAAAATTTTCAAATTAAAAATTTAGGCAATTTTAATTATAAAACACTTGGTCATCATATCACGTTCTCAAGCATAATTTTAAATTAATTATGATTCACCGTGGCGATTCAGCAAAAAATAAAACCAATAAAGAACGCAAATAATTATTTTTTTTAATTGGACTTTCTCATATTTGAAACCAAAATGTTTTTTTAAATTAATCGATTTTTTATCTTAAAACACAATTTTATATTAAAACATCATAATTTTTTCACTACAAAACTATAATTCTATTTTTTTTTCAGAATAAATAATTATGACTTTTATTAAAATAATAATTTTTTCAGTTATCTGCTTTTTTCCAAAAGGTAAATATATAAAATAATTTTTATTTTAAAAATTCTTGTAATTTTTGTAAGCTGATTGTCAATTGATAAGATGCTCGAATAATCCATGCAAAAATGGTGGAAGATGTGTTGACCAGCCTGGAACATTCTACGGCTATAATTGCATTTGTCAAGGTTCTTGGACAGGAATTAACTGCGATCAATGTAATTAAATAAATATTATTTATTTTAATTAATTATTTTTTTTCAGACCAAGGCGGAAACAGTGGCCTTAATTCGCAATTCAATAACCTCCAGAATAACTTACAAAATAATTATCCCTACAATAATAATAATAAAAACTATAATGGCAATTATAATTACAATTACAACAAAAATCCGTATGCACCTTCGCCCGATCCATGCAGTTCTTCGCCTTGTTTTAACAATGCGGTAATTTTCTTTTCTCAAATAAAGGATGATGTTCGGAATTTTCCAAATTTACTTATTTCAAAAATTAAATTTAGAAAAAAAATCTCGCAATTTATAAGAAAATACACATTTATTATCATTATTGTATTATCTGAATATAATTATATTCTATTTAATTTTTTTAAAGAATATTTACTTTGAAAATGTTTAGCACATAAAATATTAAGGACAAAGAAATATATTTTTTTATTGCCAGGAAACTTAAAAAATTCTAAAATTATGGAGTCTATTCTTGACAAAAATATATAAATAATTGAAATGTGCCATTGGAATTCTTTCAAAACTAATTAACAAAATTTATGACTCTAATCAAATATCTGGTACTTGACTCTCGAGCTTTAATTAACTAAGAATGAGAATTTAATATTATTTTAAGTTTTAATCATTTAAAAATTTAATTTAAAATTTAAATTTTTCGATGAAGGTTTGTCAACCAAATGGGGGTGAAAGTTACTATTGCTTATGTAAATATGGCTATTACGGGAATCGCTGTGAAAAATTCGGTAATGAATGTTTATAAATTATTATTTTCTATTTTGAATTCTGTAAATTTTTAACCTTCTTTAAAGATAATCCAAAAGGAAAACTATTGGCAATAATACTAGGAACAATTTTACCATTTTTCGCGATTGTTATTATTATTTCATTTATTATATTTTGCTGCTGTAATCGTCGAAAGTAAAAATGAATCAGTTTTGAATTTATGTAAAATTTTTTTAAAGAATCTCTTTTTTATCAACGAATCCAGTTTTTATTTGCTTTAATAATTTTGTATTCTTTTTAAATTTAAATAAAAAACCTTCAACTTAAAAAAAAAAAATAATTGACTAATTTTTCAGTTGTAAAGCAATCGCTTGTTTGGTATAACTATCAAATGATTCTGTAATATTTATTTTGAATTTAATTGATTTTTTCAAGAAAGTAAAAATAAGAAAAAATTCATAATTAAAATAATATAAAAATTGAAAAAATAAATAAAAAGTATTAGAGGTCCCAAGTCATTGTAAACAACAGTCTGAGAGCTTCAAAGTGTGACACTATTCGTAATACTGATGCTGGGAATTAACAGCAAAGCTTGTATAGTTTGACTTTGCGGATGATTAGGTGCTATTAAAATTTATATCTTAACAAATTATAAATTTTGTTAATAATTATTAGGAATTTTTTAAAAAGTATTCTTACATAAGTTTCGAAAAATTATATCCTCTAATTGTGCGATATGGAAAACTAAGGAAAATATTTTTTTCTTAATTTATTTAAATTCTTGATAATATCATAAAAAAGAACTGATAAGGATTCCATTAAAAGAAATTATTAGGATAAAGATAAAGCCTTAAAACCCAAAGCATTTAAGAACAAAGGTCTTCTATTGCAACTTTCATTATTATTATTATTCCAGATCTCATAAATCTTTAAAAGAATTTCAAAGAAAAAATCTAAAAAAAAATATGAGAAAATTAGATGCTGCATTTTCCTAAAGATTCCTAGCAAGAATTTTCTCATAGGTTATGATATTAAATAATAATAATGAGTTTAAACAAAAAATTCAAAATAAAAAAAATCTCTAGTTTGTCTATTCCAAGGTTTTTAGAAGTCACAAAAAAAGAGTCCAAGTCCGGACTTTTTTTTAAAAAAAAAGTTAAATTTCATTTTATTGTAAATATTTTGTATACTGAGAGGAGAAGGAAAAAAAATTAATTGACTTTATTTGTTGTAAGATCTGTTTCCAATCATCCAAATGAAATATTTATTCAAATTATTAAATAAACTTGATCGACTTAAATATTTATCAAAAATTTTTGTTATTCATTTTATAAACAATTTTTGTATTATATAAACTAGAATGAAAAATATTAAATTGAAATTAAATTATAAAGATTCAGAGATAATGTCAAACGGTTGTTGCTTTGGTGATTTCAATATAAATAATGATTTTAATTGCTACAGAAATGCTGGTGCCAGTTGTCATCCGAGCTGCTTTGCCACAGTTCCCAGAGCTCTTATCACAGCAAAATATCTAAAAAAAAATGTGAACAAGCGACGCTGTTTATAAAATATTTTTCGTTAATAATTTGACAAATTTATTTCAAAGAAGTTTAAATCTTCTTTTTTTTTAAATGACGAAACAGAACTAGAAAATTTTTTTCGTCTTTTTATAATTTAATTCTATTTATAATTAAATTAAATTCAATCTAATTTGTGTTCATTATAAATTGCCTTTAAAAATTTTTTATTTACTTCTTCAAAAATGATTTTTAAATATAAAATTATTGTTTATTTATGTTTTTTTAATCTTTTAATCCAGTCTTACCTAAGTCTTAGTTTTGATGAAGAAGATTCTTCCGCATTAGATGATGACCAAAGTTCGGAAGAGTTTCGTTATAAACGAGGTTCTGGACCCAAAAAGCCCAAAAACCGAGCTAAAGAGATTTTAAAATTTCAAAAAAAATTCAATGACTCTATGCAAAAACTAAAAAATGAGCCTGGTAAAGAATTAAGCAAGAAAGTTCATACCAAATTAAAACACATTCTTGGTAAAGGAGAATTATTCATAATTTTTGATTGCAAAAATCCCAGTTATTATGATCCTGATGGCAAACTAGTTCGCATTACGACTAAACAAATTTTGAAAAGCTTGAGAAAAACCGATAATTGTTCGGCTAAAAGTGAAAATCTGTGGCATTTTCACGGAAATATGAGCTTCATTTCGACATTTGATCACAAAGCAAAAAATTTGTCAAGTTCAGTGCTGCCTTTTGATCAATTTATAGGTTTATTCAATGACTTGGAATTATGTGAAGAATTTATGAAGCTAATGAGACATCCGTCTTTTTATAACAAAGCATATAAAAAACCTTCTCAATGTGTTAAATCATCGAATCCGAAAAAATCAGCCAAAAAAAAAAACAAACTGCCAAATAGACCGGATGCTCCCAAATTCGGTTTTCAACAGCAACACTTTCAGCAATTTAACCATTTTAATCCTTGGGCACGATTTGCACAATTTGGTTGCAGAGGAGGCGGGTGAGGCAAGTAAAAGCCTTGGATGGTAGCCAAGGCAAACTTGAATAATGGTCTTTATTTTGTTTCGGCATCGAACATTTATGATACGTTTTCATGAAATTTAATTAAGTGAAAAAGTTGATCTAATATTGAACCATTTTTCGTCCAAAATTATCTATTACTCACATTCAAAAATTTAAATTAATTCACTCTTGTTAATTTTAGTTGATTTTTTTGTTTTTTAGTTTAAATCAAATTAAATTTTAAATACATCTTCAATTTTTTCACTTTTCCTAAGAGATCTGAATTTAAAAATTTATTTGATTTCTGAAGAGTATAAAACCAAATATCTAATAACCAAAAAACTAAAATGATTACGAAAAATATGACAATGATAATGATGATTTAGAATGAGGAGATTGCTAGCTTTGGTCAAATCTACTTACTTTTTAAAAGCTGAGCACACTCTTGCTTAAAACCCAATGGAAACCAACCGTTTATTGTTAAAGAATTATTTTTGGTAAATCTCGAATGAATTACTTGTCACTTTTTTTATGTATTCTTTAGACCACCTTTTAACATGATTCAAAAATTGTTACCTAAAACTTGACTCAGAGATTTTTGCTCTAACGAGTTCTTAAATTTTTTAGAGAAGATTTTAGAGCGTTGTTTATTTTGATTGTTTACAAAAAGCGATTCTGGTGTAATTTTAACTTTTTAATGAATCTGATTTCCATTATCATGCCAGCGCACCAGATGCGTTTTCTTCAGAAAAGTGAAAAGTCAGACCTTGACTCTGAAATCAAAAGCAATAATTTTGAGAAAAAATTGATAAACTGTTTTTTATCGAAAATGAATAAAATTTTGGGTAAGTTGTATAACATTAATCTAAATTAATCAATTTCTCTTATAAAAATAAACCAAAAAATAAAAATTAATTTTAAAAAAGGCCGAGAATAATGTTACATTTGCTAATATTTAAATCAAGCTCAGCATTCTCTTGCTTTATCTTATTTGGACAATTTTTTTGTTAATTATACTTCCTGACATTTATTAAAGAAATCAATTATAAAAATTCACAGATAAAAAAGTTCACAGATAACATTTAAAAAAGTTAAAAATTATTTTCAAACTGATTGAAAGGAAAAAAAAATCTCAAAGAAAATTTAACTACATATAAAAAATATTTAAAAAAAATAAAATAAAAAGATTTTTTCTTAATTTTTAGAGTATGTAACATTTGAATAGTTTAACCTGGATTAATAAAAATTTTATTAAAATATTAATAATGTAAGCTATGTGATTTATCTTGAATGGATGAATGCTTGGAAAATAATGTTTAATGGCATTTAAAAATTAAAAAGTTTTAAAAAAAATGTTCGTATTTTTTAATTTTTTTCAAAAAAAAACATAATATCTTTAAAAAAGTTTTGGATATCAAAATGTATATTTAATTAAAAAAAATAAGTATTAAATTACCCTAATATAATATTCTTTTTAAATAAACGAATGCTCATTTTTTATTTTAACAATTGAAAAAAAATGGATATTCTTCTGGATTCAATAAAAGCATTTGGTCGCTCACAAATAATCTATTTGTTAATTTTTGGACTATTAATGATAACTTCAGCTCTTAATTTTTATGCGTCAGTTTTTTTTGCCGCAGAGCCTCTCTTAGTATGTCGAGAAGGTGATTTCGTTTTTACCAATATTACCGAGGCTGAAACATGCTTCTTATGGCAACAGTATGTAGTTAACCGAATGAATAATATTTCTTCTGCACTTGTCTGCCAATTCGAAACAAATGTCTATAAACTAACTATTGTTTCTGACTATGAGTTAGTCTGTGACCGAAAATATTTGATAAGCCTGAGTCAATCATTTTTCTTTTTTGGATGCTTGAGCGGCTTTTTCAATGGATTTTTAAGTGATAGATATGGAAGGCGTAAATCTACTCTTCTATTTATTATTTTACTTTTGGTTTTTTCGTTTATATTTCACATTTTAATTTTGGACTCCGTTCAGTTTTTAGAAAAATACGAAAAATTCTATGTCTATTGTATTTATCAGTTTTTGAGAGGTGTTCTTATGTTTTGTATTTATCAAGTAGTTTACATTTTAGCATGTGAATTAACCTTGGAAAAATATCATACAATTTTTACCAATATAATGATTTCTTTTTATGTGATCGGCGAAATAGTGATAATGGTAGCTTTCTATTTTATGCGTAATTGGAGAGATGCAGGTCTCTTTATCACAGTATTTTTTGCAGTCTCGTCTTTAATTTTTTGGATTGTTATTCCGGAATCTCCAAAGTAAGTTTTTATTAAAAATTCTAAATATAAATTTTATCAAAAATTAAAGTTTAGAATCAGCAGTTTTCTTTCAAAAATTATAAAATTAAATTTTATAAAAGAAGGTTTTTATTTTCATGTAATTCACAAAACAAAAACAAATTTTTCTATTAATTATTATTTTTTTAATTTGAAATTTTCAAAATAAAAACAATAAATAAGTATCGATTTAATTAATTATTTAGATCTAGAGTAAGCTGTAATTAATTAAAATTCAATAAAAGAGATAAAATTTAATCACGTTACCACTAGAAAGCTGGGCGTTGGTCTTTATTCTTTTAATGCTTAGCGTTCAATTAATTTATTAGAGGATTGAAAAAATTAAAAGAATTCTTCTAATAAAAAGTTGAGTTATTAATATAATGTATAAATAGCTTTGGAACGAACAGTCTACTAATTTTAAAGAAAAGTGCCCAGTCAGCAATATTTGAAGGATTTTTAAAGATCCTTGTGAAGTTTTTTATATCTTTGTATTTATGAGTTAAATATTTTCAAAGTTTTTCGCAAATTAAAAAAATAATCCATTCTATAATAGAATCCATTCAAAAAAAATAATTTTTAGTTCTCCCATAAGAAAAAATTTCTCTACAGTATTAAGGTAGCTAATTTATTTTTTATGATTGGGTTTTCATATCACCGCCAGTAACCCTAACCTAAGTGATTAAGAATGGTCACTTAATTTTAATTGGGGTAATATGCAACCAGAAATTTAAAAATAAAAAAATCAAATGAATAAAGGATTTATCATGTGACCAAAGAAATTCTAAATTATTAGCTTTTAACCATTTAACCTTTTTCGCTCGAAGTAATTATCGAATGCAGGACTTATTCCTTTTTCTGAAAATATAAATCCTTCAAATATTTAATTCTTATACTTAATATTTTAATTTTATTTAGTTTGGTCTTCTGGTGAGGCGGTGAAATTTTGAGTAAAAAAAAATAAGAAAGCAAAAAATTATAAAAAAAAAATATGAATTTTTAAATTCATAAATAAATTCAAATTCTAAAATTTTTAGCATAATAATTACTAGTTTTATTAATTCGGAAAAAAGTAAAAATAAAATTTATTATTTATAAAGATTTAGAATTTTTTTTGCTTTTATTTACGTTTAGCATTTTATGTTTAAAAGAAGTAAAGCATTTATTTTTTAAATACTGGAATTCATAAAAATAAAAATATATTTTACAACAGTTTTTGATCCAAACTTCGTCGCCTCCTTTCTTGCTTATTCTTTAAAAATTATATCCCTCTTTTAATTCTTATAATTATCTATTTTTTTTTGTTTCTTGGATCTTTGTCACGAACAAAGTAACAACAAAAAATAAATAAATCATTTTTTTTGTTTAAACAAAAAAGTAAGGCAATTTTCAAAACCATTGTTAATGACATTATTTCTATTTTAACATTTTTTTAATTCTAAAGCTTGTATTTATTTAAGATGGCTTTATGAAACCAACTCATATGATAAGTGTTTAGAAATTTTAAAAAAAATTTCCAAAATTAATGGAAGAAAACTTGAGTACAATCCAAGTGAAATAGCTTTACTTAAGCAACAATCTCTAACTGATAATCAAATAAAAGACTTAGATGAAAGCATATTGAGGAAAATTTTCTATAACAAATACAATGTACTCTATATAATGGGTCTATTTTTGGTCTGGAATTCTATTAATTTACAATACACAACAACCAGTTTGGGAATTATAAGCTCATTGGAAATAAATCCCTATCTAATGTTTGTATTGAATGCCTGCTTTGAGTTAGTCGGTGCATGGTTTTCAATGATGGGTGATTGGATTGGTCGCAAAAAAGCCTTCAATCTATCAATTCTTACCATCGGTGTGGGCTCAATAGCAATGACCTTTATCCCAGACGATGATAAAAATATTGATGAAGTTAAATATTATTTGATTATAAAAGCTATTGTGTCACTACTATCTCGTTTTATGCAATCAGCTTCATACAATTTATCAATAATCTATTCGGTCAATCTTTTTGACATAAAAATTAGAAGTACTGTTTTGTTATTTTTAGGCTGTGCTGGTTCAATCAGCACATTAATCGCCCCACAGATAAATATGCTTAAAGCTACATGGAAACATTTACCATATTATGTTAATGCGGCCACATCATTTGCTTCGGGTTTAATAATTTTTTTTTTGCCAGAAGGTTACAAAAAGACAAAAGCAGGACATATAGGCATGGATTAGGTTTGAAGTACTTTCATCTAATTGTGATGGTTTGAATAAATAATTCAAAATTTAATTTTTTAATTTTTTTATTTTTATATCTGTATCAAGCTAAAAGATAAAAAAAAAGTTTTAATAGAATATTTCAAGTTGAAATTCATTTTCTAAAGAACTGTCCACTCTACTAAATCATCGAGAGCGTCCTGAAGCTTCTTTGTATCTTCGCATAGTTGAGCAGAATTCACTAGTTTTGTGTTGTCTGCGCAAAGTATAGTGATTGACAAAGATCTGGCAAGTAATTGACGTATATTAAAAATCTGAGAGAATCTTGAGCTTCCACTCGGAAACGACATTTCCAATTACAAATCGCTTTTTACGGCCTTATGAGGAAAGAACAATTTTAATCTACAATAACCATAGGGTTTCCGTATGCCATTAATTTGACTTGAGCATTTGATAAAGTTCGTGTAAAAACTTTATCAAATGCTGTTGAGATGTCAATGTAAATGATGTCAACAGACTGTCTACAGCTTAATGCATCTATTAGGAAATAAACGGTTTCTTCTAGGTTTGTAACACATGATTTACCAGCAACAAAGCCATGATTTTAATAAGATAGAAGATTTCTTTATAGCAGATGCTCGAATACAATTTATTAAAATTTGATTTCCGTTACCTCCGTAGAACCTAATGGTCTTAAATCCTATTGAAAAAGTCTGGCATTAGATGACAGAATATGTTAAAGCTAAAGGAATTGAAAATGATGCTATGACGATTAAAGCGTTTTTTAAATTAAAAAAAAATAAAACCAATAATATGTTAATCAAAGATAATATAATTAAAAAATATTTGATTTTTGGTTTCAATTTATCAGTTTATAAAAAATTGATTCTGCCTTTAAATTCTAGACAACGGACAACTTTAAGGAGACTCTATACTGCGTTTGTAAAACCGGATCTTGAATACTGTACAGTAGCTTGGAATCATTTGCATCAAAAAGATATTAAAAGGCTGGAAAAAGTCCAACGTAAAGCTACCAAACTAGTGCCTGGTCTCAGAAATTTCAATTATCTCTTTAGCAAAAATTGGTATTCGTACATTTGAAAGTAGAAGGAAATGCAATCCAACTTTTCAAAATTGTCAGAAAAAAGAGCGTTGTACATCTTCATACCTTCACTGTTTCAAGCGAAGCTCCAAAAATTAATCATCCATCGATGAAAAAACTCAGGAAACAACTCTGCTTGACTAATCCAAGAGAAAACTTCTTTACAAACAGAGAAGTATCCTTATGGAATGAGCTACCCGACGATGTCGTTTCTGCAACTTCAACAAATGCATTTAAAGACAAGTTTGGCAAATTCAGATCTAAGAAATTGGCGGCTAATGATACTACTATAATCGAATAACCCATTGGTTATTCTTCTTCATCTCATTCTCATATCAGACTTAAGTCTCACTTTCATATTCAAAAAGTCGACACTCTTTAATTATTAAGTAATAATTTTTTTTTTTTAATTTAAAGGTTAAACAACAGGCTAGTGTCCATTCCTCATGAGACTTATTAACACTTCATTTTTTTAAATTTATTACTAATAAAAATAATTTTCATGTTCAAATTAAAACACATAAAATTATAAAAAAAATAGAATAGAGTTATTGATCGAGTGGTTATTTGAAAAAATTTTACAACAACGTATTTAAGATAAAAAATTCAAATTTTGAAACAAAATATAAATTAAATTTATGAAATTGAAAATTGAAAGCAAAAACGTTGAAAACACATATTTATCTCTTGATCACAAAGGAATTTACTAATATTGAGTTAAAATATTCATAAGTTTTTTCTCAACTTTTTGATTTTGCCATTGGTTCAATTAAGTTATTTCTGTTTCTTTAAATATAATACAAGTTTTTTGAGTAATTTTTCTTTAATTTCTCTTTTAAATTCATAGGTGAATTGTAATAATAAAGATATTTGTAAGAGAAAGTTAGTATGCTTTCAAAAATTCTATGCTGAAATGAATAAATACCATACAATTCTAAACAGTTATTTATTTCATTAAAATTTTTTGTTGTTTCCTTCAATTTTATCAAGGCTTCCTCAAGATCTTTATCAGATATATTATTTTTTATATCGCCAGCAAACATTTTGATACTTGAATTTTTAAATAAAAATGGTAGATCATTAAAGAAAAATAATATAACATTTGTTTTAAATATTTTTAAAGACGGCCCAAAGAAGAATTAACAAAACCATCATAAAAGAGTTAAAAAGTAATAAATTTGTATCAATAACATCAAATGCTTTCCTTTAGTCAATAAACAAGACACATTTGTTAGTTTTTTTTCTTTAGCTTTATTAATTTCACTAATATACTCATGAATGACTGTTTGACAAGAATTTCCAGGTCTAAAACCATGTTGTCCATTAAATAAAATCTTATTCGATTCAAAAAAATACGATATCTGTTTTGCCAATAGTTTTTCAAATATTTTTGCTATTAGTGAAAGAATTAAAATCCCGCGATGTTTATATCTGACATGGCTCCTTTATTTTTAAACAAGGGATTAAAAATGGAAATTTTCCAGTCTTCAGGTATTTTTTATTATTAAAATCATGGCTTTGTTGCTGGTAAATCATGTGTTACAAACCTAGAAGAAACCGTTTATTTCCTAATAGATGCATTAAGCTGTAGACAGTCTGTTGACATCATTTAGTAGTAGTAGTAGTAGTAGTTTTGACTGTAGCTGGCTAGCCAGCGAGTATGCTGATAAGGAACACTATGACAGCTGATGTGATTGATTGCTGCTCATCCAGCAATCAATGCCTGCTTTAAAGCTGTTAACATTAGGGGCTTCAACTAATTGATTTGGCAGTGAGTTCCATATGTTAGCGGTTCTGTTGAAAAAAGTTATCTCTATGTTGGAGCCTCGAAATTTCTTTGTGATATTTGAAGCAGTGACCTCTTCCTTGGATTTTGGTGACATTAAAATTGTTGCTTTTTTCAACCAATTCTATTCCATGCATGAACTTGTATAATTGAATTAGATCACCTCTTTTTCTTCTTTCCACCAGATTTGGAATGTTTAAAGCCTTCAATCTGCTTTCATACGGTTTGTTTCTAATTGAAGAAACAAATTTCGTAGCTCTGCGTTGAATCCTCTCAAGATTCTCACAATCCGACTTAAGAAATGGAGACCATACAGGCACAGCAAATTCCAAAAGAGGACGAACAAAAGTTAAATACAATGATCTAAATAACTTACAATAAAAACGAGCGAATGATTTCCTGATGCGGCCCAACATTTGATTTGCTTTGTTTGTAGCCTCTATCACTTGATTTTTCCATTTGAGATTTGTATTGAAGATAACTCCAAGATCTCTTTCGGTTTCAGACGTTGATAACTGTTTACCATTAATAAAATAAGTGAATTCTTTGTTTTTATGACCGTAATGCATAACCACACATTTTGATGTGTTGAAGAGGAGAAGCCAATCTTGAGTCCACTTGAAAATTAAATCTAAATCTGATTGAAGTTTCACTGCGCTTATTTCTGATACCGTTTGCGAGAATATTTTTGTATCATCTGCATACATTTTGACAATATTCTCTATTCCTTTTGGTAGATCATTGATATACAAAACGAACAAAAGTGGACCAATCACTGATCCTTGTGGTACACCGCTAAAAATCTCAACCCAATCCGACAAAATTTCACCTTGAACAACTCGTTGTATTCTATTTTTCAAGAAAGCTTCAATCCATTTTAGTGTCAGACCATCAAAGCCATACGCTTTCAATTTAGCTATTAGTCGTCTGTGCGGAACAGTATCAAATGCTTTCGCAAAATCTAGCAGAATTACATCAACAGGAATACTATTTACATTTTGTTTTTACACGAACTTTATCAAATACTCAAGTCAAATTAATGGCATACGGAAACCCTAAACAGTTATTAAAAAGCTTATATAATAGTGAAGCAAAAATTTTTTTTAGATTTTGAATTATTTTAGTTTGAATTCCAACAAATCCAGGAGAGCAAAGGGAATTCACAAAATGAAAATTCAGGATTGAGCAAAATTTCATTAAATTTTAATTCTCTTAAAGTATCAAAGATGTATTTGGCTGAGTCAGTTACACTTGACAAAGAAGAAGATTCAATGGTAGCTAAGCAACTACTAAACATTTCCACTTGATCAACAGTAGTAGAGGCTTTCTTTGCATCCAAACCAAGTTCTCTAAAGTATCAAATTTACGGAGTAGACCGAAATCAAATTTACTTAAAAGATGACCAATCTTTATGATGTTTTTTTCAGTAATTTACCTTAATTGTGAAGAAGTAACATTAGATCTTTCAGCACAAACCCAATAAGAATAAGAATTTATGATCATTGAAAGGAAAAACTAAAATAAAGTATCAAAATCATCTTGATGTATAATATGGTCAATATAACTAAGCTAAGCTTTAATTTCAATAGAAAAAATTCAGATCAAAAATCGGCGGCTAATGATACTATAATATATTAGATATTCTTCTTCATCTCATTCTCATTTTACATTTTAGTGTCACTTTCATATTCAAAAAGTTGATTCTAAAAAGAATATATTTACTTTATTCTACCAATTTTAATGAAATATAGATATTAACTGATCTAAAACATCTTTCATGATTTTTTCTAAAATAAGAAATTACATCCGGAAAAGATTAAAATAGGCAGAAGAGACATACTTGTTTAAAAGGATATTTATTTGTTTTTTGTAAAATAAAAGTTTTATTAAGACTTTTATTTTACCGTATTTTGATTATTGCTCTACTCTCAAATGCTATTTTTCAAAGGAGGCAGTTAGTAAGTTAGCAAAAAGCAATCTTTAAACTTTTAAATTTAAAGTTTAAAGCCGATTCCTTTAATTAAATAAACAAAATTGTTAGAAAAATACAGTCTCTTTTAGTTTCAACATACAATATTAGAAAGAATGATTCCCTTCTCTTTTAAATGTTTATTTTAAAATAATTCAGCTTTAAAAGATAAACTGATAAAAAAAACACTCAAAAAAATTAAAATATAATTTAAGGAAAAGCAATAATTTTTATGAACCGATGGCAAAATCGAAAAATGGTGAAAAAACATTTGTAAATTTCTATTCAAGACTTATACAATGCTTTATGAATAAAAGATCAATATTGAAGTTTTCAACATTTAAGCTCTAAATTTTCAATACCAATAATTATTTTTTTAGAATTGGTTAAAAAATTTCAATTTTTTAAATTGAATAATTGTCTTATTTTTAATAATTTTGAATTCATTTTTTTTAATTTTATTTTATAATTTTAAATTTTAAATGAATACTTTAAATAGAATTTAAATGAATGAAGTGTTAATCAGTCTTATAAATAGGGAAACTACCCTGTTGATTAATCTTGATACTTTTAATAAAATCTTTTTATACTTAATTTTACCGTAAAAAAAAAATTTTACTTAAAAACACAGAATTTTTGTCATGTTTTTTATTAATAAGTTAAAAAAAATAAAAAAATTTACTTAAATTTAACAAAATAACAAAACTAGACGTAAAATTTGGTAAATTTACGTAAATTCCCAGTACCAAAAATCCTTGTATCAAATAAATACTATATTTCAATAACATTTACTTAAAATATTTCAAATTCGCATTAAATTCTATTTCTTTATATTATTTAGCGTAGCTTTACATATGTTTATAAACGTTTCACTTTTAGAATATGAATTTAACTTGTTTAAATCTTCTTTAAAAAATTTAACATAATTGACCTATTGTGTAATAAAAGCTTTTACAGAGTATCATCATAAATAATAATAACTTTTGAAAATATCTTCATATTTCTAGAGAAGAAAGTCTTTTTGTTTTATTTTAAACTAATTATCGAGTGCTTTTCAGTAATATTTTAAGTAAATAATTAAGCTTGATTGAAATCATTAAAATAGCCAAGCACTTTATTTAAGCTTAATGGAAGTTTATCAACTGCGTTAGTTTAGTGTATTTTTTGTGAATTATTTTCGAGAAAAAAATTCTAAATATTAATTTATCTATATAAATAAAGAAAATTTTTTAAAATTTATTTTAATTTTCTCAAAATGACAAGCAAAGATTCGACTACTAGTTCAGCTAAATCAATTACAAAACAAACTTTGGGCGGTTTTACATCAAGCTCTAGTTTCAACTACATAAATGATCTAGAGACTACTTTACTGCGCTGCTCTTCACCTATATCAATAGAAGAAAGCGAAGAAATATCAGTTCTGGGTGAACGTGGTATTTGGATGAATAAAAGCCAGTGTCAAAATTGGCATGGTGACATTCCACTCGAAAATTATCAAATAAACAAGGACTCTAACCCCGAAATAATATTTAAAAAAAATAGCCAAAATTTAAATTATATTCAAGAACTATCTGTTCGCTATTTGAAGCCTCCTTCACCTGAAGAGCCGGGCGACATTATTATAAAGTACCAAAAAAATGGCACATGTAATCCTGCACCACCGATTATAATGCGTCAGCAGCCATCTCGACCCAAAACCCCGGAACCGTTGATTCTTCGAGAGGCTCCACCAACACCACCCAAACATATCGAAAAAAAAGTTATCACCATAAGTGGTAACAAATTGCCTCCAACTCCTAGAAAAGTTATTATCGAACGCCTACCAGAAACTCCACCAAAACCTCAATCGATCCTGATCGAAAGATGGCTGCCATATAGTCGGCAAAAGCGAAAAGTTGTCATACAACACTCAGATGGAGACACAATATCGGAAAAGCCTAAAAATTTGGTAATACAATGGGACCGACCAACAGTTACAGTCAAAAAGCATATAAAACATCTCGGAGTAATTAAAGCTGATCCTAAGGAATACCACGACCGATTCGGAAAGACTTTGTATCGTCCCGAAGAATTGCCTCTATTTGCCAAGGAAATAAAAAATCCGAATGGTTTGAATTTAGCCGCCGATGCCAGTGACACCACTTGTGAATTGGTTGGAGATGTAGAAGTACTGAAATTGGTAGATTTGGACAAAGAGGGCCTAGGCGAATATAAATCACAAATTGAAAATTGTTTTTTTAAGTCTTCTAAAATAGTTGACTCGGAATGCCTGGAAGAACTTTTTAAAAAAGTTGACAAAAACTCAAATGGAAAAATATCTAGATATGAAGCTAGGCAACTTTTATCTTTTTTGAACAAATATTTGGAGAAAAAGCTTTGTGATGAAATTTTAGATCGGTTGGTCGAAATTTTGGATTATGACCAAAAAGACAATATAAGTTATCAAGAGTTTAAAAAATTATATGAAAAATTTTTCTAAATATTTACTTGCTAAATTTAGTTGATTAAAGCAATTGTTGTTTTTCAGAGTCTTAGATTAATTTTTTTGTTGTTGAATAAACGCAATAAGGAAAAATTTAGCTAAAAATAAATATTTGTTGTTATTAATTACTTCCAATACTTATTTATCATAGATCTTAATTTAACCATTGATGGTCAAAATATTTTAACTTCATTTAAATTTTAAATAAATATCGTTTTAAAACTTTTGTAATTTTTTCCAAAATTACAAATGCACACTTAATAAGCTCTAATTGATTTTGTTAAATACACTCAGATGATTTATTTGTGCTGGGTGAAGTTTTTTTATGGTTGAAAATTTTCCAAATCGGTAAAAATAGGTATTAATTTATGAATAATTCAGGTAAAACAAGTTTTTCATCTGTTCCATTGAAAAAATTTCAATGAAACAAAATTCATAATTTAAAGCGAAGTTTTCACTTTTTTAATAAACTCCACACATTTTAACATTCTAGAAAAGACGGTGCCAAAATTTTAAAACTTTTAATTTCGGTCCAAAAGCTAAAGAAAAAATTATTGTTTTATTAATTAAATCAAGACTTGGTTTTGGCTAAAATTAGCCAGGCATTTAATTTTATTTTTTATAAAATAATTTAAAATTTTGGCACAATTTTCAAGGCAGTTGCAAAGTTTATAATTGTTTATTAAAAAACACTAAGTCAAAAAATGAAGGGTGATAAAATATTTAGAGCTTATTCATTTTATTTGAGATATTGATTTCAGAAAGTGACGCAAATGAACTTAAGATCAAATTACTATTAAAAAATCTCTTTTTTCTTTTGTTCTTGTGACAAAAATCAGCGCCAACATTTGATCGTTAACATCTATAAAAATCCACGCAAAGACTTATTTAAATTTAGAAGACTTAAAAAATTTATTAACAGATTCTACTAAAACTTTTAGTTGTTTTTTATTTTGATTCCATCACTTCTAATAAAAAGATATTTTGACACAAAGCCTTAGAATATGAGAAAACTAACATTTTGTTAAAGTTTGTCAAATAAAATAATTTTAGAGAATTTAAATTGTCTCAAATTATTTCATTTTTTTTAAATCATATAAAGTAAAACTCACCTGTAATAGCATAAAACAAAATCAGCTTTTTGTTTTTCAAAAGCTGGCTTTAGAATGATTCTTATAAATAGAGAGAGAGAGTGAAAAGCCTACTTGAAAGAATAAGCTAGAAATAATAAACTTGTTTTGGATCCAAAAGTGTTTCGAAATTTTGAAACTTATTCTTCAATTTGAATTTTTGAATCGGGTTTTTGAAATTTTGTTTTTGATTCAATAATTTTCAGCTTGATGAATAAAACATATTACTTTTTTTTTACATTTTTGAGATTCACAAAAGAATTAAAATTGCTTTCGTTATTTGAAATTAATGAAACTAGATAGTCAAAGAATAAAAGCAGTGAAGAAAAAAAGGTATTTTACACAAGCCTAAAAAATCTATCTCTTTTTTTGTTTTTTTTTTCCTGTAAAAACTTTCCGATTTCGTCTAAAAAAAAAATTTTAATTAAATTTTTGCCATTTTTTCCCAACTCAAATACTATTGTTAAAATCTAATTTAAAATTTTTACGTAAATGACCTTTGTGAGTTTCTAATGCCTTTTAAGTCTCACTAACATTTATGTCTTAGTTCTAATCAATCTCCAAAGAACCTTTACCTTTTAAAGAACAAGCAGCAAGAAAAATTTACGTTTGTTACAACCCAGTCTAATTTAAACAATTTTTATCTTTCTAAATCTTAAGGATGCCAAAATTGTTGCCCAAAATTTTTCAAACTAAATTCTTATTTTTTTCAAATACTCTTTTAAAAATAACTCAAATTTAGTTACCTAATGTTTATGTGATATTGGGCCTTAAGGTTTATTACGTTTATTTTAAAGTGTTTTATTTAAAAAATGTCTAAAAAAATATATCGATTCATTCAATTTAGTAATTTTTCAATAATTTTTTTTTTTTAAATAGCTTAGAAACTGAGAATTTACTAAAGTAGTAAAAAATAGTCAAATTTTTAACAAAGAAGCCTAAAGCGTTTTTGAAGCAATCGAAGTCTTTCAACCTTATAAAAAATAAATTATTTATTTGTATATTTTTAATATTTACATTAATTAAAAAATAAATCAATTAAAATTTTAAGATTAGATAAACTTGGTTAAATGCGAATAGTTTGGTTTTCCAAGCGTGGTTGAATAATTAAAAAAAGACAATCCGAAATCGGAAAGATAGTCAAGCCAAGATTGGGAAAAAATGTTGAATTTGGAAAAAATCGCTATCAACGGCGACAAACTAGAAGATTCATTTAACCGTAACCAGCCCTATTTTCACGAACGCTTAAACCTAAATGCCAAAAATAAATTCCAACAATTGGCGACCATACGAAATCTGGACGACAAATGGATCCAAATTCAGCGAAACACGTTCACTAATTGGGTTAATGAACAACTTAAGCACGAAAACGAAAAAGTTAATGATCTTAAGAGCGATTTGTCCAACGGTGTAAAATTAATCAAGCTAGTAAACATTTTACAGCAGCCTAATTCAAAAATTTCAAGACGATACTTCAAAAACCCGACAAATCAGCACCAATCTTTGGAAAATATTACTCTAGCTCTTAATGCCATAACTGATGATGGAATTAAATTAGTCAATATAGGTTTTAATTTTTTCAATTTTGTTTCGAGCTCATTTTTAAAAAACAATTAAAATTCAGGTAATGTTGATTTGATGAGTGGTAACTTGAAACTCATACTCGGTTTGATATGGCACTTGATTTTGCGTTACCAAATTGGCAAAACTAAAATCCCGCCTAAAAAGCTTATCCTAGCTTGGATTAAGTCAATTCTACCTCAGTATCAGCTTACCAATTTAACCCACGATTTAAACGATGGCTTAATTTTGGCGTAAGCTATTTTTTTAATTTTTTTAATAAAAAAAATTAAATCAAAATAATTTTAGAGGGATAATTAATTATTGTAGACCAGACCTGTTCCCAGATTGGCTTGGATGGAGCAGAAAAAACAAGTATTTAGTTTTTTTGTTTTTTAAAAATATAATTATTCGAAAGCTGATAAAATTGTTAAGTCTAGAAAACTGTACAAAAGCAATGAACGTGGCTTTGGAAGAATTCGGCATACCAATGGTGGTTACTCCGCAGAATATGAGCAGTCCCGAACTTGACGAGCTATCAGCGATCACATATTTGTCTTATTTTATCAAAGATGGCTCTCCAGGTTACAAAGCTTCCCTAAAATGGATCCATCAATACTTACCTGATGAGGAAATAAACAATTTTAGTGTTAGTTTAAGAAAATATTAATTAAAAAAAAAAAAAATTTTTTTTTTAAATCCAGACTGATTGGAATGATGGTTGGTTGCTGTGCAAATTGGCATATAAAATGGGGGTCGCTGTGGCCGAATTCCCAAATTTAGACCGGACAAAAAAAGAAGAAAATTGCAAGGCCGGTCTCGAAGCTTGTAAAGAGCTAAAAATGGAAACTTATGTAACTGCCAAAGAGTTATCTGATCAAGACGTCGAGAGCATTGCTGTAATGGCAACTGTTGTTCAATTCAAGTATACCAAGCCGCCAATGTCAATAAATGAAAAAGCAAAAATTTTTTTGGAAGATTCAGTATCGAATGCGTTAGTAGGGAAAGCTGTAAGTTTTTTAATAACAGAGCATTTTATTCAATAAAACGAAATAAAAAAATTCTAAAGTTTGATTTCAGAGTTGAATACATTGAGGAACAATGCAGGAATATAAAAACTTATGTTAAAGGACCCAAGTCTTCGCCAGCTGTTGGAACAGAAAAAATCTCGCATGGAAATTTAAAATGTCACTTTGTTCCTGGCGAAACTGGCATTTTTGAAGCAAGATTCAGAATTTTGCAAAATGAAGATAAATTTAATTTTTTAAATAGTTAAATGTGGTCTGTGATGACAAGATGCTGGAGGGTTGTCCGATTATAATTAACGTAAAACCCGATACCAACCGAATTCAATTAATTTTTATAGAAAAAGAATTTTGGATACATCAGCCGATTGATATTTGTGTAGGAAAAAATTAGATTTGGCTTGAAAAAAAAATCAAATTAAAATATTTTTAATTAAGATTGATCCTAGGGGTGCTGGCCGAGGAAAGGTGAGCGTGGTCAGCAAGGCTCCTTCTGGAGAAGAACTGCAGAGTCAAGTGCTAGAAAAAGATTATAAGTACTTTGCCAGTATAATTCCGAATGAGACAGGTAATTTGTCAATTGGTTCGGGAAAATTTTTTGAATTTACCTAAAGGTGAATGGGAGACAAGGGTATTTTACGAAAATGAAGAAGTTAACGGAAGTCCACATAAATTCGAAGTATTTGATTCAAGTATGGCAACGATCACAGGACTTGAGGCAAACTCTACTCATCAGATAAATAAAAAAATCTCCTTTAAAGGTTTTTTTGTTAACAAATAAAATATTTTTTGATAATTTTTCATTAAGTTGATGTATCGAAAATTGGTAGTGGGTTATTTCATAGTCAATTGATTAATTTGCGCAATAATCAATCGTATCCAATTGAATGTGTAGAGACAAGCGAGAAAGGATTATATGATTTATACTTTAACCCGCTCGAACCAGGTCAATATAGATGTATGTTGTTATTTAATAACAAACAAATTAAAGGTAAGACAATTCAATAAATTTTGTATACCACCCCGTCTCCCAATTCTATCCAGCTCTCAATTACATTACAAAAATAAGTATTAATAGGATAAAAAGAGATTAGATTAGTTGTAATGTATGGCTTGTTTTTAATGGTTTTAAACTAAGTCCTTTATTAATCAATTGAATATTTTTTAGGATTTTTATCTTATGTTTTAATCATAATCCATATAAAATGTTATTTAGTCTATTTTTCTTTGTGCTGAAAATTTAAAGATTTTGGCTTAGATGATTAAAAAAAGACAATTTTTTCGATTTTTTATTAAAAAATATTTCCAAAGCTTAAAGGTCGAATTTCTTGTCATTTAGTACTTAATCGTCAAAGAAGCATTCTTTTTTATTTAATTTAAAAATTAATATTGTATTGAAATTGGAAAGAAAAGTTCACCTTAAGTATTGGTGTTTAAATTTAAAACCACTAATTTTTGTGTCATCAGATTAGAGTATTTTTGATAGTTTTCATTTAAACTTGAAAAATGATCATTAACTTAAAATATTTAAAGTGTTGGCATTGCTTATTCATTTTTTTAAATTAAATCTCGAATAGTGTTTTTGTATGTTTTGAAAATGAAATAAGCTTTATTTTTTAATAAAAACCACTGTAAATTATAACTTTTTAATAACAATAGATACTTAAAAATTTTACAGAAATTAATTGTTTATTAAATTAGAAATTCGAGGAAAAAGTACAGATTTTATTTTAATTTACATTCTAAAATTCACCATTTAAATAATTATTTTTCTATATTTTGTTTTAATTACATATTCAATTAAAATAAATTGTGTAAATACATTCATTATAATCATTTTAAATAATTTAAATTTAAATTAGAAAATGTTACCATTTTTTTCAATTTTGATCGAGTACTGTCATAATCAGTGTAAAGAAATTTAGGCCTGCCTAAAATTTAAGCTTTGAAAAAAATTTTAAACATGCGAAAAAGGACAAAGAAAGTTTAAGAATTTTTTTTCGAATAAACAAGAGATAAAATTAGATATAAATTTCCTCAAAGTTGGGTCTTAAGCACACATAATTCTAAGTTTAGTGATATAAATAAGGTCCTTTTAAATCCTTAATGATTAGTGTAAGTATGATAATACAACTTAAATTTCGGAAAAAAAACTTTACTCATATAAATGAAAATTCTGTGCGAATAAAGCTAAATTAAAAAAAAATTTCAATTTTTGTCTCAATAAAATTGGTTAATCCATGCAAATTAATTTTTGTTTGAATTTCCATTTGTAGCTAAATACAAATAATATAATTGAATTTAAATAATACGGCTCAATACCTCGAAAAGAATAGAAATACATTTTATTGTTGGTAAATTTAAGCAAAATGACCAAAGCTTTCTTTTATTTATTGTTTTAAAAATATTTAAACAGTGACAATTAATTAAGGCCTACTAATATCGGTGAGCTTAACTAGACTATTTTGAAAAGCAAGCAAAATTTAGATCTTAATTTGTCGTTACTCAGATTTTGATCATCATTCAATGATAATTTTGTTTATTTCAAAATACCGTTCTTAAACCATGTTTAATTAAGGAAATTTTAAGCTCGATTTAAATTTTTAGCTAAGCAAAATAATTAATAAACCCTTCATTTCAAATTAAAATTTTAGCGATTACGAAAAATAGAATATTTCGCCTAATTTTTTAGAAAATATTTGCTTTTTTTTCAAATAGCTATTTTTTTACGCAACAGTCTGCAATTTGACTGACAAAAATTGAAATTGAGAAAGAGATTCTCAATCGAATAATGTACTCTTATCGTTACGAGAAGCGAATCAAATATTATGGTCACACGAGCAACTCTAATTCGACCATGTCGGATAGTTCAGGTAACATTCTAAATTATTATGTTTTAACTGAAAACAACTTAAATTTGGAAAGTTGATCTTCATCAAAAATTTAAAAGTAGTACTCAATAAAGTTTGGAACCCATTTAAAAATTCAAAATAAAATTTCAAATGACTTAAAAAAGAAATAATAAGAATGGTTTTAATTAGAAAAATTTTACCCTAAAATTCAAGTAAACCATTCAACTATTAATTGTTTGATTCAACAAGCTTTTTAAACGAAGTTATTCATTATATAATAAATATATTCTGATAAAAAAAAGGAAAATTTAAGTCAAAATCAAAACTTGATATTTTTTAAGTTCATTTTTTTCAATTAAAATTTGTTTTAATTTTTTAAAATATTAATATAAAGAACTTGTAAGAAATTAGACCAAGATGTCACAAGGCATCAAATTTATAGAGATTCAGTGATTTGAAATTTTTATTTAAATTTTAACAGATATTAAAAATGTTTTTTGAATCTTAATAAAAATAATGATTTAAATTAAAAGTAAGTAAAATTTGTGAGTTGGAATTTTAGAAATTTCGGTCTTTAAAATGAATAAGATCTGTATCGAATAAATAAAATAAATTAAAAGTTAGAATTTAAAAGATTGCATTCAAAAACTGCATTGATACTATTTTGCACGCATCTTTATTTCATACAAACATCGCATTTAAGTCTTCCAAAATCATTCGAACACAAGTTTGAGTTTTTTTTTGCTTGCAAGTAACATAAGCCGATTTTTGAATCATTTAATTGACTAAATTCTAAGACTATGAGGAATAGCGGCATTGAAAACTTTAGCGAAAACTACTACATTACCTATTCCCATAATCAAGTTAATGAACCATCAAGTTCTATGTCTGCTAAGAACAACACTTCCCGTCTTCCCCCAGAACCTCTGATCGAAAGTAACCATCACAATTTAAACCCCCGACAAAAGTTCCACTGCTTTTAAAATCTTGTTAATTTATTTCTTCAAGGAAGTCCTATTGATTTCAATGTAGTGGTCGATACCAGTCAATTGACCGTAGATTTCAGCAAATGCAAATCTGTTCTGAACAATCAGCCAACTTCGTTCACCATTGACACCAAAGAAAACGGCGGTCCTAATGACATTAGAGTGGCAATAACATGTAAATTCAACTAGCAACAAAAAATTTAAATTTTATCTTGAATTAATTCCTTTCAGCTCCAAGCGGTCACCATATACAGCCAAAAATAATAAATACCCAAACAAATCTAAGCCGCATTGAATACATACCAACCGAAATAGGTTAATTAAGGATTAATTAAATTTTAGACAATAAACCATAAGCTTTTTTTTATCCATTATAGGCGAATATTATATTGATATATTTTTTGCCAACCAGCTGGTTAAAGGAAGTCCTTTTAAATGCAATGTGTTCGATCCGAGCAAAATAAAAATGATACCAACATTCTCAGGATTTGTAGATCAACTTGTCAAATTTGAAGGTAAAAAAAAAATTTTTTTTTTTTCATTTTTCTGAATTTTTTTTTCTAGTTGACGCATCACAGGCTGGAACCGGTCAACTTGAAATCGCAGTCGAAAATGGTCGCATTCCGTGCACATTTTCAAACCAAGGAAACTTGAGATTCATCCCATGTTTTACGCCGCGCGAACCCGGCAAGCATGAGATTAGTGTAAAATTCAACAACAATGACGTACCAGGAAGTCCATTTTTTTGCAATATAGTTGATCTAAGCCGCTTGTCAATACCCAACATAAACCAACCATATTCTGTCTACAAAACAAATGTAATTGAACTCAACTCCAGTGATCTGAACAACAATGATATCACTCTAAAGTTAGCTTCTCCATCGGGATCTCAAGTTCCAATTAGCCGGTCAATTACGCCATACAACACTCTAAAAATTACATTCCAACCGGTAGAAATCGGCAATCATCGCTTGGAAGTGACTTATGATGGTGTTCCCATAAACGGAAGCCCTTTTGAAATAAAGGTCTATGATGCCTCAAAAATAGTGGTCAGCGAAGTAAAAGGTACCGAGGTGAACAAGCCCTGCGAGTTCACCATCGATGCCGGAAACGCTGGCGAAGGTCAACTAGAAATTGCCATTAATGACGGCCTCATTAAAAATCAAGTAAAACAAATTAGACCTGGTCAATATACTGTGTCGTTTTTACCCACCAAACAGGATACGTATATAATCGATGTGAGATTCAATGACGAGCCTGTGCCTGAGTGTCCCAAGCGTGTTTTTGTCCGCGACTTTAACAGTGCTCGCTTATCAACTCAAATAGAAGAGTCTCAAATAATCGGGGAACAAGCTTGGTTCAATTTGAGCGGGGTTTATGATACAAGTGATTTGGTAGTTAAAATTAAATCACCTTCTGGTCAAGAGTATGTGCCAAAAATCCAAAAAATAAACCAGGATGAGTGCCGCGTCGAATGGATCCCGTATGAATTAGGTTCATACAACTTAACAGCATCCTATCATGATAATCCAGTCAAGGGTACACCTGTAAAAATAAAAACTTTTGATCCAAAACGAGTCCAGGTGTATAATATTAACGATGGTTTAGTATTCAAATCGAATGTGTTTTGTGTAGACGCGAGCCAAGCAGGAGAGGGAAGTTTGGAGATTGGAATCAGCTGCAATGGTCAATATATTCCGAATCAAGTAAAGCCCATTGGCAATAGCAAGTTCGAGGTACACTTTATGCCGCAAGAGGCCGTAATTCATTATGCTAATATTAGTTTCAACACCATTCCGGTCAAAAGTAATTAACAAAAAAAAATAAGAAATTAATCTTTTAATGATAGCAGTGATTTAATTTTTCAAAAAAATCATAATCCGAATTAATTTGGCGACTGTAGAGTCCTCGAGTTTTAGAAAAAAAGGATCAATTGAATTTTTTTAATTGAATGGCAAAATTGATTAAAAATATGTATTTAAGTTCAAAATTATAAAATTTCTTGAAATTAATTTAGACATAAAAATTTTGAATTTTAGAACAAAAAAAAGGAAATCTAAATAGTCGTTCTGTGGATTTTATCAACTCCTACAATTAATATATGATTATTATTATTATTATTATTATAAGTTAATCTGCAACGGGTTTTAAACCGCGGAGCTAGGTACCTCAAGTACATGGCTATGGCAGATAAGTAGTGTGATTTAACAACAAGTTTTAAATATAAATTCAAGAAATGAAAAATAAAGATAAAATTAAAAGTTTTAGTTTGATTTGAAATCATCATATCTATTTTTAAATGAAATGAATGATTAAAATTTAGTTTCTTCTAAAAATTCAAAATATGATTTATGGAAATTTGTTGGCAAACTACTTTTAGAAGCCGGGTTTGGATGATGCATTTGATGGATAATATAAAAAAATTTTTAGGTTCAATTTTAAACATTTAGTAAAGAGTTATTAGGTTTTTTCATATTTTGAACTTTTTATTTTTCTGTTCACAATGCCTTTCTAAAGTTTAAAAATTTAATATAAATAGAAGATTTTAAGATTTTAAAATAGTAGACTTTGACTGATTATTAGATTTCGGTTTCATCTAATACAATTAATTGTATCTCAGTCTTTGACTTTGACTTTTGAAGAAAAAAAAATTTCCAGACTTCGACCTAGCTTGAGACTTAAGACTTTTAGCCAACTTTGATTTCAGCTGAACAATTTGTCTCAGGAAAAAAGTTAGAGCATTAATTTTCAAATTTTCTATTTTAACCTGAATATTAAATTCAGGTTTGCATGTTAAATTAATAACTTTCTTCTGAATAAAGCAATTTTTTTTAGTTGAAATTGATATTTCGAATTTTCCAGAAAAATCATTATTTTCAAAGTTCTTAAATCAACATTGATAGAAAATATAAAAAAAAAAAAATATTATTCCTATGTCATTAAATCATTATTTACCTCTTGATTTTGTGTCATTTCAAAATTCTTAAATACACGGCTTAGAACTTGTAAAAAACAGAAGCTTAATGTTTTGATGGCAACTAAAAGCTTTCAAATTAAATCACTTCTTTAAATAATAGATTCAATTTTACTTAAAAAATTTTTTTGTAGACAGCCCGTTTGCCATTAAAATAATAGACACAAATTTGGTGATAGCCCAAGGCAAGGGTATTAACTCAGCGGCAGTAAATTCGCCATCTTCATTTGAGATACTGACCGGAAATGCTGGCGGTGGATCGCTGAGAGCCACAATTACGGGTCCCAAAGGAGAAAACATTCCATTAAAACTAATTCAACAATCTAATGGAGACTACACATGCGAGTACACACCATATTCAATTGGATCTCACCGGGTCGATGTGCTTTATTCAAATCAGCCAATTTCTGGCAGCCCCTTTTTCCTCAAAGTTTTTGATCCTCAGTCGGTCGAAATAACCAGCTTACCTAGTGAATTAAACATAGAAACAACTAATCTAATTGAGGTTGATTTGACCAAAGCTGGTAGTGTGAACTTTGATGTTAAAGTAACCTCGCCGACTGGCCTGGACGTACCAGTAAAAATCGAAGGCCAAGGTCTCAAACAAATCATTTTTACACCAAAGGAATATGGTTCATACAGAGTTTCCATGCTGATCGATGGTCAAAATTTAATCGGTACTCCATTGTATTTGAGTTGCACAGATGCAGTATTACCAAATGCACACGGAGACGGTCTACTTCACGGTATAGAAGACAAGCCGGCCTATTTTTTTGTCGATTCTCAAGGACTTAAAGGAAATCTTGAGGTAAACATTGAAGGTCCGCAACATTTTACAAAAAATTTTATTGAGCGTCAATTAGACGGCTCTTACATGGTTAAATATACTCCAGTTGAAGTAGGCAAATTTAAAATTTTCATTAAATGGAATGGAAAAGAAATAAATGGAAGTCCATTTGTTTCCTATGTGCTAAATCCGGAAAAAGTCAAAATTGTGGGAGGCTGGCAATCGATTTTAGACTACAACAATTGTCTAAATTTAAAACAATACGAGGAAAAAACCATTAATTTTGATACGACTGAGGCCGGTCCAGGCACCCTTAGCTGCTCAATTTTCGCACTTGGAAATACCAAACTTCCGCTTAAACTTACCAACCAAGGTCCTTTGTACACTTTGAACTTTTCGGCATTGTATGAGGGCGAGTACAAGATTCACCTGTTATGGGACGATCAAGTATTGCCCAATACTCCAATAACAGCTCGAACAACCCAATTGAGCGATTTGAACCGAGTTGAGGTCACTGGATATGGCATTCATGAGGCTAAAATAAACCAAGAGACTGACTTTGTGATAGATGGATCACGGGCTGGTGATTTGC
This sequence comes from Brachionus manjavacas, assembly GCA_019054805.1. NCBI lineage: Eukaryota > Metazoa > Rotifera > Eurotatoria > Ploima > Brachionidae > Brachionus > Brachionus manjavacas. The sequence continues at coordinate 681,629 of JAHQIY010000007.1, forward strand.
ATGGCTTACCCGAAATTCGCTTCACTGGCACCCGCTGCGACATAGATGTTCGCTTGCAACAAATAGGTCACAATGTTTACAGATGTAGCTACATTGCGCAGATACCGGGCGCCTATTTGTTGAGTATTAAATGGAACGAGCGTCAAATTGGCGATTCGCCATACAAGGTCAATGTGGGCATGAACTCGGATCCGTCAAAGGTGATTGTGAGCGGAGAAGGCATCAAGATGGGAGTCATTGGTCAAGACATAAAAGCTCTGATAGATACAAGACGAGCTGGACCTGGCGAGCTGACCGCTCACTGTATGGGACCACAAAAAGTCGCATTTTGTGAATTTTTCGACCATAAGGATGGCACTTTTACTCTTTTTGTCAAGCCACAAGAAAGCGGTAAACATGTTCTGCAAATAAAATACAATGATGAACATGTACCAGGCAGTCCTTTTATAATCAAGATCGCCGGACCCCCCGATGCCACTAAAGTTAAGGTATTCGGGCCCGGTATTTGCTACGGAGTCCTGAATAAATTTAAATCTAAATTTGTTTGTGAGACTAAAGGAGCTGGTGCTGGACAATTGACTGTTAGAATACGTGGCCCCAAAGGTATTCTAGAATAATTGACATTTATTAGAGTTTAAAAAATTAAAAATTAAAATTTTTTATTTTAAAGGCGCCTTTCGAGTCGAGATGCAGAGAGAAAGCCAAAAAGACAGAACCATTTATTGTAAATTCGATCCTACCGAGGCTGGTGATTATCAAATAAATGTAAAATGGTCTGGTCAACATGTGCCTGGATCACCGTTTAATGTACACATATTTAATACTGAGGAAGAGTTGGAACAATTCTTGAGATCGAATCCAGAAGCTGCGTACGCCATTCAGCAACAACAAATGCAAAATCAATTGATCAGCTAGATGTGTGTGTTCGAATGTTCATGTTTATTTTTTTTATATAAATTAAATTAGATGTTAATAGAATAACAGTAAAACTAAAATGAATCGATTGTCCTCTAGTGTAAAGCTTAAGCTATGGATTAATTAATCAACGAATTTCTGAAATAATTTTAAAATTAATTTAACTAATTTTTTTTTTTTAATTCTAAAAGTTTTATTTTATAATTTTTATTCAATCTTAAAATTCTATAAATTTCTTGCGGTCCATTTACATTTTATAAAAATTTTTTTAATTAATAAAATAAGATCAAAAAATATTTTGATTAAAAATATATTTTTACTTTTTATTTAATATCAGTTATTAAAAAAAAGAAGCTTAAATACACCACTTAATCAATTGGTGATCGTCCTTAAACTACGCTCACCGCATAAATAATAATTAATAATCACTATGATTATTTTTATTATAAAAAAATAACTGATGCTAGTAAACTGAACAATGAACAATCTTTTTTTTTACAATTTCAAGCATTGAACAATTTTACACGATTTAATTTTGGGTTTTTATAATTTTATTTTGACATTGATGAATGTTTTCACTAGTCTACATTTTTTGTCTGCTTTCCGCTTTTGTCTGCTTTTCGCTTTTTTGATATTTTACCGTATTTCGTTCCAAGCAAGTACCACTCTATTTGTGAAAAAAATTGTCCTGTGGAATAAGATTTGACAAATTGTCTATAGAGTTTGTTACGTCCCCTTGTAAAGTCAGCTGGTCCTGAACAGTTTGAGTTTAAACTTCGGTTGAACGGATGGAATCAAGATATTAAAATTTTTCTTAATTTTAAAGTATTTGATCAAATCACTCTTTTTTCTTTGATCTTCTAGAGTTTTCATTCCAAGTTTTTTAAGGACGTCTTTGAAGCTGATGTTGTTGAAGGTCGAAGTCCATGTTCCATTTTATTGTCCAATTTAGAAATTTGCTGATGTTAGATTGGTCATCTTTATGGTCTTTTTGATTCTTGATTGTCCCGAACAAATTGCTATCGTTAGCAATTATTTTACATAGAATGGATAACATGTACAATGACCCTAAAACAGGCCTTTATGGTTTACCCACACGAATGTTTTTTAGATGGACGATGGGCCATCAAGAACTACTCCCATTTTCTTCTGGAAAGTAATGCTTTCAGCGGTCCTAATATTTTATCTTTGAATCCAAAGACTTCCAATTTGGCAATTAACTCAGTATGTTGGACCATGTCAAGATTTTTACTAAGTCTATAAATAAAATGTACAAATTCTCCATTTAAACTCTCAGTAGCAAAGTCGGGTAATTCATAAAGATTTGTTGCATAAGACTTGGATTTCACGAACCTGAAATCAATCATTCAAACTTTTTTTATCATTTTTTCCATTTTGCGCAGGATATATGTCTTTTAATTTGGCCTTTAGTTTTTGCTGTCTTTTTGTATTAATAAGGAGCTTTTAAAAAATTTTTCAAATAATTATAATGCGACAATTTAAATCTGAAGGTAGATTAGAGTTAAAAATTTTTAAACCTAAGAACTAAAATAATCATATATTTTTTACGGGTGATTTAGCCTTTGTTTAAAATTGCTTAATTAAACTTTTTAAAAAGTTAATTTTAATTCGATATTGTTATGATATATAATTTCAAAAATAAACAAATCATTAAATTAAAAATGAAAAAAATTCATTTTAAATTGATTAAAAAAATAGAGTGGATGTTGAAAAATAAAAGAAAAAGTTAAGAGAATTTTTTGTTTTTGTAATTAAGATGGCTGAAAATTGAATCGTAGATAAACAAAATTTAATTAAATGGATAAAATACTAATTTTTATGACTTGCTGCAAAGTTATCCAAAAAAATTCTTAGTATTTGTCTTTTTTTTGATTGAAATACTATTAAAATTAATAAAAAATACATTAATTATGCTATAATATCATTTTAATAGTTAATGGTAGACATTATAGAAATTAAACATATCCATTTGGCATCCAAATTTCTGAAAAAGCTTTTAAGTTGTTTTTGTTTTTTAAAATTATTAAAAATGAATCTTAGTTCATAAAATGATAAAATTAATTAAAATTCTGCAAAAAAATTGTTAAAATTAGGGTACTAGAAATTATTTTTTTTAAATTAAAAAAATGAATATTTTTCAAATAGAAATGAAAATTTCGCTAAATAAATTATCAAAAGTATTTCGTTTCAATTTCAGTTGATCGACTCGCAAAGACAAATGATAATAAAAGTATTAACAGTATTTCATGTCCCATAAATCAATATTTAAACTATTTTGTTTAATTTAGAGTTTCACAAAAGCATAAGTTTAATTGCTTATTTAAATTTTTTATCAATTTTCAAGCAAAACAATCATTAATTTTTTCCAGTAAAAAAAAGGTCATCATGCAAAAAAAGAAAAGACATTTTTTTAAAACAATTAATGCTAATTTTTCCTTTCACCTAGAATAATTGTAGATTTTCAACAACAATAATAGATTAAATGAAATGAAAAATTATCTTTATCAAATAAGTAATTAGAATTTAAATTCTGAAAATTTTTTTTCAGAATTTTTCAATTTAAGTTACCAAATTTTTTTAAAAAATGGCTAAAAAGTTTATTTAATTTTTAATTATAATTTATTTTTTAATCGATGTGCTTTCGTAATTTATTTTTAAAGAAAATTACATTATCTTTTTAATTTTAATTTTTTTCTTACTAAGCGTACTATGGTTTAAAAGCAATGATTGTTTGAATAAATAATTAAAGGTTTTTATTTATTTGATAATTAATTAATTTGATTTTCCAGTAATGCAATTGAATATATTTTTTTAAACCGTCAGTTAATAAATTAAAATTGGTATTAATCAATTTATTTGACCCTTAATTTTTAGAAAGGTTGCTTAAGTACTTGTAAAAATTAACTTTTTCAATTTCAAAAAAAAACTTTCAATTAATTAATTAATAAATTATTTAGTCAGTAAAAAAGTTAAAATTATTTGTTAATTAATTAAATGGTTATTTTTTTTCATGGATTTTTGAAAGTTAATAATTATTCAATATCTTTATTTTGGTTTAATAATTTAAAATCTAAATGAAAACTTTTTAAACCATTAGAATAAAAAGGAACATAATCTCATAAAAAAATGAAATAAAAATATTCAATTTGAATTATTTAATCTTTATAATTTTCTTAAATGTAAAAATTAAAATAGACTAAAAAAATTTAAAATCAGTTATCTTTATCTTAAATATAACTTTAAGATAAACAAATCAAAGTATTTTGGTGTCATTTTGAATTAAAGTTTCTAATAAGCATTCAGTTTTTTTAATTCTGAATTTTGCATAAAATTCTACATACAATGTTAAGAATGTAATAAGAAGCTTTTTAGAAAAAATAAATGGTATAATGCAGCCCAATAACAGAATCAAAAGACAATTTAACTGAGAGAGAATTGAAAAAAAATTTTTTAAAAGGTTCTCAAACCGGAAAAAGCAAAAGTCATCTGATAAAATTAATAACAAGATTGTGTGTAGAATTTTATGCAAAGTTTCAAGACCGCTTCCTTTCTTATTTTTCTGTAAGTAAATTTCATAAATTTTTAATTAATTTTATAGATTTTAGTTAAATGAACAAATTTGAATAAATTTTTTAAAAGTCTTAAAAAACTTCTTTCCTTAAAAACTGGTCTTTTTTTCCTTGGATTACAATATTAATTTCTATTACATAGCATATTAAAATTATCTGACCACTTATATTTTTTTTACATACCGTTTAATTAATCGTCATAGTTAAACTTATTAAGTTAGACTCGAAAATAATTAATTGGAAGTCATTTGTTTGAAAAGATGTATTTTTGACTCAAAATGTTTTTTTACCAATTCAATTAAATGGAAATGTTAAAAGAAAAAAATTAACATGTGGACAAATTAAAGAGTGAAATAATTTTGATAATGATGAGCTTGTGCTTTATAGGCTAAAATTGCTAAATAGGCTAAAATTTTAAATAAAAAGAAAATTTTGATCGATTACAGATAGATTTTGCTTTATCATTTTCTCTTTGATTCCTAAAAACCTCAAGTCAAAGTAGAGCTCGTTTATAAATAAGCATAGAATTAATCTAATGTTTTGAATTGAATTTTCGAAGATCTTTTACGCTCAACTGCCCTTGGAAAACGCTCAAACAACAATATTTATTTTAAAATAAATATCTTAGTTTTTAAAAACAATTAATAAATAATTTTTTTAATTGAAAATGTGAATCTTTTATCTCAAATCCAGATTTTAGATATATTCATAAAATTAAATAAATTTTTTTTATATCAATGCCAAATTGCACTAGACTTTTTTTTTAATTTAATCGCAAATCGAACTTGGTAAAAATCAAAAAATATTTTTCACCTCTAGTTTAAAATTAAAAAATCGAAGGCTAAAGTTAAGTATAGATAACAAAGTGGAGTAAATTGTAATTAAAAGCTTAAGCTAAAAATTGTCAAGATAGATAGTTAAACTAGGTGAAAGAGTGTGTACCAAAATTGAATGCTTGCAGTTAGCGACTTTAATTTTAGCAATTCTCACAAGCTGGCAAGCATCAATTTAAGTGACCTATTATTCTCGGTCCTCAAATCTTCAAGGTTTTTATTTTCTATTAACTCCCTAGATTTTATTAATCGATTTGATTGATTTAAAAAAAAAATAACCCCATGAATCACATGCAAAATTTGTACTTTATCTAAGGATAAATTCTTATTTTGTTTGTCTTGAGAAATTTCTCTAGCTCAGGACCATTAAGTATTTAAGCTGAACGATTTATTTACAATTCACTCTTTGGATACAATTAAAATTCAGATGTTTTTTTATTTTTTTATTTTTGCTGTCATTCAGTCCTTTAAAATTTTGAATTAAAGTTACCTAATTGTTTTTTCATTTTAAAATCAATTCATTATTTCCAATTCTTCAAAAAGAATAACTTCGTTTCCATGCATGAACAGGATAATTTGGAGTCCGTCAGCTTTCATTTTAGTCAAAAAGCAAACAATCTATCTTAGCGATAAATCAATGAGGAAATTTTTTATTTTTGGGAATTTCTTATTTTTTAAACAAAATAAACATTTGTCAAAAAGTATTATATTAATTTTCACTAGTTAAGATAATAAAAAAGGAAGAAAAAATTTAAATAGAAAATAAACAAAATTGAATTCATCATCTTTGTGATGCGATCATTTATTGACTAAATTGGGCCAAAAGGCTCAAATAATTGGAACGTGTTTCAAATAGCCTTTAGCTTATTTGTAAAATTTTTCTGTCAGATTTTATCTCAAAATGAATCAGTCATAAATTTTATCTTCTACTTTAGATCATGATTCTTTGAAAGAATAGCTTTTCTAATTCAATATAATAAATTGCATCATGAACTTCATACCAGGTAGAAAAGAATTTCTTTTCTTTAAAAAAATCTATGTTTTTTCCTTAAAGCAATCGGTCCGTTTGACATTAAAATATTCGGTTCACAAAAAGGTTACCTCGGAAAACCGATCGAGTTCGTAATCCGCAATGAAAATGTGAACATTCAAGAAATTTTAATTTTGAGTAATATTTAATAAAAGTTTTTAAATTTTTATTTTTAATTTATTTGATCAGACCCGGATGGTAACTCGTCTAGCTGTGACATCTTTGACAAACAGCTAGAAGGCCATTTGTCACTTGAGTTTTTGCCGGACTGCATGGGCGCACATGAAATAAGAATTTTCACCAACAAAAATAAACGCGATTTGTACAACTCATTTGAATTCTCAATTTACGATTCATCCAAGATATCAGTTAGATTAAATGGTACTGCCATAGTTGGCAAAAATTATTCATTTACAGGTACGAATCATTTGAATAATAATTTGATTCAAAAAATTTTAAATATTTTTACAGTTCAATGTTTGGATTTACCAGAAGGTAATCTCTATGCTCACATTGAACAAGATGACAGAAAAATTAAGCCATCGGTAAAACACATCCAGAAAGATTCAGAATCATTTTGGTTCGAGGTAAGCTTTGTACCTGAGGTCGAATCCATGTGCAAAATTGAGCTCGAATACGCAGACAAGACCGATAATATTTTGAATGGAAACATGTTGAGAATAAACACCAAGGCATTGGATTTTTTAGTAATTCCTTTTCCATTAGTGCCTTTTCAAATAAATACTGAATCTTCTTTTAAAAGTAAAATTAATTATAAAATAATTAAGAATTCATTTTTTAAAAGGCTAAATTTTATTCAAAGTTAAAATTTTGAGAAAATTTGTGAAAAATTTAAAAGTTTACATCAAGTCTGCAATAGATCAAAGTGACCAGCAAGAATGCAAATTGGTCTTATTGGAAAAAGATTTTTATCAAGTTTGTTTTATACCCAAAAGTATTGAGAGACACTTTGCCGAGATATATTTTGGAAATCAGCTAATAAATTGTGGTAAATTTAGATTTAAAAAAATCGTGCCCATAATTTTCAGTTTTAATTTTAGACCGGCCCATTAAACTTGACATTTTCGATGTTTCAAAGATATGCGCCACAATGCCGCATAAAATTAACTTTGGTGAATTGAACACGTTTATTGTTGACACTTGTGGAGCTGGAGAGGGAAATTTAGAAGTTATCATAAAAGATGGTTTCGATACTTTAAAAGCACAACTCCTCAAAAGAGAAAAGCGTCGATTCGAAATTGGGTTTGTAAGTGAACGAAACACCAGACATGATATCCAAATTGTTTTTAATGGTGTGCCAATTAAAGGTTTTTTTAATAGCAATTTTCTTTTTCAAAATCATTAAAATATATCCTCAGACTCACCATTTGTTGTTTTGCCTGAGTATGCAATTACAAAATCAGAGGAAAATTTAAGTGAAATATTAAATGAAGACATATCGGTGATTGAGGGTGGCCCCATTGAAAATATACAATGTAGTGAAAAAATGTGGTTTATTTATGACATTCATGGTTCCCAGTATTGTGATGCTCAATTTCTGATAACAGGTGAACTTAGTTTATTCTAAAATTTTAATAATTAAATTTTACATTTAATTCACTAAGTAATAAAAGTAAAAAGAAAAATAAGACAAAATTTAATTTCATGAGTTTTTTTTTGAAAAGCATTTTCAAATAATTTAATGCGATAATTTAAATCTGAAGGTAGATTAGAGTTAAAAATTTTTAAATCTAAGAACTAATAAGTTTTTATATCAAAATAACAATTTAAAAGGTTGTATTTAAATTTTTGACTTTTAAAAATTTACTAATTTTGTTAAAAAAATTAACAGTTACAAATTAAATGCTTTGCTTTGTCTAAGCTTTTTGAAGAAAAAATACAAATCTAATCGCCTTCTTTCTTTTTTGATTCACTTTTTAACTTAGTAAAAGCTAAGTAAATGAAAGTCAACGAATAATTTATCTTGCACATTGAATAAACGAAATAGATTATTTCGGGTTAAAAATTAATCAAATTTTCAATTTATCAGTTTTTGAATTTTGATAAATTAGCGTAAAAGAATTTTAAAAATATCAAAAGGTTTGATGTGTTTTATATTATGAATAATTTTTCGCTCGAATTTTACGGTTTTTAATGTCGAAGTACCAAGACAAGACAAGAAAAAATCTAAATCTTTATTTTATGAGAAAAATCAAATATTATCTTTAAATGAAATTATGAAAGAAGAAAAAAATTGAAGAATCTTAGCAGATAAGATAGATAAAATGCATAAAATTGATCTATTTTTGAATAATTTTTATTCAAATATTTTATAAAAAAATCATAAATTTTATTAGTAATTCGTAATCAAGTAAAATTAGTAATTTTTTTTATTTTATTTTTAAAAATAAATTTGTGAAGGAGAGTGTTTTTAATTTTCTAAATTTGAGAATTTAATTTGTTTAAGAAAATTAAGTCATACTTTACGATTTATTCAATCTTATTTAATTTGAAATTCTGTTAATATTTTATTTTATCTTTTACTAAACAAAAGACTAAGAAATTGGAATCGACTGAATATAAATTTTCTGACATTGAGACTTCAATATTAGCTTAAAATTTTTATTCTCAATTCTCTAATCAAGCTTGAATCAATTTTCAAATAACTTTGTTGACCTAACTAAAAATTATTTATTGAATTCAATTATTATTTCAAACTAATGCACTGGTTTATGGTTTTAATTGAAGTTTTCGAAGAGTTTTCTTTTTTGAGAACTTGAAGTTTACAAATTTTCGATTATCTTCGAAATAAATTTAAAAGGAAAATAGAACTTATTCACAAAAAAAAATTTTTGCTTTAGAAAATCAATTTAAATAATAATAAACTAAAACTAATTTAAAACTATCTTTAATTTTGAAAAAAATTCAAAAAATTCATCTCATTATTTTTATTTTATTGATTATCTAAAATTTTTTAAAGTCAAAAACAAAATAATAGAATAAATTCAAAAGAATTTCCAAGATTTAAAAACTTAGAAATTTAATCAGAGAACAAAAAATAAATATTTTTTGGTTTTAGGAAGATCTGAAAAAATCAAGAACAAGACATTTTTTTTCAACAAACTATGGGCTATTCTTTATTTCTTGCTAGTCTTTAGACCATTTAAATAATAAAATTATTTAAAAGTTAGATTCGTTTTTTTGTGAATTTGTTTTGAATTTATATTTGCTAAATTTAATGTAAAATTTTTATTCAACTAATAAAAATAATCAATTACTCATTTGGAAATTTGGAAATAATTGATTAGTGGTAAATAATTTAAACCAAATTTAGTCACAATTTTATTTGAAATTTTAAAAAATGCATCCAAAGAGTAAACTGTTTTAAGAATTAAAATTTTTCAATTAATAGATGACTCCAATTTGCCTATAAAACATACCAAAATTCAGCTTGATGATGGCCGTTGGCGAGTAGAATTCATTCCAATTAACACAGGGATACACAAAATTCAGAGAATAATTCAAACCAATAGCTCTTCCCAAGTTCTTACACTATCAAAAATAAACGTTGTTCATTTTAGTACTCAAAGATCGGTATACGGATACAAATTGTATAGTAAAGAAGAATCCGTGCAGTTGGTCTTTGACGCTGCCGATTACAAAGTAAACGACATATGCATTCAAATTAAAGATCCTAGTGAAAAATTGCTGGAAAGATACGAATGCAAATATTTGTCTGATTATTTAGCAATCAAGTTTAGGCCGCGGCTAACAGGAGTCTATTTTATAAATTTTTTTGATAGGGCTTCTCGTAGGATGATTGCGTCCAGTCCGTACAAACTTATTGTTCATGAGCCATTTAAAGAAATAATGAGGTACTTTTGAATTTTTTTATTTTTAAAAGCAAAAATGTTTTCCTAATTTTTAACAAGATCATCAGGAGTCTATGATCTTACCAGGCTGATAATTCTCTCCAAAAATTTTGACAAAGAATTTAGGTTGAATCAATTTAATGTCATTGTCTACGGTGAATAAATTTTATAAAATTATTGATAAAATTTTTTTTAATCCTATTTTTTAGACCTGCATCACTCTGCGGTCAGAAGTTGCATATTTTTTAAAAAAAATAGAGATTTGGTGATCGAATTTGTGTCCAGAATGGAGGGTTTGCACAAAATTTATTTGTATATAGACAATGATTTGGTGGATGATAACCCATTTTATGTTTATGTAAACGGAGAAAGTCAAGTGTCTAATAGTCTCTCGACCCTTTTCTCTCCATTTACCACATTCAAGACCTCACTAAACAACATATCCATGTTCAACTCGCAGTCGTCAAACGAGCTAAACGCGTCCAACTCAACTTCACGTAGCCAAATCGATTCAACAAGCACTGCAAATTCGCTGACCACCCAGCCAAACATAGCCCATGGTTCTATAATATGTGCCAAAAAAGACGCACCATTTCATTTTGTAATTCAAAACAAAAATTTACAAGGATTGTGCGTTTATGGTATTTTAAAATTAAATCAAATTTTGTTATCAAAATAATTAATTTTTTTCTTAAGATCCATTAAACGAGCCAGTAAGCTTCAAATTAACAGAAGACGAGCATGAAAATGGGTCAGTTGCCATTATGCCTAAACTCGAGGGTGAGTTGCCAATTTGTAATAGATATTTGTCACCAAAATATTTGAGCAATAAGTGCTCAAATTTGTTATCAAATATTTTTACCTAATTGCCTTTAAGCAAAAATGAGAATTTTAAATTTTAGGTACCCATAAAATTGCTGGATTAATCGAAGGCAGAGACTTCGAAGCGCACATTTTCGTATTGACAAAACCTGAATATGAAAGTCTTTTCCAAATGGACAACTATACAAGTGAGAATATAGTGGAAAAGCCATATGTTATCGCATTGAAAGAGCCCAATTTAGAAGTAGATGTTTACGGTATGAGCTTTTTTTTTCTGAACTCAACTTTTGAAAAATTTGAAAAACAAAATAATTTTTAATTTTTTTAAGATCCTTTGGGTGAAAGAGTAGATGTTCGCTACTCGGCCGACAACTTGGCCACATTTGTGCCAAGAACAACTGGCTATTTTAAAGTTTACATCAGCGACTACCACGGACCAGTTCTAGGAAGTCCATTCTATGCTCTTATTCATTCGAACAAAAGTCCGAGCTGCATCGAATCAAGCGGAATTAGGGACAGTGTCTTAAATGAGGAAACAACCTTTATCATTCGTAATAAAGAATTGGAAATTGATGTTTTAATAAAAGGTGGATTTAAGTTTTTTTTATTTTTGTTTACTTTTGAAAATATTTTAGACCCTTATGAGAAAAAATTGTTGCTTAGAAAAAGACGGATTCGGCAAGGATTTTTGCAAGTTTGGTACACTCCGCAGATTATCGGCCCCCATGAGATTTTTGTCACCAGAAAAGGTGTTAAAGTTCACATGGAGCCGATTGTGATTTTTGTCTCTGATCCGAACAGAGTCAAGATAGAAAATTTAAAAAAAAATTCAACTATCAATCAAGCGTTTTCTTTTAACATTGATGCAACTCAGGCTGGCGAGGGTTTCATTCGAGTAAACATAAAAGGTATTCATTTAGACAATGTTAAAACAAAGAGATTTGAATTTATTTAAAAGATCCCAAATTTAATGACATTTTACCTGAGATAAATGAGTTGAATGACAGAAAGTATTTGGTTAGTTTCGTACCGGAGATACAAGGTAAAAAATTTCAATTTAAATTTTTATTTTATTCATTTTTATCTATTTCTTTAACAAAAAATTATTTTCTACTAGTTTAAAACTTAGATTTAGGATAAAAATAATTTAGCGAAAATGGAAGTTATAGACATAATAATTTTGGATTCAGTATGTAAAAATATTGGATAATTTCTCATGAGCTTTTTTGGTGAGAGTAAATGGTCCAGTGAATGAGTTGCGACCAAATACGCAACTCAAATAAAAAGCCTTTTGATTGAAAAATTTTATTAATGAGAATCCATTTATTATTAATTTGAATTGATAACAATTTTGCTCGTTATTGTACAACACTTTCAATGTACCATTAAAAAATTTACCAAAATTAGCTTAGTTCAGCGAGCATCAAACTCTAAACTAAAAAAAAAAATTCAATTTGCTCAAAGTCTGGATTTTTTTCCTTTAAATATTTGACATGTTTAAATTATTTAAATAATAACTCGATAGGTCTTTCAATTACGTCATAAAACCTAAAAGAAATTTTGACCAAAATTTAGAGAGTTTCTTTGGCCAAAAAACTGGGTCGACAAAAATACCAATTGACAAGTTTTAGCTGCCATTAACTTCAAAGTTTTCAGATGGCATAGAATCTCGCACTAATTAGCCAAATTTGAGAGGCTTCGTAAGGCTTTGTTGAGGTCTATTTAGAGCTAATTGAATACAGTTTATGGGAATAAAGAGAGAAAATTCAAGTCTGAGCTTTGCTTAGAGAATGTTTGATTTTCGGCTTTAAAAACGCTGGACGTGATTGACCAAAAATGGAAAGCCTTAGATAAAATTGTCCTCTAATTTAGGTCAATTGAATTAGCTAAGTTGAATATGATCGACTTTTTGTATTTTAGGAAAAATTAATTAAAGAGACAATGAGGGCAATGGACTAGTCATCAAAAACAAAAAAAACACCATAACTTAAAGATCTATTGAGCAATTTTAAAATTGAATTCGATGTCAATGGACTGTTTTTTATAGCTTTTCACAAATATTTAAAATTGGTAAAATAAATTTTAAAAAATTTAAGGATTTCATATTTATTTTTTATTAATTCAACAAATAAATTAAAGCGAAAGTGAAACGAATGATATTTTTCTAATTTAGGCATTATCTGGCTAGTGCATGGAAAGCCGGTCAATGGACCGTATTCATTCCAAATATTGCTCTGTAGTTATCTATTGTATCACTTCAATCGACTGCCCGACTAGAAAAAAAATTCAATTAAAATATTTTAAAAATTGCTCGTCAAAATTACCAAAAAAATTACCTCATTTTAAATTTATTTAGGCAATTTATTTCCAATTAACTCTAAACAAAACGAGACAAAAAAACTAGATACTTTGCTTTTCTTTTAAATTTCTTTAACCTTAATATCATTTAAGGAACATACGAATTTTCGCTTACCTTTAACAAATATCACTTGACCGAAAGTCCATTTAAAATAAACATTACTGAATCCAGTGACAAGCCGGAAGTGAAATTGTCCAATATTCCAGCGGACCCAGGCCAGCTAATCACTGACGACCAGCTAAACGACTCCAATATAGAATATGAATTAAGAAATTGGAATCAACAGATAAACAACTCATTGAACAAAATAATGCAATCAGCTAATCAAAGCCAAAATAAGCGGTCACTGAGCCCGATCACTGACACATCGGAAGAAGAGTCGGACAGCTTGGTGTACAGAGGAGAGACCTATATAGAAAATGTGGAAAGACTGCCGGACGGAACAAGCCATTTACTGCTCAGACTAGATGACAATTCGGACCTGATTGATTCGTCTAACCCAAACAAGGCTAGGGGACGATACAAGTACCGTTTGAAGAGGATTCCTTTGCCAGAAAGCTGGAATAATCAACAAGTGCCGGAGAGTGCGGACATAAATCAATTTAATGACAATGCCATCGATTTAGGTGACAATTTTGCCGAGGATTTTGATCCGGAGTTGATGGCTTTGGCTGAAAAGCAGGACTTGGCCAGAACTGGGCATGGAGGTTTCATGCGCCGAATCAGCAATTTGGAAGACATCAAAGAAGAGACCGAGACCTACTCGAGCTCATCGCAAAAGTCATCATCACTGACTGGAATAAAGCGCAAAGAGTCGTCTAAATCAAAGCACTTCAAAGTGGACTGCAATGACAGGTCGTTTGATTCTTGTGAGACGTTGGGCGATGTGGTGCGCAGCATGACTCTGAGTGAGACCGAGAGCGAAGGCGAAGTAAATGTGGGCAATGAGAGCTCAGTGACCAAAATTACCAGAGAAAAGCAGAAAAAAATGAATCTCGAACAAACTGTCATCATTGAAGAGAACTATGTAATCGAGCCCAAGAGTGAACTGGTCAGCAAAATACCCAAGCGAATCGGCTCGGACAAACGCTCGTCAAACTCGAGGTCAGAAACTTCCAAGTCTTCTTTGGACAACGAGCTGAAAATAACCACTAATGAGTCGGGAAAAAACAAGCCCAAGAGCAAGGAAAAAATTGGAGTCAAGCAAAAAATGGAGCCTGGTGTTGGTGGCAAAGTGTTGGCAGACGATAAATTAAGCGAAAAATTTAAGCCCGAGGAATCGATTCAGTACGAATACGAGCATGTGATTGAGGACAGAAGTCAGCACAATACGCCTGAGCCTGATGACAAAAAGAATGTCAAAATGGAAAATGTTCAGCTTAAAAAAACCCAAAGTGAAACCAAAGAAAAGTTCAAGAGAACAGACGAGTGCGGCGCAGATTCGGTCAAAACCACTACCACACACAAAACAGTTCTTATCACCGAGACCCAAGAGGACAAAATTGTCGAAACAATAGAGAACGAGAAAAGTACTCAGGAGTTTTCTTACACTCAAAAGCGAGGCCGTGACGGAAAAGTGTCCAATTTGAAAAGTAATCTAGCCCAGCTAGCTGAAAGACTCAATCCGATACTGGTCCAACAAGACGAGTCATTGCATTCGGCCACGCAGAAAAAAAAGCCCACTCAAATTGACGAGAACAAGTTTTACGTACTCGGCACTGAGTCGGGCAGCGACAAGGACTTGTCATCGGCACCGCCCTCATTCAATTCGTACGAAAACATTGTCGAATATTACAAACTTCAGCCAAACCAACTCGGCAAAAATAGACCACAAGAACAAAATGGCAACATTCTATTGCAACCAGTCGATTTGGACCAATTTCAAACAGGGGAACAATTCAAGCCGGACGAGAGTGTTTCGTACCATGAGTTGGCTTCGTTTAGCAGAGCAATGGGATCAAGAGTGACCGAAGAAACGAGAGTCAAGCATGACGATGAGGACTCGTTGGCTGAGATTGAGGAAAATTTTGTCATCACATTCAAATCGCCACTTGAAGACGAAGTCCTGGTCGAGAGCGAACTAAAACCATTGCCGGTCAAATCGGACCAAAAAGCGGCCGATTTTGCCGCGCCAGAGTCCAGATCTTTGGACCAGATCAAGGCTAAATTTGAGAGCAAAGAGGGTCAGAGTGACGCGAATGGCTCAAAGGCTAGCGAAGGCGCAGCGGTTGGCAAATTACCAAGGTCAAAATTTGAAATTTACAGTCGAGAAAATTCGAGAAAATCCGATTCAGCGGATTCTTCAAGTCGCAGGCCAAGTTTAACCCATTTGACATCGGAGCCAACGACAAAAGTAGAGAAAATTTCCCAAAATTTAGAATTTGACAAAAAAGAAGACACGGCTCACCAGGAAATGTCCACTGACTCTTTAGACAAAGGTGTCAAAAGTTTGCTGAACAAATACGAGAGAAACTCGAGTCGCGAATCCACCTCCCGAGAGATGACCAGCGACTCGCTCGACTCAAAGCCAATTCGAAAGCTGTCCCAAAACATAGTCCAGTTGTTTGACAGAAAAGACAGCAGCGACTCAATAGGAAATAGATCGAGATCAAGCTATAGATCGAGTGGGTCAGAGGAGCACGAACATCGCTTGTCTAAATCGAGCCATTCGTCGCCAAGAAGCCAACTAGTGGACAACAATGACGAGGTTTTTTTGGACCAAAAAGAAAGTGAACCCATTGACTCGGCCAGTTCGAAGGTAAGAAAATTGTCAAAAATTTTCAATCAAAAGTCGCGCGAAAATTCTCAATCGGACTCGCCCAGGTCCTCGCTGGGCTCCGAGCGCAAGTCAAGATTCGAGTCCAAAATTCCCAAGCCCGAAGGCAAAACCAGGGAAAAAAAACTCAGCGATTCTTTCCGAAAATTCGAAGAGCAATCAAAGCGACTGTACGAGAACACGGCAGATGCCGAGCCGGCTGCGAACGATTCGGGCGTCAAAGATCTCGTGTCCAAGTACGAGACGTGCGAGCCCAAATCGCCCACTATCAAAAAAATTGTCACCACACTAATCGATGACTCCAAGCCCGATCCAGGTGTCGCCTTGTCAGAAACTTCGTCCACAAGCACCAAAAGATTTAGCTCTTCGTCGGACCGGACCCTTAGTCCGTCGAGTCCGACCACCAAAGAGTTTAGACAAGAGGAAAAAAATATCAAAAAGCTGATCAGCAAATACGAAATACCCAAAATGTTGGAGAATTTGCTCGAGCCAAATGAAGTCTATTCGGTCGATGAGAATTTGCAAAAGTTGGACATTGACTTGCCCAAAAAGCAGTCCAGGGAGCATTCGGTGGATCATTTGTTCGAAAGTGAAGAAAAAGGCGTCAAAAAATTAGTGAACATTTATGACAAAAAGCCGAGCTCTAGCTCTAAGCATTCTATTTCGTCAGATTCGCTCAACACCAAATCTGTGCCAACCAACGCTGAAAATTCAGGTGCCGAAAAAAAATCTACAAATTTGCCCGAGTCAAACTCCAACATGGACAGGATTCATAGGGATTTTTTCAGCAATGACAAAATGAGTCAAGTGGAAACAGCAAACAGTGTGTACGAAAATGAATTGACTAATTTGACAGCTGTAGTTCACATACCGGGCCAGACTCGAGGTGTCAAAAAAGGTCCCAAGATTAGAGCTTTGCTCAGAATAGACACTGAAGAAGACCTAAGGTTTAGTGTTACCACCGAATCGGGACATAGAGTTCCGTTTAGAATTAAACGAAAAGACAAAGTGTCATTTTTAATGTTTTGCTATCATCGAGTTGTTGATTTCAATGTGGGAATATTGAACAAAAGTGAAAAAAAGCTCATGCCACAAAAGTACAGAGCGCAGCTTGAAAGTGATTTAAGATTTTTTTTTTGGATTTATGATTTTTATTTCATTTTTATTTAGTCAAAATCACCGATGAATACGATTTTAAGATTGTTAAACGCGACAATTTAGAGTTGATACCAATTGAGGTTAAAAAAAATTCCGAGAACATTTACGAAATTTCTTTCGAGCCAAGTTCTACTTCAAGCTATATTTTGCAAGCTTCAAAAAGTAACAAAATTTTTTTACATTAATTTTATCGTGTTCTTTTAAGTCATTAAATGATCACTTTTTTTCATTTTTTTATAAGGACTTTGGAATGATTTTGGCAAGTGTTTGGTGAATGAAAATTTCTAATTTTTATTTTTCAGAACAAAATTAAAATTATTTATTAAACACTTTTGGCTAGTTTAAAAACCTCATTTTTTGAGATTTATCATTTTAACGCATTAAACAGTTTTATTGATTTTGTGGTACAAAATTTACCAACCAAGTAAAAAAGAATTAAGCTACTCTTCAATTTTTTTTATTTTGAAAAAATTAATACTTAAATAAATATGGGTAGGTAAGCTACAAAGAGGAGTAAAAAAATTCAAAATTTCATTCTAAAGTCTTCAAAAATTAATTCAATATAAAAAGTAACAAAAGAGATCACTTTTTTACAAATATGATGTCTAAATTTTTTCAGGAAATACTTTTTTTGATCCAAAATAGAAATCAGTTCATACTTTCAATGTAACATCTAATTCCATTCTTTATTAAAGTCACATTTAAGTAGACAATTACTTGGCAGAGTATGAGCAGAGACTGGATTTAGGTGATACATTTAATATTGATATCAGTTATCAATAAAAAAAAATGTATATCTAAACTCTGGGTAACCAGATAAATTTGAATAAATAAAAATTTAGTTATTCGAAAAAATAATGCAAGAAGCTTAGAAGTCAGCTTAAAATTTTCGGTATGACTTGTCCATTCTGAATAATAAAATGAAAGGTAACAATTAAAATTTATTAAATTTTTTAAGTTTTAATCGATTTAAAAAAAATATAAAGAATGTTCTTAAGATAATTTAATTTTTTCATTATTAAAAAGACTTCTAGCAAACAAAGTTCTGTTTTAAAGCGTCTAGCTGTAGTTGAAATTATAGAAGATACCAGTAGTCTTTTCCGTTCATTTATCACTCTCTGTTTTATACTAAATCTTAGAAGTCTAATAATTCAACAATAATTGCTTCTGTTAATAGCTTCATTTTAATATGATATCATAAATATGTTTTAATTCAATCAGTCATATAAATTAAATTAAAAAAAAATAATTTAAAAGTTTTTCCAGGGCAGTTCTGAATGGCAGAGCTTTCTTTTCAGCCCACATGGTTGCAAAGGGTGTTTTGTACTTTAGATTGTTTCTGAAGGAGTTTTGAAGCAGAAAGTCCTGGATCTCGTGGGCTAATAATTCGTGGCTTTGCCTGGTGGTGATAAATTTTGAAAAAAGCTTGCTTGCTCTGTCATCAATTCAATCATTTAAATTTTGATATATTTGATTACATCACCGCGCTTTATTTTATCTTAAGGTAATGGTAATAACAATTATTTAAAGCTTGTAGAAAAAATTTAACTGAGAGGATTTTTTTTTTAAATTTTGAAATGTGTGCTTTAATATTAATTTCTTTAAACAATGGTGCTAAAATACGATGAATTTATCATATTTTTTGAAAAAAATATCTTAATCTAACAAACGGTATTTATCGTAAAATAATGATAATTATCGTAAATTTATTGTAAAATTATGTGAAAAAAAAATTTTTTAAATTTTTTGAAAAAGTAGAATATAAAAAATTTGATTGACCTATGCAAGCGAAATTGACGAAAATTTTAGTATTTTTTTTAAATAAAAATGGTAAAAAACCAATTTAAAGCAAAAATGGATTTTTTTTACAAATAAAGAAAAATTAAATTAATAAAAAAAATGCAGTTATATTAAAAAACTGGGATTACGTCATTTGACCAGTCGCTATTCCTTTCAATTACAATCTTTACAACTTTTTATATATTTATCAAAAAAATCAGGAAAACTTATAATAATTTTATTTACCTTTTTTTTAGATGATTTATACATCTCTTATATTTTTCAACCGTCAAAGTTTTTTGAAAATCATTTGTCGCTTGAAAAAGGTCTAAGTCATCAAAAAATTTTTTCTAACAAAACTTTTTAAATCGGTCCAAACTAGTTCTATTTAAATTTGATTTGAGTCCGGCTATTTAAGGGAACAATTAATCTTTTATTTTTATTCGGCTTACATATTATTTTTATCAAAAAATATTTTAAAATTTAACCCAATTTACCCCCATTTAGATCTAAATTTTTTTCGGAAATTTCTTCGTATTTTCTCGATATTGTGTAGACTCCCATGAAGGAGATGTTGAATATTTTCGAGGTTTTAAAACAGTATTGGGGTTCTATCATTGTCTGTAAAAATCATATACAAAAATCAAATCTTTTTTACTTGAAAAATTCATGTGGCATTAAATTTAATGTCAAAAATAAACAAAATTTTTTTATTCGAATTTTCAATTAAAAAACTTATAAATTCATATTAATTCGCGATTTAATTGCTCATATTTACAATGAATGTGTTTTTTGTGGCTTAGCTGTCGAAAGTACAAACAAATTTATTTTTTATCAAAGTAAACTTAATCATAAATAAAAATTCATTTGAAAAATATAAGTTAAGTTTCCAAAAAATTTGGTAATCTTCGAATTAGACCATAAAACCTTACCTAAAAAAAATTTCTTTTATTTTTATGTTTCAATAGTGATATTTAAACTAACCAAAAATTATATTCCTTTTATAACAAGTTAAGTCTTATTTTATATTTCATTAGAAAAAAAATGATCTCTTAAAACAAAGATATATTATTATTTTATTAGCATTCATTTAAACTGGATAATAAAATCTAATTTTAAATCAAGTTTTAATTTTATTTTCAAATTAAAAGATGAATCAGAAAAAAATACAGCTAAAGAAAGTTTTCCAGAGAAGACCCTGCAAGATTATGAAAAACTTATAAATTTAGCCAAGAGTGAAATATACAAAAAACTAAATGATGTAAACCAGCCCATAAATGTTCTTCTTCAAGTTGAACATACAAATCCGATAATGTTTTTTATTAGCGATTCATTAACTAATGATAAAAGGGAATTCAAACCTTCCTACAAACCGAGGAATAGACATTTGGCTTTTTTTGAATACAATTCATTGACCGATTTTTCGATAGAAGTCCAAAAAAATAAGTTTACAGAAGAATTAGGCTACAGATTAAACAAACAAAATGAAAATACATTGAATGCCTCTATCGAAGTTACTTCATCAAACGACAATCAGGTGGAAATTTTCCGAAAAGATAATCAAGAAATGCTAAAGCTAGACATTCAACCTAAATTAAATGATTCATTTAAAATTCTATTTAATCCGAAACCATTTGTTGTGTACACACTGCGTATTTTGTCACACGCCATCATCAATCCGCAAATGAATACAATCAAATCAAAGTTAAACCAAGTTATGGATAATCTTTCTAATGATATTTTTATACCTAGCAATGATTCAGATGTAAGACTAAATCTATCAGGTAAAATAAAACTTAATTTTTGAAAATTTAGTTAAAATTTATTTTAGTTGATAAGTCTAATAAACTAAATCAGAATATTGATAAAGGTAATTTTTAAGAATTAAAGAAATTTTTTTATCTAATTTTTTTTTATCTATGAAAATTAAGATTCTGAGCTGACTTGTTCGGTGTTCAATCCCAAAAATTTAGATGTCCAAAAAATAGAGTC
The DNA here is from genome assembly GCA_019054805.1 of Brachionus manjavacas. Lineage (NCBI taxonomy): Eukaryota > Metazoa > Rotifera > Eurotatoria > Ploima > Brachionidae > Brachionus > Brachionus manjavacas. Next base: position 702,755 of record JAHQIY010000007.1, read on the forward strand.
TTCTAAAGACTGTTCATCTTTCATGGGTAAGACTATATTTTAAATAATTTATGCTATTTTTACTTGATAAAAATTTTAGTTAAAACTCGAAATTTTGGAATTGGAACACTTAAAAGTTATGCAACCAACTCGGACAATATTCATGCTTATGTTGAACAGCAGCAAATAGATAGATGGACTTATTCAGTCAAAGTTTATGGCAATAGTAAAACTGGGCCATTTAAATTGTATTTAGACTATCTTTAGGCTAGATGCCGCATAGTTTCCGAGCGATTTAATATTTTATTTAGATAAGATTATTTTCAAATTTTAACGCACTATTAAAATATTTAAAGCAAGCATTTGTTACATAAAAAATATTTAAAATCTAGACTACTTTTTATTTAGAATTAATTTGATAATTGTCTTAAACATTAATGTAAAGGGTTTTAATCAAAAAGACTTTCGATTTTGAACTTGTCTTTTAATTTATTATTTATATTCTATTTTAATAATTTTTAGGATATTTAATTTTTAATAATCCTAAACAAATTTTTTTATTAATTAAGACAATATTAGATTATTTATAAGAAAAAGATTTTTGTTACCTAAATTTATTTTTTAATTTTTTTTTCTATTTTTAAGAAAGCAATCTTTATTATCTATAAAAAATAAAAATAAATTTTTTTAAAATATACTTTATTTTTATTACTTTATGATCGCTTTATTCATATGACAAATCATCTACATGTACTCAGAAGCTGTGCAGTAACATTTTCTGAGCTTAGCCGACCGATTTTCAAAAAATATTTCGCGTACGTAAATTTTCGTATGGAAGAGGCATTGAGTCATCAAAAATTATTAATCAAATTATAAGAATATTGCAATACGTTTTAAATAAGGAATTTTACAAGAAATTAAAAAAAATAAAATTTTTATTGATTTTAATTCAATGTTTTTCATCAAATCGTTATACAACTATTATGAATTATAAATTATATTTTAGCTTAGGCTCTTTTCTTTTAAATGATATACTTTATTTAGCAGCTTCATGCAAAAATAATAGTAATCAAAGAAACATACCTTTAATGTAAAAAAACTCTTAAAAAAGTTCTAAAAAAAGTCTCTGTTATCTTTCAACTCTGGTCGAAAGATAACAAAAATTATTTTACTGACTTTTTGTTGTTTTTTCAACATAACTCCTTCAAAAATATTCCGATTAAGCTCAATAGCTCATTTTAATCAAAATCCTCAAATTGATCATACTGGTATTCGAATTTTCTTGACCACCGAAGACAATTTTCGGTTAGGGTATGTGTCACACTTGAGCATAGAGTTTGCGAAAAAAGCCATTATTATTTTCAAATAAAAGAATAAATTTTGTATCAGACTGTAAGTTTTCATAATTTTATAATTACTTGGTCTGGCCCAGTTGATAAGTCAACTGGGCCAGACCAAGTAAATCCGTTTTTCCTGGCGAATTGTAGTGCTCAGTTGTCGAAACCTCTGTCAATTATTTTTATTAAATCGTACCTTGAGGGTGAGCTTCCGATGACATGGAAAAACGCCAACGTTACACCACTGCATAAAAAAGGGTCAAAGGTAGAACTGGGTAACTATAGACCAGTGTCGCTGACATCAGTCCCTGGTAAAATAATGGAGAAGATTTTAAGAAATGAACTGATCCAGTATCTCACAGAAAACAACCTTATTAACCAAAAACAACACGGTTTTATGCCAAACAAATCATGCACAACAAACCTTATTGAATTTTTAGACAAACTAACTTTTGAAGTAGAAAAAGGTTATTCAGTTGACGTAATTTACACAGATTTTTCGAAAGCGTTTGATAAAGTACCGCACAAGAAACTTCTCGCAAAATTAATTGCATATAGAATCAATAACCAAATGCACTCATGGCTCAGGTCATTCTTAATCGGAAGAAAGCAACGTGTAGTCATGGGCGAAACTATGTCAGACTGGGAAAATGTATCGAGTGGAGTACCACAAGGGTCAGTTCTTGGCCCTATTTTATTTGTAATTTATATAAACGACTTGGTCGAAGTTTTAAAGGAATTTAATTTATCTTACGCAGATGATTTGACAATAATCGGACCCTTAAGTCAAGACGTAACTTTACCACTCTCTCTTCAAAATGATCTAAACAGCCTTACTAGTTGGGCAGATATATGGTCTACCGATCTAAATTTAGAGAAATGTATAGTAATGCACATTGGAAAAAAAATCCCAACTTTCAATATCAAATGCTCAACCAAACAAATGGTTTAAGTCATACTCTAAAAGAAACGGCAGAAGAAAAAGATCTAGGTGTTTACATAACAAATGATCTGAAATGGAAAAAACAATGCTCAGCAGCATCTCCAAAAGCAAACAGAGCATTAGGTATGATCAAGCACACATTCAAAAACTTAAGTGTTACTTCTCTTAGGCTACTCTATACAGCACTAGTCCGTCCACATCTTGAATATGCTGTTAGCGTCTGGAGTCCTACAACTAAAGGTGATATACAGATATTCGAAAAGGGACAACGGAGAGCGACTAAACTTCTTAGTTTTCTAAAAAATATTCCATATGAATCAAGGCTAAAGATTTTAAATTTGACAACCCTTGAAGAGAGGCGAAAAAGAGGTGATTTAATCCAAATGTACAAACTAGTCAAAGGTATGGAGAATATAAATTTAATAAATGGAATTAATTATGCAAAAACAACAACAGGACCAGCTGGTAATTTAAGAATACATGACAAAAGACTAGTGAGAGAACTGACCAAGAAGGGTCCTCAACGTTTCAATTTCTTAACTAATAGGGTGGTGGATATATGGAATGGTTTGTCAACAAGAGCTGTAAATGCTGTTTCACTCAAAAGTTTTAAGGCAATAATCGACCGAGAAGTTTTTGGTATGGATAAAAGCAAAGACTGCTAAGGCTCTTAATGGGCCAGGCGCCATATTGGCGTTGGTTTGGCGATCATTTTCGCTGTACAGCAGTTCACACTACTACTACTACTACTACTACTACTACTTGATCATAATTTTTTTTCTTATTGAAGTTTCGTAAAAACATCATTGGGCACCCGTTAGATTGGGCGCGGATGCGCATATTTAACGCAAGATTATGCATGCTAGCTTCTAACATAAAGTTTACTAAATTACAAAATATGTTTTCAGTTGATAAAAAAACCGGATAGACCTAAGAATAAAATTTGCAATCATCGCTTTTGTTTCCAATTTGTTTTGCTAAAAACAAAAAAAAAGTAAAAGCATGAACTAAAAAAGACATATTATTATGAAAAAAATAAGTGGTAAAAAAATTAAATAAATAAATAAAAACAGACTTCTTTCAAAATTGAAAAACTGAAGATTTTGAATTTTCACTTTTTAAAATTTAATTTTTCTTTCATAATTTATGTAATTAAGAAAAATATACTTATTGAAAATAAAAATTTATATTTTCCATATAAAAAATTATTAAATTCTTTCTGACAAAGAACGAATAAGGAAATCAAAAAATCTAGTAAATCAATTCACTGAAGATCCTCAGAGGAGTAATAAAGACCTTGGCAAAATTTCCTTGATTACAGAGAACAATGAATGTCTCGGTGAACAACAAATTAGCATGGAAGAAATCAATGAAAATTCCCCTTACAAAATATTGAAAATTGCCTTTATTTCATTAGAGTTTTTTATTTTTTTTTAATTTCATACTTTTATATTTTTTTTTTTTCATTGCTAAATCTGGAGTAATTTTTGAAATAAATAATAAATAAAAGAAAAAAAAGATCAGTGAAAAAATGAGACCTTTGAATCTACAAAAGCGTCCCAAAGCCATCGAGAACTAATTCATTTTCAGACTTGTTTTTAAGTCACAAGTCTTTAGTCAAGTCAAGTCAATGACTTAAAGTTTTTTTTAAGACATATCTAAAAACAATAAAAACTAATTTTTTGATTTTAAAACTAAAAAAAAAAAATAAACTATACTTGTTTTCTAAAATAAAATTTAAAAAATAAGCGTATTTTTTTTTCATTTTTTTATTTGGGTCAAAAATGTAAGAATGAAGCAAAGATGAAAATGTTTAGATTTTCATGATTGAGCAATTTCTAAATGTTTTGAAGAGAATACAATGAAAACTTGTCTTAAAAAAAAAAAATTTAAGTCATTAGCTTGACTTAAATCTGTTGACAATTCGAAATTTACTGAAGCATGGCCCTGGTTTGCTTTTCCAAGCGGTGGATCGAGTCGAATATCACTGATGATACCAGGCTCGTCAGTTATTAATAGATCAAGAGATCTTTTTTAGTTAAAAAGTTGTTTAATTGATCGTTATTACCCTTATCATTACAATTCTTTTGAATTAAATTTGTATTGTTCCCTTTTTTTGTCATTTTTTTTATTTTTAAATTTTTTGTTTATCATCACCTATCTTGTGTTTACTGAAATGAATAATAATAATTCGATTTTTTTTGTTTAACTTTTTTATTCAAAAAGTTATTTTCTGCTTCATCAATATCATGATTATGTTTTTCAGTTGAAATAAAAATCCATGCATTATCCGAATCACTTTGAGCAATAATGTATAAAGATGCCTTGCATGTTTATTTTTTTCAGGAGAGCACTTTTAGAACCGATTGTATCCCTCTTTGGTTTATTTAGTAAAATTAAATGACCATAAATTTCCTTAAATTGATTCATTAGTCTTCTGTAAGGCACTTTCCATATCACTATAAGTTTCATATCTTTCATAGGTTTTTCCTTTACCGCGAGTTATTTTGTTTTGAAATTTAAGTTCGATTTTTTAGGCGTCGTTTTCTGTTGTATCGATATTATTTATAGCATTTCTAAGATTCGAACTAGAACTTGAAAATGTTGCCATTTTCAGAATTTTTAAAAATTACTTCCCACAATTATTTATTTTTAAATTTAACATTTTGTATTTTAGAATTTTTTTATAAGTGAATTCATTTTCTGATATGAAATAATATTGCTGGAAAAGAAAAATAGCTCTTAAAGTTTTATATTATGAATATCATGATTTCTAAAAATGCTTAAGTAAATCTAATCAATGATTGTAAAATACATTTTTGTTTTGTTGTTTTTAATTATTGAGAAAAAATTATTTCATTTAAAATTAATGATCCGTGAATCTGTGATAATAAAAGATCAATTCGAATAATTTTAAAAAAAATTATTTATTACAAAATGAATTTGATCCTAAAATTATCATAGAAGATTTATCATGGTATGTAAGATGGTAAGGTGAATGAAAATTAAAATACAAATCCTGGTCATCAGTATTAATAAAATTTAAAAAATAAAACCTAATTTTTAATTAATATATCTTTAAGCTCCATTAATTGAAATGTTATAAATATTCGACGGTAAAGATTCTCGGAGCAGTTTAAAAAAAATTCCTCCAGCAATGTTATCCCCAAACTTGTCCCCAGCTCAAAAGAGTTTAAAATAGATTCCGAAAAAGGTACGCTCTTCAAAGAGATTATAGGGGAAACCTTTACTCAATATTCCTTTGACAATGATTGAAGAAAGAAATGATTCCTTTGACAATGAATTTCGAGACATGGTTGAAGGATTTATTTCAAATAAGGATTATCTGAAAGACAGTTCTTATTTAAATTCTGAAAAGTCTTTTCCTAAAATCACAATTGAAGAGCTAAAAAAAAAATTAGAAAACTAAAAGACGAGTCAGCCCCTGGACCTGACAATATAAGAAACCGTATGTTGAAAAATCTACCTGACTCGTTCGAACTGGGTCTAACAAGTTTTTTCAACCTCTGTCTGGCTGCATTCGAAATCCCAGAAGCTTGGAAAATCTCTATAATAACAATGATCTCCAAAAAGAAAGTCAGTTCTGACCCGTTTAAATACCGATCAATTAGTGTCACTAGCTGTCTTGGAAAAGTTCTTGAGAATTATTACAAGTAGGCTTTGCAATTTCCTTGAAGACAAGAGTCTTGTCTGCAAAGAACAGTCTGGTATCAGGCACCACCGACGTACCTTCGACAATTTGGTATTTTTAACTCAAAAGGTCTCTGAGACTTTAGTAAGAAAGAAAAAATGATGTTCCCTCTTCTTCGACATCTCTCAGGCTTTTGACAAGGTATGGCACAGTGTTTTAATCTACAAACTTACCAAAATTGGGGCCCCTCTCGACATTCTGGAGTGGATTGTTAACTTTTTAATAAATCGAATTTTTTTTGTGAAAATAAATAACTTTGTCTCGGATTCAGGGTTCATATATATTGGGGTTCCCCAAGGTGCAGTCATTAGTCCTCTACTCTTTACAATTTTTATTAATGATATCCCCTAGAAAGACCAAATAAAAAAAGTCGTATTCCTTGTATGCCGATGACCTGGTGACCTTTTTATCTTAAGAAAATATGGCAATATTTCTTAGATTATAAATAACTATTTTAAAAAATTGCAGCTGAGGCTACAAAAATGGAGGCTAAAGATGTCTCCAGATAAATGTAGCTACATTTTTTACTCTGTGTATTCTTTAAAAAAAAAAAGCTAAGTTTAAAATTTTTTTTGAAAGCAAATACCCTATACTGACTCCCCCGTCTTCCTTGGAATAAAATTTGACCAAAGTCTTTGTTTCAACTCCCATGTTAAATTCATTCGTTATAGATGTCATGATCGCATGAATTTAATTAAAATTTTGTCATACAGGTCATGGAAGTTAAGTAAAAAAAACCTTAATTGGAATCTATAATGCACTTATGGGTTCCATTAAAGACTTTAGTTTTTTCATCCTATCCCGTGCCTCCCAGACAAACACTCAAAAACTGCAAGTAATTCAAAATACATGTTTTAAGTCAATCTTTCACTTACCATATGACACACCGTCTTTTCAACTTTCTGGCTTTCTCGAGGACCAAAAGGTAGATAGAATTGAGGCAAGACTCAAAATTCTGCTTGAAAAGTACATAAAAAAAGTTTAACATATAAAAACACACTCATTACTTCACTCATACATGATTATATTGATGTTTCCGTTGAAAGCTCAAGAAGTTCTGAACTTAAAACCCTCCTCTGTAAAGTCTCAAATGAGCTTTTCCAATGGACAACTGTTTTTCTGTAACATTTCAAATTTCTCTTTCAAATTCTAATTAATTTAATTAATTTAATATAACTTTTTTATGGACATTTTTTAAAAATTTTAAATACCAATTGCGCAAGGAATTTAATTCCTCAAAGCCATTTATTTTAAATATTAAATAAACTTTTAAAAAAAAAAATTCGAGATTTAAAATCAGTTTCTTTTTATATCTTTACGTAAAAATAGCTAAATTTCGGTAGCTAAAATCGTTTTTTGAAGAAATAAAGCATTACAACACAAAGATTTAATAAATATTTAAAACTAATCTTATTTTTTTTTAAACAAATTTTCATTTTTTAATGGATTTTTATACCTTTATTATTACAATTCATTTCAATTCGTAGTGCCTTTTTGCTACTATTTTTTAAAAATTAATGAAATTTTTTATTTTTGTATTTATTTATTTAGAAAAAAAAATTCATAAATGTGCACAGCTATTACAAAATCAAAAAATAAAAGCTTTTATTTTATTTTCAAAAATATTTTCTATATTTTTGTTTTGTGCTGGACATAACTACATTCGCTTCAAAGTGAATGTTTATCAAAAATCAACCATGTGAGAATGCAATTGAGAATGATACATCACTTTTAAGTTCACCATTTAATTTGAATAAACTTTGTGCTTTCTTTTTCTTACACTTGTTTAAAAGTGCTTCAAATTCTCCAAAGCTATCTTTTTAATTGATTCGAATAATATTGAGATTGGACATGATTTTAATTGACTTCTATTTTACTTTCGTGGTCTAAAAAGCATAGCTTTGATCTTGATGACAAATGATAATAGATTTTATTCAAAAAAAAAATAATAAAAAAACTAAATTAAATTTTTCTTTATTTAGAACGAGCCTCAAAATTTCTAATTAAAAAAAAACCAAATTGATAAATTAGTGAGTTTTTTTTTCATTGTCAATTCATCTAGCTAAAATATTTTCAAAAAAAAAGCCAAATTAAAGGACAATTAAAAATTCTCATTAGACTTGCCAAGAATATTCTCATGATAAATTTAAACAAATTCAACAAAACTATACTGTTTGGCTTACTTGTTTAGTTTTTCTTTTCCACAATGACCAAACAAGCGGAAACGTCAAATAATTCAGAGCAAGAGCAAATCGAGGAGCAAATTAAGTGTAGAAATTTATTGGACAAAGATACCAACTCTAATGATAACGTTCTGGATTTTTTCCACATTGAACAATTGGACAATGATGAACAAAATTTTCAAATATCTATAAAAAACTCAATTGAATCAGGTGCTTTTTCATCAAATACCTCTTGCAAAGCCGACTATAGCACAACATCGTCCCGAGTATCCAATTGTTCCCAAATTGGAAAACACAAGCAATCAACTGAATTGAATACAATTGAAAAAAAACAAGCGGAATTTAAGTCCGATCAATCTTGGAGCAGCTCAGATCGAGAGTCAAGTCTTCTGGACATATCTTTTTCCTCGTCGGTCAACTCTCAACTCTTGGAATCAAGCTCACATCTAGGCCCGTTCTCCACGTCTGTGACAAACATTACAGACTTTTCTGAATCTACTTTCATGGAGCCAAAAAAAGACCAGATAAAAATCAGCCAAAAAACCTATTTGGGACCAAGTGCGAATTTCAAGGTTTTCGAAGATGGTTGGATTATGAAAGAAACAGTGATTAAATCAGTGAAAAAAAATAATCTGCAAAAAGGAATTTCAAGTGAAAAAAGATCTAAAAGTAAGCAGAGACAAGTTTGTTCGACTTTTGACGATAAATTTAGATATTCTATCTATCCTGTCACATTACGCTATTATCTTCATCTTTACAATGAAAAGCAAAAAAAAATTGACCAGAAAAAAAATATACTCTTACTTTATAACAAAACTATGTCGCCAAGTGTTTCTAGTAAATCAGCCACCAGTCACTCGTCAAGCTACTCGGTCAATTTGACAACCAAAAAACAAACTTCTAATAAAGAGTGTGACTTGAATTCGACAGATTCATCATTTGATTTTGAAATGCTAAACAAAACAAATGCAGCTTTAAATGCTTTGGGATCTAGTGGAACAAAAAAATTAAAAAATAGAAACAGTGAATCTAGTGCTGATTTGGAGTTTGAGCTCACACAAATTATTGATAAGATAATATCGAGAAAAGAGCGGAGCAAGTCCGAGTACAGGCGAGATGCATGTGGAAAAGGTAGCATCCAGTCGAGATGTCGCTCTAAACGCAAGACAAAAGCTAACAATCGGGCAAGCAAAAGTTATGATCAAAGGCATTCAAGTCGAAATTCAGTTGATTCATCGGAAAATTCATTAGATGATTTAAAAAAAAATGTAAATTAAAACTTTTTTAAATTTTACCCTTTATCTCACAAAAAATACTCAGGGTTAAAACCAAAAAAAAGACCTTAAATTTAATTAATTTTCTATTTAAAAATTAACTCCACGATTTTTTCAATCTTTAATTTTTTTTATGAGAGTAAATTTAAATTTAGGCTTTATTTTTGGAAAATATCCCATATTCGGGTAATTTTGGTTAAAAGGTTGGATTTGGACTTGAGTCATAGAATCTTTAACATCGATTTACGATAGATAAATGAAATATTTATTTTTACAATCGTTTTCAGAAAGGTTGGCTTTTTAATAAGAGTTTTATAAGTTTTTTTTGAATTTGCTCCAAATAGAGTTAAAGATGATGATTTTAATTCAAAAATTAAATCTAATCTTGCTTAAAATTTTTGAAAAATTTTAATAATTTTCTAAAAAATTTAACTTAATTCATTTCTCTCTTCCAAGATGCTAATTCTAATTTTGATCTTATTTATTGTTGATAACCGATCTTAAGGAACCGGTTCAAACACGGCAGGAAAATGATAATCTTGATCGAATTCTTTGCCCTTGAATTGGACCGTTAAGCTGTACCGGCTATAAGACAGATGGTTTTATTTTAAAAACATATGTTTTCTATTTTATTGACGGAAAAAATTCTTAGGAGGACTATACCAATGAGAATATTAAAAATTTTCAAATTTTCCATCATTTATAACATTTTATAAACTATTTAAATTCATTACCATTGTTCAGATAAATTTTGACCGGTCGCATGATCGCATGCACCGAAATCTTCATTAATTTTATTCACCAGTTTTTTTTTAATATTTTTTTAATTAAATTAAAAGACCAACCTGAAATTGTTAAAAAGTTTTTACCAATTGTTTCTCCATTTTAAAATCGTGAAATCTCGAAGTTGGACATAAATTTTTTTCTTGATTATATTTGAAGGTTGGAGATTTATGCCAAGTTATTTTTTCAAGTCTGTTTACTATTTTATGCATATAGGCTAAACCTCCTATGAATCTCCTATGAGTTTCTAGAGTAGCTAAGTTCAAGGCATCCAATATTTTGACAAAACTTTGCTTTTTTTAGATCTGGAATTATTTTTGTGTCCCGACTTTGAAACGACTTTAAAACATCTATATTTTTCTTTAGATAGGGATTCCAAGCTGTCATTGTATTGTAAATGTCTATCAAATTAAAAGTCTTTGCAAAGAATAGCCCTAAGATTTTAAAAAAGTGATGATTTTCGATTCACTTAAAGCAAATTTTGTGATAGAATAAAGAAAATAAAAAAGGGCTTCACTTATTGACAAGTAACTAAAGAATCGTTTTATAGTTTTTAAACCAAATACAAAGTTAAATGGAATCAGAAATATCATCTATTTTTAAAGATTTTTTTTAATTCAAAAACATTTTCTAATATAGTTAAAAAGTTTTTTTGAAGTGTTTTGAGAGTAAGGCTGGTTAAGAAGAAAAAGCATTTTTGATGGTTCCATAGTCATTTTGTTAACGATTTGAAATGAGAGATATTTTAGCGTATTGATAAAGAATAATTTTGAAAACAGATAAAGTTAATCAAAATTAAATTTTTTTTAAATCTTGATTGATGTGACAAGTTGGTCTTAGTTTGAAAATTTGCCTAATTAGATTATTTTGAAGGTTTTAAAGGTAAATTTTTGTGCCAGTGTTTAGGGTAAGTGTTTGAAGGCCGTAATTAGTAAAATTGAGATAGATAATACGTTTTGTATAGGAAGGGCTTAAAATTTTGGAGATATTGCTGATATTATGCATAAAGTATGATGGTCAAAATATTTTTTTTGTACTTTTTTGAATTTCTCTGTTGCATCGGAGTTAAATTCCAGATTTGAGTTGATAATTTCATCAATATAATCAATAGATACAACCTCTATGAGTTTGGTTTCATTAAGGTAAAAATCAGATTTGAATAAAAGCGGACCAAAGTGTATAATATGAGATTTAGGATGGTTGAATTTTTATCTCCATTTTAATTAAAAGATATTTGGAAGTTTCTGGAGATGAGAACCATTAGATCTAATGAGAATAAAATAATAAGCATAAACTATTATTTAAAAATCAAGATTTTTATTTTGGGCACCATTTTTTTTAAACATTTATCTATGAGGTCGTCATTGAAAGCATTGAATAGAAAAGAGGATAAGATACTTTGCTTGACACCAGATTCCACCTTAAATGGCTCATTGTAAATAATTTAAAAATTGGAAAAAATTTTCTATTTTATGTCAATGGTACTATTAAATGAGCGCCGAAACTAAAGGCCGTAAAAAAATTGCTATTTAAGTCCACCAATTTTAAATGGAGAGGATTTTTTCACAATTATTAGTTCTGGTGGTTAAATTGTCCCAAAAGCCCTTTCGAGCTTTTATTAAATCCATTAAACATTAAGAAAATTTTTGAAAAAAAAGAGCCAATTTATATTTTAGTAATTTTTCTAGGAATCATCTCAAGCAAGCAAAGAAGTAAAATTCTCAAGTAAAATTTTTCTAATTATTTAACTATTAGTGGTTTTGATGAAATTTAAATTTTTTTAGTTGACACTACCAACTCAGGTGGAGGATTAGTTACAGCAGAAATTAAACTAGATAACCAAATGGTAACATTTGATTTGAAGAAAATCAACGATACAAATTATGAGCTAAAGCTAATGCCCAGACAAGTGGGAGAATATAAAATTTACATGTTTTTAAATAATCAATCAGTCAAGGGATCACCCTTTTCGGTCAAAATTGATTCTTTGCATGGCACCAAAATTACACAAAACTTATCTTTTAATAAAATTCAAAGCCAAAAAGCAAATGAACTTAAATGCAAGTATTTTGATGAGAATTTGGCAAGTCGCAAAATAATCGAAAATTCTAATTTTACTTTTAAAACTGATGTGTTCGAGTTGTCAAATAAAAATGAGGACTTAATTGTAGGTGAACAAGTTAAATTAAATGGTAACATTTTTGAAAAGAAATTAATAAAAAATTATTTAAATCATCTTAATTTTATTTTTAAGTAAGAATTATAGATTATGGGCAAAAATCAAAGCAATTATCAGACACAAAAATTGAAACCCAAGTCACACACAACGAAAAATTAGTCGAGCATAAAGTTGAGCTTTCTCAGACCGGAATACATCAGATAAAATTTTTACCAATCGAAACTGGTATCTATAGTGTATTTTTTTTTAAAAATGGAACTAAAATTGAAGGTCAGACGCAGCCAAAAAATTTAAAAAATTTTAAAACTTGAATTTTAGGTTGTCCGTACAAATTGAATGTTAAAGGACGTTTTTTAAGAGAGATAAAAAAACCAAAATATGCCCAAGTCGGCGTTCCGTACATTCTAAATGGTACAGTGAATTTCTGTGTGTTGAAATTTTCTAAATTTTGTTTAAGTTGAATACTGTAACACTACCAATCTGAAAGCTATTGTATTTACACAAAAAGCTTCATTCAACTCAATGCCATTGCAATCTAATAAAACTATAGCCAAATTGATTAATTTACCTGTTGAAAAAATCATTCAAAGTGATTCGAAACTAAGACTCAAATTTGTTCCCTTGCATGCCTCTGAACATATAATCGATATTGTTGATAATGGAAATTCTATCGAAGGATTTCCTATAAAAATCAATGTTTTTCCTAGCAATGAAATTTTTTTGGTTACCGAAAATGCCAACGGAGCCCAAATAGGTTCTTTGACAAGATTTAGAATTTATTTAAATGGAATTAAGGAATCACTGAACATTAAGATTACAAGTAAATAAATACTGAATTTTTACTTAAAAAAATTAAATTTAAAAAAATTTATTTAGACATTGATTCAGGAAATAGCCAATTTGCCACTTTTTTACTTGACCAAGAGTACCAATTGTCAAATCACATTTTTGCTGCTTTGGGGAAATTTTTAAGAATTGACCAGAATCGGATAAAAAATAGAGAAGTAACTATTGAAAATGGTAGAATAAAAAATTTATTCTTTCATAATTTTTTTTAATAATTTTTTTAAAGGTAATACCCGAGTTGTTTTTACAATCGAGGAAGAAGAACAGATGCCAAATAATTCCGTTTTAAAAATTTTAAAACAAATTATAGAAAACAAAAAATTTGTGATCATCGATTTGTCTCTAAATAAAACAATTAAAGCATTAACTAATTCATTTAAATTTGGTAATTTTCCCATGAACTAATAAATAGAAGAAAATATTTTTTTTTCAAAAAGGGGCAAAAGGTGAGAATGTTGGCTTCAAGCTAACAAAGCAGGTGAACAAGCCTTTCGACTATTTAGGTGAATTTGAGCCCTCAACAATTGGACGATACAGAATTGATGTAGAAAACTTCAATATTCCAATTAATAATTCACCTTTTATTATCAATGTTTGTGACCCGAATTTAATTAAAATTGTAAATGTTCCCTCAAGTGTTAATGTGGGCGATGAAAATTTCATTGAAAGTAGGTCTAAATATTTACACGTTTATTAATTTGAAAAAAAAATATTTATTTGTAGTTGACCGATCTTTGACTGGATTCTCCGAACTTGAAACTATAATTCTGGCACCTAGTGGAATAAAATTACCCTTCAAAATCGAATCATCCTTTAATCATAAAATTCGGTTCATTGCTAGAGAAAAAGGAATACACAAGCTCTCGTTCAAATTGGGCGATTGCTTAGTCACAGGTAAACTAATTTTTATTAATTTTTCTCTAGCAACCCTTAAATTAATTAGAGTTATTTTTTTAAATATTAAGATTTTTAAATTTTAACAAATTAAAAAGTTAATCAGCTATTTTATTTTATCATCATAAATATATGATTTTGCTGAGAATTATGAATTTTTTTTCAACATTCTTTTTCTCTTTTTCATTAGGTTGTTTTAGTTAATATTTTAAGATATTTTTAAATGAAAGCATTGTAAATCTTCTTCAAGTTAAACACTAGTCTTATATTTTTAAATAAAACTTTTAATTTGAAATTAAATAAAATAAAATTTAATTAAAAACAAAAATTAAGTTATAAATTTAGCTAAATTTTTAATTTAAATTGAAATTTAATAATTAAATTCAATAAATAATTCAATTTAATTAAGAGTAAATTTTATTGAATGAAATCCGAAATTATAACAAAAATATAGTGGTTATATTGTAGCTAGAAGGTGTGCTTTAACTGCAATTAATTACACGATCAACAAACTTCTGATCATATTTGTTTATACGAATAACTCCTGTATCCTACCAACCTGTTTTTTGATAAGTATTAGAGAATACTTATTTATGTATATATCCGAAAATGAATATTTAATTTTTTAAAATATGTATTCAAGAATACATTAGAATACTTAATTTTAGAAAATTTTTTTAAATTTTTTTTGTCGAAAACACTTCCGATGTATTCGAGAATACTTTTGATCTATTCCAGAATATGAATTCAAGGAAAAAAAATTTTGTGTGTATGCAGAGACCATATTATTATTAAACCACATTTTTATATTATTTAATTATAAAATTATTACTGTTTGGAGTCAATTTAAAGGTTTTTAAAAATCAAAAGAAAAATTTTAAAGCATCAATTTTTGTTAAATTTATCGAATTACATTTAGAAAAAAAATTAAAATACAATTTTTTGGTTTGAAATGGAAAAATACAGAGAAAAAAACCTATTCTTTTACATTTATTAAATCTAAAATTGTAGCTACGGTTAGAAATGCTACACGAGTCTTTTTCTAGTCGGATTGTTTAATAAATCAATATTAGACAATTCGGCGAAACGATCATTACTGAATATTCTTGATTTTAGTTCGTCGTTCGACAATTTTTGAATATCAATAATTTTTTCAACATTACTTTTAATAGAATTTGTTAACTGTTCTACAACGTTGTCGGAGGGTCAAAAAAAAAATTGGAGAAACTCTCCGAAAATAATGAAAATCCAGTCACAATAAATTCTGACATTGAACAACGAGTTGAATGAATACATAAATAAGTATTCTCGGATACTTATCAAAAAACAGGTTGGCAGGATACATTGAAACACAAATTTTAATTTTTTTGAGACCATAAAAAAAATATGTGATCAGGAAAAAAATTATGACTATTGAAAAAATGAAAAAAATTTTTTTATATATTCCCTCGTTCGATGCTGCACCACAAGTTAAGACACGCCTTTGGACCATGCACCAAAGCAGATCTCGTCCATGCTTTTATATGTGTCTTGATGACGCAAAAACTTGTTTGATAATTTTAGTAAGGCACTCGATTTTCAAAAATCATAATTTTTTTTTTAAATTTAGTTTAAAAGTTAAATAAAATTTCTTTTTTTTTCAAAAAGATAACCCTATTGAGATAAATGCAAAAGAGAATTGTTTTTTAAATGTTTACGGAAATGGTCTTTACAATGGTATTGAGAACACTTATTCTATTTTTTATGCTCAAATTGTCAACTCTCTCCAAGGAAAACTAGAAATAGATATTTGTGATCCATGTGGAAATCTAATAAAAAACTACACGAGTAAAATCAACGATTACCTTTTTGAAATTAAGTATATTCCTCACAAAATTGGAAAATATAAAGTCTTTATAAAATTTGATGGAGAACAAATACCGTCAAGTCCCTTTACTGCCAATGTAATAAACCCCGATAAAATCACCATAAAAGATGATTGTCAGTATTTTTTCAATCTTAGAAATGTAGACCTGGAAATTAACCAAGAAAAATATTTTTGTTTCAACACGCTAGATGCTGGAGACGGAGACATTCAGCTTGATATCATAGCTCCCAATGACCAACTTTTGCCTTATAGGAAAAACATTGATAACCAAAATGAACATAAAATAAGTTTTTGTCCAGTTTTTGAGGGCTTGTATAAGATACACGTTTATTTTAACAATCAAGAACTAAAATTTTCGCCAATTTTTACCAAAACCGACAAATGCTTGGAAACAGATGCAGTTAGAGTTTATGGAGATGGCGTCAAAAATGCAAATCTTAATAAAGAGTCAAATTTTTTGATAGATTTGTCCAATATGGACACAATCAACGAAAATTTTAATTTATCTGTGACTGCAATTTCAGATGAATCTCATGTATTGAAATTCGATTTGGAAAAAATTCAAAATCAAATGTACAATTGTACTTTTACACCTGACAAAATCGGAATTTATTTATTAAGTGTAAAACTAAATCACATCCATATATGGGAATCTCCATTTATTTTAAATGTTAGAATGAGCACAGATCCCACTAAAATAATTATTAACAATAATGATTTTAAAAGCATAATAATAGGCGATGAGGTGTCAACCATTATTGACACTCGTGGTGCTGGTGCTGGTGAGCTTAGCGCAAGTTGTCTAGGTCTAACTAAACATGCAGAATGTCAATTTATCGACCGAAAAGACGGAACCTATGAATTAAAGATTAGGCCTAACGAAATTGGCAAACATTTGCTCAGCCTAAAATACAATGATGTTAATGTGTCAAATAGTCCTTTCACTTTTAAAGTCTCAAGTCTTCCTGATGCAAGTAAAGTTCAAGTTTTTGGACCAGGAATAGGTCATGGTGTGATTGATAAGTTCAAATCGAATTTTACATGCGATACTCGAGGAGCTGGAGCTGGACAACTAACTGTGAGAATACGTGGACCTAAGGGAGCATTTCGAGTGGACATGCAGCGAAAAGATGAAAAAGATAGAAGAATTGAATGCAGTTATGATCCCATAGAGGTTTGTTTATTTGATCATTTGAATGGAGAATAAAAAAATTATTTTTTAAGAGTGGCGAGTATCAGATAAATGTAAAATGGTCAGGAAAACATGTGCCTAAATCACCTTTCAATGTTAATATTTTTAAAACAAAAGAAGAATTAGACAGATTTTTGTGCGAGTCGATTCAAGATAAAAATTTAAATAGTTTGGAAAATGATAAACAATCAAAGAGTTTACAAAAATCTGATTTGCATAATGTTTTGTCAACAATATAAAATTGGGATATTGGGTTTTGAACTCAAATAAAAAATTTATTTAATTACACAATTAATTTATTTATTTAAATAATTTTAGTTTTTAATTTTTCTTTAAATTGTTAATAGCTTTAATAGTTTTGAAATAAAAATTATAATTACTATTTATTTTTTTTCAAAAAATCAAAAATATTACTACATTTCAAGTTTTAAAATATAAGCCAAATAAAATATTGGAAATTTTCCTTCTTTTTTCTTAATTAATGCTTAATAATTTAAATAAATTGAGCATATTTACTTTTAATGTAAAAAAAGCATATTTAAATGAAAGAATATTTCAGAAAATTAAAACAAAATAAAAATAATAATAATAATATATAAAAGCTACAGCAAAACTAGCTTGCTGAGGTGACCTACTAGGAGGTCTTCATGGTAGCTCCTTGCACATAGAAAAGTACTGAAAAAAGAAATCCTGTTTAAATTTAGAGTCAAAATCAAAATTTGAAAGTCAAAATTAGAGTTAAGATTCTCGATAGAAAAAGCTGTAAGAGAAAAATTTTATAAATAAATGTTCATCTTCAGGATTGTTGACTAGACCTGAATGCATCGTATCCGTTCTTATAAAAATAAATTATAAATTTCTAAAAATTAAATGAAATTTTGATTCAGCCAAAAAAGAATGTAATATTTTTTCATCGAATCAACTAGACATTTTTATTTTTTATTGTATTTGATTCTATCCAATTTATCTTCTAAGCCGACTAATCAAAAGTGCTTCCCAATAGACACCCATTTCATAGATCAATTTTTGAGTTAACAAAAAAAATGATAATTTATATTGATAAGTGTGTGGGTTTACATGCTTAAAAGATAAAACCAAAGTTTTATTAATTAATGATTCTGATCAAAACGCCGAAAAAAATTCGAAGATATTTTTCTCTTTTAAAACATTAAAATAAAGGATCAAAAATCAATTTTAATATTTCAAAATTTATTTTTTTTCACATTACTGAAGGAAAGGAGCATTTAAATTTTTGAGCCTAAGTGTAAAACGAAATTGAAAATCATAAACATTTTGGCTAATTAATTCGGAATTCTAATGAATTGTAACCAATGCCTTAAACAACATTTTTTACTCAATAATGAATCAATATGATGCAACAGATATTCTATTAATAAAATCAAGTCTCGATGCATTAGCTGAAATAGGAGATTGATAAAATCAAGCAAGAAATGTAAATTTCTTAAGGATAAATGAATGCTGCATCTTAAGCCCGAGCTAATCGCTTTACAGAAACATTAGCTAGAACAACAAACAAATGCCTTCAAATAATTGATTATATAAGAACGTAATTCTTTTAGATAATTGATTCTTTAACTAGTACTAAAATAATTTTTATTAAATTTTTTAATAAACCCTCAGATATAAAAGCTCATGCAAATGAAAATCTTTCAAAATAAAATACATCAGTAAACTTTAATTTATAATTAATTGACATTTTGTGAAAAGAGTCTGGCAAAAATATTATGATTTGGGATCCCTGTGTGTACCCAGTGTTAATTAGCTTGAACATTATGAAATGTTATAAAAATAATGTTTAATGACTGAAAGATAAGCTTACATATTTGAATTTTTTTGCTGGTTCACAGCTGTTCAATATTAATAAAAATAGAAATGCACAATTTCAATCAAACTTGGTCAGAAAAATGTGTATTCTTTTTTTAATTTTGGACTTTTTTCAATTAAATTTTGTTAAATCAGCAAATTTTGTTCAAAAAAAAAATTAATTAGTCATAAACAAGCATATAAACTTTAACAAAAATATTAACTAAAAATTTAGAAGAATCAAGTATTTGATTTTGAAATTTTTTTTCTTGTTTAGATAAGGAAATAGAGTGAAATAATAAATCAAAATATTCTCCTTAGTATCTAATTGATAAGTCTAAGTCGAATGAAATTGATAAGAAACTTGAACAAAAATTACGTAACATGATGGTATGATTAATCCGAGTAGCGAAAGTAACTTTGCCGTATGTGAGTTATAAATTTAAAAAAAATCAATCAAAATTAATTTTTGAATGATTCACGTAATCAGATAAGTTTTAGCAAACAAAAAATGTTAAACTGCTGAATGTTCCAGCAAGCCGATTTCACTACGCACGTAGTTTAATCAAGCTGATTACATCATAAATATGCAAACAAACTGGTGTTTAAAAGCAAAGAGTCAAGCGTTCTAGCAGTTCCGTGGTTTAACCAAATTAGTAAAGATTTTTTAATAAAATTAATTCTATTACTCAATATGCTGAAGATAAATGCACCTAGAAAATTCGGGGTCGTTATTTATTCATTCCTTATTTTAGATAAAAATAAAAATTTAGCTAATTACATTTGCATTGGAATCCTGCTTATCCTTGTTAGTAAATAGTTTGGAATTCGTAGATTTACAAACAATAAATCAAATTTTGATAAATTAAATAGCTAAACAGACTAACTAACTCTTGAGCAATTCATTCGAGTTAAATTTCCATTTAATTTAGATCTGAATAAATTTTTAAAATGTACTCGCTAATAAATATTAGAAATCAAATAATGGTATTTTTTATTAATTAAACAAAATAAAAGATGGGAATAATTTTTTATTTCTAGATTACATTGTTGTTGGTTTGTGTGACAAGTCAGCTTTCGTTGAGGAATAAACGCCAACAAGATCCGTCGGAAACAGACTACTTTAGTCCATTAGACGAGAGCTTGAGGTTGGATCATCTGCCAGTTCATGATGACACCGAGCTGGAAAAAATTGAAAGCGATGTCAATTCGACCCCCGAAGACCAAATTGTACTCTCTACAGTTGCCAATCAAATAAATGGTCATGTTTTTGCTGAAATTTCTAGTCCACCAAACCAAGTAGAAGAAGTAACTGAGGCAGAAAATGCTCACCAACAAAACGACTACAGTACTTACTTTTATGACTATAATGACTTTCATTACAATGACCCTGAAAATTTGTTACCAAGTAATGAAGAAAATTTAGAAATAGCTGAAGAAAACGTTGAAGAACAAAACACTTTTACCGATGGCAGTCAGCTTTTGGATTTGAATGACACCCAGAAATTGGATGTTGATGACGATTATAACTACCATTTTGAATCATATGATGCTGAAAACCCTGAGACAATCCTGGAAACTAGTGAGCCTGAATTAAGCACTGAAATAAATCAAGAAGAGTATCAAGAAATTGGAACTGAAAGTCCAAGCGGAGATTACGAAACAATTGATGCAGAAGAAGACACTCATACCTTACATGAGAATAACAATGATGAAGATTTATCACTTTATATTGATGAGCCTGATAGAGATCAATTGCTTAATAGCAATCGAATAGCAGAGGACTATGAAAATGAAGTGGAAGTTTTAAAGCCTTCTATTTGGTTCAAACAAGTGGTTATTAATGAAACTCATGAAGAAGAAAGTCATTTGACTGCCAACTGTCCGGATTTAAATTGTGAATTTGGCTTTAAGACAGATTTGTATGGAAAGCCTATTTGTTCGTGCTTTAATCCATGTCATGTAAATGTCTTTTAAGAAATTTTTGTCAAAGCAGTCATTGAAAATCTTTTCAACATTCATTAAAAATTAACTTGAAATTTGATTTCGTTTCCAGAAAGATGGTAAATTATCGAGAATACTGTTCAAAAATAAAAATTAGATTTTAAAGGAAACAAAGCTATTTTAAATTGATTGAAAAGATTGATGCTTGATTGATTAATTTATACTTTTTTTTATAAAGCTTTGTTTTTTTAAATAGGAAAAAAAATGTGGTGCTAATATTTGCAAAATAGAGAAAATTTCTGAGTCTAAATATATCGGCGCTTGCTATGATCCAACTAAAATCGAGCGACCTATTCATTGTCACCTACCATTGGCAACTGGATCATGCAAAAATTACACTTCAAGATTTTATTTTAATTCATTTTTGCAGAGATGTGCTCATTTTGTCTACACAGGTTGTGAAGGAAACCATAATAACTTCGATACCTGGGAAAAATGTGAAATGGAATGCAACAGTATGAAAAATATTTAGACTTTTTATTAGTTTCAAATTTATTTTAATTGAATTGTAGCTTGTAGCTTACCTGCCACCCGAGGACCATGCCACGGAAACATAATTCGATACTACTATGACTCGTTGAAAAGAGAATGTGTAGCTTTCAAGTATTTTAATTTTTTTAAGTCTGAAAAAAATTTATTTTTTTTATCTGTTAAGCTGGGGTGGGTGTAAAGGAAACGAAAATAATTTTAAAACCAGAAAACACTGCGAAGATTCATGTATATTCCGAAGAGAAGGTAAAATAGAAAATATTTACAACTTATTTTTTAACTAAATTTTATCAATTTAAGGTGCTTTATTTTTACATGGAATGCCGATTAAAGTTATAAGAAAATATCATCAAGATCAAGTCGAAGAAAACAGTCAAAATTAGATCCAAATAGATTTTAAAACTTAAATGCAGAGTCAGTGTCTATACGACAATAACGAACATAAAATAAAAACAAAAATTTATTCAAAACATTTGAATTTAGAGGTTTTTTTTGTATTATATCTATCTTAGTTTGAAGTGATTTTTTTTTGATAATGATTTTTTTTGAATAAAAAATTTGCTTTGATTACTTTTAAATTTTTTTAATTTCAATTAGTTGTCAAAAGTTTTAATTCGCAAAAGCACAGCCGCAATTTTATATGAATATACAAATCAAAAAAAGAGAACAAAATTTCCAACTCGTTTTATATTTAGAAGGTTTAAATTTAGAAAATATATTTTTCGAAATTTAAATGAAAAATTTTCACAGGCTTTAAAAATAATTGAAGATTTTTACAAGATAAAAAATGAATCCAACTTGTTCTAAAGCATCAAATTGTAAAATTCAATTGTAATAATTAGAATTTTTTTTACTTAACTTTTAATCAATTGATAGGCGAAAGTGCAGATTTTTTTAAATCTTCGACATACTGTACTTTAGTGTTGGCATGGTTTATGACATTTTCAGCCACTACTGTGCTTTTCTTCAGTGAAGTTTCTTTACTCCAAGGCTCAATCAAAATCGAACTATTAACTTATCATTTAACTGCTGCAATAATTAGTGGATTAATTTCGGGCTGGTATTCAGGCCGTATTTACGAGGGAAAAGATTTTTCACTTTATCAATCATTCTGTGGAATATCTTTTTCTCTTCTGGTATGTGGATTTACAAATTATTGCCTCATTCTTTACGTCGGATGGCTAAGGTATTTTCTAAATTGGAATTTTGGTTTAATTATATTCAAATTCGTAGATTCGTGGTCAAAACAGTTTTAAGCATTTAAACAGCTGGTCTTTATTTCGAAGCTCAGAATTTTTTTTAAATAAAATTTTTTAATTTTAAATTTTGAATCAAGAATAATGTACGCTTTCTCTTATAATTATCAAATTTTCGAGGAAAAAATGTTAGACAGTTAAAAAATAAGGATTTATTTTTTTCTTTAATTTTTATTAATTAATTAATTTTGTATACTTGAAAAATATATTTCGAAAAGCTTTTAATTGATTAAAAAACAATAAATAAACAACACAAATTCATTCTATTTGATCGACACGTTTTGAAGTTATAAAATCTAATGGGCTTCGGGACATAGCTCCGGCTTAGGGGACCGGGTTGAAAAAATAATAAAATATATGATATGTGAAATTTAAGATTTAAAGAGAAAAGAAGTATTTATCTTGTTTATTAAAAGGAAACAAAATTACAAAAAACAATATTTAGCTCATTGTCAATAGCTGTAAAATTCATAAAAATTAAGCACACAAAATACATATAGTAGGAGGAGTATGATCGACCGCAAGTTAATGAAACTGCATTCATCAAAAGCTTTAGCCAAAAGCGTTAATCCGATGGCGGCGCCAGAAAGTTGAAAATGGTGTGGCGAACTTCAAGACCAAAGAAGAGGGGAAAGAATTAGTGCGTTGAGGGGGCTTTATAACAAACTAATGAAATTTTAAAAACAGCCTTTTAAAAACAAAGTAAAATTTAAAACAAAGTAGAGCAAAAAATTAATTGGAAAAATTTAACGAATTAAACAAAATTAAATAAAATATTTAATAAAATTTAAGTCTTCTATTCTATTGCCTAGCAAAAATATTAACAATTTTGCAAACGTCAATTTTTTTAATTCTGATGACTCAATATTCATGAGGCTTATTTCATTTAATCTTTCTTGACCTGTCCTGCTTCGGAGACAATTTTATTCTTTTTAAAAAAGAAAAAGTTCTCTCTGCCTCCGCATTTGAAATAAAATTTATTTAAGAGCAGTTAAGTTAACAGAATACATTTTTTATCCGTCGAAAATAATAAGAAAACAGATAATTCTGTAGACATAAGTATTTAAACAAAAACGTATTGCTTTATTGATCAAAAATTCGGCCGCTGATTTCTCATAAAATAAAATTTTTTAATCAAATATTGCATAAATAATTATATTGAGTACACGTGTACAAGTATATTTGGTTTTTCAAAGTATCAAATAAATGAAGGTTTTTGTTTGTTAATTTTGTTTTATATTTTTCTATAGTTAAATGAAAAAAGGAGAGATTAGAAAAAAATTTTTTTTTAATTTAAATTTTTAACAATTTTTTGCAAGTCGGAATTTTTAATTTAAAGCATTGACACTCGGCGCATTTACCAATTTTTCTGGAAGCTTATTCCTGTAATTCGCCGCTCGGTTTGTGAAGAAAGTTTTCGACGTTCTGGCCTAAGTAGGCAATGTTATCCTTTTCTTTCTGAACCCTTCTCAAGTGAAGCTAGCCATTGAATATCATCAAATCTGGGTTCAATCTTGTACATTTCAATCAGGTCGCTCCTCGCATGTCGTTCTTCTAAGAACGTAAGAACAAGATTTGCGCATCACGCCGTTGAACTTTTGCAAGTGCGTTTATCTCGCTAAAGAGGTACGGTCTTTAAGCAAAGCCGAAATAAAAAGCTTTCTTTTTACGTATCTTATTAGACTAGATCTTTTAAAATAAATTCTAAAATTTTCGAAAAATAAAGAAATGCTGTTAAGGTAAATTGTTGTAATTCATTAATTCTGCGTGATTTTTTTGAGGTTTTTATGAATTCGACTCCGAAACCGTTTCACATAAATAGTTTCGCTATAATTAAAAAAGTAATACTTAAGTCAAAAATAAAATGGATTGCAGCATTTTTTCCCATAGAATACAAAAGGTTTTAGGTGGCTTATCATTATTTTGGTCGAGTGTTTCAAGTAACTCAATGAGAGTTCCTTGGGTCACTACTTTACATCAAGGATCTCCCATTAAACGAATAAAAATGTTAAGTTCTACATTGTAGAGCTGATAATCTTTTATTTGAATATGATCTAAAAACCAATTTCTTGAATAATCCGGACTTGGAAAGATCTGAGAGTCTTAGTATCAAGTGATTTAAAATGGTCGTGTCAAAAAAACTCTTCTTTCATAAAGCAAACTCTATGTTGGGTTTGATCAAAAGAACACTTATGTAGCCTCTATAAAACCTTTTATTAAAATTAATTAATTGGCATTAAATTAATTGGCACAAGAATCTATTCAAAAGTGATGTTACAAATGGTCTAGGTTAAGGGAAAAGAAGTCATGAAAATATAATTAAAGGACAACTAATAAAATACTGGCATTAACGTTGTAATTTTTTCAGCATTGAAGTTCAAAATGGGGGACGTTCAAAAGGTAGAATGACAAAAATGTAGAATGTCAAAAATATAGAAAAAAAAATGTAGAAATTAAAATATAGAATTTATTGAATATCGAAACGTGTTTAAATATAGAAAGTGATTAAATACAGAAACTGTTAAATGAAATATCAATTATTAGATTAAGAGGTTAGCTAAACCATCAATGTGTAACTCGATTGTTGATTTGTTGTATGTTTCAACTAGACGTTTTAAAACTTGCGTTTTTTCAACCTGAGATTTGTTTATTTTCTTTATTTTCCTACCTTGAAATATGTCAATTAAACATGACTCCATATAACTTTTTTCTTGTCTAAAAAATTCAACCACTTTAGAGACTGTTAGGTTTTGACGGACATCATATTTTAATCTTGAATGCCACGACTCAACATTATTGTTGGTTCTCGGTAGATCTTCTTTATACACGTGAATCTACACGTGAATTTAAGTTCCAATAGTCCAACTTGAATCGGGGTTCTTTTTGGTCGTTACCAATATAGGTTTAAATTGTCAAGTATCGGAACAAAGCTTAGTGGTGAACATGACCTAACATACTCGAACCGACTGAGACGTTTTCGAATGGTAAATATATTAGAGATTGGAGACGACGAAAACTGGTTCTAAATGACTCATCGTACCAATACTTAACCGTACCCCGCTTTTGAACTCTACGCCACATCGATTGACACAAATGGAAGTAGCAGCCATAAATTTTGCAGTTAAATACCGCTTTAATTGTGTTTATGGCTGCTAATTTAAAATCGACGTTTATTGAACTAGGGGACTTTTGAACTAAACTTTTGACCATTTTGAACATTTTCTTATAAGTAAGTTGTTTCTTGTTTGGAAGTAAAGCATACAACATAGGTAACGCGTAATCATTTATTATCACATGGAACGAGTAGACTTGTTTGAAAAGGGTTGGTGAGATATCAAAAGTCCCATCACAGTACCAATCATTAAATTTACTCAAGAGCTTTAAATTGTCCTCGGTCGTAAATAAAATGACTCAATTCTTATCAGTAGATCCACTATCGGCAAAATAGAATAATTTGTTCTTGTATGTTTTAGTCAACTCAGTCGGTATGGTAAGTTCTATGAGACACTTAGCATTAAAACCTTTTAGTTGTTTTTTGTTACGGGTGCGTTGTATAACTTGACGAACAGCGTCCTTACGTAGCATGCTTACACATTCAGTACTAAGAGTCAATTGAGTTCTTCGTATAATAAGTCTCGGTTGATCAATTGAGTCACTTGCCTGGGCTTTAATTTGATAGAGTGTATTTAAATATTCATGTTTTGCTGGGTTCATTTTATGACTGATATGAGCTTGAGTGACTTGGAGAGGTGGATAAGTCCTGCGGATATACCTCTACCTTTACAACCCGCAAAGTTACACTTCCTATAGATTGTTGTTGCTGTTGGTAAATCGCATAATTTTGGCTTATCAACAACATAAGTCAAACCCAACGAAAAAAATAAGTATCCTTTTTTGGCTGTCCTCATAGCCTCCCAAGCTTGTTCCTTGAGTTCAGAGTCTAAACTAAGTTTGCTAAGCTCCATAACAAGCGGATCGACTTGTTTAGACGATTAAGGTTTAGCAACATCAAGTACTTCAAGTTCATGAATCGAATCATCAAGACATATTTCATTCAAGTATTGATCATTAAAAGAGTCGTCAAAGCTTTGAATGAAACATAAATCGTTTACAACTTGTTGTACATCTATTTGTACATCTTGAATATTATCAATAACTTTTTTAGTTCTTTTTTGTTTTCTTTAAGCTTAAAGGTTGATAGTTTTTATTTGATCGTAACTTATTATGTATTGGTGAATCAAAATTTATTTTGAAACAAATGCAAATAATAATAAATAACTTTGAGACTTGACTATTTATATTCTATGTGTTTCGAAAATTTGACTTTCACTTTTTCTATATTTACTTAAAGTTCTATATTTTTTTTTCTACATGTACTTGTGATTCTATATTTTTTGTCCGCTATATTTTTTTTTATACATTAATTTTTTTCTATATTTTAATAAACCACCGTTCAAAATGTAGAATCGGTTTAAAAAAGAAGCAATAAATTTTCAGTCATTAATATTAGAGGACCCGAATTTTTTATATCTTTAAAGCCCAAAGTGGGTCTAAAAAACCTTTTTTTGTATTAAATGTAAACCTCTCAAAAAGAAGTTTGTTTTGCACAACTAGAAGCTTGTATTCACAATATATAGTTCTTTTAATTATTAGTTTTTGGATAAAATTAATTTTGTTATTGCTTTGGTTTTGGATTTAGACTTCGTGTCCCAATTAAATAATTAAAAAACCTAACAGAAACCCTCGAGTCTAGAAATAACTTGGGAAGTCGGACTGGATAGGGTATATAAATCCCTGTTTAGGGATTTATATACCCTAAACAAAGTTAACAATGTTTCGAAATAATGCTTAAGCAATAATTATAAGCGGTTTAAGCAGTGTTTATGAGCGGTTTAAGCAGTGTTTAAGAGCGGCTTTACAACCGCTTAAGCAGCCTGTTAACTATGTTTAGAGAAGTACTGTAAACGTTCGGAACGAACTCACGAGACGGAAAGAACTTAGATGGTGGTGTAAGTTAGGTTGCTGAAGCAGTGAGAGGATTTGTGTAGACTAGGGACGCAGTTACGAGTCGTCTAGCAATCAAAGAAGTTGTGCAATACTGAATACACGTGTATAAACCACATAGAAGAAATATGTATTAGACGAATCGCCTATTGATTTAATATTTCACGTGTATAAAGAATTTAGAAAATCAATTAGAAATCATTTAGACTAGGGACGCAGAAAAGAGTCGTCTATCTGATCGGTTTAGTGGTGCAAGCACGAGTGAAAAGACAAAAAGAAAAAGACTGGATCTTTAATTAATGTTGGTTCCGATATTCGCAAGACGAGGGACGCAGCGACGTGACGTCATTGTAATTCAAACCGTGTTTTTATTACAATATCCTTTTTAATCGGTGAATTGTAAAAGCAAAATTTAAAAAATTACAACCAAAATGAATGAAAGGGATGAAACAGTGAAACTCCTTTCGACCAAAGCAACGGCTTTTATCGGGATACAGAGAGAACCAAAAAAGGTCATTGAAGAGGTCAATGACGTTTTTTGGTATTATTAATACTTAATTTCGTGATTCATAATTTCGTGTTCATGAGTATACTAGCCAACACTAAAAACAATCCGCGAATACCACTGAACCCACTAAGGCCAAGTCACCCACTAGTAATAATGATCATCGATTTTCTGGGACGGCTGAAAGCAAGTAAAAACGGTTATAAATAAAAATTGGTGATTATTGACCATTTTAAAAAATGGGTCGTCCTTTTTGCTCTAAAAAGAATCGACGCCAAAACAAAAGCACAGTTATTATTCAGGTTTATTTGTCTGTTCGGCATACTAGACGCTTTTTTGCATGATCAAGAATAATCAAGCTCAACTGGTACAGGAGCTCTGGGAATTGTTAGATGTGAGACTTCTCCGGACCAGCCCATTCCACCTGAAATGCGATGGCTAATCGGAAAGGTTTAACAGGACTTTAAAGCGTATGATTATGTGCTTCGTCAATAATTGGGATGAGATATTACCCTCCTTGAGTATGGCGTATAAGACAGATTTGGATTTGGACCTCGTGTCTAGGGCTGGTAGTTCGGTTAGACATCTTAAACCGGTCCCGTAACCGGTTAAAAATTTTTAGTTGGTTTTAGAACAGGTTAGGATGTGTAACCAGTTCCATTAACCAGTTAAAAATTTTAATCGGTTACGGAACCGGTTTATAAATTCTAACCGGCTACATAACCGGTTAAAGTTTGTCTTAACCGGATTTATGAATAAAAAAATTCAAAAAAATTTTAGATAAAATTTTTATTGATAAATCTTTAAGCTTAAACATGAAATAAAAGTTATTAAACAAAATCAATCAATTTTTTCGTTTCCATGAATTTAGGCAAATCAATTTTTTTACACTTTTCGGGTCTAAAGAAGTTCTATCTTTTGTAACAAAAAGTCCACCAGCCGAAGAAGTTTGTTCAGATGGAACACTTGAAGGACTTATGCTCAAGTAGAATTTTGCTACTAATTTTATAAAATTCAAATCTTCAATTCTTCACTTTCATATCTTGTTTTTCAATTTAGATGATCATAAAAAGATTACTCGAGACAGGCAATCTTATTCTTCTCAAACCTTTTTATTTGATTTGAATCAAAATTTTGCTAAAAAGTCTATTGAAAAAAGGATGAATTTTTTTGCATAATTTTTAAAAATTTAATTAAAAAAAATATAAAAATTTAACTCAAGAAATTAATGTTCCTTTTTAACCGGTTAGAAACGGTTTCATAACTGCTTAGGATTTTTAACCGGTAACTAAATTTGGTTATAAATTGTAATCGGGTCTGAAACCGGTTTCAATATTTTAACCGGCTACATTAATCGGCTTTGATTTAAAAACGATTAATATTTTAACTGGTTTAGAACCGTTTTTTTTAACCGATCTACCAGCCCTACTCGTGTCCCAATAAAATTATTTAAAAACCTTATTGTTTTAATCCGAAACGCTCGAGTCCAGAAAAGAACTTGGGAAGTAGGACGGAAGAGTAGAAAGACTTTCCAAAAGAACAAGAAATATTACATAAGCTCCAATTATGGAGAAAAAAAAACAGATATTTTTAAGAAAATAGATTTATTTTACGTTAGTTACGCTAATTAAATGTTGCTAATTAAAATTTAATAAATTTCAGTCGAATTCCTAACATTTTTATTGCTTAAACTCAATTCAATAAAAAAGCAAAAAAAGTCTAATTTATAACTGTTTTCCATTTTCAAAACACTTTTTACATAAAGCAATCGTTTTTATTTCTTTACAATATGTTCCTAAATAAATCTTTTTATATGAAACACAGGTAAAGTTGGTTTATTTTGAATATAACCCGACCATTTTTTTATGAAGTCGAATCGGCATTCAAATCAACTGAAGGAGGAGTTTTTCGGTATCATTGTTTGACTGGATTTCCCGTGAAATTTTGGTTGTTTCAAAGAGCTTCTCAAGTTTGATTTTAAAGTCTTTCCTGGTAGTTTAAGAATGCCAAAAATGAGACAAAATGCTAATAAAGCAATTTTTGAAGTAGCCAAACTTCTTTTTTTTCATTAAAAACTATTCCTTTCCTAAATCGTGTTTTTTCACCAACATCTTGAATCCCTGAATGGCCTTGTTGATCTCATACCTCAGTCGCACAATTTATTCCCATTCGGAGGCGCTTGTACCTCTTCATCCCGAGTACTTTTTAGAATGTCATGATACCACGACAGTATTTTAAGATCAACATTTGGTGAAATCCTTCATGTCAGCTTTCGAGATCAATTTGGCATCGTTTAGATCAATAGCCAAATCCTCGAGAGCTGGATTACAGTATCTGACACGCTGTTTTGCTTTGTTGGAATGTCTCATGTTAATGTTTAGGGGTTGCTTGGTTTAGGTATGACCACTATTTCGCTAGGTGGAACGCAATGAGCCGCTCGCCTTGAAAATAGGCTTTATAGACTTGTTGATTTCCAAAATTCCCTCGCCTCCATTGAACTTGCCTAATCTGCCAGTAAAGAGTTGTGGGTTCATCTTAAAAATCGTAGCCTTGAGGCCTTACTCGCCTTCATCTTGCTTCTGGACGCTGTTGGTGATCTGCACCAAGTGAAGCCGACTTGCTTGATGTTGGTAATGTAATGTAATGTAATATAATGTTTGTTTCGCTACATTAAAATCTTACTTGGACTAAATAACACCAACTTTAGCAGTATTATCTACATTAGATTCGTATGATGCAATAATATGAATCAGTTTAAGGAACCTGATGTTTACCAGTTAGGAACATCATTCACGGGAGTGCAGAGCACTCAACCTGAGAAAAAAAATCTGACTTTTCTGATAATGAAGTTGACGATGACGATGTGTTTGAAGAAAAAATAAAAATGTGAGCAATGGAAAAATTAAAAATATTGTTTGAACAAAAAAATGGATGATTACAATCTCAAATATGATGAATCATTAAATAAACTCTTCGTAGCCAAGTTCAAAGGTGAAAGTTAAGAGAAATTTAAAGGAAGAAATACAATAATAGAAATTCGAAATGGAAAATTTTTTTTGTTTTAAAATCTTAAAACAATAAAACTTTATAAAAACTCAATTTTTAAATTGAAGAGAAAATTTTTTTTTCAAATTTTTATGCAATTTTTGTGGAAAAAAAGAGCTTTACAAACCCGCGGGTCTTCTAGTGTTAAATGAATTTAAAAATAAACTCGATAAATTTGATTTAGAAGGCTATCACAGTGAATCTTAAAACCCCATTTCATGCAGGAAACCACATCATGTCTTATAACTTTATTATTATTATTATTATTATTATGATATAAATTTTTAATTTTGGAATTAATAAAAGTACTTTTGTTGATTTAAAAAAAATCTTATTTTATTTATCTAGTTAAATTTTTTGTAAATTAAAAACTTATCAAGATTAACTTTACATCTTGAAATTTTTTCTTACAAATTAAAAAAATTCAAAAGAATCAAAATTAAAAAATGAAATTACTAGTGAGTCCTGAACAATCATTTTTTTGTATTTTCAATCATTTATTCAATAGAGACTTGTGGGAGCTACTGTGTTTGGATCAATTACGTTGGTAGGTTATGGTATTTATGATGGAAACGAGGAAGTATACTCTAACCTTTTGATTCCGATTATTCATAAAACAATGGACGGCGAAGCAGCTCATAATTTTGCAATAATCATGGCCAAGTATGGTTTCGTACCAAGGGAGAAAAAATTTGAAAATGAACAAATTTTGGTAAATGTTACTTTTTTATCAATTTTAAATGATTAAATTTTTAAAAGAATATTAGAGTTTTTGACAAAAAATTTAAAAACCCAATAGGATGTGCCGCTGGCTTTGACAAAAACGCAGAAGCTATTGATGGCTTGTTCAAAATTGGTTTTGGATTTGTTGAAATAGGAACAGTAACTCCATTGTCTCAGCAAGGAAATCCAAAACCAAGGGTCTTCCGGTTATCCGAGGATAGGGCAGTTATCAATAGGTTTTTTTTTGATTTTGAAATTAATCTCAAATTTACAAATTTAATGCTTAGATATGGCTTTAATGGACAAGGTCATGATGAAGTTTTAAAAAGGGTAGACCAATTTTGGAAAAATAGGAAAATTGATGAAAAAATACTCGGAGTTAATATTGGCAAAAATAAATTTCAACAGGATGCCTTAAGTGACTATCTCGCCGGATTGAAATTATTTGCTAATAAGTGTGATTATATAACAATAAATATTTCAAGTCCGAATACACCTGGTTTAAGAAGCTTACAAAACAGAAAGGAATTGGAAAATTTGATTGATCCGGTAGAATTTTATCATCTGGTTATAATTTCTAATTAAATTATTTAATTCTTTAAGTTATTACAAATGAGAAATAAATTGGAAAAAAAAATTCCTTTGATTATAAAAATTGCTCCAGATTTGACAGAAGAGGAAATGAAAGATATTGCTCAAGTAGCATTGAGAAAAAATGTGAGTATGTTCTTATTTTTTGAGTTCATGATCAGATGGTAAAATTTTTTACTTCAAAAATGTAAATTATTTAATCAAAAATTTTTCAAAGATAAATAGCAATAGCAATCAAAGATAAAATTTTCAATAATTGAATATAATAATTCTTATGATGAAACTATGGCTACTTGAAACTTGCTCAATTTTCTCTTTAAAAAAAAAATTTTATTCCAAAATAGAACTCATGAATTTTACTTTTTTTTCTCGTTTAATGTCAAGACTATATGGTCACTTAAGTTACAATTTTCAAGTAAAAAATGTGACCATCTAATTACGAACTTGAACAGTTCAGTTTAAAAAAAAAATATTTAACAATTTAAATTAGAAACAAATTGATGGATTGATAGTATCCAATACAACAATTTCAAGACCAAATTTTTTAAAAAGTGAATTTAAGAAAGAGAGTGGTGGTTTATCAGGAAGACCATTGAAAACAATTTCGACTGAAGCTCTCAAGAAGATGTTTAAATTAACTGAGGGAAAAATTACTTTAATTGGAGTTGGTGGCGTAGAATCTGGTAATGATGCATTGGATAAGATAAAATCCGGTGCCAGTCTTATTCAATTATACACATCAATGGTTTTTGAAGGTCCAATAATAGTTAACAAAATTAAAAAGGAGTTAATCGAACTTTTACAGTTAGTAATTTTTTAAATTTAGAAACTAAGAACTTTCAAAAAAAAATAACTAATTTGCGGAAATATCGACAATTATTTCAAAGTTTTATATTTTTTATTTCAATGTGTTTCAATATTGTTTATAATTTTGTTTTTTAGAAAAGAGGGCTATTCAAACATTTCAGAGGCAATCGGCGCAAATGTTTATCATAAAAAAACAAAATAAAAATTTAATTTTAATAATATTTTTAATTTTTCCATTTAAATTAATTAAAGATTCATTATCAAAGATGATTAGAAAAAAAATTTTTTGTAACTATTTTTTAATATTATAAAAGTGTATTTTATACTTTGATTTTAATGACGTTTTTACACAACTATTTTGGTATTAAATCGATTAAAGTTTCGCTTTATTTAGTGACCTATTGGTTTTATTCAACATATTTATTTTTGAAGGTAAAAAATACGGAAAAATTTTGATAGAAATTCCAAAAATTACCAAAAGTTAAACTGAAATTGGACATCCATTTCTTTCTCTCATGCTTTAAATTTCCGAGAACATCTTCTGCTGTTTTAGAGTATGCATCTCAGATTTTCGAACATTCTTTCTGTATGTCCGATTCATGACATTTTTAAAAAACTGAAAATTTAAAAACGCTTATGCACTCAAAAAGTTATAATTTTGGCTCTTTACAAGTAACTTATAACTCGTAGGACATCACAAGGGAAAGATAAAGATTGACGTATCTTTACTGTTGAAAAAGAGCAGGCGCAAAAATGAACGGAGCACTTTAAGGAAGTTCAAAATAGACTAGAACTCAAGGAGAGCATACAATCTGAACCAGCTATCATGGAACTCGATATTAACACCGAAGTACCAAGTTAAAAGCAAGATGCTGTGTTGAGGGATTTGAAGAAGAGAAAAGCCCCGGGTATTGAGGGTGATTCGACATAAATGTTGAGAGATGACCTAAGGACCACAGTGGAAATATTGCATAGCCTATACAGAAAGATATGGTGTCAAAGTCATACCAGAGGACTAGTCTAAGGGCATTTTAGACATACTTACGAAGAAGGGAGACAAAATGATCTGTGATAATTGGCGAGGAATAACATTAATACCAAAAGCAAGCAAGGTATTCTGCTGTATAATTCTGCGTAGAATAAGATTTGCATTGGATGATGTACTAATGGAAGAATAAACAGGATTTAGAAGAGGAAGAAGAGAATGTATTGACAAGATATTTGATCTAAAAAATATCATAGAACAAAGCCTAGAATGGAACAGTCCACTATTCGTAAACTTCATTGACTTGAAGAAATCCTATGAAAGCATGGAAATGGGACAATCTGAGAGATTCTTGCTTTCTCTTCCAACCCTCTTCTTGTTTCTAATTGACTTTGTTATAAGGAAAACAACTGCAAGACCGAGGATTATACAGTGGGGACAAATAACAAGACCAAGACTTTGCAAATAATTTGGTGTTAATTAGTAATAAATTAATAAAGAGATAAATAATGCACCTAAAAATGCATGAACTATTGAACAACGCTAAACCATTCGGACTCAAAATATACGAGTTAAAACAAAAGTAATGTGCATAAGCACCCACGGGAATCGCAATTCCCACAAGCGAATTCACATTTTTAAGGAGCACCATCAGTGAAATAATGGGATCCAATTGAGATAAGAAGAAGACTGGCTAAAGCAAAAGGTGCCTTTGCTAGACTTGGACCAGTATGGAAGTCAGCAAGCTACCGCTAAGAAAGGAAGCTTAAGCTGTACAACAGTGTAGTAAAAGCAATGTTGTGGGATAGCTGAGACTGATAGAAAGAGCCTAAACATATTCCACATTGGAAGCCTTGGAAGAACTTGTCGAATACACTGACCTGAGAAATTGACAAATGCCTAACTATATAGAAGAACGAACTAATGAGCAGGAAAGCCCCAAGTATTGAGGGTATTGAGGAACCAATGAGCCAATGCATCAAGATTAAAAGACTGCGGTTGCTTGGACATGTACTTAGAATGAAAGGAACACATGAAACAAACAGAGTTTTTCAATGGATACCTAAAGGGTGACGGAGAGTAGGATGACCAGTAATAACTTGGAGGTCAAAAATCAGGAAAAAGATCACCGAAATGGGCATAACATGAGGAGAACCAATGGTAAAAGCAAAATATATACTTGAGTGGAAATTGAAATTTATGGCCTTATGCTCCACAAGGTGCGAATAAGAAAAGAAAAAAAATTAGAAAATTTTATTTTTATTTTGATATTTACTTTTATATCAATCAAATAAAATAGATTTCTGTAGAAGGTGAAAGCGTATTATGTTAAAAAAAATTTTAAATAAGTTGATTTTATATAAAGTAAAAAACAAATTTTTAAATCACAATAAAGAAAATTTTATGATTTTTTTTATCTTCATCTGAATTATTATTTACATACTTGAATCTTCGTTTTCAATCATGAATATTTAAAAATGTGCAGTATTCTGAGATAGTTATAATAAAATTCCAAATCAAGTCAGATATCTAATAAAGTCGGTAAACTGTCATCTTGGTTGATATATCTCTAAAAAAAGGGAATCGAATTTTCTTTGTTTTTAACATTGTGAATTTTGAAACAAAGAACAAAAACAAAAATTTTAAAATGAAATAACTTTTTTACTATATGTCTAAAAATTTTTATGCAAATTGTATTAGCTGATACAAATTTTGTACCATCCAAATTCAGCCTAAGAAAAAACTCTGCAATTTAATTTTAATAATTCTCTAATATATTTAGTGCATTGCAGGCTTGCAGAGTTTTGCAGCGAATTAATTTGGATGGTACTAAGTCTGGGTCAGCTAATACACTTTACATAGCAATAGTAAAAAAGTTATTTCATTTTAAAATTTTGTTCTTTGTTCCAAAATTCACAATGCCTTGTATTAATGGGTTTGATAAAGAAATGACTGTTTGTAATGACTTTCAATTTTTTTTCTAAACAAATTATGAAAATTAATATTTATTTGTCAATTATCTGTTTTCCCAAATCAGTATTTGAAAATATTAAGTACGAAAATGTTAAATTATTTTCTTATATACAAAAATTATCAAAAATCATTTATAAAATAATCTATAAAAAAAAGATAAACAATAAGAATTTAATGATCTGACCAGTTACCATTTCTTTCACTTACAATCTCAACAACCTAGAAATGTTTTATTAAAAAATTAAAATAATAAAATTTTTTATATTTTTTACATATTTAAGATGATTTATATATTTCTTACATTTTTCAACTGTCAAAGTTTTTTTAAATGCTTAATATCAAAAGTAAAATAATATGCTTTAAATGAAATCAAAAGTTAGACATAAATTTTTTTAAAAAGCTGGGCTTGTAAAATTTATTCCAAAAGGATCAACATTCAAAGAAGCTTGGGACAAGACAGCTAACAGCTTAAAAGCAAAAAAAGCTAGAAAATAAAATTTATTTTGTAAATAATGTTTAAATATTTTAATTTGTTTAGAAAAAAAATTGAAAGAAGTGATTGAAAAAATCCATTTTTCCTTTTCTGTTGAATTTTTACCATTTTTTACCTTTTTTTACAAGAATTTACCGAAATTTACGTCAATTTTTGTCTAAAAAATTTTTTTCGTTTTCCTTTTTCAAAAATTTTTTTCATGAGAATCGGTTTTTTTCGAGAAATTTTGGAAATTTTTTTTTTCACTGAATTTTACGATAATTATCGTTATTTTATGAAAAATACCCTTTTTTAGATTACCATATTTTACGGTAAATATGGTAAAATATCGTGAATTTACCATAATTTACGTAAAATATGGTGAATTCAAGGTATCGTAGCACCACTGTATGAATTAGTAGTAATTGACCATTTTAATTTGATTTTAAAGATATAAAAAATATACAGAATTTTATTCTTGGAAAATTAAAAAACTTAGTACAAATATCTAAACAATAATTTTTTGATGTTGTTTTGACCGTAAATAAAACAGAAAATTAGATCAGATAAAAAAAATATGAATAATATAAAAAAGTTTCTATGAACCATTGCATTTTAATTGAATACTCAATTAAACAATAGTTTGCTTGCTTATTATAGCTTGAGAATAAGAGGGAACTTGATTTGAAGCGGCTAGGGGTTCATAATCAATTTGATTAGTAACTTCGTTTGTGACCATTAGATTGGAAGTCGTTGGTACAGGATTATCTTTAACAACTTCTTCATATTTCGGAGGCAAAGTCATATAAGACTCTTCATCAAACTTGACATCGGTGTTACTTTCTTCTAAGTATCCATTGCCAGATGCGGAATAACTCTGATTACGGAAAGATTCAAATGCAATCATGTCTCGGTAACAGTACCACACAATTATAACTACGTAGAATTTTACCAATATGCTTGCAAGCAGAATTGCGAATACTAAAAGATCCAATGATTGATTTTCCATTGAAAGAAGTTTGCTTTTGAATATGAAATAACTATGGCTTTGAATATAAAATTTTACATTGGGCAAACAAGTGTAAAAGCTCAAAGTAGACAGTG
This sequence comes from Brachionus manjavacas, assembly GCA_019054805.1. Taxonomy (NCBI): domain Eukaryota; kingdom Metazoa; phylum Rotifera; class Eurotatoria; order Ploima; family Brachionidae; genus Brachionus; species Brachionus manjavacas. Next base: position 740,727 of record JAHQIY010000007.1, read on the forward strand.
TGGCCATTACTAATTGAAATACTTTAATACTGAAATATGGCATTAGATAGCTTGGCTTGCTCTTTCGAATTCCATACAATAGCATTGAGATTATTAAGATCGAAAAAAATGTCACGAACACATAGACTGATTTGTCTTCTTGAAAATAAAATTTTTTAAATATTAACAAAGATTTTTGTTCAGAACGCTTACACTATTATTTATTCATTAGAATTTAAGATTTGACTTAAAAATCTTTTTTTTTGGACTTTTTTAACATGATTTAAAAAATAATTTTTGATTTAATGCTAAAATGAATATATAAAAATTGATTTTTAGCATCATTCTAGCATTTGAGAAGTTATAATTCTGCATGTAAGACCACAAGTTAAATTTCTTTCTTAAAATTTCGTTAACACTCAAAATACCGAAGTATTGAATAAAAATTTTAAAAGTTAATTATGGAAATTGATTAAATGTATGAAGATATCAAGCTTGAATTTTTCCCCAAATTCACATGACGTATGTTTTCATAAGTAAAATTTTTATAATTTAAATGATAAGGATTTCTATATCTAGAAAATTGATCAACTTTTTAAAATTTTGCAAGAATAGTCCAGAAGACATTCTTTTGGGTTCCAGGTAATTTTTCAAATTGGATCAAAAAATTTTAAATGCGCAATCAAATTTCAATGCATCTTTAAATTACAATCCTTTATAAAAAGTTAAAAAATACAGTTTTTAAATGTTATAAATATGTTAAAATCTACCATGAAATTCAATTGCGCATTCAAAATGTTTTGATCACGTGTGAAAAATGAAATTTGATCAAAAAGGTTACCTCGGTTTAATAACTTTATTTGTTGATTCTAATGCGTTATTTTGACTTTGAACCCAAAAGAAAAAAATTTCCATTTTTTTTCTTAATAGACTGGAAAGTGATAGAAATTCTATGAAGCTAGATAGATATAATATACTGAAAGTTGAAAGCATAAAATAACTCGTTGCGTAGAAATCGAGGAAACGCTTAGCCACAAGAGACATTGCCTGAAAAAGAAAAGCATAGCTTTAGACTCTCTTCAAAAAGTCATGGTTATTGGGATACTGACTCCCAAATTTGAAAGGCTTGTGCAAAATGAACATAAGACCAGTTCTGATGTGCGGTTTTGAGAATTTCATTTTCCAAAGAACACTAATCAATTAAATAAAAAGAGTTGAAGGCTACATCATTAATCATCTACTAGATTTTTCTACAAGGTGCAGAACTACAGGAATCTTGCTCTCACCAAACAAATTACGGGCAGAAATTTTTTGAGAAAATCAAAAACTGCTTCTATGACAGATTGGTAAAAAATAAATACACCAGCATGATTTTTATTTAACTAGAAAGCTATCAAAACGAGTGTGATTTTATCACTGAAATATAATGTATTGATATCAAGATAATAGCAAATTCTTGAAACAAATTTTAAACAACTCGGTCAGTTGTAAAGTTTTTGAGTAGCTCAGGAAAGATTACAAATCGTTCAATAGAGATAACACATCGTTTTAAAAGCAACTCACAATCATTGAAAACTTGGTACCCATAAACTTTATGGAAAATGATCCAAAATTTTCCATTTTCTTGATAGAGAGTCATTTCGACTGTGAAAATGGTGGACTTATAGATTCCTTGAAGTACTATTTCTATCTAAAATATTTAGGAATGCAAAGTAATCAAGAGTATTTTTATTTGTATAAAGTTTGAAATGACCATTTAGTGGATTTTATTTTTTAATTTTTTTTTAATAAATTTAATTTTTGCACAAAAAACTTTTTGTTTATATTGCCTATGGGACTAAAATAGTTTTTCTTAAATAAATAAAAGCAAATGAATGCAGAAATGAATGTTTGTATCATATGAAGTTAAGTTTCAGGACTTGGTCTGTGTCGTCATAGAATGTTGTTTATTTTGACACTAAATTTGACATTATTAAAATAGACAAGTTTCATGCAGACAAGATTTAAATCTGCCATGTTTCATAATGATAGATAGGGAGCTTAATTTGAAAAATTTAATAAAACATAATTTTAATTCTAAAAATGGATGATTTGATCAACAACTTAGAGAATTTGAATATGATCGTGTCTCAATAAAAGATAAAGACGGTAGTAATTATTATTTTTTATTTATTTGTAATTTAAAAAGTAAATTTCTAGTATAGGTATTTTAAGATTGAAAAAATTAGAAACCCGGGGTAAAAAAAAATTATTTAATAATTTAAATGGGCTTATAATATAAAATGCTTATTTTTTAAATGGGCTTATAATGAAAAATTCATATTTTTTGAAAAAAAATTCGATTCTTCACAGAAAAAATAGAAAAAAGTACTAAAATAATTGATTAATTTTTGGTGAGCTTACAAATTGAAAAATTAAACGAAAAAAATTTTTAATTTATTTCCATTTAGCATCTCTTGCCTTGCTGCTGCTTCTTCTTTTGATGGCCTACCTTGATCAGTTCAGGAAAAAAAGTAAAAATAGTTAGATAGCAATCACACAATGGAGTCGGGTTTTAGACATATCTTGAATCAAATCCCGCTTTATATTCATCAACCAGCTTGACAACCAATGGAACAGAATGACGCAGTCCTCCCGCTACATATCTTTCGCTCAGTAGGAGTTACTTATTCAATATTAATTTTGTACTTGATTGAATTTTATACTTGTCAATTAGAACTAGTAAAATTAAACTTAGCAATTTTTTCTTATGTCTAATTAAAACAAATTAACTTGTCAAGTTAATCTAAGTCTGTTAAATTGAACTTGTCAAAGTTAGGGTTAAACCTCAAAAGAGATATTTTATTTTATTTTATTTTTTAAAATTTATTCAGAAAAGCCCTAGCTCGATACAGGAAACAAATAAATAAAAATAATAAATGAAATTCTCAAATTTTGTTTAGTATATACTATTCGAAATAATAATCTTATTGACTTGTTGAAACAAAAAAAAATAAAGATCCTTCGAAATCGTGTGAATATACCATGAAAAAAATCATGAATTATAAAATAAATTTACTGTCGACCATACATGGAAACGCCAATTATTAGTCCTTCAACACGCAGCAGACACCATCTAGAGTTAAATATAATAAAATATTGTTTCCCTGTATCAATAAGTATCATTCAGACAAAAATTTTATATTCCGGCTCGACTTGCCGGACTCTCATTACGCATAAGCGTCATTGGAATTTCTGATCGAAAATTCAATCGATCATGTCCACAAGATGGATAACTTTGCAAATTTACCTTAAGCTAGACCCAATGAAGATATTTTGCCAATATTGAAAGGGAAAATATATGAGGATTACTGGTAAGCGATAACATTGCATCAATTGAGGTTCAGGATACTAAAATATCTACGTGAAACTCGCCTAACATCAATACAGACCCTAATGGAAGGTGTCAAAAGTAGGATTGGCAAGATTCGATGAAAAGATAAAACTTGATTATCCGAAATTAGTGACATGTTACTAAATCAAATAATGACATGTCTTTTTATAAAAATTTATGAAAATTGTAATTTTTTTTGGCTTGTATTTAAATGATCAGTATTTTAAATATTTTGAATCAAAATTAAAATCATTTAACTCAATTGCGGCAAAAAAATGTTGGTCCAAATAGAATAAGCTTAGGGGAGTTCGAGGACTGGCGCATCAACCACAGCATAGCGGCAAGTGAAGACACAGGTTATGTGGTAAATAATTTTGAAAATTATGGAGATGTTGAAAATGATGATGACGACAATGATTAAAAGCGAATAGGAGTAAGGTAAATATACTTTTCCAACCTTTTTCATGCATTACATGTGCAAACATTTGTTCGGTCTTGCAATTAGATTAAAATATGTGAAACCACCACCAGTAGCAAAAGATGTACCGATTAGTGAAAAACGCAAAAGAGGAAGACCAATTAAAGCAACAAAAGCTTTATTAATTGATTAAAATTCCTTTTTAATTTAATTTAACTGTTTTTTTTAAATCAATATTACATTTCATTACAAATTAAAAGATTTCACTTTTAATATTTAAATTTTACCTAACATTATATATTAAATACTTATCGAAATTATAAAATACTGATCTAATTAAAAAAAATACTGATAATATTAAAATTATTTACTAATTTATTTAAAATAAATTAATTAACAAGCATTAAACTTAATGTAAATAATGGCCTACAAATTTTATAAATAAACTATGTTAAGCTTTAAATTCTTTTTCTAAATCACTTGGCCTCTGTCTTCATTCTTTAAAAATGAAGGAGTTTTGACCTTTTGTAAAAATTCCGGAAACTTTGTCTTCACCCGTTAGCATGTCACCACACCAATGTTCAAATTATAAATCAACAGAATATTTTAGCTTTCAAAATTCTTTTTTTAGCAAAATTATAGATTATATAATATTGTATCAATGCAGTTTCCTCTTATTTGAAAGGAAAACTAATTTAGTGATCAATTTTGGCCTTAGCGAAGAATAAATAAATAAATAGATTTTTCTGACAAAAAATAATTTTGTAAAAAAATGGTCTCTTTTAAAAAAAATTGAATTAATTTCTTTGAATTTTTTTTTATCTTTTCATAACTAAACTGTGAGAGAAAAGAACAAAAAAATTAATAAATCATACTTGGACTTTTTCTATCTTCACCAGAGAGAACCAGTTGATTAGAAGATGGATACTGCAGTGTTAGCTCCGAATTTCGCTTGTATTTATGAATAGCCATAAAATGTGTTGCTTCGGCGAATGGCATGGCTGTCGGAGAGTCCAAATTTCCACTTTTGGATAGAAGCTGGCAATTAGATGACGGCGAGGCCATCAAGCTAAAAGAATTTGTGTAATAATGGTCAAATATGCCCGGATGTGACCATGACGTCAGCAAAGACATCACGAACATAACATGAGCGAACTGTTGAAAAAAATTAATTTTAGTTCAGTTCAATTCGACTAAATCTTACCAAGTCTATGCTGCCAATTAGCAGCGTTGCTGATTTGACTTTCAAGCAGCAAAGAATTTTTCTAGTCATTGTAAATCAAGGAGCTTCTTTTCAGGATTTTTTGTTGTTGAATTTCTCTAAAAAAATTCAAACAAAAAAATTACTTTGCTCTTTCTTTCTAAATCCAAAATCGAGACAACTTTAGTAAATCCTAGAGCTCTCGATTTCTTTGAATAATATTGTTTATTAATTCGTTTTAAAATTCAAAATTAAGACACGTTGATCTAACAAAAGATATATAAAATATGGGTCAGAAGAAAACCAAACTACATTGCTCAACGTGTCTTTAACCTCTCGTTAGCTTGGCAAATAAACTCTTGTGATCATAAAAAGGCTTGGTTACATAAAAAATAAATTTTCAAGTTTTCAAAAATCATAAAAAAAGGTAAATTTTATTTCTAGTTATCTAATCTAATACAATTTCGAAATTGTGTCCTAGAAACCATAATTTCATTTGCAACAAAAGTTGTTCACTTTCGCCCAAAAAGCACTTGATAGAAAAAGAATGAAATCATGCCTTGGAACAATCGCATATTCATCGATTGTTTCTTCCAACAACAACAGCAAAAAAAGCTACTTATCAAGTCTACTGAATTGAATTAGTGCTGATTTTTAGAGTCAAAACTGAGTTCATGATTTGGTCGAAATTTTAAGCAACCAAAAAAACGCTCATTTTCTTCATTCAATTTGTTTTAGCATAAAAAATTCTTGAAATAATTGCACATTTTTGTTTTGCGATGGTTTTATTCAATTAACTGATTTATGAGCGCAAATCGATATATGTTCTTTTTTTGTCTTGGCTAGCTAACCTACAGATTGACCTAAAAATTAGCTTAACTAGATTGAATCAAAAAGTTCATGTGGTTTATTGTGTTTGTTCAAAGATTAGCATGCAATTTTCTTGTTTGAGTGATCATGATGCCGGCTTGAATTCAATTCCCTTTGCTAATCTATTTATTTTGCGTTTCTATCGAAGCCCCTTGAATTAATGGTTTTAAAGGTGTAGCATCCAGTTGACATTTGTGAACAGTATAATTTCATGAATCATATACTAATCACATAGTGATATTCTATTAGGATATAAATGAAAAAAATAACGTTGCTTTAATAAAAATTTGGCTTTTTAAAATGCCAGACTTTCAAGCATCGAACAGGTTATCATTAATTTGAATAAGAAAATATCCACTTTTTTTATCACTCTAAAAATTCTTGCTTAAATTAGAGAAAAATCAATATTTGTTTTTTTTTCTATTTAATTATTCTAAAATGCTCGACGGATTAATTTTTAAGAATTAAGGCTTCTAGAAGAAAATTATTTAATCCTAAATATCATTTTTTCACGATCACGCCATCTATTGCTTTAAGCCAAAAATTTTAGTATTCACACATTTCATAAAAAAGAAAACAGTTGATTTTTAAAAATTGAACTTTTATTTTAAAAAATTTAAATTCTAATTAATTTTAAATATAAACTTAATAATGTAATGGATGGGGATTTTGGCCGAGAAGGCCGCTGGGGTAAATGAGAAACGTTAAATGGGGGGAGAAAACACTTTATTACTCATCTACTTTATCACAAAAAAAACAATCTCATTTTATAGTGAGAGTGTAGATGTGCACACTCTCAACGTTTAGAACTCGACGAATGTTAAGTTACTATTCGTCGAGGTGGCGAAGGAATTGGTTTATTACACAATTCCCCTCCTCTTTGGAGTCGCTCCGGGACCCAATGCCCGCTTCGGTTGACCAATGGCCGAATCCGTGCCGCTTATCTGGGTCTTCCCACCTGTTGGTGCTGCCGCGACTGCGATTCCCTCATATTCTTCAGACGCCACTGCGTCTACGGGCCGGCTCTTATCGGTACGTTTCTGCTCCGACGGCTCTTCGGTTTTGTCCGCTCCACGTGGTTTGACGAGCCGACACCATTTTGGTCGGGTGCTTCGGGTGGGCCTCATGTAAACCAACATATTTGGGTACTCGACCTCCATCGTCTCCCTTGAAATGTCGACGTTTAGTCTGACTTGGAGCTTGTGTTCTTTCCCCTCGAAGGTGAATCTCGGTGCGTTGAAAACGTAATCGAACAGCTTTACGTGATCCTGGTCGGCATAGAATTTTACAAACGCTACCGTATCCGGCCTCTCCTTTTCGTCCAGTATTCGAAAATATCGAATCGGACCGATTCGCTGGTAAATATACGTAGCGAACTCGACGAACGTTTCTTCGTCAACGATTGGAAACATTCGCAGCAACGTTTGATGTCCATTTGCGTTCATCGTCTCGACTCTTATGAAAATGTTTTTATTATATATTTTTTTTTTTTTTTTTTTTTTTTGAAATGAATCTTGCCCCTCGTAAAATTATATGAGTAAAAATTAGATATTTGACTCGTGCTCATTGTATCACGTGTCAACTATTCAAAACGATTCGATTTTGTCTTACAAAAATTTTTTTTTTTTTTTTTTTTTTTTTTTTATAATGACCGGCTCCGGTTTATCGTCGATTCGGATGCCCATAATTCAAGCGTTCGGGTACCGCTCTAGCGCGCTGATTTGTTGTTCTTGTTGGAGACCGTCTGGAGTCCGGCCTCGTCGTTCTCAGCGTGTGGGTGGTTGGTTTGAACGTTTCGTCGTCGCTTGGATCTTCTTCTTCGCTCGAAAGGGCCGTTTTGTGGGTCAACATCGCCCTTTTCGCCTTGTTGACTATTGATCTGGCCGCACTGTGTTTGGCTCTCGTATGGGTTATTTGTTTCAACACCTCATCAGTCCCATTTGTTGTTTCATATTGTAACTCGCCACCACCGTAGTGTCTCTTGAGTCTATTTACATGCACTATCAGTCGCTTGCCTTTTGTTTTGATTGGGCGAATTTTATAATTAGCCTGGTTTACTTTTTGTTCCACGACGTGGGGTCCATTCCAGTTGTATGTGAACTTCCTGCACTGACCCCTTTTAATGACATCGTTCCTGACCCACACCAGGTCGCCGGGTTTGAATTCAGCGGCGTAAACGTGTCTGTCGTAGTTTAGTCTCATTCGCCGAATGCGCACGTTCTTATTTTGTCTAACTTTTTCGTAGGCTTTTTGTAGCTTGAATTTTATTAGATCAGCATATTCGTCCGGTGTAGTTGGGACGTTTATAATTGGGTGCCGATAAATAAGATCCAGCGGCATCTTCGCTTTTCTCCCGTACATCAGTTCGTATGGGGTCACGCCTGTCGTTGCGTGGACGGAAGTGTTGTAGGCCAGACCTAAAACTTCTATTTGCTGGTCCCAGTCGTCATGGTCTTCATTGACATAACAGGTTATCATTCTCTTGACCGTCCTGTTCAAACGTTCGCTGATTCCATCGGTTTGTGGGTGGAATGGCGATGTTCTCAGTCTCTTAACGTCCATAAGGTTCCATAGTTCTTCGATCAAAGCCGACTGATAGTTTGTCCCTTGATCGGTTAGTACCGCTTCCGGTATGCCGTGCCTACAAATAAACGCAAAGAGGCATTTTGCGACTGTTTTGGCTTCGGCGCTTTGTATTGCAAATAACTCCATCCATTTGGTGAAGTGGTCAATTATACAAAGAATGTATTTGTTATTTGTTCTGGACGTTTTTAGTGGTCCTAAAATGTCTGATGTTATTATTTCGAGCGGCCTATTGGTAATTATTGGTATCAACTTGTTTTTGATTTTACGTCCAGTTGTTGACCTTTGGCATGGCTCGCAGTTGAGTATAAACGTTTTAATTTCGTCGAAATATTTTGGCCAGTAAAATTTCTGTCGGATCTTATTAAAGGTTTTCTCTAATTTTAGGTGTCCACTCCATTTTGATGCATGTTCTTGTTGCATTATTAATTTTCGTTCATTAGATGGTACAACGAACTGGGCACAATTGTTATTATGTTTGTCTATTCGATACAACACCTCCCCAATCAATTTAAATTCGTCCCATGAATTGTAAAAAGATTCGTGAATATTGTTTTCAAACTTGTCAATTTTTGGTTTCTCCTTGTTATTTCTCAAAATTTCTATGAACCACGCAATGTCTTTGTCTGACTTCTGGCACTCTGGTTTGTTTATCTCTTGGAAGTGAATGGTGTTTATTTGTTCTACTTCGTCGTAAAGCATGTTTATCATTAAATCATCGTTGTCTGGTTTGTTAACGTTGTCGTCAGATCTTAATGGCCATCTCGAAAGGCTATCGGCGTTTTGGTGTTTGGTGCCTTTACGATACATGATTTTGAAATCAAATGATTCTAGTCGTATGATCCAGCGTGCGAGTCTAGGTGCCGGGTTTCTCACCGTTCTTAACCATTGTAGTGGCTGATGGTCGGTGACTACGATGAATTCTTGGCCGAACAAGTATTCACGGAAGTGTTCGATCGAGTTTACGATGGCTAATAATTCCTTTTCTGACGTTGAATAGTTTTTTCAGGTTTTGACAGGCCTCTAGAGTAGTAGGCTATCGGTCTCCATAATCGTTCGTTCCCTCTTTGTTGTGATAACACGGCACCGATTCCGTAATTGCTAGCGTCTGTTTCTAGTTTGAACGTTTTGGTGAAGTCTGGTATTGCCAAAATCTTATGTGACATCAAATAGCTCTTGAGGACCTGGAAAGATGTCTCGCATTCTCGTGACCATTCAAAGTTTGTGTGCTTATGGTTCAGTTTGTGGAGCGGGGCGGCAATTTTTGCGAAATTTCTGATGAACTTCCTGTAGTACGAAGCTAGGCCAATGAAGCTGATTACTTGGTCAACGTTTTGTGGTCTTGGATATTTTAGCAAAGCTTCTATTTTCCTCGGAGATGGTGCTATTGTTCCATTGGAGACTACGTGACCTAAGTACTCGATCGATGTTTCGAAAAACTGGCATTTGGAAAGCTTGATTTTTAATTCGTATTGTCGGATGACATTGAGAACTTGTTGAATGTGATCGTAATGTTCTTCAACTGTCTTTGAGAATATTATGATGTCGTCCAGGTATATCATACAGATTTTGCCGATAAGGTCTTTGAAGATTTCGTTCATGAAACGTTGGAACGTTGCTCCTGAGTTTGTTAATCCCATTGGTAATACTCTGAACTCGAAGTGACCGAATTCACAATTGGACGCTGTAAAGTGTTGACTTTCTTTGGACATTCTGATTTGGAAGTATCCCGATGCGAAGTCGATTTTTGAAAAGATCCTCGCATTCTTTAGGTTTGATAGCATAACGTCAATTCGTGGAAGTGGGTAACAATCTCTTATTGTAAGGCTATTGAGTTTGCGGTAGTCAATTGTTAGCCTAACGTTTCCGTCGCTTTTTTGTACAAGGTGTACCGGGGATGAATATGGTGAACGACTGTTTGTAATTAGTCCCGCCTCTGCCATCTCGGTGATTAACTGTTTGAACTCGTTTCGTTTTGCGAAAGGTACGGGTCTAGGTTTGATGCTGAATGGGATGTTGTCTGTGAGTCTTATTTCGTGTTCGATGGCGTTTGTTGGTGTTAAGTCTCTCAGGCTCTTCGCCGAAACGTCTCCTGCTTCTTTGGTGATTTTGGTGCGAAGCTTTTCGAGTATAGGGCTATTTATCGGTTCTTCTCTCTCTTCCATGAAATTGATGGTGCAGTCGTTGTCTATTTCATCCTCTTTGATTTCTGTGCATTTCAAACGTATTATCAGTTGTTCTATGATGTCCTTTGTAACGTTAAATTTGTTTAATGTTTCCAATCCAATCAGGCAATCGTTGAGTAGGTTTCCGATCACTATTACTTCCATGTCAAGTGTTTGATCGCCTAGTGTCAATTTAATCGTTGTTTTTCCGACAGTGTTCGTTGGGGTTCCTATTGCTGTAAACATTTGTTTAGATGTAGGTGTTATTGGTAGTTTTAACTTTTTGGCTATGGATTGGTTGATGATTGTTCGCTTTACTCCGGTGTCTAATAGAAATTTAACGTTGGTTCCATTTATTTGACAAGTGCTTGTTAGTCATTGATGATTGGGTGCATTTAGATTGTTAATCAGGGCTCTGGGTGGGATGGGATCATATTTTGGTCTTATTTGTGGACAATTTGGACGAATGTGGCCAGTTTGGTTGCACCTGTAGCATCTTTGTGTCGGTTCGAAGGAAACGTGTCTCGAATCTGGACTTATGTTTCCTGGTTGGTCTTGAATTGGATAGTTCGATTCCGTGTTGATTTTTCTTGCATGCATGCTTGTTCTGGGTGTTGTGTTCAAGACCTCTTCGTACCTCGATGCTAACTCTGTAATTTCACTCAGGGAGTTCAATGTTGGTCGTGCAACCTTTAACTTGATTTGGATTTCTGTCGATTTTATACCATCGATTAATTGATCTGCTATGAAAGTGTCTGTTACGTTTTGATCTACTCCTGGGAATGCCTTCTTTGAAAGAATGCGGAGTTGCGTCACGAACAGGTGAACGTTCTCATTCTCGAGTTGTCTTCTTTCTAAGAAGGATCTCTTCGGGTTTGAGTTCTCTTTACGTTCGTATAATTGGATCAGCAGTGATTTCAATTGTTGGTAAGCCTGATTGTCGTATTCGCTGAATGGATATTCGTCAACGTTCTTCCTACATTCTTGGTCAAGCTTCAAAAACATGATGTCTTTTCTGTTGTCTTGGATGTTATTTATTTTGAAGAACATATCGAAGTTTTTGATCCAATCTTTGATGTCGTCACTGTTTGGGTCGAATGCGTTTGGAGCTTGTATTTGGTAGTAATTTCTACTTTGGTGTGTTAGTGTGCGGTTTGATAACGTTGGCGCTGCAGACACCGCGGTTGTACCGTTTAACACAGGAAGCGCTGTAGGTAGTTGGCTCGTTGCGTTGTTGTTTTGGTTATTACAGACGAAGGTGAAGTTGTTGTTCTTTTGTCTCTTGTAACTCAAAATAGTTGTCCACATTATCATGATAATTATTGTTATGATTGCCACAAACGTTGACATCAGGACGTTGTCATTGATCAGGCACCAGCACCGGTTCATGCATGGAGTTATTTGTGCTATGCTTGTTTCAATAAATTTTATTATACGTTTTGTTATTCCTGATTCTTGTTCCTGATGTGTTATCGCTTTCAAAATATCCCATAGGCCCATCTTGGCTTCGATTAAAATGGATCCAGGTGGTTGAGTGTTGATTGACTTTTAACAATGTGCGTTTTGAGAATGAATAATAATTCCCCCCAACCAACGTTTTATATAATGTGAAAACGTGTTATTAAATATAGTGTGTGTGAATGTAAGACTTAGCTATGCATCGCTATGTCTGTAATGTGTATGTAATCAATTCTGCATGCACCCCGTTTCGGGAACGCGACTTATGACAAATTAATCTGCGCCTCATAGGTCCGCGACTTAGGACTAATTAGTCTGCACCCCGCTTTTGGGAACGCGACTTACTGCTAGAATGACAGATAGCATCGTTCCCTGGTCCTATCTGTATGCTGAAAATGTGATGTCTGAGTGGACCCTTCTGGGCATCGCGACTTCTGACAAATTAACCTGCGCCCCATGAGTCCGCGACTTAGGATTAATTTGTCTGCGCCCCGTAGAAGGTCCGTGACTTACGATGAAATTATGTCCTAACGAAGAAAGCATTGACAAGAGTTTCTCAGGGCAAATATAGTCTGAGACTCACTTGTGGGCACCAATGTAATGGATGGGGATTTTGGCCGAGAAGGCCGCTGGGGTAAATGAGAAACGTTAAATGGGGGGAGAAAACACTTTATTACTCATCTACTTTATCACAAAAAAACAATCTCATTTTATAGTGAGAGTGTAGATGTGCACACTCTCAACGTTTAGAACTCGACGAATGTTAAGTTACTATTCGTCGAGGTGGCGAAGGAATTGGTTTATTACAATAATTTATTTACGTCAGCTGAACGAAAAAACTAGATGATAAACTTTTGCTCTGCTAGAAAAATATTAATTCCAAAAATGAGTTTCCTACGAAGGAAAAGAATTGCAAATGCGCAAACATCTCTCTATTTAAAATTATTTAAATTTCCAAATCAGAACGCTCTTTTAGTATTTTGAATGTGGAGACTCAAATGATATAAAAAATTAAACACCTTGCGATCAAAACTTCTTCACATTTAGAAGAAATTAATTTGGAAAAATCGAAGGAAGAGCCAACTCCAACTTTTAATTAATACTAATTTTTATTTATTAAAATTATTAAATGATTATTTAAAATGTTTGTTTAAAAATTAAAGTATACACTCATTTTTGGAAATTAGAAAACAAAAAAGACAGTTATTTTTTTAAATAGAATTTTTATTTTAATTAAAAAAATTGAAAAATGCTAAACTCTAATTAATTTGAATTTTCAAATTTTTGAATTTAAATCCGAATAATTTAGTCAAAACTGTTTGCTGGAGTATTTTTGCATAAAATATTTAAATCATGTCCAAATCAAATTTTACATCTTGGGTTTCTAGGTTATATGCATATGATTAGAGAAAAAATCAAAAATTTAACTCAAAATTCATAATTTGACTCAATAATAATTAATTTTCATTTAGATAAAGGATATAATTTTGGATTTTAAAGGTAGAAAAAACCATAAATAAAATAATGATTGATAAACGATTACTCATTTTTTCCAAAAAGACTTAATAAATAAAAATTCCTAAGATTTACTTTAGCCAAAAGTTTATAAAATTTTGCATTCTAATATTTCAAATAATTTATTTAAAATTTAAATCATGAAACAAGCCATAAGTTTATCGTCTATAAATTTTTTTTTCTAATTCATTATTCATTTATTGAAAAAAATTTTAAATAATTTTTTTTAAATTGTCTTGCATACCAACAAAAACAAAAAGTAACAAAAACTTCACCTAAACTCTAGTTTTCAATTACAAATAACTTTTGCAAAGCAAAGGAATCTTTAAATTATGGGCAAGCAATTGAAAATAAATGAGTTGAAACGTGTCGTAAACGTTGACAAATTCAGCCAATATGCCAACATACTAAAAGATACTAGTAACACAGATGAGAAACAAATAGATGGCATTTTAAATGAATTGGCCTTAAAGACCCCATCTAGAGATGTTTTGATGAAGACAAAACTTGGTTTTATTCTCAAAGAAATGTCCAGGCGACAAAATTTGTCCAAAAACACTCGAGAAAAAGCTTTAAATCTGCGGTCCAAATGGAAAGAGTTCCACAAAAAAATTCTTCTGGCTCCTAAGTTTGATGTTAAATGTGATAAACCAACTACCGAAAATCGTCAAAAAGCACGTGAAGCATTAACAAAATCGTTTCTCAAAACAAATTCCATCGAGTCAAATCTTGTTGTCTTTGATCCCAACCAGGAAGCATGTGCCTCATTGATAAGTGATTTAGAATTCTCAATTTTCCAGCACAATGAAAAGCTTGTAAATAATAAATATTTCAATCTGGTCCGAAAATGTATTAACATTATTAGTCAAAATTTAAAACTAAGAAATGAATTATTAAGTTTTGATTTAAAAATTGAAGATCTATTCAATCAGTATTTGTTAAGTGGATCTCCGGTAAAAAGCTTTTTTTCCAAAATTACCAATTTATCTGAGACAGCTTCTCCCACGTCTTCTGAAAATTTGTTCCAAATAGATGAATTAATTGACTTTTAAAAATCATTTAGAATCAAAAGTCTTTGAATCTTGCAAAAAAATGACTATTTCAAAGTCTGGTAAGAAAATGTATTTTACAACTTTATTTTTTTATTCTGAAAAAAAATTTAATTTTGACATGTGTTCAATTTTCATAGAAGATTAAAGTGATAAAGTAGATCTTCAGAAGCGATATCAAATTTTCATATTTTATTTCCCGTTTATCTGTATTTGTATTAAAATATTCTTTACTAATTGAAAATTTAAATAAAAACAAGCATTTGTAATTTAATTGTAAAATTAGAGTTGAAATTTGCCGCGTAAAGTCGGCAAATTGGTTACAAAATCTTTTAGTCGCTTAAAATTAGAATAATTTAGTACTAATTTTTTATAGAGTCTTATTAGAGAATTAGTAGATACTAGCAATGACTGAAGTTGATCCAACAATTAACATGGAAAATTTGAATTTAGAAGGTGAAATCGAAACACCTAACAAAGCAAATTCAAATTCAAGCTCGAACTCAAAATCAGCTCCAAAATCGGACTCTGCATTTAATTTCGGGTATCCATTAACAACATATTTTTTAAAATAAAAAATTATTTTAAAAACTAATTATGACTTATTTTAAGAATGTTTTCGTCAGTTCCATCTCTTGATTCACTTAAACCAACCGAGTGGGTGAGCAAGCGGCGAGAAAATTTGAAGCCGTGGACAGAGTTCGCTAGTTTTAGCAAATTCAAGAAGCCATCAAGTCCGACTCAATTTGGATCTCGTCTTTTCAAAAACATTCTCTATTTTCAAAGCAATTATTTATTTGTCTTTGTATTCTTGGCTATTTATTGTGTGTAAGATAAGCTTCTGTTTATCTAGAGACCATTATATTTTATGATTTTTTTTCAAGATTGACTTCTCCACTTCTATTATTTGCATTCCTTGCTTTTGCTGGTGGTCTCTACATCATTAATTTAAAGTATAAGGAAGGTTCCCTAACAATATTTGGTAATTGATATTTTAGAAAATTTTAGAAAAAATATTAAGATTTTTTTTAAGGTAAAGAAATGGGCTTAGCCCAATTGTATTCAGGAGTTGGTTTGTGCTCTTTACCATTATTTCTGGTAGCTGGAGCTGGTTCGGCCTTTTTTTGGATCATTGGAGCCTCCATTTTTGTCATTGTGTTGCATGCCTCGTTTTACTCAAGAGACGAGCAAGAAGATCCATTCATGATGCAAATGAATGTTGTTTAAAAAGTAAATAGGCGATAATGAATACATTTTAAAATAATTATTAATTTATCAAATATTTTTAAATTGAGTAACGAATTATTAAAAAATCTATTTTGTTTTTATTCCTAATGAAACTTGATTATAATGAACAAATTTCAGCATTAATTAATGGCTGAAAGCCGACATGATTTTCATTAATCTCTCATTATTTTTTTACAATAAATTTAGTTAATTGAAGAATTTTATTTATTTATTTATTTATTGATGTTTTATTTTCAAACTCTTTACAAAAAGTAAAAAAAATTTTCCAGTTTAATTTTTAATTTTTAATTTTTAAAAATATTTATTCAACAAATCCAGCATCTTTGATAAGAATACTTAAGGATATCCAAAAGTTCTGACGCCGGAGCTTAGGAACGTTAACAAAAAATAATTTTTGAGTGTTTACTCAAAAGTTTAAAAAAAATCCCTTGATTTTTTATACAAAATTTCATTCGTTCAACTCACTTTTGAAATGTCTTTAGATGCTTTCTTTAGGAATATAATTTAGTATCTCTGTAATTAGGGGTTTCAACTGTTCTTCGGTAGTTCGTTTCGGTAATTTCTTTTTATTTCACTGAACAACAAATCACATGGAGCTAAGTTTGGCGAGTAAACAAGATGGTCGATTATGATTAAAAGATTTGTTTTTAGAAAGTTCTTATTGTTTTCGTGAACGTGAGGTCTAGCACTGTGTAATGCGTGGAAACTAAGGGCTCTAGTTGATTATCGAAAGAGGACGCTGCAGTACTTTGCAGTACTGACATTTTAGATCACTTTGCAGCGTCCGAAAAACTAAACGATTCTTATCATGATTTGGTCAAAGTTTACCAAGTCCCAAACTTTTTTTCGGATCAGTTGGAATTATAAGGTTTATTTTGAAAAGGCCGTTAAGCTATTCAAAACTGGTGACTTTGCAGCTACTGATTGTTCTAAGAACAAAACAAAGACAAAAGTTAAATTAACTTTGAGATTTTTCTTTATTAATAAAATTAGATTAAAAAAAATATTAATATTTATAATAATAAATTAAAAAAATAATAAAAGAAATTTATCATTAACTTCCGTTCAGATGACATTTCTGGAGGTATATCCATAACTGTTGTTATATCACAAATTTGCCATTTTTTGCTCTTTAAAAAATACAAGTTTTTGCGAAAAATCTCGACCCTTTTTTCTTCTTACTTCTGACTAAATCTCCCAATGATGTGAAAAGTTCCGAGTGGATAACACATGGCTTAATATTCAAATTATGCCTGATTAATATATAACTTCTGATTTGCTTTTTATTCATTTTTGAATTTTTTCAAAAATGAGGTTTAAATTAGATTTACGAAATTACAAATAATTTTAAATCTTTAAATACAAATAATTTTTTCTGAATGAGAGAATACTCATTCTAAGTAATTAATTTTTAAATTCTGATTTAGAGGTCCATAAGATTTTAAATATTAATATTAAAGTTTATTTGATTGATTAAAATAGAAAAATGAAATAAAATTGATTGTATATTTTTTTAATTTTGCTTATGATCATACATTTAGTTCTTTTTTTTAAAGTTGTTAACTTATTTTTATTTAATAAATCCAGCGTTTTTTATAATAATAAAAATAATTAAAATATTAAAAATTTTTTTTATTAATGATCTGTAAAAAAACAATTAAAAATCATGAAAGATCACATAAATGGTAAAGTCATCGGAGTTGGATTTTGAAGATATGACATAACTACTGCTGATATAGAAAGCATAAAACAACTAAATATTTGCTTGCTATCATCTCCTCCTCTGGCATTGGCAAATCCAATAAACGAGCATAAAACTGATATCCAGGCACACCACTTTACCTAAATATTTTTTTTGTAAACAAGTCTATTAAGGTGACTAAGACTTACCTTCATCATCAACCCACACATACTGAAAATCATTCCCATTACATTCATGTATTCTTGGAGATTGTCATCAGAAAACTGGAGAGTATAGGACGATTTAAAGCGCTTTATTTTATCATTTCTTCGCAAATCTATCGAGGTCATTTTCACTAATTTTTTTCTCGTTATTTTTGGATTATTTTTGGTGAATTAAATTAAATACTATTTGGATTTTTTTATACCAACGCATCATATGCTAAATTGAAAATTTTAAATTCAAGCATAATTTTTTTTAATGTTTAGACAAAATTTATGACTGGAAAAAATAAATATCTCTGTATAATATTCTGAATGTAATGTTGATATTGCTTATTTTAAAAAAAAATATTAAAATAATTAAGATAAGTTTTAATAGAACCAGTACTAATATTAACTTAACTTGGAAATTAAAAAAAAGTAGATTTAAGTAGCCACAATAATCTTTTTTTGGCTAAGTTTTTCGTAAAATTTTATTAATAAAAAGGAGATAAAAAAATAAGTGGATAAATTGTTTTTGTAGGAGATAATTATAAACTAAAATTGATAATTATTTTCAAAGGTAGATGATTGATTTATGAAGTAGATATTTATCATATAACGTTACAATTGGGTCAAATTGAGAAAGCGAATAGTCAAGTATTCGTACGAAGATGCACAGTTCTACATGTGTACAACTTCCCAATCAACGTCCGATATTAAAAAGACTCAATGCAAAGAGTTTTGTACAAAATAAGACGGCTAGCAAGATTTTGACGAGTTGGTGGAAAGGAGTGGTAAATTAATTGCAGTTAGCGTTTGTTCATGTAATTATTGGCAAAAAAAATTTAAAATGTAAGCATACAATCGGAATTTCGCACTTTTTAAACCCGAACAAATTTCAGGGTTTAGACTTCCTCGTTTTGCAATCTAATGTAATGCAAAATGAGATCGAAAAAAAAGACAAGGTCAACATTAGAAAATTCAATTGTTCTAATTAACAGTCAGATAGACAATTTAAATCAACACGAAGTTCTACAAGAGGTTGCAAGTACCATTCAAATAATCGTTAATGTTTCTAATCAAAATAAACTTGTTTTGGCTTCAAGTTCAAAGTTTCTACTTGGTCTTGAACTGCTCTTGTTTATTCAAGTTTCTGAGAAACGTGAATGCGGAAGATCAAAAAAATCAAGCAATGAAAAAAAGTAATAAAATAAGTGTTAATTACTTTGTTGGTTAGAATTTTTTTTTGTATTTTATCTTTTTAATTTTTTTAAAACTAATTGTCTCTTCTAAAAAAAATAAATACATTTTGCAAAAAATGTTTATACACTTTTATTTATTTTTTATGAATTAAATTATACACTAAAAAAAAATTTATCTCCTAACAAAAAATATATTCTTTTTTTTATTTAAAAAATTCGAAAATTCTATAAATTTACTATTATGCAAGATTTTTATATTATGAAAATTCTTTTTAAATTAATTATTCATGATAATAGAACGATTTGATGAACATGTTTATTAAAATTTTATCGTAAAATTTAATTAACAGGATTTTTTTGAGAGTAGAATTCAAAATTGTCAAAAAAAAGTAAAAATAAGTCTTTTCAAAGTCAAATCTACAATTTGAATTGACTTTGAATTTTTTAACAAATTTTAACTTGTTTATTTAAAGAGATAAATTGATAAAAAGCATAATTATTAATTTGAATCTTAAATTCATTCTTAGGTATAAAGCCTAAATAATGAAATTTGTCAAATAATTATCAAGTTTAGTCTTTAAAATTGCAGCATTTGACATTTATTTACACAACACCATATTTATGGATGGTTTCTAAGGTCACAAATAAAATTATTTTCTTGAAGAAAAAAAAATTAGGCTATCTTTGCTATTTTAAAATTTTATTTTAAATTCATGATATTATTCAGCCTTTAGGCTTGAATATTTTTACTTTTAAAAATCCTTTTAATCAAAAGTCAAATGACTTTGACTTATTGAATTTTGTACAACATTGAAAATTCTCCAAGGCTTTAAAGTTAATCTATTTTAATTTTGCTTTTTGCACAAAATCAAAATTTTTTGGTAATTTAATAAAATAAATAAATTTAATAAGTAAATTTAATAAAATCTTTTATTTTTAAAAAAATTAAAGATCAGGGTCCGTTTTTGTTAGTTGTCGTCTCTTGTTCCTAAATATTGGGATTAATTGATATATTAGGTTGGAATGGGGAAGTTTTTAATGAAAAAACGCACTTTTGGCGCATAGAATCTTGGTCAACATAGACTTATTTTCTATAAATAAAAGTGTTAAAAGTGTTGCAGTAGTTCTATGAATAAATTTGGAAATTTTAGTATTTCCTGTTAAAATTAAAACAAAATTTAACAGGATATGCTGTAGCAAAAAAATTTAAAAAAAAGCCCATCGTTATTGAGAAAAAGTATTTAGTAATAGTACTAAAAAATTTCAAAAATCAAAAATTTCACTTATAATCTAAAACCTGCATAAATATTTTTATTTTTTATAAAAACGCTTATAGTCATTATATAAGGCCAATTAAAACAGATCGTAATGTCTCTTAAAATAAAAATATGCTAAAAAATTTAGTATGATAATAAATTATTATTTAATAAAAATTAATTTGGATCAAAGGTTTCTTAACATATAGGAATAATAAAATAGTATTTTTATAAAGATTTTATTAAAATTCTCTTGATAATTTAATCAAGCAAAAACTTAAATATTTTTTTTTTATTAATTCATTAGATAGAATCTTGATTACTTTAATAAATGAACTAAACAAAATATTTCCTTATTTAAAAAAAAAAAAATTTTGAATTTAAAAAATTAAATCAATTAATGATCTCAAAGAATAAAAATTTCATCTTGATATAGTTTTATTTAAGATATGTCGAATTAAAATAAGAGAAAAATTCAAGTTAAATATGGTTAGCTAAGTAAAATGTATTTTTTAATAAATTCAGCTCAATTCAGCATCTTTTGAAATATTTCAAGGCTTTGGCATAGTGAAAAAAAAGTTTAGTCTAGACAATTTTTCGCATAGTAATTTAATTAGGCTAGAATGGAGAATAAAACAGCGAAGAAAGCCGAACCTGGCTACTTGGGTGGCCTAGGTAATTGGACCGCTATATTTTTATTTATTTTTTGATATTTAATGATAAAAAAATTTAAAAGAAATGTTTTTCAAGCAAGTATGGGTGCAACGTGCCTAACACATCCGTTGGATACGGTAAAAGTTCAGTTACAAACTCAGAAAAAAGTCCAACATGGCTTTTTTGGTATTGATCATCATTTTTAATAATTTTGAGCATTTTCTAATTTATTGTCAAGGTATGTCTTTCAAAATTGTAAAAACTAGTGGCTTTTTTTCACTATACAATGGAATGTCTGCCGCTCTTCTCAGACAGGCAACCTATTCAACAACTAGATTTGCTTTCTATGAATATGCAAAAGAGGTTTTAGTTGAGTGGGAGGCCAAAAAAGGAAACGATATTCAGAAGAATCAGCTACCATTTTATCAAAAAATGATTATTGCCGGTCTTGGTGGAGGAATTGGAAGTATTGTTGGTAAAATTTGAAAAAGTACATTTTTGATCAAAATAATAAATTTTAGGAAAAAAGGTAGTCCTGCAGATTTAATAAATGTTCGCATGCAAAATGATTCAAAACTTCCACTAGAAAAACAAAGAAATTATAAGCACTGCTTTGAAGCATTGTATAGAATAACAAAGACTGAAGGCTTTACTACTCTATACACGGGCTTTCACATGTCATCATTGAGAGGTGTTTTGGTAACTGTAGGCCAATTGGCTTTCTATGATGAGTTTAAGACAAAACTTATCCAAACTCCATATTTCAATGATACGATCGCGACTCATTTTGTGGCCAGTATGTGTGCTGGCTTTGTGGCAACACTAATTACTATGCCGCCTGATGTAATTAAAACTCTTTTAATGAATGCCAAACCCGGAGAGCTCGATGGAATTTTACATGCAACTAGAGAAGTGCTCAGATATGACAAGCTTGGATTATTTAAAGGATTTTGGCCGAGATATGTTCGTCTGGGACCATTTACAATCATATCTTTTGTTTTTTACGAAAAATTAAAAAAAATATCTACCTATTTTACTAAATAAATGTCTTGGATATTTAATTTTTTATCATTTGGATCAAGAGTTTAAAACTTTAAATTATTTTTGAATTAAGTACCAAAAGAATAGATTTTAAATTTGTTTTCTTATAAACTAATAATGAGGGCAAAATATCTGAAAAAACAAAATTTGAAAAGACAAAACAATTAAAAAAAATATTTTTTTCAAAAGAACAAACTTAGCTATTGTTTATCTGCTAACAATTTCTTAATTTTACTTAGATATTAGATATTTCATGAAATCAAAAAATTTATTAATCCAGGAAAAATAACAAAAAGAATGATATTAATAATAATAATGTTAAACTTTATCTAATCTTTCTTTATAACTTTAATTTCGAAAAGACAGTGATGCTAAAAGAAATTTTTGGAAATTTTAAGGGCATTTATATCATGAATTTATTAAAAATTTTAAACTTTAGAAATAATAAAAAAGGTAAAAAATTTTGAAAAATTGTTGTTAGATCTAAATCTCTATTTACTTTATGTAAGAAAAAAGACTAAATATAGAATTATTTTGAAGAATTTACTATGCTCAAAGAAAAACTGCTCCCAACCTTGCCACCTGGCTATTATTTTTGAACGTCGCCATCTTACATTATATTGATTCTTAACCACTTCTTCAATTTAAGGTTTGACCGGACTAATACCTCTGCGATAAAATATTAAGTTTATAAATTTTGCAAAGCTTTGTACGATTTGTGTAAGAAAAACTGAGCAAAACAAAAAGTTTCTTTATATTTAAGTGTCCCCACTATTATTTAGTTCGAGCTTGCTTTTAGCGAAATTCCTGTCTCAAACAATGTGAATTTCATCTCTTTCAGATATTTTTCTTCTTATATCTTCAAAAAATTCAAATGATTAAGTCACTTTTAGAAACATAAAAAATTGGAAATATTTTTGACTTGTAAATTTTAAAAAAGAGCAAACTTTAAAGTCGAGAAATTTTAATTAAAAGAACAAAATTTAGAAGTTGCAGAATAACAATTTCTATTTTATAATAAAAATGGGAAAAAAATAAATTTATTTTTCAATTTATTTATTATTATCTAGCTTAAAAGTTTATAAGATAAAATTCTACTTTTTTAAGATTTACAATGAAAAAAAATTTTAATTATTAAATTTTTTTAACAAAATTTACATAATTTTTTGTATCTAGAAAATATTATGTATCAGTTTAATTTATTTCAAATTAAATGTTTTTTAATTTTTTTTGCCAATTTTAATAATTTGGAAAATAGTTTTTACCAAGAAACTTTTTTCTTTATTGAATATTTAAATAAATATTTCGCGCACACGAACAAACTTAATGTTTGATTTTTCTGTGAATCAAAAAGAATCATTTTGAAAAAAAATTTGCTTAGTCATTGTGACTTTATATATCTAAAATATCCAAGGTAAATCCAAGGCTTTTAAAAAATGCTTTTTTAGCTGTTTCGTTGCGAATAAATTTTCAATGTTATTAAGAAAATTTCGCAGCGTTAAAGGAATACTATAATTTCTACGTTGATGGTGCACGCTTGTAGACCCACCCCTTGTTATATTATAAATTCCATGAAAAATTAAAAACCAAAAAATTTCAGAGAAAA
Source organism: Brachionus manjavacas (assembly GCA_019054805.1). NCBI lineage: Eukaryota > Metazoa > Rotifera > Eurotatoria > Ploima > Brachionidae > Brachionus > Brachionus manjavacas. The sequence goes on from JAHQIY010000007.1 coordinate 764,229, forward strand.
ATTCAAAACTTATCAGTTTAAAAAATTCAGCTCAAAATTTCACATTGTTAATTTTCACAAAAAATAATCCAAGTGATAACCCTAGTTAAAATTTGGAAAAGCATTCAAAATAATTATAATAATATATTTTTAGATATGACTATTTTTTTAAATGAGACTTAATTCTTTTTTTCTATTAAAAAAATAAGTTTAGAAATATTTATTTACAAAAATGGCTAAAGCAAACCAAAAAAAAGATCCTTGGTATTTGGGTGGCATAGCATCAATCGGTGCTGTTTTGATCACACATCCATTGGACACAATTAAGGTTCAATTGCAGACTCAACAACATGCTCGATTCGGATTCTTCGGCATGACAGTCAACATAGTTAAGAATAATGGTTTTTTTGCATTGTACAATGGAATTTCAGCCGCTGTTCTAAGACAAGCTACCTATTCAACGACACGTTTTGCTTGCTATGAGATAGTCAAAGATCTTGTCAATAATTCGAACTCTAATTCGAAGCCCAAAGAAATGCCATTTTATCAAAAAATTTTAATTGCTGGTATGAGTGGCGCAATCGGTGGTATTATTGGAGCTCCAGCAGACTTGACCAATGTGAGAATGCAAAACGATTCAAAATTGCCTGCAAATCAGCGCCGCAACTACAAACACTGCTTTGAGGCGCTGTTTCGTATAACACGCACCGAGGGTTTCAGTCGTTTGTTTGCCGGTTCATCAATGGCCTCGTCCAGAGGCATGCTGGTGACTGTAGGTCAGCTCGCATTTTATGATGAAATAAAGTGTCGCCTTATTAAATCTACCTATTTTGCGGATAATTTGATCACTCATTTTACTGCTAGTTTAAGTGCCGGAGTTATTGCGACCATTATTACAATGCCATTAGATGTTTTGAAAACTAGATTAATGAATGCTAGCCCAGGAGAGTACTCTGGTATTTTGCATTGTGCAAGAGATATTTTAAAAGTTGGCCCTGGTGGTTTTTTCAAAGGATTCACGCCAGCTTTTGTACGTCTCGGACCTCATACCATTTTCACTTTTATCTTTCTAGAACAATTGAAAAATTTAGCACGATAGAAATTTGTATGAAAGTGTTTGTTTTTAAAATTTTATGAAATTTTAATAATTATTTTCTTTAAAAAAAATGTTGCCTATGATCCGCTTAGGATTATTTTAGTGTCAAATTTAATTTGAATATAAATTTAAAAAAAAAAAATTTTTTAATTAGGTCTTGAAAATTTATTCCAATTGTATAGGCTGATGATGATTAAAATTTGAACTAATTTAGCAAAAAAATTGACCTCATCTAATTTACGATTTGACTAAGAGTTTGTTCTTTTTCAACTTATAAACAAAAAAACAAAATAAAATTTAGCTACTTTAACATTTAATAATTAAAAGATCATAACAAATAAAAAAGATAAATAACTAGATAGAATTTAGTATCACTTTATCTAAAATTAAATAAAATTTTATCTACGTCTTTAAAAACTAGATTAAATTAATTAGCATTATTAAAGTTTAGAAAAACTATTCAAAAAATGAAATATAAACTTGAAGCCTTTGACTATGTATTGCTGATTTTAATATTTCTAGTCACAATTTTAATCGGATCATATCATGGATTAAAAGAAAAGATAAATAAATACTTTTCAAAAAGTAAATTATCAAAAAAAGAGAGTACAAACAGTGTATCGCACTATTTGACAGCCAACTCTTCAATGAATCCCATACCAGTCGCATTTTCATTATTGGCTACATTTTTCTCTACAACCGCATTGCTAGGAATTCCAGCCGAAGTTTATCAATATGGACTTGAGTATTGGATAACCGCATTCTCTGGCATGCTTACACCAATAATAGGCGCTTATGCAACAGGGCCACTATTCGCCCGTCTCCACATTTTTACCATTTTTCAGTACCTGCAGTTAAGATTTGGTTCTCCCTCGGTAAAATATGTGGGAACTCTATGCTACATAGTTAAAAATTTTATTTCAACAGCAATTTTTATATTTGGGCCAGCCGTCTCTTTGAACATTTTTTCAGACATTAGCGAAAAATACTCAATAATCATGGTTGGATTTATTGCAACATTTTATACCACAATTGGTGGAATTAAAGGAGTAATATGGACCGACTTTTTTCAAATAGTCATAATGATTATATCTTTATTGATGATTTTAATCAAAGGCATTTATGATGTAGGTGGTTTTGGTAAATTATTTGAGATCAATTCCAATGGTGGAAGGTTCAACGTGCTCGATTTTGACCCCAACCCTTTTGAGCGTCAAACATTCTGGTCTATTTTCTTTGGATTCTTAGTCTACTTTTCTTATTCGTATTCCACCGATCAGCAGACTTTGCAGAGATTTCAGGCAACAAAAACAAAAAAATTAGCTCAGAAGGCCCTGCTGCTAAATGTGCCGGGTGTCTTTCTAATGTTGTCGCTGTGCTGCTTTGTCGGACTAGTTGTGTATGCAAATTTTGCAACCTGCGATCCTTTGACATCAAAACAGATTACAAATCCAAATCAGTTAGTGGGCTTTTTTGTGGCTAATAACCTTAAAAGTATTCCTGGCTCGGCGGGTTTTTTTTTAGCCGCAGTTTTTTGTGGATCCTTGAGCTCAGTTTCTTCTTCGTTGAACAGTTTATCGTCTATAATTTGGGAAGATTACTTTAAATCTTTTAAATATTTTCAACATTTAGATGAGGCTAAAAGCTTGACCACAACCAAAATGATTGTAGTTGCTTGCGGAATTTTGAGCACTTTATTCTCGTTCATAATTGCCGCATTCGGAACTAATCTTCAACAAATTTCGACTAGTCTAAATGGAGCTATGATATCGCCCATTTTAGGCCTTTTTGTGCTGGGCTGTTTTTTCAAATATACCAACTCATGGGGAGCTTTATTTGGAAGCTTTTTCGGATTTACTTTTGGGATATGGATCAGTTTCGGAGCATTTATAGTAAAGCCTTATTATCCAAAATTAAATACTACCACCGAGTTCTGTTCATTGTCAAACGCTTCATTTATTTCTCTTAATCAAACAGCCAGTGGTGAAAATTTGACTGGGTTCGCAAAGATTTATTCTGTTTCTTACATGCTGTATACACCTTTAGGCACATTAATCACAGTTTTTATTGGACTGATAGTGAGTTTGATCACTGGTGGGCCTAAGCATCATGCTGACGATTCATTAATATTGTTAAATTTGTTTGGATTTTGGAAAAAAAGAAAAATTGAAAGTGAAAGAAATACTGAAATGTTCAATTTCGAACAACATAATGTAAAAACTGTTACTTTTGATTAGAATTTTTTCTTTTAATAAATTAATTCTATTAAATATAATCAATAAATAATAATTATTCATTTAAATATTTTGTAATGAACAAAGTTTATTAATTTAACTTCATCTGGATAAAATTTTTTATATCATATAATAAATTTTACTTTTTATATATAAAAGACTTTTTAAATATAAAAAATACCTTTATTAAGTAAAAATGAATTTTTAATATCTTCAAGTGACTTTTTTTTTTTTTAACTCAAAAATGCTCGGCATCGTTTTCCTTCTTTTTGTTCTTTATCTTAATTTAGCAATTGCTCGAGTGTCCCTTTTTTTATTTAACTAATTTAACCGACTATTCTTAAAAAATAATATTTAAAGAATAGTCGAAATTAATGAATCCTCAAAAGTTAAATATTTTACTTTAAAAAAACGTTTAAAGTCTTAGAAAATTAGATTTTTTTTCCTTCAACAATTTTTTTAAATAATTAGATAATTTAAGGAAAAAAGCAGACAAATACATCGTAAAAATGAAGCAATCTACTAATTTAAAATAAACATTTTTAACGATTGATTTATTGGAAAAAAAAATAGAAAAAAAAATTTATTTACTAAATACAGATAAAAAATATCTTCTATAATCATATGGGAGCTGTAGTTTAATTTATTTAGATTGTATTTTCAATGATTAAGTAAATGAGAATTTAATATAACATAAGTTTTAAAACATCATACCATATCATACCAAATGTGTAGTGAAATATCAAATAAATTTAATTCAATACAAAAAATATTTATTTTTAAATATTTAAACGATTTTTATTTAGAGACTGGGGTTTAATTAAAATAAGATATATGAAAATGTAAAAAAATTAGAAATTTTAAATTTTACAATCAAAAATTTCTAATAAAAATACGATTAATAAATAAAACAGATTTAATACGAAAACATTCTAGTTTGCTAATAACTCGTGTTTCTTATTTAAAATCATCGGCAGAAAACATTCTCTTAAATTAAAAAGAAATAAAAATCAACCATCTTAATCAATTAGGATTTACCTGTGCTCTTTTTAGGATAAAATCCTTGGAAGGATCGTATGCGTGTTCTTTGCTCGGAATTTCCAAAATTGCTGGAGTTATCTTGGCGTGATTATCAATCACGTGACGTACCATATCAGCAACATATTGAACAATTAACAAAACTGCAATATCATCTCTGTTTATAAAACCTCGAATAGCTTCTTCTAATTCAGCTAATGATGTATCTTGATTTAGAAAAAAATTTAAAAATAACCACTTTAAAATCTGTCCATACTTTTGTCATAGATAAAATAGTTTGGCTGTCTAGATTTGTTTAATTCACCAGACCCAGACATTAAAAATCCAATAACTGTGTCCTAAATATCTAAAATTAGTTTTGAATTAAAAAAATATTGATCAAACTGACCTCGTCACCAATCACAGCAATTAGTTTACCTTTGATGTTACTCATTTTTTTCTTGAAAAATTAAAAATTCTAAAAAATAATTGAAAGATAAATTAAAATTTTAGATCTGGAAGCAAAATCTAGTTAAAGGTTGAGCAATAAAAAGCTAGTTTTAATACTAAAAGTTTGATTAAATTTGGATCGAGTTAAAGATGGATGCAGAAATTATTAAAAAAGACACATAGATAGTGGTTTTTTGTTTGATAAAATGAATAAGTTATGCTTTAATAATGCCTTAATGCAAATTAATTTATTAAAATTTTTATTTAAATTTTTTTTACGAAGAAACTTAACTTTTGATCAGATCCAATTACAAAAATTAATTTAAATTGGAAAATTCTGAAATTAAATACAAATAATATTAAAAATTCTTTTAAAAAAGCATTTTTTTTTGACATAATTCAACAAAGTTACAATATTGTTTAACGATTTAATCAAAGAATTAATTGATGTTCAATAAATTTTGTCGTAATTAAGGTGATTGACAAAAAATTCAAGTTAAGATACAAAACAAATTTAATTATTTAATTATTTAATTTATTAGCTATCAAAAAATTTAGTTTTCAATTTTTACTGAAGTTTCTCTTGATGTTTAAAAACTATTCTTAATCTATATCGATTCTTAATAATTAACTAATAGTCCAGAACCGCTAGTGTAAAATTGAAAAAAAAAACAGATAGTTATTTTATCTTAAAAATTCAAATCTTTTTTTTAAAAAAAATTTATTATTATTTCAAATATTCATTAAAAAAAGAAGATTTTCAATAAATTTTAATAAAAAATTTTTACTCTAATTTGAAATGGATATTATTATTATCTTCAAAAAGATTATTTATTAGTAAAATAGTAAAACTTTTATTAAAAAACGTTGTTTTACAAATTTACTAAATAATTTTTTAAAGTTACATATGATCAAGTAAATTTACAAATTTCCTTTTTCCACTTTAGTAATTTTCTAAATTTTAGTATTTAGTACAATTGTAAAAAAAATTTACAGCTTGCGAGGCCGGATTTTTTTCCGAATTAGTTGCTAGAAATTGTTTCGACGTAGTAGCAGATACTAATCTGGTTCTTAGTATACGTACAGATAAATCAGTCAAAGGAATCAGACAAGCTGTCAATGAGTTATCAATTGGTGGTGGCTAGGGAAAAATCCGTTGCAAATGCACTGGACAGTATTCAATGCACATGTCGAAAAGCCAATCTTTTATGCAACTCAAGATGCAATAAATAAATATTTATTTTCTTTAATTAAGTGTGAATTTAGTAATTTACAAAAAATCAGCACGTAAATTAATAAAATAAAATATTTTTTTGCTTTATCTTATTTTTTAAAATTACGCTTAGTTTTAGTAATCTTCTAGAATTTTCTAGGAAATTACTAAAACTTTAAATAAAACAGTAAGTTTTGAAAAATTTATTTTCCGAAAAAATTTGTATGTTAAAATTTTAATTCTTTAGATCATAGACTCTAAAGAAAATACCTTCTAGTTTTTAAGTAAAGAATATACACATTTGATTTATTCTTTATGTACAAAAATATCTTTAATAAAAGAAAATTTAGAAATTCACTCTTTCTAACAAAATTCTGTAATTAAATTAGATCATACTTTTTTGGACCTTTTTTTGAAAGAAATCCTGAAAGTTTTTAGTTAAAAAGCAATTTTTTAATAAAATGAAATAAGCTAAAAATATATTTTTTGATAAAAGACTAAAACCTTTCTTATAAAAAGAAACTAAATAAAATAAATTTTGCAAATTACAATAATTTCATCTTATGCAAAATTATAGAATAAAATTATAAATTTTCCAAAATAAAGCTATATACCAATTCTGAAATCTAAATTCTGTGCTTTTCAAAAAATGCAAAATTATTCAACAATTAAATTACATAAAAAAACGCCTCAGCTTCAAAAATTTTCTAATTTATATAATTATTTTATTGATTACAGTTAATAATTTTGATGTATTAAACAGATCGAAAATGTCCAAATCGATTCAATTGGCCTTTTTGGGAAGAAAAGCTATCAAAAATGTACTAAACTCATCTTTTAAAGCCAACATTAACTCAACTCTGCCAACAAATAGCGTTCTGTCTCAACAAAAGAGGTTATTTTTATCTCCTAAAAAAAATTTTTAATTTTTAAATCTATTTAAAAAAGATTGAAATCATTTTATGGTGAACCGGCTGAATTTAAAACTAGCGACGAACAAATCCTCTTGGCAAATGATGAAACTGCTACTAAATGGAAACAAATGCCGGCCAACTGTATTTTTTTTTAACCAATTTTAAAAATTAATAAATTTTCTGATTGAAGTTTTTGGAAACGAAAAGATCAATTCATCTGTTGGTCAAAACGTTATTCTTAACTTCGGTCCTCAGCATCCTGCAGCTCACGGTGTCTTGCGTTTAGTATTAGAGTTGGACGGAGAGGTGCGTTTTTTTACATATCTAAAAAAAATATTCATCTGCTATTTTTAGCTGGTCAGAAGATCAGATCCTCATATTGGTCTCTTACATCGTGGTACTGAAAAACTCATCGAATATAAAACATACACCCAGGTAAGCTTTTCAAAATAATCTCCACACATCTTGAATAACACTGTATAATTTAAAAAAACATCCTAAATGCTTCAGTGTTAATGCTTAACTTTTCTGTAATTTAAATCTGAAAGTGATCTCATGTTTTAAATTTTTAATTTAAAAAATTTTTTTGTTTTTCGTTTTAAAAATAGAGAGATTCTTAGAAAAAAAATTTAGATTCAAGGTTTAAAAACTAAAATTTTTCAATCAACATTCATTTACATTTAATAACTCTTAAATTTGAATATATATATTAATATAAAATTTAAAAAAATGATATTTCTAGAATTTAAAAATTTGTTTCATTATTTTTATTGTTATTTTTTATTTTGCTTAGTAAATTTTGAAATGAATCAGATTATTGAATAATCAATAGTAATCTTAATTTTGTTTCTAATTTTAATAAATTTTATTTATTCTAAAAAAAAATATTTTCAATTTCAATTTTCAAGTTTAATCTAAAGGCTAGTTCCCTTGTCATTAAAGACCGATTAAAACTTATTTTTTTTTGATCATAAAATTTACAAATTAAAAAAAGAAATTGTTTATAATATCATTTGAGGAAGAAAAACACTATAATATTACATTTCAATGTATAATAAAAAAATTTTAAATTATATTTGATCAAAAACAAATCTATTTACCAGTCTTGTATAAAAACATCCATAAGTCTTTTCATCACTACCAGATTCTCACTATTCCATAAATTAAATTTCAAATTTCTTGAGTCATTTTTCTTTAACTTAAATCTTAAATTATTAGGTGAATTTCGAAAAAAAGAATTTTACTAAAAAAAGCTAGCATTCTTTCCCGTATTTTATGCTGAAAAGCATATAAACTAAACTTTTCTTTTTTAAAAAAAAATTAATTTCAGTTAAGTTATAAACTTCAAATTTAAACTTAAATAATTTGAAAATCGAAAAATAATATCTTGACAACTTTTAGCTAGTTTAATAATTGCTTCCTTCGAAAAATAGCACAAGAGAGTGGAGCAATAATCAAAACAAGGCAAAATAAACATCTTAAAAAACTGTTTTTTAACAGAAGCTTACAAATTAGAAAAGTCTCTTGATAGAATAATTTTTTATTAATAAATAATATAAAAGGTTTTTGAGTATCATACAAAAGTGTCTAGGTTGAGAGCTTCTTTTTTTTGACTACCGTTTACTCATGCAAATAAGTGCCCCCCCTAAAATCCCCTTATAAAAAGCTAGTCAAAAGTGGCTTAGTTTCATCTATGTTCCTTCCTTGTAAAGCATGCTTAGATCCTTATAAAATATTTTATTCGAAGAAAATTTTCTTCTAAGGACCTAAATTCTTCAGTAAAGACACGATTTTGAGGGCGTTTATTTGCAAGAGTATACGGTAGGTCTAATTTACTACCGGTTATTCATGAAATGCCGTCTGAGAAGAATTCCCAGGAATAATTTTGCGATCAAATAAATATAATTTAAAAATAAATATGATCTAAACATTAATTTTGTGATCAAAATAAAATTTTGTTATATTTTAAGTATTTAAAAAAATTCATTATCGTATTAACCAATTTTTTTGACTTAATTTCTTCACATTCATAAAATTTTCTTGTTCATTTAGATAAAAAAAAAATCAGAATTTCTCTTTCTATGCTATCATTAGTGTTTTGAAGATTATTTCAGATATTTCTTTTTTAATCAAATTATTAGAAGAAGTTTTATAGTTTTTTTTAATGAAATACAACTGTATAGTTTAAAAAAAATACACAATCTAAAATTTATTTTTGAGATCAAATGTAATATTTGTGACAAACATTTATTTCTGCTAATCTATTTTGGTCAAAATTTTTTTTTTTTTCAAATGTGATTTCATCGAAAATTTATAGATTTAAATTTTTTTTAAAGGCTTTGCCATACTTTGATCGTTTAGACTACGTCAGTATGATGACAAATGAACAAGTCTATTCTTTAGCCGTTGAAAATTTGTTAAGAATAGAAGTCCCAGAAAGAGCCAAGTTTATCAGAAGTATTTTATTGATGATTAAATAATCTTTAATAATTAAAATTTTAAAGCTATGTTTGCTGAACTTACCAGAATATTGAATCATCTAATGGCGGTTGGCACACATACTCTGGATATTGGTGCATTGACACCATATTTTTACCTTTTCGAAGAAAGAGAAAAAATGATGGAATTTTATGAAAGAGTGTCAGGAGCTCGTTTACACGCCGCTTATGTTCGTCCAGGTGGCGTTGCCTTCGATTTACCGATCGGTCTAATGGATGACATTTTTCATTTTATTAACCACTTTGGTCAGCGTTTGGACGAAGTTGAAGACTTGTTATCCGCCAACAGAATATGGCGTGCTCGTACAATTGGCATTGGAACAGTGAGTGCCGAAGATGCATTGAATCTTGGCTTTAGTGGTGTCATGTTGCGAGGATCTGGTATTAAATGGGACTTGAGAAAATCTCAACCTTATGATGCTTACGATAAAATAGAGTTTGATGTTCCAGTTGGCACCAATGGTGATACCTATGATCGTTATTTGGTCAGAATGGAAGAAATGAGACAAAGCTTGAGAATTATTGAGCAATGTTTAAACAAAATGCCTGCTGGAGATGTAAGAACAGATGATAATAAAGTAGTTCCACCTAAAAGAGCTGAAATGAAGGTATTTTGCTTTTTAATTTTTTTTAAAGTTAAACAAAAAATTAAGGAATCAATGGAAGCTTTGATTCATCACTTCAAGCTTTTTACTGAGGGATACCAAGTTCCTCCCGGAGCAACTTACACTGCTATTGAAGCACCAAAAGGAGAAATGGGAGTTTATTTGGTTTCAGATGGCACCAGTCGACCATACAGGTGTTACATCAGAGCTCCTGGATTTCCTCATTTGGTAATATATGATTAATAAAAGTAAAAAATCAATAGATTTTTAACCATGATCTGTTTTGATAGGCTGCTATGGATAAAGTTGCTAAAAACCACATGATTGCTGACGTTGTAGCTATCATTGGTACCATGGATATTGTGTTTGGTGAAATTGATAGATAAAAAGAATCAATTTAAAAATTTTTAATATTAAACTTAAGAATTTTAGATTCAAAAAAATAATGAAAAATTAATGTCTTTTTGGTGATCGATTTTATCGACTCATTGTTTAAAAAAAATAAATCATTTCTTTTTGGAAATTAAACCTAATTTTAATTAAAAGATTCAACTTATTAGATTTTATTTAAAACGAAAAGGACAAAATAATTTATTTCCCGCATTAAATGGATAATATTTCTCTAAAAAAATCTTTTTCTGACAGCAAACAATCAAAATATAAAGATAAAGATAAATATCTCTTTGAAAGTTTGACTAATTTTTTACTTGATAGTTAAATTCGTTATTTCATCTTTAGCACAAATTGTTTTCTCAAAATTTGAATGACTTTTAATACAAGTTTGAGTTGAAGCATGAAAACGATAAATCAAAAATTGAACCAATTGAAAAGAATATGGTGCAATTTGATTTGGATAAAAAACGACTTTAGTACCTAAATTTTTTTGGCATTTTCTTATTGAAAATGATGGGGTCCTACTAAAACACTGACCCCTATTTTTTTTTGCAAAACAAAAATACCGTAAATGTTACCGTAAATTTCAAAAAATGTAAATTTACAATTACTAGTCTAACAGTAAAAATGTAAAACATAAAAAAATGAATAAATTTTAGATATTTACTGATTTTTTTTTATTTGTTTTAAAATTGGGGTCAGGGGATCAGGTTTTTAAAAATAGAAAAATATTCAATTTTCAAAAAAAATAAAAATTTTAGAGAAAAATTAATTTAATTTTCAAAAAATAGAGAAAAATTCAAATTTTATATTAAAACTTTTATAAATACTTTTGCTTTGCAAAAAATAGGGGTCAGGAAATTTAAAAATTTTAAAAATTGGGGGTCAGTGTTTTAGGAGGACTCAATTGATGTGCTGATTAAAAATATATGAATATATGAAAAACTTTGGAAATTGCTTTTTTAATATTTTATGGATACTTAAAGATTGATTTTTTTAATAAAATATTTTTTTTTCTTTTGCTCTTCCAGAGCGTACGGTGCCAAAAAACGTCTAATCAAACATTTTGTGAGAAATACGATTTACCTAATTTTAGGTCATTAATAACATATTAAAACTTTGCCGAGATTTCCAATCTTCTATTTTTTTAAAAGCAAAAACTATTGCAAAGTATTAAACTTTTTTATGTCATTAACATTGGTCTCTAGACTTGATTAATCCGATTGCGTTTTTTTCTGTATTAAAGTCAGACATAAAATTTTATTCAGGAGTTTCTTGAACAAACTCATACACCCTTACCACGCTTTTTTAAAGGTATAACAACATCTAACTTCCACGTCATTAATTTTGTCGCCTTTGTTATTTTTCAAATGAAACTATGTCACTAAAGAATCAGCACTAGTCATTTTTTAAAGTTATAATGATTAAGCATTTATTATTTATTTATTTGTTTTCTGTACTTCAGAATGAATTTAAAAAAAATAAAAATAAAAAAAGAGTTAATAAAAAAAGATAAAAAAAAAAATAAATAACGTAATCATCCGAATTGAGTGACATGTTTTAAAAATAGAGTTCTCTATTTTAGTGACACTCTGTTATAACATGTAAATGATTCTATAGTGACATGTCAATAAAAAAATTAAATGACACGTCACTAAATTCGGATAATTACGTTATTAAGTAAATAAGCTAAATAAAATGTAAAGAAAGCTTAAAAGACATAAATTTGATAATGATAAGCAAAGATTTTAGAGACATATATATGATATATTTTGAAAATTAATTGTCAATCAGTTTTCAAAAGTTGTCAGTACATATTAATTATTTAGTATTTTAATTATTAAAAAAGTATTAAGATATTTATTTATTTTTCAGTTTAAAATTTAATAGTCTTCATTTAATTTAATTAGTCTTTTAGTATTTTTTTGTCAGTTATTTATTTTATTTATCATTTAATAATTAATTTAGTCAGAAAAAATTTGTCAACGAATAATTTATTTTTGTCAAAAGGTTAAATACTCGCCCTTTATTTTAGCGTTTTCATTTTCAAAAAATTTAATTATTAATTTAGAAGAAAAACAAAGGTATGCAATTACATTAATAAAAAAAATATGTTTATAATTTAAATCACTGCAAAATTTGGTGTCAGTTTATAATTAAAAAAATGTGCTTAAAAAGTTTTTAAAGACAATTTTTTTATTTAAAATTAATCAAAAATTTAAGAATAAATTTCAAAAATAAACCATAATTCTATTTAAGCTTTTCAAAAACTCATAGAGCTTTCAATTGACAAACATTCTAATTAAATAATAAAACTTAAACTGGAAAATCTTTGAACCGGTTTTAATTAACAAAACAAAATTATTAATCCTGATATTGAGAAAAATAAAATAAATTTTATCAATTATTCTTTTTTCTTTGCGACTTCTACAGATTCCTGTGGCCACAGATACGGACGAATCAAAAAGTGACCTATCGTCCCTAAAACTAGTGCACTGAGAAATATGTACCAGCACATGGCAATTTCGGGAGGAAACGGCTTGGTCAAGGTATTCCAATCGAATTTTAGGCAAATCAACAACTCAGTCATTATAATGGCTATGCAAACCCATGTTTGCGTTCCCATCTTTTTGCACAAGCTAAGCAAAGATAAATTTAAGAAAATTGCATGTTTTATTTTCATTAAAATTTTTTTTTCAAGCTTACGTATTGTCAAGATACTCAAAGCTTTCTCTCATGGCCACAGCGCCAACCAGCCACATAAAAATGAGGCGACCCAGGCATAGAAAATGGGGAGGGGGTATCCAAAGAATAAATTTCAGGTAAAAGGTGGCCAGTTCGGCAACGAAAAATAAAACTATCAGGACAATCATGAAAATCCATCTTTTCAAGCTTGAAAATGGTCTCCATTCGTAAGAAACCCAGCTGTACGGACTGAATTGAGTAACGATACGTTTTATTTTTCCTTTAAATGTCGGAATATTCCATAGTCCTCTCCAATTGTAAGGTTTCATTTCAAAATATTCACATGTTCTCATGCCGAGGTATATGCCTAAGCCATTGCATACTAAAAAGTCCAGGATCCACTTAAGATTTAGTTAAGAACAAATATGCCAAATTTTTCCAAATCACTTACGTGATCCCACCAGCACTCACTAAAATTAGGAAGTTGATGTTGTAAAGAATATTCCAAAAGTTCAAAACCGATGCTCATCACATTACACAGCCAGTAGTCTCTCAAAATCAAAGTCTTTAAAATTTCATTTTTTTAGTTTTACAATTTTGAAATTAAAAAGTTTTACTTTTAACCACCAGCCGAAAAAATGTGTCGGCACAAACCCATCCATCTTATCCTGTTGGGAAATTTTTTTATTTTTTTTTATTTTTTTTTAATTAAATTAATTCACCCAAAAGTTGTGAAAGGCTCCTTCTTCATTATCGGGATCATATATTTTACAACTTCCTCCGTAGTCTTTTTCCGGAAGAGGCTTTCCTAAACTAGAGTCCAAATGTGTAAGCAATTGTCTTGCATCATCAACAGACTAAAATACAAGCATTTTAGTCAGAATTTGAGAAAAAAAGTTAACAAAAATCACTTGAAATAAAATATATATCAAAGCTATCTCATATAAAACACTTAAACAAAGGATAAGTCGCCAAAAAGCTAACGAAAAATAATTAATAAATTAAAGATTAGAGATTGATTTAATCTTACCCGGATGTGGTCTGATAAAAGGTCCATCAGGAGTTTGGGTAACGCCAAAAAGAACAAAAAAACTGGCACAAGCGATCAAACCACGCTTGATATTGTAGCTTTGGTCCTGGATCTGTTGTTCAACCAAAGACTCGTATACCAGAACTACAATCATTATCATTAACACAGTGAATGTGTGAGCTCGCCAGAAAAACGACTGAGTTCCGTCATCGGACACAGATTGATTTTTGGATTTTATTTTGGAACTTTCCCATTCCTTGAGATTTTTAGCTTGGGACGCTTCGGTACCCGACATTATGCAAGACCAAAAAAATTAGCTACAATGCGACTACAGTTATTTTTATTTTTATTTTTTTTTTCTAAAAAAAAATCGTTTATTTACTAATTTTTAGGTTTAGTTTTTATATTTAGGCCGTTGGATAAAGCTAAAAAGACCATTTTTTTGCCAACATATATTGATTCTTATCTTATCTTTGATTATAGAAATTTTATCAAATTTTTGAATTATTATCTTTTGTATTAAATCTAAATTTATAGACACCGTTTATGCATATTCTTCAATTCTTCAATATCTTACGAGTGATTTTATCAACATTTTAAAATTAAAAATTTAGCTGGTGATTCAGCTTTTAATGCTTGATATTGTGCTTAAGTCAAGAAAATTCGGTTTAAAACTCGGCATATGAAACATTACAAAGCTGGTGTGCAAAATTATACTTTAGCAATTGAAAGAAAACTCAAGATGCTTTAGCTTGGGTTTGGTAAGAAAAAATCTTAATGCCAAAATTTCAGTCTAATTTCGGAAATTATTTTGAAATTCAAAATTTGTATGAATGCAGTTTTTTTTGATGACTTTTTAAACTTAACAAATACACACCCGAAAATTTGAAATTTTTTTGATACTTAATAAAATTTTGTCCTTTATTTATTTTTAAATTATGATTTAATCCATTATTTTTTTTAAAGGTGAACAAAAATTTTTTTAAATTCATTTAATTTTTACCTATATGTTTTTTGAGTAATCATTTCCAATTTTTATTAATTATATTAATCTAATTATATTTAAATAGAATTTCTGCTAGTATTTCCCTCGACCAGTCAATAAGAGCCACTTTGAAAAAAGCAAAAAATCAAAGTTAAATATTATGATTATTATTATTATTATACTAACTAAAGGTTAAAATCGTGTCGATTATGTGGACACTTGTCCAACCAATTTTTTGAACATTAAAGTCGTGTTCACTGTATCATCTTATAACATGCTGTTCACATAATGTTGAAATATTTCCATTCCGTTTATTTTGGAAGACCTGATTTACCTTACTTAAAATTTACCTTATTTTGAAAAAGAATTCGAAAAAAATTTTAAACTCGAATGGCTAAATTTAAAACTGAGTCTCATTAAACTTTTAATTTTTTGAAATTTTTGACTCCCGTGTCCCCTACTTAACCCCAACCACGTTGTTCATTTTTCTCGTTTTTTATCCCCATGACTTGCTTTAAGTTCAGCCATCATCATTCATCATTCGTCAGATATAAACAAAAGCAAGCTTTCTGAAACCTTACGACGTCAAAATTAATTTAATTACATTTTTATTTATTAAAAAAAATAAAATGGAAAATTTTTTAAATTATTAAAAATTTTATTTAATTAATTTAAGATTATGCTTTTCCTTATTTTTCGGTTGATTTGGTAATTTTTTTCCCTAAATTTTAGTTCCTAAATGAAAATTAGCTTAAAGCTTTTTTTGGTAAATTTTTGGCATGTTGTCTTCGGCTACTAATAGGTTCTTAAAAAAATGGTCTTAAAATAATTACCTCCGGAACTTGCTTGCCGAAGCTTTTATTATTATTATTTTCTATCAATGATTTAGTTTTTTCTCTTTTATAAAATATATATGAAATGATATTTAGATCATCGATAATTTTTTAGAAATAAAAAATCATATACATTATGCCCTTTTGCATGTTTTTTTTTCAATAATAAATACAAATAATGAATTTGGAAGAAATAATAAAAATATTTCCTTTATTTGTGACTTCATTATTTAAAATACAGATTTGACTAGCTAACTTTTGTTTAGCTATCGGAGAGCATAAATAGCTGCTTTTATGAGTTTTTCGGACCCGAAGATTATAATAAAATTTTTGACTCAAAGAATAAATTTAAAGATTTTAGTATTTGATGTGAAAAATTAATCAATAAAAATAACCAAATTTTCATAATTAAGCCGCTTACTTTCCTCACCAATATTTCGGCTTTAATAATTATTCTCAAAGTAAAAAATTTTACTTTTTAAAATTTCCTAATGTATTTCGAAAAAAATCCAAATTAAGACTCTTAAATTGAATTCAAAAGTGTCATCATGACAAGATTTATTAAAACTTAAAATATGTCTAGAATAAAATATCTGATTTTATCCATTCGACAAGAAATTTCGATTCTTCTTTAGAATAGAAAATTTCTATTTTCATATTTTATGACAATATTGTAACCATGACATCATGGCAATAAAAATTAATAATAACGAGTCTACCCTAGCTTCGCTCCGTAGGTCTCGTACTGTAGCTGATATTATTATTAATTACTAGATTTGGTGTATCCATAGTCTCAAAAGCAAAATTATTTTTAAGTACTGTCATTCCTCGGTTTAACTAACTCCTTGAGCGAAACATCTTTAAATATTTATTAATTTATTAACCCACATTAAATGTAAAAAAATTTAATTTCCAAAAAAATAATTAAAATGCCAAAAATATAAAAAAAAATTAATTTTATTCAATGAAAATATAATATCACTAATTGTAAATCACTTAATAGTATTGTATATTAGAGCTTAATCAATAAAACACCGCTTGATCAACATCTTGGTGTCTTGATACTTGAATACGCTTTTTTTCTGAACTGGTCAAATTTCTTTTGCTTTCAATGATATAATAGTTGTAATCGCAAAAGTATTCACCTTCTTTAGCCAGTGCTGAAGGAGAGAGTTGTGTTTCTGAATGTTTTATATTATTTATACCTTGACTACAAGAGAGATGTATCCTCTTTTTTTGGAGACTTGATTTTCATTTAAATGAATTTATTAATAATAGTGTTGGATGACGGTCAACTAGATTTGAACGGCCGATTGGCCGGCCAGCATAAACGGCCTTTTATGGCCGTGAATTTAACGACCGCATTTTAGACCGTCCGTAAATTGGCCGGCCGTTTAGTGGCCGGCCAACCACACGGTCCAAAATAAAAATTTAGATAGATGTTTAAAAAAAATTTATAGGCATTTAGAGTTATATTTTTATTTATCTTATATTTTAAATAATTTTTTACATTTTATAAATAAATTTTATTTTATTTGATCAAATTTTGAAATTATATCTATTAATAGTATAAATTGGATAAATTTTTTATTCGAATTTTTGATTTTTTTGTGATAAAAAAGATTTTAATATATTAAAAAATAAACTTCGAAAAATTGATAATGAACATTAAACAAGAAAATCTATGAAAATCTAATTAAACTTAAAGTTTATTCTTAAAAAAAAATATTTGAAATAAAGCTTAGAAAATAAAATAAAATTTAAAATATTTTTTCTAAATTTTAGATTATTAAAAATATAAATAATCTATACAGCAAAGTTGTCTAATACAATTATTCATTTTTGATCTTCAGATGCATGGATCAAATCCTTATTTAGTTAATAATTTCTTTCAAAATTACTATTGATTTTGATCAATATTAATTGGACTGAAAGATAAAGAAAAATGAAAGTGAAAATTACTAACACTTTTCAAATTTTTCTGACCTTTTTATCACGTTTTTAACACTTTTTAAAAATGTGCTAAATTTGATGTATCCAGGATTTGAATCCGGACTTTGTATTATTATTTATAAATTAAAACCACTTGCTTAGAGAAATATTTGCATTAGTAAAAGTTAAATTTTTTTTGGCCGGCCACCACACGGTCTTCTAAAATTTGACCGGCCATTTTACAGTTGGTCTTTTTTTTGGCCGCTGCTTCGCCGGCCAGCCACGGCCTTTGACCGTTTAATCGACCGGCCATGATTTGGCCGCTTGCATGACAGGCCACGGTCTCGGTATTTTTTTTGCCGGACAGGTGGCCTCTAGGCCAGCCCCCAACACTAATTAATAAAATAATTTAAATATTTTTTTAAAAACTTATACCAACTACCTTATACATTTTACAACAGTTTTAGGTAGTTGATTAATGTCCCACTCTCTCGTAAAATTTTTTAAAAGGGTTTTTTGATGTTTAAGCTGATTATTTTTTTTAAATTCGAAGTTAATAACTTTAATGAGTAGAACAATTTTTTCTCAAATAAGGCTTATTGACTTAACAAAATTGAAATACATTTTAGGTAAATTTAAAAAAATATTTTCGTTGAATTACATTCACAAACATTGAATACAGAAAATTGAACATTATTCTAGCTGACAGTCAGTGTTAATGAAAAAAAATAAAACTTTTGTTACACTTTTCTTTAGACGGTATAAAGAAAAGTCTGGTCACGAGTAAATCAACCACATATAAATGTTTTCAAAAATCACGCTGGGTTCAAGGTATTAATCCAAAAGCCTAAATCAGAAATAAGTTTAAACGGTTTGTAAACTTTGGACAAATTCAAAAATTAAAAAAACATGCTTAATGCATAAAAAATTTTAAAAAGATCTAAACCATGTATTTAAATACTGTTCATATTCAAGAAAATTACAATAATTTCCAAATTGGTGAGTAACCAAAGTTTTGAGATAGACTAAAGCTTAATGAAATTTCCAAAAAAAAACTCCCATTAAAAGATGGTTCAAAAAGTAATTAAGTTCTCCAGCAACTCGTCGAACAGTTTTACAGTATTTCCACTGAAGCCTATTTTCGGCGCACAGGAACTTTAAAAAGACTCTGGTCAAAGATTAGCCTAGGTTACTTTTGGTTTAAATTCAGATCAGAAATATGAGAGTTTTGTGGGCTTTTTGTAGTTTTTGATCAGTTTTTGATGCTCAAATGACCAAACTAAGTTTTAATTATGAAATAAATTGCTATTTCTTAATAGAATCAATGCAGAGATACATTTTTGGATTTAACATACTTTGTTTAATTTAAAGGTAAAATCTGCAGTATCAAAATTCACATTGCAGAGTGCACATTATCTAAACGATGCTATTGTATGTGAGAAATTTTTTGCAGAATTTTGCAGATTTTGCAGAGTTATCCTTTAAAAAGTTAAACCGTATTTTAATTTTTTAAAACTATTACTTAAAATTTAAAAATATTTTTTTTTAAATATTTTTATTCTGAAGGAGCATTAGCTCGGTACAGATAAAACAAATAAAAAAAATTGTCAAGTAGAAAGAACCTTTAAGTCTGCTTAGCAAATTTTAACTGTGACGACATTCAAATACATTCTTTAACTGTAGAGGAACGTCTTGAGAACATAAATAGGGCGGTCAATAAACTAAAATCCAATAACTTCAGCTATAAGTAAGGCAAAAAAATGTGAACTAGTCAAACGAGAAATTTAGTTCCTAGGACACATTATTTCTTATGGACGCATTTAGCCCGAACCAGAAAAAATCCAAGGGAGTGCTTGCCCGTGGCATATTTAAGTAAATACCTGAATAAAGCGTAAAAAAATTACATTACTTCTGAAAAGGAATTACTGGGTATGGTTCTGGCAACGGAACAATTTCATCAATTTCTGTATGGTCGCAATTCTTGTATGGTCGCACTTTTGAAGTTTATGCTCATCATCAACATTTAGCATGGCTCCTACAATGTCCGTAGCCAAACTCCCGTTTAGCGAAATGGCTCATACAATTAATCTGCTATGACTTCAAAATGGTAAATCATAGTGGGTAAAAACATGGAAACGAGGACCCCCTTCAAGATGGTCATAAGAACATCCAAATATTTTCGTGTTAGTAAATGAAAAAAACGAACCAATTGTTATAAATGTTTTAAGAAACCAAATAGATGTCTATGAAACATCCAAAAATTTTGAAATAGACCAAAACCAGGACCAAGATTTCAAATGGTATTTTAACTCAAAATCAGCCAATATTTCATTAGAAGAAGTCAACAAAAACTGAGCTTAGCGATTTTCCAAAAGCTATGATTAAATTATTTAATCAATTAGCCATCATAGCAGACAAATTGTATCTTTCCAAGGTTGATGAGGTCATTTTGAAAATGTTGAAAATGTTTATTGGAATTCATATTGGAGTCTGGGCTCTTTACAAACTTATAAATAGATCAGGGCACCAACTTCCTATCGGAGTTAATGAAAAAGTTTTAAAAAACTTGCTGTCGTTCTTTAGTGACGAAAACCAAAGTAACTGGGAACAATTAATCATTAAGCTGGCTTTCGTCTACAACAGTTCCGAAAATACCTCGACAAACTGCTGTGCTTAAGAGCCTATTTTTGGTAGAAAACCGAAACTCCCAATAGATTTGTTTTTTCCTAGTCAAGGTCCATCAGTTAGTATCAGGGAGTTGAAAGTGGAAGGAATCCAAACAATGGATCAAATGGTCGAGCTTCCAAATCTGGACCAACCAATGGTAAGAAAATAACTCATCGAGCTCAAAGACCAAAGACCACCTTAGAGAAGGATTCAGACAAGTTGAGCTAAATCAGGAAGTAAAGTTATGCAAAAGTGAATGGCTTTTTAGCCGCAAAGTTCGCCAGTCTATATTCAAGAAGGGTGACCAAGTATTAAAAAATTTAGTTACTATCAGACCCGGATTACCTAAAAAGCTAGCCTAGAAATAGGAAGAACCATTTTTTATAATAAAATGCATTAATGAGCATAACCATAAGATTAAGCCAGTGAACAAACCAAGGGCTTGGTTTAGAGTGGTACATCACAACCGATTAAAGAGATTCTATGGGGATCTCAACAAATACCCATTTCACTTCAAATAACCAAGCTTTCATCGCCAAAAAGAACCACAGTCACACAATCACCCAATATACAATTGATTCTTGTATTTCACCTCTCACACTGTAACCTTAAAATAATTTTTTGTCCAGCTGCTTTTTTATATCTCATTAAAAAATTTAATAAAAATAATTTCTTTAAATGCATTGGGTTAAATCAAATAGCAAAAAAAAATTATTTGAAAATTTTAAATCTTTTTTGAAAATAATTTAAGATTTTACGTAAATATTATTTAGAAAAAAAAATTTGCTTTAACTATATAGAGTTTTGTAAAAAAGTTAAGAAACGCTTGGTTTTTTGATGAAAATTCCCTATTCTCTTATATCAAATCAAAGTTAAAAAAAAATCCGGATTTGCTATTATGACTAGACTAATACTATCTAATTTATTTGATTTTTTTTTTTATTGTGAAAAGGTTAAGAAACGGGCCGAATAAAACTTGTAATAGCAAATTTAACCGCCTTTAATTTTCATATTTTTATTGTTTCTATTTGGCATCGAGTCTCCTTAGCTCTCAAAAATATTTATAGGTACACTGATCGTGATCAGGACTGTTTCCAAGACAAGATTAGACTTCAATATTTTGTCCTTGAGCTCATTCCTTCACCAATATGTCTTGATGGTAAAGGGCCATTGTATCTTTGGAATTTGATGACCTTATCTTCTCTTAGCATATATATTGATGGAAGCAAGCTATTACTTAAAATTTAAACATACAAAAAAAATCAAGTGTTTTTCAACTTTTTCACAATACTGTATGACTAGTATCAAAATATTATTTGAAAAGCATTCACTAAAAATTTTATTTTGATTAAAAATTTAAATTAAATGTAATTTCGAATTTTTATTGTGTTTTTGCTTTAGTTTTATTCAAAGTTGTTTAAAAGTCACAAATTAAATTCCTAGTCCGGACTTGGACTTGACTTGAGACTTGTAACTTTTAAATGACTCTGGTTTTATTAACAAAATCTGATAAAATTTCCGATTTCAGTTTTTGGTGATGCTTTTAAAAGAAAATTTAAAAAGAAAAAAATGAACAATTGTTTTTGGCAAAAAGATTTTTTAACGTTGGTTTATATTCAAGTTCTGGTAATATCATCAAGACAGTTGCTTAATTAAATTTTAAATATTCTTAAAAAGTTGATTGTGAACTAGTAGACCAAATAATAAATGCTTTTCATTTCAAAATTTTTTGAATTCATGCAATCTTTCAAAAAGTAAGAAGAAATCTTTCCTTGATTTTTTTTTAACTTCTACTGGAAAATGATTCCAGCTGATTACTTGCTTTCATAGAATGCAAAGATTTTCATGCTCATACTCAAACAACAAAAAATATCTTGAATACACTAGAGTTTTCTCAAAACAACATTTTAAGATAATAAGAAGACACTTGAAAAACATCTAGTAAACTGATTAAAAATTCCAAATAAACTCCAAAATACTAATTACTAATAAACTTGAAGAATCTATACTTCTTATTTAGCTATTAATTTAATTTGCTTTCCAAAATAGATCTTAGGTTGTTTTTTCAAAGCTTTAAGATCAATTAATTGTAAATTAATGGAAATTCTTATCGTATAGTATTTTTAATCAGTGTGAAAAAATATATTATAGAAATTAAAATATGAAAAATATTCTAGATAAAGCTTAAAGACATTGAGAAATAATATTGATAGACTATTTATAAATTGAAATTCGATCTCTTTGAAATAAAGACAAATCGGACGCCTTGAGTTCGATTTAAAAGATTACGCTTAAAGATAAAAGATAAGATATCTTTCAAAATCAAAAAATCAAAATTAAAAAGTTTTATAATTTAAGAAATCAATTTTTGCAAATTATTCTTTATAGGTGATCGACTCTCATTTCAAAAAAAGATTTTATTAATTCAGTTGAATTGATTTTAGAGCAAAATATTATGTTCCGATTCCGGTGTCTGGTTTGCAGGAGGCTCTTGTTTAAGTACAAATTTACTAGTTTTGTTTAGATTCTAATAGAAACATAAAATTAATTGGAAATTTTAATATGGTTTACTTGTTAGATTAATACTCAGCAGTGATTTCAATTTTCTGAAATGAGATTTTAGTTCATAGACTTATTGATTTTTGTTTTTGATGGGCTTTTTGTGACGTTTGTGGTCATTTCATTTAAATATCGTTTATAAATCAAAAAAATTCGAACAGGATTTACAAGTTTTTTAACAGACTATTTAAAATTAATTTAAGAAAAATTTAAAGAAAAAATTTTGTGAACAAGGTGGTTATTTAGACGAGTTATTTTTTTTAATTTTAAGTTTTAATTTTTACAAAATTTGATAGAATAAAATCCAAATTAAAAATAGTTATCGAAAGTTTATTCAAATGAAACCCTAAGTTTTTTGCTTAATTTAACAACTAAATTGAATAATTTTATTGCTTAGCAGTCTTTAAAAAAAATAAGAAACCTTATTAAAATAAATATTGGTTGGATTCCTTTTGATTATGTGTTTGAATACCGATTGATAGGATTTTTAGTAATTAGGCACTTTGTGTTTTTTTAACTTTTTTAAAATAGTGAAAAGACTTTTTTGTTAAAATGAAATTTTTATTTTATTTTTTAGTTCACCTGATGAGAAAATTTCACATATTTCCTCATTGAACTAACAAGTTAACTCGGGCAATTGGTATGATCGCTTAAATCGTCTTTTTACTATTTGGTAATCAAAATTACAATAAACGGATTTTAGTAAAATTCTTTTAATTTTTTAAAAATTTCAATTTCTTTCAAAACAAAATTTCATTTAATGGTTTACTTTTTAATTGAGTTCAAATTTTATTTTTTTTATAAACACCGCGCAGTCAAACGTAATTTTTGAAAAAAAATAAAATAATAGATTAATTGTTTAGGCTTACAAAATTCAGTACAAGTTGAACAAAAATATTTTATTTTTTTGAAAAATTAAAACTAATGATGAATTCTCAACAAAAAAATTTGCAACATACTGTTTTTAATTTTAATTTTAATTTTAATTTCAAAAAAAGGAAATATTTTTGTGCAATTAGTGCTGAATTTCACAAAGGCAATTATTTTGAAATTAAAGATTCATTTTTAGAAAGACCATAATGTTGTGTGCTAAAAGCTAATTTATAAGATTACTCAATTTGTTCATAATTTTTTGTGATCAAATCTAAATCCTAATTGAAAAATTTCTCTTTTCCTTATCGACTTAAGCTTTTGCTTAAATAAATAAGTCGGAAATAGAGAAAATTTTCCAAGTCAAAAATAAAATACTTCATCAAAAAATTTGAGACTGCTCATATTGTTTATCAAATTAAAAGTCAAATATCTTAATATTTCCATTTAATTTAAAGATATTCTTGAAAAGGCTGAATTCGAGCTGATTAAAAATTCTAAAAAATGTATGCCCAAGATTTGTTTGTCTCTGACTAATCCATGCGAATTCACCATTAGTGATTTTTCTATAGGCGATAAGGTTTGATTATTACTAATTTAATATGAAAGCCATTTCTTCTAAAATAGAACAAATATTTATATTTAAATGATTAGTAAATATTTTTCTAATAAAATAGGATATTAACATTTAATAGAACAGTTTAATTTTTTTAATTTCTTTTCTTGTGACTGAAAAATGGGGTAAAAATTTTAAAAGAGCTGAGTAGATGAACCACCGCTAAATTTGATTTTTTAAAATAGAATAGATTCAAAAATAAATTAGACCAGAACGTTTCATAATTTTTGAAAATAGTTGGTGGAGGTACTTTTAAATTTTAGCTTTATTTGAATGATTAAATATCATGATTAGAATAAATTGACAAACATTGATAAAGCCAATAAACCACTCAATAGATAGCTAAAGAACCATATAATGTAACTCATCAGTTTGTTTGCCATTAATAATATCAATATTTTTTTTTAAATTTGTGAATTATTTTGTAACTTTGATATTAATTTCAAAAACTAATTTTTTTTATATTTTATCAATAAATGAACTCGATCATGCCTCTAAGAGTTTTTGAACATTGGTCTCTTTGGTCGTTTTGAATATTGAATAAACCGGCGTTGTTTAAAAATCACAAGTCCAAGTCCGGACTTTTTTAATTTTTTTTTTAAAAGTCCAAGTATGGACTTAGACACTTCTAGGTCACCTCAATTACTAATTGAAACGGCACGTGATCATCACACATGATAAACAACTGTGGTTAACTGAAATTATTATAATTTAAGTTAATTTTAAAAAACAAAAAAAAAATTTGGTAGACGAAAGTAAAATAATAGACCAATATAAGATTTAATAAGAAAAGATACAGTAGTGAATACTGATACGAGGTCTTTTAATGAAACTTTGAAAAGTAAAAAAAATAGTTATTTATTTTGATTACAAAATAAAAATTGAATATTTTGATTTTTTTAAAAAATTTAAAAAATGAAAATGATTTTTATTTTTTTTTTTTTCTTTAAACAGAGTCAAATAAATAGCATCGGAAATCCATCTGTCAGAATCAAGGAAAAATGAAATTTCTGCCGTTCCAGGTAGTTATTGAATAACTACCTGGAACGGCGGCCAAGCAAGTGTTGGTGTTTTGAAAAAAAATTCCGGACTTAGACTTTTTTATATTTGGGAATTTTTAAAAAATCTGAACCCAACTAGGTAGCTAAAGAGCCAGATGATTTTTGCCATATCCATCTTAAAAAATATTATTTGTTTTACTTTAAAAATCCATTTTGTCAATTCTGAATGAATTTTATGATTTGTTTAGTTTATTTATTCTTTTAAATGACATAAATGAATTAGAAATATTTTCAATAATGAAGCATATTTTTTATGTAACAATTAATTAAAAAAAGCAAATATCAATACAAAATCACGAAACTTCAAAAGATAAAACAGATTAGGCTAAGCTTACAAGTAATGAAAATATCATCGAATAAAGATTAGACACTTTTAACTCAAATATTAAAACCAAATTGTCACCTTAAATTAAAAAAATAAGGGTTCGAATTGTTATAAAATAAAAAAAATGTTAAATATTTTTTCAATTTTTAACTAAAGTGATTAAAGGAATTATTAAAAAAAATTATTTTAAATTAAAGCTAAATTTCGATACGAAAAAGGCTTTGATCTGGTTTAAAGCTCAACAGATCTTTACCTGATTTAATTAATTCGATGCCCGAGACTTCACCCTGATTCCTCCAAAGGCTTTTAATTAGTGAATTTTCTGTGATCATCTGCTTTTTTTCAGAAGGTTGTCATGCCAACTTATTAAATGTACTCATTAATTTATCATGTTAAGAATCTTAATTTTCTATTTGCATTAATGTTGTTTTTCCCAGTTTTTTTGTTCATTCAATAAAAGATTAATCTAATCACTGATAGATTAAGGTTTTTTTTAAATAAATACGGATCAAATTTTATATTTTATATTCTTTTTCGTTTGAATGCAGTCTCGGGCTTAATTACTTTTACACTTAGGAAAAATTATCCCTAACTAAAACAAAAAGCTCTTCTACGGAACAATAAATAATTCAACCTATTTTAGAGCTAAACCAACTAATCAGATATAACAACATCAGACTTCGAAATTCGCTTCCAAAACAAAATCAAATGGCTTCATCATATTTCAATGCATTGTTTTTCCAAAATTAATTTTCTGATTAATATTCCGATCTGACTCGACCAGCTCTATCTCAAGTTTCAATGCTGGCTTGATTTTTTCATTTGTAGCCAGCTTTTGTTGTTAATGTAAAAAGTAACATGCTCATTGGAAACATTACTTTGACCATAGTGCTAGTTTTGATAACCAAATGCTCTTGCCAAGATGACAGTTTTTACATTGACCTAAACATAGAATCCAATTCAAACCTAGTCGAAAAACTAAACCAACTAATTGTCTCGGACAAAATTGATCGAAAAGTTGACAATGTGAACAAATCGGCACAATTTGAGCAATTTTTGAGCTCATTTTGGTCAAAATTTAGCAAAATAATTCCAGATAACAACTTTGGATACATAATTTTGAGCTTTTTAATTATTTCACTACTGATCATCACAGCTACAATCTTAATTTTTAACTATTTGAAGTCTAGAAAAGCCAAAAATCTACTCAAAGTCGAATTCAAGAAGAAAAAAAATTTCAGCTTTGACGTCATCGATCTAATGGGCTACCGAAATAGCTTTAAAATTTTCAAATGGTCCAATACTGACGAGTCAAACTCGATTTCAGACGAGTATCAATTTGAGAATTTTAGCAGCAGCAATAGCAGACCAGATCAAGCTAGTGATGCCATCAGTGATCGATTGATATATGAAGTTCCTTATCAGTACTCATACAGGGACAAATCTTTCAATGCCGGTGAACATGAACTTAAATTTCAGACTTTTTCAACGAGAAAAAATGCCAGTTTTAAGAATGAATGCAAAAGGAATAAGATTGTTCAAGAAGCCAAGGTGTCGATTCCGAGATTAAATGAAGACTCAAGTCTGGAAAATCCCTATTCGCCTGTTTTGTCAACCGATTCTGTTAACGATGATTCCGAGCTTGTCGTAAATGTTTTGTCGACTTTTCAATCACCTAAAAACTTGACAATTTACGAACAACCGACTAATTTAGATGCTAAAATCAACAATTTTTAATTATTTTTGTAAAATATTTTTCGAAGATTTTATTTGAATAAATTTTAAATTTTATTTTTAGTTTTTTTTTTTTTTTAAATTGATTAAAAATAAATTTTCTAATAGTTTTAAAAATATGCTATGTCAGAAAAACTATGATTTGGCCCGGTAGAATGGTTCCAAGCGGTTGTTTTGTAATTGAACTTTTGTCTCTTACTTATTAAATTTTAATTCATTTGAATTTTTAAGTAAACAAAAAAATAGACTGTAAATCTTTTTTTTAATAATAAAAAATCTTAAAAATTATTAGACTAATTTAATAAATCTATAAATTAAAAATTCAAGTTAAATTAAAATTCTGTTACTTTATCAGGCCAAAAAAAGTTTTGCTCAAAATTTCATTTTTTATTGTCTTATTTTTTGAAAATAAAAATCTATAATTTAAAATTTTAACTTTCATTTTTTTTTCATTCATTTAGCTATATCAATGGACAAATTTTTTGCTCTAAATTCGGAAAATTTTTTTATTTAAATTAAATTAATAATTATATGATACAGAATCACTTTAGAGACACTTTAGCTGACCTATGTTACAATGTAATTTGTCTAAATTACAGTTCCTTCTTTTTACGAATTTAATTACTATTCCTTTTGTGAATTAGTGAGCTTGTTCGAATTTTTCAATCAATAAAACTTTTTAATTTTGAAAAATTGAAGCCAAACATCTAAATTAAAAGTTTTTGTAGACCAAAATTTAAAGTTATGTCTTGCTTCCGTAGAAATAAAAAATCTTTAAGATGCTATCATAGTTTAAACTAAGTGTTAATTTTGAAATATCTTACCATTCTTCCAGCATATTCAAATATAAATTGAATTAATCAATTGTGATTTTAAATTATTAGGTTTTTAAATAATGATTAAATAGAATTTTTTTCCAACTTATTTTACAAGTCAACTAATTGACTTCCTTAATTTTTAATGTTGAATTTTATTAGACATATAAATTTTTCCGTTTCTGCTAGAATCTTGAATTTTTTATTTTTTGAGTTTATTTTTGATACTAAATAAAGCCGAGCGTTTTTATCCTAAAATTAGAAAATCAAACAAAAATTTATATTATTATCAAAATAAATTTAAACAGTTTACAAATTTACTTTTAAATTGTTTATTAGTTTGCTTTTAAAGCTATTAAGTCCAATTTGACTTTAAATTCATACCCTCTGATCTATCTTTTTTTTAAATAGTTTATTTAATAAATTTTTCAAATGGCTTTGAGTAATTAAACTCCTTTGGCCATTTATAGATAAATTTTTAAATAGTGTTAGAGTTTGAATAATTTCAAAAAGAACAAATGATTTTAAAAAAGTTACAAGCTTTGAACTGTCCAATTTGACTTCATATTTTTCATCTGAACATTTTCCAAAGTGGTATTTGTATTATTAACAAGCTTGGATCTGATTTTCTTACTGTTTTTAAGTTTTTTAAGTTTAATTTTTTGTTTCAACATTAAAAATTTTTGTTTATTTTTCTTAAAATAACTTAAGACAAAACCCGTACAGAAAGGTATTTCATCTTTAGTTCCAATAATTCTAACTATGTAAAAATAAATAACAAGTGTAATCTTGGAATACAATTTTACAGTTTTAAGTGAAAGAAAAAAATTGTTTGAAATCAAAGTACTGCAATCATGTGATATTTATTATTTAATAAGTACACTACGACAAAAAGAACTTTAAAATTATTGTTAAATGATGAGAAGCTATAAACTTCAATTTTTTTACCGTTCATCTTAATAATATTTGTTTAAAAAATTTTTGTGTTAATTTATTTAAAAATTGTATATATAATTTGAAAAACATAATTAAATTAATTTTTTGTTTTTTTATGAGATTTATTTTTTTTTTTATATCATGTTTATTTTGATTTTTTTAGCAGACTTAAATATTTTTGTAATTTTATCATAAATATTAAATTCAAATAAAGAATTAACAATTGAAAAAAAAATTTTACATTCTTTTTAATTCGATATAAAAAATTAATTGAAATATATGGAAAAGCGATGAAATTTATGTTTTTCATCGATGAAACATTATGAATCTGCTCACTCCTCATCGATGAAAATTCGATTTATTTTTTTTTTCATTGATGCTTCATCAAATTTTTATTGACTGGGTAATGTTATATTTTGAGAAATTTTGCCATTAATGAGAGATTTTCCTCCTTCAAAGCACATGGTGTTAAAATTAGTAGAACGTTTTAAGTGACAAGCACTATCAAAATTGAGAGAGTTCGTTTAGAGAATTCTAGGTTATCTATAGATTTAATTTTAATTCACACGTATTTTTATTAAAATTTAAAAAATTATCAATAATATTAGTAAAATACTATTTTCAAAAAGCATTGTAAAATTTCTTATAAAATTAAAAAAATTAGAAAATATAAATTCAATTTTATTTAAAAAATTCCTTTTACAAAGAAATTTTATTGAAGCAAAGACTGGTCTGAATTATATGAAGTAAATCAATAATTTGAGCATTCATCCAGACTACAGGCTCTTTATTTGTTTATGCTATCATTAAATGCATTCCATAAATACAAAATTTTACATTCGAGAAATCGTGAGACTGAAGAATAGTTGGAACTCCTCATTTTATAGAATTAATTCTTTCTTGTAAGAATATTATCAAAAAAAAATTTCAAAATTGGATTCAAAGAATGAAATTTTTTTGGAAATTTGAAAAAATTCAAAAAACAAAATTGACCAAAGTTAACCTACTGTTAAAATCGAGTTTAAACAAATTTTATGAGAAATTTTTTAATTTTTTCTTACAAAGGTAAACAAATATTTATAATCCACACAAACAATAAATATTTTGAGAAGTGATCGTTTTTTTTTCAAATTTATTTTAGCCAAAATATTTTGATATAAATGTAATTTTTCGCCTATTAAAAATTTCATCATCATTTTAAAATCATTGCTTTTCCTTAGTAATAATGCTAAACTGATGATTGCCGAATATTCTAATTTCCTTCTTCTAATATAGAACCAGCTTGTTTGCGTAACATACTTTTATAAAATGTTGAGTTCAAGCCTTTTTTCCAACACCAAAACAAGTCATTTGATTTTTTAATTTATAAATTTTTTTTTCTTTTCTTTGTCAAAAATGAAAGTATTTTTTTCAAACAAAAATAAGTTAAATTAAAATGTTGACTTGATTTAACTTCAAACTAAATCAGTAATGCAGTACTAGGCATGTAAAGCTGTATAAATTTATTTATTTAAAAATCCAAAATTTAATTAAATAAACTTTGGCACAGTAAGCCTTATTTTTTCTCACATTAGAAAAAGCGAAGCTTGAACATCTTCTCTTTCAATAAAGCCTAAAATCCCTTAATCATAGTTTTTAAAAGTTGAATGCAGGTTTAAATTTTAAGAAAATAATCTTTATCGAGCATAATATTCGCTATCTTTCTTTAAATAGATGCCAAACTAGCATGGTATTAGATAAGAAAAAAAATTAATTAAACTTCTACTCCTTTTAAACAATAAAAAATTTTATTAGTTTCATTTACAGCTTTAGCTTTAGCATTTAGACATTTTTTTTGCCCAGGATTTTTGCCATTTACCATTTACATTTTCGACGATTGTGCAACTTTTAGAGGGTTTTTATTTAGTAATTTATTTTTGTCAAGTATAAAGAATAAGTTTCCATAGTTTGGTAAAAAAGCTTTTTTTTTCATTTCTGAACATCACTGTTTTTATTGATTTTTATTAATTATATAATAATCAATAAAATTAAATTTATGTATTATTTAAAATTATGAGAATTAATGTGGCGAATGTTGAAATTGATTTTTAGAGGAATTTTTCTGAGCTGAGTTTAGTCTCATGTCTAGACAGTTGAGGCATTGCGCAGCTATATTGGATGGGGGTACCCACTTATGAAACTCCAAATTATGCCAAAGTTACATTCTAGAAAAAGTTGATTTCAATATTATGCTAATGTTTGTTGCAACATTTTCTATCTATCAAATAGAAAAATTCCAAAATTTTTTCGTGTTGAATTTTACATAATTTTTTTAATGTTGTTAGCTTGGAAAAAACATGAGCGAACAAAATAAAAGAGAAATTATTTTTTTTTTTAGAAAAAGAAAAAACATTTCCAAATGCGATGCCTGTGCTAAATATTTCACAAAAGCTTTGTCTAAAAAACCGAGTCCTAGTGAGCTTTTTAGTTGTGCAAGTGTGCTAGCCACCTTGTTCCAAATTTAATTTGTTTGCGTCAGACTTTTTAGTTTTTATTTCTGAAATTTTCCTTTAAAATTTAATAAATTCTTTTTTAAATAATAATAATAATAAATTTCTGAATTCTTCACTATTTAAAACGATGGCATCGCATAGTTTTCTTATTCTCAAGCAACAGTAGCATAGATCGCAATTCAATGTTTGCTCAGCACAAACGCTTCAAACAAATTTCAATGCTTCAAATTTATCTCATTTCTCCATTTTAAAAGCCATCATATGAACAAAGACGCTTTTGTGCTAGGTTACTTTCTTCAGTCAAAAGGTATTTAGTTTAGATCCAAGCGTGCTCAAATCTTATCTTGAGAATAAAATTATCTAACATTTTGGAGGGAGTCTAGGCAACGTTACAGCTCTTATTACAAGAATACAGACGAAGGTGAATGTCAAAATGATTAAGGAGAAACCAAGCTAGAGAACATGCTTGCAATTTTGGGCTTGCAAGCGTTTTTTTTTTATTATTATTATAATAGCTAAACTCTAGGTTTAAACTCATTTTACTTTGTTTCCAAATTTTCTAAATTCAAAAGCAATAATTTTTGCTTTTAACAAAAATGTTTTTTCTATTTTATTCGACAGCAATTTTGTGTGTAAAATTATCTTTTCCAAAGCTTTCTTTTCTTTGTGTAAACCACGCTTTCTAATTTGGAATGAGAAAAATTTTCCATTATTTTGACTTTGCCAAGTAAGTATAAAAACCGAGAAATTTTGATGGAAAGTTGAGAAAAATGCAACATGGCAAACAAAGTGCTTTATTTTTAAAATCGTTTTAAAAGTTCACCCGTAATTCCGAACTTGAGTGGGATACTAAAATGGCTTTTGAACATTTAAATACAAAAAATAAAGACCTGAGTTTGTAATATACGGGTAAACTTTTAAATCACGTATACAATCACCGAGACTTGTTACAGCAGATTCATACAGATTTTTGTCTGAGGTAGTTGGTTGTATGGTTTAGAATTGGAATCAATACTTGTTCCCGAACTGGTGCAGCCAAGGCCTATCGAAATGATTCGCCTCTGAATGATCGAACCATTGGTCATCACTGGTCCGGAATAAAACTCAAGCTAACCATGCAACTTTCTAGCTTAAACAAAATTCTTGTCTCATCGTCTCAATTCAATGCAACATAACGACCACGCTGTCCCTGAGACCCTAACTTGTGATGACTCAAAACAATTTTCTTATTCACAAGTTAGATTTTCAGGTATAATGTGATCTGATTTTTAATCAACAATTTTTTTATTTAATAAAATTATTTTAAAATAAATTTTTTGTTTCATTTTAACAATTAAAATCAAATATGTTTCCAGCTAATATGAGAAAAAACAATTAAAAAAACTCATTTTCAATCAAAAAAACGTTCTTTTCTCCGTATCGAACTGAAAGTATAAGTTATCTCTTTTTGGAAAAGTCTTTGTTTTAAAAAAGATTAGAAACTTACGTCATTCATAAATTTTGTTTTGAAGCTTATGTGATAAAAATTAAATTTTTAAAATAATAGCTAATTTTAATCATTTACAATAGTTGTATCTTTTTTATCAAAGCTTTATCTGGAAATTTTTACCCAGACTCTTTACATTGTCATTATACGACAATTTTTCAATTTTTTTTAATTAAACTTCTAAAATTAACAGACAGGATCGTTTTTTAATTAAACAAAAAATTAGAAATTTGTTTTTGAAAAATTTTTCAGATAAAATTTGAGGCAAATACGATTAAAAAACTCTTTCTTTTAATTTGAAATTTAATTAAATTTTTTTTTCTATTTTGTTTTTATGTTTTTCTTATTTCAAAGAAATTTTTTTCTATCAATAATGTGAATTTTATGATTTAATGAAAAAAAAGCATTCCTCCTGAATAAAGATTCTTGTTTATATTAAAATAATATATAAAAAAGCAATTTTCAAATCAAAAAAAGTTTTTAGAATTTTTTTCTTAACAGAGAATTATTTTTTTTAATTTTACTTTATAAAATTTCAAAGACTTTGAATTTGAATTGAAAATTAGATATCTCCGCATATTCTTCCAAAAACTAGCAATAATATTTTAGCAAGTTTTAAAATCCAATATGAAATTTTTTAGATTTAATAAATTATGAATTTTCAAATATCAACTTAGGATTCTGCAGATTTTGTTGAAAATATTGAAGGTGATTGCTATTTCTTCAAGTACACTCAATTAGTGTTCTGCAATTTTGAATTCTTTTTAAAATGCCTAAAAAGGAAGTGATTTATTAAAGTTGATCAAGTATTTTCCGTTTAAGTTAATTGCAAATTAAGATATTTGGGTATTTTTTAGGGTTAATAAGAAAGTCAATTTTTTTACGTTAAGAAAAACAAAGTCGAGTAAACAAATTTTGCAAAGGATCACAAATTTGATTAGCCTCAAAATATCCCTGAATTTAAAAAGAATGTTATAAAATTATTATATCATTTCAGACTAAAAAAAGATGTAGATCTTTGATTTAAGTTTTTATTAATTCGTTACTTGGTGACTCAATCATGTTAGAAATAGAGACGAATCGTTTGTTGGTGCATTCTATAAAATGCCAAAATAAAACTAGAATTGAAAAATTTTCCGAAAATAAAAATCCTATTGATATCCGTCAAGATTGTGGAAAAAGTAAAAGGAATACAAATTACAAAAATTACTACAAAAGGTCAAGTTTTTTTTTTAAATTTTTATTTAAAATTATCTGAATTTTATTATACAAATATTTTTATTTAAAAAAATTTAATCACATTGAAATTTCAGATGAAAAAATAACAATAGAAAACAATTTAAAACACCCTCATAACTTGCCGGACACATCCAAAATCTAATATTTTTTATAAGAGCATAAAAATATCTGTCAGAAAATGAAGTTATTAAAAATAGAATAATAACGTGGTTCCTGTTAAGTTAAAAATTCCGTCCTAGAAAATTCGGAATGCAATCACTTTCTTAAAAAAAGCATTTCATCAATTCCGTTCCGTTTGATTCTCAAGATTTATGCAGAAAAATATGTATTTAAAAAAGATATTTAGATTAATATTAGATTTATATATAATATGAAATTAAAGTAAAAGAATGAAAAATAAAAAAAATTGCCCCAAATAATTTTAAATTCTTTTTTTACACAGAACTGATATTTGGGTTTTTCGATTGAAAATTTGATTTTCCAATTTTTCTAATTAATTTTTCCACAAAAGATAAATTTTGCAATTTTACATGAAATCATAAAAAGAATTATTCTTATTTAATTGAGGTAAACAATCGTAAAATAAAGTTAAAAAAAATGTAAAAATTCCTAACAGTAAAATTTATTAAATTTATTTATCAATTAAACTTTTTAAATTCTTGATCTAGTTTTTGATTTAGGGTCATATGGTTTTCTTGTCTTTTATTTCGAAGGATATTTTTTTTGAAAGACTTTATTTTAAGATATTAATATTAATATTTAAACAAATGTAAAAATTTTAATGTATGCTATGTAAATTTAAAAAATAAAAAAAATTTTTCTCAATCGATTGATAAAATCGATATTTAAATCTAAAAGTATTAACTAGGAAAGTTTACTTTGAATTTTTTTTATTTAAAAAGCTTCTGTGTTCAGCATTCCAAATTAAATTTAGAAATGAAATTTAAATCTAAAATTTCAAAAAGGGAAAAAATGAAAACATACACATTTCCTATCTATTTTGAAAAAAAAATTCAAGTTCTAAGTTATGCTCTTTGAATTGAATTGATATTTTGAATTGATCATCAACTTCAAGATGCCGATTTTCTTAATTATTAACTAAAATTTTCATTTTGGTTTTATCATACTCACATTTTAAAAGCAATATTTGATAAGTTGGGTTTTAAATCAATCAAAGTTGTAAGACTTGGTCTTGTTGTTATTATGCTTATTTTTCAAAAAAGTCGATTCAAAAATTAGCTAATTCGTATTACTACTGTGTTCAAAAATTATTAAACATTCGACCGCTAATTGTTAGGACTGAGATTTCAGTAATTTAAATAATAGATTAAATTATTTCAATATAGACCGATTTTAACACAGAGTTATCAAGCGTTTTACCAATTTGCCAAAATCGTAAATTCTAATACTTCCCCCAGTAGCCTAAAAGAAGCCTTGATCAAATTTTTTTCTCGAGAAACTAACTAAAGTCTAGAAATTCAAATCATCACATTGTTCCTTCAATAGGAAAGTTTAATAATTATTATGAAGAAACTTTTGATCATTTTTACTCTTTATCTTTAAATCATTTACTTAAAAAAATCTCACGATCATGTAGCAAAAAATGACTGGAAATAATTGCTTTGACAGTAGTTAAGAATTAGGCGCAAATTTTCGAGATCTTCCGTTCCTAGAATTATGACTCCTACATAACGGGTGACAACTTAAAATCAAGACGAACTTTAAGTATCATTCGCAATGCTATTTTAATTTTTTTTAAAATCTCTTTAAATTATTCTTGTAGTAAATTTAATTTTAAATACGATAAAAAATAAATCATTCAATTTTAACTAAAAATGGCCATAATAAATTCATCCAAAGAAGAGGCCCTAAGAATTCGCGTGTACGCGTTTTTAACGAAAATAGATCACTTGGAAAGATATTCACTGTGAGGCATTATATGGCAGAAAAAAATCCAAGGAGTACTGTTTACCGAATTTTAAAACGTACTGAATATTTTTCACCAGAAAGGAAACAAGGTTCTGGTCAAACACCATAAAAAATGACTAAAGTACAACTCAACAAGCTAAAAAAGGCTTTTGATCACAAAGACAGCATCAGTCAGCGTCAAGCAGCCAAAAAGTTTGATATAAGCCAGCAAATGGTCTCAGAATTGTTGAAGAAGTTTAAATAACACCTAGAAAAAAGATGAAAATCCCTGACCGGACCGAAACGCAAAAAAAAGTAGGTAGAGTTAAATGTAGAAATTTGTATTTAAAAAATCCAAATATATCCTAAATTTTAGGCGATGAATCCTATTTCACTCTCAGTCATGGTAAAATCAATGGAAATGATTTTACTCAAGTAACATTGCTGCAACACCAGCAAGTACAAAATATACCCCAGTTAAGAAATTTGAGCAGAAATTACTTTTTTGGTAGGTCATTTCTGAGAGGCGTATTTCGGCGCCAACCATACGAAAAAGTGGACTTGCAGTCAACCAAACTGTCTATTTGGACTTAATAAAGCGTGGAGTCATTCCGTTTATTAAAAAGCATCATTCAGACGGCAACTAGAAGTTCTGTACCGGCTTGGCGAGCTCTCATTATGCAAATACAGTGGTCAACTACTTTGTTGACCAAAATATCAAATTTGTGCAAAAATGCGAAAACCCTGCAAATGTGCCAGAAGTACGACCAATTAAAGATTTTTGGTCCATTTTAAAGGGGAAAGTGTATAAGAATGACTGGAGAGCAAAAAACTTAGATGAACTAAGGAATAAAATACGACTTTGTACAAGGAATATGGACCAAAATCTCGTACAGGACCTTTTGGCCTCTAAATCCAAACGACTCAATAATATTCGAAGAAATGGACTTATTGAAAAAAAATAAAAGCATGAATAAAAATGCTATATTGTCTCAAAATTTCGTTTTATTTTGATAAATATTAAAGAAGTTATGACCTTTTAAAGTTCGACTCGATTTAATGTTGTCATCCGTTAAATGGAAAAACAGGAAATTTTATTTGTTTAATTTTTAAACTTGGAGAAAAAATTTACAATAAAATCTCAGAATTTCGAGTCATCAAGATTAACACAATTTATAATTTTTTTAATAAAAATAAATAAATTGTTTTGACTCGGACTTAGGAAAAAAAAAGTTCGGACTTGTGACTTTTTAACAACTCTGGATTTAAATTTCTAAAAACTAAATTTTTAATTTCTTATGTATATTTTTTCTTCTTGTTATCAATAAATGAGCACGATCATGTCTCTAGAGGTTCTGACCACTGGTCTTTTTGTTCGTGATGAAATATATCATTATTTAGTATATGCAAGTATTTTTTTTCTGGGCAAACTTTTGAACATTCTTTTTTGAACACCCATTAATTTAGACATTTTTTTCAAAAAAAAATAAAAAAAATATTAAATTTGAAAGCAAATTTATTAGAAAAAATTAGATTAAATATTAGGCTCCTACACGTAAAATGTGTTATTTCTATTTATGGGATGATAGTAGTATTCTTTGGCTAAAGGATAAGTTTTTTTTTCATAATACATGGGCTTTTTGCTAACATTTGCGACGTAATTTGGCTTTGGTTTTGAATTAAAGGAATGATCAGTGACGTAATTTGTAGTGCAATAGAATTCTCTTGACGGAGTTGGTCTATCAACAACTGTTGTTTTTGAATCTACTGTAGTTTCAAAAATTGTTTGTGATGGTTTGTAACTTTCAATGGTCAATATTGATGATCTTTCAATTTTAGGCTTTTCAGTGTCAAAAAATACAAGGCTAGTGGATTGCTCTGAATCGAATGGAATGTAATTACGCTGTTTGGCTGCAAGTTCTTCTCGTTTCAGATTAGTGCTAGAATAATCATTTGAACCAGTGGGAACCCAATGCGATCTGCTTCGAGAAGGTGATTTTGATTTGGTTCTCTTTGTTTTGGCATCATTTTTTGATGCTGATTCTAGGTAGTTGATTTCGTAATCTCTTAAATCAAATGAACAGGCGTTATCTGTTTTTTGCGTATTTGTCGCTTCCTCATACCTTTTTTGATATCTGTGCAATTTTCTGATTAATCTGTCCTCATCTTTTTCTTTTGTCAAATTTAGCTCATCACGAATGCGCTCAATTTTCTCATCCAAAGTCAGCTCTTTTTCTTCTTTTAACTTGCCACAGTGGCAATGACAATCAGTGTAAATAAATGTATGGTCCAGTGTTTGTTTTTCTTCTTGTTTTTGATATTCATTTATTTGCTCTTGGACTCTTTTTTTAATATAATCATCGATTTGTTTCTCATCCGAGTATTCTTTTTTGTTTGTATTCTCTTTGCAATCGATTCCAACTAGAGGAACAAAATTGGGGAAAACAGGAGCTCCAATGTGTCTTTCGTAGACAATACTCGGTGCAAGTGAATTAAGAAAAAGAGTTGTAGGATATGTTGTTACCGAGGCATTTGTAACATAGGGAACAATTGCACTTTTAACTAGTGGGACAGGGTACATTTTTTTTATATTTTAGGACAGAAAATTTTATGATTTGAAAATTTAGTAAAA
Organism: Brachionus manjavacas; assembly: GCA_019054805.1. Taxonomy (NCBI): domain Eukaryota; kingdom Metazoa; phylum Rotifera; class Eurotatoria; order Ploima; family Brachionidae; genus Brachionus; species Brachionus manjavacas. Next base: position 803,433 of record JAHQIY010000007.1, read on the forward strand.
AAAAGTAAATTGAGTAATATTTTTAATTACCATGGTTACATTCAAAGCATAATTTAAAACATGGAGAAAATCGGTGAGAAGTTATCTAATTAATTACCTTTTTCATAAAAATTAAAACTTGTTTAGCTTTTTTTATATTGCCTTAAATTTCTATTAATATGATTTTATTGATTAAATTTTTTTTTTAACATGCCCATCAGGCTTAAATTTTTACTAATTAATAAAATAAAAATTAATTTTAGTGAGCCCTTAGTATTTGATTAGAAAATTTAATAGAAAATTTTTTTACTGTTCTGGAAATCAAATTATGCTGTTTCCTGTATTTTACATTGATATTTGATTCTATATCTCGAACTTTTTTACCTCTCTAATCCGTACCAAATTTTACTCATTTGATAAGGTATTACTGCATGAAATAACAATTTTTACAAATAAATTCTGTGTTCATTTTTAATTAGCCAAAAATACTTTTGAACTTTATTATTCAATATTACACTGTTTATTATTTCGGCTTAAAAATAAACGTGGGGAATATAAAAAGGAAAAAATATTAATTCAGATATATTTTTTAAATTTATTATTTATTTATTTGTTTTCTGTACCGAGCAAAAACTCCTTCAGATTAAAAAAAAAAATCAAAATAAAATAAAGTTAAATAAGATAGAATAAAAATTTAAAAAAATAAAATGGTTTAAAATAGAGGAAAATTAATGAAATTGAACTAGAGAGTTAAAGGATACATATTTTTAAAAAATTGATTGTTTAGGGAAAAAAGAAGAAATTGTAAGGTAGCAATTACACAATGGAGTTGTGTATTCAATATATCTTGATTCGAAACCTTGTTTGTATTCCTTCACCAGTCTTACAACCAATGGAACAGAATGACTCAGTCCTGTCCCAACATATCTCTCACTCAATTCAAAAAGCCGATTCGAGACTGTTAGTAATTTAAGTTTATTAAAAGCCTCATGATGCAACATGTTGGAAGGAGTATCATATTTTAACTTGAGGATAGATCTGGCTGCTGTATTCTGAATTGCTTTTAGTTTTTTGATATTATTTTCTGAAAATGAATTCAAGCAAAGAAAAGAATAGTCTAAGATTGATTCGACTAAATATTCATATAAATTTCCTAGTGTGTTTTGATTGAGACCCCATTTTTTGTTTGACAATATCTTAATAATATTTAACCTTTTATTGCAGCGTTCTTTGATTTCGTCTACCAGTACATTAAAGTTTAACTTAGAATCAAATTTAATACCAAGAAACTTGATTTCTTTATGGCTCACAATTCTGTTTCCATAAATTTTAAGTTTAGGTCATCACTCTCTTTTTTATATCTAGAAAAGACTACTGAACACGAATTTTCAACTGATATCTTCATTTTCCATTTAATAAGCCATTGTTCTAGTTCGTTGGTGTATTTATTTATCTTATTTTCAAGGTTCCCTTTTTTGTTATAAACGAAGAATGTAACTAGATCATCTGCGAAAAGCAGAGAGTATACATTATTTATTTTATTTCTTTTGGGGATGTCATTAATATATATACTAAATAAAAGGGGACTAATTACTGAGCCTTGAGGAACACCTGCAGTTATTTGATATTCTTCGCTTAGGTGATCATTCACATTTACCTTGAATCTTCTAGAATCTAAAAAGGACCTAATCCAGTTAGTCAAGTAATGAGGTGGATTCAATTTGATCAATTTAAAAATTAAACAATAAAACAGAGATATAAAAGAAATAAAATACAGTAGAAGCTCTCAAAATGAACATCCTCAAATGTGAACAGCCCTATAAGTGAACACAAATTTCTTGCGACCGACCAAAATGAATCTTTTTACATGGCATAAAATCCCTCAAATGTGAACGTTCGGTATGTGAACATGAAAAATTTAGAAAAAAGTGAACAAAAAACTCGAAAAAAAAATTTATTTACAGTTAAATTCAAAAATTTTTTTTAATATCTTCATAATATACATGACTTTTAAATTTATAATACATATTTTATTTAATTTTTAAAATAATCTTCGATTTTAGATTGTGTTTGGTGGGAAAAAAAAAATTTTTACATTTGATATTTTTATATATCAAATGTAATGATTAGTAACCTTGGTTAAGCAGGGTGCGGATAATTTCGACAAAGAAAATTTGGACATAATTAATTAGACAGGTAGATACAAAAATTTGACAGGTATAATTTCGACGTGATATTAATTAGACATAAAATATTCGACATAAATAAATGAAAAAAATTTTATTCGTTAATCAATTTCTAATATATTGCTTTCTTATTGGTTATATAGTTTTGTAATAAAAAAATTGTTTGTTTTACATGAATTCTATTAAAAAAGATAAATATTTGCAAAATTTAATAACCGATAGTAAACACAGCCCCAGTACAATTAGGAAATTTAGTATTGTTACAACACCAAGTTATTTTACCATCTTTAGCTTCATAAATGGTCTTATATTCAAACATATTGTCGTCTATTAACAACCAACTTGGCGTTCAATCTTTTTTGTTTCTTGAAGATTTTATTAAATTCAATTTTTCTTTTACATTAAGGGTATCAAACAAATTTGACTAATTAATCTAATTGAAAGAATAAAAAAAAATAGCATAAAAAAAGAATTCAAGTCGAAATTAATTTTGTCGAAATATAACACGTCGAATTATTATTATGTCTAATTTAGTCATGTCGAATTAATTTATGTCCAAAAATTACTTGTCGAAATTATGCAGACCCGGTTAAGCAAATGAAAGAAATGAAAGCATATGGAATCAGATGTCAGATAATTGGTTTCCTAAAAGTTAAGACTAAAAGTTATAAGAAAATAGCTAAATTAGTTTGAGTATCAGAAAGTTGTGTGAAAACCACAAGAAAAATTATGATACCAATGGAACCCCTAAGGATTTAATCTGGGAGACCAAAAAAGCTAATCAAAAATTCTCTCAAGAATCATCTTAATAAAAGCATTACTTAGTCTTTAAAGATGATATCAAGGAAAACTCAAAATAATTCCATATATAACCTTTATTGGATTATTAACATCATTTAAAATATTGAGCTTTTAATCAGTTAAAAAATTATTTTTTTCGGAAGTAGAAAATTGTTATAAATTAAAGAAAAGCTTTTACAGTGATTTTAGAATCATTGATTTAATTTTAATTTTTAAGCTTTAAAAAAGTCTATCGTTTTAATTTAATTATTTCTTTATTTTAATTAAAAAGAAAATCGTCTATTTCTAATTATCTTAAACAATAAAATTAATGATTAATGAATGAAATAACGATTACCGTTGTTGGCGGCTCATCCACTTCAAAAATTGATAAAATAATTTAACTTTCAAAGAATTTTAGATCTAAAGGATTTTATCTTTTTTTCTACAGAACAATTAAAAACTACCGTAGATCTCGCAAAAATGAAACGCTACCTAAGGTAACAGTTACCGCAAGCGTTACCGTAAGCGTAAATGTTACCAAATTTTACATTTAAATTTTTTTTTTTAATTCTCAAATTAAAAGTTTTAAATGATTTTTTATTTAAACTAATTATTGATACTGATTATCTTCAAAAGAATACATTTTTTGAATAAAAATTAAAATAAAAAATTTCCTTTTTTATGAGAATTTAAAAAAGAAAATTTATGAGTAGATTAAAATTTTAAGAGAAATCTAACTCTTACGTTTGCGGTAATCTTACGGTAATGCTTACGGTAGCGCTTACGCTTACTGAAATAAAAATTTAAAATTTTTTTAGATAAGTTTATTTAATAAGACTAAAATAATTCTTTTCACTTAAAACAAAATTTTATCACTTTTATTTACATTTTCAATATTTTAAATAGATTAAAATTTAATGCACTAAAATTTTTTTCACCTTAAAAAACTGAACATTGATTTTTTAACTGGACCATTTTTAACGATTTTAAAATTGACAAATCTCGATTTAATTATTTTAAGAATCTAACCAAATAAAATTTAGATCATAAAAAAAATATAAAACGTAAGCTTCACTTCATTTTCATAGCAAATAATAAGAAAGATTTGAGAGGAAAGGGAGAGTTGAAGAAAGGAAAAGTCGAGGAAAAGAAAAGTTAAGGAAAGAAAAGGTCGAGGAAAATAGATGAAAGGAAGAGTTGAAGAAGAGTCTAAGAACAAAATGCGTACAAGTTAGTTTTAATTTGTACTGTATAATATTCTTTAGATCTAAGATTCTTTGAAAGTTAAATCATTTTACTAATTTTTGAAGTGGATGAGCCGTCAACAACGATAATCGTTTTTTCATTCATTAATCATTAATTTATTGTTTAAGATAATTAGAAATATACAATCTAATTTAAACCTAATTTAAATTTCTTTAAGTTAGTCACTACTATTGGATGACTTGATAATTATGTAAAAAGAGGAATTTTTATTTTTTTTTAAATTTCATACAAATTAATTTAGAAAATTCATCACACATTCAACAAAAAAAGTTTAACAGAGTGTCATTAACTAATCAAACAAATAAGCTTTTAAATATTTATTTCAAAAAATTTAAACTAAAATAAAGGGTGAGTGATAATTTTTTGAACAAATTTCAAAGTTATAAAAAAATTTGAAAGGATAATCGGAGAAGGCTGAAATTTTACACACTTGTTATCTAGCTCTTCTAGTTAATTTTTTTTGGTATTGGTTTCGACTTGTGTATACTTGGACTTTTCTCGGGCAAAAAACTTTCCTGTTATTCTTTGAGCTCAGTGTCCCAGACCTAAAATTTAAAAAAAAAAAAGAAACTAAATAGTCATATTTTTAACATTTTTAGCTCTCTATTGATCCTAAGATCATATTTTTACCATTTTCCGTTCATAAGATATGCTTAAAAAACCGTCAATAAAAACCTACCAAAAATTCGTAAATAAGCGGCTTTTTATCAATTGCTTTCGATAGGAATATCCTAATTTTATGAAATTTTGCACAAATGTACATTGATATGAGTCAATTGTGCCCTGCTAATATTAAGCAGATTCGAGGTTCCATTCGACTTCTAGGATAAAATTTCTAGTAAAAAAAGTATATAATGGTCAGGTTGAAATTTCTTTATAAAAGCATAAGTGAAAAAGGATGATTTTATGATTTTTATAAAGCTTAAAAGATGAACTTTAATAGCCTATCTTAGTCATCCCGTTAGAAGAGAAGTTAAATAACAATTAGAGTAATTAGAGTATCAGTGATTACTTCCTCTCTCACCCATGGAAGACTTCTAATGATTAAAATAAAAGATTTACATAATAAATAAATTATGTTTCACCATCTCGCCAAAATTTAAAAATAAGTATGAATGGGTTAAGAATAAAGTATTTTTAGGGGAAAATATATGAAAATGATGTTGATTTAGGAACTTAGGTATCTGAAAAGTCTGCTTTTAAAATGGCACGGGATCGCCGACCCAAATGCAAAGCTAATGTTGAAGAATATTATCTAAATCATCAAAAATTTCAAGTTTATAACTTCAAGTAAAAGACCCGATAGACCAAATAGGGCAAAATCAGCTTTAATTTTTATTGTATTAATTAAAAAATTTGAATCCAACCTCAATAAAAATTTAGAATGAGAAAATATTCGAGAGAAACAAATCATAATCATCACCATTACTAAGTTTCCTAAAATAAAAAGAGAAATTAGAATTTTTTCAGTGACTAAAAAAATTAAAATTGTTTTTCAACGAGTTGGAGTTGGTTGAATTTTTGCCAAAGACTCACAAAGAAAAAGCATTTGATTTTGTAGGATTAAAAAAGTTTTTAAAAAATTTATTTATTTTGACTTAATTGATTAAATTAAAATTTTGGGCTTTTAAAATTAAATTAATTCTTTTTATAATCAAAAAGAATTTTCATTTTAGATGCTAACATTTCGAAAAAAAATCAATTATTTCATATTGAAGATTTTTTTATTTCAATTCAAAATTTTTGTTTTAAAATTTGGTTCATCTTAAAAATTTTTTCGAATAAAAATTATTTAGGATAATAAAAATAAGAATCTTTTTTTTTCAAAAATTAAAAATTTTATTAATCATAATTTTACATCAAAAATTGGCGAAGCCATTTGTTTGTCTAGTCGGAAAAAATGTTGAATTTTCTAAAAAAAATAAAAAATTAGACGACTTTCATAGCAATTTATGAACAATTAAAAGTTAAATTTGTATGAAAATGTGATTAAAGTGCTACATAAAAAACGGTTTAAAAATTAATTGATGAAAAGGGTGATTAATTTTTTTTGGTGACTTAGATTTTAGCTTACAATTAACAAGATATTTAAACTGTTTAAAACAACAACAACTTTGATATTACCAAAAAGCATTACATTATTGGCAAAATTTTGACTAAAGATCACCAGCCGACTCGCTTACAAACTTATCAGCTGGTTTTCTGTAGTGGGTGTCATCAAAATCGCTAATAGTGTCCCAGCATTTTCTAAAAAATTTACACTAATTTAACACATAAAATACAAAAAAAACATGCTTTTGACATGCTCATAAAATCAAACAAAATTAGTGATAATGTTGAAGGTAGGTTTTGATTTGTTCGGGAATATCTAAGTGGATAAATATTGCATTTCAATAGTGATTTTAAGTAAGTACCATTTTATTTCTTTTGCAAATCAGGGGGATTCGTAATATCTCTGGATAAAAATAAGTTAAAAAAGCTTTAAAGCGTAATTTATCATTCGGCCAATTTTCTAAAAGCGATCGATTTTTCTAAGCTTTTAATCTAGCATTTAAATTTACATTACTTTTTTTTAGAGTCTCATTATTTTGTCCTTAAGTGAACTAAAAAAATAAAATTAATTTTTGTTTAATCTTTTACAAAAATCATGCAATTGCACAACTACAAACAAATCTAAATTTATTTAATAAATAAATAAATAGCTAAATTCATAATTTTTCATTTTTCCGATCAAAGCTTACACCTAACCGGCTTACCATTAAATCTTAAATTTCAAGTCTAATTTTGTATACTGATAAAATAGAACTATTTCAGAATAGTTCATAATTTTTAGCTGAAAATCGCTAATATAAAATCATAAAATAATTTTTGTTTCATTTAATTAATGGAAATTTTATTTAAAGCTAAATTTTAAATTACCTGTAATTGATTTCGCCATCACCATCGGGGTCTAGTTCATTAATTAATTGGTCTATTTCTTCTTGGGTAAATCTGACACCTAGCTCTAAAATTCCAACTTGAAATTCTTCTCTGGATACTGCCATGCTGCCATCTTTGTCGAATTTGTTGAAAAAGTCAATAAGTTTAATATGATGTTTCTCAATAAAATTTCTCAATTTTATTATGGGATTTATCTTGATTTTTGGCTTAAGCTTAATCCCGTCACAACCGGTTTTTATTTGAATGCGAGGAAAAACTGTTTGAAAATTTTTAAATTCATCTTTAAAATATTTGTCCACAATTATTTCCTAAATAATTAAATTTCATAAATAAAAAAAGAACAGGTGAAAAATTACCGAAAAGTCGATTGATTCAATTTTAGTATTTGGATTTTTTTGTAATGCTTTTATAATTGAAAAACATCCAGCCGACTCCATCGGATTTAAACCCAGCTACAAAAAATTAAGCAAAAAGTTTCTTTAAGAAAAAGATAAAAAAATACTTTTAAAATCTTCAAAGTTTGATTTATAATCAAGCTTTTAGCAATGTACACTGCACCTTCAGTGGCTATCCGATTATTTCTTTAAAATAATCAATTAAAATTGAAAATAATTTTAAAGTTTGATAATGAACTAAAAGTAATAATTCAAGGTCGATTTTATTGTCTAGTTTTAATTTTTTTTAAATTAATAATTTTTTATAAATATATAAAAATTTTTGTATTTATCAGAATCTCTATTATATTTGATATTTTTTATGTTTTTAATTACCTAACATATTCTTGAAAAAACAATTTTAGTAAGGATGTTTATTGTTACATTCTACGTACAATAATGTTTTCGGACCATAGAAAATTGTGATCACAAAAATAGTAAGTAATACCAGTAATTTAATAAAACAACCACAAATTAAAATTTTCAATCCCAGATTCAGTTTTTTTCCACTAATCTAGTTATTTCTTGATTATTTCGAACAATTTATAATCCTCTTATTAATTGTTTATTTTATCATGTTTCAAAAATGATTCAAACATTATCAAAAGAAAGCTTTTTAGAGGGTCCAACTGACTGAACATTTGGCGATGTTGATCAAGCTTTGTCCGATGAACTCAAATCTCTGTATTAAAATTAGAATGCGAGGTAAAGCGATCACTTACGATCGACACAAGTCATTTGTAGACTTAAAAGAAATGGTCAAAGAAATCAAGAAAGGAAAAATTAAAGAAAGTTAATGTAATCTAGATATTCATACTACCAGTTCAGCTGCAATTAATTATAATGATAAAAGATTCGAAAATATCAAGAAATGTAAAATTTATTATACGCAGTTAAAAAAAATATAATTTTTTTATTTGAATAAATAAAACGATAGTTTTTTTATTTGCTATTATTTATTCTTCTTTTGATATTTTTTTTTTCAAATTTATGATTATTGTAATCAAAATATGATTTAAAATGAAAAATATTGGTAAAATAACTTGATTAGTGGAAAAAAACTGAATCTGTGATTGAAAATTTAATTTGTGGTTGTTTTATTAAATTAGTGGTATAATTTACTATCTTTATGGTTTGGTAATATTATCGCTCAATGTTATCTTAGATCAAAAGCATTCATTTTTGGTGATCATTTTAAAATTATCCAAAAATGTAAAAATTTCAGAAAAAGGGATTTAAACAATTTTTTGTAAATATTAGTAAGATGCTGTGATTAAATACAATTAAGAAGTTATTTTAAGAAAAATGATTAAACTAAAAAAAACTCAAATTTGTTTAAATTTCTAATTAAATTTAAATTTTATGATCTGGCTCCATAAAAAAAAGTGAAACTTTTGATTTAGATCTTAAAATGAATGAATAAAATTTCATACAAAGTAAAAATTTTACTAATATATACAAAAATTTGTGTTATTTTTACGTAAAGAAAAGGTAAGAAATTGCAGGAAAAAATTATTTTAACTTTTTCAAAAAATGCAAATAGGCATTCTTACTCAAACATTTTTATTCAAGACCCATTTTTTTAAATAAGGTTGTTATGAGTAAAAAGTAAAGTATCAAATCCTAAATGATCAATATTTAAATAAAAAGGCATTAAAAAAACTCAAATTTGTTTACCAGGTGGTCACCAATCTTGAAAAATTAGAAATCAGTGAAACCAGGAAAAAACTAAATAGAGTTTGAGAATAACGAAGTATGTTTTGTCTAAAAAATCAAATAAAAATAAATAATATCAATTCAATCTTCTTTTTTTTGTGATCTTAGCGGAATTCTAAATCTCTCTTACCTTTGTAAAATCCGCGAGATCTTCAATAAGATTTTTCTATGCCACTTATAACTTTCTTAACTTCTAACTATACATTTTAGGGTGTCTCCGAAAACTTTTTGACATTTTTTGAACACGATTTGGATCTAGGACCAGTTATAGTAGCATTGTTAATTGATCATTTTATTATAAAATTTTAAGTCTGAAATTCTCAATTCAAATCTAAAGGGTTTTAGAAATTGTATTTTAAATTAATTTTTATAATTTTGTCTAGTTTTTTAATTAATTGAAAATTTTAAAGCCACGAATTTTTTTTAGTTACCTAGTTTTTTGATCAAAACCTGGTACTGACCTGATTGGCAACAAGATTGGTGACCACCTGGTCACAAACGCGAAAGCTTTAGCTCTTTTATACTTACATAAGATATTGTGTTACCTTTTGGTCTAATTTAAAAAAAAAAATAATTTTTTCAAATTTAAATTTCAAAGGGTTGTTATTGTCAATTTTAGAAGATTTTTTGAATTCCTTAAGAAACCGAATAATTAATTTTGGTTTAAAAAAATCAATTTCAAAATTGGTAGGAAATAGCGAATTTCTATGGACTATTATATTTAATGAATTAATTATTATATCTAATTTTTTGATATAGTTTTTAATGTCGCTTCAGAGCTTATATATAGTAAAAATAGAAACTTAGTAAGTTTGTAATAAAAATAAAAAATCTAATTTATACCCGAAAATTTCAAAATTTTTTAATGAATAAAATTTAAAAGATTTATCTAATTCTTTCACACCAATAATTCTGAGATAAATGGCTTTTAATATTAATCAGCACGACAAATGATTTAAAAATTAGCTTGTTTTTCTAATTTTTTTTTAGCCCATTCAAGGTAAAAAAGATACACCAAAAATTAATTACGAAAGATCAAATTCTTCCAAGGTCTCATTTTCTTTTAAAGACTTAAGTAAAGCTTTGCATCCATCTTGAGAAAAACCGTTCCATCCGAGATCAAATGATTTAATAACACTATTAGCCTTTAAAATATAAATTTAAAAAAACTTCGATCAAAATTGAAAATCACTTACACCAAGACCTTTGGCAATTGCCACTGCTCCTTTACGTCTAATATTATTCCAACTCAAGTTAAGCGTTTTAATGCTAATATTTTCGGCTATTGCAGGACCTAGTATTTTTCCAGACTCTTCTCCAAAGTTATTATGACTCAAGTCTAAAAATTCTATTTTAATTGTGTTCTTAAATGAGAAAAAAAGCAATTTTAAAAAATTAATTTGATTTTAAATTAGTACTGAAATAATTTCAGCCCAAACTGTTGCAGACGCATCATTAAATTTATTGCCTCTCATTGTCAGATGAGTTATAGAATTATTTGCTCTAAGAACGTCCCTCAAAGCCTCACAACCATTTGATGAAAAATTATTATCTGAAAGATTCTAGGGAAAAATTAAAAAAAAAAATTTAAATTGTAAATTTTACTAGATCAGTGATAAAACAATTTTCCTTAAGCATCTTTGAAATGTGATGAGCTCCTTCTGGTCCTAGCCAGTTATCACTTAAATCAAGCTTTGAAACTATTGAATTATTCTAAAAACAATCAAATAAAAGTTTTAAGAAAAAAAAGACCTGATTTTTTTTTACCATCAATGCTGCTGAAACAGGTCGCATTCCGGGCGCACCAAGACCATGATGCTTCATTGAAAGATTCGGATCATTCATATGTCGCAAGAAATAGGACGCTGGAATGGTCTTTTGCTTTCGGCAATTGTCTAAGTAAATTGCTTTCCATGAAAAGTCTTTGGATTTTTCTTCTTAAAAAAATGTTATTTTAGAAATAGAATTTTATTCAAATTGAATTTGTCTCTAGTGCTTGCTACCAGGTGCTGCTGGGAAAAAAATTATTTTTAGAAAGTAGTAGAACTTTTAAAGGCTTTGAAGCCTAAATGGTTTGAAAAATTTTCAGTCTTAAAGGTTAAAAAAATGTGAAAAAAATCAAAAATGAAAACCTTCACTTTTACTAGACTTGGTAGTATCAACACGATTAGTACTCATCTTAATGTCAAATGAACTGTTTATCAATGTTGTATTGTATTTTAAATCAGTTTTTAAAATGCGTTGCGACTCTTCAAAATGGTCTTTTTTTAGCAAATAATTTTTGGCTTCCTCGAGTAAATCTACAGTGTCGTCTGAACAAAATGACAAATCATCCAGATTGGTGTCATTGACCAAATTTTTTAGATTTACAGCTTGACGACTCTCTCCCAGATTAAAATCTTCGTTTTCACTATTGTCAAAAAATTCGTCTTGAAAACTTCCATTTTGGAGCATTTTTAGTTCTTCATCATCATTTAAAAATTTGCTCTCAGCTTCCTGTGCTTCGAAATTATTTTGATTATCGATTGAATCTGGCATTTCGTCATCATAGGAGTCCCGCGTTGCCAATGGTTTTGCCACAGACATAGACCTAGTTTGCACATGTTTACTAAACCTAAATGGTTCTTTGGATGTGGAGCTAGATCGAATTTTAACATCACTCCCTGAGCTTTTTGATTTTGTATCCGCTCTGACACTTGTTTTTCCTGGTGATTCAGTTTTAGGCATTTTTTGCTATTCACATTCAAAGCTGCAATTTTCCAAATCAATAATGAGTCAAAAGACTAAACCAGAATTGCTAAAGCATTAATTATTAAAGAAAAGACGAAATTGAAAATCAAGTTTTTTTTATTTAATTACTCCTCTCCTCTCTAGAAAAAATTAAACAAAACACTTAGGGTTCTGTGTGACAATTCTTTGGGACTGAACGAGGATTTGAATTTTTTTAAAAAATTTAATTCGAATTGTTCTAAACCCCCTTAAGTCTAATGAAAATGAGAGTGTGAAAAATTTTTATGGAATTAAGTAAATATATTAAAGTTATTTTTGACAAAATATAAATCTCAAACTAATAAACATAATGGTTTTTAACTCGAATTAGCAGCACTTGGAAATAAGCAGTTTAATTTCAGATTGGTAAAAATAATTTTTTTTTTAAAGAACCCTTAGATATTTTTTTTAAATGAAAACACAATTAAACATTTAGCTTTGGCAACAAAAAAACTTTTGAACATTATGTTTAGATTGGAAATGAGAGCAATAAAAGCGGAAATTGTTTGTTGTTTACCCTCTTCTTCAATGTCTGTGTTCCATTTGTCGTCGTCCAAAAAATCAAGATCAAAATCCGAGCCTGATTGAAATTTTTTAATTTTTTGTTCTTCGTCTTGATTTTGGGTCTCATTTGGTTCATTTAGCTCGCTATCGTTCTGAAGATCAACATGATCGGATTCATCTGTGGATTTTCTCTCAAGCTCGGGATCGATAACAAATGATAAACTTTTTTCTGAATTTTTTTGTAATTTGTCATCGTCTACGGTCGCTGGACGGGAAGAATTTTTTAAAATACGTGGTAATACCTTAAAAATTAAAATAAATTAATTTTTAAATTTTTTAAAAGATATTAATTAAAATTTCATTCAATTTTATTCTAAGGATACTGGCCAATTTGTTTGGAATATAAGCCATTCTTAAATTTTTTTTAAATTCAATGAGCTCACAAAGTATATTTATTTTTTTAAAGAAATAACTTAAAAAATATAAAATTTTTTTTTCATTTTTCTAAGGCTTTTTAAACTTGGGTCATTTTTTTTGATCTTTGGACTGTTTTAAATAAGAATTCGTAAACCGTAGTTGGAAATATTAATTTTTGGTCTGATAACCTCCTTAAGACCTATCTTTCAATCTTAATTTTTTTGAAATTATTGGAGGACTTTTTCTTAATAAATTAATGTTTCAAAAATATGCCAAAAATTAGTATATTAGATACTACGGTTCGTTATTGGGGCTATAAACAATTATTTTTCAACTATAAAAAAATATTCTGATGCAAAATAAAAATTGGCTTTTTAATAAGAAAGATTTTTTTCCAAGTTCAAATTAATAATAATATGATTGAAACCACTGAGGCTTCGGTGTCTTGTCTAGTTCTCTTTTGTACAAGTCAAAAGTCCAAATTTTTTTTTTCCTTAATCGTTCCTTGTGGAGCATAAGGTCGTAAAAGTCCAAAATTAATAGGGCTTATTAAAAAAAAAATTTGACTTAAATTTTTATAAATTTAAGTCTTATTGAAATTTTAATTGAATTTTTAAAATAAAATAAATCTTTAATTATTGCAAAGTTAATGGTTTATAAGAGCCCATGTGAATTTTTTTAAATCAATTGATTTTATCAAAAATAAAATTAATTCAATAATAAGCTTCTAAAATAACATTAAATAAACATGGGATACGAATACACCACTTAGATTTATTAGCGTCTGATTTTTTTTTCAATTTTTAAGGCTTCCAATTTTAAATAAAAAAAACATTTTAAAGTCTAATTAGAATAAATTTAACTCTTTCTAACTGAGTCGACATGTGAGACATGAAATATCGAAAACTTATCTCGGTAAATAAGAAATTTAATAACCTTGATTTTAAGCAAAAAAGAGTCTAAAAAATAAACTAATCTTATGAAATTTATTTTTGCCTTGTCCTGTCAAATATAAAATCAAATCAAAAATTTAAGTAAATGAGCAGATTGAAATCAAGAAAATATAAAATTCAATTTTTTCGAAGAATTTAATACAAAATTATTTCAAAATTTTTGTTCACATTTTAATTTTATTTTTTAGAAGAAAAATAAAAAAGTTTGTGAATATTTTACCAAAAGTTTTCAAGATAAAATTATAATAATGGAAACCTTTCCTGCATAGTTTTAGAAACATTTCTCGAAATGACTAAAAATTTCATTGTTGTTAGATCTTTAAAGAATTTGACCAAAAAAAGAAAAAGTTGTAATTTAATTCGTTTTACAATACCTTAAAAATGCGAAATACGATAGAAAAATTTTACAAAAAAATTTTTTTATTCATTTAATGTCAATTCTGGCAAGCCAAGTAATTAGGTAATTAAAAAGAATAACATAAAATAAAAATACAATCAATAACGATGAATAATAACAATTCAAATAATTCTCCTGTAATTTAAATATTTCTATTTAAATATTTAAATTTAAATATTTCTTACCTCAAACTGTTTTTTTACATAAAACATTTCTGGTGACAAAATTTAAAATTGAATGTCATGAAGATTACTGCAAAACGTCTTATTCTTAACTATACCGCTTATTGGAAAATAAACTGTCCTTATTTTGATTTCGATTAAAAAAGTATTTTTAAAACTTTAACATTAATGATTTGATTTTAATAATGAGCAACACCATTAGATATTATGATTTTTTTTAATCAGATTGTTTATCAAATTTGCTATAAAGATAAGCTAAATTAATAATTTAAATTTTTTTGATAGAATACATTTTATTGAACTAGTTATCTACTAATCTAATCACTTATAAAATAAAATTAAGTGAAAAAATTATTCACAGTACTAAAGGAATGTTGTTTGAGAGTTCATTTGGTTATATTATTTACAGCATCAAGATGCACATATCTTCATGTAACATGTAGACCCATTATTATGCTAAACAATCGATTAAGACTAAATGAATTCAATTAATAAAATTCATTTAATTTCTTTTTAATTTTTTTATTTTATTTTACTTTTTTTAATTCATTTTTCATCACCCAAGAGGTGTTTATTGAAATAAATGATAATGATCCTATTGAATCTAAACTTGTTGGAAAAAAAATCCAAATCTTTAAAAAGCAGTTTATTTGAAAGTTATTTGAAACAAAAAAATTAAATTTAAATTTAAAATAAAATCTTATCATACCCGCTTTTGTTCTACAGTTGTTGGCCGAAAACGATAATGGTTATTGAAAAGATTGCTTTGAGTGGTCTTTGAAATCGATGGGGCAGCCATTTGACTTTTTTAAACTATCGATTACAATCGAATAGGTTAAATGTTTTCACAAATAGTACAATGCTTGTCTAATTATTTATTTTATTTTGAATATGACACTCTTAACTTTTATGAATTCCAATTTAGCAATTGCTAAACACTTAAAATAAGCGAATATACTTCAAAAAAACATAAATAGGAAATAATTTTTTTAGATTCAGTCGACGGGGTTTAAAAAAACAATTTCTATAGTCTTTAAAAAATAATGATTTAAATTAATATTAAAAATAAATACACACGAGATTAGAATTTTGTTAGTTACATAGAAATAGCAACAATTTTATGATTTTAAGACGACTTGAAGCTTTCGAAAATTTGACCCGCTTGAAATTAATTATTTCCAGTTTTAAGTCAAAGACCTAACTTATTTAGTCTAACAATTAATTCTTAGATTTTTTAGGAAAAAAAAACATTGAAAAAATTGTTTTTTTTTGGGCTCAAATATTTTGAAAAAAAAGTCAATGTTTCATGTTATTTTTAAATTTTTAATTGAACCAAAGAAACCTGTTCGACTACCTGTTTGTTCAATTTAATTTCAAATATTTACAATTAATGTTTGTAGAGTAAAGATTCAGAAAATAATAAAATTTATTGGACTTGATTTTAATTTATTCATTAATGCCTTGGTTACCATAGTTAAGTAATAATGAAAGATAAATTCAAAGCGCTTTTGTTTTTTAGATTTTTATTTTTCATTTATCTGAATAAAATTAAAAATATTTAAACATTCCCAGGGGTATAAACTTGAGGCAAAATTTTCTAACTACAAACCTTAGTATGTAGCTTTTAATTATTTACCGAAAATTTTCAATTTTTAGGCTAAAGAATCGGAATCTTGTACAGAGTTTGATAATTGGTTTTCGCATCCAAATACCTAACTAAATTTAATAAATATTTTGAAATTATATTCGAATTTTAACTGCTTCAAGAAAAATTTTTTTTCAAAAAACTCATTTTATGTTTATTGAATTTTCAAAGCTTTCTGAAGCTACGAAAGTCATTTAATCAATTTTTAGATTGACCATTTTTTTATTTCGGTCTCTAATTCTTGAATTAAAAAAGAAAACAAATCATCTGATTGTATTTCCATCGAGAATTATTAAATTATTTTCATTCAAAAAATATTCTTTAAACATAGATTCTAAAAAAATTGTAAAATTTTAAATTAAAATTATTTTTCAATTTAGAAATATTACGCTTTGAAAACTAATTTTAAGATCTAAATTTTCTCTAATATTTGAGTTTAATTCAAAAATTATAAATTTAAATTGAGAAGCAAGTTTCATTTTTTTTATTTGAATATTTGATTTTCTGAATAAAATTATTCGAAAACTTCTGAATGTACTTCATTATTTGAGGTTTTGATAGAAAGTTCCGGCATTGCTTAAGGCTCTTAATAAATTTCCGTAAAATTATTTCTTTTAAATATTTAAGTACGATTTGCTCTATGATTTGAAAATACCTTTTCTAAATTTAATTTCGAGTTAAATAAAAATAAAACAAATTAAAAAAAAAACAGATTCAAAAAAAAAGAACACACCAAAATATAAGCACACGTAAGCCAAAAGTAAGGAAAAAAAAAAGCACAAGTAAGCCAAAATAAATAGAAAGCACGCAGTTTTTGTCAAATGGACTCAAATTTTTTGCTTGAAACAAACTGGCCAACGTTTGGACAGGGTACCGTATCTGGGCATTCAAAAACTTTGCATGAATGGTGCGGTAATATTTCGAAATTCGTCCTGGAGCTTTCAAATCATGTGAAACATCTAGAGGAAAGAGAAATTGAGAAAGACATTGAAATAAACAAATTGAAATCTGAATTGGCAGCAGCAAATAAAACAGCAAACTCATCCAACATCAGTAGTCAGTGGGTTCAAGTTGTAAAACAAGGGACAAAAAATGCAAAAAAACCAGCCGATCAGATAGCTGTAGCAAATGCAACCATCAGCGAAATGAATGAAAGAATCAAAAGACCAAAAAATGTGATCATTTATGGTGTGCCAGAATCAAAGAAAGAGATTCTAACAGACAGGAGGGCAGAAGATGAAGAAAAAATCAAACAAATTTTGACCACTATTGGAAAAGGTGATGTCAAGCCAGCGTATTCAAGACGCTTGAGATCGAAAGACCAAAGTAAACCAGGCCCAATTCTAGTAGAACTCAAAGAAGAAGCAAACAGAAATCCACTACTCCTAGCAGCCAAAAAGTTGCGAGATTCAAATAATTTCAAATCTATTTATCTTAGTCCAGATTTGACTGAAACCGAAAGAGCTTTAGACTATGAATTGAGGAAACAAAGAAACGAAGCAAATAATGGTCTTTCACAAGACTCGCCCTTTCGATATGGCATCCGTGGAAATCAGATCGTCAAATTCAAGAAGCAATAATAGTTCATCAAAAGCGTCATCACGTGTGGATAATCTCGAATCTTTAAAATGTATGTATTTAAATGCTACTTCTTTGGACAATAAACTCGATGAATTCAGTGTTGTTATTGAAACATATAGTCCACAAATTGTGGCAGTTAGTGAGACTTGGTTTAAGAGCAACTCAAATGCAAACATTAAAGGATACAATTTGTACAGAAAGGACAGAAGTGATGGACGCAGAGGCGGGGGTGTATGTCTCTACATTGATGAAAATATCGATTCATTTGAATTAAATGATGCAGGTTTTAATTTAAGTAAAATAGAACAAATTTGGGTAGTTGTTAACTTTAACTGTGAAAAGTATTTAGTTGGCTGTCTTTATAGGCCAAACGATTTTGTTGATATGAACGATTTTGATTTAGTCTTCAAACAAGCTAAAGACTATGTGGATGAAAGAGGTTTTAAGGATATTCTAATAATGGGTGATTTTAACTTTCCATCGATCATCTGGTCAAATGGCTGTGTTTCAGAAATCTTAAACGAAAATGGCATCGAACATAAATTCAGCGAGACGCTAAGCGACACTTTTTTATATCAGCATGTAAATGTTCCAACATTTCAAATGTCAAACGAAAAAGCTGTCAACACTTTGGATTTGATTTTCACGACTCAGTCTGGCAGTGTGTATGCAATCGATACAAAATTTGTGCTTGGTAACATTAATAAAGGACATCTGGTCATCTTTTTCAATTTTGTTCTCAAAAACAAGGTTAGTAAGGAATCATATATTATTGAAAAATTTCTTAATAGTAAAGCTGACTTTGAAAAAATTTCTGATTTTTTATCAAATATTGATTGGGTGCACTTATTTGAGAATTTAAATATTCAGGAAATGTACAATGAGTTTATTTTCTATGTCAGTGAAGCTAGTAATCGATTCATTCCAGTGACAGATGGCTCTAAAAAGAAAAGTATCTCAAAACCTTGGATAAAAGATGATCTCAAAATCTTAATTAGGAATAAGAAAAATCTTAGATACAGGAACTGTTCATGTAACTGGAAGGATATGAATCTTTATAATGATTACAAAAGTATCTGTAAATTAGTTTCTTCGGAAATAAAAAGAGCCAGACTAACTTATGAACAAAATTTAGTGGATAAAGCTAAGAAGAATCCAAAATTATTATACAAATATCTAAATGATCAACAAGTAATCAGAGAATCAATCAAAGTATTAAAGAAGTCAAACAATGAATTAACGCAAGAACCGAAAGAGATATCAAATCTACTAAATAAATGTTTTCAAGATGTTTTTGTTATTGAACAAGATGGGGAGCTTCCACCTTTTGTAGCTGAACTAAATGAAAACTGTTCAGAATATGTTGACATTGAACCAAATGATATAAGTTATGAATTGGTTTATAAAAAATTACAAGACCTTAATCAAAATAAATCATGTGGTGTAGACAAGCTTCATCCGCTATTGCTAAAAAAATGTGCAGAAGCCTTTACTGTTCCTTTAACTTTAATTTTCAGAAAGTCTTTATCTAATAGTCAGCTTCCAATACAATTCAGATCAGCAAATATTACTCCATTGTTTAAAAAAGGTGATAAATCAACGGCCAGCAATTATCGTCCCGTGTCTTTAACTTCAATTCCGTGCAAAATAATGGAAAGCATAATAAGAACTAAAATGGAAGACTATCTTTATAAGAACAATATTATATCTAAAGAACAGCATGGATTTGTCAGGAAAAAGTCATGTACATCTAATCTTTTGGAAACTCTAGATTTCATCTCAATGAGTCTAGACAAAAGTATTCCTGTTGATGTAATTCTGCTAGATTTTGCCAAAGCATTTGATACTGTTCCGCACAGACGACTAATAGCTAAATTGAAAGCGTATGGCTTTGATGGTCTGACACTAAAATGGATTGAAGCTTTCTTGAAAAATAGAAGACAACGAGTTGTTCAAGGTGAAATTTTGTCGGATTGGGTTGAGATTTTTAGCGGTGTACCACAAGGATCAGTGATTGGTCCACTTTTGTTCGTTTTGTATATCAATGATCTACCAAAAGGAATAGAGAATATTGTCAAAATGTATGCAGATGATACAAAAATATTCTCGCAAACGGTATCAGAAATAAGCGCAGTGAAACTTCAATCAGATTTAGATTTAATTTTCAAGTGGACTCAAGATTGGCTTCTTCTCTTCAACACATCAAAATGTGTGGTTATGCATTACGGTCATAAAAACAAAAAATTCACTTATTTTATTAATGGTAAACAGTTATCAACGTCTGAAACCGAAAGAGATCTTGGAGTTATCTTCAATACAAATCTCAAATGGAAAAATCAAGTGATAGAGGCTACAAACAAAGCAAATCAAATGTTGGGTCGCATCAGGAAATCATTCGCTCGTTTTGATTGTAAGTTATTTAGATCATTGTATTTAACTTTTGTTCGTCCTCTTTTGGAATTTGCTGTGCCTGTATGGTCTCCATTTCTTAAGTCGGATTGTGAGAATCTTGAGAGGATTCAACGCAGAGCTACGAAATTTGTTTCTTCAATTAGAAACAAACCGTATGAAAGCAGATTGAAGGCTTTAAACATTCCAAATCTGGTGGAAAGAAGAAAAAGAGGTGATCTAATTCAATTATACAAGTTCATGCATGGAATAGAATTGGTTGAAAAAAGCAACAATTTTAATGTCACCAAAATCCAAGGAAGAGGTCACTGCTTCAAATATCACAAAGAAATTTCGAGGCTCCAACATAGAGATAACTTTTTTCAACAGAACCGCTAACATATGGAACTCACTGCCAAATCAATTAGTTGAAGCCCCTAATGTTAACAGCTTTAAAGCAGGCATTGATTGCTGGATGAGCAGCAATCAATCACATCAGCTGTCATAGTGTGCCTTATCAGCACACTCGCTGGCTAGCCAGCTACAGTCAAAACTACTACTACTACTACTAAATCAAAGTGATCGTGGCTTTAGAATAAAAATAAAGAAAGAAATTTTCAATCAAATTTTTATTAAATTGTGAACATCACCAAAGCTTTCAAGCTGAAGTTCTCAGGTTTAAAAAATTTTAAGCTTTCGATTAATGAAATTTAAATTAAAAAAAAAACATTGCTGACAATCACACTTAACTTTGTATGACCAAGTAAGGTGTAAAAATACAATATTTTTTAACCTCTTTAGTCCCAAGATTATCACTCGTCTTTAATTATTTCATAAAAGAGTTTCTTAGTCGTGGTATCTAAAGGGGTTATTCTAAGGGGTTAAGAACTTAAAGAGGTTATAAGGAATAATTTTTGGCAAAAAATTAAGGAATAATTTTTCGAAAATCTTAGAATTCTTAAGCATTTTTAATCGAAAAATTAAATTCGGAAAAAAAATAATATGAAGCATATCTTAAATTTTTGAAGAAATTGGCAGGTATAAAAAATTAAGTTTAACATTAAATTTTTACTTTGATGATACGGTTCTGAGATAAAATTTAAAAACTTAAAACTAATTAAAAGCTTCTTTTAATGATAATTTTTGGATATGATCATTATAATACTTCAGTTTGCCACTATAAATCTTTATTTCAAATTACTTATTTTTAAATAACATTCTTTATCTAGTTTTTTATTTGGGGTCTTAACACTCCTACTAAAACACTAACCCCGCTTTTTTCAAAAAAGCAAATATATTTTTAAAAGTTTTGAAATGTCATTTAGGAGTAGCAGTGGCAGCTATGACACGTAGGGCAAATTAAAAGGCCGCACTATATCAGCTGGTGCCTTATCTGACTTAATTGTATTTAGGTTTCAGATACCGATCTTCTCAATCGGTCTACTGTCATGTGGTTATCAAAATAGCTTTAGAACTGTTTACCGACTTGGTGTTCACTACCATGGCTGGTAGTAAATTTCAGGTGGTGGCGGTTCGGTCAATAATTTGCTCCTCCCAGTACTTTCTTTACAGATTTTTCTGACTAAATGGAATGTGTATAGTTTTTTCCCTCAGCAGTTATCATAATTCCCAGGTCCTTCTCTACTTTCGTATTGAGCTCCTGCTCCCCGCTCGTTTATTACTTTTGCCGAAGTGCATTTAGTTTGAAATTTTCTGTACATTTTGAAAATAATATTCAAATTGTATAAGTTTTATCAAACAATTATTTCACGAATTTCACTGAATTTCACGAGCTTTCTAAAAACGTGCCTACTTTTTTTGCAAGAAGAACATCTTTTGAGATATTTCGATTTATATTATAGACCTCAATTACTTCGAGAAAAGAATTTAAAAATTCTAATACCACCTACCATTCGATTCAGAATTTTCTAAAATGATTTTGAATATTTTTTTTTTAATTGCACGGAAGTATGTTTTTTTTTGAAGTATATTTTAGTTAAATTAATTATTAAAACAATATTAATTATTTAACAATATTTAATACTTTTTGTTTAAATAATTTAAAAAAAATAGAGACTAAATCTTAAGCATTTATTAATATAAAGAAAAATAATAAAATTAATTTAAATGACACGAAATGTTTTATTTTAAATTTGGTTATGTTTTGCCTTTATTTTGTCATCTACGAAACATGTTCTTACGAAGAGGAACTAATTTCCAGGACAAAAACTAGGCTCATTTATGGAAAGCTCGTGAAATTCTCTAAAAGTTTAATGGGATTCAGTAGGAGGTCTGGTTTTTAAAATCAGTGATTTAGGAAACGATTCTATAAAATCAATATTCAGCGAATTTAAAAGTTTAATTTTCAATATCTTTTAAAAGGAAATTGAAATAACTCTTTTTTAAGTCTAAAACTCATTCAGCAAAATAAATAGGCTGAAAAAAAATTCTCTGTAATCTTAGTTTAATGTTCGCAAAAGTTCTGCAAGCTTGAACAAACGAATATGCAATAATTAAATAATATAATGAATTGCAGGGTCAAAAAGCTCAAAAAAATTAATAAAATTTATTGAAATTGTAATGTAACAAAAACAAATAAAAAAAACCGAATCAACTAGACCTCGATTATTTCCAAAAATGTATGATCAGCCAACATTATTGAAGTTTGACAGTAATCTTATAATGAATAAAAAGTTTTTTTGCAACATTGCTGAGATTTTAAAGAAAATTCTGATGGGTCAGCATCAAAACACCATAAAAAAAGACTAAAAACATATATTTCGTGGGTGACACATAAACTTAAATTTATTTATAAAAAAAGATTATTAACACTAAAAATTATTTAAATAAAATGTTTCAAACACATAAATTTTATTTAAAAAAAAGTTAAGCCTATTTTTTATCCATAATGTTAACAACATATTTTTTTTCATACCAATAACACGTTTTTTTTCTTTTTAGTTTTAATAATAATCCTTAATTTGAGAGCTGGAAAATTAATTGACTCAGCAAACCGCACCGCAAACTACCAAATGCATACAAACAACAGTATCTAAAAAGTGGCAGCAATTACAGCTAGGACAATCAGGACATAGACATTCTGGATTGATTTGAACAATATATTTGTCTCTGCATAAATACTTAATAAATTTATCCTGTTCTTCAACTAGCTCAGTAGAGTCTAATTCGATTTTTGCTTCAACTTTTATATTATACGCAGCCTTAGCTGAGCTTGAAACTATACTATCTAAAGACTCCCTTCAAATATTTTATTATTTTTGAAAATAAATTAAATTATTTGATAATAACAGAAAGAATAATAAAAAAATCCTCTTCTTTACTCTCTACATTTTCTTCTATCCATTCCAAATGACATTAACTGCTCATTTCCATACGCAGCTCATTACCAAGCCATCTTAGATGCCGTGAACAAATGGTTTCCTTAAGATAAAGTCTATTTATTTGCTTGTTTATGCTTTCTAGAGGGATATGGTCTGAGCATTCAACGATAACACTCAGTAGTAGAGCTTTTTTTTTTGCTCCATTTGCGTTGCTATGATCCATGATTCGCACTCATAAAGTAGAATGAATAGAACAAATGCCCTCGAAAATGTTGCTTTTTAAATTTTGACATGTTTGGCTGGCCGAATTTTATTCATGCTTTTCCATGCTTCATGTGCTAGCGTTTTGTTTCTCTTCAAGTCGCTTTTTGTTGATTGCATCATAGAGTCCAAATAGCGGAACTCTTCTTCTTTTTATTACCTATGCTTGCCAAGCGCAACATTTCACTATTTGAATTAGTTTTTTTTTAGGTTTTTAACTTGGATGAACTTTCAAACGTATCAAAATAAAATAATAAGCAAAGCTTACATTGCTGGACTATCTATCTGTGATGTGGTACATGGCATTATTAACATATTCCTATCCTGAAGTAAAGTCTTTGAAATACAACTAAGATTTTAAAGGACTTAATTTAAACGTTTTATATTCCAAAAGAGATTGAATTTTTAAAAATTTTGAAACTTACAAGCCTTCACGCATTTTTATGTCTAACTTTAGGATATAGTAGTAGTAGTAGAAATGATATATACATGTGGTATATAAATATTTCTATCTAAACTAACGCTAAAAAAACGTTTAGCCTTATTAACTGTAAGGCTTTAGCAGACTTTGATTTTCACCATTCCAAAGTCTTCATTGTCAATGACTGCTTTGAAGCTATTAATTGTTTGCGCATTAATAGCATTCACTAATAAACAGTTCCATAATTTTAGACAGCGATATGTTAGGAAATCAAATCTCAATGGGCCTTTGCGATTTATTTCTCGGATCAGTCTATTGTCATGTGGTCTTTTAAGGTTTTTTACACTTTAAGCGAAATTGATACCATTTGTTAACGAAACTCTTTCAAATCCATTTAAAATTTTGTAGATTTGTATTAAATTTCCCCTTAAACGACGATTTTATTACGATCTGTCTCCATAAGACTAAGTTCTATTAGAATCAATTAGTTTTGTCACTTTTCTTTGTACTTTTTCAAGAATTTTAATGTTTTTTTTTTAAATAAAGGCTCCAGGTTCCTACTGCATACTCCAGATAGGATCTCACAAGTGATACATAGAGAAGTCTTAATGATTTTTGGCTAAGATTTTTAATTTCTTATTAGACCAAGTATTCGGTTAGCTTTCATAGCTCATACAGTTCATTGTTGATTTCATTTTAAATCGTTTGTAATAAAAATATCCATATCTTTATTTCAAATGATCATACTTTCGAGAATTCTGAGAAACCAATTAATTTCAAGTCATCGGCATATCCAAGACAGAAACTGTTGAAGGTAAAAGGAGATCATTGATAAAAATTATGAACAGGATTGGACCAATATCGGATCCTTGTGGTACTCCGCTTGTTACTACCTCCCAAATGGATGCTTCATTACATAATACAAATCTTTGTATCCAAAATGAGAAGTTTTGTTATCAAATGACATTTATTAGGAACTTTATCAAAGGTCTTTTGGAAGTGAGTATACACAATGCCAGCATTTTTGCCTCTTTCATATTCATTAGTTGCTTTTATCAAAGACTCTATTAGATTTGTGGTACATGATCTATTTGGGAGAAACCCATGCTGCTAATTAGAAATTATACTGTATTTTAGTAAATAGTTCATATTTCGCCCCTAAGCATTCTTTCCATTACCTTTCATACAGTAGAAATAAGTGAAACCGGTCTTTAACTTTGATGTCCATTTTTGATCCACTTTTATGTATAGGATAGATACATTTGCTTTCTTACATAATTTTGGTAGTTGCCCTCATTAAACGGTTTTATAATATTAATGGTAACGCCAAGGAGAATTCTTTATAGCAATTTTAAGTAGCAAAGGATGGATTGAATCCGGTCCAGAAGATTTTTCAGGGAAATTTTGAAACTTACAAGTCTTCATGCATTTTTTGGTCTATTTAAACTTAAGAATATAGTTTTATAAAAATTTTAACAATTCAATTCAATTTAGGGGTGATTCATTTACAAAGTAAAATTTTTGTTCAATTTCTAATTTTTCTCTTTTTGCTCAATAATTTCAATTATTGAACTTACCGATCCGGTTTCAAATTCGGACGAATGGGTTCTTCTTATTGACGCCCTTTGTGATAAGTTTGGGACAACCAAGCCTGCTTGCAGAACAGGAAATCCTCACGCTAAGGAAGTGGACTTGATTGCTGTCATAAGATCGCTTGATGGAGCATACCGTAAGTGCGTTACTGAGAAAAATGAGAGCATTAACGTTCTAAAATCTGAAATCGCTGAGCTTAGATCGCGAGTCGAGACACTCGAAAGAAGACCAGTAATGCCGGCATCATCCACAATGCTCGACTGGTCTAAGATCACATCTGGAATGGCGCACAAAGATGAAAATTCAGTGGCAATAATGGCGACCATTTCAACCGAAATAAAAAAAAAAAGAGAAACGAATTAATAACATTATTATAGCAATTCCGGCTGAAAAGATTGAGCCTAATGGAGAAGCTGATTTTGTTAAGAAGCTGGCCACACATATTGGAATTGCAGGTACTAAAGTTAAGAAAGCAAGGAGAAGACGACCTGACAGCTCTTCCGCAGTGAGAAAGGAGCCAGTCCTCATTGTAGTCGAGATGGAATCCATAGAATCAAAAATGTAAATGCTTCGAAAATCTAAAGCATTGCGTCAGAATAATGAGTACAAGGACGCTAATAAAAACGAGACCTCACGCCAAGCGAACGAATAGCCTTTCGCAAGCTTCGACAAGAACTCGACCGCAAAAACAATGAGTTGCCTGAAACGACTACAATAAATAACAGATCTCTCAAATTTAAGACATGTGATGACGGAAAGAAACGATTCTGGGGAATACGAAATGGAGAATTAAAACTAGTTTTGTCTAATGTCGATCGCATATAGCAAAAAATGGCTCAAACAAAAGGGATCATCGCCTCATTTGATCTAGAGAAACAGACACCATTAAATGCCATTTTAGCGATCGAGATTCCTGGAACTGATCAATCCACTACCATGTCGATGAACAAGGCTCTACTCAATAATTCAAGTCCAGAAATTTCAAGTAACACTTCAATCTCATCTTTCTCGTACAGCTCGTCAGACACTTCGATTTCATGTATGTCAACTTCGTCTATATCTCAATCAACAAATACGACAAAAACTGCAGGTAAGTTTGATTCTGATTTTTACTATACCAACGCCACAAGTCTCGATAACAAGATGCATCTCCTACAATCCTGCGCATCTAGTTCTCTGCCAAGCATACTTGATATTAGTGAAACTTGGTTTAATGACAGCTAAGTCGCTGAGCTGAGCGGATACAAGATATTCAGATCAGACCGTCATTCTAGCAGCAAAGGCGGAGGTTTTTGTATTTATGTTCGTGATGACATTTTTGGCTTTGATACATCTGACAGTGACCTCTTGGGCACTGACTGCGAGAAAGTTTGGGTAGGTATCAAGATTAAAGCAGATCTCACTCTTTTAGTTGGTTGTGTCTATAGACAACCACCACAGCTAGTCGACAAAGATTTTATCATTAAAACTGACCACAGCATTGCAAAATCACTAGAAGCTGCATCACCACTGATACAAAGCAAATTATTCTCGACAGTCGTTGTAATGGGAGATTTTAATATGCCAGAAATTGAATGGGATGAAAATGGTTCTCCAGTCCTTGTCAACGTGTCGTCCCAAAGTACAATTGTTAGTGATGCGGTCAGCAGTTCAAGCATAGTGCAAATTGTAAATGGGAATACTTTCATGAATGATGGTCAACCAATAAGTCTCCTTGACCTAATTCTAGTCAGTAATCCAAATCAAGTCCCTGAAGTAGAAATCGGCCCTCCATTAGTGAGTAATGCATCAAGGAGCCATTGTAGCTTGCAATTTCAAATAATTTCAAAGGTAGCAAAGACAAATACATTCGATAGTATAATCTTCAATTGGAGAAGAGGAAATTATTTATCAATGACTTTCTAACTCGGCAATTTCGATTGGAAGTCCGCCCTCGAGACAAAATGCGTCCAGGAATGCTACAAGAATTTCCTTGAAATTTTTGGCAATCAAATGTTCGTTCAGAGAAAGAAGCCACCAAAAGGATGCCAGAAGCCGCCATGGTGGAATTTAGTGATTGCTTTGCTTGTTCGCCGAAAAAGGCGTCTCTTTATGGCAAAGCGCGTCAATAAAAACGACTTGTTATTAGACGTGAATTACAAAATATGTAAGAACGTCAAGTATGTAGTCAAACAAAGAATCATTAATTTTGAATTCAATTGGCCCAGGAATCGAAAGGAAACCCAAAAAAATTATACTCATGAATCGCAGATTTTCTACAAGAGAGACCATTGCAGTGATAATGGAAAGAAATGGACTTTTCGTTACGGAAAAAGCAAGCATATGTAACACATTTAATGAATTTTATCACTCAGTTTTTGATGAACCGACCTCGTCTTCAGCCATCAAATACGCTAAGGAGATCTTTTTGGCAAGGTCAGAGCTTGATCCAGCTTTCAGTGTTAAAGACATTGTGACACCCGAAAAAGTATTCATCAAGCTTAAAAAACTATGTAGTGACAAGACAGCCGGAATCGACCAGATTGCTTCACAAACCCTGAAAATGTGTGCATAAGCTTTAGCAGGACCCTTGGCAGTCATATACGAGCAATCTCTAACCCAGTCTGTTCTTCCTAAGGAATGGAAAGAGGCAAATGTCTCACCAACCTATAAACAAGGGAGTAGAACGAATTTTGGAAATTATCGTCCAGTTTCGCTCATTTCAGTTCCATGTAAAGTTCTTGAATCACTGATCAGAGACTATATTTTAATGCAACTGGTCGACAAAAATCTATTGTCGAGTTAGCAACATGGATTTGGCGCTAACAAGTCCTGTGTAACAAATTTACTCGAAAGTATCGACTTCCTAACTATCCATGAGCCGTAGGTTTCCTTCGGACGTCATCTACTTTGACTTTGCCAAAGCGTTTGACAAAGTTTCGCATGAGCTACTCCTTGTCAAGTTTGAGGCGTATGGAATCCCGACTGTAATAATCGACTGGGTTCGCTCTTTCCTCATTGGTCAAAATCAGCGAGTTGTAATTGGAAATGTCATGTCTGAGTGGAACCCAGTAACAAGTTGGGTACCTCAAGGTTCTGTTCTAGGTCCACTTTTTTTTCGTTATTTACGTCGATGACTTGCCTAATGTATGTCACTCAATCTGTAAGCTTTACGCTGACGACACAAAACTTATGGACTCTGTCATATGTGCCGATGACACCAGAGAGCTTCAAAAGGATCTCGACAATTTGGTTGAATGGTCGAAACTTTGGCGAATGGGATTCAATAAAGAAAAATGCGTAGGCATCTTGGAGCAGACAACAAATACTTCGAATACAAAATGAGTGGTCAGAGCCTAGCAAATACAACCAGAGAGTGGGATTTGGGAAAAATCATTACAAGTGATCTAAAGTCTGGAGAACAGGCCAAGCGAGCAGCAGCTAGGGCCATGATGGTAGCATGTAGAATCAAGAATACATTTACCTTCTTTTCTCGTCACCTGGTAAATCTGCTTTTCAAGTCATTTGTTAGACTGCATCTTGATTTGCAGTGGGCGCTTAGAATCCCTATCAACGTGGGGATATTGATTTACTTGAGCGAGTTCAGAGAAAATTTTCAAAACTGGTTCCTGAACTTAAGTCAAAGCCATATCTAGAAAGAAGAGAGGCTTTTGGTTGGATTACACTTGAAGAAAGACGTAGACGTGGTGATCTAATCCAGCTCCAAAAGATTCACCATGGCCATGATCGAGTTGAGCTTATGCATGGCAATTAAACAGTCGCTTCAAATGGTTTTGACAGTCCTGCAGGGCGCACAAGAAAGGGTCAAATGGCAATTGAACGTCAGCTTGTAAGAAATTGTGGACCAAGGCATAACTTTTTCACCAACCGAATCGCCGGAAACTGGAACACACTTGACGCGGCGACTCGAAGTATAAGAGATACAAATATGCTCAAGAATCGCATCGACAAACTTCTAGGTTTCAGATAAATAATTTTAAGCGTCAAAAATGGCCGATTGCTGTTATAGCAGGGCATTTTACTTACGCTGACGACACATTTAGTAGTGTCTACTACTTCTACTACTAAAGTAAAATTTTTGTTCAATTTCTAATTTTCTCTTTTTGCTCAATAATTTCAAAAACTGCATTAGATATTTGCAATGTTAAATTGAAAATTGAAAGCTTAAAAAGTTAAGTTGAAAATTGAAAGCTTTAAAGGTTAAATTGCTCTTTTGAAATTTTGAGAGCAAAAATAGCAAATTGAAAATTGAAAAAAATTTTAATTTGCCAGATTCATGTCCTTTTCAAATTTTTCAATCGAAAAATTTATAACAAAAAATTGGCAAATTTTGTTTTAGATTTCAAATTTTAGACCTTATTAAAATAAGAATTTAAAATTATTGAATAAATAATTATTAAAAAGATTTTAAAATTATTTTTACTTAATTTATTTTAATTTTCACCTTTTCTCTTAATTTTTAAGAGAACATAAATCCTAGAATGATTTTAGATTTAAGGTTGAGCTTTTTAAAATCCAAAAAATTAAATAAAACAGAATCTTATTGGATTAATGATAAGTTTTAAAGGTTTTAAGAAAATCTTAACTTAACAAAAATTTTCAAAATCTTGTATTGTTGTAAAAAAGCGAAAAATAAAAAATAAAAAAATTTTTAATATTACATTATTGGTTATTAATATTACATTATTAATATAACATTATTGGTTGACTCTTCACCAACGCTTGCAATTAAAATTTCTTTTTTTAAAATTGGCTCATATTTAATTAGGGTAAATTACGCAATTTTTGTTTTAATATTTTTAGTTTTAAGTATGACAAGTAAAAAAAAATAATTTATAGTGTAAAAAGTAAAGAAGAGTTAAGTGTTTGGGATGCTTTGAGGGACAAGTAGTGGTTGGCGTGTTGTATGAAGGTCGTTTGCAGCGTTTCTGAGTGTTTTTTGAGATATTTCTGCATGAAATTGTCTTTATATGCTTTGGTTCATATTTTGGTACAGCTGATTTGGAGATAAACAGGCTTGCTCTTGTCAAAGCTGTGATTTACATTAATGAGCAGTTCGGTTCTAAATCCTCAGCGCTTTAAGCAGTCTCTTAGGTACGGTGTGCTGTTTCTGATTTTTTGGACATGGATCCACTGGTTGTTCCAGTTTTGCGAGTTGTTAGATTAAATGCCTAGGTATATATACAATTTCGAGGCGGGCTTCATTGAGAATGACATTGAGTAATTTAGCGTTGTTCGGGAGCATCATTGTCTTTCATTTAATTTGTGCTTGCTGGTAGTTCGTCGATATCAGCTTTGATCAACAAAAAGAGAATTGGTCTGAAGACACTACACTTTTTATACTTATTGTTAAAGAATTGTTTTTTTCAACCAGATCTGTTCAAAAGTCTTAAAGCCAAAGTCAAGACAAGTCATTTGACTTGACTTTTACTTTGTTTTAAAATCCGGAGTTTTGACTTTGATTTTAACTAGGCCGCCACAGTATTTTTATCTTTAATATATATCTGTTGACGTGTTACTATATTATATAGGCGTAGCTAGGCCCCGGTTATTAGTCCTTTCATATTAATGAGTGTCATGAATCTAGTTGCTAGTTTGTAAGTCTAACTCAACTGATTGATTGCTGGTGCCAAGTTAAGAAACATGTGAATATAGTTTAATTTGAATAAATGGTGGTGGTTTTGTGTTTTGAATAGAAAAATTTTATATCTTTTATGTAACACTACTCTCACTAATATGTCAAAGAGATCCAGTCGACCTACCCGGCAACATATCTTAAATATTAGTAATTTTTTCTAATATATATATAAATATAA
The DNA here is from genome assembly GCA_019054805.1 of Brachionus manjavacas. Lineage (NCBI taxonomy): Eukaryota > Metazoa > Rotifera > Eurotatoria > Ploima > Brachionidae > Brachionus > Brachionus manjavacas. The sequence continues at coordinate 835,005 of JAHQIY010000007.1, forward strand.
TCGTTTTATATATTTTTGATATAAGAAATTTCACATAGTTTTTATTTAATCAATTAGCAATTTTCAGTAGTGATTTCGACTTCTTTTTCAGCTTAAAAATTTCTTTGGGAATAAAAAAAAGTAGGTTTTTAAATATTTTGTTTTGTTAGACCATACTTTTTTTATTACCCTTCAAAAAAAAAGAAATATCTTTAATATATATCTTAATCATTTTGTTATATATATATAATGTATATATATATATTGTCTCTAAATTTATCTATATCTAAATTTTCGTAAAAAAAACTTAATTCTTTTAATTTAAATGATCCAATTTTAATTGTAAATTTACATGATTTTTAAAAAATCTTTTAGCTATCCATTCTTTTTGATATTAAAGCTATTTCGACAAAAAAATCTTATCAAAATTAAGCATGCTTTTTTTTGTTTATTAATCTAATAGATCACAAGCAAACACGAAGTCGAGCATTTAAATTTAAAGACGATTGTCTTTTATTTTTTTAATGATGTTTAAATATTTTTTAAATAAATTTTGGTTTTTAGAATTATTAACTACTCCTTCTTCCACAACTCCACAGTATGTTTATACTCCTGGTTTCGCCACTGACCACAACAACTACCGGCAAAAAATTCATGTTACCGTGATCATGAGTAACTTAAAAATGACTTGTTTTTTAAGTAAAAATTTAAAAAAAACAAAGTAAATTCGGACTAAAAAAAAATTGATATCTTTGTTTATGGTTTCAATCGAAATTTTTTTAATGATTCACTATTTTTTGGTGAGTGATAATATTTGCAAATTTTTCTGAAGTTAATTAATTTTTGGAACAGCTTGTTTTGCTTCTTATTCTTTTAAATTCTTTCTTTTCCTTGTAAATACCTTTAGATCGTTCCAAAAATTAGAAATAGTTTTTTATTTATTTTCCGACGAAAAATAATCAGATTAATTAATTATTTTGCTTAAAAAATTCTACTGATCAAATCAACTTTAATATTAGATTTGGAATTTTAACCATATCCTTATTTTGATTTTTTATCTGCATCACAAACCCAATTTTTAAATTTAAGAACATGATCGATGAATTAGGGTATCTATTACATGGGAATAATGGAAGCTCTGGAAACATAACCCTTACTTTGCAAGGACAAGCACTTTTTTGCAAAGGCACACTGTAGGATTCATTTTTTGACAAAAAAATAAACAAGCTTTTGGACCTTGATTCTAAATATTAACAATTAGTTGACAAACCTTTATTGCGAAATTATTTTTATTAAATAACTTAAAAAATAAAAAAGCTAAAATAAATTATAAATAGACTTGATATTTAATGTAGAAAAAAAATGCAGTTATCAGATACTGGTTCAGACATGTTTTTTAAAAAATATGATAACCTTGTTATCAACATTGAATTCATTTCTAAACCATTTTATTCAAAAAGTGAAATATAAACGAATCGGATTTTATAAATATATGAAAAAAACTGCCACAAATATTTTTAAACTTTTTTTTTTCTTTTTTCAATTTAATAAAATGTTTGTTTTTTTAAAGTTCGTCTCTTCATGGATTAGTTATTTCGTTTGTCATTGTGTTGTTTTTACTAGCATATCCATTTTGTTTTCCATTCGGCAATCGCCTGTTGTTCGGATTACGTTGACTCTTTGGCGCTGACGAGCGCGCATCATTACTTGCTGAATTTTTGTTTATATTCTCATTTGAAGAGGAATTATCATTGTTGTGTGTACTTCCGTTTTCTTGGCGCCTGTGTCTGTTGTTCGAGTGTCTTTTCTCGCTGTTGTCTTCATCAAAGTCATTTTTTCTGTATCTCTGATATCTATTTTTGTTCTGTCTGTAGTCGTTCTGGTGTCCATTGACATTGTCCTCGTTTGATTTGTGGTCGTTTTCGGAAAAGTTGGACTCGAAGTCGGCCTCGTTGCCCACATCACCACCAGTCTCGCTCAAAGTGCCCTGATTTGGTCTGCGTCTGAATCTTGGATTCTGGTTCGCATTTCCATTGCCGCGTCTGTATCGGCTATTTCTGGTCTGGTAGTTTTTGTCCTCGAACCTGGCCTCTGAACCCCCTCGATACGATTGACTACCATTTTGTACACTCTGGTTTCCCTTGTAGTAATTGCTCGACGTGTTCATCAGACTTTTGAGCTGCTCGTCCATTTGAATTTTTTCCTTTCTCAATTCGTCCAGTTCGCGCAGCTTATCCAGCTGGTACTCTACTAAAAATTTTGCGTTATTGATATTCTCCACTGTTCCCACAAACACAAATGGAACCTGGTTGCTGATGTCTCGAGGCGTAGTCGTCTCAGTATCGCCCTCTATTTTGACCCGCACAACACCGGACTTGTCCACTATTTCTTGAATGTTAGCTCCATTTTTGCCAATCATCTTGCCAATGTATTCTCTGGGCACCAGGCTGATGTCCTCGCCGTACTCGAGCATGACGCGCGCTTGCCGCACTGCTTGCTCGGTGTCGCCGCATATCTTAAACTTAGATGTGTTCTCGTCTATTTCTATTGAGGTGACGCCGCGGATTTTGCGCGCCTCTTGGATATTTGAACCATGTGATCCAATAGCTAGACCCATCAATTCCTTGGCAACACAGAATTCTTCACTGTACTTGGCATTTAGTTGCTGTTGACGGTTTCTTTCAATTTGCTGCGCGATTTCATGAGTTCTTTTCAGCAACATGGATTTTTGTCTCAACGTCTTAAAGTGTATCTCACTCAATATGACCGCTCTTTTTATTCCGCTCTCTTGGTCAGACTAATTGAGAAGAAAAAAATATTTTTTTTTCAAAATTCTTTTTCAAACTTACTATCACCGACAGGCTGTGATTCTCTGGGTCATAGTGCACACTCAAAGCATTGCAGGCCTTGCGAAAATCTTTGCTGGGGTCCTCCGATTTATAGCTAAAAAATGAAACAACAATTTTTTTAATTTTCAGAATTTCAGCAGCTTACAGTTCTTGTAAATCTTCCGGAACTTTGAATTCAGTTTTGTGCAAGAAATTTTCCTTCAAAGGTCCACTTTAAATTTTTTTAAAAATGGCTTAAATTTCTTTTTAGAATAAAAAAAAAATTCTACTTTCTATTTGGTATTCGAATTTTGTCGGATGGAACAATTTCTGTTTGTGAGTCGTCTTTGAATTCGACCACAAAAAATTCGCCCTTAGTCATCTTGACTGTAGCTGGACACCAATAACTCGGCTCATTTTCAGCTTTGTTTTCCACCAGAACTTCGCATTCGTCACCAGGCTTCAGGCTAGCATCCGCTTTGGTCAACGAGGGCATGCGAGCCTCGCAGTATTTGTACTTAACCAATTCTTGGCTACAAGAAAAAAAACCCAATGCATGATCAGAATGAAAAAAAGTGTCTAGGTACCTGTTGGCATTCGGCTTTACCAATACACCATCTTTATCTAGATCAATAAGCAATACTCTGACCCAGTTGCCTTTTGGATTCAGCACCTCAATGTAATACTCTTCCATGCTAGTAAATTTTTAAAAAATATCTAAATAAAAATATTTTGTTAAATAAATTATTCATTAATGGAGATCATGAACAAAAAAAAGTGGTTTTCTATCTGAAAATTGAAAGTTAAGTTGCATAGATTGATTCCAAGCGGCCAAAGCTAATTTAAACCATACTTTGCAATCAAAAGTGTTCTAAGTAGAACATAAAAAATCTATTAAAAAATACCACTAAACTAGAAAATGATAATCATTTGTTAGATAGATCTATTCGGATAATGATAATTTATTTTACTTAGGGAGAACTATTTCAATAGAGGAATGGAGAAAATTCATTTTGCATATTTTAATAGTGAAATCAAATTATTGCAAATATTTTACTTTAGTGAGTTGAATTTCAACACTCAAGTAGAAAAGTTTAGAAGAAAAAGAACAAAAAATCCAAATTATGCCTATGACCTAGGTAATTCGAAATAAAAAAGTTAAAATCAACTTTAGTGGTATTTGGCGAACTGGTTAGAGCCCGAAAAGGTTTCAAAAATTTTCTAGAAGACTCGATTGCTTGCATGAAAAACAGGTTACCATGAAAACAATCACGTGCCAATAATACTAGTCTCTAGCTGTTGATTGCTTGCTTTATCAATAATAATTGTCGCCAAGAATAAAGTTCCTCTATTGCTCGCCGTCCTCAACTTGTGAACACTCATTAATTAAGCAAAATTAAAAATGGATACTACTAGAACCATTTTTCAGCATGTATAATGCGAGTTGATTTTGAAATTTAGATTTATTTTTAAAAAATTATATAACTTATTTTGCAATAATTGAATACACTTAGCAAACACAATGCAGCACACGGTATTCTCAATGGAATAAGAAAAAAGCCTGCATTATTGTTCTTCTAGATTAACATATCTAGCCTAACGTGTGTATATCAGCTTTGTTATGTTTGATCTAAGCTAAATTTAAGTTTAATTTTCTTAACTATTTTGCCAACAAAAAATTTTTTGTCTCAAAATTAAAAAATGGCAGCCAAATTAGTGACCAAAGCTTGGAAGAATCTCTCATTTAATAATAATAGATTAAAATCGTTATGAGTATTGATTTATTGGAAGAACAACAAAATTCAAATATTAATAAATAAAATTATTAGCAAATAATATAAATATCTCTTGCAGTTATCAATAAAAATGGAGTCGAAAGTCAATATTAAAGTAAAATAATAAAATATAGAACTTAATAATAATTTTGCAGAGAGCGTGCCTTTTGCTTTTGAATTTAAATTTTTTTTTTATGCTAAATAGACTTCCTTTTACTTACCGGCAACAAGTTCGTTCACAGCAAAAAAACAACTATATCTCATTGCATTTTAACTTTTTATTAAACAAACAAATCCCTAATTGGAAAATTATTATAACAAAAATATTGATATGAAAAGATTCATATCTAATCATTTGAAGGAATCACCGATTTTTTAAGAGATCCCAATGATGCAACACCAAATTGGCATTGTAATAGAATTACTTTAGTTATGGGGACGAAAGAATAAAAAAACTCTTAAAGTTTAAAGTAAATTTTTTAAATTAAATGAATTTATTTTTTTCATTTGTAAGCTTGTTATTTTAGCTACCAAATAATTTCTTGAAACAAAAATTAGATATTAAGTAAACATTTTTTTATTTTTATTTTATTTGAAAAATGTAGCTTTCAAATATTTGGAAATTTATTCTTTCTAGATTAAACAATAATAACCGAAAAGGGGAGAGATCGAAAAATAAAAAAGTTCCATGGATCCATTTTATTTGATTCAATTTAAAAAAATAAAAAAATAAAATGCATTTAAACTTTTTTTTTCACTGAAAATTATTTTTGTCTGAACTTATTCCTAAAGAATCAATTTTAAATTTAACATAATTGAATAATACTTTAACTATTATCTCCACCTTTTAAGTAGTTAAATATATTTTAAAATTAATCCAATTAATATTTAACACAGAAGCGAAAACCATAATTGATTTATTTGATAGATGCCAAAAAAAATCCCATTAAAGCGATCATTAAAATTTAATTTTAACCAAATTATTTCGTTAGTTAAATAATTATTCGTTTTAATTGTTCAAAATTTATTTTTATTCATTTTAAAATAGTAAAGCAACATTTTAGATGATAGAAAAATTTGTAGCAGTAAGTTAAGATCAAATTTTTGTGTATCACGTAGCTGATTGAATCATGATATCCTAAAGAAGTTAAATTCTATCATAATATCATAACTACGATCAAAAAATTCTATAAGGTTTTTTTTATGAAAGCAAAAATTATAAAGATTTATTCAAAAAAAGATAAGTTAATTTTTATTAGAAGATTGTGAGTATGCTTTAGCGACTCAAGGCACCAGCGCACTAGTAGATCGTACTTTAAAGAAATCACCGCATTAAATGCAAAAATAAAGCCCAATAGTTTAAAGAAGCGAATTGATAAATAAATCTCAGTATTATTTGTGCTGATTTTCTTAAAGCAATCAAAAGAATGTTTAAATTGAAGCTAAAGAAGCAATAAATAATATCGGATTAATATATTTTTTAAATTATTACCATTTAAAGTAAATTTTAAAACAGTATATAATATTCATTCTTTAATACATTTAAGCTTTAATATTAATTCCCAATCGTTTTCTTTTTGTTCATAATTAATTTTCTTCTTAATTTAAAAGGAAAAATTAAAAAAAAACTCAAGAAAACATATTCTTTATTTTATAGATGAATAAAACAATTAAATTAGGCTGAAATTAATGTAAAACTTTTCTTACACCACGAGGCTAGTAATCATAGCATGGGTATGTTATAAACATCTTTTTACAAATTCTCGGATTTATTCGAACTTCTAATTCCATGATTAATTTGAATCAGATGAGGCTAGACGAGCTTGGCTTACTTGACTGCAGATATCGCCGTCCATATTCTGATGAAGAATTCGGAATATTTTAATGCATCAATATGGCTCATTTTTATGAATATAAAAATAATCTGTATTCTATAGAGCTTTATACCTGATTATTTTAAACAAAAATCAAATAACTTTTCGGATATATAAGATAAAAATCGTTCATCGATTTATGAATCAAATTTTGGATAAAATAATCAACAGCAAACAAGAACGTTATGCAGTGGTCAAAAATTTAGCTCCAAATGATAGAATTTTTTATATGAATGTTTTTTATTTTTACAACTTACTTAGGCCATAAAAGTTTTCGCAGAATTTTCCTAAGAAACTTGAAGAAATCTATACTTTTATTAATTTAATTGTTTAATGAATCAGATTAAATCACAATTAAAAAGAAGATACTCATATCGTTGATTTTTTTAAAGTAGGCCAGTTTAATTTTTAAAATTTTTGATTTAACAATCAATTATTTAAAAGGTAAATTAAAGTGAATACATTTTAAGAGGATGTAAATGTAACATTCTTGAAAAATGTTTAAAATTTCAATTTAGATAATTAAATAAAGAGCTAAATGAATTTTTCCAAAAAGATCTAAATTTGAAGCTTTTATATCCATTTCTATTATTATCTTCTAGAAATAATTGTTCAATATTTTTTAATTGATTTTAGCACCATTTTCATCCTAATGCAATTCATATTTCGCAAATACAGTGGTGTTCCGGATTTAGTAATTTACGATAATTTACGTAAAAAACAGTAAATTTACCGAATTTTACGTAAAATATTGTAAATTTACGTAAATTTACAAAAGTAAAAAAACGTAAATTTACTTGATTTTACGTAAAATTTGGTAAATTTCGATCATTTTACGTAAATTTATGTAAAAAAATGTCCAAAAAATTGAAATAATTTGGCACTTTTTAAAAAAATGAATTTTTGTTATCCTTCAATATTTATATCCAAAATTATGAAAAAAAAAATTACCATAATTTACGTAAATTTTGGTAAAATGTAATCAATTTAATGGTAAAAAATAGTAAAAAATGGTAAAAAATGATTATTTAAAATTTTAAATTAATTTGAAAAAAAATTTTTATTTCAATTTTTTACGTTAAAAAAATATTATTACCCAAATGCGCTCTCTATGATATGTTTGCAATATTAACTTAAAATATTTTTTTAACGTAAAAAATTGAAATAAAAATTTTTTTTCAAATTAATTTAAAATTTTAAATAATCATTTTTTACCATTTTTTACTATTTTTTACCATTAAATTGATTACATTTTACCAAAATTTACGTAAATTATGGTAATTTTTTTTTTCATAATTTTGGATATAAATATTGAAGGATAACAAAAATTCATTTTTTTTTAAAAAGTGCCAAATTATTTAAATTTTTTGGACATTTTTTTTTTACATAAATTTACGTAAAATGATCGAAATTTACCAAATTTTACGTAAAATCAAGTAAATTTACGTTTTTTTACTTTTGGAAATTTACGTAAATTTACAATATTTTACGTAAAATTCGGTAAATTTACTGTTTTTTACGTAAATTATCGTAAATTACTAAATCCGGAACACCACTGTATTAAAAAAATAGGCTAAAATTTTATCATCTTTTAGATAAATAACTAGTTGTGTTGAAAATAATTAATTTATTCTACTTTGAAGAAATTGTAGCGAGAATAAGTTTAAAGTTTAGCAGATGTTTTAATAAGATAAAAAAAATTTTAAATTATAGTTTTATTCTTAATACTCTAATCAAAATTAAAAACGAAGATTTCTTTTTATTTTGAGTACATTTTTTTTTCAATTTATTTTCAATGCGGCTTTTTTTTCGACTCAGGACTAGATAAAAATTATATTTTAAAAAATAGTTAAATTTGAATAATTTAAGGTAATTTATTAGATAACATTTATCGACTTGTTTCCAGGTTTCTAATTATGCTTTAAATATTGCCATGACAATTAAAAATATTACTCAATTTACTATTTTCCCAGAATTCCAAGCAGAGCATAAAAAATCCTCGGTCTTAATGTTTCATGTTCCAAATACACCTATACTACGAGCGCATTCGTGAAGAGCCAAGTTTAACAAAGGAATCTAATGAGATTGAATTAGTTCAAAATATGCATGACTCTAAAGAAGACATCATTAATCCTCAAAAAATAGATAGTAAACCAACAAGTAATTTGAAGATGCACCACAAAATAAATCATGATGAAGCAAAATTTGATTTTTCATGCACCAATTTGGAAAAGGAAAAAATCAAAAATCAACAAGAATTGATGAAATTATTAGCTACAACTGTGAGAGTAAATTTAGTAAACAAGCTATCACTCCAGTTTGGATAATAAAATGCAGTTTATTCATCAAAAGCAAAGTTTGTCCAAGAAAAATTTTGAAGATAAATTAAGAAATTATTTTTTCGAATACCATACCAGAATCGAACCAGTCACAAAAAAAACACCAGCCTAAAGAAGTTGAATATTCAAGCAACTTGAGAAAACATTACCAAATAAATTCCAAAATTTCAGACAAAAATTTAAAAAAGCAAAATGAGAAAACTAATGTCAAAACTGATCAAAAAATAAATTGTTTTGAATCAGGCCTAAAAAATGAGTCTCAAGTAAAATTTCATTTTGGAAAAGAATTTGAACCAACTTCTGCACACAAATCACATTGGATTCCGACCGGGTCAAAAGATTATTCTCATACTAATTCAAAACGAGGAGACTTGCTAAAAAAACAGCAGCACTCGGTTCTATTGAATTCTGAACCATCTACATATTTTTACCATAAAAATCCTACAAAAAAAAGTCATTAATATTGACTGTCGAAAATTACAAATCGGCCCAGACAATTTATGAAACAACAGTTGTCAACAGACCAATTTCTTATGATAATGTCCTGGATGTGAGCAAAAAGCCTTTTAATAATAAAAGAAAAATTTTTCTGTAGCTAAAGAATATTGTAACCATCCAGTTAGTATGAAGAAATATGCTGTTTCTTTATAAATGAAGTTTTTTTTTACTAAGCTTTAAAATTAATTTGAAAGAAAATAAATATTTATTCAAACATCAACAAAATAATTAATCAACATAATAAAATAATTTAGTTTAGGGCCTTAGATAAAACAAAATTAAGTTAGTTGATTTTTGCGTGAAATTATTTTTACAAACTCAAGTATTTATTATAAAAGTGTTTTGTTATGAGATCTTATAATGCATTATTAAGAAAATATAGAATAAAATTAATCACGTAATATTTTTGGACTTATCCGATGCGCCACAACTAGTAATTTAAATTAATTAAATGCTTTCAAATGTCATTTTATGGAAAATTCATTTTGCAAATGGCCTTTTAATCTAATGATTTAGTTTGATTTAGAAGTTGACCAGTTTTGATAGGTTTAAAAGTTTAGCCCTTGGTCAAAACAATACATGAAGCCATGTTTAGCAAAAAAATACAATTTTTTCCAGCTTTTCAATTCCAATGAGCAAGAATAAGACCGATTTTATAGTTTGTCAAAGTATGCTCAAGTATTTTGTTAAGGTGAAAGTAGACAAAATTAGCAAAATAAATAACTACCTGTAAGAAAATTTCTCGGAGACCGATATTTTACTCCCATGTCAAAAATTCTCTTTAAAATTTAAATTCCTTAATAAAATTACATGCTCAAAAAGGCACCAAAGAATAATTTAGAATTTTTTAGAAAAAAGTATGCTAATTTTTGTGTTAAGATCGCATCATTCCATAGCCAAATATGTCGCCTTACTAATTAAAAATTTAATTTTAGCAGAAATTTTTTCAAAAATTTGCCCAAGGCATACTAAAGAATGAAAAGACAATTTTATTTTTGTAATTAAGTTTTCAATTACAAGACCAAAACAAATCGCTTTCGAATTTCATTTGCCAAGTGGTGGACTTAGATAATGAAATTTTTTCAAAGCGCATAATTTTTTCTATTCAATCTCGAAATTGTTTTGCCGCTTAAAAACACAACTCAAATGTTATGTTTTGTTCTTACCAAAATATACCAACCTTTTTAATCTCTAAAGTAAAAAAAATATTTTCTTTAATAAACCAACATTATCTGACATTATTTTTTTCAATAAAGTCAAGCTTTAGTAAATTAGCCAATTTTTTCATTTTAGATTCAACATTCAACAATGAACAAATTTCTATTTTAATGAAATTTTTTGGGCTAATTCGAACAAGATGGATCAACGCTACATAGACACTGTGCTGGACGGCTCCTCAAAGTTCCTCAATTTCGCTTTGGAAATGGATGACAGAACAATAACCGGCCTCACATCAGCACTAGGTGTCTTTTTGTCATTGTACTCGCTTCACAGAATAGAACTAAAGATAAAAGAATTAGCTCAATGGATCCTCGGCCTAAATCCTATTTATATTCTTTTGATAATTTTATTTATTTCTATTATGGTTTACTTATTAATAAAACATGATATGTTCTCAAAAATATGCCAATATTTGGCTCAAAATTTCGAGCTAAGACACTTGGTTGTTGGTTCAGTGGTGCTCTTGGTCACAGTGGCAATGGCGAGTCAATTTATAAATCTTAAGCCAGCACACACCCAGTCCAAGCTACTAGGTCCCATCAAATCAATTGAACATTTAAACCTTAATGACAATCAATTGAACGATTTTAATCGGAAATTTTTAAAAATTTTATCAAATTTAAGCCGAAAGCATTTAGTTGTTGACAAAATAAATAGTAGCGAGTATTTCAGAGCCAAAAATAAGTCCAAGACACTCCCGTTGTTGAACAATACCAAGACGTCCAATTTGAGTCAAATAGAGCTTTTTAATGATTCATTAAAGTTGTTTACATTTATGGAAAGCTTTATTACTGCTTGCCAAATCGAAAGCGTCGGTTTGGCTGCAAAAAAATCGCCAAAAGAAGAATCAAAATTCGAAAGCATTGTCGATCTGTGGAACTTTATGGTCAAAATATGCATTTTTTGCGCAATAAATTTAGTTTTTATTTATTTGATAATAAGAGCTCTTATGTGGGTGATTTTGGAGACAAGTTCAGAAAAAAGCACAGATGATGATAGCATATCCGGTTTGGATATTAACTTTAGTGCAACTTCTTCGATGGATAAGACAGAATCTGAATCAATTCAGGACAATGAGAAAAAAAAAGTTAGCTACAAAAAAAATTGCTCACAGAGAACTTCTCCGAATCGCATAAATAAAAAAATTTTATTAAAAAAAGCCCAAAAGTTTTCGAATTCATTCGATGGAGTCTATGACATCGAACAAGGCTATGAAGAAGCTGATAATTTGAAAAGACTATCCACGAGTTTGATATCAGTGGTCAAAATTGAAAATTATGATCCAAAACCAATTGTAGAACAAGATGATATGGATGTCCAGGAAGAACGTATACAAGATGAATTTAATATGGAATTTTTTATAAATTGGCTCACTAGTGATGATATCAGCCATGATTTTAGTTTGGAAAAAGAAATAGATTGTGACCTGCCATCATTGTTAAACAATTTGATTGATACAAATCTTCTTACGGATTCAGTAATTTTTCTGTTAAATTTTTTTAATTAAAATGACTAGCCTAATTTAAAAAATTACATCAAATATATTATTAAGTAATTTCAATTAATGCTAAGCTTACAATTGAGCCACATTTTTAAATGTTAGAAAAATGGGCCCTCTCAAGGCTAAAATATATTTTTAAAATAAAGTTTAGAAAAAAATTTGATTAAAGCTTGTAAGACTTTAATTTTAAGGTGTCAATTTTTATAAAATTTATTTTTGGAATTAAATATTTTTGAAATCTCCAGTACAAGTTTTAATTTTTTTACAAAAATTAGACAATATTTTGTCAATTCAAGTTTAATTTTCAAGACAAGGAAATAATTTGATTTGTATTCATTTTATAAATTTAATAAATAGGCTAAATTTTTCTTATAAAGATTAAAAATGTTTACACTCGTACTAATTTGTCAATTGTCGTAGATTTAATTTAGGATTCTTTAAAGTATTGAAATTTATTGGAATTTTTTTAAGATTTAATTAAGTTGATTGAAAGGAGTTTTTTTCTAATTAAGGGTTTATTGATTTTTAGGATTCGTGCATTAAATTTGAAAAGTAATATGGTATTTTTAATGTTTTTTAGCAAGTTTGTGATTGTTTTAAATTACAAAGCTTTCGATTTATTCAACCATCCATTAAATATTTATTTATTCACATTTTTTAAATTAATTATTAAAAAAAAAACTATAACAAAGTGAAATATTTTATAACTTCGCAATTTTTTTTTTTTATTTTTTAATTCGAATAAAAATGTTGACGAAAGATTAGTTTTCAAAAATAGATATAAACTAAAACAAGATCAAGTTTTGTTGTACAAGAGATAATTCTCATTTTCATCTATTTGTTTGACATTAATTAAAATGAAATTGAATATATGTTACGGTAAATTTAAAAAACACGCATATTTAAAAATTTACTGGTCTGGCAGTAAAAATGTAAAACATAAAAAATTGAATAAATTTTAGATATTTACTGATTTTTTATTTGTATAAGTAATTTACTGGAATCTTTTTAGTTAATTACTGAAATAGTGTCAAAAATTTTGTTTTTGCAGCTTGATCTCCCTCCATGACATCTTGAGTTACATAACAACTGGGATTTTTTGTAACCACATCGATTTGTCATACATAGACCAGTGCAGTTGCATTTTACCATACCTTGACCACCAAGCAAACTTCTGGAATATATTTCTTACTTCTTGTCATCATTTTTTGTGCTAGTTTTTGTTGATTATCACTTACATTATTTCTTATACCCAACAAAGAAATGGCTTTATCGATATTATTATCAATAGGAAGATCTTCGCTTGATAGCTCTGGATTGACCATTCTTCAAGTTTTAGTATATTACTGAACTAAAAATTGTTTTACATAATTACTAACTGAAAAGTAAATTAAAAAAATTACTAGTAAAAAACAAAACATATTTTATTCCTATTTGTTTTACATTTTTACTGGTAGACGAGTAAATTTACAAATTAACATGTTATAGAAATTTACTATTACATATATATATATATATATATAATTCTAATATTAGTACCATCGTTGACGTATCTTCTAATCATTTGTTGTAACGTAAATTGATAATCTTTGTTTCGGTTCATTTTTTAATTTGAATGATGCAGTAACAAAAAAAAATAAAATAAAATAATACGCTGAGATTACTGTCTATTGTTATAGATTATTGCATAAAATGTGTGAAAAATTGTGTTTGATATTTACTGTTTGATATTTTAAGACCGTGGGAAAATTTTTTTCTTTGAATTTTTTAAGTGTCAAAACTAACTTTTTTCACACTTGTGAATTTTAAATAGTAAGATAAAAATTGTCCAAATTTAAAGGATAATAGAAGAGCTTAGATAACTTTTACAGCTTGAATCATCCTCGGTTTTTTAAAATAAATAAAAAAATTATATTTGCAGTCGAAAATCCGAGGATTATCTAAATTTAATTTTTATAAAAATCAACATTGCAGAAAAAGATATTTTTTCACAATTAAATAAATGTTTTATCGTTTATTTGAAAAACCAAAATTTGCATTGATGGTGATGAATCAGATATTTAAGATAATTGTATGAAAACATTCTTTTGTTTTTTAATTAAATATTTCTAATCTATTAAATAACTTCAAGAATATCTTAGGATAAATTTGATTTTTTTCCTCGATTTATAATTTTCATGAAAGCGATTCTAAATCAATAAATATTAGCTCTTAGGTTAAGTTAGTATTTTAAATATTGGATGCAAGTTTTCATTCTTTTCATGGCCTAATGATCAAAGTTTTCTATCAAGTTTTTTTTGCTCAAAATGCGCAAAAGCATGAAATTAAATAATCTAATTAGACTAAAATATCAAATTTTTTTAACTCGAATGATTTTTTAGTTAGCTAAGATTGATTTCTGCTGTTGTTCAACTTAAAGAGAATATTTTTTAAATCAACAACTAAGCCAAACTAAGCTTTGCTAATGTTGTCTAAATATTCTGATGAGTTTTGATAAACAATAATTTCTCAATTTTAAACCATACTAGGTTGTTTAAGACTTTCTTTACTCATCAATTAATCAGTTCTAAGAATAGATAAAGCTTCTGAGATACTTAATTGATTTCTTAAGTTAGAAAAAAATATTTATTTGAAAAATGATTTAGAGGGTGGGAAGCTCTTAACCATGGTGTAAACCATTTCGATTGCCGAAAAGTGTTTATAGAAATATTTTATAATAATTGGTGAAAAAAAATATCTGGCTGTTTAAAACAAAAATCGAATCAATTAATTAAGATGAAATTTATATTCGTAAATTTTAAAAAGAAGTTTTCAAAAATTATATTTTATATTTCAATCAAGTTGCCGGGGAACGGAAATTTTTTTTTTAAAAAAGGGTTAAAATGATACATGTTGTCTTCAAAAATAAAAAAATTTAACATGTAAAATTATATTTAAATTAAGATTTTTTGCATATTTAAATACAAAGGTGAACGTCAATTAGATATTTGGTACCTTTATGTTGAATAGAAATTAAAATATTACGCAATTATTTTTTAAAAAATGTTTGAAGTGGTTAAAAATTTTTGATTCTTTGCGTAAGAAATTTTTAGAGAAAAATCAAAGGAAACCAGACTCAAGTAGGTAATTTTATTTGTTAATTATCTGCTTTGGCAAAAGCTCTATCAAAAAAGATGCAAATTTAGAAATAAAAAACAATGATGGTTAACGAAATGCAAAGATAAAAATAATCAAAAATTATTGAGCAACATAGGTTTATCTTATTTAATTTTTTTGAATAATAAGAATAAATTTCACGACAGGGTAGCTTGATTCAAAAAAAAGTTACGCAACATCATAATTAAAATTTTTTTGTACAAAATCTAGATGAGAACTTTCAGCTTTATTATATCCATTAGCTTCAATCGTTATCAATAATATTTTCCGCTATTGCTTTAATAAAAATAAACAAAATCAGATTCATCAAAAAATTCTTCAAGCCAAGATCTGATGCTTTCTTGTTTAGAATCCTTTTTTTTCATAATTTTCGAGAAAAAAGTTATTTATAGCCCGGCAAATTTTTCTAGTTTATCTTATGGCTTTGCTTAATAAAGCCATAAAATAGCCTACTGGGCAATTTGGTGTTTTCAATCATGAAAGATTTGTCTTAACAAGAGCTTTTTCTAATTATTAAACATAGAAGCAAATGCCTCTAAAGCATCTAAAATTGTTGGCGATTGATTATTTTAATATTTGTTTAGATGAAATTTTGTGCCAAAATCTATCGTGAATAGACTCTTGATAACTTTTCAGAATGCTTTATTGTAATAAAATGCCTATATCTATCTTTTAGTATAATTTAAAAACAAAAAAAAGGAATTTTTTTTAAATGATGCTTAAGATATTGTCAAAGACTAATTTAGTTTAAAAAAAATATTTTATTAACTTGCACAGGCTTAATTATGAGCAAAATGAAAAAGTGACATAACTGGTACAAATTATTAGCAACGAGTTTACATTGAGCATATGATTTTAATTCAGGTATTATGTTTTAAAATAACTAACTATTATGTAATAATTTAAATAGGAAAAATATCTTGATAAAAATGATTTATTAAGGTATTGATTGAAAAAAGCTATCAGGAGTTGCTTAATTAAGCTTGGAATATAATTTTTTTTCGTTCCAAGTTTAATCTTAATTACAAAATTTGCAAGACACCCGAGATTCAACAAAAATAATTTTTTATTTTCGTAATCTAATTACAGAAGATAGAATATAAATGTTAATAAATTTATGTTTTTTTGTTTACTCAAATATGATTATTCATTAATTCGATTCTTTTCGTTAAACCAGTAGCCAAGATTTCAACTATGTCGAGTGAACCAGAGTTTAGCCAAGAAAGCGCCAAAGTGAAAGGAGACTTGACGCCTCCGAGCTTGCCTTCGTTTCTATCCTCCTCAATTTCGACCATCTTGACCGGTCTCGATTACGTTTTTTATATTTGGACAATTTTGTTAGTTGTGGTGATCACCTATTTGAGTGTTTACAAGTATTACAGCACAGATAAAATTAGAAACAGACTTAAAGGAAATAAGAAAAATACTAATAATAGCAATGTTATATTAAACTATATCAGTTTCGTATTAAAAATTCTAATAAATGTGGTTGTTCAGTTTTTTAAAGGTTTAACAAATCTCTTGCTAAACAAGAGCTCAAATAATTCTTTTGAGGGTAAAGCTAAATTTGATCTGAAAAATTTTCAAGAAAATTTATTAATTAATAATTGTCTAAAATGGTTCTATCTTAACTCGGAGACTAACAGAAACATTAATAACACTATTTTATCGTTGCTTAATTCAGAAAATTTGACGAATCCGGTTAGTCATTTTTAAGAAAGTGCTTAAAATTTTGTCAAAATAAATTTTTTTTTAAGATTAATTCAAAATATAATGACATTTGGTTTAAAAGAGTTGACACTCTGCCGCCAAAATTCAGCAATATCGAGACTGTGCTAAGTGACAGTGATACCCTGGTAAGGTTATACATTAAAAAAATTTTTTATAAAATTATCAAATAAAATTTTTATGAAGCTTTGAATTTTTTATCTTTTAATTTTTATTCAAGACTATCAACAGTCATGTGGAATTCAAAAATCTAGAAATACAAGCAGAGCTGAAAAGAAGCCATCGTCAACTCGACATCATAATTGAGAAAGTAAATGCAGAGGCTTTGATTGTCTTAGGTCAATCGAATAGTTCTTCTTATGTCTTGGATTGCTCCTTAGATCCAAAATCAGAAATTTCAATCCAGTTCAAAATAGATCCGGTATTTTGTAAATTAGCAAAAAAAACTTTTATAATCAATTTTCTCTATAAAGAAAATCGAGTCCAGCTTATCTGAATTTCTGACTGGAGTTCTAAAAAGCTGTGCTAGAAAATTTGTTCTTAATTTAGAACTTAATTTTCAAAACAAAAAGTTATACGGAACCACAAAAGTATTTCAAAATTTGCCAAATTTTATTTTATCATTTTTTTTATTAAACCAGGTGAATCCGCAGCACTTTGCTCCTCAAACAAATGTAAGCTCTAAAGTTCATCCAAGCCCTTTATTGAACAGAAATTCGGGATCATCTTCTCCTCTAGAAATGCATTCGAATTTGGATCCTGAAACAACTAAGGTTAACCCTGAACAACCATCTTATTTGAAAACTAATTTAAACGAAAAGAGGCTTTTGGTAAAGCTTTTAAAAGCTAACAATTTGACCAGTAAATTTCACAAGTGATCTTTTTTAAGAATAAATTTTAAAAAATTTTGAAGATTATGAGGAGCCTTATTGTGTTGTCGAGTTAGATTCACCAATGCAAAAGCATTTAACAGACGTTCATAAGGACGTTTCTTCAATCAACGAACAATTTCTTTTTGACATAACGCCCAGTTCTGAAGAGTTGAGTATTTATGTCTATGATAGAGCTAAGGATTACGGAAGTAAGATTTAAATTAAATCATTTTTATATTGGTGAAGTTTGGTTTAAAAATACAGAACTAAATTAAAAAAATCTTCCTATATTTCCCCGTAGTTTTTTATTTTGTTCAAATAAACAGACATTGTTTTAATTTTGTGCAAATTTCGGTATTTGTTGGCCCTTTGGATGGACTGAAAATATCGCTTTAACGATCAATGTTTTCATTCATTTTTTTTATTAAATGAACTTTATTGATTTCGTAATGCTTTTTTAACTATTATTCTTATTATTAAATTAGAAGCCTATACAATTTGGAACCGAGTCTTTCCTTCAGTCCAAATATTCACATCAGTTCATGGTATTTTTGAAAATCACGCTGATCACCAAATTGCTGATAATCATTATAAAATCCAAAAATTAAAATGTTTTTTATGATCAATATTTTTAACTATGTGATCAAAACAATTCTTTAGTGAACAAAATTATTAGGAAAAAATTATCTTGATAAAGTATTAGATTGATTTAAAAAAAATAAAAGTGCTCTCTGAATATATTTAAAAATTTTTCATTTTTCATCATAAATTCACAAATAGGGGATGGTACTTGATTTTTATGCAAAAGCTAGAATTTTTTTAGAAATTCTTTCTTGTTGTAAGATGTATTTAATTTTAAAATATTTTATTCAATTATAAATTATAAAAAAATTTTCAAAATATTTTAGAGTAGTATTTTTTGCGAAAAAAATAATGGTGATCAAAATTTTATCTGTTTCTTAGAATAATGATCACCAATTCGGTGATCAGATCAAAATGTTCTTCAAACCAATATGATACCATTGTTCAAATATTTTTTGGAAATTTAATCACATAATCGACATTACCAGAATGTGAGAAACTAAAAAAACAAGTAGTTTGATTGGAGATGTTTTTTTTTTAAAGTACCTTAAGGTTCTTCAAAATTAGATCTTTAAAAAAGCTAAAACTTACGAAATTAAAAAAAAATCCATTAATAAAATGAACTAAAAAAAATTATTGAATGTTAATTAATTATTGTTTAGAATAAAAACATTTATTATTAACTGATGCTTCAAGTCATTTTGTAAATAATAAAAAAACTTCTTTAAATAATCGAAACACTCTAAGATTTTTAATTTTTTTAAACATAAAAAAATCAATCTAAAACAAAATTCCTTTAAATTAGCAGAATTTTCGGAATTTAAGAAATAATCTAACAATGTTTGTTGAACCTTGTTAAATTCAAAAATCCAAATCTTAACTTATACAAAAAATTTTTATTCTTAAGAATTTCACAAAATGTTTCGCCAATTTTTTTCTAATTTTCAATTTTATCTTTTAATGTAGAAGACTTGATCGGTGAAGCAGTAATGCCAGTAAATGATTTATGTTCAGAAAACAGTGGAAAACGAGTTATTCAGCTCCATCGTTTTGGATCTCAAAAAACAGGATCTATCACTGTAGAAGTATATTAAACCACTTTATAATCAGAAAAGAAATGTATTTAAAAAAAATAAATTAAGTTTTTGTTCATTGAGCCTGTCAATCCGATAATCGAAATCCGCAATCGTAGCAGCATTGCTTCACGTAATAGTAGTGCAGAACCAAAAAATCCTTTTAATTATAGAGGTAGCACCCACCTGGTATTAATTATTAGATTTAAAAGAGTTAATTTTTAGATGAATTGAAAAATGATGAAAAACATACTGATAATGCTTCTATGAATTCATATAGTGGGCCAAACTCAATAAAGGCAATGCACAGTCCAAACAACATGCAAAATCTAGCCGATTCGTCTTTAATGAACAATTATCCGCATTCGTCCATGCCACCTCACGAATCTTTAATTCAGTCTACTAGCAGTTCTCTTAATCCTACAAATGGTGGTAGAGTAATTAACCGAAATTATATGCAAATTCAGCCCAACAACTTACACTCAAATACCTTACAGTCAAATCAGTTAGTATCAAGTATATACTCAAGTGAATCTAATAAAGACACAAGTTCAGATGATCCTAACAGGACTCGTTCAATAAGCCGAAGTGTTCGAAATTTATTCAAGCCAAAAAAAACAAAAAAACGCGACAAATCTTACGACGTGCAGACAGTAAATCATTATGACCTAAACAGTGGTACCAATAAATTTAATTGAATAAGTATTTTTTAAGTATTTCTAAAATTTTCTGTTAAAGATGAAGCAGAGAATCTAAAAAAATCAAAATCAATCGGAGGAAGCTTAAAAAAACTATTTCATATTAAAAAGAATACTAAAAAATACGATGGATCTGTGCATGAGTTGAGAACAGGTTCTCCAAATCCTATCAGCATAACCATTTCAAGGTATTTTCTCAGAGTTTCAAAAATTTAAGTTTTAAATTTATTGGTTTCTTAACCTTAACATTTTTAAAATGTTTTGTTTTAAGACAAGATTTGAGTAATGATGTTGTTTTTTGAAATTATTGTATGTGATTGTTAAAATTTTTTTAAGCTGAAATTTAAATAAAATTAAGTTTATTTTTGTAAATTAATTTGGAAATTTTTTATCCTTAGAAATACTAATTAAATTAACACTATTAGCACCAAAAAATTTTTTGTTTTGCTTAAATCCAAAATATTTAAAAAAAATAAAATCCTTTTGCTGTTTTATTTTTTTTTAAATTAAAAGAAAAAATTTTTAATTTAAGTTTTTAAAAAAAAAATATATTCAAAAATATAAGAATTTTAAATTTTGAATTAATTTCGTGCTTCTAGTGTTAACTGCTTGTGGGAATGAGCTTTTTAAAAGTGAAGATTAAAAGCAGCTAAAAAAAGTGAATCATTTAAGTAATAGTTAAATTAAAACTCAACTCAGACCAATTAAAAGATTAAAAAATTAAAAAATTTTGTAAAATGTATGCATAAGCTGTTATGTGCTGATTACTTTTTTATGTTTTTTAATCGGCACCTAGCTTTTAATTTCTCTTTTAATTTTACTAACCATAAAATGGGGTTTGTTTGCTAAAATCATTTGACTTTCTAAATTTCGGAATTGTCCCAATACAAAAACAATTTCTGGTACAATTTCGAAATTAAATTAAATGATTTTTAATATTAACTTTTAAAGGCCTAGTGATGTAAATTTACAAAATTCGCCTAAGACTCGATATTTATTAACACCAATCGGCTCAGACAAAAATAGTGCCAAACAAACAACATATCAAGGAACTGCTTCAAATAACACAAAAGTCCAAAATGAGAATGAGACAGTTTACCCAAATGAAGAGTCTTATGAGCGAAAGGAACCACTATTATTAAAACGGTCTCTTAATTAATTTAATATTTTGAAATATTAACTAGTCGGCAATATTAATTTTTACTTTTGTTCTTAATAATTTTTTATTAATTTGATAACTTATTTATCCTAAGAGTTCAATGAGTTTATTTATAAATTTATTATTGGTAACCTATAATTATAATTTATTAATAAATTGTGCTTTCTAAATTAATTAAAAATATTTTTTTATAAAATAATTATTTATAAAAATGATCTATGGTAAGTTCCATTTGGGAAAATTTAACAAATATGATTGTGTTAATCTTGTTGATATATTTCTCTCGCAAAGGTTAATATTTATTATTTTTTTAAGATAAATTTCAATTTAAGTTCAAAAATCAATTAGTCAATAAATTCCATTAAAAATCATCCATTAATAAATGATCCTTTTATTATTTAATTAATTAGATAATTTGTTTGAAAATAAATCATATCAAATTCATATTGATTTGACTGATAGTCTTTTTTTTAATCATTTCTCTACTTTACTCATTTTGATTAGTCATTTATTTTAACAGTTTAAGAAAAATAATGCTCTTTGAAAAAAGACGCTTATAGATAAGATTTTCAGATATAATTAAGATAGAATTTTCAGCTTGAGAATTAAATTTTTAAAACAAATCAATTAAAAATCTAAAAAGTTGCTTATATCATCTTGAAAATTTTATTAAAAATATTGTCAATAAAGTAGTTTTATGATGAACCAAACAATTAAACTTTTTTATTAGAAATTCATTAAAAAATCTTTCTTTCATTAATTTTGATGAATTTCGCACTAAATTAAGAATTGAATTCGAAAAAGTTGCGTGTTACACAATTAACATGTTCGCCAGTGTAAATTCAAAGGTTAAACATTAGAAATTTAGTACCGAGTACAATTGTTGCAGATGGAAATTGTCTCTTGTGAAGCGTATCGAAAGCATTATATGGAACTGAGTACAACCATGAAGAGCTTAGATTTCGAAGCATATTTGAGCTGACATTCAATTTAGAAATTTACTCTGAGTTGAGAACTACGAAAATGAATCTTTCAGAAACCTTTTGAGTACGTTTTCACCTTCTTCACGAAGCACATGCAAAACGGAAAAGCAAGTTCTTGAAAATAAAATAATGAGGTGCTCTTTATTAAGAGAATGGGGTATTTCGCTAATTATTTTTGGTATTGCTAATTCCTTAAAAATATCAATTGATCAAATTTACCCAAAAATAAATTTTACAGACGAAAACTTAGTCTCACTATTGAAAAATAGAATATTTCCTTTCAATTAACTAGGTAAGTTCATTTAATTTCATAACTTTCATTACAAACCGATAGAATATCAGCGAACCGAAGCCAGAAATGAAAATATAGCTGTAAAGCCTGATGGTAATAGCTTAAAAAAACCAGTTCCATATGTAAGGAGTAGTGGTACTGTTTTTAAACGTACAAAATAACTAGCAGCAATTAAAGGGTCTTTGAAAAGAAATTATATGAAACATTTCCATGAGAGTAAAAAAGAGCTTTCAGTTGGCTCCAGGCCGAGGAATTTAAAACAGCAACAGAACCATTCTTATTTTAAAGGAAAAAAATTGTAAAAATAAAAGACGAATATTTGAATTGAATTTCTCAAGTCAAAAATTCTAAATTTGTACATTCAGTTATGTTCGATGATTCGATGAATGTCATTTGTTTTTCAGATCAGCAGTTCAAGAATATGCTTCCTTTTTGTACTGACAGTGGTAAATTTAGCGTGCTGTCTGTAGATGTCTGTAGCATTGGATACTTTTATGTGTCATTTTTAGTTTACTCAAATTTTACATTTATTGATCCATTTTTAAAAAAGCATCCTTTTTTTATTGTCCCTTAAATTATACATTTAAGAAAAGATGAAGAAACATATTTTCATTTTTTTTCATATTTTCAATGCCAAAATTCTTCGAACTGGTATAATTTGAAATTTCAGGAAATTCAATGTTTTGGTATGGACGTTGATAGAGCAATTAGATCCGCTTTGGAGAAAGTTGTAAACAAACCTAATATTGCACTATGCCTAAATCATCTAAGAAAAGATATTAAACGGAAATTTAGAGGATACTTCATCAGATTTTTGGATCAAAAATAAAGGTCGAGAAAAATCTATTATAATGGCAAAAAACGAGCAAATTCTAGAAGAAAGGTTTGCAAAATTAAGTCGAGAGTGGACGTTTAGACAAAAAAGGAAGAAAAAAAAAAGTCGAAAAAAAAAGTCGAAAAAAAAAACAAAATAATAATTTAATGTTTAAATACTAATTTTAATTGAGTCGTTAAATAGGCAATAAAAAATTATGAAAGACAATAAAAGATTAAAAATTGATCAAGTTATTGAAATGCTTGAATCAATAGCAAACTTTCAAAATGAAGTATGTGAAGCTCTATTTGGAAGCGGAAAATTTAGATTTGCCGATGGTTTTAAAAAATTTGAATGTTCACCAAATTTCTGGTTTTCAGCTCAAAATTCAAAGCGAAAAATGATAAAAAGCAATTTTTTTAACGCAAAAATTAAGAAATTTGATAAGTTTAATATTGCAAATTTTTAGAAAAAAGAAATAGGCGTCCACAAAAGACAAACAAAAAATTTTGAAAAAAGATTAAATTGAAATAGAAAATATCAAAAAGGAAATTTTTAATGTTAGTAGTAGTAGTAGTTTTGACTGTAGCTGGCTAGCTAGCGAGTGTGTTGATAAGGCACACTATGACAGCTGATGTGATTGATTGCTGCTCATCCAGCAATCAATGCCTGCTTTAAAGCTGTTAACA
Source organism: Brachionus manjavacas (assembly GCA_019054805.1). NCBI lineage: Eukaryota > Metazoa > Rotifera > Eurotatoria > Ploima > Brachionidae > Brachionus > Brachionus manjavacas. The sequence continues at coordinate 859,066 of JAHQIY010000007.1, forward strand.
TTAGGGGCTTCAACTAATTGATTTGGCAGTGAGTTCCATATGTTAGCGGTTCTGTTGAAAAAAAAGCTATCTCTATGTTGGAGCCTCGAAATTTCTTTGTGATATTTGAAGCAGTGACCTCTTCCTTGGATTTTGGTGACATTTAAATTGTTGCTTTTTTCAACCAATTCTATTCCATGCATGAACTTGTATAATTGAATTAGATCACCTCTTTTTCTTCTTTCCACCAGATTTGGAATGTTTAAAGCCTTCAATCTGCTTTCATACGGTTTGTTTCTAATTGAAGAAACAAATTTCGTAGCTCTGCGTTGAATCCTCTCAAGATTCTCACAATCCGACTTAAGAAATGGAGACCATACAGGCACAGCAAATTCCAAAAGAGGACGAACAAAAGTTAAATACAATGATCTAAATAACTTACAATCAAAACGAGCGAATGATTTCCTGATGCGACCCAACATTTGATTTGCTTTGTTTGTAGCCTCTATCACTTGGTTTTTCCATTTGAGATTTGTATTGAAGATAACTCCAAGATCTATTTCGGTTTCAGACGTTGATAACTGTTTACCATTAATAGAATAAGTGAATTCTTTGTTTTTATGACCGTAATTCATAACCACACATTTTGATGTGTTGAAGAGAAGAAGCCAATCTTGAGTCCACTTGAAAATTAAATCTAAATCTGATTGAAGTTTCACTGCGCATATTTCTGATACCGTTTGCGAGAATATTTTTGTATCATCTGCATACATTTTGACAATATTCTCTATTCCTTTTGGTAGATCATTGATATACAAAACGAACAAAAGTGGACCAATCACTGATCCTTGTGGTACACCGCTAAAAATCTCAACCCAATCCGACAAAATTTCACCTTGAACAACTCGTTGTCTTCTATTTTTCAAAAAGCTTCAATCCATTTTAGTGTCAGACCATCAAAGCCATACGCTTTCAATTTAGCTATTAGTCGTCTGTGCGGAACAGTATCAAATGCTTTCGCAAAATCTAGCAGAATTACATCAACAGGAATACTTTTGTCTAGACTCATTGAGATGAAATCTAGAGTTTCCATAAGATTAGATATACATGACTTTTTCCTGACAAATCCATGCTGTTCTTTAGATAAAATATTGTTCTTATAAAGATAGTCTTCCATTTTGGTTCTTATTATGCTTTCTATTATTTTGCACGGAATTGAAGTTAAAGACACGGGACGATAATTGCTGGCCGTTGATTTATCACCTTTTTTAAACAATGGAGTAATATTTGCTGATCTGAATTGTATTGGAAGCTGACTATTAGATAAAGACTTTCTGAAAATTAAAGTTAAAGGAACAGTAATGGCGTCTGCACAGTTTTTTAGCAATAGCGGATGAAGCTTGTCTACACCACATGATTTGTTTTGATTAAGGTCTTGTAATTTTTTATAAACCACTTCATAACTAATATCATTTGGTTCAATGTCAATATATTCTGAACAGTTTTCATTAAGTTCAGCTACAAAAGGTGGAAGCTCCCCATCTTGTTCAATAACAAAAACATCTTGAAAACATTTATTTAGTAGATTTGATATCTCTTTCGGTTCTTGCGTTAATTCATTGTTTGACTTCTTTAATGCTTTGATTGATTCTCTGATTACTTGTTGATCATTTAAATATTTGTATAATAATTTTGGTTTTTTCTTAGCTTTATCCACTATATTTTGTTCATAAGTTAGTCTGGTTCTTTTTATTTCCGAAGAAACTAATTTACAGATACTTATGTAATCATTATAAAGATTCATATCCTTCCAGTTACATGAACAGTTCCTGTATCTAAGATTTTTCTTATTCCTATTTAAGATCTTGAGATCATCTTTTATCCAAGGTTTTGAGATACTTTTCTTTTTAGAGCCATCCGTCACTGGAATGAATCGATTACTAGCTTCGCTGACATAGAAAATAAACTCATTGTACATTTCCTGAATATTTAAATTCTCAAATAAGTGCACCCAATCAATATTTGATAAAAAATCAAAAATTTTTTCAAAGTCAGCTTTACTATAAAGAAATTTTTCAATAATATATGATTCCTTACTAACCTTGTTTTTGAGAACAAAATTGAAAAAGATAACCAGATGTCCTTTATTAATGTTACCAAGCACAAATTTGTATCGATTGCATACACACTGCCAGACTGAGTCGTGAAAATCAAATCCAAAGTGTTGACAGCTTTTTCGTTTGACATTTGAAATGTTGGAACATTTACATGCTGATATAAAAAGTGTCGCTTAGCGTCTCGCTGAATTTATGTTCGATGCCATTTTCGTTTAAGATTTCTGAAATCTTTGACCAGATGATTGATGGAAAGTTAAAGTAACCCATTATTAGAATATCCTTAAAACCTCTTTCATCCACATAGTCTTTAGCTTGTTTGAAGTCTAAATCAAAATCGTTCATATCAACAAAATCGTTTGGCCTATAAAGACAACCAACTAAATACTTTTCACAGTTAAAGTTAACAACTACCCAAATTTGTTCTATTTTACTTAAATTAAAACCTGCATCATTTAATTCAAATGAATCGATATTTTCATCAATGTAGAGACATACACCCCCGCCTCTGCGTCCATCACTTCTGTCCTTTCTGTACAAATTGTATCCTTTAATGTTTGCATTTGAGTTGCTCTTAAACCAAGTCTCACTAACTGCCACAATTTGTGGGCTAAATGTTTCAATAACAACACTGAATTCATCAAGTTTATTGTCCAAGGAAGTAGCATTTAAATACATACATTTTAAAGATTCGAGATTATCCACATGTGATGACGCTTTTGATGAACGATTATTGCTTCTTGAATTTGACGATCTGATTTCCACGGATGCCATATCGAAAGGGCGAGTCTTGTGAAAGACGGAGCTATCTGGTCGGCTGGTTTTTTTGCATTTTTTGTCCCTTGTTTTACAACTTGAACCCACTGACTACTGATGTTGGATGAGTTTGCTGTTTTATTTGCTGCTGCCAATTCAGATTAATGTTATTTATTTTTGAATAATTAAATTGGATATCTAATAAGTTTTTGGAAGATTTAAAAAATGACTAAAAATTTGAAATCTACGATCTAAATTACATATAATGTAATAATAAAAAGCTAACATTTTCTGAAAAAAATAGCGGTCAGTACTCGTCTTGAAAAATGATAATTTTTTACAAAATTTGTAAATTTATCCTGGTTCCAAGTTGACAAAATTAAAGCTTAAGCTTCAAATTATAAGCTATTTTTTTTCAAAAGTCAAAATATTTAAAAGTTGGCTCAGAAAAATAGGGGTCAGTAAACAAAAAAAGGGGTCAGCAGGATGTTTTTTGTAATTTTCTAAAAGACAAACCGCTAAAAAAAATTTTTTTTTATAAATTAACTAGCGACTGAGCCTAACAAACCAGCAAAAGATCCTCCAGTTAGATTTATTTGCTGCTGAGAAAAACAGGGGTCAGAAAAATCAAAAAAACTAAGGGTCAGTGTTTTAGAATGTCCCAAAAGGAATTATTTTTACTTTTTTAAATATGTAAAAAAGTGTAGTTTAGTTTAGTAAGGTAAGTTTTGGTGATCAAAGAACAAATTAGGTGATCAAAAAAATTTATTGATATAAAATCTTTAAAGTCCAAATATTAATTTAGTAATCGAGTCATTTAAAAAAAATTGTATATTGAGCCCTTTCGTACCTGACATATACTTTTCAAACTGTCTAGTTTGAAAATCTTTTTCTTTAATTTTTGTAAAAATTTTAATTTCTTAAGAATCTTGTAGAGCCATTTTTTAATATTAATTATAAATAAAAAATTGTTTAACTTTTAAACTTTTCGTTGCACTTTTAATGTGAATATTTTGAATTTGCAAGAATTTTTATCCATCTATTTTTCTAAAATATGGGATTAACTGATCACATAACCTAAGAGACCCCTTTTTTGTTTCATTTCTTTGATTTCTATGTTTTAGCAAAAAATTAGCATTCTTATTTTTATTTTATGATAAAAAAATTAGCTGAGAAAAAAAACATTTAGCTGATTAAAAAAATTTCTTCTCATTCTAATTTTGATCTAATAAATAAAATAATTAGAAAGTTGAAAGTTAAAAAGAAATTTTATTCGAAGCTTAGCTTAAAAAAGTCTTAAAAAAAACTTTTCAATGAAACAAAAGTTTCCATTTCATGTGTCTTATTTTCCAATTTTAATGCCTACTGAAATTATCATGGAATTAATTAGAAAGGGCAGATCGCTCAAAAATTGAAAAAACAATTAATATTAAAATATGACTATTAATTCCTTTTTTTGTCATTGTTTTTTAAATAATTATCGAAGTTTGTTTTTTTTATGTCCAGGCGAGAATTTACCTGGTCTAAGTCAGATCTTTTTAATTCAGAATATTTAGTAACTCATTTAATGAATCCACAGCGACAAAACAAAAATATTTTTATTGTTCAAAATTTCAATATATGCATTTGGAAAAAATAATTTTGAATTATTTATTTGAAAAAGGGTAATTTTAATATTACTATTATTTTACAAAAATTTTAATTTCTAACAACTGATACAAATCCAAAATATTTGAGTTTTTTTTTTCATTTTTGTTTGATGAATTGTGGTTTTGATTTAATGGCTGCGTTGCATTTACACAAACGAGTGATACTTTCGGTTTTCGGAACAATAATTTTATTGACATTTTTAATGTTGATTTTTCAAAATGATAAAATACCGAACTTCGATGAATCAAATGCTCAAAAATCAAATTTGCAGAATAATCATAGGCAAAATAATATTTTGAATAGTGAATTAAAAAGTTTATCTAAGGTATTTTTTCATCTTAGAAATTTAATTTTATAATTTGTGAGCAAAGAAATGGTTCACAGAAAACTGTTTATCCAAATATGAAGAAAACAATATGAAATTTGAATTTATTGAAGATTACATAAATAGCTTTAAAAACTCAATGAACAAAAATTGCATGTAATCGAAGAATTTAGAATTTTTTCATATATTTTTTCATAAAACTTTTTCTCTAAGGACCATTTTTACAATTTTTGATTCAATGTTTGAGCTTGACATTAGCTACGGAGAAATTCGATTAGATGACAAGTTCTTGGACAAAGTAAAAATCTGGCTTAACAATAACCCAGATTACGTTAAACAAGCTTATAAGCAAGTAAATAATTTTAATAATTATTTGAATATACTAAAAAGAAAATCAATTAAAATTTTTTTTTAAACCTTGAATTCGTTTTAGGGTTGTACACTGTGAATTGATTAAGGGCATTGTGAATTTTGGTAAAAAAAATTCTTAAAAAATTTTAAAGTATAAAATAAAAAAGTTATATGTTATATTCCACGTTTTTTGGCAAATTTATTTGTGTTACCCAAAATGTCAAATAAAATGAATCAAAAAAAAAAATAAAAAAATAATTTTAAAAATATTAGCACATAACAAAAACGTAATATTTTTGAATTTATTTTATTTTTATTTAATTAATTTGGTGGTAATGTGTTTAAAATGGTATTTTTCTTTAATGTTAATAAAACAGTGTAATAAACTAATTTATAAAAGCTCAATCATTAAAGAAAAGCTTTTGAAATTTTCGAAAACACTCGATAGAAAGGAAATAACTAATGAATCATGATTTAACAATAAAGATTTATAAGTAGTAGTAATACTAGTATATATGCTGTGGGAGACTTGAGATTTATTGAAGTGGAACTAGATTGAGTTGAGAAAACGAGAGGTCATGCTTATATTTGTTTTAAAAAAGTTTCTTTTAAGACGAATTTTTCGAATTTTGATCACATAAATAATTCGATTTTTAAACTTTTTTAGGTTCGATCAAAACTTATGATAAATTTTGATGATAGAGAGCATTTCATTTAATAGAGCAAAATATTTTCGATCGTCATACGACCCTAATTCAAATTAGCTGAATTCAACTTAAAAATTTAATCTCAATTTTTTTCAATAATAATTATTTTTAGAAAATTATAAAAATTTACAATAAATTTCACAACGATGAAATGATATATAACCCATTACGTGGAAAAAGACCTCAAGCTAAACAAATTGTTTCAGAAAAAAATCAGTAAAATTTAAAAATAATTTATTTTAAAAAAACAGACTAATTGTATTTTTATTTATAGCTCTTTTCAAATTATTGAAGAAAGCAAATCTGGCTGTGATTTTTGTGAACAAAATTATAAAATGTAAATTGTTTTTCGGAATACTCTAAAAAACACAATATTTTATTTCTAAAACACGGAAAATATCTGAAAATCGGATTTTTATCCACATCGAGCGATTCTTAGAGATTCTTAATCTGTACCGAGCTTATGTTCCTTCAGAATAAACATAATTAAGAAAAAATTAAAAATAAAACTAAATAAGATAAAAAAAGATTATTAAGGATGATAAATATTTATTAGGGAAGTCTATTTGGTTTCATTATTTTTTCTCAAAGATTAATTTTTTACTGATTTAAAAGGAGAAATAAATTTGAATCAATTACTTCAAGTAGTAATATTTAAAAAATCACAAAATATTTTTTTGAAATAAAAATTAAATTATAAATGAATTAAAAAAACAGAAATGTGTAAATCATGTATTTTTTAAAAATTTATATATTTAATTTTGATTATTTTTAAAGGGACGTTATTTTTTCTGCTAGCGAATTTTTATGCTAGCTAATATAATGATAGTAATTATTTTCTTCTGCTGACAATTTTTTTTCACCTGCTTGTAAAATTATGCTTATGATATCAAAAATAAAAGAATACAATAATAACCAAAAATATTTTGATAAAAAATTATTAATATTAGGTTTGAAAAGAAGAAAATAAAAATTTCACATGTAAATATCAAATTTAATTTTTTCGCTGTCTATATGATTATCTGACAGAACTATTTTCTGTATTTTTTTTTAGTTGTGGAACTACGAGTTCTGTCACGGCGTTTTGGACCATTTGAAGATTTTTGTGCATCAGCTTGATAATTTTGATCAATATTTAAATCATTCGGTTCATCTAATTTTAAAGGGTTTTCACTATTTATAACATTGGATAAATCGTAATACTCTTGAAACGAATTTTACAAAGGAGTAGCTTGTTGTTGTTGCTGTTGCTATCAAGAGTTAAGTAATTCAAATTGTCGATTAATATTAACTTGTTTTCCTCTTTAATTTACTGTCAAAATTAGCCAGCAGGTTTTAATTTTTTAGGAAGCATAAAAATAATTTAGCTATCAAGTGTAAAAATTTAGCAATCTTTATTTTATTTTTTTTACTAGCAGTTAAAAAAAAAATTTGCAAGCAGAAAGGAATATATCTCTTTTTAAAGTGCATTTGTTTAATAACCTATATCATCAATTAAAAAAATTGTAGCAGGCCAACTTAATTCGCATTTTAAAATTACTCATTCATATTTAATTTTTTTATTTAAATTTTGGCTATTTTCTGGGTTCAAGAGTTGTAAATATTTATATCTATTTCTATAAAGAAACACAGCAAATGAAATATTTGATCGTTTGGAAACTCCATTGTCTTACTCGGCTGCCAACACATTTAAATATGACAAATGGCATTCTTTAATTGTAAGTAGAAACCATGATCCCCTTAATTTGAAAGAGGCAGAAATAATTGACATGTATAACTTGAGTTTGGAATGGTTTAAAAAAGTAAGTAGTATCGACCCAAGTGCTAAATTTCCAGAATTGATTTGGGATGCAATGCCAAAATCAGGAGCAAGTCAAATACATACACACTTACAAGTTAGCATGGATGATAAAAACTATTATGGTATAATGAGGCGATGGTTAGAAGCAAGTGAAAAATATTTTAGAGAATTTAAAAGAGACTTTTTGGATGATTTTATTTTAATCCATAAAGCATTAGGATTAGCTTACGAGTTAAATAATTGTTATGTTATATTTAGTTTGGTAAAATAAAGTCACTAAATTTAATTTTTGATTTTTGATTATATTTTTTAAGATTCCATTGAAAGATAATGAAGTTATGATAATCGGAGACAATGATCCAAAATCTTACTTGACCATAAGCAAACTAACCTATCAAGTTATCAGAAGTAATCAATTATTCTATATCCATTTTTATTTTCTTATTTTGCTTCTGGATTTTAATTTCTTTGATTTTCTTGGATTATAATTATACTATTTAAAAAAATGTATAAAAATTTAAGATTTCTAACAGAAAATTGAAAAATAACAAAACTGTCTACAAGTGGTATATAGTATCTTGACCATTTTCAAATTAGTTCCATTATCTAAAATTAAAACTTATTTAAATTATTTTGTAATCTATATTTCTAATTTAAAAAGTATTTGTGGATACCTTAGAGCAATACAGCTTCAGCACCGGAATGCATTTCCCTTTATTTGGAGGTTTTTTAAAATATGAGATCATTAACTCATCTAATTGTCTTATTTTTTTAGAGATCAATAAAGATTATAATTCTTCAAAGTTACAAAAGATTTTCAGCAAAATTTTGTTCAGATCTCCTGTTGCTAATCTTAGGTCAGACTTTAATGGATTGGATCTTTTTACGGTAAGTAACAAATCTTATTCAGCATGATATAAATGTTATTATAAACTAATTATAAACCACGTAAAATTTTTTTAGGTTTAATCAATAGGCTTGAAAAAATTTAAATTTTCAAAATGCAGATTTATATTGCAATCATAAAAATATATTTTATCTAAAAATTTTTAATTCAATTTTAGAGTTCTGTAATAGGCATCGATAGGTATGTGTTAGCCAACAAAGTTTTCAAAGAACTAGACAAATTTCAAAAGAAAAAATGATTATTAAATTTCTTATTCAATATTTTTCTATGAAAAATAAAACATTTTTAATTAACTTGTCTTAATTTTTTGATTTAAAATAAAAAATTTACTCTTTTTTTTTGAATTAAACTGCAATTTACAACAAAGATAAAATTTAAATTTTGCTCAAAATTCCAGCTGACTTTGGTTCTCTGAAATATCTTCAAGGCTTTTCGGATAGTAGCAGTCCACTGTTTAAAATATTTCTTGAATGATCGAGTTCATGCTCTCTATAAATTTGTTTTGAATTTTTTACGTACCTTAATCAAGCCAAAAATATCTTAGTAATATATTTTTTAAATTTGTTTATGATAGAAACGGGATAAAAATAAGGGGAGGAGGTCATCTCCTTTTCTATCGTATTGAGTAACGACTCCGATCAGACACTGAGGTTAATGCTTCTATTTGATAATTCATAAATAATGCTTGATTAATTAATTATCAGTAGTTAATATTATAAGCTTTTTGAATTTAAGTCCAGTTTTTTTTTTTAAATAAGCTTATGAAATGATTCTAAAATAAAATAAGAAAGTGAGCGGTAGAATATTTTTGATGGACTATTATTTCAAACTTATAAAAACATCGACAACTGTGGATTAATTATTATTCAGAAAAAAATTTTATTAAACAATATTTTTAGTCAATTATTTAAAACCTATCATTTGATGGCTAACCATCAGCCTCTACTCCTGTTGATCAAGTGAAAATGTTTAATAGCTGTTTTGCTTCTATTAAATCTTCCTCTTTGTCCAGTGAAAGTGAATCAGCCAAATACATTTTTGATACTTTTAGAGAATTAAAACTCAATGAAAATCTACTAACGCCAGGATTTTCATTTTGTGAATTCTCTTTAGATGAAATTAAAAAGGCTGTTGACGAACTCCCTTCATCAAGCTCCCCTGGGTTTGTAGAAATTCAGACCAAAATTAATCAAAATCTAAACGAATTTTTTGTTCCATTATTATATGAGCTCTTTAATAATTGTTTATTTTTTAAAAATATTCCGGATTACTGGAAAATTGCCATTGTTAATCTTTTATTTAAAAATAAAGGTGACAGGTCAGATAAACAATTATCGGAGGATATCTATCCTATCACTAATAGCAAAAATATTTGAAAAACTTTTGGCAAAACAGATAGATTATTATTTCGAATCGAAAATGGTTTTATTTAATGGACAACATGGTTTTAGAAATGCACATTCATGTCAAACAGTAATCCATGAGTATATAAGCGAAATAAATAAAGCTAAAGAAAAAAAAACAAACAACTGTTTCTCTGTTTATTGACTTTAGGAAAGCATTTGATGTTATGGATTCAAATTTATTACTTTTAAAACTTTTTCACTATCGTTTTGATAATTCTTCTTTGGGTCTTCTTTCAAACTATTTTGAAAATAGATCTCAGATAGTTAGAATTGGATGTGAAATGTCTAATCCAGTAAAACTAAAGCAAGGTGTCCCGCAAGGATCTGTCCTGGGTCCACTGCTATTTCTTATTTTTGTTAATGATTTACCATTTTTATTTAAAAATTTAAGTATCAAAATGTTTGCTGATGATACAACAATAAGTATCTCTGAAAAAGACCTTGAAAAAGCTCTGATAAAATTAAATGTTACAACAAAAAATTTAAATGAATGGTGTATTTTTAACAGAATTTATATAAACTGGTCAAAAACTTTTTGCATGATTTGTAAAAATAGGAAAAAATTATATCCTGAAAAGATTAGAGGAAGTAATGAAGACATATTATTTGTAAAGGAAATCTGTTTATAAGGTTTCATAATTGATCAAGATCTTAACTTTCCTGAATTTGCATCTAATTTATCAATTCAAGTTAATAGGAAATTATTTTCTATTAAGAGAATTTTCTATCTTGCTACTTCAGTAAAGATCCAGTTTTTTAAGACCTTTATCCTCCCGTATTTTGACTGTTGCTCTACGCTTTTATGCTATTTTTCAAAAGAAGCAATAAATAAATTAGCTAAGAGTTATTATATCTCAATCATAAAACTTTTAAATGTTAAGCTTGAAGCAAACAGCTTTAATGAAATAAATAACGCATTAGAAAAAAATGGTCTTTATTCATTTCAACATCGAATTTTTGAAAGAATGCTAACTTTCTCTTATAAATGTCTATTATTTTTTAATTCTCCGCTAAATCTAAATGAAAAATTAAAGAAAAATGACTCAAGGAATCTGAATTATATTTTAAGGAACAATAACAACCTTATTGAACCAATGGCCAAGTCAAAAAGCGGAGAAAAATCATTTGAACATTTTTATTCAAGATTAATAAATTGCTTTGTGATTAAGAGATCAATGTTGAAGTTTTCAACGTTTAAGCTTTCAATTTTCAATAACATAAATTTAATTTACACAGATTTTGTTTCTAAATTTGAATTATTTAACTTAAATAGCTTGTTGTTAAATTTTTTCAAATGACTATTAAATCAATAACTCTAATCAAATTTTTTTTTATAATTTTGTGTATTTTTATTTTAACTTTTTATATTTTTATTAATAATGAATTTAAATAAATGAAGTGTTAATCGGTCTCATGAGGCATAGGCACTAGCCTATTGATTAGCCTTGAAATTGCATAATAAATTTATTACAATGTATTAACCCCTAAATTATTTTCACCATTTAAATATAAATGTATTTTAATGACAAAATTCAATGATCTACTTGAGAGCTTCAACGGTTTCTATCTTGTATATGGCGATGACTTAAAATTTTCAAGTCAAACGAATATTAAAATCCTTGAAAAAGTACAAAGAAGAGCGACAAAACTGATTTATTCTACTAAAACTAAGACTTATTAATACACATTGGAAAAACTAAATTTAATAAGTCCTGAAAATCATCGTTTAAGGGGGGATTTAATTCAAGAATTAACAATTTTAAATGGTTTTGAAAAAGTATCGTTAACAAATGGTATTAATTTCGCTTGTGGTGAAAAAACCTACGAAGACCACATGCCAAAATACTAGTTCGAGAAATAAATATCAGAAGCTCAAATAAATCAAATAGCTTCAAAACGTTCATTGACAAAGAATTCTTTGGAATAGCAAGAAGCAAAACTGTCAAAGCCTTACTTTTAAAACGCTTTTGAGGGTAGATAAAAATATCTATACTGCAGATACTATTACTCCAAATAATAAAAATAATAATTTTAAATGTTAAAGGAACAATTTAAACGATTATTATTGTGATTGTTATTTAGAAATATTTTTATATTACTATTTGAAGAAGATATTTAAAGATTTGAAATTCAAATATATTTTTTGTTGATTTAAAATAATATCGTCAATGTGTCAAAATATTTTATTATTTCCTTTATAAGACTCTTGGTTTCTTCCACTTTATGTGGGTATCGGTTCATACTATTTTTAAGATATTAACTTTTTAAATTTAGTACAATCATCTTGGTGGTGTATGACACTTCTCAAAAAGCAAATCTCTACCAAAGAAACCCAAAGCAAATACGATATTTTCCTCTATATCATTATTTAAGCTAATTTCGAAAGACTTTTTAACCGAGACTTTTCAGTATTTTTAAAAATATTCAATTGACCAATTTTTATGATTTTAGAATAAAAATTTTAGATTGGACTTTGATCATCAACCAAATAATTTAATAACTGGAAAAAATTGCCAGCATTTACAAATTTTAATTTTATATTCTAATTCACCTTTTAAATAATGTCAATTTTTATTCAACTCCAATTTTTCTCACTAAAACATTTAAAGGTGAAAAAATACATTGTTAAAATTTGAAAAGAAGCTTAATAAAAATATTTATCTAAAATTTATTCTCATCTTGTTCTTCTGTTGTCAAACCATGAATCATTTTCACTTTTATCTGATCTGATTTTTTTAAAGGCTTCCAATTCTCAAAGTCTGGTTTGAATAAATTAATCACAGGCTTTAAAACGCAAAATTTATTTTGATTTTTATGAAAAAATAAATAGCTTACTTCTTTAGTGATGAATAAATTCCTTATTATTAACCATGCGGCCCAAACGAGAGTTCCAGATAAGGAAGAAAATGTCATTAATTGACCGAGTATGTGTGCCCAGTAAGGATAAACATAAGACCCTGTTTCTAATGGCTTTGTGTTTATAAACGCCAATACAGTTAAAGTCTAGAAATAATGTTTAATTTATTTGAGTTTTTGTAAATTTAAAATTTACAATCAAATAAACTGGACAAATTACAAACCAAGAGACATACCATGCATAAAATAATCTACTATTAGTTATATTTTCGCCAATCATCAATGATAAATCCTTTTTAAAGTTGTTTAAACCTTTAAAATATTTAAGTCTTAATAAAAGTTGAATTTTAAACATTTATTTAAAATACCGTAAAACCATGAAATTGAAATTGCTTCAAGTGCTCCTATTAAAAATACTGCCCAGTTTCCAGCATAATAATCGACAAATTCTTGATGAATAGATAACTAAATTTTTATTTTTTCAAATTAAATATTACCAATCCAGTAGGTTCCTGATTGAAGAGTAAAATTGATGCTGGCAAAAAATTGAACAATGCATATTATTGAAATTGCCGAAATTTTGTATAAACTTTTTTTTCTTAAGACAGGAAAAAAATCCAGTATACTTGTGATTGTAATCTCTACACTTGTCATCTGAAGAAAGTTTATATTTTTTTTTTAAATTGGTTTATTTGTAACCATTGTGTCGAGTCCCAGAAGAAGCATCATGAAAAAAAAAAGTATAGCCCATAATGGAGCTGGTGGAATTGTGGTCACTTAAAAAATAGGCAAAACACATTTTTTATTTATTCAAAAAATTATGAAAAATAAAATTTACCGGCATATGGATATACAATGAAGGCAAGACCTTGTCCTATAAAAAAAATATTTTTCAGAAAGCCATTTTGATTTTTGATAAATTACCTTGTTGTACTACTTGGTCAATAGGTTGACCAGTTACATGAGACAAATATCCCATATAACTGAATATTATAAAACCAGCAAAGACTGATGTTACACAATTGCTTAAAGAAACAACGATTGCATCTCTCATAATATTTGTTTGGAATTTATTATAAGATGCAAGTGATGTGAGACCCCCATATGCAATGCTATGACGATACTGATGAAAACGAGTTTAAATAATTTTAAACTAAAATTACCTTAATGAAAAAAATATTTGTGCTAAAATGTAAAAATTAATTTAATAAAAAAATAAAAATTTAAATTACATGCAGCATCGGTCCAAACATTAACGTCGGATAATTTCGAAAAATCAGGTTTGATGTAGAATTCAATACCCAAAGAAGCACCCGGTAGAATCCAACCTCTTATACCGAGGATAAGCAGCACAACGTAAGGGAACAAAGCTGTAAAATAAACAATTTTTCCAGATACCTTGTTATTAAATAAAAATAAAATTAAAATAGAATTTTTTCCAGTAATTACACCGATTCCCTTAATAACCATACACCATGATATAATCCAAGCTGCTAATAAAGCCACCACGAGTTGCCATACAATAATTCCTGAATCTTCAATACCGGAGCTTTTCTTTAGGATTACATTACTTTTTAATTAAAGATTTAAATAAAAATTGATAGCTTTTTCTTGTCTTAAAAATACTTCCAATAGTCTTGAGATGGAAACGTGGGGTTCCACCAGCCTATTAAATCTAGATTGCTCTGATTACTACTACAATTGGCTATTGAGCCTGTCAAAGTTGTAATATTAAAGCATCTGCCACTATCGCATTTTAAAGTACTATTAAAATCATCACACGATTCATAGCGAAAATTCTGCTGGCTATAGTCGTCTATACAGTCTATTAAGTAGAAAAATTTTAAATTTTTTAATTTTTTTGAGATCTGAACCTAACTTGGACTTGACCATAAAGAATTACAATTTTGCCAAGGCAGCTTTGATGTAAAAGAAATGACTAAATAGTAGAGTGAGTATGCAATAATCATGTTGTAATAAAGATTGGCATAAAAGTTGACTATATTCATTGATAAACCAATTCCTCTAAAAATTGGCACCATTTTCCAGCTTGTTAAAGGGCCTTTTCAATAATTAGAAAAAATATGGGATAAAAATTTGATCTTTAATTTTACCATTGGATGTGAATTGACCTTTTTTTCAAAAATAATGTTTATAAAATTTTAGAATTAAGTGGTTTAAGTTTCTTACCAACTCCAAGTTCCAAAAACACTAGGGGTATTCCGACTAAAAACATGAAAATAAAATACGGTATAAAGAATACACCACCTCCATTTCGATAACAAAGATAAGGAAATCTAAGATGCTTTATTTAGTTTTTGTCATTCTTTCAAAGTAAAAAATATACCTCCAAACGTTTCCCAGTCCAACTGATTGAACGTATAAAATCAATTGATTTTAATCAAAGATTTGAAATTTAAATTACCTGCATATCCCAAAGCTGAAAGAACGAAGTCAAATTTTCCATTCCATGTCTCACGTTTTTCACTTTGGCTTTCTATTTCATCCTTTTCATTATGAGAATCATCAGAGCTCATTTTTTTAACTAAGAATTTAACCTTTAGAAGCTTTTGAACAAGCTTATTTAGGTCTTTATATAAAGATAGAAAAAGATTGTGAAAATCCAGAATTTACCTTAAATTTTTTTTAAATAAATAAATTTTAAAATAATTTAAATTGAATATTTATTCAATCTTGGTTAAAGTTTAAACTGAAAATAATTTTTTTATTACTTAAATGATCAAATGAAAACCTTAAAAAAGAATTATCAAAGTAAATTAGAATTAGAATGCAAATAATTTAAACTGAATACCTAGATTTTTTTAATCGCATTTATGTTTGAAAAAATTCTGAGAAGGACAGATTTCTTCAAATTTTCTAAAGATTTTGGTTTCTAAAATTAAGTGCTTTGTGGAAACAAGAAATTCAGATTTTTTTTTAATTAAAGATGATCCAAAGAAATAATTTCAAGTCAATTTTAGTAAAAATTTTCTGAAATTTATTTTACTTTTTAATTAATTTTTTTCTATTTTAAATCATAATTTTGGTCTGAGAAATGATTTAATTTTATTTAATTGAAATAAATGATAAAAATTATTTAAAATTTAATACGAATCAAAATAAAATAATAGCAAAATGTGAATTACTTTAGGTATTATATTTATTTAGCCATTTAGTATCTTTCTCAATAAAATTCTTAAGCTTACCAACTAACTTTTACATTATGGCGTTTACACTTTTCTTTAGATACCAGAATGAACAAAACTAGTGGGTTTAACCAAGTGGAAAGTGGGAAATTAGACTGGACGCAGTGAATAAGAGCGTCACCAATACAATTATTTTTAAAAAAGCATTTATCTTGATTAATCAGTCATCTGTCCAATTTATTGCTTCCAAAAGTTTAAAATGATTACAGTAATTTTCAAATAAAACAATACTTAATTTTCATAATCATGTTAGTACTTTATTAACTAAATACCTTATAAATTATTAAATGTTTTCCGATTGAGTCCAATTTTTTTTTTTTTTTAAAACTGAAGCGTTGATACTTTTTGTTTTGTTACTGAAACAAACTGTTAAATCTTAATACAAGCTCTACATTTTCTCTGCAATAAAAGGTTAAAATCAGAGGTGTTTTAAAGTCTTAAGATAAATCAAGTTAATGTTTCAATATTTTTTTCTTTTATTTTTAGTCTAGTCAATGACCTGAATTTACTTTTTTTGGAGGCAATTATTACAGCATGGAAAGGTAAAAAGTTAATTATTTGTGATCGCCGCAAGTAAGAGTTGTGACTGAACAATCAGTGGCGAAGTCATCTGAGGGAGATCTTGTTGGGACAATATTTTTAAATGATTAAGAAGAATTTTTTTAATTTAAAGTTTTCATTTTATTAAAAATTTTAAACTAATATATTATACTGTATTGTACTAGAAAAGGAGATGAGCGGCTCCCCATTATCTGAAAGGATAGAAAAGGAACATTATTTATATTAAGTATGAATTTCATAATTTTTAATTATATAAGAAAAAAGAAATAAAATGTTTTATTTATTTATTTTTTTAAATATTTACAAAATTATACCTAAAATTAGTTCTTCTTTCAGCAAAAGAAAACATGTCAATTATATCCTCGTCTTCTTCTTTTTCAAAATTTGAGGGTAGGCTTTGTGTTTTAAATCTCTTAGCCAGGTTTTTAATCACTAAAAATATGAAAAACTTCTTTCAGAGGAAGTTGAGGAAAATGGTATAGTTAAATATATTATAAAAAACTTAGTTATTTAAAAAAAAAAAATTAATTTATTGGATTTGAACAGTACTTTGAGTTTAAAAACAATTATTTTGTTTAATAAAATTAAACTCTGGATTTGTCAATCTTCGGCTGTTTAAGTTAAATGTTCCAAATTAATTAAGTCTTAATAAAAAATTAAAATTTTTCAAATTTTTTTGATCAAATTAACAAAAATCATTTAAAGGAGTTTTGAATTAATTAGTTCCACTTATCCCATTACTGAAAGGAAAGAATAAGTTCTATTCCGAACTGCTAGAGCTTATTCCTAGGTTCTAGTTACATTTTTAATAGTTTTATTGAAAAAATACCTGGGAAATATTTTTAATAAAATAAAATTACGTCTACAATATCCAAAAAATAAACAAAATTGACATTCTTGAGATTAAAAAAATTAACAGTAGAAAAAAATTAATGTCACTTTTTATATAGAGACCTCTCAAAATGAACTAAACAGAAATTTATTTAGGTACGGCGTCTCCTCATTTTAAACTTTCCAGGCACTGAGGACCGGCGTTCTTCGCATCATGTAGCTACATCACTGCTTATCAACAGAAAATTATTTAGTACAAAAAAATTTAGAAGACAACTCAAACTTCTTGGGCATGTGCTAAGCATGCCAGCAGACAGAACCGCTAAAGTCGCATTATTTTTGATACTTTAATCGAAAAAAACAGTTTAAAAGGTGCTGTAAGTATTTATGAAAATGTTTCCAATATTTTAAGCAATTTATTTAAAAGGTTTAAATAAAAAAAAATTATATAAAACTATTTTTTAAAAAGTAATATTTAGACTTAGTCCAAATTTTTTACATCAAAAACAAAAATTAATCAAATACCAGTTAAATAAATAAATTTCATTCATCTTTTAGAATATTTTGTGCGTGTAGAACAGCATCATGAATTGTTAGGTGAAATATCTTGTTGTTATAAAATCCAGCACTTTTTTTTGATGTTGAACTTGCTTTTTCCATGCATTTAAATCTATCTATGAATGCATCTTTTAAAAAAGATTGATTCAATTCTAAAATTAAAAGTTTTTTTCTAAAATACCGTTGCAATCAGCTAAGTAAACTATGACTCCAATTTCTTTGAAATCAGCTATCAACTTGAAAAACAAGATTTTAAATTAAAATCTTTTAAACATTCGATTAAATTACTTGTTTTATAACTTTAACTCCAACCGAATCAACAAAAGGAACAGGAGAGCAATCAATTACTAAAAATTTAAAATTTGGTGAATCTACATTTAGTTCTTGATTTCTGTCTTGGGTTTTATCAATATTTTTATATTGAACATCTCCAATCTGTATTGATACATTTTGAACATCTGGTTTTTTACCATTAAAATCTTCAACTCCAGCTGCAGAAATCTCGATATTTGTATTATTAATATTATATTTTTTTCCAACAAATTTTTTAACAAAATCAGGAATGAGCTTTTGAATAAAAAAATAAAAAATAAAAAACAAAAAACTGAATTACTTTTTCAAATTTTGAAGGCTTATCTTTTTCCATTAATTTCTTTTGCTTGGCAATCAATTTGTTTTTGGCTTCTATGTAATCTTGTGGCTTGGTCTCTGTCAGTTTGTAAATTGACTTTTTAAATTGGATCGAATTTGTGGCGTGGAGTTCTGCTTGAAATCGAACAATCTTTATGTGATCGATTTCTTCTGCCTTTAAGAAATAATCAATTTATTTGAATTTCATCAAAAAAAAAATAAAAAATTCGAAACAATTACTTCTTTGTAGAGATTTAAATCTCTATACAATTCTGTGCCAGGTATGTTGCCCAATAAAGTCGAATATGGCCTTTTGAAATTCAAAAGTTTTCTAATTAGATTTTCCTAATTTTAAAATTACTTTGATGAACGAACTAGATGAACTAGAATGTAAAAAGCGACCCCAACACCAAGACCAATATCAATGTCAAGAATTATAACAGACAAATAGGTGATCAAAAATTGAAGCTTAAATAAATTGAACATTGATTAGATTTGAAGAAATTGTTTTTTTTTTTTTTTGGATAAATTTACAAATTCAATTTTGTTTATTTTCCAGTAGAAGCTCAAATCCTTTATCTTCTTTAAGAGACCTTGCAGAGCAACCAAAATAATTGATGCCAAACAAGCTTGTGGTAAATCTTGAAACAAAGGAGCAATAAATGCAAGAACTAAGGCTAAAATGATGCATGAAAAAATCGAAGAAACTTGGCTCTTGCCACCCGCGTTATTTTGTACTAACGAACGACCAAGAGAACCAGCACTAACAAAACAGGAGAAAAAAGAGGAAAAATATTGGAAGCGCCATAAGCAAAAAGTTCTTGAGTGGGATTTATTTTGTAACGATGAGTTTTTGAGAATAGATCACAAAGAGAATAATTGATTGCAAAAGCAATTATGGCAATAACCAAGCATTGAACTATCATATCTTTAATTAGAAATATAGGTGGTAGTTCAGGAGCTGGTATTCTTTAAAATAAAATTGTAGAACAGTGTTTCAAAAGTTTTATCAAAATTACCCTGATTTAATTGAGCCAATAATTTGAACATCAAATCTTTGATTGAACTTTGCCAAATATGAAATTAGTGTACCAAAAACAACCTTTTTTAATTTAGAACAAAATAAGATAGAAATATTTTCAAAATTTGGTTGTTTTTTTGTTACCACAAGCAACTCAGTTGGAAATGGAGCTTTGAAAAAATAAAAATAAAAAAGCTTAACATTCGAATAACAAAAAGAAAACAGCATTTACCTATCATTCTGTGAGCAAATCTTTGATTAATGTGAATTTTTATGACAAACAAAACAGTCA
Source organism: Brachionus manjavacas (assembly GCA_019054805.1). Taxonomy (NCBI): domain Eukaryota; kingdom Metazoa; phylum Rotifera; class Eurotatoria; order Ploima; family Brachionidae; genus Brachionus; species Brachionus manjavacas. Next base: position 879,017 of record JAHQIY010000007.1, read on the forward strand.
CGCAAATAATTGAGATTAGAATGGTGGCTACATTGGTTTGAGGTAGCCTTATCAACAAATTGTACCAAGTCTTTAGAAACGTTTATTTTTCTTTAAAAATATAATAATACATTTTTATTGTTATTTTTACTATTGGGATTTTGAAAAGGCCCGAGTATCTCTTAAGAGAGATTCCAAACAATGATTTTACTTGAGAAGTTAGAACATGAATGGCACTTCCTTTAAAATTAAAATTACAAATAATTGAAAATAATTATCCAAATCATTTTACCAGACAAAAATCCTCCTAACATGGGCTCACTAAGATAAGTGGTTATGAATCCAAGTTGAAAGAAAAACATGACTACATGAATAACACCAACCCAAAATGTGCATGCCATAGCAATCAAAACTCTTGCTTTTTCTCTATCACTGCTGAGAAAATTTGAAGCGTCAATGTCCAAAGTCGCATTTGTTGAATTGGTTATTTCAGGTGGAGCGTATTTATTTTCTAAATCAGTGATCAATGTTCCAGCCATTAGAGAAGTAATGGCCAATGTTCCGATTGATATTTGTCGTGAGGTTCCGAAAATCCAGTAAATCAAAGATGGAAAAAATGAAGTGTACAAACCATAAACTGGTGGAAGGGTGGCCAAGAGAGAAAATCCCATACCTTGTGGTATGTGCATTATGCCCACAGTTATTCCAGCAAACAAATCAGCCATCAACGACTCTCTTATATTGTATTCTTTAAGCCATCCGATCGCAGGTATTCTATTAAATACATTCTTGCGAGCACACTCTTTTCCTGGTGTACAACTTTTGACAGCCATCTCACGAATAAAATACCAAAGACTAAATCCTTGAAAAGCATTTATTTTGTATTCTTGCTCGAATTTTGCTTGATTATACACTGGACGGTCAATATTTACATCGATTTCTAAACTTGGATCTACCTCATAAGACACTTCAGCCTTTTCTGTCATCTTTTTTTTCCAAAACATTAGCCTCCTCATTTTTAATCTTTATGAATTATCTGTTGAATTTTGGAGATTATGATTAAAAAGTTAAATTAAAATAAATTAAACCTTCTATTTATTTAGAACATCAATTAGAATAAAAAATATTGGAATGGAAAAAAAATTAAAACCAAGAAATAATTTTTTGTCACAACTTTACATTTTTGAACGAATTCAGATTTAAATGAATGACTTTTAAAAATCTCAAATATTTTTCGTAAAATTTATTTTTAAACCAAAAAAGTGAATTTTTAATTTAAATTTTTAGATTTTGGAATTTAAGGATAATGAGTTTCAGAAATAAATATGATAAAAATTCATTTGTCATTATTAAAAAGTATTTTTTTGAGAAAATGTTTTTGGGGTTAATACTAGTATTAAATCTTGATATTCATAATACAATTACTCAAGTTCCTAATTCAATTTAATTTTTGTTTTGTTATAAAAACGAAAACTTGTTAACATCTCAATAATTTTGTCGCCTCCTGGCACCACTTCAACTTTTTTTTGCGCAAAATTCTTTTTCAAATACTTTGTCAAATTGTCTATGTTTTTTGGGGCGAGGCCAAGCATTAAAAAAAACAACTCATTGCTTAAACAAATAATTTTAACGACTGAAATTGTAAAAAAGATGCGTTTTCTTTTCAAATTTTTAATAAATTTAAAAAATTAGGGACAGATTTTAGAACAATTCAAAGAGCGCTTTCAAATTATTTATCAATCATCTTAAATAAATAAATCAATTATTTAAACATTTCTATCATTTGGTGACTAAAAGAATGGTTTTTAAACGAATATCTTGATTTTTTTTTAAATGATTTACTTTATTTATAATTCTATATAATTTTAAATTTTACTTAATCATTTGAGATATGACAGTAATTGATGAATTATCTTCAAAAAATAAATCAATTAATAAATTTTGTTCATTGAAAACATCTTATGCTAAGATTATTTGAGCCTCATGAATCGATTTGAAAATAAGTTGATAATTAATGCTATTCCGGATTTATAAGTTGAAACTGCTCTCACTCAAACTAATAATAAATGTCCCTAGTGCATAATGGGGCGGCGCTCATCTCCTTTTCAAGTATCTTTTTGAGCAACGGCATCTGAAACAGAGGCTACTGCATTGAGTTGATCATCTACACCGCAATTATTACCCAGTCGAAACTGGTCCACCTTTTTTTATGATGAAAGAGGTTTAAACATTCGCCCCATATTGCAGAGATATTTTAAAGATTTTTTCACCCTCAGCGGGTTTTGAACCCTCGATCTTCTGCTTGCATGACTAATACGCAAACCATTCGGCTATACGGGCTCCATTCTTTTAACTAAGGTCATTGAAAATTAATTAATTCGTTTGCTTTGATTAGAAAATTTTACAATCAAAATTACTTAATTTTACAATCAAAATTAAATCGCCAGAGTTGGCGTTAAATGAAGCCATTTAAATGATATGGAAGCAGATTTGATTTAAACGTAGTTTTAATCTATTTTATTAGTTAAGTAGCCAGTTTAAAGTTTTTTAAGTTTAATAATATTATTCCATCATTCGAGATACCTAACAATTTAAAGATCTTAAAACATTTTCACTTATTTTCGTTTTTTTTTCGGATAAATTTAGCATGTGAGTTATCACAATTTAATTTTATAAAACTCAAGCAAATACCTGATATCTGTAAAAACAATCATTTGTTTTTTTCTAATAAAATTTAATTATTGCTGAATAAATTTCAAGTAAAAAGGTACTGGAATAGCAATACAGTCAACGAAGCCCCATAATGCGAAAATTTTGTTGTTCTTTATTTGAATTTATTTATAATCTGTCATAAAAAATATTCACAAGGAAAAAAATTAACTCCTAAACTATCAGAAGAAGGTAGCAGTGAAGAAGCAATACAATAATTTAAAATTTTTTTTTTTTTAAATTTGGTAATTGAAATTTCGCTTTCTTCTAGGCTAATTAACTTTTTTTATTTGTTGTAAGTTATTTTTTTTCTTTGTTTTTTATTAATCAATATTTTATTTATTTATTATTATTATTAAAGTCCCTGAGATAATTAGATATCATTTAAAACAAATTAAATTCTTTATTAATTATTTTAATATTAATTTATTATAAATTGGTCACTAAATATGACAAGAACTTAGTAATCTCTTAAAATTTTTAGTTTTAATTGACAATTATTGGTGCGCATTTTTAATTTGAAAAGTTACTATTTTTGAGGCTAATTTTATCAAAATATTGCACGCAAAATTATACACTGTTCATGAGCACAAGAATCTAGTCAGGTATTTAACATCAGAATTGAATAATAAAGAATATTTTCAGAGAGGTAAAAAGAGGTTTGAAAAACGAAGAAAAATAATGAAATTATGACTTATTTTTCTTAGATCTATGATCTGTAATTTGTATTATATATCTTAATAGTTTTGTTCAATTATAAAATTTAAAAATAATTGAAAAGATAATTTTTTTAATATTTTCTTTTCTTTTATTTATTTATACGTTGGTGACTTTAAATTGAAATATTTAAAAAAAAAAAATTTAATTAATTAATCAGTAAAATTTTTGTTTGATATTATTTTAACAATTCCATATCATTATAAATATAAATGTTGATTCTGAAATTTTAAGAAATTTCAGTTTGATTTTTTATCGTGTTTTTTTTAGATTTCCAAAGTATGATACCGTCTTAAAAGCTTTTTTTTTATTAAATAAATTTATTAAAATATAGGAAATGGGATGTAATAATGGATGAGGAAATTTTTGTAGAAAAATTGTGATATGTTTCAATGAGTTTTTTTTTGTCGCATAGATTTGAATGTGCTGATTTAGAATAAATTATTTATTTATTTAATTGTTTTCTGTACTGATCTAGGGCTCCTTCAGAATAAATTAAAAAAAAAATCTAAATAAAAATCAAAAATAAAATTAAAGTTAATAAAATGAGATAAAAAAAATAAAAATAAAGTAAATTAGCTAAAAAAAAATGAAATATAAGAAGACATAGATTGTTACATGTGGCAAATGTTTACATAGTTCAGATTTCAAGAAAAAAGAAGGAAGGTAGCAATTACACAATGGTGTTGGGTATTCAATATATCTCAATTCGAAACCTTGTTTGTATTCCTCCACCAGTCTTACAACCATTGGAATAGAATGACTCAGTCCTGTCCCAACATATTTCTCACTCAACTCAAAAAGCCGATTCGAGACTGTTAGTAATTTAAGTTTATTAAAAGCTTCATGATGCACGATGTTGGAGGGAGTATCATATTTTAACTTAAGGATAGATCTTACTGCTGTATTCTGAATTGCTTGTAGTTTTTTGATATTATTTTCTGCAAATGAATTCAAGCAAGGAAAAGAATAGTCTAACATTGATCCGACTAAAGATTTATATAAATTTCCTAGTGTCTTTTGAGTAAGACACCATTTTTTACTTGACAGTGTCTTAATAATATTTAGCCTTTTATTGCAGCGTCCTTTAATTTCGTCTACTAATAAATTAAAATACGCAGCCTATTAGCTTTGTTTTAACATTTAGATCACCACCTAAGATGTAGTCTAGATTTTTTATTAACTGTTTTAAAAAGCTCAAAGTTCAGAAGAACATTGTGTGGATTATAAAGACTAAATACAACTAATTCAATTTTCTTTCCTAAATTTATTATATTCAAAGAAGTTAGGAATTGAATTTCTCATAAAAATTTTTTTTTTAAATTCAATTCCTTCTTTAATTAAAATAGCTACTCCTCCTCCATACTTGTTGCGTGGTTTTGTCATGAACTGATAATTGTGAAAATCAAGAAAAAAATTTGCCTCACTCAAATATATCTTTAATTCATTGAGTAAAACAATGTCAGGACATTTTTGAGTTTTCCTAAGAGAAGAACCCAACTAGGTAAGTGAAGTCAATTGTGTAATTACTAACCTATTCTTAGAGGAAAGTTGACTTGATAGATTTTTCTTCATTGTTTATTTGAGTTTGACTGTTTTTGTATTAAATCGCTCTTGTTTTCATCTAAATTGTTTCCAATATTATTGTCTTGAACTACGTCATTAAGTTCATTCTTTTCCTTATCATTAGCCTGATCTTTTAGTTTTTTCTATTCAGCTGTTTGTGAATTGTCGGTTTCTGAAGAACTGTGGAGTTTTGTTTATCATGTCCAACATGTAAGTTTTTATTTGCGAGATTTCTTCTTCTTCTTCTTGAATCGCTAGTTTGCTATAGTCGATTTTTGCTCGTTCAATCGATTTAAGCCTCTCAGCTAAAGAGCACTTCTGGCTCAAATGTCCTTTTTGATTACAGTTTTTGCAAGCTTGGTTCTTAACAGGACATCTAGCAATCTTGTGCCCTTCACCATTACAAAAAAAGTAATTTTATTTCTGTCCAGCAATTAAAAAAACCTGTTGAATTGTTAGACCAGTCAAATTTCAAGCTAATTAATAATTAATCTGAGTGAAGGAAACTTTTACTCGTTTTACACCGTTTTTAACTTGAATTTCTTTGTATGTTTCTTCTGAAATTTGTTCAACTTTGGGACCATTGATTTTAACAGCATCGAAAAAAACTCGGAGTAATTCCTAGTTGAAATTTTCTGGAAGATAGTAAAAACCTAAATATCGGGTATCTTTCTGTCTCCGGCAATTTTTTTTACAACTACAATTTTAAAAAATTCACCATTAATTTCGATTGAACGTTCAAAGACTTTCGATTCGGTAAAGGAATCGAAAATATTTTGTTCGGAGAAAAATTGTAGATTGCTGTAGTTTCTTCAAATTCCGAGTCTCTGAGTACACATTTGAGTTGCTTAAAGATTTTTTTTCGATTAACAGATATTAACAACTTATCTAGATACACGAAATATTTGACAGCTTATTTAATCATGGTAACATACATTCAATCTAGAGAATATCCGAAATTAATAATGATTTTTATTAAAACGATAAGGACGATGGCTTTTAACGAATAAAAAAAATAAAACAAAGAAAAAATTTATTGAATAAGAAAATGTAAGCATTAATTTATTTTTTTTTAAGTGAAAAATTTGCAACTTTAGTAAAAAAAATTCAGAATTCAATCATCTTTTTCTTATGTCACGTCCCCAAAAAGTCCCATTTTCCATTTTAATTTAATAACATTTCAATAAACAAAATTTGTTCTGCCCTCTCCTTTGGTAATGATCTCAAGCGTTTGAAGCAGTTCACTGATAAAAACCTCGATACAATACTAAATAGTATTGGTCAGCTTAAATTTGGATCTTAAGCGTCATTTTTATTACGTGACGGAATCTCGAAATCTATTGAGCTTTGTTTGAATAACTTAAGATTCAAATATTTTCAAACCCTATCTAACTTTAAAACATGTCTCATCAATGCTATTTTTTCTCTGACATTTAAGTAACATTAGCGAATTATTCTATTAAAAATTAATGTTTCATTGATGTTGTTAATTATGTTTGCATTAATGCAGCATTGAAATCATTAATATGAAAAAAATTTCAAATTTTTAAATTTTTTCATTAAGCATCATTTCTATTATACAAAGGATAGAAAAATACAAAAAGAATGGAAATTGAAAACTATATACAAATTATTTAAAATGGAAAAATTTATTTATCTAACTAAATAACATAATAAGTGGTTAATTTATACAAAATCGCTATCCATATTGATTATCCTTCTTCGCTTCAAACAGGGTGCTTTATTTGAATACAATGATTCGCTTACTGATCCTTCTGTGTTACTTGAATTTAGGTTGCTTCTTGCTTTCGAATTTATTTCATCAATTGAATGACTTGAATCTAAGCTTGTCGATTGGTTAGTTTTACCTAATTGAGAAGGCTGAATGGTGTTTCTTAATAATGTTGGTTTTGGTGATGTAGGTGAAGTTTTTTCATTCTGACATTTTTAACTGTTCTTCGGGCTTCAGCACATATTTTTGTAATTTCATTTTCCATTTTTTTATTATCAAAATTTTGTCTCATTGACTTAATTTATTCTAGTAAAAAAAAAATTAAAATAAATTTTTACTAAATCAAATAAACTTAATCAATATTAATTTACCATAGGCTGAATGAATATAGTCCGAATAATCAATTTCCTTTTTAGCTCTATTACGCTCAGCCCAAGCTGAATTATCATTAATCATGTTACCAATTAGCTTTCTGAAACAGGCTGTATCTGATTTGAATTGATTTTTAACTGTTGCATCTACTTCATTTTTTAATTCATTTGAAATTTTAATTCGGATAGTTAAAAGAAAGCAAAAATAAGTTATTCTTTACTTCCTCATTATAAAATGGAATCGATAATAAATACTATGACTACCATATAACTTGACAAAATTAATACTAAATACTAAAATTTTTTTAAATTTGTTTAATCATCGCAGGTTTTCTATCTATCTATTATTTTATCTTTTTGATGAATTTGTATATTTAGGTCACTTATTTTTGACCTTTGAATTTCTATATTTAATTCAAATTCTTTTAATTGTTGTGAAATGTTGTTAAATTTTTAGTGTTTGTACGAGTTATTACTTCCTTTTTTTTTTAAGTGTAATCATTTGATTCTCTAAACTCATTCACACAATCTAGCTTGATACCTATATACTTCACCCTAGCTAGGAAAATTTTATCTCCATAAAAGACTTAATATACATTATCAATAAGAATTTCATTTGAATTGTCAATTTTTACATTTAATAGACTAAAGATACTAAATGTGCTTTCATCAAGCCATTTAACGATACACTATTTTTGCAATTTTCTTAAACTATATGAATGCCCATTAAGATTTTTAATTTTCTTTCCTTGATTCATTTTTTGAAAAGAAACGCTCTGTGAAAAATTTAAATCGTTTGAGTCTCCAATTTGGTTATTAAAAATAACGCTTCCGGGCTTTATTAATTTTGTTCTTTTTTGCTTTGATACAGAAGAGCAAGTTTCTTTTGTATAATTGTTTTGTCCGTCATCTTTTAAGTTTTGTTGTCCAATTTTAGTTATTTTTACTGAGCTTTTTTCTTTTTCTTGACTTAATAATTTTCCGATCTAAAACCATCTTTTTCCTAAAAATAATAAAAACACTTAGAGCTTTAAATTTGAATAAAAAAAGATGATTGATAAGCCAAAAATCTAAAAGAGAAAAATTGAATTAAGAAATAAGATTATAGGGACGCTAAATAAAATTTCGCCTCAAATCCAACCAAGACTAAATCTTGAAATAGCTGAAGTTTTTGAATTCTATAATAATAAGTTATCTTATCACTTTCAAAATTCTTGTCTCGATTACGCAGATCCCTCGAAACCTATTTTTAATGCACAAGAACATGTTGATCTCTTTTATAAATCAATATGTGACTCAATCTCTAAAGCCTCAAATGAAGCATTAAACTATCAAAATATTTACTTTTCCTCCAATTTAGCTAAGAAGCCAAAGAAAAACAATTGGTTCAATAAGGAACTAAAATTGATAAAAGATAAGTTAATTGACATCAATCAAAAAATAAAAACGGATCCCTCCTTTGAACCTAAAAGAAGACAATTAAAGAAAGAATTTAGAAGAGCTCAACGACAACAAATTTATCTAAATGAATTAAAAGAGCAAGCAAAAATAGAAAGTCTTTTCTCTTTAAAAGATAGGAATAGATTTTGGAAAAGACTAGCACAGTCTAAAAATAAAAGAAATGTTAGAAAAGAAATAACTCTCCCACCGGATAAACTCTTTTCTCATTTCTTAAATTTATTCAAAGAGGATGAATCCTCTCTCTCAAGTGATCAGCTAAATATTAAAAAACATGTGAATGAAACATTTGTGAACTACACTCGTCCTGATACTCTGCCTTTTTTTGAGCTGTGTCAACTAAAGAAAATAATATCAGAATTTGATAACTCAAAAGTAACTGGTTTTGACAAAATCTCCTATAACCTGTTAAAAAATGTAAATTTTGTTGGCTTTTATGAAATTCTACTTGAATTCTTCAACCAACTTCTTCTATTCAATAAGATCCCAAAAAATCTTAATACTTCAAAAATTAATCCTATTCTAAAAGACAATTTAAAAAACAGCTATGATCTAAACAATATAAGACCTATTTCTATTTCAAACTGCTTTGCTCAAATCCTAGAAAAACTTATTCTAATTAACTCCCCTGATCTTTACAAAGTTAGTAATAACCAATTTGGTTTTAAGAAAAAAACCTCATGTAACCATGCCATTTTTGTATTAAAAGAAACAACTCTTAACTACATCAATAAAGGCTCTGGATGTAGGATAGCATCTTTAGATGCAGAAAAGGCTTTTGACAAAATATGGCGTGATGGCTTATTCTATAAACTATTAAAGAGACTGCATACTTCCTACTGGGTATTGCTTAGGATTTATTATAACTCAGCACTAGCTGTTTTATCTCTTCCAAATAATCTAACAACTAAACCCTTTAAAATTGAAACTGGTGTAAAACAAGGAGCTTTTTTATCTTCTTTTCTTTTCAACATATATATTGATGATCTTATAATAGAATGCCTTAACAATGAGCTTGGAGCTCTTTATAAAAATCTTAATGTTTTTATCATTGTCTACGCAGATGATATAATCTTATTAAGCCCAGTTGACTCCCATCTACAAATGCTTTTGGATATTTGTGGATCTTATGGGAATAAATGGAGAATAAAATTTAACCCTAATAAAACAAAAGTTGTTTACTTTGGCACTCAATTATTTAAGTCGGTATTTCACCTTAATGGATCCGAACTTGAAGAAGCAAATCAGTTAAAATACTTAGGATTCATTATAGATTCTAATCTTGACCTTAACACACAGGCAGTTATAAAGATCAGAGCAGCTTTTTTGAAATTTCATATCTTCTGCCTAAAAATAGTCCTACCTCTTCACCTAAATTCAAATCTTTTATATACAAAACATTTTGCTTATCTAAATTCACATATGGTCTTGAGGCTCTTACTCTTAATTCGACCACAAAGGATTCAATAAATAAATTACAAAACAACTTAATTAGACAAATGTTTGGTTTAAAAGCCTACTGTCACATGTCTTAAAAGTACTAAAATTATTCAACTTTGATGAACTTTATCTATTTTCAAAACTAACTTTTATTGATACAATTAAATATAATTATCTATCATCACAATTTTTAAAATATATGCTAAGTGACCCCCCCTCTAATAAATCTTTTTCCTCCGACTTAGTACTTATTTCCAAGTACTTTAAAATTGAAACCTCAAAAATTTCAGTAAATATAAACCAACTTAAAGAAAATCTTAAGATTAATCTGATTTCTAATGATGGTATATCTGATTCAATTTGGTTATGTCTTTGCAATTTAAAATTAAAACATTATAGAACTCTCCTAAATGAGCTAATTCAAAATAAAAGAAATTCATGAATTTTGGTCCGAATTATCTTGCTTTCTAACTTTCATCCCTTTTTCTATTTTCGAACTAATGTTCCTTTTTTATTTTTGTAATTTTATTTTTAGATAATAATTTTTCATTTTTTAAAAAACACAAAAACACAAAAAAAAAAAAAAAAAAAAAAATTTTATCTTTATTTTCTTTTACTTCTCCTTAAAGGAGGTTAATTCAATTCAATAAATAAATAAATAAAATAGAAAATTCATCTGAAAAAGAGTTGTTAAGTGAAACAAGGAACTTTCTGTTTGTTATAAATTGTTTGATCTAGATGAAAATATATTTATTAAGTCCAAATTTTTGTATTGTATAATGAATGCTTTTATGGGCTTCTTTGTCAAAGGCCTTTTCGAGGTCTTTTTTGTTTAAGTTTGTTATGATTGGTTGGTTTAGTTGAAAAATATGATCTTGTCTGCCCATTTTTTTTTCCTAAAACCCGATAGACAAGCAGGAGACAGTTTACGCCGATCCATTTATGAACCTTGCTGTTTTTATTTTCTCTAGTAACTTGGAAATACAAATATTTAGCGAAATAGGTCTAAATGAGTTAAAATCGTCTTGTGGCTTGTCTTTTTTTGGGATCATAGTGATTTTAGAAATTTTGAGCTGGTTTAGTATATGATCTATTTTTAACGAAGAATTGAATATAACGTGTAGACGCGTCAAGAAATTTTTTGCAAAGTTTTTTAGAACTTTGTTGTTTCGTTTATCTACACCAGGTGACGAAATAATATTGTTAAAATTGTAATCAAAATTGTCATTTGGCGATTGATCCAATTTGTTTAGAACGTCCCAGCACTTAGACTCATTTTGTCTGAATTGTGATTGGTCGTTTATTTCAGCTTTTAAATTATTCGATTTGATAAATGATGTTTGTCTTTTAATTCGATCATTAAACATAATATATTACAGTGTTTAGAGTTAAACTGTGGGTAAGATAACGTTATTTAACGTCAGAAAATGCAAGCTGGCATAATATTACATCATTACTTGTATGTAAAAAAATGTAAGATAACTTAATCTTAAGTAATTTTACGTAAGATTACACCAGTTTAAGTTAGCTTGGTCGAAAACGCTTACGACCAAAAAAAGCCGGATTTTAGTGGAAAAAGTGGGTTTGAAATAAATAAAAATATTTGAATTTTATGAACCAATTTTTGAAACAAACACATTACACTTTATTACATTTTTGACACCTTTTTACGTAAAATTACACAATTTAATGTAATTATATGTCATTTTTTTAAATTAAAGTAAATATTAGTAAAGTACCATTTTTTTGTAAGCTTATCCATTAATCGAAATTCTTTATAATAAAAATGGTTAGCGTTGGTTAGTGGTTTCGAAATTTTAAAATTGAGAACTTCGTGAGAATGAAAATAGTCATGGATTGAATTGGAACATATTGAGAGATTTAAAACACTATTGCCACGATTAAAGTTACTTATCGGCGAGTTAAGTATATGCCATTTAAAAGAGTCTAAAATATTTTCTCAAACTTCGCCTTTCGAGTCAGTGTATTAACAAAAGCACATGGTATTTTTAGCGTTAATGTCTCCTTTAATAATTATGTCGTTGTGACTTTTATTTTAAAAGGTTCAAATTAGTCAGAATTAAGTTTAGTATAAAGACTAATATAGATCTAAAACAAAGCTAACGTAATTGCTCGATTTTAACGACATGTCGTTAATTCAATGTATGTCGTTAATTCGAGCAAATACGTTAATATACTATTATTTTTAAGATTCAATTCCAAGCCGACTCCGTTTTCGTTTGCAAGGTTTGAAATGTTGATAACTGAACAGCTTATGTTATTTTTAATAAACAATGTAGCCCCGCCACCTTTACGGCGCGGTCTGTCGGCACGAAAGACTAGGTCTATTTGGGGATAATTAGCGATTTATTTGACTAGGGATGAATTGATTCTTTTTTTAACTTTCTTTTAATTATGTAAATTTTTATCGAATAAATTACATAATGTTTAAATTTGATATTTTTATGATAACTTAGTTATTTTTTTATTCATTTTGTGGTAGCTTTTATTAAAACTGTTATTGAAAAATATTAAGGTTCTTTATTGAATAGATAAAAGGAAATTCAAAAACTACTTTAAAAATTTAAAAATTTTATAAAATAAAATATGTAATAATTTATATGATAATAAGAATCTTAAAACATGATTTTTTTGGCAAATTAAAATTTTTGTTTAATTTTCGAATTGCTTTTTTTGTTCGAAATTTTCAAATGGGTAATTTAACAATAAATCGGGTGAAATTGATCCGATATATTGATTACATAATGTGGTTAAGTTAAAATTTAAAGAGTAAAAAAATAAAATAATTAATTATTGCTTTGAAATGAAAATTTTTATTTAAATGCTAAAACAAAGTGCTGCTTTGGCAATTAACACTTCTTGAGACTCTCAACTTTTTTTTTATTAATAATTAAATATTAGTGATTTGATAATTTAAATCTTTTCAAATAATTGAAAAGGATTCTTGATAATCTTGCCCAAAAAACAATTTAATAAAATTTATCCATTTCACTGTAATTGCCGATAGCTTTTTTACTTATAAATGAAATAAAAAAAAAAATATTTTGTTAAATTAATAATTCTACTATAAATTTAAAGAAAATTTTTTTGGTCATTAACTAAAATATTTTGAGCATGAACAACCGCATCATGAACTGATAAATGAAAAAGGTTAGTGTCATAATATCCAGTACTTTTTTTTGGAGTTGAAGTTGCTTTTTCCATACATTTAAATCTATCCAGGAATGCATCTTTAAAAAATTATTTAAAAATAAATTCATAAATTTAAATTTTAAAAACGAACCATTGCAATCTGCTAAATAAACTGTGATGCCTATTTCTTTGTAATCAGATATCAACTTGTAAAACCAGATTGTAAAAAATTATTAATAATAATTTTTTGTATTACCTGTTTTGTAACCTTGGCTCCTACTGAATCAATAAAAGTAATAGAAGAACAATCAATGATTAAAAATTTAAATTTCGGTAATTCCGAATAGCTTTCAGAATGGTTTTCGTTATAATTTTTATTTTCTGCTATTTCAATTTGTAAAGATATGTCCTGAGTTTTATTTTCTAAGGATTCCATTTCAGGAGAAAATTCATCAACTTCGTTTGCTTTTTTACCAATTTTTATTTTTACTAATTCTGGTAAAATCTAGAAAAAAATATGAAATTAAGCAAAATATTTAAAAAATCTTACTTTTTCGAATTTTGAAGGCTTATCTTTTTCCATTAATTTCTTTTGCTTGGCAATCAATTTGTTTTTGGCTTCTATGTAATCTTGTGGCTTGGTCTCTGTCAGTTTGTAGATTGATTTTTTAAATTGGATCGAATTTGTGGCGTGGAGTTCTGCTTGAAATCGAACAATCTTTATGTGATCGATTTCTTCTGCCTTTAAGAAATAATCAATTTATTTGAATTTCATCAAAAAAAAATAAAAAATTCGAAACAATTACTTCTTTGTAGAGATTTAAATCTCTATACAATTCTGTGCCAGGTATGTTGCCCAATAAAGTCGAATATGGCCTTATGAAATTCAAAAGTTTTCTAATTAGATTTTCCTAATTTTAAAATTACTTTGATGAACGAACTAGATGAACTAGAATGTAAAAAGCGACCCCAACACCAAGACCAATATCAATGTCAAGAATTATAACAGACAAATAGGTGATCAAAAATTGAAGCTTAAATAAATTGAACATTGATTAGATTTGAAGAAATTGTTTTTTTTTTTTTGGATAAATTTACAAATTCAATTTTGTTTATTTTCCAGTAGAAGCTCAAATCCTTTATCTTCTTTAAGAGACCTTGCAGAGCAACCAAAATAATTGATGCCAAACAAGCTTGTGGTAAATCTTGAAACAAAGGAGCAATAAATGCAAGAACTAAGGCTAAAATGATGCATGAAAAAATCGAAGAAACTTGGCTCTTGCCACCCGCATTATTTTGTACTAACGAACGACCAAGAGAACCAGCACTAACAAAACAGGAGAAAAAAGAGGAAAAAATATTGGAAGCGCCATAAGCAAAAAGTTCTTGAGTGGGATTTATTTTGTAACGATGAGTTTTTGAGAATAGATCACAAAGAGAATAATTGATTGCAAAAGCAATTATGGCAATAACCAAGCATTGAACTATCATATCTTTAATTAGAAATATAGGTGGTAGTTCAGGAGCTGGTATTCTTTAAAATAAAATTGTAGAACAGTGTTTCAAAAGTTTTATCAAAATTACCCTGATTTAATTGAGCCAATAATTTGAACATCAAATCTTTGATTGAACTTTGCCAAATATGAAATTAGTGTACCAAAAACAACCTTTTTTAATTTAGAACAAAATAAGATAGAAATATTTTCAAAATTTGGTTGTTTTTTTGTTACCACAAGCAACTCAGTTGGAAATGGAGCTTTGAAAAAATAAAAATAAAAAAGCTTAACATTCGAATAACAAAAAGAAAACAGCATTTACCTATCATTCTGTGAGCAAATCTTTGATTAATGTGAATTTTTATGACAAACAAAACAGTCACGCAAATAATTGAGATTAGAATGGTGGCTACATTGGTTTGAGGTAGCCTTATCAACAAATTGTACCAAGTCTTTAGAAACGTTTATTTTTCTTTAAAAATATAATAATACATTTTTATTGTTATTTTTACTATTGGGATTTTGAAAAGGCCCGAGTATCTCTTAAGAGAGATTCCAAACAATGATTTTACTTGAGAAGTTAGAACATGAATGGCACTTCCTTTAAAATTAAAATTACAAATAATTGAAAATAATTATCCAAATCATTTTACCAGACAAAAATCCTCCTAACATGGGCTCACTAAGATAAGTGGTTATGAATCCAAGTTGAAAGAAAAACATGACTACATGAATAACACCAACCCAAAATGTGCATGCCATAGCAATCAAAACTCTTGCTTTTTCTCTATCACTGCTGAGAAAATTTGAAGCGTCAAAGTCCAAAGTCACATTTGTTGAATTGGTTATTTCAGGTGGAGCGTATTTATTTTCTAAATCAGTGATCAATGTTCCAGCCATTAGAGAAGTAATGGCCAATGTTCCGATTGATATTTGTCGTGAGGTTCCGAAAATCCAGTAAATCAAAGATGGAAAAAATGAAGTGTACAAACCATAAACTGGTGGAAGGGTGGCCAAGAGAGAAAATCCCATACCTTGTGGTATGTGCATTATGCCCACAGTTATTCCAGCAAACAAATCAGCCATCAACGACTCTCTTATATTGTATTCTTTAAGCCATCCGATCGCAGGTATTCTATTAAATACATTCTTGCGAGCACACTCTTTTCCTGGTGTACAACTTTTGACAGCCATCTCACGAATAAAATACCAAAGACTAAATCCTTGAAAAGCATTTATTTTGTATTCTTGCTCGAATTTTGCTTGATTATACACTGGACGGTCAATATTTACATCGATTTCTAAACTTGGATCTACCTCATAAGACACTTCAGCCTTTTCTGTCATCTTTTTTTTCCAAAACATTAGCCTCTTCGTTAAAAAATAATTATTTTTAATGTTGTTTTTGTTTTAAGAAAATAAAAAATAATTAATTAAATTATTTTAAAGTCTCCATTATAACCGCAATTTCTGTTCTCAGAAGTGAATCAGGCTATCTTAATAGCGCAATAAAAAAAACTGCATATCCCCCTTGAAATCGCATCAGAATTCAAAAAAAATGCTTAATTTTTTAAAAGCGCATTGTAAAAATTAAGACCGCATTGTTTTTAATTAATTTTTATATATAAAAATTTTAACTTTACTTCAAAGCATTTTCAGCTTTTTTTAGGTCGACCAAGTTTATGCTATTTAACAAATTCTGTTTTGTTTTTGAAGCTCTTCAGTGCAAGTAAATGAGGACACATCTTGGACTTCAGATAATATTTCCAATTAAAAGTTTTAAAATATAAATTCAAAAAATAATTATTGTTAACTTATTTCCATTCGAAACGCTTTTCCATAAAAAATATTCTGAATTAGCATATTTTTTACTAAGCTTAATAAATTTAGAAAGTGGTTCAATTATAAAATACACATCTTAGATGGAATAATATTTCGCCAAATCAAACAAAATACTTAAAAAATCCGCAACACCAAATTTCTTTCTCTGAGTAAACGTTCTTTTAATCGAGCTATTAGAAGACTCGATTGGAGAATTTGTAGAGATATACTCTGGAGAACGCTGTTTTTTTGTGAAATTTGGTGTGCTGAATAAATTAAGTAATTTTTTTATGCCTAAAATTTTGATGCGTTCTTAAGAAGGATGTGTTGTTTTTTCTAATGAACTTTTACAATAAATTAAAATTTAATAAAAAATTAATTTTAATGCGTTTTTAAGATTACGCAATAAATTTTTTTTACACGTCAGTCAGACGATGTGGTCACTAATTTTTCCGATGCGCTTTTAAGAAATCTTGATGAATTAATCTGTTGATGCGTTAGTCCAATTATCCCATTATTTAATTAAATTTTAATAATAAAATTAATGGTGTTTTGCCTGATTGTTGGAAGTTAGCTAATGTTTCACCCCTGCATTAAGAGGGCCAAAAACTGTTATTTTAGACTATAAACCAGTCTCATTTACATCGATAGCTGGTAAAGTTATGGAGAAAATCTTAAGGAAAATCTTATGAAAATCTTATGAAATCATGACTTTCTTATTTATGAACAAGTTAATCAACGAGAAGCAGCATGGTTTAATGGCAGCCAAATCATGTACCACAAATCTAATTGAGTTTGTTGACAAAGTAACATATGAGGTCGATAACGGAAACTTAATCGATATCATTTATACTGACTTCTCTAAGGTGTTTGATAAAGTCTCGCATAGAAAACTTTTAAGAAAGAGCATATACTATTGTAAATGAACCATTTTAATCAAATCCTTTCTTCTTGACAGGATGCAAAGAGTTGTTCTTGGTGATGCAGTGTCAGAATGGGAAGAAATCAGTAGTGGCGTCCCTCAAAAGTCCATGTCTTTCATATGCATACAACTTCTAAATATTGGAGATTTTTAGTAAGAATGAATTAGGATCGACTCAACTTCAAAATTACCTCTTCGAATTCAGTAACTGGACAAAAAAATGGTTCACTGAGATTAAAGTGTAAAACAATGTATATTGGTCGAAATAAAAATAAAACTGGATATACAGTTCTAATCTTGGATGGAGCAGTGACCCTTAAAGAAACTGTTGCAGAAAAAGACCTTGGTGTTTTTATCTCTAATGACCTTGAATGGAATAAACAATGTTCGTCTGCGGCATCTAAAGCCAACAGAGTATTAGGTCAAATCAGGAATGCATTCGTATTTTTTGACAAAAAAGCTTTTAAACTTTTATACATAGCGCTTGTCAGGCCGCATCTTAAATACGCTGTAAGTATCTGGAACCCTTCAACGAAAGCTAGCATAAACATAGTCGTAAGAGTTCAAAGAAGAGCGAAGAAGCTAGTCCAATGTTTGAAGGAAAAGTCGTACTAAGAAAGGCTAATGGCGTTAGACTAAATGAGCTTAGAAGACCGTAGAAGAAGAGGAGATCTTATTCGAATGTTCAAAATAGTCAATCATGAGAATATTAACTTAATGAAAGGCGTGAACCTGGCTACAAGTCTGAATCTGAACCTGAGAAGAAAACATGACAGAGAAAGAGAAATAAATTTGCAAACAAGCTACATCAAGATATAACTTTCTGACCAACAGAGTGGTTTCAAAGTGGAATGCTCTATTCCAAAGGATTGTCAACTCAGAGACAGTTAATGGCTTTAAAGCGGGTATCGACAGAGAATCGTTTGAACAAGGAAAGAAACATAAGACTTCCACAGCTCTTATAGAGCTAAATGCCGGAAGGCGTTAGGAGAGATTTTTATACTGCAGTCTCATAACCGCTACTACTACTACTAAAACTTTATTCCATAGTATATATTAAGATAATTTTGATTTTTTTGTTTAATATTATTGAATAACCAAAGAAAGTATTTTGCAATTTTCTAAAATCCAAACTTAAATATCTAAAAATTCATTTGTCATTATTAAAAAGTAAATTTTTTAGACAAAAATGTTTTTAAAGCTAATTCTGTTACTAAATCTTGATATTCTTTTAAAAAATTAATCCAGTTCCGAATACAATTAGCTTTTGTTGCTTATGTGAATGCTTGTTAACACCTTAAAAATTTTCTTTGGCACCACTTCAATTTTTTTCTTAAGCAAATATTCGTTTAATTTTCTAAATGAAAAAAAACTCAAACAAAAAATATTTTTGAGAATTTGTTTTAAACGCCTGAAATTTGCTAATAACTTGATTTAATTAAAATAAAATTATCAAATTTTAGCCACCGTTGAACTTATTTAGTTTTTATATTTTCAGGATTTTTGTTAATTTATCAATTCACAATTTCTTTATTATTAAAAAAACGATCTCTTCAAATATTTCAGAATTATTTTTAATTTTTAATACACTTGTTTGTTATCAGAGGAAATTTTGTATTTTTTTCTAAAAAGTTAGAAATATTAACAGTTTTTTTTTTAAATATTTAATTTTTTTCAAGTTTAAAATATTAATTTTGATATAAAATATAAAAGAAAAAAAAAGATTTTATTAGAAAATTATTTTTTTATATATTTTAAATAATAACAAATTAAACTATTAATGAATATAGCATTAACTTTTTTTTAACTCAGAACATATGAAATGATTAAATTTGATTTAAATTAAAGCAGTTGTTTAGATTTTAATTCAAAAAATAGAATTCAGAATTCTAGGAGCAAATTTTTTATTCAGTTTGAATTAAAGGTAACTGATTTTGCAAAATTTTACCAGAAATTGTGTAATTTTTCGTAAAATTAAGTAAGAAACGTTTAGCATTATTGAGCTTTTTTTTACTTTTTCAAAATAAAATTATTTCAAAATTTTGGAAAAACAGTCAATTGTTACATATTTCTTACCAAAAACCTCATTTTTTTGTGCGTAAACATTTTGGAATAATTTTACCAAAAGTTACGTAGTTTAATGTAAGCTAACGTAATTTTAGGTAAAATTACATGTTCTTACGAACTAATATTCACGTAAGATCACATTAACTTACTAAAAATAATGTAAAATTACATAATTTGCCGATTCTGGACCTTTTATAAAAGCACTGTATTACAAGAAGATAGGATGCTAAAATTCAATAAATTTTAGAGTCATTGGTGAAATCAATAGAAAAGTCTTAGTCAATTTTTTGACCGTAAGCATTTAGAAAAGATTTTACCTATATTTACGTATTTTAATGTAAGCTTACGTAATTTTACGTAGAATTACATATAATTACCGACTAATATTTACGTAAGGTTACGGAAGCTGAACGTAACTTACGTAAATTACGTAATTTTACCAATTCTGGGCTTTTTGTATAACCACTGTATAATTTGTATCTTTTTCTTATATTTTGCTTATCAAATTAATTTTCTAATGAGCTTATAAAACAAAATATTCTTCTAATAAATTTGATATATTTTTATTAAAATTGAGCTAAAAAAACTTTATTCCAAAAAAATTAATTCTTTTTAATTTAAATCATCATTTTCATGCTAAAAAATACCAAAATATTGATAAAATTTATCCAAGACTTATATGCTGATTCAGATTGATTTAATCAGAGCTGTTGCAAAGTCATAAAGGTTAAATCTAGTCTGAAATTTTGAAATGTATATTTGAAGTTTAGAATGATTTTACTCTAAGATAGAAGGCCTAAATACTGCAATTTTTCAATCGATGATGATCTTCAACTTTTTGGCTTGATATTTTTTCACTCATTTTTTTTTTAAAAACCCTTTTAAATAATAAAAAAGTCAATTTACTGACTTTTGCAAAAGTATTAAATTAATATAATTTTTAGGATAATTTTTGAAATCTATAATGAGTGATAAAATTAAAAATAAAATTATTTACATTATATATTTGAAAAATAATATATTAAGGCTAACAAATCTATCTCTATTAATCTAAAATTAAAAAATTATATTCTTTTATTAATATTCAATGCATGAGTAACTGCATCATGAATTGTTAAATGAATGATTGTTTCATCGAAATATTCGTGTCCATCAGCTGTTGCTTTGGTCATGCATTTTAATCTATCAGCAAATGCATCTAAATTAAACATTTCAGATTTTAAAAATTCAATATCCAGATTTTAAAAATGGAATTTTAATTACCATTACAATGGGCCAAGAAAATCTTCACTCCAATTTCGTTGTAGTCCATAATCAGCTAATTTTTTTTTTACTAAAATTTTCAAAATTTATGCCTAATTTATTTACCTGCTTAATAGTTTTGACACCCACAGAATCAATGAAATTAATAGGTGAGCAATCGATTATCAAAAAATTGAAATTGGGCATCGGTATTTCAGAGTTTTCGTCAAAATTGTCTTCATCTTCAGAAAGATTGACGTGTCTTTTAGTTTTATTTCCTATTTGGGATTCAGTATCTGTATTTTGTCTTTCTGCTTGATGTTCAAACATTTCATACTCGGTCATATAGTTTTCATCTGTACTATTCTGTTGATTATTTTCATCATTCGAATCTTCCACTTTAATATCTTTTTTTAGAGTAGTTTTAAATATTTATTTAAGAACTAAAATAAATTTAAAAAACCTAATTCCTTATTGTTCAATACAAATACATCGACACATTTATCATTTACTTTGTATTTTTTTTGTCTTGATCTGAAGAAAAAACCAACCAAAGGCTTAATAAAAAAATGACCTAACGATTTAAATAATAATAACTTGCGGCAGCCAAGTAGTCAATACGAATGCATAGCTACCGATAATAATTAATTAATAAATAAATACTATTTTGAAATATGTTGGAATTTCTTGGGAATGTTTTTTTCGTCTTTTATCTAAGATTTTCATTTTGACTGCCATGTATTCTTGAGGTTTGGTATCTGTCAATTCATAAATAGATTTTTTAAACCCTGCTGAATTAGTTGCATGCAAATCCGACTGGATTCTTACTATCTTAATTTTGTCAATTTCATGAGCCTAAATAAATTTTTTTTTTTTATTCCTTATCAAATAAAAATATTATCTTACATCTTTGTATAATTTTATGTCTTTGTAAAGTTCAGTTCCATATATGTTTCCTAGAATTGTTGCATATGGTCTAAAAAAATAAAAAAATAAAAATTATTTGAAATTTTAACAGCTAATCTTACTGAGAGGATCTTACTAAATGGGCAACAATGTAAAAAACAACTCCAACCCCTAGGCCGATTTCTACATCTAGAATAACAACTGATAAAAATGTAATTAAAAATTGCATCTTGGTGAAAAAAAAATTAATTTTTTTAATTTTTAATTTAATGGAATAATTACGAATTCTAGTTTATTTATTTTCCAATAAAATTTCAACTCGAAAACTTTGAGTAATAGATTCTTCAACGATGCAATTATGATCGAAGCTAGACAGGCTTGTGGAAGAGCTTGAAATAGTGGAGCTATAAAGCCCAGTACTAGTGCAACTATTAAGCAGGATACAATTGAAACTAATTGAGTTTTTCCGCCTGCATTGTTTTGAACACACGAGCGAGCCAGTGATCCTCCACTTGCCATACAATGAAAAAACGATGAAAACACATTACTAGCACCGTAAGCAAATAATTCTTGAGTAGTGTTGATCTTGTACCGATGCATTTTCGAAAATAAGTCGCATAGAGAAAAATTAATGGCAAATGAAACAATCGCTATTAGAAAAGCTTCTATTATCATATCTTTTACAATAAATAGAGGAGGTATTTGAGGAGGAGGTATTCTTAAGAAAATCTCATTAAAATTTCCAAACGCAGTTTTTTTAAAATTTAATTACCCAGCTTGGATCGGACCAATTACTTTGACATCAAAATTTTCACTAAATTTAGCAAAATGAGAAATTATTGTTCCAAAGATTACCTTTTTTTAAATTAAATTAAAAATTAAAGCAAAAAAAAAAAGAAAAAAAAATTTACAATTAGCAGTTCAGTTGGAAATGGCACTTAAATATTATTAAATGAGTTTATTTTTTTTTGATTTATTGCCAAAAGCTTATGACTCTATTATTTTCCAAATAAAATTTTAAATAATTTTTACTGTAATAAATGTTTAATGACTAAAAAAGATTAAAATTCAAATCAAAAAAATTAAGAGACTAACTTGCTTTGGCAAAAAAAATTGATTCTAAAGTTACCAATCATTTTTTTTGAGTATCGTTCGTTGATGTGAATTTTTATCACCATTAAAATAGTTATGCAAACCAATGATATGATAACAGTGGCTAGATGAGCTGTGCTCAAATTGGAAAATATGTCAATATACGTCTATAGTCATTTTGTATTTAAATTTATTTTTAAATTTTTAAATAAAAATTTTACTTTTGGTATTTTGAAAGCTCCTGAAAATCCTTTGGTAGAAATTCCAAGAACAGATTTTAATTGTGAAGTTAAAACATGAATGGCACTTCCTTTAATTTAATTAATTTATCAAAAATTTCATTATTTTATTCTAATGCTTACCAGCCAAAAAACCATTTACCAAAGGCTCGCTTAAGTATGATGTAAGAAATCCGAGTTGGAAAAAGAACATAACTATCTGAATGATACCAACCCAGAACGTAGTGGCCATCACAATCAAAACTTTTGCTTGATCTCGATCCAAACTCAAAAAATTCGAAGCGTCTATGTTCTGTGAAATATTGTTTGCCAAATTAAATTCGTATAGTGTTTTATTAAAGCCCTCAGGTGGAGCATATTTTCCTTCAAGTTGAGATAGTGATGTGCCTACCATTAGTGCGACAATTGCCAAAGTTCCAATTGATATCTGTCTTGAAGTTCCAAAAATCCAATAGATCAAAGCTGGAAAGAACGAGCTGTAAAGACCATAAATTGGCGGAATATTTACCAATAGAGCATATCCCATGCTTTCGGGTATGTGCATTATTCCAACAGTAAGACCAGCCAAGAGATCTGCTAACAGCCATTCTTTAAAATTGTAGCTTCGAATCCATTTCCATGCCGGAAATCTATTTATTAAGTTTTTTTTAAAGCAATCCTTTCCTGGCGAACAGCTTTTAATTAGCATGTTCTTCATGAACAAAAGAATACTAAATCCTACGAAATTTGCCGATTTGTATTTATGATGAAATTTTGCATGATTGTATACCGGACGATTAATGTTAATGTCTACCGACAAGCTCTCATCTTCTCTGTATTTCTTTGTTTCTTCTTTTCTAATATTTTTTTTCCAGAATAAAATTCTTTGCATTTTCTGTATTAAAAAAATTTAAAATTTCACTTTTAAACTTTTCTCTTTAAATAGAATTCAAAGATTAGTTCTTGACCTATAAAAAGTTAAAACTTAAAATAATTGAACTGAAAAAATTCCCTTTATTTTGATTTAAGAATCGGCAACTTTTTATAGTTCAAGATTTTGTTTCAAGTAATTTATGGTCAAAAATTAAGTTTTTTTATACTAAATTCATTGTTTTTTAAAAGTCGAAATTCTGGTTTTAAAACTAGATTTTTATCAAGAATTTGGAACAAATAGATTGTTTCAGAAGCTATATTCTTTTTTCAAGGAAAATAAGAATCTGAAAAATTTATAAAAAAGCGTCAATAAATGTGATTTTGTTGTATAAGTCATAAAAAGAAAAATGCTTTGCATAAATGTTCTATTTTAAATTGTTTTTGAACAGATTTAAATTGATAAAAAAAATTCTAAAATGTATTTTTAAAAAAATCTTGATCTATTTGAGTTATTTTTAGAATGCTTTTTTTTAAATGTTAAAAAAGTAAATAAAAAAATAATGAATTTTTTATAAAACCAAATTTAAAAAAAACAAATAAAAAAATCTAATTTTTAAGATTTCCCATCTTATTTAGATGCTATAAAAAAACAAAGTCTAAAGCTTTTAGTAATCCAATATATAGATACTAGAGCTTTCATAACAAAAATTATGCAAATTTAAATTTTTTACTCTAACTACTAATTTTTGTTGCACAAGAATCGTATTGTTGTCAAAAAAAATTAAATGAGCTCTATGATTCTTTATTTTTGCTAAATGAGATCGACTCAGGAGCTCTTTAACATAACTTCCCATTTCGTAATAGTTTTTGTTCGCATGGTAAAAAAACATTCACAACAGTTTTTTTTTAAATGAGAACATACTTTGAAATATTTTAACCAGGTAGTCATTTAACAATTAAAATTTTAATTATACATCCTATTTTATTAATATTGTATTCTTTTGATACTTTGTGCTATTTTCGTCGTTGCTTTTGAACAAACTTATTTTTTAATGTTCAAATATCTAAATTTTTTAAAATTTAAATCTATTTTTAGATAAATAGAATGCACTTAAAAATAATTCTATATTCAAACAGAAGAAGGTGAAAATATAAATAAAATAAGTCTTTTTGGGAAGGGACTAAACGAAAAATTATTTTCTTATCATCTAATAATTGATATTGTAAATCTCTGCATTGAATATTATCGGAAATTACGGTTTTAAAAATCACAAAGAAGATTTAAATTTTAAAATACTACATTTTTTAATACAATTATCAAATATTTTGAATTTTTGATGCATATACGGTATTTCCTTGTTCAATATTTCAGCCTCAAAAAGATGATAAAGCATTTTTTGCTTGCATCACATGCTCCAAAAAAAAATTAATTCCTTGGGTCTGCATTAAATCAAGTTTTTTAATTTTAAAGCTTGAGATTTTCGCCAAAAATTATAAATAAAAAAAAACCTAATGTTCAAAATGATTTAAAGTTAAATTTATATAATAAAGAAAAAAGTTATTGCCAATTTCTTGAAATATTAGAATATTTACGATCTAAACTAAGATTTTTTTCGGTATGATAAATTTATCTTTTTTCTTTGGCTGTGTTGTTGGTTTCTTGGTTTAAAGTTATTTAAGCTGTAAATTAATTTGTTCTTGAAACCAAAGTTTAAAAGCTCGGATTTAAATTTGTTCTGGAATCTTCGAATATACAAATTCAGAAAATTGAAAGAATTAAACAAAATTTAATTTTTCTCAAACTTTTAGTCGTCAAATTTAAACAATTTAAGTAAGGAAGAGTTAAAGATTTTATTAGTTTGAAAAAAGGAGTTGCATTGGTATTGACATGGTCTTTTCTATTTTGCTATTATTGTGAAAAGGAGTCTTAATGAACTTCCAATATCTTCACCACCTTTTCAATTATTTTTTATTAAAATTTAAAACTAATTTTAAATTAGATTGATTTAAAATGCTCACAAATTCTGATCAAAATCAAAACGAATTTTTTAGAGTATTATTAATGGTTGAATTTAGGTGATACATTGAATTATCAGCTTTTAATATTTTAACTGATACAATAATTAATAACTTATTCTTATAAATGAATAGTAGAATTTTTATTTCGGAAAAAAAATTACCAATTTAAATACTTTTTTTAATTATTAGTCTTTAAATAATTAGAGACAATTTTGTATTTATGTAATTTTATGAAATGTTTTTATAAAGGAATATTGACGAAAATCTTTATTGGTAACTAAAATTTCGAAGAAAATATTAAACAGAAATTTTAAGTTTTTTCAAAAAAATTTTAACCTTACAAATTTAAAATTTACTATAATTTCGGTTTTTTGTTTAGTCATTTTTTTTAAATTTCACTGAATAATTATCAATTTATTTTTAAAAGGTCAATTTTCGTTGAATTCCATTCAAAAAATTATTTTAATAATCAATTAAATATTTTAATTTTTTATTAAAAATTCAATATTAAATATTAATTAAAATATTTATTTTAACCAAGCATCCAAGCATTAACAATTTGGCAAATTTAAGTTTATAACCAAATTGTCATGATCATGCTGAAAAATTTTCAGTCTCTAAAAGGTTCTTAAGTAATTTTTGATTTATTTCATATATTAGAATATTTTCAAAGTTAAGTAAACATTCAATTTAGACTGAATTGTTTAAAGCTGCAAATTTCTGCAAATTTCTTGCAGAATTATGATTCAAATTATGTACAATAATTTCTATAAAAAGGTATGCTACACATTAAAATACATTTGATCTGTAAACAACGTTAAAAAAATTTTTTTTAATATAATTTTTGAGCATGACCAATTTGCAAACAATTTGCTTTCTCCGATCATCTATTTTGGTAAAAAATTTATTCCATCAAACATGATTTTAAACAGCTGAATTAAGTCTTCTCTCATATGTGACTTTGAAAAAAAGTCTTTATAAAGCGCATGTCTCAACATTTGAGAGCTGTTCCAAAGACCAAACAAAAAGCGCATTAAATATTCTCATGATTTTTTTAAAGTTAAAAAGATTTAAAGAAATTATTTTAATTAAAAAAAATCAATTCAATGTCAACCAAAATATCATGGAAACAATTGAACAAAAAAAAACAATGTACTTTTAATTTTTAATTCGTAAATCAAATAATTTAGCCACTTTTTTGTTCCACAAAGTGCACTTTCACCAAAATAATCCCTTTTCTATTTAAATAAAAATACACTGCTCTCCAGTTTACTTAATATAAACAGCGGTTCATACTGCATTGATGTTTGGGTATTTAAACGAAATTGTTTGATGAAAGTTGGCTTTTCTTTTTAAAATTCTCTAAACCCCAGAAAAGTTTTACTGTATCATAGAATAATAATTCAAGCTTTTTTTTGTCTAGGCTACAAATACCTTGAAAGCACGTTTGGCAAAAAGAAAACAAAAATATCAAGTAATTTGATATCATTTGGACGAGCGATTGATTTTAGCATAATATTTACATGTGGCTTGCAAATAGGAATTTACATAGGTAATAAACAAAAATTTGTGTTGAAGAGAAAAAAAAACCGGGATAGACAAATATTCAACAGGTAAAAGTAGAGAATGGATTCAAATAATAAACATTCAAATTTAATCTAAATCATTTTAATCAATCGAGTCTGGCTTTTTTAAGTTAGTAAATATAGAACAAAACGAAAATAAAATGTGTTTTAGATAACTTAAAAATGCTCGGATTTAGTTGTTCTATTAAAGAGAGAAACCAAAAACAAGGTTACTTTTATTTAATTAGGGGTCTAATCACTAATAATGGTGTTAAGTAGACATTTATTTTTTTTTGGCATATCTTAATCAAAATTAATATGTACAAGTTATAATATTTGTTTTAAAAAATCAAAAAACTTTGAGAATATATTTAAATGTTTATCCAGACATTCCATTATTTTACGTCTATTGTTTAATTTATATTAATTACATGTTCATTTAAAATTTGGATTATCATGCATTATAGAATTCTCTTTAAAAAACTTAATAAAAAATTCTCTTTTTATCCATTTTCTAAAATTTTTATTAACTTAAATGTTAAAAAAAAATGATATTTTAGCTTTATGAAAAGTGAATTAAAAAAAAAAATAAAAAGTCCTTTGATTTGATGATTAGACTTTTTTTAAAATTTTTTTTCTTAAATAAAATTTAAAAATTTTAAATTCATCAAGAATACTAATTCACCTTTTTCTTAAGTTAACCTGAGTTAGATTTGTTGAGATTTTTTTTGATAACAATTTTTTAAAATAATTTATTTTAAAAATTAAAAACTCTAAGAAATTTTAATTAGAATCACTTACCGAAACCTTCAAGGCGTTTAAGCAGTTCATTTCACTTGTTTATATTTCAAATGACAAAGTCAAAGTTAAAATCTAAATTTTATATTTATTTAATTAAATATTTGATTAAGAAAATAAAAATATCCTGTTTAACCATATTCAAAAATCGATTATTAGACTTCCGACACTTAAAATGTGATTTGAACGACGTTCATATTTAAAATTTAATTTTTCATTTTTACCAAGGATTTTCTCTTAATTTAAATTAGAATCCAAGTAAACATACCTGAGAAAATGCTCTTAAAATTGTGATAAGTTGACGATTAAGCTTTTAATTCCAACTAATGTCAGTCATCAAAAGCACTAAGAAATCATAGAATAGGAAGAATCTTAATAAATATTTTGTTTATATTGTAAACAAATCGTGATCAGTGACAGCAAAACAGATTAAAAATTAATCATGCTTTAATAGATTTTATGACATGTTTGTTTAGCTAATATTGTCTTAATTGTAGTATTTTATATCACTAAAGTCGACAAGTCACTTTTTATATGTGAAAAATTTGAATTAAATTTTCAAGCATTTTTTAATTTTCAAATATCATTTATTATGTTATCTTATTACCGAAATATGATGTTTATATCAGATTTAAGTTTATTTTTTGCTAGACGTTTACGTTTAATATCAAGGCATCGTAATAAAAGTCAAAAGAGCCTGTTTCTCCCGTAAGTTAGATTAATTTAAAAAAAAAATTTGGATCTGATTACAAAATAAAAAATTTATCAGCAAAACCTAATCAAGATATCAATTAGCCATGTTTTTAGAGAGGGGTATCAAGTAATACAACTTCTTAAAATTGGGCTTAATTTAATTTTTTAAATAGGGTAGGTTTTTTTTTAGGAGATTGTAAATCAAAACTAAACAACTTAGTAGAATATTTTCAGAATTTTAATTCTTGAATCAATCTAAAACAATGACTTATTTCTGTTTTACAAGTTAATAAAAATTCAAATAAATCAATCATTTTGATGATAGGGTTCAATAAATATGCTTTTATATTTCACATTTTTTAATTCCTCAAAGACAGGTTGAAAAAATTCGACGGGTCATTTAGATTTTAAAAACTGAGAATCTCAATTTTGTAAAAATATTAGATGTCAGCTCGAAGAGAGATAAGCAATTTAATTAGAACACTTTCCAAAGATATCACGGAAAATTCCGTTTTATCCGAAAATCAAACATTTTTGACCAAGTACAAAAACCAATAAACCTTCGAATAAGATGGAAGATCTGTATTTGCTTAACCTTTTCCATTCATCTTAGTACAATGGCAATTTTTATCTAACATTTTTTAAAGTTTAAATTCAAGTGTTAATCATAAAAGAAGCATTTTTTTTATTTTAGGTATTAAAAAGCACGTTGGTTGTCGACAGTCTCTATTGTATTTCTTTTATTCAAATACATGACTTTTGCTTTCATTTATTTTTGAAAAGAAAAAATTCAAGTTTAAACGAATTAAATGAATCAAGTTACTTTTTAATTAAAAAAAAGTCTATACTTATCGTGATTTTTGTTTCCATTTATCTAAAAATCATTCAAAAGTTTAAGAAAATGAAAATATTTCCTCTTTCAAAAAAAATGATTATTGAAAGCAAAGCATAAAAATGATTGCTTTAATTTTTTTTATCTAGATAGGTGATCCATTAAACTTTTTAATTTAGTTGCCAGTTAAATTTTTGAAGATATTTAAATATCCGCTCTTTTATCCTCTATAGACAAGATTTCTTTAAGATGTTCACCTATTAATTAAGGAAATGTTTATTTATCAAAAGAATGTCTATCATTTTTCTTAGGCCGAAGAAAATTAATAGTTTTGTCGAAAAGAAAAGAGAATAGCTTATTGTTTTAATTTTATTTATCTAATTTCAAAATTTTATTTGTGTGTATGCTATCAGAGACTTTCATGAAGTCAATGAATGTTAAGAACAATGGACTGTTCCATTCTAAACCCTCTTGTTTTAAAATGTTTTTAAGAGAAAATATCTGGTCAATGCACCCTCTGCCTCTTCCTGACCCTGCTTGCTCAAAGTTCACCATTCAATGTCACTCTGATTCTACCCAGAATTATACAGCAGACTTTCTTGCTTGTTATTAGTAGAAGTGCTAAATTTTTTTAAGAAAATACTGAAAATGGAAACAGAAATGAATGAAATATTATCCACGAATTCTTTTTTCTTTATAATAGAATTTAATTGTTCTTGGAACAAAGAGTTTAAAAGTTGAGGAATATTTTTTAATAAGATACTAGCAATATACAAGCATTTATAGCAATGAGCTTTGTATAGTGATGATTAAGATCATTATACGTCCTTCTTTCATCATACAAATGCAAACATATTTGTTTTTATTAAAATTGAAAAAATAAATAGAATTTTTTAGGAATTTTAAATTTTAGATTAAATGAAATCGAAATCTAGACAAATTTTTTCTCTTTTTTTCAGTTTCCTTACATTTTGACTTTTAAGAAAGCTTTTGTATGTAAATTTCTAAATGTTCCATGTTTGACAAACAGGTAAGAATTGTTATTGTGGCATGTTGCTCTGTGTACTTTGAAAATTATCCTAAGTGCTCTATTTTGTAAAAATGAAATTGATTTTTAAGATTGATAATAGTTTAATTAATAGTATATGAATAAATATCACTATTTATTTTAAATTGCGCGAAATATTTCCAAAATAAAAAAAGAATAAGGGATTAAAGAAAGGCGTTAGTGGCTTGCTCTCATTTTAGTCAAGTAGATTAATTTGGACCAATTGTTCATTCGTTTAATTTATACACTTTTTCGCTAACGATTTATATTTTAAGTTACTATTGTTCAAAAAATATTTCAAAAATTTTTATGAAAAGCTAAATTACTTTTCTATTATCTTGCATTTTTAAACAAAAATTTTTGTTTATAATATTTTTAACGAGTTGAGAAACGGATAAATTTTAAATATTTTCATCCTCAAAATATATCCTGCATTATTTGTGGATAAAACCTCGATTTAAAATTGTCAAGGTGTATATAACTAGGAATGAGGAGAAAAATCTTCAATTCAAATTCATGCTAAAAATTTCTAGGCTTGGTCAAAAATTGGTCATAATAGAAGAATAAAATTTTGGAAAAAATTTTAATTTTTTTTGAAGATATCTTGTAAATTCTATGGACACGGTATAATTAGCAAAGCAAAGTATCCCTTACAATAGAATCATAAATCAAAATTGAATAAACAATTTTTCAAAATTAAGTGGGTAGTTTTAGGACAAGTTTTCAACAGACCTTAGGCATTTAAATGAAATTTAAATTTTTCTGATTAACACTGTCAACAAAAGAAAGAGCTGGTCAGACGTGTTGCTCGTAGTTGACTTAATTATATTGTGAATGAAAACAAAACTCAATTATTTTATGAGCTAACAAATATTTCGATTCAACATTGTTTAAAGAAATTTTTCTTAATTTCAAATCAGCAATACCCCAGTAAAATTTGGCTCTAATTATTCATCATACAATTCTTTTGTTTTCTTAAATACTTCATTGAAAATAAGTATAGATAGCTCAGTGAACAGAAAACTTGTAATTTTATAGACTGATTATTGAATTTTACTATTTTTTAAAAGTATTTAAAATTAAAAAAATCTTCATAGCAGCAATCGTTTTTTGGGTAAAAGTTTGTCTTAAATCGCTATTAATAATTTTTCAAAAATTCAATTTCGAAGAAAATTGATCGACTTTTTTCTCTGGGTTTTGAATCATTAAGTTTGGAAATCAAGCTTTTTTTTTCTATATTTTTAAAAAATTGAGCAGAGAAATAAAGGGAAACCTTCAAATGGATGAATAACAAAGTAAAGCCTCACCTACCAGAGCTATTTAAATGGATTAGAATTTTAAGCCAAAATTCAGGAATCCATCAAATTTAACGTCAATTGTAAATAGGCTAAAATTTATTTGTAATAACAGAGCAAGGTGCGAGCAAATATTTAAGTACAAATAAAAGGACCATTTAAAAGTGCAGGGTTTTAAATTTTATTTATTTAAATAAAACAAGCTAGAATACCTGAATCAAAACACTTTGATTCAAAATTCATTTGGTGGCTAATTGTGTAAACCCTATTTGTCCCATTGCTCTTTTTTGGTAGTAATAAAAATTCTACCAGGGAAAGAAATTAAACGAATTGAAGAGTTGTTCAACAAAGAGTTAAAGATCTCTTTATAACAAAAATCCATTCTTTTTGTCTCCACTGAAAGGCTTTTTAGCCAAATTATGAATAAAAATATTAGCCTTTGGGATTAGAATAAGATTAGATAAGAAAAACAATTATCTATTAGTTAGATCTTTAATGTATTTTCGATACAACAAAAAAATTGGTCAAGAGACTAGTGTTTAGCTCGAAATTTTTCTTGCCCAAGATTATCTTATCAAGACAATAAATCTTGAAGTGTATTTGCTCAACTTTGCAGGGTTAAATCTTTGGTCATAAAAAACCAATAGCTAATTTAGTTATCTAATCAATTTAAATTTTTGGATATAAAATTTTGTATCTAAAACCAATTATCCTATTTTGAAAATAAATAAGCACCCTAAAATGTATTTGGGCTTGATTTCTAGGAGCTTTTCACACGGGAAAATTAAATTAACTTTTTTGATAATAATCGGCTTTATAAAGAAAAGTTTATCAATTAAAACACATTTCAAGGCAAAATAAAATTTCAAATTCTATTAGAGTTTATTATCTATTAGTAAAGTAATTTGGAAAAAGTTTACTTTAAGTAATTTTAATTAAAAAATACTAATGTAAATCTTTTTCAACTGTTTCATTATTTTAATGAATTTTATAGTAATAACTAGTTTAAAAAATAAAAGTCAGAATAAAAAAATAAAATAAAATTTTGTTCATTGACCCGAATCAAATTCGGAAATATTGAAAAACTTTTAAAATAAAGGTGGTAGGTACATGACAAATACTAAGATTTTCAAGTTTTAAAGCATGGAATTGTGGACAAGGATTTACGGTTTTGTATTAAATTTTATTGGGATTAAACAAAATAGCAAATATTTGTCAAACGCATTATGACAGAATTTATCAAGAACGTGTTTCAGGTTGAGTAATAGCCAACTCAAATATACTAAGCTTCTTTTATTATTTAAAATTATTAAATAACTATTCTAGCCTTGAATCTACCATTGCTGAAGTATATTCATACCAAATTGAATTAAGTTAGAAATTGTGTTGAATTGTGCTTAAGTTGAATGATAAAGAGATTTATTTAGAATTTTTTTCTTAATTTAATTTAAGAAGAGCACTTAAAAATAAAACAAAAAAGCAATTTTAGATTATTTTATTTTATTTTTTTCTATAAATGGAAATTAAATGTAAAAACTTTTTCTAGTTTTAACTAAAATTGAGTACTTCAATTGATTAACTCTTTTAGTTTTAGGTTTATTTTCGAAAAAAATTTTTTTTCTATGTCGTTGGGTATAAATATCAGTTTAAAATATCTATTTAATTACTTTGATAACATGGTTAAGCTTCTTAATTCATTTAATCATCTTTTCACATTTTTAACCAAGTACTGAAGAAGCGAGGACCATCAAAACTACTGCAGCGATCTTAATAAGCAGTTTCGTAGTATTTACTGACAATTATTTTTCAAAGGAACACATTATAATCGCTACTACCACCTAAATAGCCTAGACTTGTCATCAAAGACTTATTTGCTCATCGCTAAATGGAAAATAGCTATAAAACACTTTTAATTAAAAAATTGTGTACTGATTTTGAATGAGGTTAATGGTTGAAAATTTGGTTCGAAAATTTTATTATAAAAATATTTTTAATAGATCGAATAAATTGTTCATGTATTTTTTTTGTAGACCAGCTGTTGCTAAAAATTTAAATAATAGTAAATGTTTATATTTTTGGAGTATTTTACTCTCAAAAATAAAATAAAACTGATTTATTTTTGCTATAACTTATTTGTTTGTTTATTAAAATTATGTGAATTAAAAAAAAAAAAAAAACAATATCTAATAAACCCAAAATTTTTACTCTTTTTTTAGATAAAATCATTTAAAACTTAATAAACAATATTTTTTTAATTGTTTTTTTTTAATCAAATTTTAAACAAAACTATTTTAAAAGATATTTAAGGATTTTAAGTGCCGATTTAAAAAAAAAAAATTTCGAAAGAATTCTAATTATTTAAATCACTATCAATCGATTCTATTTTTTTATTTAGGAAAAATCAAAAAATCTTACTGTTCAATTCACATAAGATCTTAGATTAGGCTAGAGATTTAATTATAGTTAGAAATAAATCTTAATAATACAGAGTTGAATGTTAAAAAATTTAATTTTTATTTTTTAGCTTTTACAATTCTAAGAAAAATAAGACCCCTAAGCGATTTGACTTAAAGTTGTTCAAAATTTTTTTTGTAAATTTAAAAATAAAACTTCAAAAATTTTTTTTTAATGACATAGTAAATCTGTTCCATAATTGAGAGAATTATTTTGTATGACATCAAATTTTCTAAATTAGAAACCGTATTATTTGCATTATTTGCAAAAATAAAACACTCTAGAATGAGCTTTTGCAAGCAACATCATAATCTTGAATAAAGTGTTTTTAAAAAATAAATACCTTGATTTCAAAATAAAAGTTAATCAAGTTTAAGTTAAAAAATTTAAGTTAAAACTTAAAATTGTAATTTAATTTTTATTCATTTTTTAAAATATAAAAATTAACGTCCACTGTAGAACTGAATTTTTGAACCCCAAAGCAAATTTATTCAAACAACTATTTTAATCAAAATTTTGTCTTTAAGACAACAACAGCAGTGAAGTTGTTCCAGAGTATTCATTAGATAAATATATCTAATAAAGTATACTTATTACATCAGATTTATGTTAAATGATGCTTTTTTTAGATAAAATTTTTAAAATGCCAAGACTGTATTTAATCTGGCAAAAAATATAATTTAATAGTTAAAATCACAGAATGAGTTAAAATTATCAATAGAAAAAATGCCTTTTTTTAATTTAATAATCAAATTGTTTTTTGCAAATTTTTTAATGGTCAATATGTCACACGCCGTGAACAGCCTAATTGATCAATCCAGTGATAAAAGTCATTTGGTCGTTTTTAACATAGACGACTCAAAAAAATTGGAATACACTTCGAGTTCATACAAGCAAAGCTTCGATCAGGATTCAATAAATTACTGCAATTTTGACCCATTGGCATTAACTAAAAAAATAGAGCTTTTCGACCAGATTGATCGCGAAAAACCGGATTTTTTTGTCAATGTTTTCTCAAAGACCTATTCGTTTAACCTGACAAGTGAGATAACAAGTAAGAATTTATTTGAATAAAATTTAAGGCTTTAGTAAATACAAACATATTTTAGTTCGAATAAATTTTATGAATCGACAAGCAGATTCTAATCAACTATGGTATTTGCTGGTGGCTAAAAACGCTTGTACGAATTCTGTTGTTGGCTCATGGAGATTAGTTCAATCTGCCACAACTGACACAATCTATTGCTATAACCGCGATGATGTAAGATACTTTTATTTTATTAAAATAAATCACAACAAATGGCAAAGTTAAAATTTTCAAATGCAACAGAATTTTTCTTGTTTTGAATTTCTTTCATACAAATAGAGATTTTATAAAAATGCCCTTTTGAAAATCAAATATAAATAAAAAATATTATAGCTTACCTTTTTCATAAAAAAATCATTTCTATCCATTTACGTAAACTAGGGTTAATATCAAGTATACTAAAACGTGTCAGCGTCAAAATTCCTAATTACAAAGCCATACTTTCGTTTTTTTTTCTATTATATAATAAGCCATTTTTTTTAAATTTCCTATGTTAAAACAAACAAATCATTAACTTTTAATAATTTTTGGCTAAGCTCACTTTAAAATCGGCTCTTGGCTCATTTTGTTTATTTTTGTATAAAATACTTATTCTTTTTAGACTGTTTTCGGACACAGAAACAAAAAGCAAGATATTATTTTTGAACAGATTTGGATTCCGAACAATAATGAAGATGTTTATTTTGTGTATGTATCTTATTAAATTTAATTATCTACATTAAATTAAATTAAATCCAAAAATTTTGCAGAGTTGCTGTTTTTACTGACGAGACTTATTCAGCAATAAATCCGACTTACTTTCTGCTTAGCAGCCCTGTGTTCAGATTTGAAAGACCAGATTTTGACAGCCCTTGTCCAAAGCTAATTTCTCAACTAAGCTCTTGGCAAAATTCATCAAATAAAACTTCCCAAACAAAAGCTAAAATAGAGACAACAATCAGTACTTCCACTACAACGCCTGCATTGCCAGTTTACACTGAACAACTCAAACAAACTTCAAATACTACAGCCAGTATTCCTAGATCTACATACTCTACGACAAGTTTAGCTTTAACAATCAAAGCTTTGAATCAAAAAACCGAAATTAAAAACACATTCAAAAAGTCTAAGTTTAAAATGAACGCTAATTTACGGACCAAAATGAATTATAATTCGAGTCAGTCAATTTTAGTATCTCTTAATGGACGAGCTAAATCATGCTCCAAGCGACTTAGTGATAAATTAAAGGAAGAAAATATAAAGGCAAAACTACAAGAAATCTATAGAAATGTAGAGAATTTTGAAGGAGTAGAAATTGTAAAAATTGAAAATTTTAAGTAAGTAATTTTAGATTGTATGATTTTACTCTAACTAACTGTTTAAAAAATGGATGAGCTTGAGATTTAGAATCAAATTTAAAGCTTAAATTATTCAAATTTAGCTATGAAATTTATAAAAGATAAATTTTTCAAATAAAGATCCAGGGTCTCCATTTTCGTCTTTTGAATAACTTTAATATTTAATTTTTTTTAGATTCCGATTAAACGACCTCTGTTTTTGTCTTTCGCTAAGATTTATTTAAAAAAATCCTTTTAATTTCGATTCATATGAAAATACTTTGCTGTCAAATTAGAAATTTGGGCTCTCCACTATCTAAAAAAACATTAAGGTTGCTAAAGGTTATCAATTTCATGTTATCAATATTTTTTTTGCTCCTATCAAATACACTTTCTTATTCTCAGAAGAAACATTTAAAAAAATTAAATAATGCTTAAGTAACTTAGTTTATTTCAAAAGCGTTCATTTTTTTTGCTGAACCAAATTCCTAAACCCAGGGCTACGTTCCGACTAAAAAAATATTTTGACAGTAAAAAAATATAAAGTCATTTTTCAACTCTAGGTCGCTTGTTAGAACCAATAGCTTAATTATCAGACATTGCTTAATATCAAATTTAGAAATATTATTTGACAGAATTTTAACACTAGAAAACCCGAGAAGTATTTAAGGTTTTTTTTTTGTTTTTTAAAAATTGAATTAAATAAAAATCTGGCAAAAAAACAATCGAATTTCCCTCCTTATTTGAAATCAAAAAAGTGATATAAATCTTTAAAAAAATTAAATTATATTTATAATAGACAGCATTAAAAAAATATCAACATTAGGAACCATTTGGTTTTTTCGACTTGAATCAAGAATTTTGTTGTTTTTCACTAATTTTTTCCTTAGATTCAGAAATTATTAATTTATTTGAATTGAATAATTATTTTTAAATTCATAATACCAAATAAAAAATTTTTAAATTCTTTTGGGTCTTAAAAGTTAAAAAAAATTTCGGCTCTAACATTTTTTTCTATCTTGAATTTTCCTAGGATTCAGTAATTTTTTGGCTGTTTGAATTAATTCATTAATGTTTTTTAGTAACATAAAATTATAAAAAATAAGATTGAAATAATCAAAACATAATATTTTTTTTTATATAATATTATAAAAAAAGTTTATTTGGCTTCTTGGGTCTTGATGGTTAACAAAAAATTGGATCTTTTAGTATTAATATTTTTCCACTAGGTTTAAGTATATAGTAAATGTAATGGTCAATTTTTAAAAATTTTCAGTATTTTTTTACCATAAAGCAAATTTATTTACGAAAAGCGAATAAATAGAAAAAAAATTATAATAACTTATTATATGATTTGATTAATTTTAAAATTTAAAATTTAAATATGAAAAATAAATTTTAATATTTCATTTTTTTAATTTTTGTAAAATTCAAGATGTCCATTGCTAAAAGCAAGAAGGAATGTTAATCAATTAACTGACCAGAACAATTTGAACTTCTATATTCAGCACTACATTTTATTCAACTCGCCTGTTCATAATTCAATAAAATTTTCGGCTCGTAATTCAAATAAATAACAATTAATAAAATATTTTTATTAAAAAAAATCTATTTTTTAAAGTAAATGAACTTAGAAATCATTTGGCAAATACAAATTTTGACCTCGATGTTGAATTTATTGATGGCTACATTACTAATCAAAATGGAACCCAGAGTAATTTTTATCAAAAATTAAAAAAAACAAAGTTTAAATTATTTCAAAGTTCGCCTCGAAAATTCATGTTTACTTTATGAAAACTTAGATATTTGTCAAAACAATGGAGTGTGTGTAGTAATGCCGAATGGATTACCAGTCTGCTCGTAATTTTTTTTTCTTTTTTTTTTTTTCAATTTAACCTTTTTTATCATGTAGATGTATTTATCTTGATGAAAGTCATTTTTGGACCGGAAATTTTTGTACAATCAAATCAGAACGGTCCTACGATCCAGATAAAATAAAGCTAATCGCATCTGTAACTGCACTAGGTAAAATAACCTTTCCAGCAATAAATTATTTGTTATTTCAAAATTGTATTCCTAGGTGGATTTGTAGTTTTGTCA
Organism: Brachionus manjavacas; assembly: GCA_019054805.1. Classification (NCBI taxonomy): domain Eukaryota; kingdom Metazoa; phylum Rotifera; class Eurotatoria; order Ploima; family Brachionidae; genus Brachionus; species Brachionus manjavacas. The sequence continues at coordinate 917,986 of JAHQIY010000007.1, forward strand.
CTGTTGGTTTTGCTTATAATCGCACTGTGCCAAAGAAAATGCAAAAAGAAATCAAAAAAGTAAGTTATTTACTTAATATGTATTTTATTGCTTATTTTTAATTCTTGAAAATTGCATGATGAATCAACCGCTATTTTATGCTTAATTTTTATGTTTTAAACAATTGCTTCTGCATTAAAAAAGAATCCCCGAACTAAAAAGGAAACCCTTAAAAATACATCAAATTTTAACAAAATTTCACGAATTAAAATTTAAACTTAACAACTAACAATAGGAGAAAAGAAAAATTAAAAAAATAATTTTCAGGTGTACGTCAGTGCTTTTATCTAGTTCGGCGTCGAGCTATTTGAGCAGTTCTACTGAGCGAAACAACTTCACTAATCAAAAATTGAGTCAATCGTACCAAAAAGAGCCTAGTTTTTCGGGTGAAAATTCTCAATCTTACACCAAACTGGGTTATGAATCGACTGAATACATGAGTGTAGTAGGCTCGTGTGGTCAGATAACTCCTCCGCCAGCAATGCTAACTGAGGCGACAATCGACCTGAGGTACTGTTTTTCGGCAAGAAATTCAGTGGCCAACGATCGCTCATCCTCTTCCGCATCATCGACAGAAATTTACTCCGATCTGGAAGAAAAAAGACTTATCAAACCAACCGGTCTTGTTTGTCTAACCGATGGATCATCGACCAGCTACAAAGTTATAAAAGACAAGCACTACCAACAAAGCAATCAAGTTTTCAAATATCCCGTTTTTCAATTAAAGTATAAATTCCAAAAGTGTTTTTAAATTATTGTCAACTTATATCATTTTATGGCTCTTAAAGTCATAAAATGCTTTAGTTGAATGTTAGGTTAGGTTTAGTTCTTGTAATGCTTTTTTTAATTTGCATGGGCATGACATTTTTTTCGATTAGTTTGCTTTTTTACTTAAATTTTATAAAATTTAATTTTAAAATTTAATTTTATTGTTAGAAAAAGTTCTCCTGAAAGTTCAAATATAACTTACAATGCCAGCAGTAATGACACATCAATAATATCCAATTTAAACCAGACATCATCCACAAGTCGCTCTAATAGTCAAGTTGAGGAGCAAATTGTGAATAAGCTGGCTTATCCACGCGAAATAACCATATTTTCAACACCAATTAAGACAAAGTTTAAGGCCAAAACAAAGGAAAAATCTAAAAATGTCCAAAAAAATTTGAACATTGGCCAGTTGAATAAGTCACATGTGAATTACGCTTATAACATGAGTCTTAGCGATGAACCCTTTTATTTAGATAGGCAAAAAAGCGAGCTTGAAGCAAAAAATTCGATGAACGAACAAACCATATTGGCAAATGTTCGCCGTGAAAGTTCTCAGCTTCTTCCACAATCTATGGAAAAGCATTTAGTTAAAAACTTGCAGAATTTTTCAGTAGATGGTGTATCGACTGTTTGTTCATCAACTGAGTACAATTATGACAACAATAGTCACTATTTAAAATCAAAAGAATATCAACCAGTCAACGATTATAATCTCAGAGACGAAGATGCATGGGTTCCTATTTTGGTTCTAGCTGAAGAACAGGTAGATTTAGAAAAAAAATTTAATGATATTTTATTCTAAGCTTTTATTTTTTCTTAGATCAAAAAATACGAAGCTGAAAAGCTCCACGATTCGAATTTGACTGAGTCTTATATGTTTTAGGGCCTGTTTGAAATATTATGACGTATTTTAGGGATAATTTGTAAATTTTTTTTTTTAATTTCTTCTTGGATTGTTGATATTTTAGTCATTTTCTCTAATTCTAAATGATTTTAATAAAATGAAAAATAAATTTTCTATTAACTCTGACTGTAAATACAATTTTTTTTTGGTATCAAAGGAGTCCAAGTGATAAATCCAAATTAAAAAATATTCATACCTAATTTTTCAGATAGACTTTAGTTAATGTTTCATATTTAATTTTTAGATCAAAAATCCATTCAAAAATGTACGGAAAATATCGTTTGCAACTATTTTGAAATAAAAGAAAAATTTTTAATGATATTTTGTTTAAAAAAAAATGAGATAATGGATAAATTGAAAAAAAAATTTAATTTTTATCAATTCTTTCAAATTAAAATCATAAATTAATAAAAGTTAAATCTAAAATTCCTTTTACTGAATAATCAAACAATTTTTTTTTATGTTTTTAATGTAAAATAAAAGCTGGAATTTAAATTTTAACAATAAAAAGACCTAAAAAAATTAAAATTTCTTTTTAATAAGGCGATTAAAAATCAAATTTTTGTATATTTAGCTCATGAATTGTTTCTGACGAGTTTACAGTATGTCTGTTAAATGGTCATCACATCTCAATGATTTACTATCCAAACATATTCTGAATACAAAAAATACAAAATAACAAAAAACTTAAATTTAATTTTTAGATATTATTTATAGAATGTTGACTTTTATTTCACCACACTTTCTGACAACTTATTCCAATGAACTACTTTGTTTCAGAAAAATCGTTTCTAATTCATACGACATGTTTCTTAGAGGCAAAGGTATTTTTGTTGCCCTTTCTTGCGCTTTTTCTAACGCATTCGATTGAAAGAAATTTAAATGAGCTAAAATTTTTAAGTTTTGTATTTTAATAACTAAAATTTTTGACTTCCAAAATCGTTCATAATCAACTCTAGACTAAATTCTAAACCTTTCCAATCTTAATCTAAAACCTAGTCCGTCCTTGTTGAATAAAAGTGAAAGCAGAGAAATAAAGATAAATAATATTTCTTTATTCGACTCTTGAGAGTTTTAAGGTAATTTTTTTCATTTCTTTATCTAAATTCTAAATTAATTTCTCAAAAAAGAAAAAAAATATAAATTAGAACGAAATTTATATAAAAGGCAAGAATTCATATAATGAATAAAATAATTTATGTGTTGATTAAATTTAAAAAAAATGTTTTTGACAAATCTAATTTTTTGAGTTGTTTGCTTAGCTGTTATTAATCTTCATCCGAGTGTTAGTCACTGCGAGTTTGAGTACATCACATACACTCAAAAAAAAAATGATGCCAAAATTTTTTTTTTTAAGATTAATTATTTGTTGACTTGAAAATGTTTTTCTAACATATCATTCCTTTTTTTCTACTTTAAATTAGTAGAAAATGTCCAAAGTTTAATTTGCGGTAGATGTAAATTTTTAAAATATCTAGAAATCAAATCCTGATCGATTACATAATATTTAAAAAACAATTAAAAAAATTCTTTAAGAATTGGTACATTTATAATTAATCAATCATATTAAAAAAATCTTTAAAGACTCAAAATTTAGGATGTAAGGCAATATTTTAGCTTTAAAATCAGAATTTAAATTAATTAATTTCTTTAAGACAAAAGTTTTTTATTAATTTTAACGTAATCATCAGAATTTAGTGACCTGTCACTAAAGAATCTTTAACATGTTTTAACAGTGTGTCACTAAAATAGAGTACTGTATTTTAAAGACATGTCACTCAATTCGAATAATTACATTAGTTTTAAAAATATTCACTAATTAGAGATGAATTGAATCTTAAAGAATTTTTTTAATTGCTTCTCAAAAATTTATCCGATAGATATTTTAAATAAAGAAAAGTCATTTAAAAATAAAATTGAATTAAATTAATTAAAAAAAAATTAAAAAAAAATTAAATTAATTGAATAAAACTATTCAATAGTAGTAGTTTTGACTGTAGCTGGCTAGCCAGCGAGTGTGCTGATAAGGCACACTATGACAGCTGATGTGATTGATTGCTGCTCATCCAGCAATCAATGCCTGCTTTAAAGCTGTTAACATTGGGGGCTTCAACTATTTGATTTGGCAGTGAGTTCCATATGCTAGCGGTTCTGTTTAAAAAAAAAAGTTATCTCTATGTTGGAGCCTCGAAATTTCTTTCTGATATTTGAAGCAGTGACCTCTTCCCTGGATTTTGGTGACATTAAAATTGTTGCTTTTTTCAACCATTTCTATTCCATGCATGAACTTGTATAATTGAATTAGATCATCTCTTTTTCTTCTTTCCAGCAGATTTGGACTGTTAAAAGCCTTCAATTTGCTTTCATACGGTTTGTTTCTAATTTTAGAAACAAATTTCGTAGCTCTGCGTTAAATCCTCTCAAGATTCTCACAATCCGACTTAAGAAATGGAGACCACACAGGTACAGCAAATTCCAAAAAAGGACGAACAAAAGTTAAATACAATGATATAAATAACTTACAATCAAAACAAGCGAATGATTTCCTAATGCGACCTTACATTTGATTTGCTATGTTTGTAGCCTCTATCACTTGATTTTTCCATTTGAGATTTGTATTGAAGATAAGATCTCTTTCGGTTTCGGACGTTGATAACTGTTTACCATTAATAAAATAAGTGAATTCTTTGTTTTTATGACCGTAATGCATAACCACACATTTTGATGCGTTGAAGAGAAGAAGCCAATCTTGAGTCCACTTGAAAATTAAATCTAGATTCACTGCGCTTATTTCTGATACCGTTTGCGAGAATATTTTTGTATCATCTGCATACATTTTGACAATATTCTCTATTCCTTTTGGTAGATCATTGATATACAAAACGAAAAGTGGACCAATCACTGATCCTTGTGGTAAACCGCTTAAAATCTCAACCCAATCCGACAAAATTTCACCTTGAACAACTCGTTGTCTTCTTTTTTTCAAGAAAGCTTCAACCCATTTTAGTGTAAGACCATCAAAGCCATACGCTTTCAATTTAGCTATTAGTCTTCTGTGCGGAACAGTATCAAATGCTTTCGCAAAATCTAGCAGAATTACATCAACAGGAATACTTTTGTCTAGACACATTGAGATGAAATCGAGGGTTTCCATAAGATTAGATGTACATGACTTTTTCTTGACAAATCCATGCTGTTCTTTTGATGTAATATTGTTCTTATAAAGATAGTCTTCCATTTTGGTTCTTATTATTCTTTCCATAATTTTGCACGGAATTGAAGTTAAAAACACGGGACGATAATTGCTGACCGTTGATTTATCACCTTTTTTAAACTTCGGAGTAATATTTGCTGATCTGAATTGTATTGGAAGCTGACTATTAGATAAAGACTTTCTGAAAATTAAAGTTAAAGGAACAGTAATGGCGTCTGCACAGTTTTTTAGCAATAGCGGATGAAGCTTGTCTACACCACATGATTGTTTTGATTAAGGTCTTGTAATTTTTTATAAACCACTTCATAACTAATATCATTTGGTTCAATGTCAACATATTCTGAACAGTTTTCATTAAGTTCAGCTACAAAAGGTGGAAGCTCCCCATCTTTTTCAATAATAGAAACATCTTGAAAACATTTATTTAGTAGATTTGATATCTCTTTCGGTTCTTGCGTTAATTCATTGTTTGACTTCTTTAATGCTTTGATTGATTCTCTGATTACTTGTTGATCATTTAAATATTTGTATAATAATTTTGGTTTTTTCTTAGCTTTATCTACTATATTTTGTTCATAAGTTAGTCTGGTTCTTTTTATTTCCGAAGAAACTAATTTACAGATACTTTTGTAATCATTATAAAGATTCATATCCTTCCAGTTACATGAACAGTTTCTGTATCTAAGATTTTTTTTATTCCTAATTAAGATCTTTAGATCATCTTTTAGCCAATGTTTTGAGATACTTTTCTTTTTAGAGCCATCCGTCACTGGAATGAATCGATTACTAGCTTCGATGACATAGAAAATAAACTCAGTGTACATTTCCTGAATATTTAGATTCTCAAATAAGTGCACTCAATCTATATTTGATAAAAATCAGAAATTTTTTCAAAGTCAGCTTTACTATAAATAAACTTTTCAATAATATATGATTCCTTACTAACCTTGTTTTTGAGAACAAAATTGAAAAAGATAACCAGATGTCCTTTATTAATGTTACCAAGCACAAATTTTGTATCGATTGCATGCACACTGCCAGACTGAGTCGTGAAAATCAAATCCAAAGTGTTGACAGCTTTTTCGTTTGACATTTGAAATGTTGGAACATTTACATGCTGATATAGAAAAGTGTCGCTTAGCGTCTCGCTGAATTTATGTTCGATGCCATTTTCGTTTAAGATTTCTGAAACCTTTGACCAGATGATTGATGGAAAGTTAAAGTAACCCATTATTAGAATATCCTTAAAACCTCTTTCATCCACATAGTCTTTAGCTTGTTTGAAGTCTAAATCAAAATCGTTCATATCAACAAAATCGTTTGGCCTATAAAGAAAGCCAACTAAATACTTTTCACAGTTAAAGTTTACTTCTACCCAAATTTGTTCTATTTTACTTAAATTATCCACACGTGATGACGCTTTTGATGAACGATTATTGCTTCTTGAATTTGACGATCTGATTTCCACGGATGCCATATCGAAAGGGCGAGTCTTGTGAAAGACCATTATTTGCTTCGTTTCTTTGTTTCCTCAATTCAAAGTCTAAAGTTCTTTCAGTTTCAGTCAAATCTGGACTAAGATAAATAGATTTGAAAGTATTTGAATCTCGCAACTTTTTGGCTGATGCAGCAACGATAGAAGCTGTTTGAATGTTTTTTTTTTAACTCAATTAATATTATAAAGATAATACAGTGGTTCCACCAAAAGCCCAAAATTGGTAAAATTACGTTAGCTTACATTAAAAGTGCGAAGTTTCAAATATTTTTTGAAGTTTAATATTTTTTTCAAAATAATTTTAAGTTAATATTGCAAACATTTTCATATTTGAAATTAAATTCTTTGGTGAAATAGATTGGAATTTATAGAATGAGTTTAATTTTTGATTGGAAATTTGGAAAAAATAATGAAAATTCTATTTTAACTTTTAAACAATTTATTTCTTTAATTTTTACCGAGCAAATGCTCCTTCGGAATAAAAACATTTTAAAAACTAAAAATAAAGTTAAACAAAATAAAATAAAAAAAATGTATAAAAGAAAAAAAAGAAAAACATTTCATTCAGATTAAAGTTTCAGTCGTTGAAAAACTGGGTCTAGTCGGTTAGATGAATCACTGATAAATCTTTAGAAAGCTCTTGAAGGTCAATCGATTGAAATTGAAGGGTCAGCTAGGGATCAGGTTATTTAAAATATATTTTTAGAAAAAAATTGAATTATTTTTAACTTTTTATTAAAAATGATAAAATAATAATATATCTAAGACACTCAATACAGATTTTAATCAATTTCAAAATTTTCATTTTTAAAAATAATATAATGTGGAATATAAAAATTTCAAACTTCGTAATTTTTTTAAGATTTTTGAAAATTTTTAGTGTCAATGGGTAATAAATCTTATTCTTCAAGTAAAATAGACAACTAAACACATATTTGCTAATCATAATTAGCAGTTTTTAATAATTGATGCAGAACTGCTTATTAAACTATTCACTGAATTAGTTTTTAGTTACAAGAACTTTTTTTGTTTATCCAATTTTACAAAATCTTCCAACATTGAATGTTTTCATATTTGGTATTTAATACAATACAAAAATATTTAAATTTCATAAATTTTTTTCAAGTTTACTTAGTAAGTTTAAATTTTTTAATTAGCAACATTGTTACATTATTTGTCAAAGTTTTCTAAATTTATACAAGATCTAAGGAATATGCAAAACAATTGAAGAATAATTATTATATTTATATTTTGTACTGTAATTTACTGCAAAATTTCACAATACTCTTTAAAATTTATTAATTTTCTTAGTTATAAAATTTTAAACTACAATTAGTCTATTAGATCATAAAAAATGAGAATTAAATTAAAGTTATGAATTTATTAAGGAAAAAATGAAATCAAATTGTTAAATTGAACGATCGCTTTAATTATGTGAAATAAATAAACTAATAAAAAATTTTCTATTCAATTACTTTTTTTTACTTATGTCAAGAGCTTAAGAAAATTTTAAACAAAACCTGTTGGGTTTCACTTCTAATACTTAAAATAAATTATAAAATCTTAAGCAAGAGCTAATTCCTTAATGCATAATTGTCAAAATAATAATTTAAATTAATAAATAATCAAGATAAATAAAAAAATGGAAGCCATTCGAACTAATTACAATTATGAGCAACCACATCCAGGAAGGTAACTCCTTTTTAGTTGTACTATTTTGTAATTTTCAATTTTTGTTTAAGGGTAATAGTCACTGAACCAAAAGGAAACGCATGGGAGTACGAAAACGAATGGACTCAAACTTTGTTTGATTGCTGCACAAATGCTAAAATTTGTTTCTGTAAAAAAACAATTTAAATAAAAAATTGATCTTTTCATAATTATTTAAGGTGCTTTTGTTTGTCCATGGTGTTTTTGGTGCGAATGTAAGTAAAAAACCTTATCAATCATCTTTTTCTAATTTACCTAAGTATTTTCGAGAACGGGAGAATGTTTGTGTACACCGATTTTTGTGCCTTTAGCTCTGTTGGCTCTAAGATCAAAGCTTCGAACCGGATTTAGGATTAAAGGAACAGTTGCCAATGATTGTGTTCTTTCAACTTTTTGTGCACCATGTGTAACACTACAACTGTAACTTTATAAAATCTAAGATTAAATTAAGAAGAATTTTTTTTTAATTTGTCAAAAAATGAAGATATAATGAACTGAATGCACAAGGACTTTAAGCTTTGGTTGATATGTTTAAAAATGATCGAAATCGCCAACATTGTTTTGAAATAAAAATGATCATCTATTAAATTTTTTGATCTAAATAAAAGATTCAAAACTACTTTTATCTTTTAATGTCAGTTCGAAATTAAATGATAAGCTTTTACCTATAGACCGAAAATTGTAAGTTAAATTTGACTCTTTGTTGTTTGCGTTTCCATGGTAACTAAAATTTTCATCAAATCTATAATATGTTTAAATTTATAAATTTAAACTTGCTTAGGAAAAATCAATCAAAATAAAATTAATACCTTAGATAAATTTTCTGTACGATAAGAAGATGGAAGGTGAGTCTAGTATTCCAAGGGCACCAACTCCCATACCTATGATGCAATTTAGTGAAAACACCAAAAAAGATGAGAATGAAACAAATTCAAATTTAACAGCTTTGGTAAATTTGATGTAAGATAAATTTGAATTAAGCATTTTTTTTTGAAAAGAACTTGTCATGGTGTTTTGGATACAACAAGCATATTGGAATAGAAAATTTATGCATTAATGAATCCAAAAAAATGTTTTTTGCATCATCTCATATTGGGGTGGTCAACGATTTCGCTACCAATGAACAAAAATTACTTCAAGGACATGTAATTCCAAAAAAAATAAATAAAAAATAATAAACTTCTATAAATAAAGAGAAATTCAATCAGCTGTTGTGCTGTGAGCGAAGATAAAAGATGGTTAGTGACTGCAGATGCCGGTAATGACAGTACTATTATCGTGTGGGATTTAAATTCCTAGTAATTTATTTTTAAGTCAAAATAAATTCTTTGAATAGTTTGTCTATTATAAAGTGTTCCGGTTCAAACTTATTTCAACTCTCATCTAGAAGGAACATTAAGTGTGGCCATGACACCTGATTCGAAATATCTAGCTTCAATAAGTGCTCAATACCCACAAGTTTTAGCTGTTTGGGAATGGACAACAGACAATGAAATTCCAATATGCACAGCAGAATTAGACCCGGAATATGGTCCGCAGTCAAACATAAGATTCAATCTGGAAAATACATTTCAAATTGTAACAAATAGTTATTCACAGACTATTTTTTATGAATGGAGCTTTGACAAAGGTTTTGTTTATTATGCTCCTGTATTAAATGACACTGTGAGTTAATTTTTCTTTTAAGTTTTAAACTAGCATTTATTTTTAATAAAAGACATTTAACAAACCGGTCGGAAGGTTAACCCAATCTATTTTTCAGCTTAACAGTTCAAGGGCTTTATCTGCAACTTCGCTGGGAAATATTGTTGTATGGGAGACTGTGGATACTAAAGGAGCCAGTATGGCAAACAAAAAAGCCTTTAAACTCTTCAAATTTCAAGATAAGGCAATCAACGTCCTTAAGTTGATGAATGAGTATTATATTTTAAGGGGTCTATCTAACTAGCACCTTCAAATATCGTTTTAACAAAAAAAAATTTTGCTTACATTGTATTGATGAGTGTTTTTATCACGAGTCGATATTAGAAGGAAGTTTACGAGGATTCAAATCATTTTTTTATAAAAAAATGATTTTTACTAGGTGTATCTACCGAATCTGAAGAAGAGGATATTACTCTGGTTACCATACAGCGTCAAGCTAAAAGAATTTGTTATTGGCAAATAGTAAAGATTTATACATACTTGAAAGAGGGGTTTGACTTAGTTGAATCTTAAAAAAAATAGATTTTCCAGTATAAAAATGAAATTAAGTAAGGTAAATGCGTTTGGAATAAATTTAATCAATTCAAAAAAAGAGCATCTTCAGTATGGATTTTATGCCTAGTATCTTAAATATCTATAACAACAAACAAAAATATCTGACAAAAAAATGTTAAAAAATGAAAATACTTATCAATTCAACATAAAAACTGACCAAGAAATTCAAAGAATCCTTGAAAAGTTTTTTTTCTAATTAAGTTTTTTTTTCAAATCGCATATTTAATTAAAAAATTTAAAAAAATTATTTCAAAAAATTAAAAAACGCAAAAAAAATATCACTTTTAAATCAATATAAAGATATTGACCAAGTTACTAAAAATATTGATTAATCAATTAATCGTCAATGTTTTTAGTTAACTAGTGCATTATACCTAGCAAAATTTTTTGTCTTTTTAGAATAAAAAGCTTTCAGCACATTTTTTACTATGTGTTGTTCGGAGTTTAAATATAGTTAAAAAAGATTAAAATTTTATTAGTCACTAAAAGAATTTGAAATATATAAAAATTAAAAAAAAAATGCATCATAAGAATCTTCAATTTAAAATCTAGGATAATTGATTCTAAATGATTGATTCTAAAAATTCTTTCTAATTTTAACAGAAGAATTTTAAAATATTTTTTTTTCATAAAGATACCAAAAAAGTGCGTTAAAAGTATTAGGTGCTTGTTAATTTTTGATGATTTTCCGAAACGATTTTTGAGGGTTCTGAAACAGCTTTCCCAATTTTAAATTTTATTTATTTTTTTTAATTAATTAGATTTATCGTAATTGGTGATTCAGAAGGGCATGTTAAATTTGTTGATCAACAATTGCATATTTTAATGTGGTTTAAGCATTTTAATCTTGGGTCTATCACTTCTTTGTCGTTTTCTCAAACAACAAAGGACTTTAAGCAGTAGGACTTAGAATAAAGTTTTGTCAGTCCTGGAATTTTTTTTAAGAACCATAGATTTTTCGGTAGTGGACAATGATGCTACAATTGAATATGAAAAATTTGTCTGCAAAGATTTTATTATAGGAACAACAAGTGGTGTTGTAGGTCACATTACTCGATCTGGTAGTAAAATTGATGTAAATTCCCCGGAAATAAATCCAAATAATTGTATTTAATGATTTTAATGTTTTAGATTGTGAGCAAAGCATCGGATAATTCAGTCATTGCTTTGGATGCTCATCCTTCATTGTAATAAACGAATAAAATAAATTAAATCGTCTATTTTTCTTATTAAAGGACAAGAATTTGTTTTGGAAATTCAACAGGTTATCTTCAGCTTTGGGATTACGAAACAAAGTAAATTTAAATTTTTTAGTTTTTATTTCTAATTTTTGTTAAAATTTAAATTTAAGAATCATGCTATGTTCGAGAAATTTTCATCGTAATTTACAAATAACTTGCATAAAATTCAACCCCAAAGGAGACTTAATGGGTAAGTTAAATAAACTTAATTTTTTGATTAAATTTTATTTTAATAAAAAAGCAATCGGTTTTCACAATGGACAGCTGCAAATAATAGATTCAATAAGCTTGGACGATTGCTTAAAGTCTCCATTTATTTATTCAAAAGATTCAATAACTCATATTGAATTCTCAGAGGATTCATCTTTTTTGGCCACTGCTGTAAATTTGATAAATTTTTTTTTTCAAATTCAAATAAAAAATATTCAAGGAGGCCGACTTCACTGTTTCAGTTTATAAATATAATTTCATGTCTGATAGAGATAATATGAAAATAGCGTCAGAGCCTTACACTTTTTTGGGTCGTTATAGGGCTCACTATAAAGAAATTGTTAGCTTGATGTTTGGGATTTATCCAGATAATGGAGAAATTCGTCTTTTTTCACTTGGCAAAGACCGAGTCTTGGTCGAATACGATTTGATCAATAGTAATTATGATGACCTTTTGATTAAAGAAAAGACAAAAATAGAACAATATGCTGTTCCTTTAGCAATGGCTTGGCATCCGCCAACTAGTACTGAATCTTTTATTGTGACCGTTAATAATGAGTGGAAATATAAAATTTATAATTCGATCACAAAAATGTGTCGTAAAACTCTTCTAGGTCCCACTTTTGGGAGCTTTTTAAAAAAGTATTTTTAAAAATTTTTATTCATTTATCTAGACTAAATTGTTAAAATATTTTAAGAATTTCTATTCTTCCAACTCAGGGTCAGTTAACTGAGAACAGATATATGATTTACATAACTGAAGATAAACTCGGATTGCAAAAATTTCCTTTAACTGGAAACCCTTTTGATAGTGTTGCGATATTCAGTCACCCAGATGGGGTATTTTTTTAGGATATCAATTTAGATTTTTAACTTAAAATTGATTAGGTAGCAAATTTTATATCTAGTAACGATGGAAAATATTTGTTTACAGCTGGAGGAGAAAATAACAATTTATTCATGTGGAATATAAATTTAAAGTGAATAATTATCAAATTGATTCCCTTTTTTTCAATTTTTCATCTTTATTTAGAGCACTTGAAGCTCAATCAATTCTTGGTGGTGCTGATTTAAAGCCTTTTTATGGACTAATTGAGGGTGGAAGAGAAGGCGAGTTTTTCAAAGAAATGAGAGAACTTTTCTATTATTCACAATTGAGACAGTAAGTTAAATTTTAATAAAAAATACTTTTTTATAGTATTAATTATATATAGTAGTATATAATTAATACTTTTTTATATAGTAATAATTTTTTTTACAAAAATTTTTTACAAAAATTAATTCTAAAAAAGAAATGCAGATGACAAAAATTTTAAAATTTGAACAAGAATCAATGTTAATAACACTAAATATTTAAAAATAATTCAAAAAATTAAAAACGATAAAAAAAAGTTAAATTAAATACTGTATTTGAAATTAAGTAAAAGATTATTTAAATGAGCCAAAGCTCGGTACTGAAAAATTATTAATAAATCAAAAGGTTAAATTTAAATAAAAGTTATTTGAAAACTAAAAAAGAAGGCTTGACAATTCTAATTTCTAACATAGAATAGATGAATTCTCAATAATTAGAATTTTACTTTTTATTAATTTAGCCATGGTCTAAACGAAAATACACAGCGAGTTATAAAATTAACAATTCCATTGAACGAAATACCATTTGTAATGCGGGGTCTAGGATTTTATCCAACAGAACAAGAAGTATCTTATTAAAAATAGATAAATCTATTTAAAAAAAAAATTAATTTTTTAAAAGATAGAAGATATGATCAATGAAGTAAAATTCAGTGAATATGTGGACACCAACAAGCTTGTTGATGAAATAAATTTGGATGATTTTATTAGATGTAATTTTTTTCCAAAACGAAAAAAAAAAATTTTAATTTTTTTTAAAGTATACATAAATCATAGACCAGCATTTGGTTTAGACCCATATCAAATCTACAATTCGTTTAGCGTTCTAAGCAAGCAATCTAACACAGACTTTTTGCCAAGACACGTTTTTCTGAACGAGTTGCAGACGCATGGCGAGCACATGACCGACTATGAACTCGCCGATTGTATTTCAAATCTTCTTCATCTAAACAAAGATGTTGAAGACTTTACAAAAGAAGAAATAAGCTCGTTAATTGATAGAAATTTTCCAGAAGAACTTTCAGTAGACAAATTTATGTCCGATATACTAGGGGTTCCGGCCGATGATTTTGACCAAATACTTAACACCTGGGAACGCATCAAACAAGCCAATACGCCTAGAGTTAAATCATTTACTGAATAATTATCAAACAATATTTTAATTATTCAAATTACTTTATTAATTAAATTTAAGTTTACCTTTAAAATATTTTTTTTACAATTAATAAAAAATACAATACATTACATCATCCATAAATTTTTAATCAATTCTTCATTCATTATTTACATTAAAACTTTGCGTTCAAAACCACCATAGAGAGTAAGGCCAAGAATACCATGAATAATAAGGATAGTAAAAATTAAACCATCTTTTCATAATGGACTTATCTAAATATAACACTTCGCCGATAAGTTTTACACTTGAGTCTGTCCCGTCTATTTTGGCATCATGGAAATGGTCTGAAGACTTAAATAAATTAACTAGTCCTTCAAAGCACTTAAAATCAGAAACTCGAAAACCGTATTCATCCGCGGAATTTGAATGATACAAATACATGTCTATTGACTTGCCATCAAGTTCCAAAGAATAATTAAGATAATTTTCCTTTTCTAGATTTCTTGGATACAAAAAATATTTTATCGACTCTGTGTCTGAATGATCAGACAGCTTTCCTATTCCGTAAGATGGGTATTTAGCTGTTGATGTATTCGAAAATGCATCACACTCAATTGAACCCATTGGTCTAAAGAGAAAAAGTTTTGTTTTGATGAAAAAAAACTTTAGCTAAGCTTAATACCCATGACAGAAAATGGAATTCTGCTCTATATTGAACATGCAAAATGTGGCATTTTTAAAATGTTCTTTTTCAATACTCTGTGGAAGTTGGAAGCTTTGGTCCATCTTAAACTCCTGGGCTAAACAACCCGTAATTAGAAGAAAACAAACAATGGCGAGCATTTTTCAAAACTTCTTTTCTTCTTTTTTTTCTATAGATTTAAAATTATCCCTCTTATTTATATGTGTCTTCGATGTCTTAGCATTGAAAATTTTCTAGAGAAGTTCGGCATGAATAGCTTGAAAAAATGCTAACACGAGCTTTCAATTTTATGCTAGAACCGATCACATCGTGCAAAAAGAAAAACTAGTCAAAGCAGCCTCTTCAAAAGCTTTGTTTAAGTCAATTCTCGACAAGCTTGCTAAAACCATGTGATCGCTCGTGTCTAATTTTAACTCTATCAAAAAATCTTAGGCTTATAACAAAATTGCTGACTAAAAAAGAGAAAATTTTCAATTTAACTTCATTGTTTTTTCATCATAAGCTTTAGAAGCCTTATTTTCAGATTTAATGTTTTGAAGCCAAACAACTTCAAGTGACCAAGCCAATTCACTAAAGTTCACTTGTAAAATAGCAAAAAAAGGCTTTTGTTTTTAATCAGATAAAAAATTAAAATTTTAATGAATTTTAATTTTATTTTAAAAAAATAATTAAAAAATAAATTAATTAATGAATTGAAAATTTTTCGATTAAAAAATTGTGTCACTAAAAAAAATTAAATTTCAAAAATCTGATCGAAAAAATTTAAATTTGAATTTGAGATTCTTCAGAACTAGAAGAAGAATTTTCAATACTGGAATCATAGGATTCATTGGATTCGGAACTGCTTTCTTTTGTTTCATCTTTTTGATTGTTGTTCTTTATTAAATGATGACCATACTTAGATACAATTTTGTGGATATTACGTCTAGTTTTGCTAATTTTCTTATCATCATGTTCTTCCACTTTTAAAATGCCTAATAGATTAATATTGTATTTTTTCATTAACGAACTGTAAACACCAAAATCTGCCTCTGGACTTGAATAAAGTGCATCCAAAACTTTCTGGTAGCATTTTTCATCAATAATTCGAATTCCATTCCTTTTAAATTTATTTCCAGAGTTTAAAAAATCATATTGGATTTTATGCTTCTTTTCAATCAGTTCTTTCGATAAAAGAATTTGTCTTCTCTTTCCAAATTTTGAATTAAATCCAATGAAAAAATCGTCATGTTTTCCGAGCTTTGGAGAAAATTCTCCTAATGCGTCGCATTTAATGTGTTGATATTCACTTAATTTAAAAAATTTAAAAAAAAATAAAATATTTACTGATTTTTCTTGTACTTTGAACATTGCATAGATTGTGATATTTGAGAAAATGAACATACCAATTTATCTAATGATTTATTTTTTTTAATAATTTACAATAATTAAAATTTTTGAAAAAATTCTACTTTTTAAATTTGACGAATAAACTTGATTGATTAACCAAGCTAAAATTATTAAATTAATCGACTTGAAAATCATGATTAAATTGTTACAGCTTAATTTTAGACGCGCTGTTTTATAATAAAAAATCAAGACCAAAAATTGAATAGAAAAATGATTATTTATTTGATTGAATGAAAATTTAGATTTTTAATTTATAAAGACTTGGTATATAATTATTGCATTATTTGCAAAGCAAATAAAGAAATAAAAATTTTTGCTGAACATTTTTGAAATGAAAAAACAAAATGAACTTTCTAATTTTTATAAACAATTTTATTTTAAAGAAAAAATTAAAATAAGAATTTTAATATACAATTGGTATTAATTCTAATTACGAATATTAATGGAAAATTTTACATAGCTGACAAAAAATTTTAACACATTGAGTACTTAAAAATAATCAATAGGTTCGGCGTAGTTGGCCGGAAACATGCCATGTTTGCCAGTTTTTTCATGAACGCCAATCATCCAGCCGATATCGATTTGTTCACAATTGATAAATTTGTCTCCATCTCTAAAACTAATTTCATCATCTTCCTTAGCATCATAATCATAAATAGCCTTATAAACCGTGGTTTTTATGTCTTTGTTAAAAGCATGTATATCTATCATGGTATTTGTTTGCACTGATAAATGACCATTTCCGTTCAAATGATTACACGAATGTCCATTTTGATAGCTTCCATTTATTGAACCATTTGATCCATTCTGGTAAGTTATATTGGACAATGAGGTATATGTCTGTAATTTGGCCTGAGGCTGATACAAATTACTAGTCGAATAAATTCCAGCTTTGGCCTGGTTTGATGGATTTTTCACATGAATTTCGCTGCTTAAAGGATCATAATCAGAAATGTGTCCTATTTTTCGACTGCTGTTTTCCATTGTTAAATTTTCACCTGATTTAAAGGTAGCAATTAAACCGTGACCATTCGATGCTTTTTCTTTTTCTGGTGTTTTGTTGGTATTTTCTACCGATTGTATAGGTCGTTTTTTATTTTTTTCAAACTCTTCGTGATATTTTGCCTAAATATCCAAAATATAAAGTTAGAAATAAATATTTGAATTTGTTTTTCAATTACTTGACTGATTATTTTACTGTTTTCCAGAATTCTCCTTGTTTCCGGATCGTCTGCCACAACTGTATATATTCCCTTGCTTTTTTCAAAATCTTCGTGATATTTTACCTTCAAAAAATATTCATTAGTTTTTCAACTTATCTATGCTACAATTTACATTGCTTTGTAACTTGGTATTTTCTTTGATTCGTAGCAATTCGGGGTTTTCACTTACAACTGTAGGTTTTTGTTGAGGGTAATGGCTTTATATTTGAAAAAAAATATAGATAAAGTGCTTAGCTTTTTTATCAGTAAGTATCTGATAAGCATTAAATCCAAGTAGATGATAAGTTTAGTTAAAAAAAAAAAGTGAATTTTAGATTATTTATTGATTGATCGATTTATTCCACCCGAAAATAAAAGAGCAGATTCGGCCTTATTTTAATCAATTAATTTAAATGATGGCTCAAATCGGATAAAATAAACATTGATCTGAAAATTTCATGCAAAAAAAACAAGCAAAAGAGTGGCTTGAGAACCTAGAATTTCTTTCCATCATTAAGCTTATTCAAAGTTAAATTCTTAAATTTCAAAAATTATTTAACTCAGTGCGCTTGTGAAGAGTAAAGTTTCTTTTAATTAAATTAAATAATATTTATTTAAAAATTGTAATACAAGCCCGAAAAATTTAAATTTTTTTTGGATCAAATTTTTGTTATTGAAGAAAAATTAATCAATTCTCAAAAAGCTTAAATAAAGTCGATTCTCGCACTAACGAAGCTTAAAATTAAGTTAAATATTTTATTTATCTTTTAATTATTCATTTATTATTAGAAAAAAAATAAAATTTTTTATAAATTAAACAATTTTTTTTTAAAATAAGTTCAAAGCGACCGTTCGAAACAGTCCTGGGTTAAACCCAAACTTTTTTACAAAAAAAAAAGTTAAATCTTTTAGAAAAAAAAATTAAGAGTGGAAATTAGTACAAAATTAGAACTCTTGAATCTGTCTAATGTAATCAAATAAAAGTGACTAAAATTCACGATTTATTAATCTTTTGAAAAATAATAATCTATTGATTTAATAAATCAAAAATATTTTTGAACACATCAAAATATAAAAAAATTTTAATTTCTTCTAAATATGAAATTTAGAGGAAAAAATTGAAATTTGAAATTTAAAATTAGTTTTGTTGTATTAGTCGGTGCATTCGACGTAATTCTAAAGACTGGTTTATGCATTAATTCTAAAAGTAAATTAAAGTACTTAAAAGATTTAAGTTTAGACTGCATAACTTTGATTAAGATGTAACATTGACTGTATCACTTGAAATAATCTACAAGACTTATTTTTTCCCTTCAAAATAAGAGTTGAAAAACTTTTTAATTTTTTTTAATTAAAAATTTTGTTTGAAATTTTTTTAAATATTAAAATTAAATCCAGCACAAAAGTTTTGGCTAAATGAAGAACTGGCTGAATCTAATAAATATTTACGGATGAAACCATTCTTATAGAATTTATTTTAAATTAAAATTGATATTAAAAAATTTTAAACAAAAGCTTACAAAATAGAACTAAAATTTAACAAAAAACATATTTTACTTACACAAAACAATAGGGTTGTTTATCGAAACCTTTATAGTTTTTCATATTCAAAATTGAATTGCAAACCGAACATCTGAAACAATTTTTATGCCAAATCTGAACCCAAAAAAAATGTTTAAAAATTTTTCTGTTTATTATTTTCCGCATACGAACCTTATCCAAACATTTTAGTTCTTCAATTGGATACACTGACTTTTCGCATTTAGCGCACTTTTTTGGAGTACCGAACATTTTGTTTTCGATTTAACTCTAAATATCTTCTTTTTATATATAAATACAAAATAGCCTAGTCTAAAATATAATAGATTTATGAGAAAAATAGAAAAAATTCGAATGCAAACAATAATTAAAATTCAAATATTGAACGCTTGTTTTCTTAAAGCGATCTTCTTGAATTGCCTAGCATAGCTAGCCATTGCAAATATATGAACAATTCAGCAAAACCAAATAAAAATAATTTGATTTTCATTAAATAAAGAAAAAAATATGCTAAAAATTTCAATTGGGAAAAAAATATCGACCGGTAACTAAATTGACAATGTCAAACACACTAGAGAAACATGAAAAAAAAAGAAGAAATTAGAAAACGTGACCATTCCACTCGAGTTGGTGACGAATGTTAAAATTAATAATCTAAAATTAAAAAACCACTCTGCCGGTTTATCCGCACTCTTATGTTCCATGACTTCAGCCAAATGTCTCGCATTAACCAACTCGATTTGTGACGGATTAATTAGCTAAGTCAATTGCAAAGAGAACTAAATCCCTAGAATTTAGACGAGCAAATTTGATTTGAGCGACCCAGTTCTAAATGTAAAATGAGAAAGCCTCAAATCTAGGTTGCTTGGGCTATTTAAGTATGACACCAAATTTTGGAACAGCTTTGTAATCTAATATTGACGTAAATCTATTACATATATGACCTGTGTGGGCCAATTTTCTAGAACCAAAAATAAGTTAAATCGAATAAAACAAAATAAATAAATTGTTTTGTTGTTGTTGTTTGTATTTGAACAGACTTGAGCGATACGGCTACTTAATTTGAAAAGTTTTTGCTTTCAAATTTGAATAATTTTCAAAATTTGAAAGATTAAAACTTGAATTGCTTGCTTAGTAGAAAAACAATTTCAAAATAAAATTAAATTTTAAAGTTAACTTGAAATCCCGGTTGATTTTGGAATAATAGTTTGAACTAAAAGCTTATTATTTTTATTGTTTGGCCAATTTTAATTACTTTTTTTTTAGCAACAAACAATTTTATATAACCTGATATAAAATTGCTCAGTAAAAGCTTGTTTTTGCTTTCTGTTCTCTCTTGAGTAATAATTTAGAAATTTGAATTTTTTTAGTTCAGATTTTAGTCTGAAGAGGAACAGACTTCTCAAACTAAATCAAACAATACTTTTTAAATTGTTCCGGATGCGATCGAAGCACAAAATTGAACTTAATTTCAGCAATACCCAAATTAGTCAATATTATTATTTTTGTTTCCGTTTACAAGAAAAAACTAATGAAAATCATAAATGGTATATAAACACTATTTTAATCCAACCATTAAATCTGGTTTTCGATTTTTCGCAAAATACAAATCTCTAAAGTTAACTTACTCACTTAGCCCGAAATAGTTTATTTATTGATTTATTGAGCCAGTCTGTTGATCTAAAGCAAATGCAAAATATTATTAATTAAATTTTTTAAAGTAAAAATATATCCACTTAAAATTTCTATCTTTCCGTTTATTAAGACTATCTTTTTTGCTATGAGCCAAACGAAATATCGAATTAAATTTGTCAATTGTAAAATATAGGTTGAGTTTATAAAAATTTGGCTCATTAAACAAATTTATTTGATCAAAAAATAAAAACTATTTGAATAGAATAGAAGTTAATCTCTTTGATATTGTAAGTATTAAACAACAAATATAAACTGAACTCAAAACAGTTTATAAATAATTTAACCTAGTCTAAATTTTCTAGAACATTTGCCTTAAAATTGTAGCTCACAAAATTTGATATTTCACCAATCTTAAAGGTCTAATTAAAAATTCTAAAGACCATGTAAAAGTCGGCTCTTAAGTAATGGTAAAATTAAAGTTTGATTTGAAATTAAAATAAAAAATTAACTCAAGCTCTATTTTGGTTATTTTTGTTGCAATATTTCAAAATTTGTTCCAAAATTAAATCATTTATTTAATTAGAAAATTTTTTAAAATCTTTTCAAAGTTAACAATGGTGAGTTTATGCTTTTGAGTTTAAATGAAATTTTTAAAAACTTTTCCACTAAAGACCAAAGGTGAACAATCTGTATTACAAAGCTCGAAAAACTTTGTCAAATCTCTGTACGAAGACCCGACTAAATGGTAATTTGACAAATAATCAAACAATACCAAGTCAATTCAAATATTTTAATTTAAGGCAAATAACAAAAAGCATTGGGTTCTTCTTGGTTGGTATTTATTTGGCCAGAGATATCTCATCTGTTAATATACTGGAGAATTCGTAACACATTTTCTCAGCTTGCTATTTTGTGTAAATCAACTACTTTAGAAATAAACTATTCAACAAAATGGCAAAAATTGCTCTCTTATTTCAACTGGTTTCTTGCTCATAATAATTTCAGGAATATTTTGATTATGTTTAGATTTTTTTAAAGAAAATCACTGAAAATTAAAAGTTCTTTCTTCCGAAAAGATAATAAAATAGCTAATTGCTCTCAAAAATGAACACAATTTTATAATCATTATAATTTTGCATTTTAACAAGAGGTGAAAAAAAAAATTAAAAAAAATTATTGAAATCTTATTATAAATTCGAATTGGTTGCTAATTTTTGCTCAAATAAGGCCTTGGTGGACTTAATTCTCAAAATTTAAAATTTAACTTTTGGTGGTTTCTAGGAAAATTCTTACTCAAGATTAAAAAAATATCAAAATTCTTAAATTAAAGTTATTGAAGTTTGTTTTCACTCAAATTTTGCTCGCTTATTATGTAATTCAATCACATCACTTTGGAAAAAAATTCTGTTAAATTTTTCCAATTTTAAAACTATTTAACTTGAACAAATGACAAAAATATATTTTTGCAATGAATTATTCATTATAAACAATTTTTTTTTTGATTTTATCCGACAATTTTTTCAAAGATTTTCAATTGCTCAATGAAGAGAACCGTGATCATAAAAAATATTGATTGGCATCAAATTGCCTTAGCTTCTCATTAATCCAGGTGGATCTAATATTTGAGATTTGAAAAGCAATTAATTAAACTTTATTAACAAACTATATTATTTTCTAATTAAAATGAGTCTATATCTACATTTTATTGAATTGAACATAAACAAAGCTGTAATGCTAGTTCCGAATTATTGTTGTATTATTTTAAATATTTCTAATTAAGGATTCTTGAATTTAGAATAATATCCTAAAAATATTTTTTAAATCTAAAAAAAACAATGCATAAAATTATTTATATTCTTCGGCAATATGAATTAATTGAAATTTTTGCGTATGATCGATTATAAACAAAAATTAGATTTTATTTGATAAAAATCTCTCCGATTTAATCAATAGTCAAATGATCAATTATTTTGAGCTCATATTAAAGATCATTTATATTTTATTTTTGAAATTTTTCAACAAATTTTGACTTAAAAATCACTGAATCATCAATAAATTCCAATAAAATAAGTAATCAGGAACTAATTAAAATACTAGACAAATATTTAAGAACATGAAATTTTTAAGTGTAGGCCATTCACAAGTTTTTTAATCAAATTCCTAATTTACATTAAGTATTAAATTACTGATTATAAAAAAAACCTTTCTCTTGGTTTAATTTCCCGATGCGAATATCAGACATTAACTCAATGATAAAGTTTAAAATCAATATCAGTGCTTCATATCGTAATGGTCATTTTTACTGCTAGATCTCAAAATGGGTTATCGATCTTTAATGGCAAGTATCGAATTAAAAAATCTTTTGTAAAAGATAAATTATGTTTGCAATGATTTATATTCTTTATGAAAAACTCTTTGATTTCTAAAAGAGCTAAATTTATTTGGAAAAAATATTAAAATAATTAACTTTTGAAATTTTTTTTTTCACTTTTTAAACAGTAAACAAAATTTAATCATTAAGTGAAAACTTAGAAAGTGAATTTCAATTTTTTCTAAAGCCATTTAGTTTTAATTAATTGCATACAAACTGGTCATTGAAAAAGGTTAATTGAAGTTTGAAAAAAAATAATTTTCTTAAAAGAAAAAAATAACAAAATGGTTTTTCATTTAAGAAAATTGGTTGTGTTCCGCTAGCTTTATGTACCTAAGCATGACTTTTTAATAAGTAAAATAATCTAAATCATCGTTTATTTCAATAAAAGCCATCATAGAATTTATGCCAAGAACCGGGGTCGTATATAAACAAATATATTTTGAATATTAAATAAATTTTATCTTGTAAAAAGCTTTTAGATACGTGTTTTTTAGTAGATTTGATCGCTTTTTGTCAATTAGGCAGTAAAGCAATTTGTGAATTTATTTGTTTAGAGGCTTTACGCAATTACCATTAGACAATAATGCACCCAAATCGTTTTAGATTTATGGTTAATTGTTTATAAATCTTATTACATTAAGCGTCATTTATTTAAAGATCATACGATGAAATTTTTGGCTACACGGCAAATTTATCTATGCAATTGACAAATTTATTTAGATGGTGCTATCTGGAAAAATAAATGAACATGAACAATTTTGCCATCAAAATTAACTTTTTGCTCTTAGCTGTGGTTCACGCTGTTTGGACCACTTTGATACAAGATTTTGCGCTAACAAGACTCAACCATTCGCATAAATATCCATTTTTGTACCAAATCGAGAAAATTTCGGATCTCGACTCATCAGAGGCTCCGGCAAACTATAGCCAAATGAAACCCAGTCCAAACAAAGAGCTGGCAAAAACGAGCACCAAAAATGACAGAAAACTTTTTAATAAATGCAATGGCCTTTTTGGCGAGTGTCTATGCTCGTTCAACCAGGACATTAAGCGCTTTTTTTTGTACTGCAATGATCCGAATGTACAAAAAATTCCTAATTTTCAGACAGCCTATAGTTTGTATGAACAAGAGCTAAACAATTCCGGATTGAGTACAGATTTGATTTTTTCCAAGTTTGACTTCCGCGGAAGCATGATCAGACGCATAAAAAAACAAGACTTCTACGGAGTTAAGTTCGATTTTTTTAAGCGCAAAGATTTAAAGTTAAATCAAATTAAATCGAACCTAAGCTCGTTTGAGTCTATAATTGACGAGCTTAAAAAAAATGTTCTGCCAATTTATCATTTGGATTTTGACAATGTTGTGGACATTTCAGATGGAGCTTTTGAGGATTTTGTTCTCAAATCGACTTTGTTGAGCACTGAATTACAAGAGGGTCCAGGCAAGAGCGATGATGACCTGTTGCTAAAAATTCGATTTTCTAATTCTAAATTAGTTCTTTCGTCAAAGAAAAAGCCTTTGCGAGGTCTACGGGCCCTTGAAATGACATTTGACAATTTGACAAATGATTTTTTGGTAAATTCAATGTTTGACTTTGCGGTAATGTCCCAATTGAGTATTGAAAACTCGGAAAATTTTATCGGTTTCCTTGATCTCGGCGCCACTTTGCCAAATGGAAAGTTATTGAAAAAATTCTCGGTTTTCCGCAGCTACAAAATAGATTCTCTGTGCTCCCATTCTTTGCCCTCTTTTGTCGACCATGAAAAATTTTCCGAAATTTCCATCAAAAAATGTTCAAATTTAAAATCAATCACCGGCTTCACTTTTCATAGATATCGACATTTAAAGACTCTAGTTTTATCTGCAAATAGTTTGGAAAAAATTGACCCCAACTCGTTCAGATATTTGAATCAACTGGAAACGCTGGACCTGAGCTCAAACCCTATCGGCAGTCTAGAAGACCAAATTTTCACCGATTTATACAGTCTAAAAACTCTTAATTTAGATTCTACAATGCTAAAACAAATAAACGAGTTCACCTTAAAAGGTTTAATGAGTCTTAGTGATCTAAGCTTTTCCAAGTGCTCGTATTTGGCCTCGATACATGAAAATGCATTCGAGGACTCCAGGAACACCCTGAAAGAATTAAATCTAAAAGATACTTCGATAAAAATTTTAAGCTCAATTTACAATGATAGTTCTTGGTTGACGGGTCTAAATTTAGAGCTTCTAAATTTGGACTCTTATTCAGCTCATGTTGATTTTTCTGTCAAAAATTTTGACAATAATGATTTAAAAATTTTAATGTGTAAAATACTGGATACTGTATCTAGAAAAACTCTGATCGATCTGCAACGAAATCAAAGCTGTAACTGCTTGGTTTATTTTATTTATTCGGTAAAAATGTTTACGTTGCCAAAGTGGGAATACAAAAGCCCGTTCTGCTACAGAAATCAGCTAGACTACTTTCCGAATGGAACCAAAATTTTTAGCAAAATAAATGAAAAAGAAAAATCATGTGATTTAGACAATCTTGTTCATTTTTGCAGCCCTACGACACCAACTACAACCACCACTACGACACGAAAGCCAACCAAACCGGTTTACTTAAATCCTGCCATATTTAAAACAACCAGACGTACAAGATATCCAAAATTTGATCTAAGAAAATTTATGCAGGTTTTTCTGGTCATCTTATTTGTGACAGCAATATCAATTTTTTTCACCATAGTGTACCTGAGAGTGTCGAAAAAGAAGGAGCGCAAAAAAAAACTAAAAAAATTGTCATTAATGAGAATGAGAACAAGTTCGAACTCAAGTTCCAATCCGACAATATCGATAAATAATTTACCGCGAATAAATTCAAAATTTAAGATAAATAAAGTTGTTCTGCCGCCTAATGTTATTCCACCATTTACCAAAAATATACCATCAGTTGGTCCCGATGCAAGACACAAAAAAATAAGTCAAATAATTGAGTTCAAATCAGTGAAAAAAAATGAAAGTCAATCGCTTTTAAACGATTTTAATCAAGGAAAAATAGCCACATTTTCTATTGGAAGTAATTTTGATTAAGAATTATAAAACAGTGTCCGAATTCCAGCAAAAGTGTAAATTTTCATTCATGTTGTCTATGGATAGCATATCGGGTTCATCCAAATTGAAGTCGAAAATGTTTATGTTATCCTTCAAGTGAAGTTCGTTGGTTGACTTTGGAATCACCGCTAAAATTTTTAATTTATTGTTTAATTATTAATCTTTAAATTTTATTTTATTTGCCTATTTTTTGTTGAATAGCCCATTTGAGCAAAATTTGAGCAGGAGTCTTTGCGTACTTTTGAGCTAAGCATGTAATTTTTTCAGACTGGACAAGCTTTTTGGTTGATTCTGGATCCGATGTGCCCAGAGAGGAATAAGCTTGGAATATTATTGAATTTTGACGGCAAAAGTCGACTAAATCTCTTTGAATTAATAATGGATGAAACTCACACTTTTAAATAAACAATTTAAAATAAAAATTTTTGAATTTGAAATTTGCTTACCTGTAAAAGCTGGGGTTTTATGGAGCAGTATGAAAATAGCTCTTGAACATGTCTAATATTATAGTTGGAGACTCCTATTGATTTTATAATGCCATCGTTATAAGCTCGTTCGAGCTCTTGGTATGTTTTTTTTCGATAGTCAAAATTTCGCTGGTCATCAAGTTTAAAGCCTTTTACTCCTGGCCAGTGAATCAAGACCATATCAATATAACTTAATCCAAGATCTTCACGACTTTTTAAAATTGATTCGTAACATTTATCTGCATGATTGTAGGTGGCGATTTTCGTAATTACAAAAATTTCCTCTCTTTTAATGTTTAGTTTTGGTAATAACTTTTTAAATGATTCTCCTAGATCTTTTTCATTTTTATATACTTGAGCGCTATCTTTTTAAAAAACAATTTTATTTTTTATTCAGTAAATGAAAGATCAATCAAATCCAAGAAAATGTAGACCAAAGCAAAAGTCTTAAAGCTTAGTTAATGGTTTTGTTGAAAAGCTTATCACATTTTTTATAGAATAATTATAGGATCATACTTTTGTTGTTTAAAACTTTTTTTTATTTTTTAAATGTAATAAAATTAAATTAACATGGTCCTAAATTTTTGAAAACTTCTTATAGAGTTTCTTTCGTTTACATGCCTTTTAAAGAATTCCGATTAAGTTACTGAGAATTTGCAGACTATGACAACTGGTTAAATAATTTTTGTCGCTTTTGCAAAAAAAAATTTATTATTGATTTGAAACAAGGATTTTTGGTAATTTTATGTACAATTATGACATTTTACGCATAAAATTTGTTTTTTTTTTAAATTTGGTAAAATTAAGGCAGGAAATTTTTCAAATGAGCTTCAAAATTAGAATTAGATAATTCTTTCTAATGAGCAATCTAATAATACCTTTTTTCTGAAAACTAATTTTTATCCTCATCTTGTTAAATTTAATTGACTGGTTCGGATCATCAAATAAAAGTTTTTTTTTAAAATAAATCTGTAATGAGATGAAAGAATATTCAATAGATTTAAAAAAAACTTAAAATATTTAATTTTATACTCATTTTAACTTAACTTATGGGAGAAAAAAAAGAACTTTACGTTAAAAAATAAAAAAATCTGCCTCAATAAATCAACTTTTTTTGGTCCTATTACAATTTTCTGAAATTTTGATAAATTTACATTTTTTTGTGAAAAAGTTAGGAGAAGAATTTATCTATTCTATAAAGAAGATTTCTCGGAAAAAAAAACTAACAAAATCCTTTCATATGCAATTTAATATGAAGTTAAAATTAAAAAAAAAAACATTAATTTTTATAAAAAAATATTTTTGAAAATGTTAATAGACAGGTTGAATGAAGCTTAAATTTTTTTAGGCTTTATTACAATTGGAAAATTGAATGATTTTTTTTTTTTAAATTAGAAATAAATTTTTATTTAAATTACAATTACAACATTAATCTATTAGATTAAAGAATTGATTGGAAAAAAAAACTGCTTCTAAATTATAAACCTAGTCCATTTTATTACAATTTAATAAAATAGAAAGCAAGGGTTTCTTTACATTTTCAATACTGTATTAATCTAAGTAATCCAAATTTTTTAAAGTAAAGCTATATGTTTGTTTGACAATGTGAATGCAACAATTTATTATGGCTCTTTTTAAACTTTTTTCCAAATTCAAATCAGCTTGTTATATCAGTATTAAATCATTAAAAAAAAGATTACCAAAGAGACGATATCCATTTTCCAAGGCCTTTTCAACAACATGATGACAAAATTCAAATCCTTTAACTTTATATGTACCCACTAAAATTAATTTTTTCAGTTTTTAATATATCAAAAATTTTAATAATGAATACTAACAGCCTATGATGGGCATCTTAAGATCGTTTATTGATAAATAAATCATTATATTTCAAATATTTCAACTTAATTTTTGAGAAATCTAAATTATTATTCAAAAGCATTATTAATGATTTTGATTTCATTTTTTTAACTGCTGAATTAATTTTACTATTTTCCGAAAAATTTTATTTTTAAAGTTATTTTATAAAGTCTAAAATAAAGTCTAAAATTTATTTAAAAAAACATAGTATCTTCGGTAAAAGCGCCTGCAAGCCGAAATTCAATATTATTGATACGACAATACATTCGTTGCGGGCTTGGTCTTGAATAGGGTGCTGGTCTCGGCACTGATGATCGTAGAATGTATTCTCTTTGAAAAGGTTTTTCTAATGGCAACAAGACGTTGTTCATATTGTCAGTTTCTTCATCGTCTTCATCTTCTGTCAAATCAAACGAACTTTTCACTTGTTTATATTCATTCATGTAACGACTTGGTTTGATATTCTGTTTTTTTTGTCTACAAAGTCTCGATATAAGTGACCCAATGACACTATGAGCACCATTTTCTATATTGATTTGGCAAGAATCTTGGTCAAGTGACTGCTTAAGTAGTTTTTTTAAGAAATTTTTAACTTCGTCCAACTAAAAGAAAATAATTAAAAAGCTATTTTAAAAGAATGTTGATTATTTGTACATCATCTTCTGCGATTCTTGCTTTTTTATTTGTAAATTTTGAGTTCAATGATTTCATCAATGACACAATTTGCTCAAATGATTTTACATAATTGATTAAATCCTTAATAGATTAAATTTACTTTAATTTAAGCAAACATTTTTTAAAATAAAATTAAATTAGTTCTTAAAATTACCTGATATCTGCTTGTTTCGTTGTTTCTAGTAATCTTTACAGCCTTTTCAATTAATGCATCGAATATTGGTTCTACAATTGATGCAAGGTCTAGGTTAAAGGCTTCGGCGTAACAAGTATAAACACTTGAATAGAATAGAATCGGTAGAGTTTGCTCAATTATCTGTCCAATGCTCAGTGAATTAAGCCATTCAAAAATCTTTAAAAAAAATTATATGTTAATGCTGGTGATAGAATTTTTCTTTCTAGATTAGATAACTAAAAATAAGTTGGTTTATTTAGTGGGCTAGTTTTTAGTCACCTAAAATAACAAAAATGAAAATTTATATTAAAAAAAAATAATTTAAAACAAATTTCAGGTTCTTTCATTTTTAGAATTAATTTAATTAAGTTTCAATATAATAATCCTTTCCTAAAAAATATTTACTTTTTCTGCTTCTTTAGTATCATCAAACAGACGCTTTTGTCGTCGCACTGGTATAGATTTGGCATTTTCCCATACTTCAACCCACATATTACCGGGAATTTTCATCCGGCTACTTAAATCATATTTTTTTACAATTTTTTCTTCATTTGAAACAGAATCTTTTTCTTTAATTTCTATCTGAACCCAGTCCCTTGGAGAATACCATCTGACAAAGTCTTCCATTACGCAGCCAGGATTCGCTGCTTTGAATGCCTGCATGTCTGATAAAAGCGATGCACTTTGAATTTTAGCTCTTAAAAGTGAGGCATCGTCATTATTACCTAAATGAGAAAATTTAATTTTCTCCAAAAAAACACTTGTAAATATGTTTAAAATATTATTTAACACACAAAATACCTTTAATAGTCTTTGAAAGGCTTTAAAAAAAATAAAAATTTTATTATTTTTATTGAGCTATGAATCCTTCAGCAGAAATAATAATTTAAAATTTTATATTGTACAGGTTTACCGCTATTTTAAAATAAACTCATCTAAATTAGAAGCGGGTGCAGCCAGTTCGAAGCGAAGCTCTTGTTTAGGGTTTAGGGTAAACAGGAGGTTAGGGTCTTTTTAATAAATTAGTCTCAACTTTAATTTAGGGGTTTGTTTGAATTAAAATAGCGGTGTTTTTATTAAAATTAGCGGTGAGGAAAATAATGGACCTATAAAAACATCATTTGTAAATTAGAAAAAAATTAATATTTTTTTTTTCTCAACTGAAATAAAGTCTATATTTTTTTTCTAAAACAAACCAAATAAATAATCAAAACTGGTCATATTGATGTTTTATATTTTTCTCTTGGGCACATGAAAAATTTATTTTAGGTAAAAAAAGTTCAAAAGAGGATGTTAATTTTAATTCTTAAAAAAGGAATATAAATATTTTTTGTTCAATTTGTAAAATTAGACAAATTTAGAATATTTTAAATAAATTGTTTTAAAAGACAAAACTATCCAAAAAATTAGTTTTTTTCTTCTTCTTTAGTTTTTAAGGAACTTGGTTTTTAAAAAAAAGATTATTTTATGATTTACAACAATCTTAATAATAAAATAAGTAAAAAAGAATCCATTTAATTCACATTTCATAATTAACTCACTCAAAAGACGCCAAACCTCTTCATTTTTTTTGATATTTTCATTTTACAACTATTTACTCAAAATGTTGATATTTAGCTTGGTAAATATTTCTGTATTTTACATAAAATTTGAGAAATTTGCATTATATTACGTAAACATTAATGTAGTTGCAACAATTGTTAAAATCTGCAAATCTCGTGCAAAATCCCTGCGAAATGCACTGGGCTTATAAAAAATTTAATTCCTGCTAAATTTGCAGAATTGTGATAGATACAACATTGCTAGTAGCACTATTTTGTATTTACATAACTTATTTTTGACTTCTAGATTAAAAGTTATATGATCTTTTACAATTTTGCTTTGTTCTTTTGTTTTGAATTTTACAACATCACAAAAATTATTATCTGTTTCATTTAATAGCATTCTTACCTAAATTTAAAAGAACAGATGCATGTTGATCCAGCATGTCTTCAGTCATCGGAGTCGGTTCCTTTAGCACAAAAATAATCTTCGATTCTTTTGATACTCTTGTTGAAAGTTACTTGAGTTTTGGGCACATATAAAGGCTCTAATGGTTTGTTTAGTAAATTCAAGTCTCCAAATTTTTTTAAACGACCCTCTGCTGCAATTGGTTGTTCATCTTCACAATCAAAAAACTCGTCGTCATCGGAATTATTTTTGCGAACTTCGGTCTCAATTTGATGTTCAGTTTCTTTTTCCATTTGGTCTCGCTCAAGCTTTTTTTTAATACAACAATTGAGCATTTGGATCTTTTGATGCAACAAACAACGAGATAAATCAGGAGCTGTCATTGAATCTTCGCTTTGAGCTTTTTTAAAGTCCTCTTCAAGTCCTGGAATCAAAATAGCAGAATCATAGCGATACCTTAATTCGAGGAGAAATTCTTTCCATAACTGTGCCAATGCAGCCGTTTTTCCAATTTGATTTATTAAATTAAGACATATTACAAACTTGTTAAGTAATCCGTCATTTTTTAAAGATGATGCTTTCAATAAAGTCATCTTTTTATAAAATTTTTCATTTGATGCATCAATTTTATTAAAAACTTGACTTGATGAAATATTTGATTGTCGTAGATTTGCGTCTGGAAACAAGTACTGAAAATTAAAGTTAAATTTGAAATTTTTAAATTTTCAATTAGCTTACGTCCATTATAAAATCTAAGAAGCCTTTGTCAATTGGCAAAAAGCTATCATTTATGTTCAAAATTTTCATTTTATTTGTAGCTTTTTCCATAATATTAGATCCCATATTATACATTTGGTCAAATTTTCGAACTGCCGAACCACTACTTGAAAGTTTCTGTAAAGATTTATGTTTAAATTCTTCGGCATTCAGGTTTTGGCCTGAATTTTGGTATGCTTGACCAATTAGTTGGTTAACAGTAATTGTACGCTTCAATTCGTTCAAATACCGATTCAAAGAATTACTCAATTTATATTCACACTTGTCCAATATATTGTTTAAAATGATACACCAATGGTTCGAATGCTGTGGATTCAGATCATTGTATGATTCACTGTCGATTATTATGTCCTCTGATAAATTTGACCATGAGCATGCCAAATAAATGGACCTTAAAAATCCAGAATAAAAAAGCATGAATAGTTTTAATATTAAAATTATAAATTATGTTATAAAAATTATTAAAATTGAATTTCATTATTAAAAATTGGAGAACTTAACTATTTCCGAAGTTTTTCGTTAAGCAATTTAATGTTTATTTTCTTTTAAACATTATTTAATTTTAAGTTTTTGTTTTTTAAAAAATTTGATTTTTTTTATTTTCCTTTTTTCAATTATCTTTAACTATGTTTTAGTTTTAACCTAACAAGAAGTCTGAAAAAAGGAAGTTGTCGCTCCAAAAAAATAAAAGCAATTAAATTCTAATTAGATTTTCAGAAAAATTAAAATTTATTACTCTACAGAACAATTCAATATTTAAACCTTTGAAATCTGACATCCTAATATTTTTTTTGAAATATTTTCAAATTTTTTTTTGATTTTATTTCATCAAATATGAACTTTTAAATTTATAATCTGGAGGATCTATCATAAAATATGGAATAAAATAAAAACGACCTGTATTGATTAAAAAAAAGTTAAAGTTGAAATGATCAGTTCCACATTAATAAATATTTTAATCAAACTTAAATTAAAATAATAAAAATTTATCTTGAGACAAATCAAGAGAGCTAAATTTTTTTTTCCTTATTCACTTTTTGTGGAGCTTAGGGTCATTCCTTTTACATTCTTTTGATTTCCACTCAAGTCGATCTTTGGCCTTAACTAAAAAAAAAACTACTAGTTATTATAATAGTTTTAATACTAGAGAAACAATTACTGATGTATTGGGAGTAAACACCATACCCGAAATTCTCAAAAATTCTAAAATTTTGAAATTTGGTTAATTTGACCCAAGCAGACTCTATATATATTTACTAAGCTAAGGAAGTCGAGAATTTTATAATCAATCTAAAATTAATTTAAGTAAATTTAATTGAATTTTTTTTTATTTATATTTTTATTTTTTATTTGAATTTGAATTTATTTATATTCAAATAAATTTACTTAAATTAATTTTAGAATACTGATAATAAATTCAAGTTTAGTTTTTAATTTTCAAAAGAAAAATTTACTGTAGCTTTAAATTATTTTTTTAAATATTATATTTATAATCATAAATTTAAGCTTTTTATCTTTAAGTAAAGAAATTTAAAAAAAATTCATTTGGATATTAATTTTAATTAGACTTTAGCATAAAAATTTTTGAATAATTTTTACAATGCGATCTTATATCTTAAAAAAATATCTTAAACTTTTTTCTAAAAAATTTTGATTACAAAAATACAAAATTTCAAAAACTCTCCACAAGTCATATTCAATTTTTCTGAAAGAGTACATATTTAAATTTTTTTTTTACATAAAACTATCCATAATATTATTATTATAAAACATTAATTTAGTTGATTTATAAAATAGATCATTTTTTGCTTTAATGGTGAAATTTATAAACAAAATATTTTTTACAGTGATTACTTACTCTATGCATTCTTGACTAGAACCGAATGGTAAATTTTTTATATCTGGATAAATATCTTCTAGTTTATCATCAACAAGCTCAATTTCTTGCATCGATTTATCTTTAGCATGATCCCGTTTGGCGTCACCCAGCTCGTCTAATTCTTGAATCAAATAAGTAAAACGAACTGATACAGATATCAAATAAGAAGATTCATTAAGATGATTTCCCTTGAATAAAAATTTATCTCATCAAATAATGAAAATAATGTGCTTACAATTTTAGATTTAAAAATTTCTAACAAACCAGGCAAAAACGAGTATTGCTGTGGTGTATAATTAAAGTGAACAGATTGGAAATGAGTTTTAAGAGCGCTTCCTTCGCATAAACCCAGAAACATGTCTCTTTCTATCAAATTCACTTGGACAAATATTGGAACCAAACTAAAAAACTAATTTTAGAATTTTTTTTTTATTATTGAAACAAACCATCCTGTGTTATTGATTGCCACTGATATAGAACTCAATATTACATTAGCTCGACTTTCAGTGTCGATAAAATTGTTGAATCTTGTTGGTGAAATGAGTAAAAATCTACAAAGTCCATAGAAATAGGCAACCGATGGTGTACTAATTTGGCTCGATGTGACATTTTGAAAATCATTTGTTTTATTGAGTAAATCAGCCATGGATTTTGGTGGTAAATTTGCAATACTAACTGATTTTTGATCAATTTCGATATTTTGCTTTATAGAGGAAGTGACACTAGAATCAAAATCAATCGATTCTTTTTTGCTGAGTCTAGAATCTTCATTCTTTTTCGGATTATCATTTTGATTTTTCTTTGGTGCTAAAAAATAGTAAGTAAGTGTAAATGAGATTTCTTCAGCAAATTGAATGGTCTCTGATTTTTGCTCCCATTCACCAGTTTCAAAATTAAGCTTTTGAATTAATAGTCAATTTCAAAAAAAATTTTATCAATCGAAATTTACATCTTTATGTAAGTCAGATATTTCTTCAGATGATGTAGAGTTAAGTTTCCATTCAGTTATTATTTCTTCTATTTGAACTACGAATCTCTCCCAGTCTGATGCAGTTGTAAAATCATTGATGTCAAATATTTCATGGTCTTCAGCATCTTCGACATCAAGTTTCTTTGTGGAAGCCATTTGGATGTAATGAATATTTTTAAATTAATTAAAAATAATTTATTAAAATTTTTATCGAATTTTGTTTCTAAACGAGTATATCACAGGGTTATTTTTGAATAATTTTTGCACTAAATCAAAAATTCAAATTCAAAATATTAAGATCATCATAAATAAAATTTTCTTATATTTTAAGTAATTTTTAGTTATTTAACTTTATTTTGCACAAAAATAGTAAAATAAAAAATTAAATCAAAGTAATAGCAAAACATAAAATTTTGATATTATCGAATTTATTCTAGAAAAATCAAACTAAGTCAAACAAAGTCTTACACAATAAAATTAGTATTATTATTATTAATCAGTTAAATTGAATTAAGTAATGACTGTTTTTTTTAAATTGAAAATAAAACATGTTCCTCTCATCAAAGGGCTATGAAATTTAATACAGATATAGCTTAGCTTCTAATGTAAAATAAATTATAGCTAACTTGAATTTTTCTTATTTTCTGAATTAGGCCGTTGACATTACCTGTGACCTTTACACAAAAATGTCCTCGACACAATGCCTTTTTGAAAATTTAGCTTAAAAAAATTATCTTGTAGATATTTTTACAAAGATTTTAAATATATTAAAAATACATATTAGAAACCAAAAAAACATAAAAAAAAACAAAATGAAGAACTTTTTCTTATTTAGCTTTTAAAATTGTTTTTTTAATTTGATTTTTATATCTACTTTCATCACCCAAGTGATGTTTTTTAAAATAAATAATAAAAATAAAAATAAAATATTTTGATACAATGATCCATTCAAAAGTTATGATAAAAAAAGACTAAATTTTCAAGATTCAAGTTTTTTTACATGTTTGATCATAGCTTTAGAAAAGAATAAGGTAAGAACTTCAAATTTTGCATTTGAAAACTCAATTTCCTAAGAATTAATAAAAAATACAATCATAAATTTAGTCATTATTCAGTCATTAATACTAATTACATGTAAAATATTGCATGATATAAGTAAGTCCAGAAGTCTAAAAAATCTATAAAGGCAAAAAATACAAAATTGTTCCTTAAAAAAGTTAAAATAAGCAAATTTAAATTGTGCCATAAGACCAGGGTCTGGTTATCAAAATTTATTAATTGATAAATCTAAATAATCATGCAGAACTAAATTGTAGTATTGTTGTTTAAAATTTTTAGTCTATTGCTTTTTTTATTCGTTTTTAAAAATTTATAATTTATTTATGATTTCACTTTTATCTGGTTATTAAATTGATCGCTATTTTTTAAATAAATTGACAAGAAAAAAACTTACATTATTAATTTATTTAACGCGAAATCATTTTTAATACCACAATTTTTAAGTTACATGCCACAATTTTGTTAAGAAAACCACAATTATTAAAAATATCCATTAAAATTAAGAAAAACCTTTTTTTTGTATATTTCAACACATATTTATTAAAAAAAAACACAAATATTAAAAAAAAACTATATCATTTTTTTTTAAATAAATAAATATAAAGTTTATTTTAAAACTTTTATTTTTCGCTTGTTTGACAATCTCTCTTGGTAGTTCATTCCATAACTTCGACACTCGATTTGAAAAGGAGTTGAATCTACAGTTGTTATTTCGAACCAATTGTTTTACAAATCTGCAGTTGTGACTTTTCGTATTATAATGGCTTGGAATCCGGTTCAAAGGATGAATAACTGGTTAAATTCAGCTTCTCCAAACGATCCTCATAACTAAGGTCTCTAAATCAACTTTGACTTTAGCTGCTCTACTTTGAACTCCTTCAATAACCGCGATGTCATTCTAAATTCCAGACTTGAACTGCGTACTCTAAATTTGGTCTCACTAAAGACATTTAGCTTTTTGATTATGTTCTTTTCTTTCGTTTTTCTTTGCTTTATTATTCCGAGTGCCTTGTTTGCTTTTTTTTGTAGCTGTTGCTATATGTGCTGAGTTTTTCAACTCGCCGCTAAAAATAACCCCAAGTTCTTGCTCTTGTATTGACTCTGTTAATTTGTGTCCATTATCTCCTAGATAATATTCACATTTTGGATTTTTCGAGCCATAATGCACTACAACACATTTATCCTCATTAAACTCCATCAACCATTTTTTTGACCAGTAATATAAATTGTTTACGTCGTTTTAAATGTTTATTTAATATAAATATTGTTAATTTGGCGTGGCGGTCTATTAATCAAAGAATTTTTCATTAGAAAATATATTTCCACAAATAAATTCATGGTTCTAATCAAAAAAGAATGTTTCGAGCCCCTTTGATACTACCTGAAAATAAAGAGCGAGAAACCTATTTTATGCCAAAATAAAAAAACTTCGAAAAAAATTTAAAAATCCGACAATTTTTTTGCTTGCCATGACAATTGTTTTAAAGCTGTAAAATTTACGGATCCTGTTTTTTCTTAATAAGGAAATTCGCGAAGCACTTTTAAATAAAAACAATGTATTTAAATGTTAGATACGCTTTTTTATTTGCATTTGATTTTGGTTCTCTTTAGATTTCAATCTCTCTTAATGCCAGATGGTCTTTTATTAAATAATGATTAGGGGTGGGTATCCGGTTCGAAGATGGAACCGGTTTACTTGACGTGAGCTCATTTGATCAGCTCAAAACTCACTTTGACGAGTTTGACATGATGGGGCGTCCTTTTAAAGTCGTGTATTGCGTGTAAAGAAACGAGCTTGCCAAACAATTTTTTGTTTAAAAAAACCAAATAGTCAAATAAGTCCAAAAAAAAGGACAGTTGGACACCATTTTTTCATATATATTTTTTAAAAATAACTCAAAACCCATAATTCAAAATTTTGAAAAAAAAATGATTTATTTAAAATAATTTATTATTTTCTTTATGCATTATAGCATCAATCACTTCGTTCTTTTGTTTTATATTGCCAAAAATTATTAACTGCGTTTTATCAGGCTTGAATTAAATTTCATTTTTTTGCCGAATTCTTCGCATACTTTAATTGTCTTTTGTAATTTTTCCCTTAATTGACATAGAATTAGAATTTCATCTGCATAAAGTATGATTTTAATCAGTTGATTGCCAATTTTTAGCCTAAAATTTTCACTCTCAATTAGTTCTGAATGATCATGAGAGTTCGCATTCTGGCATGCCAACTTATTTAGGTTTCACAATCAATTTATCTTGCAACCAAACAGATACGGGCGTTCTAAAAAAAGGCAAAATTTTTAGTAGTTGGTTACTAAAATAGATATTTTTTTCGATTAAAAATATTAAATTAAAAAAAAACTAATTTAAATGATTAAAAAAACAAAATGTTCTTAATTTATTTTAAAAAGTTTTTTAATTTTTTTTTTTTCAAAATTTACAAAAAAAATAAGTGACCGCCCTCCAAAAAGTTTACCGTTTTTTTTGGCGGTCTAAAAAAAACCGCCTGGCTGACCGGACAAATGACCGCAAAAAACCGTGCTTGTATTGGACCGGTTTGTCTTGACCGTATCCTACACTATTTTAAAGTAAAGACAGTTTGGTTGCAAGTTGAATTGATTGTGAAACCTAAATAAATTGTGATACCAGAATGCGAACTTTCAAGATCATTCAGAACTAGTTTCTCAAAGAATTTCAATTGTATCTGATATGGGGATTGGTCGAACATTATCAATATCATGTTGGCTTCTGTTCTCGTCTTTAATGACCGATAAAATTTTCCAACATTAAAGTAATTTGGTAAGAAATTTATTAACTATTAGAAAGTTATTAATTATTTTTTCGATTAGTCTAAA
This sequence comes from Brachionus manjavacas, assembly GCA_019054805.1. NCBI lineage: Eukaryota > Metazoa > Rotifera > Eurotatoria > Ploima > Brachionidae > Brachionus > Brachionus manjavacas. The sequence continues at coordinate 956,692 of JAHQIY010000007.1, forward strand.
ACTCCAATAAGTAGTGGCATTTGTGATCCATATTTTAAGTGCTCATCGGTCACCTCACTAAATCCTGTCGATTTCCCTCTTGGTAGATTTTTCAATATATCTGTCATCTAGAGTGGTTTCAGAAGAGGAAAGCAAAGGTTGGTAATACTATTCAAAAGGGCCATTTAAAGAGAACAGTTTTTTCGAAAAGAGTGGTAGAAAATTGTAACTAATTGCGGGATGAAATAATTTCATAGACATCAAGAACGGCTTTAAAAAAAAAAATTCTCAAAGCAAACAAGAAATAAACATATGTAGTTATTAGCTACCAAAGTGAGATCTTTGTGTCTTACAAGGAAAAAACTGACATAGTCAAATTTGTTAATCATTATTTTTTAACAATATTATAATATTTGATAATCAATACAATTATTTTAATTATTTAAGTAATTTTCCAAGTTCATTGAATAAACGGATTATTCCTTTCTGCCATGGCTATTTTTCCATTTTTAATTAAAAACGATTAAATACTTCGATTTTCTATTCCACTATAATTAAGTTCATGTCAATCTTAAGCTTGACATGAACTAGAGATAATAAAGAAAATCAAATTAAATTAATTAATTATATTAAATAAAATCAAATTAATTAAATTGAATAAATTTTTCAAAATATTATTTAATTTTATGGAATATTAGAAATTTACAAAAAAAGAATCATCAAATTTATCGTTTATTTATCATAATAAACAGGGAAGACCAAAAGTTGCTTTTTTTTCCCCCAAAAAGTGCTCGAAAGTTGCTCAAATGTTGCTGAGGGTGCTCAAAAGTTGCTAACATAATTTTGGTTTTTTTTTAAATAAATTGAAGAACGGGACAAAAGTTCCTTTAATATTAAATATTTTATAATAATATAGTAAATTAGTTTTCTGAAAACAAAATTCAATTCATAAAAAACCCGGTTCAATTTTAAAAATAGTCATTAAAAAAAATTCCAAAAAAAAATTATTAATAGAACTATTTTAGGCATAAAAAAGTCATTCGAAAATCTAATTTAAAAATAAAAAAAAATCAATTTTTAGTTAGAATTTAACATTCTAATTGCAAAATGTCATCATCAAAATTTTCGCCTTGATCAACCGGTTCTTGAATACCATGACTTTTGATATTATGATACAATAATTTCGTTATAAAAAAAGTTTTATCAGACATGATTGTCGATTATCCGACAAAATTATTTTATATTTAAAAAACGTTCTCTCCGAGTCAGCTGTGGATGATGAAATATGGAGAATCCAGCTTGAATATTCAAACATTTTCGGAAGTCTTGTTTTATTTTAGTCAACCATTTTTCTAAACCAAACCGTTCCGGATCAAATATGATGCAAATGAGCCATTTACTTGCTATACCGTTATCGATATTGAATGGAATTTTGTGTTCCAAAAGATTTGAGCTAAAATTTTATTTGTCTTCGGTCAAAAATTCTAGCTAATTTGAATAGTTCCATTCCTGGCTGTGAACCGCCGACAAATTATTTTTTCAACTTTTCAAGCGCGTTCTTAAACAACTTTTTGGCAAGCTGATTTACTTCTTCAGGAACGCTGTTAACATTTGTATCCAGCTGTCCATTTAACCAAAAATACAAGTCATGTATTAAATTTTAAGTGCGCGAAGCAATGATCTGACACGAATTTAAATTCTTTTTCAATGTCGTTTGCTTAAAATAAATTTTTCAATGCTAAAGTATCATCAATTTATAATTCTTCAAAAACAAAGTTCTAACATAATTCGTAGTTTTGGGATATAAATTTGACCGATTTGAACCAAGTGTTCCATCTGGTGACTACCGAGACTGGAAAACAAAGTGGCTTTGGAACACCTTGCTGCTCTTGATAATCTAAAAATCTTTGTTTTCTATAGCTACTTCTCGAAAAAATTAATTTAAAATTAGCCACAACTTGATAAACGTTTTCCAAATTAGATCTCCAAGTTTCTCCTACAAGAGAGATGATATCGCAAACCAGCTTTTGCTTTTTTATCAAAATCGGTTTCGAGGAAAATTCTTTAAGACGTTTTTGAGAAATGATTGTCGACATAATAGGATTTAATTTATGATTTGTCAATGGGATTTTTGTTTTTTTATGAAATTTCTTTAATTTTTATTGAATTAATTTAATAAAAAAAATTATTTTAAAGTTAGGGTTTTAGTCTTTTTTTTCTTATTGCAAAATAGTTGCTTTAAAGTTTCTAAAATTGCTTAAGCAACTTTTGGTCGTCCCTGATCATAAATGTCAAAATTAAAATTTTATTTAGTTTTGAATCTTAAAATAAAAAAAAATTAAAATATCGAATTTGAAAAAAAAATTAAGAAATAGTAAATATCAAACAATTAATTGTTTTTCATTTATAATAATCGACATCAAGAATAATTTTAACACAAGAGTGAAAATTATGCATAAAAATTTTTGAGAAAATAATTTTACTACTAATAAAAAACTAGTGAACTCTTTCCTTATCATCAAAATGATTATTTATGAAATAGGTGCTTTTTTATTTTTAGCATCATTGTACTTGATTTCAGTGATTTTTGGTTCAAAAATATTAATTTTAATTTTTTTTTTAATGTACAATATTTTTTGGCTTCTAAAACTAAATAAAATTGAAAATTTATTTGGCAAAATAATGATTAAATTTTTTTAGAATTTTAGGAAATTGATTTCCAAAATAATTAAGAAAAATTTGAATACTATACGAACCTTTTTTTAATATTGTCTGAATTTTTAAAAAAATTTCATTTCAAAGTCAAAAATCTGAAACAAAGACCTAAAAAAGTCTATTTTTCACAAAAATCAATTTTAATTTATCTTTTTAAATAATTAATTTTTAGAAAATATCTGATTTTTTAATAATTACAAGGTTGTTCAAATTCTTAATTTAATGAGTCATTAAGACTTGAGTTTAAGACAGAAATAAAAAAAAAGTTTTTTTTTTTTATTTAGCATTTTTTGCAGCACCAAGAATTAAAAAAATAAAATATTAGAAAAATTTATTTTTTATTATTTCAATTTTTTTTATTATTTTCTTAAACTCATGTCTTGATGACGCATTAAACTAAAAATTTCTAGTTTAATGTGGCCTCAAACTCTTGACAATACTTTTAGACCATGCGTTCTTAATCAAAAATGTTATATCATAGGCGAGATTTACTTTGATGCATTATCCAAAAACGAGCCTTAGTTTGTGGTGCAGCATAATCGAACGTGAAAATACGGTATAATCCACAGAATCTGCAAAGCTTTTCCAAATTTCAATCTGCTCTTTTACTTTCAATTCATTAAAATAAGTAAGTTGATTATATTTTACTACTTTGCTCAATAGTTAACATGTTGAATAAAGCATCAATTATTAATAATTGAATAATAAAATCAAAATAAAAAAAAGCTTAATTCTTTACCTTTAATCGGTTTAAAACATATCAGAGAATAAAATAAGATGGCATGGTTTTATTTATTTAACCTGAAAACTAATCTTGATAGAATCTAAATTATTTGAAAAAATTGAAACATTAAAAAAACAAAAAAAAATTAATAGATGTTTATTTTTAATCAGCTAGATTTTACATTTATTAACAAGTTTTGTTTAGCCTCAAAAATACTTTTTGGAATGATCAAGTATTGGGTCAAAATAGAATTAGAAAAACACCACTTTGATTGCCTTAACCCCAAAACATCTAAATAAAATATTTTAATTAGTTTAGATTTAAACCCAAAAATCGAACTCAATGCAAGACTTCAAATAATTTATTAAAATTATCATATAGAATAATTCATAGCCTAGAATCGTTCATTTTCTCTTTTAAATATAATTAAAAATTTAATTTTAAATTCAACCATCTGTTTTACCAAGAGGGTTGAGAGCAACCGAGCGTATTTAAAACTATTCTTAAAGACGTCAAAGAGAATGATAAATTGATTTAATTTATTTTTCTTTTTCAAGACTTAATCTCTTGTTGACATTCTTAAAAATTGAGTTTAACTAACCATCTAGTGTCATTATTTGTTCAAAATAAAATAAAAACTAAGTTTTATTAGCTTGATTTTTTGAATCTCTCTTCTTTTGAGATGTTTGTAGCAAGCAAAAACAAATTTAACTTATTTTACTTAGATTAGATAATCAAATAATAGAAATAAAACAACTAGCTAAGAAAATAAAACTTCTTTAATCAAGATCTTCAATAATGAGCTCTTCATAGAGACCAAAGAATTTAATTCCTCTTTTATTTGCATTTTTATTTTCAATTTTTAAAATTCAAGTATGTTTTTGCTTCTAAATTTTTGATGATAATTGTCGATAATGTTTTTCGAAAATGAAATTCTTATTAAAGACACTACACAATTGTTTTTTGATTAAATAATCGAATAAATCATGGCACTCAAATACAGTAAATTTATGCAAGACAAACAAACATTTTTTCTAAATGAAAAACCATTCTATAATTATTTCGTTTTTTAAATTTTTGCCAAATATTTAAATTATTCAGGAGTTTTTGGTATGTTTTTTTATTTCGAAACTATTCTTAGAGAGTTGATGTCATTGCATTTCATTTTATTCCGATTAATCAGGCATACATTTTTGCTTAGTTTTATACTCAAAGACAAAATTATTCCTAATTTATACATAAAATTACTAATAAATTATAGTTTTTTGTCGAAGTATTTATTTTTTAAAAGAAAGTGGTGTAAATATTTAATCAAGATCATTTAAGGGCACCTTTCTTAAGCCAAATAGTTTAAAAGCAATAATCACATTTTCCTTTAAACTCAAACTTTTTTAAAAAAATTTTTTATCAAAGTCGTTCTTACCACTTTAAAAGATTTATTTAAATTTTTTAAAAGTAATTATTTGCGTTTTCCGTTAATCAAAAGCTTTTAAGAATAAGTATGACACTCAAAATATACTTTAAATTAATTAGTTTTATAATTTTTTCTTAAGTTTTGCCGGTATCTTTACCTAAAGAAAAGTAACGACAAAATTTTTTTCAACAAATATTTTTATCAAGAAAAAAATGAACCACTGAGCACAGATATTTATATTGAATGCACCTGAATTTTTTAGATAATTTCTTGTATAGCTTGAATTGGCATTTTTTTAAATGAATTTAATTTTTTGTAAATTTCGAAGAAAGTCTATAAAAAAATTGTGTTAAACCCGAATAGCTAAAAAGATTCATTGAAGCAACAGGAAGAGTAACATTAAAAAAAAATTATCAAAAAAAAACTTTAAAATTTTTGCTGTTTTTTTTTGTTGCTGTTTAAAATTTTTAATTTGAGTTGACATTATTCCGAACTAAGAAGATTGAATAATTTTGCAAAATTTAATTAACCAAAGAAAAATTTACCATAAATATATCCCATAGTAGCGGATATAAGAAACTGAGCTTTGTTTTTTAAATCTTAATTTATTTTCATGGACCTGAATAATTTAAAGATTAATAAAACAAAAAAGAGAATTAAAAATTTAATGCTAAATCGTAATTCATAATCATTCATTTTGTTTGAGGCTGCGCAAATTTTACTAAATCAGTGCAGCTGTTTTTCAATTTGCGAACAAAATTATCAAAATATTTTCAAGCCAAAATTTTGTCAAATTCAATTTTTCCTAAATTAAAAGCATTTCGAGATAAGATTAAGATTCATCAAGCATTAATAATTAGTAAATCGATTTTTTCGTAATACATTTACAGGGCTTTAAATAATTTTTCACTTTAGTGGCAAATTATTTGGTATTACGTATTTCAATTTGGAAAATTAAACTATCTAAAATCAAATTTATGATTTTATAATATCTTTTATTCTGTAACGTAATTTTTCCTATAATTTTAAATATATAATAGTTTCTAATTACAAGTTCAAATTTAATAAAAAAATCAGATATATAGCCTTTTGATTTTTTAATTAAAAAGAAATGATTAAAATAGAAATTTATTGACCTAGGAAATCCGAATAAGAAATCAAAAAAAAGACTAGTAAAAAATAATTTTTTAATCAAGTTTATTATTCCTAAAAGTAAGATGATCAATGTTTGTCAAAGTCCAAAGATTAAAATTTAAGTCTCATTGCATTAAAATGTTTGTTTTTGGTATTCTTTAATAAAAATTTAATTTCTAATGAATATTTAATTTAGACAATTCGACAAGCTGATTAAGACAAACAACTTTTGAGATATTTTACCATTTGGAATAAATTAAAGTTACTTGTGTAATATAAGAAAGAGTTAATAGGAATCGAATCGGGAATTAAATTTCTCTCACCAAATGCTCGAGTTTCATTTTTCACTAAAATTGTCATCTTTTTGGTAAAATACTGAAATATGAATAAAATAGCAAGACATTTTTCCATTGATTCATGAATTTCAAAATATTATTCTAGCAGCTTTTTAATTATTTTAACAGCAGGCTCATTCAGTAATTTAATCAATTACCTAACCTTTATCTAAATGCTGGCAACAGTTAGAATATTAAGTGGCATTAGTTCAGTGAATGACATATATTTAATTTTCAGTTAAATAAAAATCTATTGGCATAATATTCAAGTTTGTTACAAAAAAAAAACTTAAGATCTAGACAGAAACAGACTCGAATTTTCCAAATTTTCTATTACCTCAATATTTTTGCAGTTCTCTTCGAGCTTCATATGGAAAGAAAAAAATAAGCTTTAAAAACACTAATAAAATTTGCAGTTATGTTTATCAATTTAGGCTGTTAACAAGATATTTTAGAAAATTTAACTAAGAATTAATTAAGCTCGGAGTAAGAATTTTATTTTTAGCATCTATTTATTCAGAAGGTAAAGAAATTCTGAAGAATTCTTAATTTTTTTGCTAATATTAATTTTCTTTTTAGTATTAAACCTTCTTAAATTTAAAAAAAATTTCAAATGCAATAAAATTTCATTGTTTGGAAAGTTGTAGTCATTTTACATAAACTAATGTCTTTTAATATCAAAACTTGATATTTCCCAGACTGATATTAATTTATGAATATTTTTCTAGTGGGATAATCAAAAAAAAATTAGTAATTATTAGATTTTGCTACACCTAAAGTTATGGTAATGATTACACTCATGAGTAATAAATGCAAATTTTGTAGGTAACCCAATTCCTATTCATCAACAAAAAAAACCAAACCATCAAAATAGATACTAAAAAAGATTGAAGTTTTAGCCAAATAAAAAGAAGAAATATTTCGGTCTTAATTATCAGTGTGCAAAATTGGAATTAAATTTTTACATAATATTTTCTTTGTATTAATTAAATGCTAAACTCTCCAGATTTAATTACTGGTATAATTTTGATGTAAAACTTAAATTTTTATTACTGAAAAGTAAAAAAAAAAAGGTATAAAAAGATTGAAAACAAACGAGAATCGTACGGTTTTCATAATAAATAATTTATTATGAAAAGCAGAAAATTAAAAATGAAATATTGAGCTAGGTCGTTCAATTGTTTTAAAATACCTAAGCCAATTTGTAAATTTTTCAATTTAATAAAATAAATAGCCCGACCGGTTTTGTTTTTCAACATTCGAGTGTGTAACAAACTGGCCTAAAAAGATAATTATTTTGAAATTTTTGTTTTATTTAGGCGACAAAATCTTTATTTAGGCAGAAATAGTATTTTAGGTTCTATTTCAGCTTAAGCTAATTCATTATTCATGCCTCTTTGTTAAGAGCAGTAACCTAAAAATTGATTTAAAAATAATAATACATGCATCTTTAGGCACAAATTTAAAAAATATATTCTATTCTCAATAATCTTATTGTCGTATCGATTTATTTACAAACAATTTCCCAAATTAAATTAAAATTAAATAAAATTTTATTTAAAATAAAATTTCAAAATGATAAGATTTTTGAGGCTCTTTTCTCCAGGCATGCTAAAAGAAATTGATGCAATTTTGAATTTAAACATATTAGATCTTTGAAAAATCTTTAAAATAATTTTTTCTATCTAAAGTTTGTTTAAAAGTTCCACAGAGTTTTTTGGTAAAGTAAATTTCAATTATTTTTTAATTAAACATCAAAAGGTTGATCGGAAATGAACCCTAATAAAAAATGTATTAAAGTCATCGGTATTGTTTTTAAGTCAAATAGGTTTTCAGTCGATTAATTCTAAATTTAGACCTAAAAATTTGATTGAATTTTTAAAACTCGAATCAATCAATCATTTAGGTTAGAGCAATTTTTTTTAATAATACAATCATGAAGTATTTTTCATCAAATAGTAACCTATTTCATTGAGGGAATGAAATATTTATTCCCTAGGCACTTTTTTATTTCTAAAATTTGATCTATCTAAGTCTCAAATGACTTTTTTTTTTCAGTTAGGTGATTCAAATACAAAAAATGACGTTTTTGACGAAAAAATTTTAATCATTGAATTTTTATCTGATAAGAGCTCGATTCGTCACTTCATTAAGCTTGACTTGTGATCATTTTAACTATTTTTAAAATAAAATCGCACAGCTTTATTTATTTAAGTCATTATGATAAGTCAAGAAATGAAGCGAGTTGGACCATTTTTTATTAGTGAGCAGTAGAAGCTAATCTATCATTATTACTAGCTCTTTGGGAAACTCATTTATTAGAATTGTGGATTTTAGCTTAAGCGCTTAGCTTAGCCCTTCTGGTTAAGAATTCACCTTTTTAAGAAAACAAATTATATTTAATTTTTAAAATTTTGTTTTTTTTATTTGACCGTCCAAAACCTTAAATACAGAAAAGATAAATATTTAAGAAGATTTTTTAAACCTAATTGAATTACGTATCAGCTTAGGCTGTGTTTAATTTTGCATTTAAAAATTCATTTTCACCATTTCAAAAACTTTTGAAAACTTTTGTTTTTTATTCAAAAGTTTTGTGCGAGGAAAAAAAAATTGAAATTTTTCTTTAATTCAATTATTCAAACAAGGTTTTCTGAAGATATAAAAAAAATTCTTTCTTTTTTTTAAATTCAAAAGTATTTATTTATAAAAAAGAACTTAACGGGTTTAATTTATTTATCCGTGGACAAAAAATTTATTTGTTCAGCTACGAAAAGAGGGACTTGTAATTCTAAGTTTGAAAAAAAATTAATTTTTTATTTTATTTTATTTTGTACAAGAAGATTTGGTAAGCATGTAAAAAAACTCTACCATCATCGAATACTTTCGAATAAAAGCGAGCATTTAAGCTCAAGAAGACCAATTTATTCGAAACAAATTGAAGATAGCTAACGAGCAACTCTTAATAGATATTGCTAATGATATTGCTAATTATTACGAAAGTGAAACTTAAAAAAATATGGTTTATTTAGCTTTGTAAATTTAAAGTTTATCTTATCACAATTTAGTCGGTCTGTATTGAATTTTATTTGCCAAGCACTTAAAAACCTAACACTTAGAAAAAAGCTCGCTTTGAAACACAATGGTCTAGATATATAGGCATAGATAATGTTTTCTTTGTTAAAATACAGCTATTTGTATTAATTTGGGACCATTCAGACACCTAGCGTTATTAGCTATAATTATAGGCATATAGGCTTAGGGCGTAGTTTTACAATTCAAGTTTTTTTTTTCATGTAAATTTGTAATTATAAACTAAGAAAACATTCTACTTGAAAATATTTTCTTGGTGACTAGACTCGCACAAGTGGCCGTTTATAAAGCCATTTAGGCTAGATATTTATTTGTTAAGCTGAGATGAAAAATGAACATTCAAGACCCGGTTTCCCTGAGCAAATTAAAAGAAAAAATTTGTTCAAACGAAATGAAGAAATTTTTTGGCAAATAACACTCTGTCTGCGCCATAGACAATTTTCACCATTATTAGCTTGATTGCAAGCATCCGTTTCGTTCAACTAGAACAAAATTCTCATTTATATTGCAAAGCATTCTCCTCTATATATCTTAAAGTTTAACCAATTTCAAAAGCAATTATTCATCTAAAATGCTTTTATTTTTGTGAGCAGATTCAAATCTACAGTGATTAATAATAATATGTGTAAATTCTATTTAGAGTATGTGACTTCATGCTCAATAAGGAATAGCGCAATAATGGGCTCTATGTTGTGCATATGTTCCTTTGATTTATTGATTTTAACACATAAACAAAATTTCAAATCAATCAATATCCGTCTACTTGAATTCTTATCTTGTAAAATTACTTTTTTTTTCAGATTACTAAAGCTACTTAAGAATGAATTTGTTGTAGACTTCATTTGTTTGAGCGAGAATTTTACAAGTTTTAATTAGAAAAAAAATGAAAGAGTATAAGGTAGTAATCTTGGGTCCTGGCGGCGTCGGAAAGTCTGCTCTTACTGTTCAATTCATCAGCGGAAAATTTGTCGAAAGATATGATCCAACTGTAGAAGTACTTGATTTTTTTTCAATAAATTTTTTTCATTCAAACATTAAAATTTTAATTTTTCTTACAGGACTTTTACCGCAAAGAAATCGAAGTCGATGGCTATCCGGCAATTTTGGAAATATTGGACACAGCTGGTACTGAACAATTTGCGTCAATGCGCGATTTGTACATAAAAAATGGCCAGGGCTTCATTATTGTCTATAGTCTTACTAGTAAGCAAAGTTTCAATGACTCCAAGTTGATCCGGGATCAAATTTTGAGGGTCAAAGGCTCTGAAAATGTTCCGATTGTATTAGCGGCAAACAAATCAGATTTAACTGGGCCTCAACGCGAAGTTTCAACTGAGGAGGGCTTCAACTTGGCCAATGAATGGTGTGTTCCATATATAGAAACCTCAGCCAAAAATTCCACCATAGTTAATTGTCTTTTTGCCGAAATTGTAAAAGAAATGAACCTTAAATCAAACAATTTTTACGGAAACAAAAAAGCTAGTAAAAAAAGTAAAAAATTGGCGCTGCCAATATTGGACAAATCTAACAATCAAAATGGAACTAACAAGACAAACTCATCTGACTCATCTTATTCAAATTCGTTTAATGAAACAACAAAATTTAAAAAATCGAGCTCCGGATTCATCAAATCTCGGTTATGTTTTGGCTGTTGCTGTCGCTTAACACAAGATAAATCAAAAAATTGTAACAGCAGCAATAACAACATTGTTGAGTATAGTTTTTCCGATAAGAATTCCCGCAGGGCAGATAGCTCTTGTTCTATCTTATAAAAAGTCTCATACATTTTCGAACCTGAATACTCGGACTTGGAAAAAACAGTGACCATCAGTCGAAGATCTCTAGCTAGTCTCACACAATATCGCAGAATGATTCTGGTTAAATTATTTGCTTAGCCGGTTAATTAAGGTCAAAATTTTGTGTAAATAAAACTCCGGTTTTTTTTAATCAAGCAACAAAATTAAAAATAATTTTTATTAAAAAAATTTTTACGCTTTTTAAGAAAAATATTGAAAATCGATCTTTATTTAATATATAATTGTTTTTATAAAATTAATTTTTAATGTAATTTATAAAAAAAAAAATAAATTTTTGAAATGGATTTTTGATTCATAATTTATTACTCATCTGGAACAGTTGCAGATCGGCAGGCAGTCTTGATTAGAAGGCTTATAAACTTGGAATCCAGTTAAACATTTACAAGTAAGGCTATTTCGGTTGCAAAATGCGTTTTGGCCACAGAAACTCTGTCCCAAACAACTGTCACTTGAAACTTCCAAAATTTGGTTGTGAGTTTGTTCTAAAGATAAAAAAAAATTAAATTGTGCAAAATCATCATTAATTAATAAATCATGCAAAAAATTGAAATCTTAAAATTATTTAGTTTTACAATTTTAATCTTCTATTGAAGGAAATCTTAATAATTTAACTATAAACGAATTTAATTTGAATAATCCATGTTCTATAATCTTTCTTTTTCAATAATCAAAAAATATCCAAATGATAAAATGTATAAAGCATAAAAAATTATAAAAAAAATAATCTCCAGATTTTAAAGACGAAATTTGATAGAAAATAAAAAATATCCAGAAACATAATTTACATATTACAGAAATATTTCTTTAAATTAATCTTCAATTTGATTAATTTACTTTTTTTTTGAATATCTAAAAATTTTTATTCTACACGAACAATTGATTTTGGCTGAAAGTAAGGACTAAGCTCCATTCCAAACTGCCAGGGTACAACCCAAACTATATTTTAAATAAATAAAAAAAATAATAAATTGATTTTGTCAATAAGAAACTTAATTTTATTAAAATCTTTCTTTTAAAGAATTTAGATTGATTAGTTAAAGTCTTTCAATGAAATTTCCTAATTTTTTTTTCAAAAATTTTTGGTTAAGCTATCTTATTGATAAAATCAGTCCAAAATTAGAATTATTAAAATATTGAGACACTTTTAGATTGTCAAAATTGTATTAATAAAATTCAAGATTTACTTGCAATTTTTTTTTAATTTTTTTCAAAAAATTTAAAATACTTAAAATTTCTCTTTTATTATCAGCTTAATGTATTTTGGCAATTTTATTAAGTTTTTAGAGCAAGAATTCACTTAAACGTAATTAAGTACAAAAAGTTATTCTCTTTAATATTTTAATGAAAATTGCATTTTTGGTTGTTAAAATTCAAGAAATTTTCACATATTTCTTGAATTATGTCAGGCCCCATTTTCACATCAATATGAAAATTTTCATTCACCTAATAGCCTGAATATATCAATAATTTTAATTTTTGTTTAAAAAATTAGATAGAAGAGCTGGTGAAAAAAATCAGCGAATTTCATTAAAAAGCTTTGCCAAATCATTCCAAAGTCTTTGCTTAAATTCTTATAGTTAATAATTGAAAAGAAAATTTTAAAATAAATATTGAATAGAATCAAATTAAATTAGTTCTTTTTATAAGTTCTAAGACGAACTTTTAAATTTTGGACCAACGCCACCTTCAAAACACTATACTGCGCATATGTCAGGCCCCATTTGTAGTATGCAGCAGTGATTTGGTGCCCCCACAGTGACAAAGACAGCGACCTTCTTGAGAAAGTGCAAAGAAGAGCAACAAAACTTGTTCCAAGAATCCGTAACTTCAGCTACAGCGATCGCCTTTCCATCTTGGGTTTGCCCACTCTGAACGAACGCAGGACCAGAGGAGACATGATCCAAATGTTTAAGTTTAGAAACGGCTTAAATAGACCGGACCAGCCCAGGGTATTATAGGGCACAAGAGGCGTCTCTCCGTCCAAGCACCTACCAACTGCGCCCAACATGAAAACTTTTTCACAAATTTTGTCATCAGTGAGTGGAACAGCCTACCTGAGGCAGTAATCAGTGCCTCGATTCTTTAATGACCGCCGAGACAGCAGCGCCGTCTTCACTTCAAGTATTAAAGAGATCTAAGCAACAATTATTCTCTAAGGTCAATATAAAGCAGCTACCATAGACGGCTTCCGTAGTAAGTCGTCTCCGCAAACCTGTTTGCTGGAGCTTATTATTATTATTATAAATCATAAACTTTCGAATTTTTCTATTTTTCGGAAAACCTAAATGTAGAAAAATTTTCTTACTGCACAAACCGTTAACCAGAGTATAGCCAGAGTAACAAATGCATTTTCCTTGTTGGCATTTTGCATAAACTGGACAATCATTACTCGCACCACATCCATTATTAGGAAGAAAATCGTTTTGTAAAACTAAAAAAACTCAAATTTATACCTTTTTTATTAGTAAAAATAAATTTGTGAAAAAAATTACCACAAGAACCTTCAGTTATAACATAACCAGACATACAAGCACATGATCCTTGTATACAAACCATGTTTTTCCCACACGAAATAGCATCATTGTCAAAACACTGTGATTTTAATTTTTTTCCATATTCTTTTTAAAAGAAAATTTTTAAGAAAATAATCTAAAAAATTTAATTAATCTATTTACCACAGTAAAATTTGTTATTTCTCGTATCTATAGCTTCATAGTATCCAGTTTTACATTTACATACTTTAGCTGTGTTCATACAATTCGAACCCGAACAAGTAATAATACAAGAAGAATTACGATCAACACAATCATTATCAATTGAGCAATATTCGCCAATATCTTTAATAGAAGTTGTTCTTGCCGGATAAATATCATAAAAGTATTTTATAAATTCTGTCTGCATATATTCTGTGCTATTAAGTATTGTTGTCAACTTTATGTCTTTTGCTGTAACTATTTCAGCAACCAAACTTTTGAATAGTGGTTCAGTTAATTTTATAGGCTGGTTTAATCCGAGCTGAAGCTGAATAAACCATCTAGCATTTGATTTCGAATACTCAAATACATCGACATGTATCATGCTATAGCTAGAAAAATCAATTGTTGCATTTGAGTATTTATAAAGAATTTGGTCATAGGAATTCTTCGTAAATGACATTATCTGATCAAGTTCGTCAGCGGGAACCAAAGTGTCCTGATAAATAAATTGAAAAAACATTCGAGATGTTGTAATTGAAGATAAATCTTAAGGAAAAATATCAAAATTAAAAATAATTATTTGAATTTTTTCTATAGTTGTTTACAGCAATCATATCCATTCGATGAAATCATTCCTGAATTACACGTGCATGTCTTTTGTTTGCTGCAGTAAGCGTTCAAACCACATTCTAATCCTACCGAACAAACTGAATTCAATTTGACAGAGCCGGGAACTTAATTTGAATTTTTTTTTTAATTAAACAAATAAATTTATTTTATTTTAATTAAAATTTATAAATTAAAGTTTACCACAAAATGAATCGTCCAAATGGTAACCCATAAAACAAGTGCATATTGAATTTGAGCATCTCATCAATGAACTTTTTGTTTGGCAATCATTATCCGTATTACATGAAAGTTTTCCATTTGATTCTAGAACTAAAAAAAATTTACAAATCCTTTAATTTTGTTTAAAAATACCACATAAGCCTTTTTTGAACAAAAATCCCGGCTTACAAACACACTTTCTTTTGGAACAAACTGAATTTAGATGACAATCAGAATCTCCTGTGCAAAGGTCTTGATAATTAAGTCTTGATTTGACTTAAAAAATTTAAATTCGAAAACTAGATTTGTTGCGTTGACTTACTACATTCAAAAAATCCGGTCTTTGCCGAAATAATTGACACATATCCTGTATTGCATTTACATCTTGAATCAAAATCATTTAATTCTTTTCTACAGCTCATGTGCATGTCACACTCATTGTTATTTTTACAAAAAGCTCCTAGTCCAATATTTCCACTCGTCTTTGAGACAGATAGTAAATCGTTTTGATTTTTGTCTAAATTAGATTTTAGTGGGGAAAAAAAATTTTTTTTTATTTTTACTCATTAAATCTGATGAATCAGTAATAAAATTTAAATTTTTTAAAGGATTTGTTTGAAGGTATTGTAGGATTTTATTCAGATAGTCATTTCCTAGATTTTGACCGTTTTGATTTTCGTATCCAATTTTTTTTTTGAATTTAATAGAGGAATTAACGTAGCATGTTTGGTCATTTCGGCTCAAATTTGGTTTACAGTCGATGCTGTTTACAAAATAGCGATGATAGTTTTCACCAAATTTTTCAGCCAAGTCTTTCTCAATCTAAAGAATAAAATTCTTGGATTTTTTATTGGGGAAATTCTTTTTAAAACCTGAGTTAATATTCGGAATTTGACTTCATCTTTTGGCACGCTGTTTGACACAGATATTTGATAATTTAGCCCAAATTCGGATGTCTCAGATGGGTTAAATGGTAAAGATGAATCTAATGGATCAAAAGATAAAATTTGAATCAATATCAACAATTTTACCTGTTTTGTTTTGGCTTAGCTGTTGAGTGACTGGAAAAAAAATTCGAAATTATTCCTAATAATAAAACTTTGCATCAGACTTACTTTTCGGTCCTACGTATATTCCCAAACCGAAACTAAGGCCAAATATAACAATAAAAAAAATTATTAAACCGATGACAATTAAAACTGATCTTTATTTAAAAATATAATTAAACAAAAGTTAATATTTTCAAACTTTTTTCCCTAAATTTTAACAATTACTTGCAAGTATTTAGAGAGCGCTCATTTATCTCTTTTTGGTTGTTTTCAGTAACTATTAAATCTCTTGAATCTTGAATCAGTTGTCTATCATTTTCCATTTTAATTAACTTTTTTGCTTGTTTGGGAAAATAATTGAACATAAAATTGGACAAATTTTTAGAAAATTTTATTGCTTAAAAAAAAAATAATAAAATCAAAAAATGAACCATTAAAACCTCAAATTTCGCCAATTTCAAGCATTAAAATGAGTTAGATTTTAGCCGATCTAATTTCTAAATATCCTTTTAGATAGCGGTATTTAAAGTAATACGATCAAGTTCAATTTTAAAATTCAAAAAATTAAGTTTCACATTCAAAAATTTTAAACTATTTATGTCCTTATTAAGTGTACAAATCAAAGTCAATTCTTTTCGAGTTGTAAAAAGTACCCGATGCATCCTCGCATCTGCGACACCAAACACCGGTTTCTTTAAATTCTCCTTTTCCTGCCTTGTCCAGCATTTCTTGAGAAGTAAATGGTCCATGCATTTTAGCTTCGTCAGTATTGTTTTCTTTATAAAGCCATTTAACAACTTTATCTTCAAGCATTTTTGTTTCTGCGTTAGATGTTGATGCCTGTATTTCTTTTTCATTTACTTCATCGGCAAAAATGTCCAAGGATGTAGAAGATTTAGACTCATGTTCTTTTATTTTTTTTTCCAAAGATTGGTATGTTTCTTCATAAATGTCGTAAAATCCTCTGTCAATAAATTGGTTTGCATACCCAGTCAAATTTTCTAAAGCCTCTTTGTCACCTAAGGCCTTTTCCGAAAGAGATTCTTGTTTTTCAATTTTTTTCTTTTGCCATCTTTGGCTTGCTGACGAGCTCGATTTGGACGAGTTTCCCAGACGCTTTATGGCACGAAGTATTGTCTCATTCGACTGCAGATGCGGAAGGATTTTCTTAAAAAGCTCAATTTTGTCTTCCTCGTCATCAACTTTCATTGACTCGGTCTCGGATTCTGAACTTTCATCCTCAGTGTCGCCCGATTGTTTATGAAGTTGATAGCTCTTCTTAAATGAATTTATATTTGCCCAATCTATATTGTCTAACCATGCGTCTTTAATTTCATTTTTCTAAAAATTAAATTAATTAAAACTTAACAATTTTAAATACAGAAAAAATGCTAATCACATTTCGTTTCCAATGATAATGTCCTTCAGTGTCAAAGTCTCCTTCTTCCAGCTCCTCTTTCATGTTAAATGGAGTGAGCTTTATTTCATCATCAAATTCTGACGTTTTTGACTCCTGGCCAATATCTTTCAAAAATTTTTTAATTATTTTCCATAAACGATTTTAAAAAATAAAAAAATTTACACCTGCGAGAACTTCTCGTTTTAAAGGCTCATAATTGTCAGTGTTTTCTTCCTCATCAGAATCGAGTGAATGGCTTGGTTTTTGTTTCGATTCTTCACCGTTATCCGATAATTCAGATTCGCTTTCTTTAGTATAGTGCTTATACTCCTTTTTGTCGTCAAATTTAACTCTTTTTTTTACAGGCATTTTTTTAACATTAAATAAATGAAAAAAATTTTGAAAGTATTTTATAATAATTTGAAAAAATTTCAAGCTATCGGAAATTTTTAATGAAAGCAATGCTAAATAAATTTTACATTATTTCAGAAATTTTTCGGTATTGTGAAGTTCAAATTGAAAGATTATTCTTCCTTTTTTGATAATTAAAATTAAAGCTAATAAAATATATTTGAAAAATACTGCAGCATATTACAACATGCTTAATTGCACCGTTTTTAAATAAAATAATATTTTTCATGACATTAAAAAAGACACAAAATTTGAGAAACTTATTTTTGATAATCATATTTCTTTAGTAAAGAACTTAAGCTTTTCTTATATTTCAGTACAATCCCATTAAGTACTGTAATATAATGAAAGATGACATTAGCTCGAAAAATTTTAATGAATTATTAGGATATTGAGTGGTTTTGTACGAACGAGACAGTGGATTTTAGGTCAAATTACTTAAATCAACTACGATGCATTGAAGAATATAAATATGTCCAATTTTGCTTTTAATTATTCCTCATCTAAATACCAATCAATCTATTCAACTTTTTTTTAAGTATTTAAGTTTTATTTTCTAAGAATTTAATTTATTTAATTAACAAAAAATTGGACTGATTAGAATTTTTTTTATAAAAATGTAGGATTTTTCGATTTTTCAATTACCAATGCTTATAATTTACTTGACCCAAGTGAGTTGAATTTAAATTAATTTATTTTGGTTTATAATACTAAAATTTTCTTTAAAAAAAAAAAGGATCTGAAATTGCTTTTTTATGTTTTTCTAATAAAAAGCTATTTTTACGCTAACGAAACTATTTTTTAAAGTTCCGATTTCTTAATATTTTAATTAATTAGAAGTTGAGACTATCTCAATCAATGGCTTTTATTACTCAAAGAATTTGATAACAGTGAATTTGACAGCAATGGAATAGAAGAAATTTTTCAGAAGCATTTTAATTTTCCTCTTTAAGTTCTATAAATCAAGTTATTTAGATCCAAAAACAAAATTTTAAATTTAAATCCAGTCTATGCTAAAATTCTTTCAAATAATTGTGCACTTTTTTAAAGCAGGTAAGTTTTAGAAAAGGTGTGTAATTTCTGCTGAAGTTTGCTTTACATTTGAAATTTTTTTTTTATTTACAAAATGATTTTAAATTAATAGTTATTTCAAAGAAATACTTGAGTAAAATTGCTCCTTTTTATTACTCTTAACTTGACTCATTAAAAATTAGATTTATCATTATTTATTGAGGAATCATCAGATGGATAGTAATCAATTGCTGCTGTATGAGCTTTAGAATTTTTTTTCTCGTTTAACAAAATGTTTAAATATGATTGCATAAGTGATGAAAATTGATTTTTATTTTAGAAAAAGTTTTTGATCTGGATTATAATATTCTAGCATTTTCAATTGATAAACTAAAATTTTGAATTATTTCAAAATAAAGCTCAAAATTTTCTTTTCAAGCTCAAAGTTAATCAACAGGCTGCCCATGCCTTAATAGACTGATTAAAAATTCATTTATTAAATTTTTAAAAAAAAAAAAATTTATTAAAAATATCTAACAAATTATGAAAATGAAAATTTAAAAAAAGGTAATGATTTAATCGTTATTTGAAAAAATTTAACAACAAGGTATTTTAGTTAATATTTAACTCAAATTTTGAAATAAAATCTTTTTAAAATAAAGCTCAAAAATTTAAATTAATTAATTTATAAATGTGCTGCGAGAATTCGCTCTTAAATAAAAAAATTAAATTATTAAATTTTACACAATTTTAAATAAATTTTTTTTAATTGTTAATTTTTCGGATTTTACCAATTTGCATTTAATTAGAACAAAAAATTCCGGAATTTAATCATATTTCTATTCATATGATAATCTCTTGATATAATTGAAAATTATATTATTATATTCGTATATGGCATTTTTAAAATTTTTTTTAAATTCTAAAAGGTGATTTTTATTGAAGAGCTAATTTGGCACATTTTTTAATAAACAAATGTCTGATAGATTGTATAAGAGTAAAAATCAATTCGATAATTACAGTCTGAATCAGTAGCGTAATTACCAAGACTGTTCTTTAATCTAGTTTTATAGCCAATTTCACTGCAAAATTTACAGGCTTGAAATGAAATGCTCCTCTTTTATTCCATTTGAAATATTTACATATTTATTACATATAAAATAACAAAATTTTTTGAATAAGTAATCAAATTTTGAAAAAATTCTGTATTTTTTGTGAAAAAGCTAAATTTTATTTTAATAATTTATTTTATAACTATTTTGTACATATGTTTTTCATTTTTTTTGTAACTAGAAACAAGAATTAGTAAACAAATGTCATTTAAACTTTTTAATTTAATTTTTTTAAACATCGCCAAGACAGGCGTAATGAAATAAATAATAAAAATAATAATTAATAGATTCCTTCTCTAAGAGATAAATTTTCTGTTTTTTTTACTTTTTTCCTTCTGCTTTCCTTGAACGAATGATTCTTTATTTTTAATACAAATGAGGCTGAAATTAATAATTAAAATTATAATAAAAATAAAAATAAGGATGATGTTGATGATATTGTCAGCCTTACCAAAAACATCAAATCAAGGAAAAGACAATGACGTTCGTAAATTTAAGAAATATCTCCAAAACTAAGTTGAGAAGATAAAAGAAAAGAGTTTGTTTTAAAAGTCTAAATAAATCAAATTATTCTTTAAATTTTTCAATCAAAAATACAATTTGTTTTCGTTTATTTAATGTTTTTTTTTTATCAAGTAAAAAGAAAAATTAAATGTGGGATCAATGAAATTTTTTTTAATAAGATTGTTTGAAAAATTTTTAAAAAATATAAAAAAGTTGAAAAAGCTGTCTTTGAAAGTGAATCTTTCATTTCTATCATGAAAGTGAATCATGATAGAAAAATCATAAAACCATTGTTTTTTTAAAAATCATCACAACTAATGCCCTGTGTAAGAAATCAATTTTCAAGTTGACAGAAATCCTTGTTTTATTTTTAATCGGTATTTTTAAATTAAGACTTTTCGAACATATTTTTGCGTAGCATCCATCATGAATTTGAATCTTGAAATAAATATGGATTTAAACAAATTAAGAAAAACTTAAAGAGTCTTAAAAAGATTGAACTTGGCATAAAATGTTCAGAAAAAAATCAGGCAAATATTTCACTGTACCAATATTTGTCTAAGAAAAAAATCCTACTTGTTCTTCTGTGTCAATATCGAGGTCAGTACTAGCTGGTTCAGGCTGTAAAGACTCTTTAGGTTTCGGTCAATTTGAACCTCTCTAAAGTTCTCAACCTATCTTTGTCATTTCTCTCTTTCAATTGTTAAGATACGACCTTATTTGTCTTTCACTAAGTTATTTTCTGTGAAATTCACTTAGTTCTTTTCTTTTTTGTCATTAATGATCTTGCATTTGTAGGTCCCCTTTCGAGCTTGCTTCTTCTGTTTCACTAGCACATTGGTTTCTATTAAAATAGTTTTTCTTATCACGTTTTGCCCCTCTCCTAGCAAGCTTGTTCTATCAATACTTTTAACCATTTTGTGAATTCTGAAATCAGAAAAAAACTTTTGATCTAAATTGCACACTTCAGCATACTTAAAATTATTAGGTAATTAATTCTATGGACATTCTAAATCTTTGATAAAATTCTAGAGTTTTTGAGAAAAAAAATTTTATGGCTCAGCGATTCTTTTTTCAGAATTTGGCAATAGCAGTATCTGAAAAACAATTTCATATTTTCTTTTTTTTTGATTTTTATTTTCTTAAGATATTGCTTAAAATATGGCTAAAAACAAATGATAGATAACTTACAAATTTTGAATTACTGGATAAAAAGCTAATTAAATAAAAAATTCAGAAAGGTTTCGTTCTAGCATTATAAATACATTGATTTTGAATTTTTAATTAAGATTTAAAAAAATAAATCTTATACACATTTTTAGAATCATAAAGGTAATTATAAATTTATAAAGTTTCAAAAATTTTTGAAAAGAATCAAAATTACTAAACTCTTATAATTCGATATTTTTAACCGAAAAAGGACTGTTAATGGAATAATTAAAATTGAAATTAATTTTAAACAATTTTAATTTTAGAACAATGTTTGTATTTTGTTTCTCTGATAATTTCTCAAAAATGAAGTATACAGTTAACTATTTTTTTTAATTTTAATTCGTTATATTTCAAAATCCATTTTTTTTCTTGTTTTAATCTTTTTTAAGATTTCGTTTAAAGTTTCAATTTTAAAATTTAAAATAAACGATAAGTATTTTATCAAAGTAACTGTAGTTTATTTTATTAAAATTTAGTTAACGTTTAATTAGATAGGTAGATAAAATATTTTTAAATTAATTTTTCTTTAACAGTTATCATCTTTTTCGCATGAAATTTTATCGAAAACATATTCAAATTTATGCCTATAATTAATCAACACAAACTTTTTAGATAAATAGAATAAGATGAATATCCTTTAATTTTAATTAAACAAAAAAATTAATGAATATCATTTTTTTCCGTAGATTTTTACAGACAGTTTTTTCTTAATAAAATTTTATGATAAATGTGATCAAAGCTTTGACATTTTAGTTGTGATTTGTTTATAATGACCCATGGGACACTGACTAGAATACTTCAAAGCCCTAATCAATTTCCATATTTAAAAAAAAATATTTTAGTGCTTTAGTTTAAATCAATTTTCAATAAAATCCACGTCATTGAAATTTTCTAAATAATTTGATTTTTTATTATAAACTAAACCAAATTATATTACTGGCTAACTTAAAAAATTTAAGTTCAATAAGAAAACATTGAAACGTTCACTGTTTAAAAAATATTAAAAATTCAGGCATAATTGATCACTTCATGTTTTAAGCTAAGTTAATCATAACCCAGGTAAAATACCGAATAATTTAGGTTTTACTTATTTTTATTTATTCACAGATTCTAGGTCGATTTTTTTCTAAAACTGGCTTTCACTTTTAATCATATTGATTTTGAAGATTTTGTTTGTTGCTTCGTGGCAGTCGATCTTCTAGAAGCCCAATTTTTTCAGCATTTAGGATATTATTGTTCCTGCCTTTATTACGATTTTAAATTCTACTCAGTATTAACACGAAATAATTTAAAAGTTTGATTTTGAGTCATGTAAAATTTCGCAGATAAATTTTGTAATTTAAAACTCATGTCTAAGCTGAATTTTCAAAACAGGATTTTCAAATAAAATGGTTAGTTTTTTTTCAAAAACCGACTTTATTTTAGTTCTAATTAATGAATTTAATTTTCATTTTTACAATTTTTCAAATATACAATTTTAGACTTAAATGTCTTAAGTTCATGATAATTCAGAAAATGGTCGTATTTTGTTTATCTAAAAGTTGTTAACAGGAAATTTACACAATATAAATATCAGTAAATATTTAATTTATATGTACGTGAGAAAGATAAATTCAGTCATTCAGAATATAAAAAATTTATTTTGATCTATTTTATTTGCAAAAATTTAAAATTAGTTTTAATTAAAAAAATCATCTTAATACATTTTAAAAATTAAAATTTAATTAAAATAAGTTATGATAATTTTTTTAAATTTGAATTAAAAAACTTCCGATTAAAGCTCGATTTCATTAAAAAGCACTCACCTTTTAATTTTTAGATGCAAAATTGGTTCAAGTTACTTACTTGCAAATTGATATTTTTCCTTTTCGCCTTGACCAATTTCATAAACCTGATTCAATCAGCGGGGAATTTTAACAACGATGAATACTACAAGCTTCTTGGTGTTTCCAAAACTGCTACCACAAAACAAATACGGATAGCATTCAAGAAACTTGCTTTAGAAAAACATCCAGATAAAAACAAAGTATGAATATGCACTTTTTTATCTTTAATTTTCATAAAATAATTGAAAGATAAGAGAAAAATTTTACAGGGCCAATAAATATTTAATAAAAAAATTTAGGGTGATCCGGATGCAAACGATATTTTTATCCGCATTAACAGGGCTTATGAGATACTTAAAGATGAAGAATTGCGCAAAAAGTATGACCAATTTGGCGAAGAAGGCCTAAAAGACAATCAAAGTGGCTTCAATTATCAAAGTTGGAATTTTTACAATCAGAATTTTGGCATTTATGATGACGATCCGGAAGTGATTACTCTTAGCAGATCGGACTTTAGTAATTTTAAAAATGAAATTTAAAATAAAGTTAAAAAAAATTAAAATTTAAGGACACTCTGTTTCAAATAGTGATACTATCTGGTTTATCAATTTTTATTCAACTCAATGTTCCCACTGCCACGAATTGGCTCCAACTGTAAATTTTTTTTTTTACTTTTTTTTCAAATCTTATCACAAACTTATAACTTGTTGTTTCTACGTGGTTTTTTATACATGTGAATTGAAGTTATATAAATAAAATAAAAACCAAGACTTGATTACAACCATTTTTATCAAAAATATGCTTATCAAATTTATTTCGCTTGCTTAAAAGTTTATGAGCTTTTAACCTAAATTTTTACTTTAGTGGAGAGAGTTGGCAAAGCAATTGATCGGAGTTGTTAAAATCGGTGCTGTCAATTGCATGGATGACTGGATGCTGTGCAATGAAGAGCACATTCAATCGTTTCCGTCACTTATTATGTATCCAAAAGTAAGAATTTTATTCAATTTATTTATTTTTAAAATTAGATTAAGGAAAAAAATTTAATAAAAACTTTTCATTCAATCTCAATTCAATTTAATTTCTTTTCATGGAGGATTAACTAAACTCAGAATTTCTGGTTTGATTTTTATTTAGAACATTTTTTACTCATTATTTAATCATTTTAAAATCAATTTAGTTTTTATATCAGGACAAGAAGCCAACTTTTCATATTTAGACAAGCTAATAGCAAAATATTTAATTTTTTTAAACAAATTTATTTAAAAATTTTTCTTTTTAAAAAGCTTAATTTATTTAATTTTAAATAAAATATCAAATAACTAGATAAATCTCTTACAACATATTCATTTAAAATGGATTTTATCTTCTTTGAAATTGAAAATTATTAGAAATTTCTAAAATTTTTACTTTAAAGATATTCTATTTTGAAAATAAGACTGTAAATGCTGAAACTACAATCCCAACAAGAAACATAATAGAAAAAAATTCATTTTTAAGAAAACCGATAAACCACTTTTATTTCATTTACGATAAAGATGAAGTTCATTTTGATTAAAATTAGAATTAAAAACTTTTTAAAATATATTTTTACATATTTCATCTTAGTTGAAGTAAGGAAAAATTTTTGATTCCTCATAAATTTTAGGTCTCAAACTCTTATTTAATAATAAATTAGAATAGACAATTTTTCAAGATTTTTTTTAATTTAGGCTCAACGCTTTGGTGCAGCCAAAAATCTCGATAATTTAATTGATTTTGCACTTTCATTTGCAAGAGGTAACGTAAATAATGTTAACAATTTGGATTCCTATTCGGGACTGAGGTCAGATAAACCATGGTTGTTTGTGTTCTGCTTATCAAATAGCGTTGATTCAGAGGAAGAACTTAACCATGAATTAAATTGTCTAGAAGAGATGAGTCTCAGAAAATTAGCTATCATGCTACATGGCTTAGTTAATGTAGCTAATATAGACTGTACTTCAAAATCAAGCACTGACCTTTGTTCTAAACTAGCGCCAAAACCATCAGCACCAATCTTGTACTATCACAATCTGCCAAGTTTAGACACTAATCAGTCAAACTCTGTCAATATATCATTTTCGGATCATAATAAAATATATCAACAAGTCTTAACTCTACTACCTGATAATAATGTGCTAGAAGAGAACGAATTAAAAGTAAAATTCAAAATATGTTTTAAAAAAAAAAATTAAAAAATTTTTAAGAAAATTTTGGAAAATCTGAGAAATAAAGATAAACAAGAAAAACCATGGTTGATTCAGTTTGTAAAAGATTTTGATCTAAGCCAAGACTTGGAATATAAAAGATTGCCTAATCTAATTGGAAATGGTATATTTAGAATGTTTTATGTGCATCAAGGTAGAACTATTTTTTTTAAGATTTTAATTTTGCTCGTGTTGACTGCAACACATTGACAAGTCTTGGTCTATGCAGCCGATTGCAAATAGTCAAACATCCGACATTTGTTCTATTCAAATCTTCCAGCTTTATTCTAAATGACAAAGTTGAAATGGACCAAGACAATTGGTATGAAATTCACTATGGAAATAGAGTAACTTCAGAAGACCTGGCAAATTTTGTAAAGGAAAACGCCTACACACCAGTTCGGACATTAACAGAATTCAATTCAAATTTCATGGAAAATGAACTTAAGCAGCACAGAAAAGTTGCCTTTTTTGTCGACTTTTTCGCTCCGGTAAGTTTTACTCTGTACTTGTTAAGAAATAATGGCGTTGCCATTGCCACTTTATTTTTGAATGCATTAACCAATTTTTTAAAGCATTTTATTCATTTTTGTCTTCATTAAACATTTAACTTATTAAAATTATCAAAGAAATTTAATTTAATTTTTTCAGTGGTGTCCACCATGCATGAACTTATTACCCGAATTTAGAAAATCATCTAAACTTGCGGGCTCAAAAGCAGTTCTTTTCGGAACAATAGATTGTACTATAAATACTCAAATTTGTGAACAATACAATGTTAGATCATTTCCAACTACAATTTTATACAACAACTCAATTCCGAGTTTGTATCATGGCCAACATAATGCTCTAGATATTAGTGAATTTATAGAAGTAATTCGAAAAAAAAAAATTCTATAATCAAAAACAATTTTAAATTATTCTAAGGATATATTAAACCCTTCAGTCATAACTCTGACCTACGACACTTTTTATCAATTGGTAGGTTCAAAGCCCACTGATAAAATATGGATGATTGACTTTTTTGCCAGTTGGTGTGGACCATGCCAGCAATTGGCACCTGAATGGCGAAAATTAGCCAAAGTAACAAGTTTTCTTATTCAAAAAAGAAATTTTTAAAAAAATTTAATTTAAGCGGGTTGACTCGAAGACAATAACAGTAGCTCAAGTTGACTGTGTAATTGAACAGCGTTTGTGTTCGGAGCTGGGTGTTAACTCTTATCCGAACATTCGTTTGTACCCAACAGGTTCAAGCGGCTACTCTCGCTTCGACCAATATCAAGGATGGATGAGGGATGCTAATTCTTTGTTACAATGGGCCGGCAATTACATGCCGACCATATCAGTAATGCTAAACCTGGAAACCTTTGAAAATTTGGTTCTGAGTAATTTCAAAGACGAAAATATAAATGATCAATTGCCATGGATTGTAGACTTTTATGCACCTTGGTGCGGCCATTGTCAAGTATTTGCTCCTACTTTCGAAGCCCTAGCCAGTGTAAGTTTATAACAAGGTATTATTTGACATCAAAATTTAAATTTTTACAGAAATTCGAAGGAAAAGTAAAATTTGGTAAAGTAAATTGTCAGCAATATCAGCATTTATGTCAAGCATGTGGTATCAGAGCGTATCCGACTGTAAAATTTTATCCCATAATTACCTCTAATTACGTGGTATGTTTCCCAATTTAAAAGAGAAAATTTTAATAAAAAAAATTTAAAACATATTTAGAATTGGGGCGCAGGCGAAGAGATTTTTGATATGGATATTAATCGATTATCAAACTTAATAGATGCCAAACTAAATAAACATGGTTATATGCATTCCAAAAAATTAGACAGGACAGAATTATAGTTTGGTTATATGAATGCCTCAAAGGCAGCATAAATTAGTTTAGAGATTTTTTTTAAATGAACCATAATGGCAAGATAATTTCATTTTTGTTTAAATTTAGTTTTAGCTTTTTTGTTTTATTCTGGAGGGGTAAATTAGATTTTTTCATAGATTTTTTTCTTATCAAGAGAAAAAATTTTAGGATTTAATTTTAATATTATTATCATGATGCAAAATTTGAGACTTGGTGAACTAATATAGACTAAATTTAAGTTGCAATTATGTTCGAATACGCAACGCTTTAAATGCAAATTTTATAAATTCAAATAAGAAAAAAAATGAAAATTTTGGATTTTTTATTATTTTTTTTTAGCTATTTTAGTTGTTTTTGCTTGGATTTGAAAGCGTACAAGAAGAAGCAATCTCAATTTTTTTCATTTTTTATCAATGCTGATTGTTTTCTCAACAATTTTATAATAAAATTTTAAATTTAAGAAAAGAAAATATTTCTTTATTTGTGCATTGTCTGATTTTTTTTTCAAACCAACATTTGGGATTAATGCACCCAAAAAAGAAATGCGCACACGCAAAATTATTATTATTTTATTTCACTTAGATTTTTACCTATTTTTATTTTTAACAAAAAATAAAGCTTTTTTGGCAAATATCAGCCATTCAAGTAGAATTTAATTTTAGTTGAACAAAATTTTTAATGTTTGTTATATGGATTTGGACGTAATCAATGAAGCCGATTTGTTCAATTGTGTCAATGAGCCCAATATGAGCTTGAACCGTGACGGCTCGTTTCGAAACGACTCCAATACCGACCTCGTAATTATACTTTAAATTTTTTTTTTGGCTTAAATAACAAATATCGATCTGTTTATCGAATCTTTTAGTCTATTGCGCATTTAATTTTAAGTTAAGATTTCAGCATTCTTTTTCCATACCGCTTTAGATGATTCCATTTTTTCTTTAAAAAAATTAGCTCGGGAAAAATTTATAAAAGCGCATTTTAATATAAATTAATTAATTATAAAATTATATATATATATATATCTAGAGACTATTTTATACTAATATTCGTTTTTAAAAGCTTTTCTATTCATTTATTATATTTATATGAATACATTAATTTTATTAATTAAAGAAAGTTCTAAATACAATAATATTGAAAATAGTTTTAAATATGGAAAATTTTTTTAGGCTAAGCATTTTTTTAAAGCTATTTAATTAGTTTCGTTCAATGTTAATCATCAGGCAAATTATCTTATTAAGACTGATTTACTCTACATTTGTTAATAAAAATCCAAAAAATAAAATAAAATTTATCAAATTTTTTAATTTTAAAAATTAAAGGAAGTATTAATTACAATAATATTTAAATTAGTTTATAGAATATGGAAAAAGTTTTAAAAGCGCATTTTTTTATAAAATTAATTAATTAATTAATTTTAAACCTAAAATAGTTTAAAAACATATAAACTCAATCTTCTTTTCGTAAGTATATTTACTTAATAGATTGGTTTAGTAAATCAAGATTATCAAAAAAAGTTAAACTTTTTATTCGCATATATATTTCATTAATTAAAAAAAATTCTTTAATTTTTATCAATTAAAGTAAGTTTTAAATTCAAAAATAATGAGATTAGCTTTGCATTAAGAAAAACTTTTAAAGCAACGCTTTTCTTGGAAAATTAATTAATTTAATCTTCTTTTCTTCAATTAAAATTTATCTTAAAGACTGCTTTAGTAAAATAAAATTCGTTCTAAGAAATTTTTCAATTTATGGAATAAATTTTAAAATATTTATTTTTAAATCTTAATAATCAAAGGAAGTTTTAAATACAATAATATTGAACAGTAATGGCAATCAATCGTTCTCGTGCTTAGAAAGAGCCAATTGTGGTCAAAATGGACCCGCAAGAGGACATGGCTCGGACAAAAACCTTTCCCAACGAAACGCTCTGTCATCTCCAAGCTTGGTCAAGCACTATTCGTCATCGAGTTTTTTGTCCACATCTCCTCAAACAGCTTCACAGTGCGACCTGAATTCCAATCCGAATGACTCGTTTATTAGCAAGCCATTAAGGTTCATAAAAAACATATTTCGGAACAGCTCGTCAAACATGATGATAAACAGCCAAAACGAAGCTCAAACAACGAATGGCTCCGGCATGCAAATGAGCCAGTCGCCCAGTAACTACTATCTCATCAACCAGCCGCCGCCTACTCTCTTCATGCATAAATACGACTACAACTCACAAATTTTGTTCGATAATTTTCAAAATTTAATTGAAAAAAGCTCGGTAAATATTTCATCTAAAAACAATTCTAACAACAATTCGGACATTGATTTGTGCAGTTTGGACACCCAGCAGCTTGACTTGTCGCGAATAAAACTAGAGGACTTGAACGAATTAAACCAGTTCGGTGCACCGAGTGATCCGCAGCCACCACCACCATCTCAAGAACCTCAAAACAAAAAATCGTTCATCAATCCGAATGGATTCATAAACAGCATTTACAATTTTTATTCAAAATTAAATGTGCCAAACAAGGAGACTTTGAACATTGACGAGCCGATTCTCATAGACGATTTGAACAACTTTGGTATTCTGAATGACGTGAGTCTAGCTGACCAAGAATTGCTGTCCATCCTAAACGATTCAAAAAATGACATTCTCGAGCCGATTTCTCAGCCCAGCAATGACCATCTGGCTTACCAGCTTGACCAATTGCAACAGCTAAAAAATCAGACCAGCTCAAATCAGCCTCTTTTGGACGAAAACAATAACTTGATCAGCGAGGACGCGTTCGCCACTGCCGACTCTTCCAATCATGATCTTTTTTTTGAAGATATTCTTCGCTCTGACTTGCCCGAAAGCGACAATCAATTCCTCAACGACCCCAACTATAAGTCGCCAATTTCCGGTCCGACTTCGCCATCTCTGTCGCCATCCTTGTCACCAGCTTCGTATTGCTCTCACTCGTCATATTCAGCATCGGCACCAAACTCGTTCTATCTAAATCAGCAGAATTTGTTTCTACACGACAAAAATCAGTCTAGCTTATCAATTAATTTTACCAAAGAAGACAATTCAAAAACATCGCTCACTCTACCAAATCCTTCGTACATGGACAATTGCTTAAAGGTCAGCAAAAAGCATTCGCCAAGTGCCAAGGCAAAGCGTGTGACAAACAAAAAACGAACTGCCAAAGTAGACTCGCCTGATAAATCAAAAGATTTGGGCAATTTGGAAGAATTGGACGAAACCAAATCGGAAAAAGTAAATGATCAAGAGACCAAAATGGATAGTGGGTGCATAATGATAAAGCGAAATAGAGCATTTAACTCGAATGGTGATGAATATGACGATGATTATTTAATGGATGATGACAGCTTGATGAGTAGATCGAGCCGATCTAGCCAAAAATACATGAAATTGTCAAATGACCCAACATTGGTAAGCTCCAAATCAAACACCAGGCTCAGTGTTCCCATAAAAATCGAGCCATCGACCAGTGTTTATTTCGAAAATAGCTTGAATGAAAATATTCTGAATGCAGCCTCGTTCAGTGCGTCAAGTTGGCTAGAACGATTGGCCACAAGTGCTCCACCGATTTCGCTAGTGGACTCTGTGGCCCAAGTGAAGCAACAACCTGAGGGTTCCTTGGAAATAAAGAATGCCAAAGCCAACCCCAGCATGGATAATTCGAACAGACCGAGAAACTTTCAGTGCACTTATCCCGGTTGTAACAAGTCCTATTTGAAGAGTTCCCATTTAAAACAACACTACAGATCACATACCGGCGAAAAACCTTACAAATGCAGTTGGCCAAGTTGTAACTGGCAGTTCACTAGATCCGATGAACTTACTAGACATTACCGTAAACACACCGGTAAGTCTTTTTTGAATAATAGTTGAGGAATTTTCAAAACTAGTCAAATATGTCACCTATTAGCCATATTTTTACCCAAGTTAACTAAATGAACAAGAAATGCTTTTATCAATAATAAACAGTTAGTGCAGATCTGTAATCGACTATTTATTTAAAAAAAATTATTTATGATAAATATATTAGCTACCATAGCTAGGAGTCTACTGTCTCCAAGCTTTGTAGATGACCAAAGCTGAATCATCTACTGTAGTAACCAATTATTTTTATTCAGAGTTGTTTAAAAGCCACAAGTCTCAAGTCAATTCAAGGTCCGGTCTTTAGTGACTTTGACTTTGGAAAAAAATAAAATAAAAGTCTTTGGCTCGGACTTGTTTTAAAAAAAAATTTAAAAGTCCGGACTTCAATTTTTTAATTTTATATTTTTTATTTACTTTTGAGATATAAAAGACTATCATCTTTCAAATTCAAAGTAATATTTTATTAATTAATGGAAGTTTGAGCATTTGTATGACCGATCGGCGGTCAAAATTTTCCTTCGAGCGAAAACTAGTCGAGAATTTAAAATTTGACTATGATGACAAAGGATGAAAGATTTTTTCATTTTTAAAATTTTAGATAAAAAGACAAATTTAAAAAAAAATAATTTGTTATAATCTAGACAATTTTTTTTTCGTTTTTTTTTCTGGTAACATTTTTGTTTGATCTATGAAACAACTTTTCAAATGGTGGCTACTTAAATATGTCAATTTTTTGTTTTACAGTGCAAAAAATATATTTTTTAATCAGTTTTAGTACTTCATTAAATTAAGTATATTTGGAGATTCAATTATGAGTCATTTGCAGTTTTAATGCAAAATAAAAATTGATTTTAATTATTGAATGATTAGTTTTGGAAAAATTCTATTAAAAAAAATAAGAACTTGAAATTTTTTATAATAGAATAGTCGATTTTATTGAAAAGTCAATAAGCGCTGATAAAATTTCTTAATTGAAAATTTTTTTAATTACAATACACATAATTATCAAGAATAAACTTGAAGTATTATCAATCATTATTCAGTATTTGATGATTTTGTTCATTGTCTAAAGTTTTATCTTTATAACAAACATTTGAAAAGATAAAGGCTAATGGGATCCAAAATTTAATTGACTTAACATAATCTTTTAATACTTTGATTTTGATTTTAGGTCAAAAGCCGTTCGTTTGCAAACAATGCAATAGAGGCTTTACTCGCAGTGATCATCTAAACATTCATATTAAACGACACAAGACAAGTTAGATAAATTTTCCTATTTTTGTCCAAAAAAGTAGGTAGTTGGAAGGAAAGATCGATCAACGGAGACAAGTTGTTTGGCACTAGGAAGCAGGCAGCTCGACTGTGTCCAGTCAATAATTTCAAATGTTTAAACCCAGCACATGTTTCTGTGCTTTTGATCTTATCCCCATGGTGCAACTCAAACACTTAAATACACCGATTGAAAAATTTTTGCTTGATGTTTTTAACTTTATTAATTAAAACCGGTTTTAAAAATTGTAGAATATTTTGAGCTTAATTTAAAATATTTGATTTTGTTCTTATCTAAGCCTTTTTTCAATTAAAAATATTACAAGACTTAGATGTTGTTTTGTAAAGATGAAAAATTTTATTTTAAAACTATAGAGAAAATTGTTAAAATACTAGAAAATTTTATTTTACCTTTTGATTTTGTTTTATTGTAATTAGACTTTATCCGTATTTTAAGATTTTTACAGAAATTAAATGTGATTTTTTAATTTTATTATTTTTATTATTTTTATTCATTGGCAGCAAATAACTTTGAGATAATCTTGACGAGATTTGGACAGAGTTTTTGTTGTTTTCGTTTTTATTATTAAATATATACTTATAAATATTTTTTAAATATAATCTATCTTTTGAAATATATTTTGTTGAAAAATTCTAGATAAAATATACCGAAAATTTCTATGTTTTATTTCACTATTTTTGCTTCATTAAAACCTCGAATTATTTCAAATATTGAATAAAAAATAGTTATTTTAGAAAAAATATTTTTAGTCATTGAATTATTATCCTTATTTAAAAATAATTTAAAATTTTAACACACTGTTGAAAAAAAGCAGTGTCATTTATAAGAAAAATTTGGATGTCCCTAAAGCGCCGAAAGCGGATTTTTTTGCAGAATTTCGCAAGTAATAAATTAGTTGTATTCCGCAATTTGACATGCTATAGATTCTGTATCTTAGTAGATTAAAATTATAAAGCGGAATAAAAAAGATATATTACAAGTTATCTATTATAAGAATAAATTACATCTGTAAATAATAAATTATATTTAAATAAGTTTATGTCTTTTAATTTTAGTCAATTTAAGGCTTGCATTTAGAGCATGACCAAGTTTTACATGCGGAATTCCGCATTTTAGTAGATAAAATTATTATGCGGAATTGGGGAATACAACTGATTTATTACTTGCAGAATTCTGCAAAAAATGACCGTATTCGGCGTTTTAGGGATTTCCAGAAATTTTCCAATTTTAATTTTCTTTTCAAATATTATTTTGATTTAAGATTATTTTATTTCTAAGATTTCTTTAGTATAAAAATTAATTAAGTAACATTTGATTTGAGTAAATTTTTTGTTTTAAGGGTAGTTTGGAAGAATTCCATTTTCTTTATTTTAAAAATTTTTCTGAAAGTATCTTTTTGTTATTTTTAAATAACTCGTTAAGAATTATTTTTATATTTTGTTAATGCACCCTAAAGAAAATTCTAATTTTGATTATTTGTCAAAACTAGTGTTTTAATTTGATTTTTTTTATTCAATTTCCAAATCAGTTAATAATTAAAAAAAAAAACATTTTCTTCTAAACAAACTTTTAAGACATTTGCGATTAGATTAAAATCATATAAAAAATCTCAAGTTAATTGTTTACAGCTGAAACAAATCCTAAAATAACGCTATAATAATTTTAATCTTGCTTGTTGGGTTTCAAAATACACCTCAATAAAAACT
The DNA here is from genome assembly GCA_019054805.1 of Brachionus manjavacas. Taxonomy (NCBI): domain Eukaryota; kingdom Metazoa; phylum Rotifera; class Eurotatoria; order Ploima; family Brachionidae; genus Brachionus; species Brachionus manjavacas. The sequence goes on from JAHQIY010000007.1 coordinate 990,927, forward strand.
CGACACAACTTGATGTTCATGATCATTAAATGTTTGTTCAAGCCATATTTATATAATTTTCACGCCCTCAATTAATTGCTTTCGTTTTTAGATTTTATCAATGCGAATAAATTTGTATTGTTTTTAGAAAGTTTTAAGTCTGTATTTTCAAAATTTCAAAACAATTAATCACACATAATCTTTTCAAAATATAATAAGGAAATTGCTGGTCTAAACCTAAGAATCTTTGGAAACAAAGTAAAAAGACAAAAAGAAGCTAAGTTTCTTGGTATAAATTTTGATTCTAAATTTAATCTAAATTCAATAAACCTTTAAAAACATTTATAAATCTTTGGATGAATCTTTTTTGAGCTTTCGAAAGTCATTTTCAAAAACTAATATTCAAAAAATTCAAAATTCAGCAATTCGGTTTATTCTAAAACTAAAATATGATACCTTCTCCAATATTTTATATTAAGGGGCCTTAAATAAGCTTAAACTATCAACAAACTCGAATAGAATTTTTAAGTTGAGTGAGAATTATGTTGGGGCATGACTAAGCGATTCTGTTCCATTGATTTTCGGACTGGTGGAGGAAAAAAAGCGTATTTTGAATCAAGAAATATCGAACACCCGACTTAATTGTGTAATTGCTACCTTGCTATTATTCTGGCATTGTGAATTTTGAAAAAACAGAAATAACTTTTAAAATTTTACCAAGTTTGCAAATCACTAAATGTAATTTAATGTGAGTGGTACTTTTTTTTTTGTTTCCCTGGAACGTTCACTACTTAGACATGTAGCACTTGTTTTTACTCATTTTAATTTATATTTAAACTTTTACTTTATTATATTTTTTTTTGATTTTTAATCCCAAGGAGCTTTGCTCAGCACAGATAAACAAATAAATAAATAATAATTAATCACCGAAAAGTTAAAGCTTTTGGTCGTTAAATCTATATAACTTTTAAAGCCAACAAAAAAATTAGATGAAAAATTTATCTATTTTTGCGATTATCTTAAAAACAAAATTAATGAAAAAATTCGAATTAAATAAATTCTTTACCAAGTTACCAAGAGATAAATTTAAATTATTATTCTAAATAAACTTGCATACATTTCCTATGAATAACAAATTCCTAATATTACACTATGAAAAAAATAATTTTGTGCTTTTAATTTAAAAGTGATAACGTATGTGTGTTTGTTAATTTATTATTAAAAAGCGCTTTTACTTGAATATGGGATCATTCTAAAAATAATTAAAATAAGTAAGTATTATAAGATGAGGATATTATTTAATGTGTAATCCGGGTGGCAACTTTTGATAAGAGTTTTTTTTCTTCATTAACATTAGATGCCTTAAATTTTTTTAAAATAATTATATAATAGAGGGTAGATAGAAAAAAAAATCTTATTTTGTTTGATATGTGCTTATCTTTTTGAGGCTGAAAAAAAATCCAGATCAAATTAATAAGATTTAGTCAAATTTGAAATTTGATTTTGGCCGATTTTTACCATCAAAAAGTTTGATCCAAACAAACCTAATTAGTCTGCTGACTTTTCTTAAGTTAAAGCATCTAAAGAAAAAAAAAGATAGCAACTGTCAGTAATCAAGTTGCTGATTTTTAAACGGGTGAATTCCTGGGGTTAAGGGGTAAATATAATAAAGAAATTAAAAAGAAATCATCATGAGTTTAATTTTTATGTAGAAATTAAAAAAAAATATTGAAAATTCATTTTTAACTTTTAAATAATTAGTTGATTTATTTGATTATCTGGACCGAGCTAATGCTTCTTCAGAATTAAAAATACATGAAAAAAAAATTTAAACAATTCATCAAGATTTTTAAATTTATATTCAATAATTGAAAAACTGGGTATAGTTAATTGAATCATAGTTCACCTATTATGCGAAATATTCTTGTTCTCGGGTTTTGTCAATGTTTTTGTTTTGTTTTATTTTAATTAGAATAATCTATCAAAAATCAAATCTTAGTTTCGTTTATTCAAAAGTTTTTTAAAAGTTTGTAAAAATTAATTGTAAAGTAGTTTAATCCATATCGATTATAATAAAATTATTGGGTCTTGTCACCTCTACGGACAATTGAAAAAATGTAAATTTGCGGACAATTTTTTGTTATTTAAGATTTACCTGTAAATATACGGACAATGAGAAAATTACCTGGACAATTTTATAAAGTGCTGGACAATTAAAGAAAAATTAATTTATTATGATTATACTAAATATGTTTTTGAGTTTTTATAAATTGCATAATTAGAGGCTAAATTAAGAATTACAATTTTTTGATTTGCTACTCCTTAAATTGTATTTATTTTGAGAAATGTTATTTTCAGTTTCTTTATTCTGAGACGTTGTTGCAACAATATTTTCATCAACAATAACCTTCTTTGAACGATCTCGCTTCTTAGGAGTTAACTTATCTTTACTTGGTGGTTTTAAAACTTCGTCAACGGCAGGATGATTTGGAATACTAATAGTTGAAGCTTTCACTAAAGAGCATTGGGTCACTGAACGATCACGTACTTCTCCAACTACTATTGAATATTTCGACAATTTAAAACCACAAAATAAGAGAAACAAAATAAAAACAAAAAAAGTAAAACAATACAAGATTTATCAAAACTAAATCTTGTTGCTTTTTTCATCGCAATTTTTTAAATCAAATAAAAAAATTAATTGACATAAAAACTTGTTTTTTTTATGGACAATTAATTAAATTAGTGGACAATTAATTTTTTTAGTGTCCGCCAATTTACATTTTATCAATTGTCCGGGAAAATTGTCCATGGTGGTGACAAGACCCAAATTATTGATGAATTTAATTTTTTTTATTATAAAAAGAGCAATCTTTATAAAAAACTTAAATTTTTGGGGCAATCGGATGAAAATCCGGCTAACCAGGTTAATATGCGGGGCAATCCTACTAAAAAATGGGACAATTAGGTTAACCGTATAAACCCAATTGCCCCTCACCCGGTTAACCGATTGGTCTTTATAGGTGAGTCGAAATCTTGGGGCAAATTAAGTGATCAGATTTCGAATTTTCTCACCTTAGTTTGCTAAAATTTAAATTGTTTTAAAAATAGGTCACCCGGTTAGGCATCTCACTATATTTGATAATTTTCAAAAATATGTCTTTACTTTCTTTTTTAATCATTTGAAATGTTTTGAACAAAAATACCAGTTCACCAAAGGCCAATGTTGCATTCGAAAAATTTGAATTCGATTTTTTTTAAAAATAAACCATAATACCTATTTCACCAAGCTTTGTTGGCAAAAGCAAAAATTAATTTTTAATACCTTCCCCAGTAATAATGGCAAAAAATAAAGATTCCTTTTGTTTTAATGATTAATCTCCTTAAATTTTAAATGTTTGTCAATTCTAGTCATTTTGATAATCTAAATCATTTTATATTTAATTTGCCTTTACATTAACCACAATTTAAATGGATATATAACAAAAGATAAAATAAGTAAATGAAAAAATAATCTTACTTTAAAAAATTTCATTTTAATTAACATTTAAAGTAAAATTAATTTTTTTCTTTAGATTTCCTTTTCAATTTTATTGTGCCCATGTTATCTCGTCTATTCTCGTATTAAAATAATGTTATTTTATTTAAAACTAGCCATTTTCGTCTAATATCAAGCCTAGCTTTTAAACTAAAATATCAAGTTCAAGTGTAACCCCAATATTCAAAATTTAAAATATGCTTAACTTCGGTCTTGGTTTTTAAAAATCTAAATCAAAATTAAACAAGAAAAAAAATTAAAATTCATAAATAGATTTTTAATTTTAACATTTTTTTTTAAAGTTAAAAATACCCCACTTTCTCATTATCAATAAATTTTTATTTAGATTCCGAAAATGTAAAACGTCCACACTGTCTGAAAGAATGATTTTCAATTTTAAATTCGTGATTTACATCAAGTAATTGTTTTTGTAATGAAATAATTAAAAATTCTTAAGTAAATCAGTTCTTTTTTAGAATGGCTAATTTGAAATTTAATTTTTTAAATCAAAATTTTTATTTATTTTATTTAAATAAAAACTATTTTTTAAAATTGCATTTTGGACAAATTCTAGATTCCACGCCCGTAACTTTTGTATTTTAAATGATTAAAAAATAAACGGGTGTAGTTAACCGTTCTTTTTTATTTCATTCATTACTTAATTAGATTTACAGTAGATATTAATACTAATTTACAGTAGATTTAATTATCAAATTTCCTATTTTCTAACTTTTTTTTTATTATTTTTTATTAACCAATCTTTTAATATTAATTTATTTTACAAATTTAAAATATATTATTTTTATTTATTTATTTTATGTGTTCTGCTTTATGATAAACCATTTAACGATTCAAATCGGCTGATTTTTCTGCATTGTAAAAAATATTGAAATAATGATTTTTATTTTATTTGAAAGTGATTTAGAATCAGCAAATATGCATGAATGTTTATGCTAAAGAGACAATTATCCTCTAAAAATTTTGAAAAAAATTAACATACCAGAATTATTTTAGATGACATAGATGTTAAAATTTTCAGAATTGATTAATATTAACTTTGAATCCATAATCAAACAAATATACAATCAAATAAAAAACAAAAAATATTTTTGCTTTTAAAATTCAATTTTAAAAATGAATCTTAATTAAATTGAAAAAAACTTCTAAATATTTCGTAATAACTTAGGAATGTTCTTTAAAAATCATGCTGGATTTGTAGTAAATAAAAATCACTGTTGATTAATACATGCTCTTTTTTTTTTTTCTTATGAGTAATTTTTTCTCCTCAAATTTTAAAAGTAGTGAAATTCAAAAATTATGGTCACATTAATTACCATAAAGAAATAAACTTAGCCTACATTGAAATCCTTAGTAGATTTTAATTTTTTAAAACAAATGAACCAAATAATTCTATTTTTGTTATATTTTTTAATTTTGCTAGTTTAGAATTTAGTAAAAGTTATGTTTACCTTAGTCATAAATGCTCATAAAATAAATATTTGTAGAAATTCTTTGATAATTTTTTTCTAAATATCAAGTAATTATCTGTTTTTGAAATTATCTAAAGTTTAATTTAATTTAATTCTGATAAACACATTAAATATCTTCTTGTGACTATATGAGGAAAAACAATTTAAAACAAATCGGAATCCAATAGCAACAGCAAATTTATATAAAGTTTTCATTTCAAATTTTTATAATGACATAAAATTCCAATTTTAAAATTTTTCAAGCATAATTTTCATGCTTTTGAGAAATAAGAATGTTTACAAAAACAAATTTAAATCGTCAATCTTTCAACCGATTTGGATTTATTTATAATTATCATTTCAAAATTTAAGACTCACAATAACTATATTAATGAAAAGCAATATATTAAAATTTCACATATTTCCCCACCATTATCATAATAGCTTTCTCTGGCAATTTAAATCTACTACTAAAATCAAAAATTTCGTTTTAAAACTAATAATATTTTTAAATATTTTAGCATTTGGTCAATTTTAGACCTAGTTTTTTGTACAAATATAAAAATTTATAATGTTTGGCTCACACGGCCATAGTCACAATGGTACAGCTTGTAAACACAGCCATGGAGCTCAAAATCTTGGTTTCGGCGACGAGGAACAAAAGGCGCCGCATAATCCGCTCATGAATCCCATGATGATGAGCATGATGCAACAGATGAGCAACAGTGGAAGTGGTGACGGAACTGTGGCAATGAATCCAATGGTCATGATGATGCAGCAAGCTCAAAATAATCCTCAAATGAAAGAGGTGCTTGGCAAAATGTTCGAGCAGAGACAGCAGATGATGAAAGAGTTTATGGAAAAAGGTGGCCAGACAAACCCTGAGGCTGTTAAAGAATTTATGGCCAAGGCAGCCGAGGCACAGGCTAAATTAATGCAGGAACTAAAAGCCTGCAATTTACCAAATAATAACAACTTGGCAACCAATAATCCCGGATCCAAAGCATCTGATTTGCTAGGCGGAAACTTAAACAACTCTAATTTAGATGATTTAATTAACAAGCGCAGTATGAATCAAAAGTTGAAGGAAGACGAAGAAAAAAAGATAATGGAAGCTATTGAGAGAAAAGACTATTCAGTTCTAAGTGCAATTAAGGCCACTCAATATGGTATCTTGGATAGACTTAAGGAATTGATTGAGTCAGGACAGACAGATCCAAATTTACCGGACAGTGAAAATGTTTACCTACTACATTGGGCAGCTATTAATAATAGATTAGAAATAGCAAAATATCTCATCGGTTTAGGAGTAAAGGTGGATGCAGTTGGTGGCGAATTGGAGACAACAGCTTTAAATTGGGCCGCAAGAAGTGGTCACATTCATATGTGTATTCTACTCATTCAGAATGGGGCTGATCCAAACATTTTTGATGTTGAAGGCTTTTCTACAATTCATGTGGCTTCTATGTTCGGGCATTCAAATGTCGTAGCCTATTTACTCGTCAAAGGAATAGATGTAAGATATTTAAGAGTAAAAAATTTTTTTTTCATAATTTATTTTTTAAAAAACAGCCTGACTTTCGTGACAGAAACGGAACAACTCCACTCATGTTTGCCGCTCAACGGGTCCACTCGTAATTTGAAGAAAATTTGAAATTAAACTATTATCTATTTTTTTATTATTTAGCCGAGACCCAGCACAATTACTAATAACCTTTAATGCTAACTTAAATGCTCAAGACTCTAAAGGAAACACCCCTTTGCATTATACTGTAGCATTTAAAAATGCGACTGTAATGGATATTTTGCTTAATAAAGGTGCATCTCAAAACATTCCAAATAATAAAGGGCAGACCGCATTCGATTTGGCTATTGATCGAAAAAATACCAATGCAGTAAATTTTCTGCAGTCATTCCAAGACGGGAAAGAATATTTGCCATCTTTTTTCAGATCCATAGCTAGAAACAAAGAATTTAAAAAATTTTTTACCAGACTCTATCCATTTTTTGTTGTGTATTATATAATTTATGTTATTCAATTGAGTGGACATTGGTTTTGGAAGCCAGTTTACATGGGATTTCTGTATGGCACAACTTATGTGTTTCGTTTGTAAGATAGATTTAAATTAGCCATAATTTACATTTTTGATTATTTTTTTGCTTTTTTGAAGAATAATTTTTGACCGATGGATGACGCGCTATGTCCCGATGGCATTGGCGACCGCCCTTTTCTTTTGGTTGTATACAACTTGGTTTATTTACTTTAGACCGATTGTTTTTGACTTTTCAATTTATAGTTTGACATTTATAATCGTTACTCTGCTCTCATGGTACAATTTTTATAAATCTTATGCCACAGATCCTGGTATTCTTGTGCAAAACAAAGAATCAATGAAAACGGTAAATAGATATTTTTTTGATTGCGAAAAAAAAGATGAATTAAGATATTTTAAAAAAATTAGTTTGAATTCTATTTAAAGACGAGAGTTGGTTTTGTGAAGTTCAGTACAAAAGAACAGAACAAAGTATTAAAAAAATTTAATAACTTTTTGTCTAAAAGTTTAAAATAAATTCTGTAAATGCAGCATGGTGCAACATTCAAAGTTGCATCAACTGTAAAAGTCTGCTAATGGTGTGCAGAATCTCTGCAAAATGCACCACGCTCGATTATATTGAAATTTAATTTCTGCATAACTCTGCAAATTTAGCGGGCTTTGATATTTGATGCAACTTTGAAAATTGCACTATGTTGCATTTACAGAACTAAGTTTAAACCTTTAGAAAAAAAGTAATTCAATTTTTTTTACACTTTTTCTGTTCTTTTTTTCATTTTGTACTGAATTTCACAAAACCACGAGAGTTCTTATTTGAAAAACTATTATTCCTTATAATTATTATATTTTAATATTGAGTTTTTAAAAAATTATAAAAAAAATAGCTAATGAAAACAGGTTGATCGTATTTTTTTGAAAAATTTTATTTTTTATTATAAATTTTGAATTCACCGTCGGTGTGTATCTTTTGTCTGCTCTACGTGTTCGCCATTTTTCGCTGAAACTAATCGAAACCTTCTTTTCCAAGCATTTGACACTTTTTAACAAGTTGCAACATCAATTTGGGATCATATCTCCTGGGAAAATTTTCAAACTCCATCAAGCGTTTGTACCTTTCTTTATGAAAGCTGTTGTTTACGCAATCAAAGCCATAAAAATAAAGTGGACTAGCATGTTTGACAAGTATGTCGTCTCTTTCAAGTCAGAAATTCTTATACTTGTTTCAGTAGATCTAGATAGTCGGTTGTAGAAAAGGTAATGTGACTGGATGCTTTATCGTGGTGAAAAAACACTCTAATCATCTCGTTTGGGTACAAGCGAGGAAGATGTTTAGTCAACAATGTATTACTATAAATATATTTTTACTTGAGATGGTACTCTGAACAAAGGAATCCTACCTCTACTCGTGATTACGGCTACTATCATATACCCTTTTTGAAACTTTCTTATTTTTCCATTACCCTACCTTAAGGTACGCGTTCATCCTGTCTAATGTAGAGGATTCTTCCAAATCTGTTCAAATCTTCAATGTAGACCAGAGTTGTCTAAAAGTCCAAATTTTTTTAAAACTAAACTGAGTCAAATAAATGGCATCGGAAATCCATCAGTCAGAATCAAGTAGTTGTTATGACGGCTATGCAAGTGTTGGAATTTTGAAAAAAAAAGTCCGGACTTAGACTTTTTAATGTTTTGGACTTTATTTTGGAACTTTTAAACAACTCTGATATAGACTAATGTCATCCAACGTCACAACATTTTCGAATCTTTTTCCTGTCAAATGGTTCACTTAGAGCTTCCGGCAATTGGTTTTTCGATTTTTTTTTTGCTAAGGAGTCAGCTTGTGAGCTCTCGTTTTATTTCTGGTTTCTAGTTAAAATCTTTATGGATTATTTTTTTGATAGTATCGAGACTAACGCGACGCGTTGCAGGGTTCTTTTTATCAACAAGTCGTTTAACTTTTCGCACAACCTTAGGGATTCTCTTAATTCGTGATGTTTGATTCTGTAGTCGATATGCATCGCTATCTTACTGTTCGAACTTAATCTAGATTTTTCTAAATTAATAAATCTCTTTGGAAAGATGTTTTACATCCATCTCTGTTTTAATTAAGGTTAATTTTGGCATTCAATTTTCAAAGTTTTGTGATTTAATTTATAATTAAAGAAAATTGCACAAGGATTCAAAATATGTATAAAAAGCATACATTTGTTTAAAAGTCAAAGATTTTTAAGCAGAATAAAGTGTTTTAAAAAAATACGATTAACCTGTAATTTAGTTCAAACTCATTCTAGGCTTTAAGAACATAAAAATTTTTGATGTTTTTAAAAATCAAAATTTGTTGGAGGTAAAATGTTAAGTCAATTATTATAAATAATTAAATCTTCATATAAAATAAAAATTGATTCTCACATAAAAATTAAACGGAGTCCGAGGCAGAGAGAGCCCTGGTTTAAGGATTCGGGTAAGTTGTAGATTAGAGAACTATTAGTTAAAATTAAAATTAATAATTAAACTTATAATAAATCAAAATCTTTAATTTAATTATCCATATGAAAATTTAAATATTGATATGATGGGTTAATATGCATCCTTAGTTAAATTTATTTCTTAAATTGAAAGTGTCGCAAAAATTGCGTTTAATTATAAAATTTTTTGTAGACAATTCTAAAACTGGTCGAGCAAAATGAATTTTCTCTGAACCAATTTTGCTCATCATGCATTATCCGAAAGCCATTGAGATCTAAGCATTGTGGAGAATGTGATCGTTGTGTTGCTAAATTCGACCATCATTGCCCTTGGGTAGATAATTGTGTAGGTGCGAATAATTTAAAATATTTTGTTGGCTTTGTATTTTGGACTCCGATTTGTGTCTATTTCTACATGGATGGTGCGATTGCTTGTAAGCTTTTTTAAATTTATTAAAAAAAAAAAAGAAAAAAAATATTTTCCAAAGACTATCATGAGACCTGTTATCCCTCTGATTTGGAGTTATATCCTCACATGAGCTTTATGAGAGAAATCATTCAATTCTTTAAATGTTCATCTTGGATCTCGTATTTTACAATAATTGCATTAATCAATCTTTTTTGGATCGGAGCATTGGCAATTTGTCATATTTATCAAGTAATTTTTCTAGGAATGACTACAAATGAACGACTTAATTACAAGCGATACAAATATTTTGCTGATAACGATGGAAATTTTAAAAATCCTTTTAAGTAAGAAACTTAAAAAATTAAAAAATAATGCTAAAATTTATTTATGTTAGTTTTGGAATTATTCAAAATTTAGCGGATTTATTGGAATTTAGATTTTTATGCCTGAAACCGACTATGATCAATTGGAAAAGGGAACATGATATTCAGGACATACAAAATTTGAGATTTGACAAAAAGAAAGAATCCCCTTATGATGTTTGAAAACAATCATTATGAAACCATTGATCAAAAGTTTTAATGGATAATTAATTTCACATTCAAAGTCTTTTTTTTAACAAAAGATCAATAAATTAGGAAGATAAAATTGTTGTTTTTTTTTTAAATTAAATATAGTTTATCAGTGCAAGGAAAGACTCCGAATTTGTGTTTTTAACATTTTAAAATTTATAATAAAAGTAAAAATAAAATAAAGTCTTAAATTCTTGTTGAAATTAAGTCATCATGTTTCTAGCAAAACATGTTGTCTGTCATTTATTGTCAGTTTTTATCAAATTTTTTAAGGTAATGTTAAAAGCAATTTTATTGTCCGGATCAAAAAACTCACTTCATAGATATCTCAGTACATGTGTAAGATTTATTTTTTCCTCAAAATTTTGTATAGGAAAATACCGAAAAATATGAGATCAAGAAAATAAAAAAAAAGTCTCAACATTTGAATCCAAAAGCCTTAATCCGAGAGCTTAGATCCATATTTTGAGACTGCATTAATTTTCAAAAATAGAATAGAAATTAAATTTAACCAAGTTAATATTTCGATTTTAATGCGGCATCAAGAATTTTTAGATTTTTAAGCTTGATTTTAAATAATTTTAATTCTTATAACTAACAGAAATATGGTTATAATTTAGGTCAGCTGAGATTTCAAATAAGTTTTTTATAAGAGTGAAATAAATAGCCAGCTTGATCTACAATTTTCTTTGAGTCAAAAATTAAGAAAAAATGTTCATTTTTTACATCAAATTCATAAAAATCATGTTAACGATTATTTTTCGTTAATGATGATATCCGTTCATGTAAAATCCTAGGCTCAAATTTATCTAAGAATTCAAGGACAGCATTTGATCCTGTACTGTCTTCATCAAAATCAAAACCTAAAATCAACAGTGCATAAATTTACTTTTCCGATTCAAATTTCTTAAATAATATATATTTTTTAATCAATAATGAATCATCAAAGTTAAATAAATTTGAACATTTATTTGATAAGATAGCACCGGCACAATTAGTACTTGAAAATTTATTGATGCTGATAAATTTTAAACTTAGAAAAAAAAATTTAAAAAATTTTAATTTTTTTAATATTTTTTAAAACTTGATTTTAATTTTGAATGTAATTTATGCAAATTTTGGGTAAATTTGCTGTTTTATTCTGATTCTGAATTGAATATTCAATTTGAAATTTAAAAAACCTGCTTTATTTAAAACCAATATGGAATATTTAATTTATTAAACTGTGAGAAGAAAATTTTACATCTTTTTTAGATTCCTGAAGTGCCATCTTGGGACTTGGAACCAACAAAAAGTTTCAAAAAAATATCAGTAATGCTTTTCTAGAATAAGCTAGTCAAATAAATAAAAGTATTAAAGAATGAAGATTTGATAAAACTTGAAAAATGCTCAATGCTAACTATAGACAAAAAAATTGAAGCAGATTTAAACGATGCCATCAATGTAGTCGAGCGAATGTGCAATGTAAAAATATCTGATGAGGTCAATTCTTTAATCTATTTTAACTATTTGGGGTAAAACAATTTTTTTTCCAATTTTTTATTCTGTTTGACTCGCATTTTTAATTTTTTCTTTTTAAATATTAAATTTAATTTTTAAGTGTTTGTCAATTGAGAGAAGATAGTGAAAAGTTGACCAGTGCCGAGTGCGACCAAAACTGGCAGAATAAAATAATCAGCAATGCTGCACATCAATACGAAGATTATTTTTTAGCGCCCTCTTCAAAACAAAATTAAAATTGTTTTTCGGATAAAAATAAATTTTATTTACACTTTTTTTAATTTGTTTAAAATTTGCACCGTTAAGTATTTAAATAGTGAGTGTTTTGTTTTTTCTATTGAGTGATTTATCACATAAAATTATTACAAATAAGTTTAATTTTAAAAAATTAATTATCGAATTTAAAAAATAAATGCAATTTAAAAAAAATAATGGACGAATTTAAAAAAGAGGTTTAAAGTCTAGTTACAACGTAATCCTCATTGTTGTAATCAATAAGCGGAATTGGCATAGAGGCACACTCGTTACTAGACTCAAGATCAAAAAATTCGCTGCTATCTAAAAAAGAGCTGTCAAAGCCACCATTGCTGCGAATTCTGGCCACGGCCGAATCATCGTTTGTTTTAAAATTTGAATACGGACTAGATAGCGACTTGGACCTCGCTTGTACCATAGGCTCATTGGCAACCGGTGGCTTCACACTTGCATAATTGGCCGCCTTGGCTATTCTGGGCTTGTTTGCCAAAATTTTAAACAAAGCATTCTTTGAGCTCAACGTCAAACTGTTGTTTCGACTTTGGCCCTCTCGATTGCCAGTGCCAGTGCCGTTGGCCCGGTACGAATAGTCGATTGTGTGAGCCGAGCTGTTCAGCTTGTTGAATAGGTTTTTTTTTTTACTAAAATTATTCGCTTCGTTGTTGGAACTTAGTCTAACAATTCGGCTAATAAACGAGTCGTTCTGACTGTCCACACTAAGGCGCTTGTTTGGCGCGCTGTCCGAACAAATGAGCATTGCATCATCGGTCGATGAACTAGTGGTCGTCGCATCCTTCAGAGTTATTTTGTGGCTCTTGCCGGACATCCGCGGCTCATCATGTGGAGTGTTCACCAGCAAACTGTTTACCAAGTTGACCGAGGAGCTGGACGCCGAGCGAACTATGCGACTAGTTTGTTCTATGTACTTTTTGGCTAGGGATTTTTGCTTGCCATTTTGTTCGCTGGGCTTGATCACTTTTATGAACGAGGTGCCGCTGGACGAGCGCACAAAACTGCTCTCGATCGGACTGGTCAAATAGTTCGAGTGTTTTAAACTGGAATTGTTGTCGTTGGGGGTCGAGTTTTTTATTGAAATCAAATTTTTGGTGTTGGCGAGCGAGGAATTGGTGGCCGACGAGGAAAACGAGGACGAATTGGACACCGAAGTTGACGTGACTGCGGAGCACTCGGAAACAACGCCTGATGTGGAGAACATTGGTGACATTTCGTTTGTGGGAGTGGTGACATTGTTGGTGCTGCTCGAGCTGGTTGTGCTCGACCACATCCAGTTAACATTGGGCGAACTAAAATTGCTCTTGGGACTAGTGACCGGACTTGGCAAATTGATTTGCGTGATGCCGTACTTTTTTAAAATAAACTCTTCCTGCTTGCGCACTCGTTCCAAATCGAGCTTTTTTTCGCTCAGAATTTTTTCTATCTGGTCGATGCGCTGCTGGTACTGGATTTTTTTGCACACATTTTCGGCCATTATGACCAGTCGCAGCTCGCTTTTGCCCTTCACATGCTTGGTAATGTCCGTAAAAGATTTGAACTGGTCGATTTGGATGCCGTCGATGGCTAGCAAAACGTCGCCATTGTTCAAGCCGGCGCGCTTCGCCGAAGAGCTCGGCTGCACGTTGTTCACAAAGCAAATGTACTCGGTCTCTTTGGTGATCGAGTTGAGGAGGCCGTAGGTTTGCAGGTTGAAGCCGAATTCGCCGGCCGAATTGGCGCTGTGTTTGGACAGCGACGAGTCGGACAGATTGCTCTTGGACTTTGTGCTGGACGGTTTTTTGGCCGTGCGCACCAAAACTACGGTGCGACGCTTAAAGTTGTCGTTGGGGTCCGAGTAGATTTTTTGCTCTTTGAAAAATTTGTGCATCAAAATTAGCGAGGATTCGAACGACTGGGTCTTTTTCCTCGGCCTGACAATCGGCTTGCTCTCATTTTGTGATGTGTTCAATTCGCTTACCAAATTGTATGTCTGATTTAGTGAATTGTTTAGCTCTTTGGCTCCCATAGTCTCTGGTTCCGTACAGGTTGTTTTCATTGAATAAGCATCTTTTTCCATAATTTTACGATATTTTTAAATGAAACATATTTTAGTGAACAAAACTAGCAACTAACTCCAAGAAATTAACTTAATTGAAAATTAAAATTCGATTTTTTTTTCTCTTTTTTAGCACCTTTAGTTGTATTGAGAAATAAATTTTTATTAATTACATTTGATCGATTTTCATAGTGCAGCCCTTTAGCCCGGATTGCTTGTGTTTAGTTCTCTTTTTCTCTCTTTTTTTTCTCTCTCTCTCTCTCTCGTACAATTCAATCTAAAAAATGGTGAAAAAATATTTTATTAAGAAATAAAAAATCGATTGCTTTCCGCTTGAGTCCGATGCCAATGGAATTTACCTTTCAATTCTAGTGTAGTAAAATTAAGCATTTTTAAATTAGCGGTTGGTCAAGAAAATGTTTTGGTGACAAAATTTGATTCAAAAATTACTGTTTAATGTGACTTTTTATTGTTGCCAATTTTTTAAACCCCTTAGACGCGTAGGCAAAACAGGATTCGAAGAAAAAGTTTTTTTTCATAATTTCTCATAATGAATTTAATAAAATAATTTTGTCACCAAGTGTTTTGAAAAAAAAGGTGAATAGAAATGCAAACAATTTCTCTTCACAAGGTTTTCAGAAACATTAAAGCCTAAGTAATTTAAACATATACTCTTTAAAGTTAAAGTCTGCTTAGAATTACTCAATTATATTTATTATATTTTTAATTTAATATAAACATGTCTTAATATAAACTAAAAAAAATAATCACGATTTTACCTCGAAACCTTAACAGTTTCATCTTATAAATTGACTAAGTATTACGGAAATTTAAGTCCACTAGATGATTTTATTTAAATATCTAAATATTAGATAATAATTTAAAAAGCTCGATAAATATTCAAATATTATGAAATTTAAATAAATCTCAAAAATCTCATGATTCAAAAATTTTATCTAGATAAATTCATGACTTGTTTGAATTTTCACTTTTTTCCTTTATTTTAAAGTCGACTGTCTGAAAAGTTGTCTGATCATCACACTCTTAGACCCATTATTTGGTACAAATTTGATTCAATAAACTCAAATAAACATCAAAACATTGATTAATTTATTTTACAAAAATAGCTGTATAATTCACCAAAGAAGCATTAAAATTGTTTTTTTTGTCTGAGTAATGGAAATGAATTTAATTAATTTTGAAAAAATGGGACATGAAACATTTATCTCTTATTAGATATAAAAGTTTTTATATGTTACTGTGGTTACACAAATTCTTTTTAAACTTTGGATAAAAATGGTTAACTTAATACACAAAGCTCTGTGCGGTTCAGATAGATTTATTATTGTTCTTAATTTTTTTGACTAAATCATTTAAGGTGCTTCTTTTTTTTCAACAAAAAATTCTCTGTTTAGCAGTTAAATTCATCAGGAAAAATGATCAATTGCTTTTAATAATTGGAAGTAACAAAAAAAAATCAACGAATGTAAGCATTTGCTTAGGGCTAAATCATAAGCAAATTTCAGATCTCGGTTATTTAATATAAGCAATCTTAAAAGTTTTTTGTAATTTTTTTACTTAAAAACTAGTTCATAAAAATCCTTGTGGTAATTTAATTTTAAAAAGTTAATTACTTCTATCTTAAAATGTTTATATTTATTAATAATTATGTTATTACCTGCCGACTAATTATTTGAGTTAGCATAATAAAATTTTTAGCTTTGGCATCAAATTGATTATTCGAATACATGAAAGAATTATTCTAAATAGGTAAGTAAAATATGTACCAAATAAATATTCCTTGAATTAAAAAAAAAAAACAATAAATGCTCAATTGCCTTCCGATTTTGACTTGAGATAATAAAATTTTAAAATTAAAAATAGTTTTATGACGATTTTGATTGATATATTATCGGCTATTATAGACAATTAGTTTTGTACAATAGAAAAACAAAAAAATAAAACCATAAATTTATACATAAACAAGTTTTTTTTTATAAACTAGTCACTTTTATTTAAATCTTAAGTGATATGAATGTTTCAAAATGAAATATTTTATCGAAAAAACATAATTTAGAAAATTTTTTCTTCCAAGTTTGTTTCTTTCTTTTCAATTTGTTGAAAAAAAATGCTGAAGTTATAATGTAAATAGCATTTTGCTTTGAAAACTAAAGTGATCCAAATTTTTTAATTTTGAGCTCAGGTAAAGTTTTCATTTTTTTGGATTGTTGATTTAAAAAAAAATTGCTTGAATTTTTTAAATAAATATTTGAAAATCAGTTTGTTCAATTTTGTTTTGGCCTAATGTAACTCTATCATTCATCGATAATCAAGACTATATAAATAATTCTTAAATTCAAATGTACTAAATTTAAATTAAGAAATAATTAAATCGAAAATTTTTAATTAAGCCCGAATAAACTGAATTTTTAATTAGCTAAATTTTTAAATTTTTAAAATCGAAAAAATCTAGCTCTAATTTATCTTAAAAAATAATTAAACACTTTTAAAATTTAGTTTGTTATCTAAAAAAAGCACTTAAAATTTGAAAACTGAAAAGCCTAAATTACCCGATTTTAATTTTGAAAGAATTTTTTATTTAAGAATAAAATTAAGCAAGGACGAATACCTCAAACGAGCTTTTGTTTACCTAAATAATTACAAAAAACAAATTCGGTCGATTAATGCAAAGATAAACTAATTCATTTAATGGCAATGCGTAACACTTTTACTCATGAGTATCATGTATTTAAAAAAATTATAAAACTTGGATAATGAAATTTTATAATGAAAAAAAAGGGAAATAATACCTCACAAAATAACTTTAAATTTATTATTGTTGTTTATCTTAAAGCTTGTATTTGTAAATTTGGTTGAAAACACAACAAACGAAAAGCGAAAATAAAATGATAAAATTCTCTAGTACAAAAAAATTTGAATTTTTCAAAATTGTTTTGTTTGTTAATCGTATTTAACTAGGGTTTTCTTTTGGTTAAAATTTTAATGAAATAAAAATTATTTGTTGTTAGCTAATAATAATAAAACAAGATACTTCAAATGGAAAAGATAAGATTAAAATACTATTCGCTTTTTTTTATTTGAAACCAAAAGTTTTTTTAAATATTTAAATTTAAAACAAGTATTCTAATTTTTTTCCATGTCAAATCATTCATTTCGACCGATTTATATACGTAATGCAAAAATATTATATAGACCTAGATTAATCTTATCTCTTTTAATTGAAAGCTTTCTCATAAAATTAAATTACTTTTTTCTAAATATCAAAATTTATAGCTCCGAAAAATCTAATTTGCCTACAATCATATTCCAGCGAACATTTTAGAAACTTAGTCTGCTTCAATACTAACACTCATTTAAATGCGTCGTAATTTTGCTAAATATTATTTCATTTTGACATAAAAAAATAAGTCTTGGACTCAGGTGTAAAATTTGTACTCACCAATACTATAATATTTAGAAAGACCAAATTTGTTCTGAATTTGGTTCACTTCAACTCAGAATTTACACATTGGAATAAAGACGTTGATCACGAGATAAAAAAATAAAAAAATATATAATAGCTTTGAAGCTTTGATTTAAATTTTCATAATTTTTACATTACTTGCAAATTTGAAAACTTTCTAAAAAAATTAACTTAAAATGGAAAAAGATTTTTCTAACTTTCCATCAAATGGAATTTTGCCTAAAAAGGAGACCGGCTCGCTTTCATTTTTGTCCAAATATCCGGACTATGATGGCAAAGGGATTCTAATAGCAATTTTGGATACTGGTGTTGATCCGGGAGCCTCTGGTCTAAAAGTTGAATTTTATAAAATTTAATCTTCTCACTTTAAAGGAGATTTTTTTAATTTTTAAGATTACTTCGGATAATAAGTCTAAAATAGTTGATTTGATTGATGCTACTGGTGCTGGTAATGTTGATATTTCTACAGTAAGAAAAATCGAGAATGGCACCCTACTTGGTCTGACAGGACGAAAATTAAAAGTTTACATTTAATAAAATTAAGGCATATCTTTTTTTTATTGCTATTGCTAGGTTCCTAAAGAATGGAAAAATCCATCGGGAAATTTTTACCTTGGCTTAAAAGCTTTGTTTGATTTATGTTCTAAAAGTTTGCGCGATCGATTAAAAAAAGAAAGGAAAGACAAAGAATGGCAACCTTTGAACGACGAAGCTGTTTATCAGATTCAAACTAGATTAAATGAATTCGAAAGCAATAAAAGCCCCAAAGAGTCGGAGTCAAGTGAAAGTTCAAAAGCAACTGAATTAACTGACTTGATTAATTCACTTACCAAAGAGGATCTTCAAGCCCAACTTGATCTATTAAAAGATTTAGAGAACAAAATCAAAGATATTGGACCAGTGTATGACTGCATTGTTTGGAATGATGGTGACACTTGGAGATCTTGTGTTGATACTACGGAAAAAGGTTATTTAGAAAACTGTAAAGTATTGACTAACTACAAGGATTCCTTTGAATATGCAACTTTTGGTTACACCGACATGTTGAATTATTCGGTTCGAATTTTACCTGACGAAAATGTTCTTGAAATAGTCACTGATTCAAGTAGAGAAAAAAAAATAAATAAAAATAAACATCTTAATTTTAACTATCAGGTTCACACGGAACTCATGTTGCATCGATTGCCACTGGTCACTATCCTGATAACCCAGAATTAAACGGAGTAGCACCAGGCGCTCAAATTATTTCAATTAAAATTGGAGATAACAGAATAAATGGAATGGAAACAGGCTATGCCTTAGTAAATGCAGTAATTTAATTTAAACGAATAAAGATTACTTTTTTTTTAATTATTAATTTAAAGTGTCGCTACGTTGCTGAATACAAATGCGATTTGGTCAATTACAGCTTTGGAGAACCTGTTTGTCTTTCCAATCTAGGTCCGGCTTTGACTGCTGTGCAAGATTTAGTTGAAAAATTTGGAGTGATTTTTGTGACCAGCGCTGGCAACAATGGTCCTGGAATAGAAACTGTAGGAGCTCCTGGCGGGTCTATTCCAACAGTTGTTAGCGTAGCTGCTTACGTGACTACTGATATGATAAAAGCTGAACATTCTCTGCTTGGAAGTGGCAATTCAATGCTTTTTTCGTGGTCATCACGAGGCCCATGCATTGATGGAAGTTGGGGAGTTAGTGTAGCAGCGCCAGGCGGAGCTTTTGCTGCTGTTCCGAACTGGTCTCAACGCGGAACACAATTAATGTCTGGAACATCAATGGCCTCGCCAAATTGTTGCGGATGCTTGGCTCTAATTCTATGTGGTTTGAAATTAACTGGAATAGAATTCAATCCGTTTGGTGTCAAAAGAGCTATTGAAAACACAGCTCTGGTCATTGACGAAGCAATTGGATGTGGCGCTGGACTCATTCAGGTATAAATTTGAAATTAAATTTTTTTTATTAATTTTAATTTTTATTGAAAGGTCGAAAAAGCCTTTGATTATTTAGTTGATTATAAAGATAGCATTTTTCAGAAAATTTATTTCGATATTAAATATGTTGGAAAGCCGAATAACAAAAAAGGAATTTATTTAAAAAATGATGATGAACTTAGTCAAACAAGAGATTATCTGATTGCAATTGAGCCAATATTTTTTGAAAATACTACTAGGTCCTACTTGGTAAATGAATCGGCCAAGAGCGACACAAATTTATTAAAAGGTTTTTTTGTAAATCCAAAAATATCATTTATCAAGAAGATTAATATTTTTATCTATAGTTCAACTAGATAGAATATCGTTGAATCGAAAATTGGTTTTATCGCTTGAGGATGGTGACGCTCTTAAGAGCTTTATCGATTATCCAGAGCACTTATATCTTGTTAATTCAACTCGTCAATTTCATATCCGAATCCGAGCCAACGAATTGGAAGGAGGAAAGCATTACTTCACTTGCCTCAAGGCATTTGATCTAGAGGATCCCAAAAGAACTTGTTTATTCAAAGTACCCATTACCATTATCAAGCCCTTTACGTAATTTTTTCATTTTAATTAAAATTATTAATCTATTTAATTTAATTTAGTTTTGATGATAAGAAAACTTTGAACGATTATGAAATAGAATACAAAAATGTTCCTTTCAAACAAGGACAAATATATCGCCATTTCATTCGTGCGCCTCTGGCGGCAACTCATGCAGGTATCTACTTTAGAATGACAATCATAATTTAAGCAATACATTTTTTCTTAAAAATACCTTAAAAAATTTTATTTCCACAATTTTATCATGTTAACTGATGCAGAGCATCAATATTTAAGATACATCTTAAGATTTTCCCTTCAAAATCGTTTTGACCATAGTGAGAATATTCAGGGTAAAAATAAATTTATTTTTTAAGAACCAAATTAAAAAGCGAATACATTAATTCTCAGACTTTAGCGTGTGCACAAGTTAACATTGATCGTTTGCTAAAATTGACTAAATTTCGATGCATACATGAAAAAGCAAAGTTATCCAAATCTTCCAGTGATAAAATCTTAGTTTTTAATTAATTTTTTTTTTATTTTTCTATTTTTTCTATTTGTTTATAAAATTACTTCTTATTTTTGACCAAGCAATAAATAAATAAAATTAAGTGCAACTGTACCCGGTTAGTCGGTCCATAAATAATAAAAATAATTCTCTCTTTTCTATCCTAGCGAATAATGGGGAGGTGCTCATCTACTTTTCCAGTACCTTTATTGCGCAACGGCTCTGATCTGACACAGAAGTTACTGGATAGGGGTTGATCATCTACACCGCAATTATTACCAGACGAAACCGGTTCCCTTTTTTAATTTAAGGGATTTATACATTTGTCCTAAAGACATAAATAGCCTTCTCGAAAATTAATCCCGATTGAATTATTCGATTTATATAGAGTTGGCAATAGATTTTGAAATTGACTAAATTTTTTAATTAATTAGTATTCTTAAAATGTGTTCTTCTGCTGCAAAATACAATAAATAAAATCATTTACTTAATTTTTGCATTTAAAATTAAGTCAATTATATAAGATTGATTGGAAAAAAAATTTATTCAAAAAACACAAACGGGGAAGATAAGAAAACCTAAGTTGTTGCTTTATAAAATTATTTTAAAGAGATTTTGCTAATAAATTATTCTTAAAAAAAATAATTGATTTTTTGGATAATAACTTGAGTCTTCATTCTCTTTAATCTTTTAAACTTGAGCTCTCAGAATAGTCAACAAACAATTTTTTGAATTTTTATACTGAACGAAATTAATTTTAAAAGCTAAAATTTTAGCTTTAAATAAAATATTATTCATTCTTGTATTGTCTATCAATAAATTTAAAATTGGATAAGAAAACTATTTTCAATTTTTAATACTCAAAAAAGTAATTTAATAATAGAAATAAGTCATAGAGATATCAAGGAAAAAACTCTTTTTGTTTTGTGAAATTTCACTCTTTTTATACGGAATTTCACAAAAGGTCACACAAATTTTCCTACTCAGTTGAAAACATTAGAACCCGGATTCTCGTATTTTTCCTTTACAGATTAATTAATACAAAAACAGAAAAAAAGAATCTTATACCGCCTCCTGTTTCCTTCTGACTTAATTTTAGCAGATTTCAATTTTCAGCCTTGGTAAAAAAACGTTTAGAAAACTCAATTGGCTTCAAAAAAACATGCTTGTTTTTGATTTAATACGTAGAAAATAATTGTTACAAATAATATTTTGGTAATGGAATAAAAAAGTTTCATATATTCTTAAATCATTCAGCAATAAGACCTCTTTATTTAATTTATAATTAATATTATTTTAATAAGGTTAAGTTTTTTAGGAATCTTTTAAAGTTCAATTTTTACAAGAACTTTTTAAAACTTTATAATTTTACAAAAAAGACATTAAATCTTCATAATTAAAATCCATAGGATTAAAAATCTTCTTTTAAAAACAATAGAAGCTAAAAAAATAAAAAAATTTACATTTGTTTCTAAATTTGGTGTAGATTCAATTGTTTTTTAAATTTTGAAAGATGTCAAAACTAACATAAATTTACTGAAAACAATCTAGACATTTAAAAGCAAAAATTAAGATTTTTAATTAAAAAAAATTCATTGAAAAGTTATTTCGTATTTTCCCTAATAATAATGAAATCAAAAAATCCTAGTTCTTCAAAAGAAAATCAACTTGAATTTTATATTTAAAATAATATTAAACCAGTCGTTCTAGTAGAAATTCTCATCTTTATTAAAATCACCTATATTAAGTAATTATTTTTTTTTATTTGATCAACTTTGTTTGGCAGATGATTCAATTTTAAAGATTATTTTATGCAATAATGTTGAAGTTTAATTACTTTAAAGCAGTTGAAGTTATTTTAATTAAAAAAAGCAAATATTTATTTTCTTATGAATAAATTTTAGCTAGTGCTAGTTAGTTAATATTTATCATTTAAAGCAAAAATTAAGTTAATTTTTTTTAAAAGAACTGGTTTTGAAAACTGACCAAGATGGCTCAAATAGAGATCATGCACCTCTGTTTTTCATACAAACCTTTACTCTCGAAAATTTTCGAACCCCAACTGATGAAGCAGTTGAGGAAGTATACCGATTAAATCTGTCAAATGACTTCAAATTAAAATTCAAAATTCAAGTATCAAAGGATTTTTTTAAAATTTTTTATTCTAATTAATTTTCAAAGTCAACAAAAATTTTTCAAGTAACAATCGCCAAAAATTGGTCAAACATAGGAAATTGTTCAGCTACTTATAAAATTCGGCTAAATGGGCTTTATTCTCAAAATGGACATGAATTTTGCGCCATATCAAGTCAGCCATATCGTATCGATATTGGATCATATTTGAGAACTGAGGAATGCGAACCGAGTGTATCTTATAAACACATTATCCATCCATTAAGACCTCATGAATATCATATTGAAAAAGTAAAGCCATCTATGGGAATTATTAAACCAATTTATCAGCTAATTCTGTCCTATAATTTCCATCAAGTAAATGTTTATAGAATTTAATAAAAAAAATTTATTTTATAATCGACTAATGAGCTTAAAAAGTCTAAATCAGGAGAAGTAGGTTGCGAGGTTCCTTTCTTAAGTAATTTTCTTTATGAAAACGAATTTCAATCTATATATTGGATGATTTATGAATCAAATTCTAAAAGACTGGTGCTTAGCGGAGACGCTTTTCCAATTATATACAAAGTAATAAAAATTAAAATTATTTTTTATTTTAGTAAAATTTTTAAATATCATATTTACTTATCAGTATAATAAAACAATTGACAAAGGCGATTACATTATCCGCCTATTTGTGCGTCATGAAAAAATAGAGTCACTAGAGAAACTCAAAGAAACCAGCTTTTATTTGCGTCACTCGATTTCGGCTGTGAGTCAGGATGTTTATTCATCGCAAGTAAATGTGATGCGTGGTAGCGGAAAAAAAGCAAGTGCAGAAAAAATTCAAAAAAATAACACAAAAAGCTATTTTTTGCAGCCAATTTCGGATGATAAGCTTCCGAAAGGCGCCACAAATGGACAATTTTTAAGTGGCGAAATCTCTTTTTTTAAAGACTCAGCAGCTAGCAAAGTTGATAATTATAAAATTTTGTATCAAATCAATGATCATGGTAAAAAAGTTGAAAAACATGGCGCCAAAAAAACCGATTCAAATGAGCACAAGTCTAAAAGTGACGAAGAGAAGCTTGAAGAGTCTTTGAGAGATACTAAAGTTTCTTATCTACAGAAAATAGACTCACTGTTCGAAACTGTTAAGAACGAATATCCAGACCATGTTCCAGTTTATTTAAATAGAATACAATTTTTAGAAAAAAAAAATCTAATTTTAAAGAAAGATGAAAGTGAAAAAAAATTACAGAATCTTAATGAGATAATTAATTTGACAAAAACTGCTCTTGGTAAGATAAATCAAGATGCTCTTCTCAAGTTTTTAGGCCAAAAACACCATGAATCCGATGAGGAAAAAAAGTATAAAACGATTCTTTAAATCGGAATATTCATTTTTTATTCAATAAGAGAGTTTGATCACCAAAAGAGTTGGGTAATTGAGCTTTTGGCTTGTCAAGGTGCAGCATTGATAGAAAAGCAATTGATCGAAAGGTTTGGAGATATTGATGATTCTGAGGAATTTAGGAAAATTGAAATAACACATGATATACAATCTGTTTATAAATGTATTCAAAAATTTATAGACATTAATGATGATAAAGTAAAATCGAAAAAAAATTTGAAAAAATAATTTGTTAAATTTTGTTTAGGTTTCAAAATTTGTGCTCAAACTTTTCCTGCATTTGAGATTATTTGGAAAAGCATTAAAAGTTTTGTTCAAGCAATTAGAGGAAAAGCCAGGAACTAAAACAATCGATCAGTCAATTTTAACTGTAATTTTTCTTTTAAAAAAAAAATTTGTTTTAATCGTTGTTTTTCTTTTAGGTTTTACGGGAAATGAGTCTGAGACATGCTCTTAATTATCATGAGAGTAACATGGCTATGAAATACCAATCTAAATTTGTCACTCTATAAACCTTTCAAATTAATATACAGTCAAAATTTTATAATTTTATTCTGTCTCTTTTAATAAATTTTTAAATATCATTGTTTAATTTAAAATTTTTGAAAACAAAAAAATTCTAATTTGCTCGATTTAAAAGAAGATAATTAAATTTTTGAATCTCAGTAAGGAATTTTTCAATGAATATTTGATTTTGTTAAAAAAAGGATAAAGAGAAATTTTTTGGCAATTTTTTTTATGAAAAAAAAAAAATCAATAAGGAACGGCTAATTGTTTTTTTATGAATCATATTTAAAAAAAATGTTTTTTTCTTTCATTTATTTAATATTAGCCAAAAAAATCTTTGACAAATTAAATTTACAAAATTATCAATAAACACAATTATTAGGAATCTAAAAAACAAAAAAAAATTTCATGACATTCAAACTTGTTTTTATAAAATTTTTTATTTAATATTTTTCTGATAAAAAAAAACTAAAAAATTTTCTTTAATAAAAAAATTAATTTAAAAAATTATTATTGAACCACTGTTTTAATTTTCGGCCTGAACACATTAATTATCGAGTAAAAGTTTCCTTTAAAATAACATTGTAAAATAATTTTATCTAAATACATTTTTATAAAAACTTACAAAGCTTTTGAACAATTTTCCCGATTAATACACTCAGACAATCCATCATAGAGTATAACAGCGAGCTGAATTTCGCTGTTATCAATAGCATTGTTGTAAGAGTCTTCCGATCGCTTACCGCTGTTAAAAAAAATTGAAAACAATTTCAAAATTTTATTTTAAAATTATTACATTTCCAAAGGATCAATCATACCACCTCCGAGTTTGTTCTTGGCCAAATAAATTTTAGTACTAAGCTCATCCAATCTAAGATATGGACTTCTCTTAACCCTTTAAATAAAGAATTTTAAATTCTTTATTAACTTATTTTAAAAGTGAGGAAATACTTGGATTGCTTGACTTCCGAAAGAGAAGCAGCACTTGACAAGCAGCATAAGAAAACAATCAGTGAACAACCGACTAATACAATTTGGGTGTTGTATTTCATTATTGGTATTTGATAAATCGTTTCGTTTGAATATTTTATTTTCTAGAATAAAATTATTTATTTTATGATGAATTAAAAACGAACCCTAGCGAACGTCTATTTATACAAAAAAGGAATGTGATAAAATTTAATATTGAAATCTAATTTGTTTGATTTAGTGAAATCAAATTTAATATCTGATGAAAAACTAAGATATTTTTAATCAGCTAAATGGTTTTCCATGGAAAATGATTTTAGATCAAAATAAAATTTATATTTATTTCAACACAAAATAGAAATTTAAAAAAAATATCGTAATACGATCCATGGCGTATGCATATTTCGATTGCCAAAGTCTTCTAGCTAATTATAAGTGGTTTGTTTTTGCATATAAAAATAATTACTAATTTCTTAATTAACTTTTAGTGAATATAAATTCAATAACTAATCTAGTCAAATTTCGATGGAAACCTACAAAAATGGATTTTCAGCAATGCAAACGCGTCTCTTTTATCATAGAATCCTTAGTCCTGAATTAACAGATAAGGAATGTATTACAAGCAAATACCGTACAAATTTTCTTGTCATCATTCTTTATAACTATAAATTAACAGCCTTCTAAGCATATTGAATTTTTTATTTGTTTTTTTCTTATCGAATTTTTTAATTTCTAAAATAATGCTAAAACTAAATTTAAATGGTTTCCTGATTCTTTCTCTTTAAATACTATAATTTTCTAATTGAAAATAAAATTAATGCAAAATTTGAAGGCGTTTAAATATTCTTGACAGTTTTATTAAATTGTTGGTAAATATTTTATTTAGTATATATAATCTCATTCGCAAATTCAGCCAGATAATGATTTGAATCAAATTTTGATAAAAAAATTTATAACTTGCATAAATAAAAATTGTTTGCTAGAATGAAAAATAGTCGCTATGATGAAACATAAATGTATTTTTTGTAATGAAAAATTTTAAATTAATTTTGATCTTTAATTTATCGTGGAACTGTTTAATCTGATTTTATATAAAAAAATGGCTTTAATCTGAAATTGTTAAGAGACTAAAATTTCAGTTCAGATAATTTTTTTGATAATGAAATTTACTTAATTGTACGGATTAAGCATCTATTTGAGTTAAAATTTTTATGGAAAATTCAAAAGTTTGTATTACAGCCAATTGACTGAATAAAGAAAAGAAAAAAAACGTTTAAGAAAAATCCATTATTTTCATTTACTAAGATCAACTCAATTTTCTCCCATTCTTTCGAAAAAAATTAAATTTAAGATTGCAATTTTCTTTTTGAATTAATAAAAAAATCAAAAAATGCAAATCTAATACAATTATTTTTACTTAATTAAATCAAATAAGAAATTAAATCGAATTGATTCATAACTACTTACTCATTTATTTAAAAAATTTGACTAAAAGAAAATCGTAACGATAAAAAATTGTCTCGAATAACAATCTAAATGGTTTTGATTCAAATTTAGTAATAGCTAAATATCTATCTTTTAAAAATTTAAAATAATCTATTAGTCATTTTGAAAAATTCTATGAATTATAAAATTTATTCACTCTTAAATATGCTCATCTTAATCGCACCTTTATCAACAGAAAAATTACATTAACCCATGGGACCAAAAGCATAGGTTTTATTAAGAAAAAATTAATTCGATATGAACAAATTCTGATGCTAGTTTATGCTTAAAATTGACTAATAAGATATTCTATCAGAATTGACAATCAAATATTATAATTAAAAACAATAAAATCATTTTCTGGAATTATTTTTAATCCTAAATATCGTTTATTAACATACATAAAAATTAGATTGTTTATATTTTTTTATTAAAGCTGTACGTATGAGGGTGGAATTGCCATTCTGTCAAAATCGCTAGGATAATTAATAGAATTACAAACTTTCATTTCAATCATGTAACCAACATATTTAAATGAAAATATTCAAATAATTTTATTTTTCAAATAATTCTCAATCACAAGTATTTCCTTGATAAATTCATCTAAATGAACTGTCGATTGCGGAAGTCATTAAAATATTTAAATGATGATAGTTTTTTTTTCTATAATATGTTTTTGCTAAATTAACTAATAAATTTTAGTAAATAAATTTAAATTTTTTTATTTTTTTATTCAATTACGCAAAATAATAACAAGATAACTTGATCAAACAGAAATTTTTTGTAAATTATTTGAAATTTATGCTATAATCTTTAAGAGACAACTTTTTAAAAATAATGAAAGAAAAATTTTTTTTTTAATTTTCTTTGATTTGTCGCTAAATTTTAAAACAAATGAATTTGGAAACAATTTAAATATGCTAAAACGCCCAAACCTATTTATTTCGATTTAGAGTAATAAAAACGCTTTCAATTTTATTAATTAGAATAATACAATGAAATCTGAGGTAAAAATTTTATTCGAATAATTTATATAAAAACCTTAAGCATCATTTGTCATCTAAAGTTTTGATTAAAGGATATTATTGATTGATTAAAAAAGGCGGATTTCATACGATACTTATTATTTAAAGTTAAATTTAACTGTTATAAAAAACATCAAAAATATTAAAACTTAAATTACAATCAAGAAAATACAATGATTGAAACAATTTTAAAAAAATCGAAAATTTCTATAAGAAAATAAAATATAAAATTTCAACTATCAGATAAAAATTTTTGGCTAGACTCTACTTTGATAAGAATTTTCTTATTTAAATATTATTTCTCATCGTTTTATTTAGTAGGTAAATTTAAAATTTTGATAAATTTAATAATCGTTAAGAAAACTTAATTGTGTTTTTTATAATTTTCATTACTAATCAAAAGCATTTAATTTTTGCCCATTATTTTTTGAGTAAAAATATTAATTTCGTTGATTACATTGCATCCTGATGATGTCAGCTAATCGGAAAAATAAAATGTAAATTCAATAATAAAAATTCATTTTTTTTTAATTTCAATTTAAGATAAAATTAATGAATATTTAGAAAAAATTTTTAAGTAATTTTATTTTTACCAATTATGAAAGTAATTAAAGAAAACTTAAATTCCGAAATTAAAAAATTCTTGAAATAAATGGAAAATGTTTCGTAGATATATACGACCGTTTTAAATATTTAAATTAATTTACAATTGTCAAAAAGCTTCACAGTCTAAATTATAGATTAAATTAATGCTTTGGTTTTAATTTTTAAAAATAAAAATTTAATTAAAAAATTTATTTTAATTGAAAAGCTGATAAAATTTTTCAAAAAGAAATTTAAGATTGTGATTTTTCTAAATATCTGTCTATTATTTATGAGAATATTTATAGATTAAGCAGAAGAATTTGAAATGGCTTTTATGACGCCTTAGGAATCAAAATCTTCTAATTAAGCATTTGTTGCTTTAAATCGAAAAAATATTTTTATAAGATTTCGTTCTCTGATATTGAAATTTATCTAAAATTTTAAATATCCTTTAGTTAATAAGTAATTTAATTTACAAACAAGTGATCAATTTATACTAGAAAATCAAATATAATACCTATATGTAGCTATTTAAGATTAAAATTTTAATTATCTTTTATTGATTTCTAAATCGTAGGAAGATTCTTTAACCTGATGAATATTTTTTGTTAATCTATATTTTTGGAAGGTTGAACATTATAATCCAATTAATTAATATTTTTTTTTAATAATTTTTATGTTTTTTTAAATTATTAGAATCAATGCAAACAATTGCTTAATCTCGATTAATTTCCTTCAATTCGAAACAACTGCTAGTTTATTTTTTATCTAACAATTAAATTTCTTAAGGAATTAAAAATTGATTTAAAGAACAATACTCATCAAATTAAGATTTTAAGAAATTCCATTAAGAAAATTGACATGAAAAATCTCGAAAGAAAATTTAATTTGTTGATAAAATTTTTATTAAAAAATTAAATTCTTAAAATAAAAATTAATTACTATCACAAGTGATTATTATTGGTGCTTATAAATTCCAAAAATTGATCTGAGCTGATGATACCAAAAATATCCTCTTTGTGTATGTTGACGCCTAAGCATAAAACATTTTTAATAATTAAAAATAATAAATTAAATATGCATAAATTACTTTTAGCTTCTTTGAGTATAATGGCATAGCCTTCAGAATCCAATGAACACTGTAGTTTTTTAAGTTTATCTGACGAAGCAAGTGTGATATATCTATCCAAAGCAACTTTGGAAACGGCATCATTTGGCGTGATTGCTCCCAGAACTAACTTGTTCATGATATTTTTTTTACTGATAACTTTATTTAAAATTCTTTTAAATAAAAAAAAAACTATAAAATTAATTTTTAAAATTAATTAAACTTACCCATCTTGAAATTGAAGCAATATGTCAATAGATTTATTTTTAAAAATTTGAATCGCTTTTGAACAACTAACAGTATCATCAATTATGTATTCATCAATTTGCTTTAAATTGTCTTTTATTTCAGTTGCTGGCAACGAAGCCCACCAAGGACCATTTTCAGAAGCTATTGGTTCCATAAATCCCCTACTAATCATCCACTCGTCACTCAAATATTTTGTCCTTTTTTTATAAATAAAAATATCAAAGTTTAATTTCCGTCTTACTTATTAAATTAGTTTTTTACATATAATTTCTGATTGAATCTGGCAAGATCACTACAGCATTTTGGCCTTCTTTAAGTCCAAATTTTTTGATGGCTTCAATGGTGCAATATGTTGCTGAACCACTTGAGCCTCCACAGAGGATACCTTCTCTCTTAATCAATTGACGTGACGTCAAAAATGATTCTTTATCCACCGATTTGTACCAGTAATCAACATGTTTCCGATCCAGAACCGTGGGTAAAAAGTCATAGCCTATACCCTCTACTTCATAAAAGCCAGATCCCGAAAATTTATTTAAACTATTCGGCATAGCTAGCAAAGAGCCAACAGGATCTACACCAACTACAATACAATTTGGGCATCTTTCTTTAATTTTTCGCGCAATGCCACAAATAGTGCCTCCGGTACCAGCTGCCGAAACGATCAAATCAACTTTTCCGTTCAATTGATTGACTATTTCCTCAGCAGTTCCATCATAATGAGCTATTGGGTTATATGCATTCGTATATTGGTCTAGAATAAATGCACTTCCGGGCTTTTCTGAGTTCAGACGTTCTTTAATTCGCTGTGCTTCACTAATGTGCGAATTTGGATCATCGAATGCAGCACTAGTTGGTGTACGAATTATGGTAGCTCCCAAAGCTTTCAATACGTCATTCTTTTTAATTATTTAAATGAAATTTATTCTAGAATTAAAAAACATTTTAAATACTTTTTCTTTTGACATTTTTTCGGGCATCACCTTCAATCAAATTTTATTAATTAAAAATAATTTAAGATTTAAAAATAAATTTTAAAAAATAAATTATAATTTACAATTATACACTTATATCCCTTGACAGCACAGGTCAAAGCCAGACCGATGCCCGTATTTCCACTTGTTGGTTCAATAATGTAATCACCAGGTTTAATTTTGCCCATTCGCTCGGCTTCTTCTATCATTCGAATACCTTAAATGTAAAATTGCCTGGTCGGTTAATACAATTTAGAATCCATTTGAGGGTTACCTATTCTGTCTTTGACACTGCCACCTGCATTCAAGTATTCGCATTTAGCGTCTAAGAAAATATACAAATAAAAAAATTAAATTAGTTTTACTATGAGTCATACATAAATTGCAGTTAATTCCATTATCTTGAGATAGATTTTTTAAAAGAACTAATGGAGTATTACCGACCATGTCGAGGATACTAGAGCATGTAGTGTTTGAGTTTCTCTCAGGTCTTTTAAGAAAATAATTTGCAAAATTTAAAAAAAAATTATATGTACTTGATGACATGATGATGAGGCGACTCGATCTTAGAGCCGGATTCCAATGATTGGGCATAGGTACAGCCGTGTGGTTTATCCGGGCGGATAAAATTTTTCACAGGACATAAATTCGACATTGTATTCTAGTTATTAAAATTTGAAAAACACGTGGCGATCTAATCAGACATTTATATGAAAAAAAAATTAAATAGTTTTTTTCAAAACCAAATCGAAAAAATTAAAAAAAAAATTTTTTAAGTCGAGAGAAAAAAAAACTTAGTTTAAATAAGTTTTCCAAGGTATAACAATGAGTAGTGAGACTTCATTTTCGCTATGATTTTTACTAATTAAACACTTTCTGAATAAAAGTTGTATTTTAAAAAAAAAAGCTAAATGCAAAAGTAAAAAAATTATGATACAACGTGCTTTATTAAAATGCAAATGAGTTTTTTCTTCTGAATACATTTGTTTGGAATTAAAAAAATTTACCATAAAACTTAAATATAAAAATCTCTGTTGGCAAATTTATACAAGAAAAAAAATAACACACCCATTAAGATCGAATGATTTATGCACACATTCAAATGGCTTGTTTTGTTTAAAGTGTTAAAAATTAAAGCCAAACTAGGCATAACAAAATGAATTGACACTTAAATTTTACTAAATCTTGAGGCAATCTTGAGACAATCTTGAAAAAGTATTACCAATAGATATTTTTTATTTATCTCTACTTTTAAACTAGTGCATGGAAATTATCAATATTTCGAGCATAATTTTTTTTTCAAAAATTATTTTAATTAATCAATGAATTTATAATAAAAAGAAATTTTGAAAAATAATGCATTGATTTTTTTTATTTAGAAATTTTTGCTTAGAAATAACATGAAAACAAAATAGAAATTTAACATTCTGAGAATAAAATGAGCCTAGAAAAAATAAAAATCTGATTACCACGCCTGACTTATGCAGTATTTTTAATTAAAGCCATATTTATGAAAATAAAGTAAGAATTAAGTTTAGGTAAAAAAATACCTTAGCAATTTTTTCAAAATAAAGTGTTTTTGTTTCCAATTAAGAGTAAATCGGAGTCTCAATTTTTCTAACAATAAAATTAAAAAAAATGTAAAAAATCTTTGTTTATTTAAGCAATACCATCATTCTAAGTAATTTTTGTCAATTAAATAACTTTTTGATAAGAATAAATCGCGACAGCTTTTTGCTTCGATTTTTAATTCAATTTGACTGAATGCAGTGATTTTTTTGCTCAATTGAAAACCAATCTTTTTGAACATTTTTAAACTAGGTTCATTTTCCTCGGTGATTTTTACAACAAATTCACTAATTTTTGGATTATCAAGATAACTCAGACAATAATCTATCATTAACTGAATTGATTCCGAGCCAAAACCAAAACCACGGTTCTTCCTATCCACAATCATAATCTCCAATTCGCCAAGAAACTTATTGTCCTCGTCAAAATCAACACATAGAAAACAATTCACATCACCTATCATTGATTCAATTTCTTTACTTTTTCTATCTATAGAATCAGACGCCTCATATAAATCTTTTCTAAGAACTATGAATGTCAGTTTATCTGAATCATTTTGCCATTTAGCTTGCATTTCAAATTCTTCTTCTAGAGTAAGTGGCTCAGATGCGGTTAACTTTTGAATTTCTTCAATGGACATCCATTCATGGTATTGTGCTACATGATGCTTCCGATACGGAACCAAAATTACTTTTTTGCCAACAATTCTCGTATTTTCATTTATTTTCATTCTATAGACAAAAAAATCTAATTTAAATTTCATTCAAAAATACTTAAATTAAAAAAAATTCAAAAATTCATAATCTCCATAAATCTTTATTTCTCAACTATGCAAAATAAATTCAGTTTGCGTAAATTGTAGTAAAAACTAAAAGCGGAAAATCACTGTATTTTAATTATAAAAAATTTTTAAGCTATGCGAAAAATCTCAATTTCTAGAGTTATGGCAAATTCGATATCAGAGTCTACCACAAATGATTTCTAAATCTAAACACCCAAAGGCCTAGGGGTCTTAAAGATCCTTTTTGGTGCTTATTTTGTTCTTTACTCAATATATTTAATCATCTTTGACAATTTTTTTTCATCAAGTCTAAAATTTAAAAAATATTTTAATTAATTCATTTTTGTTTGAAAATCTTTTTATTTTTCTGCAAAAAAAATAATATAAACGTTAAGATCGAAGTAGAATTATTGTCTTTTTTTCTTTAAAATAAATTGAAGATCAAACTAGTTGTGCTTTAAATTTCAAAATCTAATTATTTTAAATAATTCTTTTTATAAATTACAATTTTATGAACCATGTCTCGACGAAAAGTTGCCTTACAAACCCTTGAATTTTTAAGAAATGCGGATGATACCTAATCACTAGTTTCTGATGACGATGATAATGATTTTGAGGATTATGATGACTTTGAAAATGAATTTGAAGACTAAAAAATAAAAAATATTAAAATTTGAATAAAATATTTGGAAAATTTGTTTTTTAAAAATTTAATAAATTTATATTTTCTTATGCTTTTAAAGACAGATTATCGGTCTAAAAAGCTTAGATATAGAGTTAACAGGCACACTAAAGCCTTTAGTATATACGGTATATAACTTGTTTTAAATAATGAGCCTGTAAAGTTTTTGAAAAAATATAAAGTAAAGCTGTCTCATTTTTTATTATATTTTGATTAGGCGTTGACTACTCAAATTTTTATACTTAATTAAATGACTACCTAAAGATAGATTTTTAAAAAATTGTATTATTACATTTTTAAATTTTATTTTATTCTCTATTCTCTATTTTCTATTAATATTATTCTGCTTAAATTGTATATATATAAAGTAAAAATGATTAAATATATTGAGTAAAGAGCAAAATGGATCACAAAGGATCTAAAAAGGATCTTTAATCTAGTAGTAGTAGTAAGGTATGCTGTAGGGACCTAAATCCCGAGCAGTTGCGCATGTAAACGCCCTGCTATAACAACCATCGACCATTTTTGACGCTTAACATTATTTATCTGAAACCAAGAAGTTTGTCGATGCGATTCTTGAACATTTTGTATTTGTATATTTCGAGTCATCGCGTCAAGTGTGTTCCAGTTTCCGGCGATTCGGTTGGTGAAAAAGTTATGTCTGGCTCCACAATTTCTTACAAGCTGACGTTCAATTGCCATTTGACCCTTTCTTGTGCGCCCTGCAGGATTGTCCAAACCATTTGATGCGATCGTTTGATTGTCATGTATAAGCTCAACACGATCATGGCCATGGTGAATCTTTTGGAGCTGGATTAGATCACCACGTCTACGTCTTTCTTCAAGTGTAATCTAACCAAGAGCCTCTCTTCTTTCTAGATATGGCTTTGACTTAAGTTCAGGAACCAGTTTTGAAAATTTCCTCTGAACTCGCTCAAGTAAATCAATTTCCCCACGTCGATAGGGATTCCAAGCGCCCACTGCAAACTCAAGATGCGGTCTAACAAATGACTTGTTAATTTTTTCAATTAAAAAATCAAATATTTATTTTATTCTGTTTATATTCAGAATTTTTCTTTTTTCAAATTTTAATTCGAATGTTTTAGGGATTAAATTTTGAAATTAAAATGAAATAATATTTAAATACATTTATAAATTTTTTTTATATTCAAATATTAAATTCGAAGCTGATTTCCGTTCAAAAAGCTACTTATTCAAATATCTGTTCGAATATGCATATTCGATTTCATCACTACTTAACATTAATAAGGGATGTTAAAGGCTGTAAATATGTTTCATGGAACTTGTGAAAAAGATTTTGCGGAGGAAATAGAAGTTATTGGTGAATGGTGATAATGAGTCACCAAGGTGTTCCGATACCCTGTTCGCGTTCCTAAATGCACTGAAATTCCTTTGTCTTTATTTGATTGAATTGACCAAATATTCATTTAGATTTTATTTTTTCAACTTTCATTTTTTTTTTGTTAAATAAATGGTTTAAAATTTGTAAAATCAGTGACAATAAGTTAAGTTTTAAAATTGGTAAGATCAAGTAAGTATTAAAAATTAATTAAGGGTTAACGAATCGTCAAAATATCTCTGCAATACTGGACGAATGTTTAAATTTCTTTCATCAAAAAAAGGGGGTATCGGTTTCGACTTGGTAATAATTGCGGTGTAGATGATCAACTCGATGCAGTAGCCTCTGTGTCAGATCGAAGCCGTTGCTCAAAAAGGTACTTGAAAAGGAGATGAGCGCCTCTATCCACAAGGATTGAAAAGGGACAATTATTATTTTTAAATTACAATTTTTATGGTTGTGATAAAATAAAGAAAAAAAAAATTGAGATTAAGATTAAACCATGAAACTAGTTGATTTTTAGCAAATGGGAAAAGAAATCTAATCATTCGAATTGAATTAAATGAAAGATTTCTGGTTGAGCTGAGTAGGAGTCGAGAACTAATGGTTGATATTTTACAAACTGAATGCAAATCAATTATACATTGAAAATTTTATGACCAGCATTAAAAATGGTGGGAAATAAAAAATACAAAATTCTTTTGGAAAATTCGATGATCAAACTTTCTGAATCAAATAGAATTGCTTTTTAGAAAAGATTATGATTGCACTCAATCTAGTGATTGTTACGACGTAAATTCTCGATAAATGACATCAAAAAATAATCTGAATATCTTTTTAGAATTCTGAATTGGAAAAAAATAAAATAATCAAAAAATAAATGACAAAAAATTAAATAATCGTGAAACATGCGTCAGAAAGAATTATTTTCTCCTATCAACTCTCGCACATGTAAAAATATCAAAAAATAAAATTGATTTTAGCAATTTATCTTGAAGGTGCTGTATGGAGATTTCCATATTTATGCTACAAAAATGAGGCTGGAGTTTTTCTCATTCCATATCTAATTTTTTCTAGTAACAATCAGCTTTCCGCTTGTTTTTCTAGAGCTTTGTGTATGACAATTTACATCAAATGGACCTTGACTTGTTGGCCCATAATTTTTAGAGGTATTGGTCTATCAATGAACAAAGCCAATACTTACTTATGCATCTATTACAATTTAATTCTTGCATATGCCATTTATTTTCTGTACCATACATTAAGGAACGTAACGGGAAATTAACCATGGCAGACCTGTAAATCCGAATGATCCCCTCCAAGTAAATCATGAATTTCAATTTTTTCAATTAATATTTTTAAAAATAAACGAAGATGTTTGGATGAACGTAATACATTTAATATATCATTAATTAATTGTAAAAATGATTTTTTAAAATGTAAAAATGGAATTTGCTATGAAAAATTCAATTTTTTAAATGAGACCTTAAATTGCACCTCAAGGAAATTGATCGCTACTGGTGTCGGGAAAACTTTTCTTTTCTTTTCGAAAGTCTTTTGGGAATAATTAAATTTTTAATTTTATTGGATTCGAATAATTTTGATTATTAAAATCAATTTGGAAAAAACAGCTTCAATTGATTAAACAAGTCATTTGGTATGGCAACTTGTTGGTGGCTTATTCGTTTCATGGGTGTTTGTGTATTTTATGGTCTTGAATGGAATAAAAATATCTGGAATATTGGTGTATTTTACTACTCTATTCCCTTATTTCGTGCTTATAATTCTAGGTATACGAGGATTGACTCTTCCAGGTGCTTATGAAGGCATCAAATATTATATTTATCCAGATTTGTCACGTCTTAAAGATTTTAGTGAGGACTGGCAATTTTTTATTTGATTTAAATTATATTATTTTTATTTTGATCATTAAATTTAAAGATGCAGCAGTTCAGCTTTTTTTTTTACATTGAGCGTGGCTTATTGAAGACTCATTACTTAAAGCTCTTACAATACATTTCATACCAATGTAATGAGGTAATTAAATGGAAAAAATTATTTATTTAAAGGAATAACTGCTAAAGGGCATCCAATAATATTATAATAAGGCTTAATCTTTTTGGTTTTAGATCAGAGCTATATTACCTTTAAATGGTATAATGAAAGTAAATATTATCAAAAACTAAAGTTTCATCTAAATTATTTGATATATTATAGTTTATAAAAAATAATTTTATACTAGTTGTTCTTATTATCTTTTTTCTCCCGATTTATTAACCTTGTGGTTACATTATTTTTTAGACTCTAAAGTAAAAATATTAATAAATCAAAATGGAAATGAATAGAAAGAATGAAAGAAAGCGTACAATTAAATACAAATTGAATTTATTTAATTTTTTAAACAATTATTGTTTATTTTGAATTTTACAACAACAAAAAATTCAAAAATGAAAAAATTTTGAAAAATTTCAAGTAAATAAAAATAATTTTACCAGAAAAAAAACATTTATCTTCAAAGTATTGTAATAAAATTTGAATAATGAATGGATAATGATTAATTTATGTATACTCAATCAATTTTAAATTCTTTGAGTTAAACATTCTAATTTATTTTAGTAATCTTTTAAAACTGCCCATTAATATCGACTATTAATATTTGTGCACAATATTTTTAGTAAAAATTCCACAGAAATAATAAAAAAAAACCTGAAAAAAAATTAAAAAATAATAATATTAATTTTGTGTCAATTTATTTATTTAAAATAAACAGAAATAGTAAGAATACCAAAAAAAATTAATTTTTCCATTTACTCAATAAAAAAAAATATTTTTAGTAAAAAAACCTCTAGCTAAAACTGGAAGGCTTGCGAAGGTAAGCTTGTATGTAGCGTCTGATAGAATTTAATCTTTTTTCAAAGCATGCTTTAATAGTTGTTTCGTTGTCAAAAAAACTCGAATTTGTTGAAAATCGATTGATTCATATTCGAAAAACCAACAAACACTTCGTTTTCATCTTCAGGTACTTGATTGTATTTTTCACACCATTCGACTATCTGACGTAATGCTGGACGAGAAGAGACAGTTTTTTGTTTACGAAGCTCTTTTGTTATGTTGTAAATTTTTGAAATAGACGGTGCTTCGAGACCTTCTTTGAAAAGTCTGCTGATAATCCCTTGTGGCTTGATGCCCAAAACGTGCAGCTCTTTGATTCTTGACATAACTTCCAAATCGACTTTTTTGTGCCGTGTTGTTCCGGACTATTCGAATGTGTCTCTTCTAATATTTTGAATTTGCATCTATTATCATCGATTAATTCTAAAACCAAAGCTGCTCTACAGCCATGTCCCATTATAATAATTAATAATTGTGCCTATTCTATCCTAGTGGATAATGGGGAGGCGCTCATCTCCTTTTCAAGTACCTTTTTGAGCAACGGCTTCGATCTGACACAGAGGCTACTGCATCGAGTTGATCATCTACACCGCAATTATTTCCCAGTCGAAACTGGTCCCCCTATTTTTATGATGAAAGAGGTTTAAACATTCGCCCCGTATTTCAGAGATATTTTGAAGATTTTTTCACCCTCAGCAGGTTTTGAACCCTCGATCCTCTGCTTACATGACTAACACGCAAACCATTCGGCTATACGGGCTTTTTCATGTCTCATTAACCGATAATAATATCGACTAATACCATCTTGTTTGCTCTTTAACTCCCAAAAATTCCCGTTTATCTCACCGTTTTGTACTTTTGATTCCATTTCCTTAAAAAAATTTAGATATTTTAAATTCAATATTCTTACCTCTTATTCTCTTGTTAGACTCTTTCAATACTTTTAAATATGGAAATGAATCCGCATCATTAAGAGTTTCGTCTTCAGGATTTAGTAATATTTTTTCACTTTATTTGATTTGCATTATAGCTGCAACATGATAAATGATTTTAGTTTGATAAAAAGTGTAAATTTATTAGATGTGTTTTCATTAATTTAATTATTTTATTTTTAATATGTTCGGAAAAAACTAAGAGATAAATATAATTTTTTTTGATATTTTATTAAATTTATTATGTTAAATACTGACAGCCATGGGGTTGTGAAGTTCATTTCAATTCGGAAAAACTTAAATAGCTTTTTTACTAAAAGAGATAGTTTACTTCTATGAAATGCTTAGTGGTTAAGCAACTTTGCTCAATCCAAAAATATATGTCTGCAAAAACTCTGCAATGTAATTGCACCCTTGATTAGAATACTTTTTAATGGTGTGCAAATTGCAGAAAATTGCAGGGTATTTTGCAGACTTATTTTACTGCATTAAGCAAATTTGCTAATAATTAAGAATTTACAGAACTAAATTATCTCTTTGTATATTGATTTTAAATCAAAATTAAAAAATAATTTTTATAATTATATTAATTTAAGTATTATTTGTACTAAATATCCTTTTTATACAATCTTAAATAAATGTTTCGAAAAAAAAATCAAAATTGAATTTTCAATATGGTGGTCAAGTATCTTTAGAAATTTGCTCTGTTTATCAACTTTATCAGGCTTAATAATTTGGTCAATTTTTGCAGGAGGTCATACTATTTTTATCCAAAAAAAAGGTTTTTATTTTTTCTTTAAAACTTAAATTAAATTTTTTTTAGCCTTTTTAGTCTCATTTTGTGCCCAGCATTGGATGTAAACCATTAAAAGAAGAGCACTGCATCTTGGTAAATGAATTATAAAAAAGAGATTTTAGTAAAAATTTTGGTAAAAGAATAACTAATAAAGGATTCAAATAATTAATTTATATAACTAAATTAAAATTTGGCTTTTTTAAATTAAACTATTAAGTAGATTATTTTTTTAATTTTAAATTTAAATTTTATTTAATTGTAATTTAGACAATTTTTATTAAACGAAATTTATTTCGCGATTTAGTTTACATAAATAGATTAATAAATTGTATTCATTCAAATGATATTTATAGTTTACTTTTATTATAACAAATACCCTAAAATGTTAAACTGACTTAATTTTGACGATGGTCTTAAATTTTTGTTAAAACTAAACCAAAAATTCAAACAAACCAGTTCTTTGTTAAAAATAAAATGCTAAAATTTCAAATTGTAAATTATTCTAGTCAAACCCAAGGTTATTACTTGGGTTCTCATTGAGCTTATTAATGCTTTATCTCAAAAATTTAAAAATTTTCCAAAATATACCACTTTAAAAAATTTAAACTTTAAAATACATTTAATTTGATGGATGCTTAAAACGGTTTTTGTTTGCCAAACTTTAATTTCAAAGATAATTTATGAAAGCATCTTATTTAATTAATTTTACGAAAATTGTTAAACTAATATTTAAGGCCTTACTAAATTGTTTATTTTTCTCTTTTAAACCAATTTGTTTCATAAAGACCAGCCTAAATTAGATGACAAGTTTTTAAAGAAGCTGGATCAAAAATAAATATCTTATTTAATTTATTAGGTAAAAGACTTCATGTTATTTAACTCAAGGTAGATGTTATTTTAAATGTTTGAGAAAGATTTGGAATTCTAAATTGTTAAAGGTTAAATAATTCTAAATTTTAAGCCTTCATATAATTCGGTTTAGACACTTAAAAGGATATAATTTATAGAAATTTAATAAATTTAGGATTTGAATCATGTCAAAAATTGAAAATAAAGAAAAGGAATACGACGAAGTTAGCGAAATTGTAATTTTTTTGTTAAATCTATTTATTTTCCGATTTAAAAAAAAAATTGTTTCTTAGACAGTAGCTAGTCAAGAATTGGATGCTTGGAGTGAGACCGAAGACCATAGAGAAACATGGAATGGAAAATTTGATTTTTTTCTTTCTGCTCTGGGCTACGCTGTTGGACTTGGCGCAATTTGGAGATTTCCATATTTATGTTATAGAAATGGTGGTGGAGTTTTTTTGATTCCTTTCTTTTTCTTCTTGTTTCTTGTTGGAATTCCGCTTGTGTTTCTAGAACTTGGAGTTGGTAATAAAATTTTGCAAAATTTAGCTTTTATTTTCTAAATAAAAAATACAAGGACAATTCACATCAACCGGACCATTAACTTGCTGGCAAATGGTACCTTTATTTAGAGGTAACTTAAAATTAAAATTCGATTACAAGTTTGATTATTTATACAAGGTATTGGTCTGAGTATGAATATTGTAAATGCTTATCTGGCAATTTTTTACAATATGATAATTGCTTACTCGTTATATTTCCTTGTTCTTTCTTTTAATTCAAAACTTCCATGGGAGGAATGCAACCCAAAATGGTCTAGTCCTAGTAATTATTAAAAAAAGCTATTTTGTAAATAATTTTTCTAATTTCGTCATTAGATTGTGTTGATGATTATAGTCCTGATAAATTCACATTTACTAATTGTATAAATTCAAGCTTATATCTAAAATGTGGTAATGGTAAATGCTTTGATATAAACTCATTAGATGGAACAACTGCTGATTGTAACATGAATGAAACAATGCTGTAGGCTTAATAAATTTAGATTGATTGAATTTTTAATCTTAAATTTATTAGTCAAATGGTCGGCTGGTGGAATCCGACCTTTCCATCTCAAGACTACTGGAAGTAAAATTTATTTTCATTTAATCATACTTGCTTTTTAGTCACAAGTTTAAGTCAAAAAGATGACTTACGGATTGCGACTTTAAAACAACTTAGCATCTAATTAATAAATTTTTATTTATATTTATATTTAAATTAAAAGCAAAGTGATT
Source organism: Brachionus manjavacas (assembly GCA_019054805.1). Lineage (NCBI taxonomy): Eukaryota > Metazoa > Rotifera > Eurotatoria > Ploima > Brachionidae > Brachionus > Brachionus manjavacas. The sequence goes on from JAHQIY010000007.1 coordinate 1,033,295, forward strand.
TTGAAAAAAAGTTCGGGCATTGAAGAAACTGGAGAAATTGTCTGGCAACTTGCAGTAGCCTTAACCGTCGCGTGGGTAGGAGTTTTTGCCATGGTCATCAAGGGCATTCATGTAACCTATGATTTTAGTTTATTTTTGGAAATCTAATAAATTTTTGAAAGGCTACCGGAAAAATTGTTTATTTTACTGCAACGTTTCCTTACTTAGTTCTCTTAATTCTCGGAATTAGAGGATGGCTTTTACCTGGTGCTGGAAAGGGAATCGAATTTTACATTTATCCCGACTTTTCAAAACTATCAGATGTTAATGTATGGTACGATGCTGCAAGTAAAAATTTTAATTTTTCAATGGCTTTTTTTTAAAAAATTACCAATAAGGTCAAATTTTTTTCACATTAAGGTAACTTTATTAAAAAATAAACACATTTAAATTAAATTTAATGACAAAAAGTGTTTCGTATGGTGGTTTGGTTGCCCTATCATCATATAACAAATTCAATAATAATATATTACGGTAAATAATTCTTATATTAATAACTTTTTTGCTATGAAACTAAAATTCATTGATATTCAGAGATTCCATAGTGGTTTCGATTAGCAATTGTTTAACTTCTGTTTTTGCTGGTTTTGTCATATTCAGTTACATCGGCTATTTATCACATGTAACTGGACAAGACATAAATGATGTTATTCAGGCCGGTAATTATTACAGATTCAAACCATTTATAAGAATATTTTACATATTATTTAATTTAAGGACAAGGCTTAAGTTTTGTTGTTTTTCCTTATGCTGGTGAGCAAAGAAATTAAAGAAAAAAATTCATTTGTCTTGAATTAAATAATGATTTATTTAGCAACAACTATCACAGGAGCTCCTTTTTGGGCAGCGTTATTTTTTGTAATGATGTTAGTACTGGGTCTAGATACAATGGTATTATTTATATTTTATGATTCATTTAATTTTTATGCACAAAATCTTTTAGATGGCTAGTGTTGAAACAGCAATTACTAGTATTTTGGATGCTTTTCCATCTATGAAAAAAACTGCTCTAAGACGTTACTTGAGTATTTCAACAATTTGCTTGGTTTTTTTCTTAATTGGACTTATTTTCACTACTCAGGCTGGAACGTATTGGATTGGTAAAATTCTAGTTTTAATCTTTTAAATTAATTTTAAAGACTTTTTGAAGAAATTTTTAATAATTATGCGGGAGGTTGGGCAGTTATTTTTGTTGGTGCATTCGAAGCCATTTCTGTTAGCTGGTTTTACGGTTTCGGAAACTTCAAAACTGATCTTGAACTGATGATAGGAAAACGATTTACAAAATATAAAATTTTTTATATTTGGAATATATTCTGGGCAGTCATAACACCAGGAATTTTGTTGGTAAAAATATTATAAGGCACATTTTCAGTTGTAATTTTTGATAACTAACTTAGGTTCTAGCGGTTTTGGCAATTAAAAATTCAAGTATTATAAAGTTAGATGATTACACCTTTCCTTATTGGTCCCATGTACTTGGAGAAATCATGACCTCGTTGACTTTGGCTGGAACAGTTTTATGGGCACTTTGGCTTGTAATAGATGCTCTATTCATCAATAAAAGGGTAACAATAAAATTAATTTTAAAAAATTTTTATTTTGATGAATTTTTGTTAGCCTTTATCATCTCTGATTAAACCAGATTTCGAGAGTTGGAGGCCTAAAAAAGGATACCATTATGACGAAATGCTGGTTGCCCATGGATTGCAACCTAGAAAAAGGCCTAGTAGAAAAAACCTTCAAGCTTTTGAAAATATTGTATGATTTAATAGCAAGTTTATAAATTAGGATTAATTTTTTTTATTTTTAGTCATATAATGAAGAATCTCGATTTTAATTAATTCAGACTATTGATTAAACACATTTGAAACGAGCGATTTGAATAATATATATTTTCTTATTGGTTTTAATATATTTAATTGAAAAAAAATAGTCTAGAATTTTTAAATTTTAAATCTTTATAAATTTATTTTATAACTTTTGAAAATAAAAATTAAAAAAAATGATGAATAAATTTGAAATTTACCTGTCTCTAAATTACACCATTTTGAAATAAGATTTAATTTCGATTTTTGAATTATTCAATTTGGCTTTCAAAAGCCACAAAAAAATTCTAAATAAATTCGAGGTCGTTTAGACCGATTTAGCTTTAAAATGATTATTTAACTCGTTATTAAGAGACTTGAACAGGTTTTTAGTGATAGAACGTCAAAATTTTTTTGATTCATGGATCATAAAATCACTTAAAAAACATTTAGACTAAAATTTTGGTTTGTCAATAACAATTAAAGCCTCCAAACAAATTTTAAATTCTATTTATTTATTTAAATTTATCTAAAAAAAACCTGAAAAGTTTAAATAAAAATAAAAATTAGATAATTTTTGTTTTTTAATTTTTACTTAGAATACTTTTAAGTACATAAAAACTGAATATTAAATTTTTTTGAGACTGAGATCATTATAAACATGGATAAAGAGTAAATCTGGAATTATGAAATTTTAGGTTTTCTTTAGAGCAATTTCAAACAATTTTTGATATATAAAATTAATTTTATAATTTAGCTTTGATTATTTATATTAAAAAAAAAATAAAATTGAGCATTAGCCTGCTAAAGATAATGATTTCAGAGAATAATAATAGTCAAGAAAATAAAAGTGAAAATCAGCATGTAAAGCGTGAGACATGGACTGGAAAATTTGATTTCTTTTTGTCAGCTTTGGGATATGCAGGTTAAAACTTTTGAGAATTTTATTTTTTATATTAAATTTGATTGTTTTCAATTTAATTTAGTTGGACTTGGTAATGTATGGAGGTATTAGTTTGAGACTTTCGAAAATGAAAATGAAATAATAATATTAAAAAAAAATTAGATTTCCTTATCTTTGCTATCGAAATGGAGGTGGAGTTTTTTTTATACCGTACTTTATTTTTATGCTTTTAGTTGGAATTCCGTTAGTTTTTTTGGAACTTGGAGTTGGTAAGAACAAAAAGAAAAATTTCGTTAAATAATTTGACTATTTTTTTAAGGTCAATTTACATCTAATGGTGAGATACGCATAATTTTTTTAACAATCAAAAATTTTCTTTTGAAAAGGTCCTTTGACTAGTTGGAAGATGGTTCCAATATTCAGAGGTATTGGTTTGTCAATGAATATTGTCAACTTTTATCTTGTTTTATATTACAATATGATAATCGCTTATTCACTTTATTATTTGGTGGTTTCGTTGACATCTAAATTGCCATGGCAAGAGTGTAATCCTGCATGGTCAAGTCCAAGTAAAATTTTTTAAGAGTAAAATTTATTTCTTGTAAAATTTTTATTTCATAAAGATTGCGTTGATGACTATAGTCAGCAGAATTTTCGTCTCGTAACATGTGATGATTTAAATAATACCTTAAGATGTGACAATGGTCAGTGTTTTAATATCACATCTTTGACTGGTTCAATAGCAAATTGCACTACTAATCAAAGTAACTTGGATTTGGTCGGATGGTGGAATCCATCATTTCCTTCTCAAGATTATTGGAAGTATAAATCATTTTATAATTATTTTATAATTTCCATCTAAATTGGTTTAAAAGCAATGTCATACTGATGAAAAGTTCTGGTATTGATGAATCTGGAACTATTGTTTGGCAGCTTATAGTGGCTTTAATAGTAGCTTGGATTTTATCTTGGTGTATGGTTGTTAAAGGAATAGCTGTAATTAAAATTTGTAATAAAATTTTCAAATTTCAACTATTTATTTTAAGATTTCTGGCAAGATAGTCTATTTTACCGCATCATTTCCATATGTTATCTTGCTTATCCTCGGAATTAGAGGCTGGATTCTTCCTGGTGCAGCCAAGGGTATTGAGTTCTATATTAAGCCAGATTTTTCAAAATTATCTGACATAAATGTTTGGACTGATGCTGCGTGTAAAATTAATTTGAAATATTCTATTTATTTTTTTTATTTATTTTTCTTAAGCGCAAATATTTTTTTCACTAAGGTAATTTAAAAAAAGATCCAATTATGAAGTTGTGATTAAATAAAAAATAAAGTTTAGATTGATCATTCTAAAAGTGATTATCTTAGTAACATGATAGAAAAGCTTCTTTTAGCTATGTTATTAAAAATTTGTAGACCTTAACTTGATCCTTAAGTTAACCGATAATCATCAGATTGATTATTCTTTAATCGATATTGAAAGAGATCTGATTTTTTTCACAACTTCAAAATTCACAGCCTTCCAAATTTTTCAATTTTTTTATTTTAAAAATTTTAAAGTATTGCATATGGAGGTCTAACATCACTCGCATCTTATAACAAATTTCAAACTAATGTAATGAGAGACGCAATCGTTGTTTCGTTTAGTAATTGTTTAACTTCGGTTTTTGCCGGTTTTGTCATTTTCAGTTATATGGGATATTTGTCTCATGTAACTGGACAGCCTATCGATCAAGTTGTACAACCAGGTAATTTTTAGATCAAAAACAAAAAATTTAGTCAAAAAATTATCCTCAATCGGTTTTTTAAAATTTAATATTTTTTATAAGATTATTTCAATAAATTGAGCCCCATATATTTTAATTGCTTCCAGATTAAATTATGTTCTTAAACAAAATACACATTTATTTAAAATTTTCTCATTAAATTTTTCTTAGGACAAGGCCTTGCTTTTATAGTTTATCCTTATGCAGGTAAATTTTAATTATTTAATAAAATTTCAATAAAAAATGTGATAAAATTAAGTGACTACAATTCCACCGGCGCCATTGTGGGCTATATTGTTTTTCATTATGATGCTTATGTTGGGAATTGATTCAATGGTTAATAAAAGGAATTACATTCATTTTCAATTGTTTTTTAACCTTTCATTTAGATGACAAGTGTTGAAATTACAATAACAAGTATATTGGATTTTTTTCCTAGTTTGAGGAGAAAAAGTTTATATAAAGTAATAACAATCACTGGAATATGCATCATTCAATTTATTGCGAGTTTAAACTTCACTCTTCAATCTGGAACATACTGGATCGGTAAGATACTTTTTTTAAATCTATAATTTTAGTATGTTTCAATGTAAAGAATTTGTTGACTACTATTCTGGAAATTGGGCGGTGTTTTGTGTTGCAGCTCTTGAAGCGATTTCTATTTCATGGTTTTATGGTATTTACTGATCATAATTGAAAATTAAATTATTTCAAATTTCAAATTTCTTATTCAAGGCTTGAGCAATTTTAAGAAAGATTTATCACTAATGATAGGAGAAAAGTACACTAATAGCAAATTTTTTTATGGGTGGTATTTTTCGTGGTTTTTTATTTGCCCAGTCTATTTAATTGTAATTTTTTTTATTTTCTGAAATTTTTATAAGTTGAAGATTCATTTTAGGTCTTGACAGTTTTATCATTTGTGAATTCGAAGCCTTTAAAAACAGGATCGTATGTTTATCCTCGATGGGCTCAAATTCTCGGACAATTAATGACATTTTCAACTTTTTCTGGTACACTTTTTTGGGCTTTGTGGCTGATTATTAGAAATCTATTCATCACTAAACAAGTATACCAACTATTTAAAAAAAAATTATTTTGATTTTGATTTTAAAGCCATTAATTGATTTGATCAAACCAGATTTTGAAAATTGGAGACCTTTAAAAAAAACAGACCAGATCAAAATGAAGCTAATTCATGAATTGCCATTAAGTGAAAATGAAGAATTTAATAATGAGACTATTGAAATACAAAAATTCTGATTTATTTTTTTTTTCTGTTTTTAGAATATTTTATTTTTAATAAAATTACCGCTACTTTGAACAAAAAATTATCATTTATAATTATTTTTCAAAGGCCCTAGATTCTATTATGACTACAAGAATTAAAAAACATTCTAACTATTCGATATTTGAATTATCAAATTAATTACATCAAAAGAGAATATTTTGAAAATATTTCAAATTGTAAAATGTAATGTTTTATTTTTTTTATTGTGTGAATATTCTAGGTTTAATTGAAAAATACAAAATTTTATTCTACTTAGTTAAAAGCTGATTTCGCCTTTTAGAAAGAGATCTTGGTTTCCAGTTGAGCAACAATCTAAAATCAAGTTTAATTGTGATAAAAAAAGTGAACAGAACCTAAGAAATATTTAATAATTCTTTTAGGTATTAAAAAGCCTGGGTCGGTGAAACCTCACCACACACATAATTCATAAAAACTTTCAAAAATTTATGCATTCAAAAAAATTTTCAAATGAAACTTAATACAATAGAATAATACGAAACGATAAAAATTTGATAACTTTTTATTTTCTATTAAAATAAAATAAATTCTTTGAAAAATATCTTATTTTAATTTTTTTTCTTTTCAATTTTAAAGTTAACTTTTCATAAAATTTTATTAATTTCAAATATTACAATTTTTGGTGTTAAATACATTATACATAAAGTTTCCGAGGGGTCAATAAGCCAAGTTTAGCTTTTGGACTATTAAAAGCTAAAGTATTATTAATTTTTTGTAATATAAACTTGAAAAAAACTTGAATTTAAATAAAAAAATTGTTTAAAATGGCATTAAGAGCTTCAGTCAAAAGCTAATTATTTTAATTGCTTTCCTATTTCAATGATGCTGAACGAGGTGGTTAAGATTTTACACTTAATTACTGTAAAATCGAAATTTAGTAGAAAAAAAAGGAATTTCGTTGCATTTCTTAAGTAGATTTCAATTATAATCTTTAATTAGTTTTTTTTCGGGTTCGTTAACAATTTAACTTAAACATTATGGGGATGTAAACTGAAAAACCTTTTGATCCGTTCTTTATTCGGTACACCACAAGGCAAGAGAAATAACGAAAGACCAAAGATGATCTGGAGAAGAACATTTGAAAGAGAGTTGCAAGAGATGAAACTCACATGGAAGCAGGCAGAAATTGCCGCCAAGGATAGGGTTGAATGGAGGATATGCGTGAACACCTTATGCTCCACAAAGAGTTAAAGTTAGTGGAAGGACATTTTTTTTAAATGTTTAAATTTTACGATACTAAATAAAAATAATTATTGATTTTGAAAATTTCAGTCATTACAATTGTATAAAAATTAATTAAAATCAAAAAGCTAAGTTTCAAATTGTATTGAGAGATAATTATCTACATTTATTGATTAAATTATTTTCACATTTAAAAATATTAAAATTTAATTTCAATTAAATCATTTTAAATTCTCTTGCAAATATTTAACGCATGAGTAACTGCATCATGAATCGTCACATGCAGAATTCTTTCATCCAAATATTCTTCACAAGTTGCCTTTGCCATACTCTTAAATCTATCAGTAAAAGCATCTTAGAAAAAAAATATTCCACTGCAATTAACTTTATTATTATTATTTTAAATTACCATTGCAATCTGCCAAAAAAACGATTACTCCGATTTCATTGTAATCTGATATCAACTTAGAAAAAAAAATTGTAATAGTGAAAATTTTCAAAATTATCATTATTAATTTACTTGATTAATCGTTTTTACTCCAACTGAATCAATGAAATTGATAGGCGAGCAATCGATTATTAAAAAGTTAAAATTAGGTATTGGTATTTCAGAATTTTCGTCAAAGTTATCTTCATTATCTGAAAAGTTAATATTTTTATTTGTTTTATCTCCCATTTGAGATTCAGTATCTGCATTCTGTCGCTCAGCTTGATGCTCAAACATTTCATATTCAGTCATGTAGTTTTCATCTAAAGCATCATGTTTGCATTTTGTATCCTCGGGATCATCAGCTTAATTAATTTGAAAAAAATTTACAAAAAAATATTTTAAAAAAATTTACAAAAAAAATATTTTTAAAAAATTTATTTTAATACCTGAAACTTTGTTTTTTAAAACGTACACATTGATATTTTTCTCATAAACTTTATTCTTTTTTTGTCTTGATCTAATCAGAAATTTTGGTAAGCGCTATTAAAGTTAAATATATTTAAAAAATTAACAGAAAATGTAAATAATACTATTTTGAATTCTTTCGATTCATCTTGTTCCAGTTTACTTTTTCTCTTTTCTAAAATCCTGTTTTTAACAGCAATGTATTCCTGAGGTTTAGCTTCTGTCAACTCATAAATAGATTTCCTGAATCGTGCCGAATTAGTAGCATGCAAATCGGACTGCACTCTTACTATTTTAATTTTGTCGATTTCATGAGCCTATTTGAGAAGGATTTAAATTTTCTTAAACTCAATTTTAGATATTATCTAACATCTTGATATAGCTTTATGTCTCTGTAAAGTTCAGTTCCATGTATATTTCCTAAAATAGCAGCATATGGTCTATAAATAAATATAGAATTAAAAGAATCTTTTAAAATTTAATTAAGTCTTACTGAGAAGATCGTACTAGATGAGAAATAATGTAAAATACAACTCCAAATCCTAGGCCGATTTCTACATCTAGAATAACAACTGATAAAAATGTAATTAAAAATTGCATCTTGGTGAAAAAAAATTAATTTTTTTGATTTTTAATTTAATGGAATAATTACGAATTCTAGTTTATTTATTTTCCAATAAAATTTCAACTCGAAAACTTTGAGTAATAGATTCTTCAACGATGCAATTATGATCGAAGCTAGACAGGCTTGTGGAAGAGCTTGAAATAGTGGAGCTATAAAGCCCAGTACTAGTGCAACTATTAAGCAGGATACAATTGAAACTAATTGAGTTTTTCCGCCTGCATTGTTTTGTACACACGAGCGAGCCAGTGATCCTCCACTTGCCATACAATGAAAAAACGATGAAAACACATTACTAGCACCGTAAGCAAATAATTCTTGAGTAGTGTTGATCTTGTACCGATGCATTTTCGAAAATAAGTCGCATAGAGAAAAATTAATGGCAAATGAAACAATCGCTATTAGAAAAGCTTCTATTATCATATCTTTTACAATAAATAGAGGAGGTATTTGAGGAGGAGGTATTCTTAAGAAAATCTCATTAAAATTTCCAAACGCAGTTTTTTTAAATTTAATTACCCAGCTTGGATCGGACCAATTACTTTGACATCAAAATTTTCACTAAATTTAGCAAAATGAGAAATTAATGTTCCAAAGATTACCTTTTTTTAAATTAAATTTAAAGTTAAATCAAAAAAAAAAAAGAAAAAAAGTTGTACAATTAACAGTTCAGTTGGAAATGGCACTTAAATATTATTAAATGAGTTTATATTTTTTAGATTTATTGCCAAAAGCTTATGACTCTCTTATTTTTCAATAGAAATTTTAATTAAATTTTATTTTAATACTTGTTTAACTTACTTTAAAAAATTAAAAATCTAACTGAATAAATCAAGAGTCTTAAAAACTTTGGCAAAAATGATTGATTCAAAAATTACCGGTCATCTTTTTTGAGTATCGTTCGTTGATGTGAATTTTTATCACCATTAAAATAGTTATGCAAACCAATGATATGATAACAGTGGCTAGATGAGCTGTGCTCAAATTGGAAAATATGTCAATATACGTCTATAGTCATTTTGTATTTAAATTTATTTTTAAATTTTTAAATAAAAATTTTACTTTTGGTATTTTGAAAGCTCCTGAAAATCCTTTGGTAGAAATTCCAAGAACAGATTTTAATTGTGAAGTTAAAACATGAATGGCGCTTCCTTTAATTTAATTAATTTATCAAAAATTTCATTATTTTATTCTAATGCTTACCAGCCAAAAAACCATTTACCAAAGGCTCGCTTAAGTATGATGTAAGAAATCCGAGTTGGAAAAAGAACATAACTATCTGAATGATACCAACCCAGAACGTAGTGGCCATCACAATCAAAACTTTTGCTTGATCTCGATCCAAACTCAAAAAATTCGAAGCGTCAATGTTCTGTGAAATATTGTTTGCCAAATTAAATTCGTAAAGTGTTTTATTAAAGCCCTCAGGTGGAGCATATTTTCCTTCAAGTTGAGATAGTGATGTGCCTACCATTAGTGCGACAATTGCCAAAGTTCCAATTGATATCTGTCTTGAAGTTCCAAAAATCCAATAGATCAAAGCTGGAAAGAACGAGCTGTAAAGACCATAAATTGGCGGAATATTTACCAATAGAGCATATCCCATGCTTTCGGGTATGTGCATTATTCCAACAGTAAGACCAGCCAAGAGATCTGCTAACAGCCATTCTTTAAAATTGTAGCTTCGCATCCATTTCCATGCCGGAAATCTATTTATTAAGTTTTTTTTCAAGCAATTCTTTCCCGGCGAACAATTTTTAATCAACATTTTCTGTATAAACAGAAGAATACTAAACCCAACAAAATTTTTTGATTTGTATTTATGGTGAAATTTTGCATGGTTGTAAACCGGACGGTTAATATTTAAATCAACTGATAAACTCTCATCTTCGCTGTATTCTTTTATGTCATCTATTTTATCGTTGTTTTTCTTACATTTATTATTGAACTTCATATTTATTAATTTTCTAAAAGAGATTAAATGTCTTGTAGTAATTTTAGATTTTTTTATAGGAACATTTTTCAGAAAAGTTAAATTCTTATTACTGTGTAGTTTTTGGAAAAATTGCTAAAACTATGATATTCTAAAAAAAATCTTTTCATAGCTAAACGTCTCCAAATGAAATTATAATGGCAGATTCATTAGACCGATTAAAATTAAAATAAAAAATTCTTATGTTAACTTTTAATGTCTTTTTTGCATTTTAGTAAGTTGTCAAAATTTTAGGATTAAACAAATAATCTTTATAAATTGGTTTAAAAATGAAATAAATCTGGATTTTTTTTCTTTTAGAATTCATTTAAGTATTTTGGTCAACTAGCTGATTTATTTAAATAGCCGGTTTTATTAATATCATTTAAGATGATTAAAGCATCCAGATTTTTGACTAATTAAAAATTCCATCATGTTAATTTTGATTAAATTCATTTTTGGTATTATATTTAGCAATTAATTGTTGTTTTGTTGCTTGTATAAATTTTTTGATTCTCACTTTTAGAATTAAGTTCTTTGAACTTTAAATTTTACCCTTAGGAGTCATTTTACCATATTGAGTTTAATTGTTATTTAAATATTAAAGAAAAAAAAACCTTATTTAAAAAGATTAACATATCGGACAACTTACTAAATTAAATATACATAATACTAGTTTTTTCAAAAAAAAATGCTTTTAATATTAAAATTGCATATATATTAATTAAAAAATTTTGTAATTCTTTTTCTCGATAGTTATCAGACATTTCATAGCATTTTGAAGGTGAGTTTGAGTGCTTTGCACCCAAGTAGCGATTGTGAGTGATATGCTCAAAATTTTTAAGTGAATTACTCACACTAACACTCGAAAAAAAATAAATGAAAATTTTTAAAAATTTTATAAATTCCTATATCAAACATATTAAAATATGATAAAATAATTTATTTATATTTTATGATTTTTTATTGTTTAAATTAAAAAAAAAACTAAATGCTAAGATGGTGTAATCAGTAGAGTATTTGATTAAAAGAACAAATTTAAGTTTTAAATCCTTCAAAAGGTGAAATTTTTTGAAATTGTTTAAAATGGATTTAATAGATTTATTTTAATAATGAAAAAATGATTAAAAATTCCTTTTTTTAATTTTTGCTAATCGCTGTCTCAAAACATTGAAATTTAATTTGTCATTATTATCGATAACAAACTAATAGACCAGAGATAAGCTCTATCTTATCACTTGTTTAAAAATATATATAAATTCATTTGTTTAAAAATATCAATTAATTAAAAAATTAGAAAAATCGTCTTATCATTTTTTTCGTGATCTCGTTATTTTAATCTCGAATAAAAATTAAAACATGTATAAAGCTTTACTACAAAAAAAGTGTTAAAACTTTTCAAAATATGTCTGAAACATAGAGTCATGGTTTTGGAAAATCAAACTGATTTGATGCTTCAAAAAAAATAGAATTTGTGTTATATGATTCATTACCTTAAATTAAATCAAATTAAATCAAAAAAAAAATAAGGAATAACAAAATTGTTAATGAAGTAATTTATTTATTCATTTTTATTCTCTTATTTCTCTTATTAATAAACAACAATCAAGTTCGAAATCGGTGAAGTAATAAATGGTATTTTTACTTATTACAAAAACCTTTTGCCATAAATGCGAAATTGTAAATCTTTCCGCAAATTAATCGTTTAAATCCAGCCAGTCATCTACTCAAGTGTTAATTAGATAGGCTGCATCTAGTTAAAATTTTGGAAAAATAAATTAATGGCTTAACAAGTCTTATTGTGAAAATGTTGTTATAGATGGTCTAAGTTTTTTAAAAATTGTATTTTTTTAAAATTCTGTATCAAGAGTAACTAGAGAATCTCATTGAAACTAATTTAACTGAGTTAAGTGAAAATGATTCGAATAATGAGGGAGATTTTCTAGAGAAACTTTTAACAAAAAATCAGGAACCTGAAAAATTCGGTTTTGTGAAGTTCACTACAAAAGAGCAGAAAAAAGTATTAAAAAATTTAATAACTTTTTATCTAAAAGTTTAAAATATATTCTGTAAATCCAGCATGGTGCAACATTCAAAATTGCATCAACTGTAAAAGTATAATGGTGTGCAGAATCTCTGCAAAATGCACCACGCTCGCTTATATTGAAATTTAATTTCTGTATAACTCTGGAAATTTAGCAGGCTTTGATATTTTATGCAACTTTGAAAGTTGCACTATATTGTATTTACAGAACTAAGTTTAAACCTTTAGGAAAAAAGTTATTAAATTTTTTTTACATTTTTTCTGTTCTTTTTTTCATTTTGAACTGAATTTCACAAAACCGAATAATTCAAAATCGAAAAACAACTTGAAAAAGAGATGGAATTATTAGCAGGAATCCGTAATAAAAGGAAGTTTTAAAAGCAATTAAGTCAAATATTGATTGCATTTGAAATTTTTTGGTTCACTTTTTTCAAAAATAAAATTATACGTTATAAGTTAATGTTGAATTTTTGAGAGAATTGCATTAATAATAACTTCCAGATTTTTTTCGAAAAATAAAGCAGAAATAAAAGTAAAAATTTCAAATTTTACTATAACATTATTCAAAAAATTATTTCATCTTATTTTAAAATATTTGAATTGGAAATTTCTAAAACTCTAAAAAAATTCACTCATTTTTTTAAAGTGTGAGTGTGACTGAATCCCTTTAAAATTTTGAGCGTATCGCTACTTGGGTGCATAGCACTCAAAATGAAAGTAGAATTTAAAAGCAATTAATATTGTTCATTAAAAAATTTTTTGAACCTCGTGGACTTTTTGGATAAAAGAAAATAAATTTAAAAGCAGTAAAGAAATTTTTAATATTTCTATTTAAAATTTAAAAAATTTTTAAATCTCAGTTAACGAATTTAATCATTTTGTACAGGATTTTACTAATCTATTAACCATTAGCTACCATCTTAAAAACTACTTGAAAATCTAGAACTTCCTAACAAATTTTAAAATATCTTTAATTTAAGTTCTTTACTATTTTGTTCAAAAATTGTATAAAATTCTAAAATCAATGTTATGGCTTGACTGCGATTTTTGAATTTGAATAATGACTTCATATTTTTTAATTTAATTTAAAAATTTAAAACCTCATAAGCAAATTGAAAAAGAATGACAAAAATACAAATTACAATTAAAAAAAAAAAAATATTTATGAAAATCGCATGTTTTCATAAAAAATTAATTAATCTATTTAAAATTTAAAATTTTAAAGTCTTGAATACATAAAAGAGGGGTAAAAAAAGAAAAAAATCTAAATAATCAAGAAATTTCAGTCTTAAGTAAAATATGTATTTGATAATTCAACAAAAAATTCAGAGAATCGAATTTTAAAATATTTTTGGTTTTTAATTATTTTCAGTAAAATTCACTCAATATTAATTTTTTTGCAATATTTTACGAAATTTGTTGTAAAGTAATTGCTCGATTTTAGTGACATGTCACTATTTATCGAACACTGGTTTTCATTTTGACCTTTTTCGACTAATGCGACATGACACTATAGTCGAAAAAGGCCTGAAAATGACGATTTTTACAAAATTTAGTGTCCAAGTTAGTGACATGTCACTATAGTCAAAAAAAGGCTTAAAAATGATGTTTTAAGTAATTAGGCTATTTTTTATTAGTTTTTGTTTGGATAACGAGAAAGTGTTTAACAAGTAAGATATTTTTTATTTTATTTAGCGAATTTTACGCAAGAATAAAAAACCAGAAATTGACCTATAAAATTAAAAAAAGCTATTGTCTAAAAATCCTAAAATATTTTTATGTTATTTACAGTTTGGTCAATAAAATGAATAATTTTGTTTGAAACTCTTTGGAAAACAATTTCCACAAATCCAGTTTTTTACATCTTTCACATGAAAACAAGCATCTCTTTCGGAACTAGATTTAAAAAAAGCTAAATTTTTTAAATCTTCCGCGGTCTTCCGTCCAAACCGGCTTACGCGGCCGACCAAGCCGATCCATCTGGCCAACCCAGTCGACTCATCCGACCTAACCGGCCGACCGGTCTGACCTAACCGACTTACACGGCTGACTTAGCCGTCCACACCTTCAGATATAGCCGGACGACCTAGGCGTTCAATATTTTATACAATTTTATTAAGATACTTATTATTTATTATTTATTATAAATTGAAAAATGTTTTCCTGAGAATTTCCTAGTTGGGCAATATTTTACTTTAAAATTTCAAAATGATAACTCATTTTGGATAATAAGCTCCCATTAAGAAATCCTCATATGAAAAATATTTAGTATTTTTTTTTTAATTTTTGATAAAAAATAAATAATTTTTTTTCTAAAATAAAATATTGAACGCCTAGAATGGACAGTTCTGTCGGACGGCATGACATGACAGATTTAGACCGGCCGGATCGTTGGCGCTGCGTTTTTTTATTAGAACCGCTGTAAATAAAGTTTAATTTTAACTTATTTTATTTTTTAATTTTAACTAAATAAAGTTTAATATTAATATTTTTCTAAATCAGCAGATAAAAATCCATATGAATAAAAATTTTAAAATATATTTTTGAAAAAATAATTTTGGTATATATAATCCACCCTTTTAATATACAATTCAATTTATAAGCCTTTTAACAATATTTTTGAGGCCGTTTTGGTATATTACAAGATTGGATTATTATCCAAATATTTTAATTTATGCTGTTATATTTGTATAAAAAAAAACAAATCTATCAAAACTAAACTTTTTACTCATACTTTACAATTTTTAAATGATATTTTAAGCCTTTTTTTGACTTTAGTGACATGTCGAAAAAATACAGTTAAAAAAACTCCATTAAACAATGAAAAATTTTTACAAAAATTTTATATGGCTCATTTAGACTAAACATTTATTCCACTTTCAAGTTAAACTCAAAAAATAACTTATTAATTTAATAAGCATTCAAAAATGGATAAGTCAATAATTTTATGTTTAAATTTATTTATTTTTAATAGATAAAATGGCTAAAAATAAAGATTTCTCTTAATTAGAATAAGCTATAATCTTATTTTTGCTGCTGGTTTCTTTGATTCCGAGTTTGTTTATAGCCTTGTTGCTTGGACTGTTGAGCTTGTTGATGTTGTTGTCCTTCTGTAAAAAAAAGGTTTTAAAAAAACTTATATATTAAATGCTAAACTAGAATAAAGTTACGTTGGTTACGATTTAAAAATGCACCCATTTCACCTCCTCTGATCTGAACCATTCTTTCTGTTTGGTCCATTAAATTCGAGATTTTCTCTGAAAGCTGAAGAGCCAACGTCTGTAGTTTAGTAGGCTCGGTGCGATGCATCACAATAGTTTGCGTTGGCTCATCTAATGAAGCCATCAATTCCTCATTTATAATCATTTTACTAATGACAGAATAAACAAAATTCCTTGGCAAATCAAACATTTTGGCCAAGCTTTCAATGCTTATTGACTCATAGACGCCCGAAAATCGGAATAGATAAGTCCTCAACGATTCCTCTTTGACCTTTTCGATCAGCATTTGTTTTACTCTGTCCGATTGTGGCATCAAGTCCCATACTTTAGTGTTCATTTTATCATTTATCAAGTAATCAGTACAAGCTTTCCAGTCTCCTTTTTTCATGACCCTCGATGCCGCGACCACATGTTCTCTCATGTTTTCGGGTGGTCCAACGACCGGCTGGCGTTCACTCAGCTTCATTTGGTAGTGAAACTGCTTGCTGATCAATCTCTTTTTTGTCTCAAATTCTCTGGAGCTCATGAACGGAATTTCAATCAACATGGCCGAAACCAAATAGACACACTCTATTAATTCCAAATTAATATGCATGTGGAACGGTATCAAGCGTTGTCTTTCCTTTATTTCCTGTTCCTTGCTTTTCTCAACATTTCTTTGCATCATTACCCCTTGAGCGAGCAGCTCTTTTGCCCTGTTGCCCACTTGGATGTCCAATAGAGCCGAATGAGCATCCTTGATATAGCCAACTCGGAAAGCGCACAAACCAACTTGAACCATAGTTCGGTTGTACAAAATTTGTAGCAGAATGTCCGAGTTGTCAATGCTCTCTTGTAGATGTGACATCAAGAGCAAGTCTCTGGCCTCGAACCATCTGTCATGAAGAGCATTGTGATACACATGGCACAACATGGCCTTGGCTCTCAGACGATCAGTCGAGTCGTTTGTATAAATGTATTTACACAAGCGATCGATCAGTTCAGCTGAATTTTTTTCATTATTTTTATCATATTTGTAGTAAATGTTTTCCACCTTTCTGAGATAAACACGGCACAGTTCCTGCGGGTTGCCTCTGATTTCCAAATAGTTCTGAAGTTTGTCTATCAAAGCATTCAATTTGGGCTCATCTTTGAGCCGTTCCACATACTCAGTTCCATGGGCGTCACATTGCTGCAGTATTTTGGTGAACTCTTCATGCATTCGATCGGTAATTGTCAGAACACAACCGCGGATTTTGTATGGTTTAGTGCTGTCGTGAACATTTTCTTCCTCGTCCGACACATTTTCGTTTACTTCTATGTCCGGATTTTCCAATACAATGTTAATCATTTGGTCAAGCATGTTCAAGCACTCTTGGAAAACTTCCGACTTCATGCAAGCGCTTATCCTGGTATTGTAATCAAATGATATAGCCATTTGATTGAAGACAATTTTGAAGTCCATGGCGGTTCCAAAGTTGTGTGCTCGGCTGATTTCGCGCAGCTCTTTAAGCATTTCCAGTTGGTCATGACGGTCAGTGCCTTTGCGTCCTCGAGCCGAAACTATTTCGTTAAGCTTGTTGAAAACATTAATTGGTGTAATTTCTTCTTCTTTGGCAAACAATTTCCGTTCCTTTTAAAATTTAAGAAATATAAAAATTAATTAATTACTATTAGATTTTTTTACGAATTTTGGCTTTTCAGACTCTCTGTCTGTGTCTACAGAGACCACGACTTTCTTTTCTTTTGGTCTTTTTTTCTCATCTTTTTTCGTTTTTGTCGCAGTGGTGTCCCTTAATTTTTTTTTTTATATTAATATTTAATTAAACTTACATTCGGTGAAAATTCAATTTTTTTTAATTTTCACCTTTTTTTTGTATTTAAAAAAATTACTTTAAGAAAAGCTTATAAGCATCAGCCTTGTCATAGACAAGTTCTTCATCAGAAGAGCTCTCTTCAGTTTCATCCCATGATATGTCTGATTCGCTGTCCTCTTCGCCAGACTTCGATTCTGATTCACTTTTTTCAACCTTGGTTTTAGTTTTGACCTCTTTTTTGGGTTGAACTTCCTCCTCTGACTCGGATTCTTCTGAATCGGTTTTTGATATCTTTTCCTCTTCAGGATAGTTGTCCGAATGAGCTTTATAATCTGCTATTTCTTTTTCATATTCTTTGTTATACTTTCGAATGCGCTGTCTGAGTTTGGTCAGTGCAGTCGAGTTTGACTTGCTTGCCGAAGCCTTCCAAGATGAATCCCAGAGTTCATTTACGAATGTTTCCAAGTCGGCAATAGCTCTAATAAAATGCTTAAAGTGGCCATCTTTTTCTACAACTTTACGGCATTTATCGTAGACTTTAACCAATTCATCAAATGCTGTTAAAATAATTAATTAATGTTGAATAAAATCTTTTTATTTTAATAAAATACTTTGATTAGATTTAACTATGTCTCTAATTTTTTTGGCATTTTTTAATTGACGAACTAAATTGTTTATTTCTTCGATTCTTTTGTCTCTTTCGGACAAGACAACACGTGAGCCTTTTTGATCTTCATCAGATTCGTAGGTGTACATTGGCCTGGTCGGCTTTTGTACCTCGGTGATTTCATCTTCAGACTCGGATTCGCTTTCCGAGCTGCTGTTTTGATTAAAAAATTTGGACATTTTAATTAAACTCTAAATAAATAACCTCATGGTTAAATTAAAAATTAAAAAAACAAAAATTTTCAATAAGAGTTAGATTAAATTTTTCGAATTTTTTGATATATAATCATAATTTAGGAAACACTTTAAAAAAACTTTAAGAAATCTGAAGGTAGATTTTTAGATGGCAAGACCCAACTTAAACAAGTGTATACTTTGATTTTAAATAGGCTCTTCGACACATTGTATCGAAAATTTCAGTTTAATTTTAAATTAGATGAATGCATTAGATAGATTTTGTAACTTGTGATACTAATTTTGCATTTTTTTTGCTAAATTTAATAATGCAGTGCATTTGAAAATGATTGATGCTTTTTCTAAAAGTGTCTTGACAAAAGTTAATTTAATTTCAAATCAAAATTTGAATCAATTTTAAAAAATCATTTTCTAAATCATATCTAAAGTTTTTCAAATAAATTCAATCAAACAAAATTAATAAATTTGATTTCAATCTTTATTTTAAAAGTTAAAAAAATTAAGGTGAAATCAAGCAACTAAAAAGGGAATCAATAAATTAAGGAATCAAAAAATGCTTAGCCACTTAACTCGATTTTTTTTAAAATCTTATAAATAGCGATTGATGACAAAGTTTAACATAAATGTTAATCTTAAACATTTAGATTAAAATAATAATAATAATTATTAGCTACTGCAAGAAACTCGCGGAGAAGTCTTATACGAAAGACTAAATTAATTCTAATTTTAATAAATTTTAATCTTTTTTGAGCTTATACAATATATAGATCCTTATAGTTTTAAACAAAAGCATAATTTTTTATTATTCTTATTATTAAAAATAACTAATTCTTAAAATTAAAATTTTAATATGCTAAACAACTTCTATGAATATTCTTAGTCTAAAAACTGAATTCGAAATAATGTTGAGTGTTACAACCTGATACTGTTGTAATTAAAGAAAAAGGACCAGAAAATATTTGAGAGATCTGGTAGGAAATATGATGCTTTATTTTTTTTAAAAGATATATTTTTTTATTTGAAAATTAATTGAAAAAAAAAAGGCTTCGAGATAAAATTAGAAATGAGCGCATTCTGCCCATACCAAATGAAGTTCCTTCGGCTCAAAAAAAAGAAATGATGTCTTTTCTAATCAATTTATAAGTTTACTTTTTCGTGAACAAAAATATATTGATTATGATAATTAATTTATATTGAAATTTTAGGCTTGTGAATTTTATGTTGAATTATTCTCATTTTGATTGAAATTTAAAAAAAAAAAATTTTGGTCTTTGGGTCAAAAATAGATTCATTAAAAAGTTCCAGTCAGGTCTTGTTCTTTTATTTTTGTTAAAATTTCGATTAATTTCTATTTAAATTAAGTTTATTTTTAATAATTTTTTATAAATGATAAATTTTGCCAGATTTGGCTATGATGTACAAGCCAAGCCTATACTTTGATTTCAGATTTAACTTTATTTCTGTAAGAAGATTTTCACATAAACAATATATTTATTTTCGTTAATAAAAATATTTTTTTTTTATTATTTCTCCAAATTCTTATTTTTAATTTAATTTTACTTTTCACCATTTTGACAAAAAAACTTTTACTTGTACCAACCCTGTTTACGATAAAATGTTTTTAGAAATAAAATTTTAAAATACATAAATTTTCTAATTTGTAATGGTCATTAATTTAAAAGTGATTTTTTTTTTCCAAAAGTCTCTATAATATACAATCAAGATTCTTAAATATAATTATATTATTTTTATTTACAGTTTTTTTTGGTTCCAATTTTTAAATTTTATTCGAAGAAAATTTTTAAAAAATTAAGATTCTACTTAATTCTTCAATAAATAAATTAATTATATAGACAATTTAAAAATTTTATTAAAAATTCAGTTAAAAAATATATAAATTAATAAGCTTCTCTAAAAAAATAAACTTATGATCAACAAAACTAATATAAAAATATTTTCTTTTTTCAAAATTGTCGCCTTTGTCTATTCTAAATCTTGACCTGGCGGCGGTGGCTGCTTTTCATTGATTGACAAAGGACTTCCAGCAGTTAAATATCCAGCAACTGATGGCACACTGTTTGTTAAATAGCCGATTGACGTAGTATTTGTAATAAATAAATCATCCGACTGATCTTTATAATCCTTCCAAATTTTAGAAGAACCTAAAATCGACTCTACCTTTAAAAGAGAAAAAAAATCTTCAAAATTTTCAGAATTATTTCAAGCTTACTTGAGTTAAATACTGAGCTGAATTTAACATTGATTTGATTGCTTTAACTATTTGGGCTTTGACTGAATTTGGCTTGTCAATACCAGTCATACTTGACTCTAACAACTTAAGCAAATACTCAATCATTTGACATTTCAGCGCCTTTATTAAAATAAATAAAAAAAAATATCTAAATAATCAAATCCTAATTACTTGTCCAACAAAATCGTCGACTACAGACTGATTGGAAAATATCCTATTCATAGCTTCGGCAGCTACGGCCACCAGGTCAGACCTACGCTGCATCGCTTGCTTCATCGGACTCATGAACTCGTTGACACTCAAACTCTTAAGACAGTGTTCATTATTAACAATTTGATTTACAACATGTATAGCAGAGCCAACAATAGAGTCCTTTTTGGCGCTCAAAGCCTGAACAACTTGCGGCAAAACACCCATCGATGGCAAATTGTCCAGCATCAAAGGCTGTACATAAAACAACTGCACCAACGCTTGGGTCATTTGCTCTAAGGCATCGCCATCTTTCTCTTTCCTATTGCACATAGTCGACCAGGCCTCGAAAAGATCAGTCAAAAATTCCTTAGGTCGCCTCAGCACCCATCCAGGATTAGAAATAAACAATCGGATATAAACACCCGAAATTACAATTTCGCCCTCGGAGCCAAAGCTTGAGTAGAGCGTAGATGTAGCTTCCTTGACATTTTGAACACCAGCATCCGTCAAATCATCCAAAATGGACCATTTGTATTCAACACCATTTGGTCCCGATTGATTCGAGTACAATTTATTGGACATTTGTTTGAGCGCATCACAAACTCTCTTTCTGGATTCATCATTCCAAATCAACTCGGGATTTTCATAAGTTCCTTCGAAGGTTATGACCGCCGCCTCGGCGTTGTCTTTCATTGCGTCCATGAACAAAGGTGGCAAAAATCTGTGCAAAATGAGTCGAATCTTAGGCCCAGTTAGCTTGTCACTCAGCAATTTGGCAAACAATTCGGCACATTTTTGCCTAGTGCTCTGCGAACTGCTATTAGCAAATATATTTAGCACATACAAGAGTCCCCCAGTCCAGATCATGTCCTTGACTATTTTTCCATTTGAACAAAGCGCATACAGACATTCCAGAGCCAATTGCTGTCCAGCTGAATAGGAATGCAATACCAACAAAAGACTGGTCAGTACATCCGAATTGGCGATGTCGTTGACACAATTTGCATTCGCGGTAACACTTATCAAAATTTCTAGAGTCAATTTTTGAATCAATGACGAAGACAGTCTTAAAAGCATAAAAATTAATTTAAACTGTCCAACACAATTAACCTCAACACCGTCATTGTGTCTAATTACATTTCTAAGCGCTTCCAGAGCCATTTCAATATTTTTCAGCTTGGACTCCATGCTCGACTGAGTCGACTGGTTCATTAATATGGAGTACAAATATTGAGCATGTGATCCCAAGTAATCAAGCAGATGAATGCAGAAAATTTTGGGCTCGTCCAAAGTATATGTTGGAATTTCATTGTATACTTTGATGTAAATGTCACCAATGGTGAGCTCTTTTTCCAGCACACTGTACTTGAACAAAGCTCCCAAGTGCGGATCTGAACTCTCGCCTTTTTTGTAGAACTCCTCGCGCTCTTGCTCGAGATACTTTTTGAGCTCGGCCCGCGTGGCATTGTCCCAAAGCAAGTAGGGATTGCGCGAGTTCGAGTTCATTGTCTTTAGAATTTCGGATGGTTCACTGTTTATGTTCTTGGCCAAATATGGTGTGAGCAAAGCTATCAGTGATTGCATCACACGGTTTGTGTCCGGACTTTTAGAGCTCTTTTTTTCCTCATTTCCAAATCCGTCATGGTGTCCGGCAAGTCTGGCACATGCGCGCACACTCACTCTTGCTAAATTGTTGGCTATTTCCTGGTTATTGGACTCGTCGGAGCGCTCCACGCCGCCCTCCTCTAAAGTAAAGTCGTAATTGAACATGTAGAAGAGAAGATGAACAAGTGCGCCGGATTCGTGCAGTGAATTTTGTAGGCCCGTGTCCGGAGCAAAGGCGCTGATTGTTTCGGCAGCGCTAAGACACAATTTTGGCAAATTGCTAAAGTACATGCATCGGCACAAGTCTTTTATCAACGAGCCAAGACCCAGTATGCGCTCTCTGCACTGTTCGAACTGTGCCGCAGCTGCAAAGCATTTGGTGATAAAAACGCACACTTGGACACTCATTTCACTTTCGTCATCTTTGCTGTACTGGCTTAGCATGTTGACACAGCGCGAAAATGCTTCGTTCAACAGTTCGAAGCCGTTTTCGCGACGCAACTCTTCGGCATTCAAGGCCGAACAACGAATGGTCTGGTAGGCCAACTCGCAAGAATTGCTCAAAAGCTGGTCTTTTTTGGAAAAGAGCAATTCATCACTGGTCTCCATGCGGATTGTTTTGATCAACATGCCATAGCCAGCATATTTGAACGGCATTAAAACGTCCGAATAGCGTTTGAATAGAATACATTGGGTTTTTAGGATTAGGGCTATGTTGTGCGGATCGGGCCCGTCTTTTATTTTGGCAGCGCTGCACAAAAATTCGTAGGCCTTGTTGACCTTTTCGAATATTTCTCTGCCGTCCGGATTCTTGTCCGGATGGTATTTTTGAGCCAATTTGAAGTAAGCCTTGCGAATTTTGCTCTCATCGGGCAAAACTCCTTCTGTTTTGATCTCTAGGATGTCGTAGGCTTCGTCACGTGACATTGTGGGAGGTTTTTTGTCCACCTCGATTTGCCAACTCATCAAACAGTCTTTGAGCAATTGAACGGGGTCCTTTATTTGCCAATTGGCGAAGCGTCTCTCATCGCACAAATGTCTCAGGTAGTAAATGTTGCAGAATAGCTCTCTTTCTAGCTGTGCATAGACAATTATTGGTATGGGACAGTACTGGTACAGAGCACGAGTGTTGGATTTTAGTCTGGGCGAAAATTCTGCCAAATGACCGGCCAGCTTTTCGATCATGTGACGTCTCATTTCACTGTTCCAAATGGCCTCTGGCGTGTCAAATTCTCCGAGATAAGTTTGGGCAAATTTTTCATAGCCATGATTTTCCAAATAGCAAATCATTGCCTCCGGGTAAATGTGACCCAGAATGGACCGCTGTGCAATGTCGGACATGTACTTTTTTTCATTTGAATCGTCCGATCGGAACGCCTGTTTCATGTGTGTGTATTCCAAGAATCTGGCTATGGGCAAAATGTTCGAGCCTGTGTACATGGATATAAAGAAAAAGACTCCTGTTAAATAGAGTCTGGACAATATTGGATTATCCTGCACCACCAAATACAGAAGACTGGCCACTTTTTCCACAATTATCGGATCGAATGTGAGCAACAATTGAACAACGTGCGGCAAACAAATAGGCTCGGACAAAATTCTTTTTATCTTTGGCAATGGTCGGATGATGGCACCTTCCGAGTCTCTGCTAGGATAAAAACTGCACATTTTAATCAGCATATTTAGAATTAAAATGGTCATCGATGTTTCGTTCATAAAAGCTTGACCAGTGGCCAACAAGCCCCATTTTAGCTGAGGTATTTTGTCCAGTGTCCTCCATCCGTCCATGCCTTGAGACCAGCATTTGGTTTTGGAATCGATGGTGCCATTGGAGTGCAGCTCCTTCATTTCTCTAAAGCTATACGGTCCTATTTTGTTTCCATAGTACCATTCTTTTTCACCGTCGCGCTCCATATCTGCCGATGCTTCGATCACATTTGTTTGAGTGGGCACATAGGCTCGGCTCGTGTGCAAATGAGCCAGAACAATCAAGTCAACCAAAGTTCTTATGCCATTACAGTCAATTATTTCTTTGACATTAGTCTTGTTTAGAATTAAAGAATCGATGAACATCAGGAGACGATCTCGCTCCAATCTGTCCGTGGTTCGATCAAGCATGGTCACAATGTACTTGGTGTCATGGAACGAGCCTATCTCTTCGTGGCATTTGGTGTACACTATGGTCATTGCTTGTAGACACATCGATTTCATGCTCGATATCAACAGAAAACGATGGTACAAGTCATTGAAAAAACCAATGGCATTTTTGATCTCTAGCTCACTCTTTTCTTCCTCTTGTCCCTCTTCTGTTTCGTCACTTTTTTCCTCATTTACACCGGAGCTTTTGGCCAGACCCTTGGTTATATTTTCCAGAATATTATTGCCCGACTCCAGCAATAGTCTGAGATAATATTCACCAATTTTGATCTCATCATTCAAACAATTGTAAGCCACTTCGAACTCAATGTGATTCCATGCGATTACATAGCCTTGGCCAAGATCTTTGTCCACATTAAACGACCTGATCTCGTTCTCAATAGATTCACGCAACTCCTCGCGACACTTAAAGTTCCAAATTAAGTTGGGCACCGCATGATCCTGACCAAATTTGTAATAAAACAAATCCCAATTTTCACTACTCTTTATCTGTTGTCTGCGTCTACGCAGCACAATTACTTTTTCGTCTGCCCTCTTGTCAATATTGATGCCAGTCACCCGTTGTTTCCAATGGGACATTACATTGTTTAGCTGTTTTTCGATTACTTTGACACTCTCAGCATTTCGAATTTGCCGCTGAAGGCGCCTGCTTTTGTTCACAAGCTGGCTCTTGGCACTTGAGCTTACCTCGTTGGTGTGGTCGATGGCCATAGATAAATTGTCTCTCACATTCAGCAAGTCTTTGTCTTTGGGCGCTTTTTCGCTCGAGTAAAGATTCTGAAGAAGACCCGAGGGCAAAATGCGTCCAAGTAGGGCTAGCGCTGTGGGGTTGGAAGCGCACCATAGGGCCACTAGACTTCGGCTAAGCTGTCTCATGGTCAGAACGCGAGCGTCAAGACTTTGGGAAAACATGGCCGTGTGCAAGTGTCGCGGCATCGCCCCCTCGGACAAAGACAACTCCTGCATTCTCACCGCCAACTCTGGCTTGCCCTCTTCTATTAGAGCTTTCATGATCATGCCGGCCCCTTTCACTATGGCCATTGACGGATGCTGAAACAGCTTGTAAAACACTCGGCCATTATCGGCCACAATTTCAAGCAATGTGTCGAACAAGTCCCCTTCTGTGGTCTCCGAAAATGGTGGACAAAGAGCATAGGTCAAAAAGTCCAACAATGCAGCTATGACCAGCGCGCCAGTTCCTTTTTTTATGTGAGCCAACAAAATTTCCATTATTCCCTCGAGGAATTTGCGCGACGACAGCAGCGAAGTTTTGTTCAATTGTTCCTGTTTTAAGTCATAGTCAATGTGCATGGGCTGCATTAGAGCATTCAGAAATTCAATGGTTGCGTAAACTACTGCTAGTTCTTCGCGTCTGAGAGCGCGCACTATCTTTCGGCCGATTGCCTCGCGGAACTTTGGCAAATGAGTAAAGGCTTTGTAGCCAGATTTGGAGGCGACTAGGCGCCGAAGTACGTGAAACTCTTGTTCGAGTATTTCGGCACTGTAATTTTGTACCGGATCAAAGTCTTTGAGAGAATTGAGGCAATTGTTGATGAGTCTTTCTTTATTTTCGGAAAAGAGGCCATCGTGGGTAACTGCATTTATTAGTCCGCTGTATGGAACATTGACATTAAAGCGGATCATAATTTCCTCAATAGTGTAGCCATTGGGAACTTCGAATAAAAATTTCATGTGAACACTTTCGACCTCTTCGTCTATGGTGGCGTTGAAGGGTCCGAGTCGAAAGCCGCGCTTTGTCAGCTTCATTTTTATGCACACATCTTTGTTTCCCGAGGCTCTGACGCCGTCCAACAGAGACGCCAACAGCGAGTCTCGATCGGACGATGTGTAGGTTCGGACAGGTCCGCGCATGTACTCTATGGAGAACTGTTGCGGGTCCTCTTCGCTGCGGATTATGGCAAAAATGTCCGAGAGCGGTTTGAGAGTGCAAATGGAATAGGTCGCCGGATCTCTTTCTAGCAAGCATGCTTCGCTAAGACACAATAAACGGCGCACAGGCTCTTGGTGCCGATTACTGATCTTGTACACAGTAAACTCGGCTAAAGATGTGATGAATTCGTCAGCGCTGAATTTGCCAAATTTTTCACTCCAAAATTGGTCTATGGTCAAGGGATCTTTTCGAAAGCGAATAGGAATGCCCACATAGTTTCCCGAGTTGTCAAGAATGCTCCGGATTAGGCTTTCGCGTTCTTCACATTGAAACAAATGCAATCTGTTGAAGCCGTTATTGGAAATCACCAGGCCATTTGGCACATCTGAAACATGAGCAATGAAATCGATATCTTTGAAGTCATAATTGATCAATATTTGTTTGTTCGACGGCTCTCGTTGGAAAATACACGAGGCGCTCACCTCAAGGATCACTTGTTTTTTTGTTTCGGACCAGTGTTGTTTGAAAGCATTGAATAGCTTTTAATTTTCTTTTTAAATAAAATAATTAAACTGAAAATGTTTTTTTACTTTATTTGAGGCAAATTTTTCACAAAATAAATTTGAAAAGCGAAGACTTTCTGTTAGAATGTCCGCTCGATGATCACTGGAAAATTTCATGTTATCTGTTTTTTTGCCCTTTTTGATGTTTAGCAAAAATTCATTGTTTGCTTGAGCTTTAAAATTTGGTACAATCCCAGCCAGTTCATTATAAGTCCACTTAATATCAAATTAGATAATTTATAAATTTGAAAAAAAGTTAGATTTTCGATTAAATTTTTGAAAAATACCCAAGAACGCTGCTTAAATTAATAATAAAAATTATTTACTTGATTTGTATTCTCCAAATTGGTGGGGTTATATGTTGTGATTCCATGAGTGCCAACAGAAAATATACGCTTGTATCTTTTGATAAAAAGTAAGCAAGTCAAAGTTTTTGATAATTATTTTCTTACTTTCCTTTCCAGGAATGTTTGGTTACAAAATAACAGCACAAGTTCTTGTTTTCGTTCATATTATGTCAAATGTCATCTAAATAGCAATTCTTTAAAGAAATAAATAAATTTGGTCTTGTGAAAAAATGTTGACGGATCACAAGTCTAGGATCTTTTCAAAATGAATTTAAATTAGAGAAAAAAATTAATAAATTTTGCTCATGTTATTGCTACAAGAATGAAACAAATATATGAAAACAAAATTTTCTTTTCATTTGCAGCTAAAATTTTTCAAAATCATATGATCTTATAGTTATTGCCATTTGCTCTTAATATTTTTTTTTAAATTATGCTAGAAAATAACTATTCTTTTTTTTTTATTAACTATAATTTCTTATTTAGTATTAAATTAATATAAATTTTATCATTTAATTCTAAACATTCGCAAATTAGACGAAAATTTAGGATTTATTCAATTAAAAGAGTGGTTTTGTTGACTTTGTTATCATTGAAAATGATAAAATATTTCTTAAAATAGATATTAAATTATTATTATAGATATTTTATTTTTTATGAATTATAATTCAAAAAAATTATTATTTAGAATAATATATCTAATAAAATTATTATCCAGCTTTAGCTATCGACTAATTTTAAAATTGCTTCGTATCGTCCAAATTTTTTATTAAATTTCTGGAATTTTAAAGAAATAATTAAATAAAAACAAAAATATTAAACAGAAAAACTCATAAAATAAAATTTGATTAAATTTTATTACCATCATAACTATATTCATCAGTTGTAAAGCTTGCTATACTGACTGTTCAAATCTTTGGTCATGTCATTTATGCCCAGTAAGTACGGCACATGTTCCAGAAGCTCATTAAAAAAGTACGCAAGAATCCTTTAAAATTTTTATTTAATTTCAAATAATATTTTTAAATACCGAGTAATTTAATAATATTAACTTTTCAAAATAAAACTTACGTTTGTTTAAAAACAAAAAAGTTATATATATTAGTTATGGATCTGAAAATATAAAAGATAGAAAAATTACATTCATCAGATAATTCGAAAAATGCATTAACAATAAGAGAAAAAATCTTAATTGAAAAAAAAAACATTGAAAAAAAAGGACAATTAAAAGAAATAAAACAATTAACGAAAAAAAAAACTGTATAAGTTCAAACATATCGAGAAATAGCATTTAAATTGAAAGAAATACAAAAACAATAGTATTTAAAAAGATTGACATCCTATAAAAATAAAATAAAAAGATTGCTTCAAAAAAAAGCAGAAAAAGAATATGCATCCAGGTTTTTTATTTGACATTGATGCTCAACACTTAAACTTGAAGTCATTCTTCTCTTTCCTTTGCCATTTTTAACATTAACATCATTTTGTCCGCAATTGTTTTGGCATGAAGAGGCATCTAATTTTTTTTTTTTTTTCATTTTAGGTCTCGAATTTTTCAGCTCAATTTTCTGTTTCTGTTTCTTTTTATTTTTTATATTCAATGATTTTAAACCTTCATTTTTTCTCAGATTTTTCCATTTGATAATACTTCATTGTTCTTTTTTCATTTTTTAACGTGCCTTGTTTTATTGTATTGAATTTCTGATTAAGTTTAAATTTTAAAATTTTTGCGCCAAATTTTTAATCTCTAAATGTAATTTTCGAATTAATATTTCAAATTTGTATTTTTTTTTCTCTCATGTGTCACTTTTTAGGTTTTTTCCAAAGATTTTTAATAAATTTTAAATATTTTATCATTTTTTTATCTTGTCAGATATTTTCGCATTTCTGTTATTATGATTAAAAAAATAGAAATAATTAGATTTCTTTAAAAAAATTTTGAGGGTTCTTGATTTTATTTTTAAATGACATATTTAAAATTTCCAAATATTTTTTTTTATTTTAATAACTTAAACATTAAATTTAATAAAAAAATATTTAACTATATTTTAAAAAATTGAACATTTTTCTAATGATAACTCAACTCAATTTTTAACAAAAAAAATTCTTTTTTTTTCTAATGATTTCCTACGGCAACTCAAAAGTCTCTGCCTTTTGATCGTCTTCGTCGTCAATCTGTTCTAAACTTTCGACCTGCTTTATTTTATTTTTCATTGATTTACTATGGTACCATATTTTTTTCCCTATTATTACAGTCTTAAATAACAAATTGATAAATTTTGAGAAACTTTTTCAAATTATTTTACCACAAAAATTGCAACTGAAAAACCAATAACAGCACCGGAAATTACATCTGAATAATGATGCTTAAAGTCACTCACTCTTGACATGCACGTATGCCAGGCTGCCAAAAAAGCTATCAATTGAATTATAGATTTAATAAATCTGGTCCTTTGTAAAACAAGTCTAGCTTCTAAATAGATCTTTAAAACAAGTTATATCTCAAAATAAACAAAATTTCAGACTTTGGCTTTAATAAATTCTTATGCCAAAATTAATTAAAAATATTAATTAAAATTATTACAATGAGAAAAATCATCGAGTAGGTTGAAAAACTAGAATGTCCACTGGGAAACGACAATCTAGCTTCTTTGATTTTAGCCGGATCCCCGGTGCATACAATCTCAGTCAAAGGTACATAACTGAAAAGAGTAGATAAAATATTTTATAAAAAAAATATACAAAAAACTCACTTGGCAACATTAACACCTTGAATGTTTGTAAAACAAGTAATGTTTGACCAATTTGGTTGACAAACATCCAAAAAGTGAGGTCTTAATCTTCCTATGGTTTGCTTTCCGACCTCGGTTATCAAAAGCGTACTGATAGCTCCCAAAGCATAAAGAAGAACTCCGTGAATCGAATTCAAAATAAATCTATTTTGACGACGATCAAAGGATTCTTCATTTGAACAACATGGCCTCGCCAAATACAATTCTGAAATTAACACGAACAGAGTTGCGCTAATAACTCCATAAAGACCAGCGGCCTGATTTTTTTTTTTATAAATTTTAATTTAATTTTAAATTTGGCTTTACCCATAGAGGAACTGTGTCGCCCTTGTATGGAAATCTAATTGATTCATCTGTGCAGTAAAATCCGCGTGGAAACGGCTTTACGATAAGAAATATCGTCAAAAATACGCAACTAACTTTCGAATAAAAATTTAGAAAGGGAAATTCATCTTAAAATCTAATTTACTTAATATCACCGTTGCAAAATCGGCCAGCGACTGAAGTACTCGCTGTTTACGCTTTGGTATTTTTTCATTTACACTGAACAGCATGTCGGCCTAATTTAAAATAAAATTTTTTTAAAATAATCTTTGATTTAGTTCAAAATTTTACTAAAAAATTAAAGCAAAAAACTCTGAGATGATTAATTTTGTTTTTATTTTATTATTATCTAAACTTTACTTTATTCTTGGGTAAATAAAGTTTGTAGTAAGGAATAATTTTTTTTAAACCAAATTGAAATATGCTAATTAGTTTCAGCAAAATTTTTGAAAATTATGAATTTTCAGCGTGCAGCACCGCTAAGTTTTGTACTATTGATCTAAAATTTCGATAGACAACTAATAAAATTCCTTACTTAAAGCTGGTAAGAAAAAGCTCTGATTTATCTTATTTTAATTAAAAATAAAAGTAAAGTCTGTTTTAAATGTGCAGTGTGAATGCATTGAAATTATGAATTATTTTTTCTAAAATTTTAAATACGTCTAAAAAAAAACAAGTATTTAAAATTTGTTTTTCAATTAAGATTTGAATTTTTGGCGAAAAAAATGTTTGTTTCAAGACAAATGATTGAGGATGCTTTACCTGAGCATTTAACGCAACTAGTCAAAGAACCAAGCCTAGGTCTGTCTAAATTATCATCAAATTTAAAAAAAAACTTTTTTGTAAAGATAACTTGAAATTGATTTCTGAAAACTTGAGACAAAGTATGGCAGATGCTAAAAATGAAATAAAGCAATTCAAGG
Source organism: Brachionus manjavacas (assembly GCA_019054805.1). NCBI lineage: Eukaryota > Metazoa > Rotifera > Eurotatoria > Ploima > Brachionidae > Brachionus > Brachionus manjavacas. The sequence goes on from JAHQIY010000007.1 coordinate 1,064,763, forward strand.
ATTCCAGTTTAGATAAAATTGAACCTGAAATTAAAAAAACTGAAACTTTTATTGAACATATAAATGATTTACACAAGCAAATAGATGAAATAAACAATGAATTGGATGAGCAGGTATGAAATTCAAATTTATGTTTGCTTTATACAAAAAAAACTAATTTTTTGTTCTCCTTATTTCCCTTAGCTATTACTTTAGACTTAAAATGACAAATATAAAACATAAAAAATTAATTGGCATTTTAAATAATTAAAATTTGATATTACTTATGATTATATATTTCAAATTGGTGTATTTTAAAATAGCTTTTAACTGTATCAAACTATTGAAATAAAAACTCTTTATAAAAAAATAATTTTTATTTCAAAAATTATAGAAAAAAAAGTGGAAAAAATTATTTTGTTTTTTTGTAATTAAACGAAAATAACTTTATAGTTTTATTTAGGCAAGTTCTTTAATTTAAAAAAAATTCAAGCAAACAAAAATATGTTGAAATATTCAAGGTTAAAAAAAAACAATTAACTAAAATAATTTCAAAATTTTATGTTTGTAAATTTTGGTCTAACATTTAATTAATACTTAGGAGTTTTTATTGAAAAATGCCTCACAAATAGAAGAATACAAAAATATAATAGATCAAATTGAGACCATAAATGATGTTATAAAAATAATTGAAGTGTTAAGAGAATTCAAGCTAAACTTAAATGGTAAGATTTTTTTCTGTCATTATTGTGTCATGCTTAGTTACCCTAAAATATCTTTTTTAAGAATTTAAAATTTCAATTGATAATAAAAATTATGATAGTTGTTTTGAAATTTTAAATCTATTAAACGAATTCATCAAACAATCAGCCTTATTCGGTAACCCTGCAAATAATGAAAAACCTCAGGAAATCCTGATGGTAAACGTGTTAAAAGAGGAATTTATTTTTCAAAGAGAAAGACTTTGGTTCGAAATAGATCTAGAATGGAACCGATTACTCGAAATAAATAATAATCAAATTCGTATTGATAGAAAGTTTCTTGGCCAAAATTTTATGGACAAATTATCACAATTTTCCGGTTTAAAAAAAACAATTATTGGCAACATTTCTTTTGTTTTTTCCAACAGGATGAAAAACTTTTGCAAGCAGTTCCTTAGCCTAATCGAATCAACTGTTGTTAATTCTGAGACTAATTACAAAGTTGAAACTGAATCTGACTCGGATTTTTTCTGGCTAACTTTAAACAAGACAAATGATGAGATAAATTTGGACACTAATGAAAAATTTTCCCATAAATTAAATCAAATAATAGAAGTTTTCAATTTTTTGTACGAGAATTTTTTCAAATTAAAAGTTGAAGTTTTAAAATGTGACCAAAACGAAAATCAAAAAGAATGCTTGATGACCATATTTTCCAGGGTAACCCAAGGTGACTTTTCCAAATTGATACATGATAACTTGATTGTTAACATTTTACCATTGACTAAATTTGATTCAAAATTACACCAAAATTTCACTCATACTTTATCCGAATTCGAACAAAAATTGCACAAAATAGACTATGATTGTCAAATAAATCAGCAAGCAAAGCAAATAATTGACAATTTAGAAGAAATATATGTCCGAAAAAAATGCAAATTTTTAATTGAAAAAGCCAGAAATTTAATGAAAGATAAAAGTCTAATTTTTGATTTAGTAAGCACCAAAGATTTAAACAAAACAATAGAGCAATTCAAAGATGACAGAAAATTTACAGAGTTAATAAAAATTCAAAATTCCATTACAAAATCAAATGAAATTTTGAGCATGCCTGAATTTTCAATAAGTAGATTTGCACATCAATTTATCAATTTAATAAATCAAACCCTCACCGAGGCTAATCAAATGTCCACTCAGCACCCTAAGGAAATCAAAAGTGTTTCGCTTTTTTGTTTGGTTACCAGAAATCTATTCGATTTATATTCCAGTGTAGTTCCTACATTTTATCTTTCTACTCTGAAAGACTTGCCAAAGCTAAGTGCCATTCTCTACAACGATTTTTACTATTTGAGCCTTCATTGTTTAATTCTTGGACACAAATACAAAAGTCTATTTAGCAAACTAAAATCAATGAATGTAGATAAGAACGAATTCCAGTATGTTGACTTACAGGATTTTATTTCAAATTTCAATTATGTTCAGCTAGCACCAAATTTGTTTATGACTGGCTATGAAATAATGTACAATCAGGTAGAAAATCAAGAAAGAAATTTAATTGAATTTATGCATGAAGACTGTCCAAATGGAATAAGAGACATATCCGAAGAAAATAATTTTGAGCTTTTCAAAAAATCCCTTCAAAAGTGCATTTTACATTTAAAGAAATTAGCATCGATGTGGCAGGATGTGCTACAAGAAGAACTATTCAAAAAAATAATCGGTCAATTGTTAAATTTGGTAATAAGAGATTTGGTCAAGTCATGTCTTAAGCTAGAGGATATATCAACTGACGATGCTAGTTATTTGCATAGTGCTTTTTCTTTAATGATCCAAGCAATCAATGACTTATTCATTAATAATCTAGGTTCAGAAAAATCTGATGATTTGTCAGTAGATTTGGTAAATTTGTCTTTAAACACTAATCTAGCTGATTTGAACGCTAGCAAATATGTAGAAAATTGGCAAAAATTCAAGCATTTATTAGTTATACTAAAAGCAAATTTACAAGAAATTGTTGATTTATGGACAGATGGAATGGGACCTTTGGCAATGCATTTTGAACCGGACGAGGTCAGAAGCCTCATCAAAGCTTTGTTCATGAATACAGATAGACGTCAAGCCGCATTGTCGAAAATAAAATAAGAAAAAACAATGGAAAAAATAATTTAATAAAGAAAATAAAAAAAATTTTTTTCAAAAAATTAATTTTCGGCTCATTGATTAAGTATTTGAGTGATTTTTAAGAGCAAACCTAAAATTAAGTCTTTATAAGCTGATTAAACTTATTCAAGAAATAAAAAAATTAAATTAAAATAACAAATTAACAGGAAATGGCTAAATTCAGTTGGGTTTTTAGTAGAAATAAAAATTATTTAAATATTTTATAATAAAAATAAAATTTTTTAAATAAAAATATTGATTTTACTAAGAATAAGTTAAGATTGCTCTTAAATAGATAGTTAAGATAGCCTGTTTATGAAGCTTGATTTACTTATATCAATATAGAAGATAGACAAATTTTTCATAAATTGGCCTGTAACATTAGCGATGAATTTATTTTAAAAAAAAACAATTATTAGAAAATGGGTTAGGTTAGAAAAAATTCATTTTGTATTAAAATCGCTTTCTTTGTGATCACGTTAATAAAATTTTCAAAACAAATTTTTTCCTTTATTTTAAATCATTTGCTTAATTTTTTGACGAACTTCTTCTATTTGATAACTATAATCAATTTTTTTGTGATCACTTGAACACAAAGTCTGCGCGAGCCAAAAAAGGGACTTTACTTTAATGTGGCTTAAACCACATGATGCATATTACAGGCCCTAAAAATTTTTGCTTTCGACGACAAAATAGTAGAAATTGTAGAAGCATTAACTTTGTATTCTTTAGCCAGCTTTGAAGTGATTATTTTTTGCTCAGTATGCTTTTTTATAATTTCTATCTTGACTTCAAGAGATATACATTTTCTCTTTTTGCAAACTTGCTTTTCATTCATTTTTATCAATTAAAATTTTTAAATAAACAATAATTATTATTATTATTATTTATTTGTTTTTCATTTCGAGCATACGCTCCTTCAGATAAAAAAAAATAATTAAAGCAGTTTAAAAAAACTTTTACATTTAAATTAAGTTATTTTTCATTTATGAATGAAAAGGATGAGATACAAAAATAATAATTAAAGTGCTGGGAGAAAAAAGAAAAAAAAAAGAAAAAAAAAAAGAAAAAAAAAAAAAAAAATTTAGATAAGATCTTAAGAGTCAGAAAATTTTTGTATAATTAGGTAGCAGCTACATAGAGGAGTGGGATAAATCTAGAATCGAAGCCTCTTTGATACTCCGAAACAAGTCTTTTAGTCAATGAAACTGAATAATCAAGAGCATTACGAAGGTAATTTTCTAAGAGATTGTTTAATCTGTGCTCAATTTTACTGATATTCAATTCATTTTCTGCTTCATAGAATAATGATTCAGAGGAGGTTCTGAGAGGAAGTTTTAGAATGTATCTAATAGCAGTATTTTGAATAACTTGTAACTTTTGTAAACCTGATTCGGAGAATGAGTTAAGACATGGAAAATTATAATTCAGAATTGAGCCAATAAGTGCCTTGTAAAGTCCAGCTAGTGTATTGTGGTTGAGCTTCCAATTTTTTGAAGACAAAATTTTTATTATATTGAGTCTATTCATGCATTTAGTCTTTACTTCTTTAATTTGTTTATCAAAGCAAAGACTTTCATCAAAGTAAAGACCAAGAAATTTATTAGTTTTAGAATAGGGAATTGTTTTGTTGAATAACTGAAGTCTAAAGGTATTATTAAATTTCTTATTTTTTGTGAAAATTGTGTAGCTACATTTATTTGGGCACATTTTCATCTTCCATTTGCATAACCATGGCTCTATTTAGTAGTAGTAGTAGTAGTTCTTGCTGCGAAATCCTAACAAGTAAGAAATCTGAGCTCATCACCGCTTAAAGGCGTATTAAGCTTTAGCAGCCAATTCTGTTAAAACTATCTAATGCTTCTTTGAAGGATCAATATAGAAGATTTCGTTATATGGGGGTTCGCTATACAGAGGATCGACTGTAGTAGAATATTTTTATGATTATTAAAAAATAATTGAATTTACGAGGAAGATTTTTTAATAAAATTTCTTATCATTTTTTTTACACTTGATTGTAAACTGTCGGCATTCATATCGAATTTTTTTTATTCGATTTTATTTTAGATTGGGGTAGTTGTTCCAAAATCTTTACAGTAAAATTAAAATCTTTTTAGCATACTCTAATTTAATCTAAATATTCGTTACTCTTTTAACCAACTTAAATTTGTTCTGCATACAGTTTAAGCTTAAAGATATAAATAATTGATATTCATATTAAAATAATTTAAAAGGAGACATAATTCAAAGAGAAAAGAAATTAAATTACTTAATAGATTTATATTACAAATTTGGCTATTATTTATAAGATAAAAAAGGCTTTTCAAGTCTAAATCTTGAAAATTTACAATATTTCCAGAAAAAAAATATAGAAATTTTTAATCAAATTAATTTTTTAATAGTTTTTTCAAGGCTTTTTTCTTACCACCACTAGGGTCTCGTTGCTTACTGCGATTCATCTTAATTTTTCAAAATCTATTTTAATTTTAAAATTTTCAATTCTAAAAAATACGAGTATGTTTGTAAAAAAAACTATTATGTTTTAAATTTTTTATGTATTTTAAAATTATTTGTGATTTTTAGTTTTTATGTTTGGTTGTTGAGTTTTTAATATTGACAAAAAGATGTTTCAGTTTGTTAATAATATTTGAAAATAGTTTTAGAATGTGGACATGTTAATATTTAATAAAACAAAATTATTAGCTTTTGGAAGCTTTTCTAAAATTTTAACTTAAATAAATTATATTTTAAAAATGTTCAAACTATTTATAAAAAAATTCCAATCTATATTTTCAACAATAATCTATTTACAAAAACTGGTAGTAACAGCAATTATCAGTTGATTGCCCTCGGACGTTCTGGTATTAACGAAGTAAAGAATTTAACTATAAAAGTAAATATCAATCGGACAGGAGTTGGCTGCATTTGAACATTTGTTTGCTCTGTTGTTGTTCTGTCTTCCCGACTATTTTGTTCATTTTCCCCTCTTTCTCTGCGCTCTTGATTTACATTCTCTGGAGTCTGAATAACCCTTCTTCTCTGCAATTGTAGCCATCCTTTATGATAACTTAAAAAATTTTATCAATAAATTCTTTTTAAAAAATTCCAAATTTTTTTACCATATTAAAATTATTGCGATTACAAAAATGAATAAAAATCTTTCCAGGGATGAATAGTAGTAGACTATGCTTAATAAGATGAGAAATGATACTACATTGTGAAGAGTTCCAAGCCAATCATCTTCCCTATCAGCATCGTTATTCGCCTGGTTTCTTTCCGCTCTAGGCGCCTGCTCCGGTTGCCTTGCTTGATCCTGCTGATCTTGTCTTACTTCGGGCTGTTGACTTACAGAAGCCTCATCCACTGTTCTTCTTGCCGACTCATGCCTTGCTTGAGACAAGTCCGGATTAGAAGAGTTTATATAATTCGTGCTAAAACAATCATCATTAGATATCTTTAAATATTAAACATTTTTTAAATTTTTACGTACTACATGTAATTGTAGAGCGCCATTTGTTGCACATAGGAAGAGTACCATGGGTTATTTTGAACTGGTACTCCGATTGATTGAAAATAGTTAAGCATATTGTTTAAAGTTAATTCATATTGTTGTTTAGGTGACAAAGCAGGATATGTTTGATCTCGGTTAGATTGATCAGGCACTGGCTGTGAATTTGATTGAAGGGGTGTAGTCTCTGTTGAGTTAATTGAAGAAGTGGAAGTTGTTGATTCTGATTCAGAATTTAAACTAGAATTAGGGGTTAATTCATTATCCAAATCAGTTTCGCTGTCTTCAATTTTTTCTAATATCGGTTTATGGTTACCAGACGAGTGTACCAAGTGTAAGATATGTGACTCTACTCCTGATGTATGTCTTATGCATTCTTTTAAGGAAAAATGATCGTGAAGAAGTTTTCCTGAATAAATCAGGCGAATTTCAGCCGAATTCGGCTTTCTTGGATAGTTAAAACTCAAGTGCTCCTTCAAATCCTTGATGGTCCAATCTAGAGAGCAAGAGCTGATCACGAAGTCCTCAAAATTTTGATTAGCTGCTTTGATAGTTAAACAAACTGTGCTGACATTTGCCATTTTTGAATCTTTAATAAACTGAAATTTTAAAATAATTCAAAGATCTTTTCATTTTTTTTTTAAAATAAATTCGGTACCTAATAGGAAAAAAACACGTCAATTATTACGCTTTTAGATATTTGCTTTTTTTACGATAATAAATAATAAAATATTATAATTCGAAGCATTCATTTCAAAAATTTGCATTTTTATTTTATTCTGTGCAAAAAATATTTATATTAAGCTTAAAATATTTATCGAAGGTAAAGGCATTGAAATTGACCGAACTCAAATCTAAATCTCTGTCCGAAAATTGGTTGAATTTATTTTTATCAATTTAGTTTCTTTTTAGATTTTTATTTTAGAGTTTTAATATTTTATTTAACTTGAATCAAATTAATCTTGAAAAAAATTTAATCTTTAAAAATACTAATAAGCTGTCAACCTCCCCCAAATTGGTTTTTAAGAAATGTTGAAAAATATTTGCCATTGAAATTCATCAATGTGTTGCTTAGATTTTATTTTTTAAATTTTTTTTTTAAAATCTGTTATAATTTATTAAATTAAAATTAAATTTTATTTAAATTATTTAGTTTACTCCTCAAAAAATTGGCTTTTCTAGATTTCCATTTATGCTGAAGAATGTGCGGTCTAGAAAGTCAAATTCAGAGAGTGCTGCAGTTTTGATCTTCGGGAACCTTACATTTTTAAGTCAATTTCGAGAAAAAAATAAATATATGAAAGCAATTACAGTTGATCCTCGATAATTCGGAATGATTTGGACCGAAAGAAAACATTCCAGATTAAGTTTTGATTAAGATAAAGATTAAGTCTAATAAAAACTATGAATCAAAAAAAAATTTAATAGTTAAAAAAAAATTTTATGTTAAAAGATCTAATTCTGTCTTATTCTTCGGATTGAAAAAAAACCGGAATAAAATTTCGCATTAAAGAAGTAATTTTACACTGAAAAAATTCATTTAGGCGTAGGGACCAAGAAAATCTATCCTAATACCGAATTGTCTGAATAATCGAGGTCCGAATTATCTAGAGTCCACTGTACTAAAAGGAACTAAATTTTGTAAATCTTAATTGAATTTGATTTTTTTAATAAATTAAGTGTTATATTTTTGTACGGTGAATATTCAGAGTTAAATTTTCTCTTTAATATTGACCTTAATTTAATACTATATTCTGTGAAGTAATTTTCCAAATTTTAATATTTTACTTTCAATTTTTTTCGATTTTTTAATAAAATTTTCTACTAGATAGAAATTGAAAAAAAAATTAAAATTAAAACTTTTCAAAGCATTAAAAAATAATTTACCAAAATTTATGGAAAATTACGTAAAATTTTATTTTTTTGAAGTAAAAATCGTAAATTTTTCTTATTTCTTTAATTTAAATTTAAAATTTATTATTTAAAGAATTGAATAACTTTTTTCGAATCAAAAATTATTGATTTGAAGGGAGTGAATTAGGAGCTAAGCATTAGAGCTATGCACTTCTAGTTTCTGGGCTGGGAAATAAATATTATATCTTGAAACAATTTGCATTAGCTTTTTTGTCCAAAATTCTTTTAAAATAAAAATATTTATAGAAAATGTAGGAAAATTCCCCTCTTCCAAGGAAAATTTCGCCCTAAACTTTACAAAACATTCCCTTATTCCAGCAATTGATTATCCGATATGTCAAAACACTTTTTTTTTTTAATAAAGTAAAAAAGAACGGTGAGAGTTTGTAAAATTTGAATTTTTGACATTTAATAAAACAATTCAAATATTTAAATTTCTTGTAAATTTTCATTAAAAATTTTTTTAGTAACATATATCTATTTTTTTTAATTAAAAAAAGTTTTAAGATTCAAATTTAATCTATTTTTAAAGTTTTTCAATTTTATTAAAGATAAAAATATTCAAAATTTTTAATTGGGATGCACTTTGGGACATCTTAAGATCTTTCGATATCCTCTAAAAGATCGTAAATTGATAAAAATTTTCTTGGAGTATTTTGAATGATAAATTCATTTGACAAAAATAAAAGTTGTTTGCATCAAACTGGTAATTGGATTGAAAGCTTCAATATTTTCATCGAAAGTATGGTATGGAATGATCCATTTTGGGAATTTTTTATAAACTATATTAATTTATTTATTTTTGATAATTATGAATTATTTTTTATTTGGGTTGTGCTTTATTATGTATTTATCTTAGAGAATAACCTAATGTTTAGTTTAGGTGTAAAAAGCTACCATAGTAGTCTTCCATGTAAGACTTCTCCACAAGTTTCTTGCAGTAGCTAATTATTATTATTATTAAACAAGAAATTTGATGCACTGATTGCTGTTGGAGATAAAAAACTAAAAAGATAGAAAACTTTACAAACTTGGGAAGCTTAATGCAAAAAATTTGTGTGCAGAGTCTATTGAAGTCTAGAGATGCCTTCTCCAGAATTAAGTTTGTTTAATCTCAGCTTCAGGAGCAAATTCATCTTTACAACAATTTTGTCTTAAAAGTGCTACTTTATCGGTCCCAATTTTGGAAAATAGACTTTCAAATAATATAAATATTTCATAATGGATGCTGAAAATATTACGTACATTTTGGATAAATGTAATTTTAAACAAAAGAGTACCAGCCAGCAGACAGAATCTTTACAGTTGCATTATTTTGTGTGGTTTAAGAGAAAAACAATGCATTAAGATCAAAGATTACTTGGTGAAGTCGAAAGAAAGCTTTAAGATATGAATTTTACATGGATACAAGCAGAAACTCAAGGACAAATCAACATGGATCAACGTGAAAATATCATAAGTAGAGAAAATTAGAAGAAAAGAATACTTAAACAATAATTCTCAAATATGATTATGAGACTAAATTATTGCAATCCTTCTAATTATTTATTAAGTTTTATATTCAAATTAGATTTAAAAAAAAAAATATTTTCTGTATAATTATGACTTAAAATTTCTAAAATTATGATGTTTTTTATGTTTCAATCAATAATTACTTTTTAATAAGAAATATTTTTTATACCAACTGAAAGCTACATTCTTTTTTGTTTAATTCACAAATTTTAATATATTTTTTATTTTTATTCACATCTAGAAATGAGCAAAACAACGATTTACGGATTACTGTTGTATCTAAGCATTACAAGTTTGTACACTATAGCAATGATAAGGGATTTATTTTTTAATAAAAGAACTGAATTATACAAATCATTTGGAGGCAGATTCAAATTTTTGACAATTTTAAATTTAGTAGGTTCACAATAGCAAGAAAAAAACGAATTAATTAATTTTTTTAGTATGTGCATTATGGCTATTTTATCATAAGTTCATTTGTGGCAATGGCCGAATTAGCAATGTCTAAAAAAAATTCCAAAATTTTCACTAAAGTTAAACAGTTTTGTAATCTGGTCTATACTTCAATTGTTTTTCCAGTCGGACTTGTAAACACTATTTCTAATCAAATAAATAAATCAGTTTTTAATTCTTTTTTAGTTTGTGGCAGTTACATTTTGGGGAATATTCATTTTTGATCGAGAGCTTATTTTTCCAAAGGCAGTTGATCATTTGATACCAATATGGCAAAACCATTTGGTGCATACATTGCCTTTAGTGGCACCAATTTTAGAAAATTTTATTACAAAACATTTCTATCGTGATTCTTTTTTTATTGGAGTTTTGCCTACCTTGCTTCTTGCTGGTTTTTACATCATTTGGATACTGATCGTGTATAAAGTTGGTGGAATTTGGGCTTATCCAGTACTAGAAGTTCTTTCTTCAACTAATCGAGCCATATTTTTTGGAGTTTTGCTTGTGTTTTTGGGATTGTTGTACCAAACAGGAAAAATGGTAAATCTGATTTTGTGGCCTAGTGAAGACACCATTCAATCGAAAAGAATCAAATCGAAAGTAAAGCGAAAATTTAATTGAACAGATTAACTCGATCAATCTCTAAGTTTCTTTTTACCCAGTTTTAGATTTTAGGTAAAATAAGATTAGTGATAATTTTTAAAAATCATTATTAAAATTTCAAATAAAATATTTTAAATCATTTAAATTTTTTCTTGTAAATTCCATTGATTGAAAATTTTATTCTATTAAGTATTTATTTCGCTTTTAAAAAATAAAATTTAATCAATATTTCAAAACAAGTTTTCGGTTTAAAGTTGTAATTAGTATATTATCGCTTATTTAAAGTGACAATATTCAATACAAAAAAAAATATCGAAGAAAACACTAGTTTAGACGATTAATGACCAATACCTATTAAATTAGTAAAAACAAATTTGAAATATACAGCCAAATGCCCTTTGTTTATGTTGCCTAGTACAAACTATGGATCGTCAGCAAAACACTCCTAGATTTTTTTTTTTAAATAAGACCCAGGATGTTTTCTGCCATTGCATTTCGCATTTGAAAAGAAGGTAAAGTAACATGCAAAAACGTTTCACTTTAAGTCTCGCTCAATTTAGGTTCAATGCCATTTTCATTAGAAATTGACACCGCTCCTCCATTAGAACAGTTTATCAATGAAAAATTGAAATCACCTATGACTAAGTCTTTAAAAAACCTCTGTTCCCAAGTTAACATCGCTCATATCTAAAAATGAGCGATGTTAAAAATAACTATAAAAATAACTTGGTTTTAACTTAGTTTCAACTAGGTATTTTTCGAGCCCAAAGTAGAAAACGGCCCTGATCTGTTCAACTTTACAGACATTAAAACCAGCATCATTCAGCTAAAATGAATCAATCAGCCTCCAGCAAAACATAGACTAAATTTGGGAGAAAGTGCAGACACAATTATGATGGTGATTTTAAAGCTAAAACTTCAAAACTCAATTTACATGTTGGATATAAAATTTCTGAAGATATGTTAACCGTTTAATCTGAAGATCTTTCTCATAGTGTTTTAAATATATTAAAAAATTACAAGTAAATTTGGTTTAATTTTTTGTGTTTGAATAATAAAATGTATCCAATGTTGATATAACATTGAAAAAGTGCGATGTTTCAAATATTTTTTTCAGTTTCAAAAAAAAATAATTTTAAGTTAATGTTGCAAACATGAAAAACTTGTTTTTTTTTTTTAAATTTTGACTTTGGGTTTGTGATATGATGATCTTTAAAAATAATATTTGGAGTTTAAAAAAATATCTACGCTCTGTTTTCCATTTTTCAAAAATTGAAAGTGTAATTAACTGGGCTACGTATATTGCTTAATGATTTCTTGACTTCTTCAGTGGTTGTATCGGAACACTTTGCTACGTTAATGTCTTTTTTCTTTATTCAAGTTAATATTAAATATGTGATCAATGTTATATTTTGGTGACCAGTTTTTGGTCACCTAATACCCCCAAATTTATTTGGTGACCAAGTTTGTTCACATAATTGGGTTGGTGGGTCCTGGTCACATATTATGTGAACAATTAGTCTCATATGACTATTGACCCGAAAAGTCTTGTATGAAATCATTCTCTCTTTTGGATGGATTGAAAAGTTCTTTTAAATTTTGTTTTTTGTTTCTGATGTGCACGGTAATTCTCAAAAACTAATTACTATAAGACTTACAAGCTTTAATTTCATAGTTTTCTAGTTTTCTGTAAAACGTACACCATCAAAAAAAAAATTAATTAAAACATGCAATGAATTGCAGAGTTTTTGCAGAGCTTAGAATTCGTATGGACAAATTTGTAATACCAAACATTAAATACTATAAAATATTATAAAACTGCATTAAATATTATAAAATACCTAACAAAATTAACTATTAATCATGATTTAGCCAATCCAGGCCCTCAAGAGTCCACTAAAAGATTATTGAATTTTGACTTGGATATTTTGATGCTGATTCTAGGGTAACTTTTTGTAATTTAATATGAAATTTTTAAATAAAAAGAATTTTCCAACATTTATTTTTTAAATTATTATAAAAGAGAAATTTAATTAAAATAAAGACGTCCATGCATTTTTTTTAATATATTTTCATTGAATGACATTCTATGATACAAAAAAAGGAAGAAATTTACATAAATATAGTAAGAAAAATCAAAATCATAATTAAATTTAAAAATTTTCTAAAAATTTTGATATTTTTCAATCATAATTTTATTTTAATTATTATAATTTTAATTGAACCAAATCAAAAGTTTTAATTAATTTCAGAATTATTGTAATCTTTTTTATTTAAAAATTTAAAAATATTTAAAAAAAAACTTAACCAAATTTTAAGATTAAATTTATAATCAAAAAAATAAATTTCAGACGGGATATTAAGAAAGTGTTTTTAGATTAAAGAATTCAAAATCTAAAGCAAGTAAATAAATATAAATACCAGGAGTCAAAAAATTTCTCAACCCATTTCTTTTTATTTAATTTTTTACATTATAAAAAGCAATTTTTTAATTTATATAAGTAAATATTGAAAATATAAAAATAATTAAAGATTCAATTTGGATTTTTTTATTAATTAAAAAATTTTCCCGTGCCGGGAATTGAACCCGGGCCTTGACGGTGAGAGCGTCAAATCCTAACCACTAGACCACGCGGGATCTGATTATAGTAAGGTCTTAACTAACTAAAATATTCTTCAGACATTACTATGATGCTATTTAAAAAAAAAAAATTATTTTTTTCTACTTTTGAATATTCCCTTCTATTTCGTTGTTGAATTAATTTTAAATAAAAGATAAACCAAATGATAAAAGGGTAAAACAAAAACTAGGTTTGTAGATAACTAAAGCATAAATATTTCAAGATTCCAATCCAAAATTTTTTATCCGTATTTGAAATTCTTCAAATTTTAGTCACGGGATCGCATATAATATTTAAAAAAAATTAAATATAGCTGAATATCACTTGAATTAATAATTTAAAAATGAAAGAAATTATGGTCTAGTACAAAGTCATCATATAACTATCATGAAATTAGATTGAAGTTTGAGACTTCACAGCGCTAAAGCATATGCATTTTTGATAAATCAGTCAAAAGGCATCATTCAGAAATTTTCTCCATGTTCATATACAAGTCCAATGAAATTCTTACATAAAATGTTAAAAATATCATATAAAAATGCGCTTTTAATTCTAAAAAAAATTATTTTTAATTTTAAAGAAATTTCTAAGCTTTATTGATTTTGTTTTTGTAAAAAAAATGCTCAAGTTGTTGAAAATTTTTCTTATTACAATTTGTTTTTCGGTTGCATTCGGTATCAGAGATGACTTGGTGCAGCATTTGTGGAATAAATTCAAGAAAAGCCATGGTAAAGCATATTTAGGGGCAGAACTAGAGTCATATAGATTCGGAATTTTTAAGAAAAATATCGATATGATTGAAAAACATAACCAAGACTATTCAGATGGTTTGGTCACATATAGACTCGGAATAAATGGTTTTGCTGATTGGACTCCTCAAGAATTCAGAGAGAGATTACTGGGAACTAAAGTAAATCGAACCCGCGGATTAAAAAGTGTCGGAAGATTTTTGAGACTTCCAAAGAGTGTACAAATACCTGATAAAATTGATTGGAGAGAGGAAGGCGCAGTCACTCCTGTAAAAAATCAAGGTCAATGCGGTTCTTGCTGGGCTTTCTCTACCACAGGATCTATGGAGGGAGCAAATTTCCGTCTTACCGGTAATCTAGTATCTCTTTCTGAACAACAATTGGTAGACTGCTCAGGTGATTATGACAATAATGGATGTAATGGTGGTCTAATGGACAATGCTTTCACTTACATAAAAGAAATCGGAGGTATAGAAGCCGAAGATTCATATCCTTATACAGCCAAAGTAAACCCTATAGCTTTTTTTTTTTCTTTTAATTTAAATCTAATTAAAGGAAGGAAAATGTAAATTTGATAAATCAAAAGTTGTTGCCAAGTGTACAGGATTTGTAGATGTTAAATCTGGAGATGAAAAAGCTCTAAAAGAAGCCATTGCTACTCAAGGACCAGTTTCAGTAGCAATTGATGTGACTGAGGAAAGATTTATGTTCTATAAAGATGGCATATTTGTCGATGATAGCTGTGAAAATGATGAAAATGCATTGAATCATGGAGTATTAGCTGTTGGATATGGTAGAAATGCCACTCTAGATGGGAAAGAGATGGATTACTGGATTGTTAAAAATTCATGGGGACCATCTTGGGGAATGAATGGATACATTCTTATGGCCAGAAATGAGGATAATATGTGTGGTGTTAGTACTGCTGCTTCCTATCCATTAATGAAACACGAAGATTAAATTATTGATTTAACTTAACTTATAATATTTTAACTTTTTTCGAAATTTTTAATGAATATAATTTTTTAAATTAAAAAAAAATTATTTTATTTCAAAAAACAGAGATGAAAAGAAAACCAAAAACAAAAACTTTTTAAATTCTAGAAATTTTGCCGAAGATAAAGCTACTCTTGAAATTAAATCGTGAAATTGATTTAAAAAAATGAATTAAAACATAAAATTTTATCGAATAATTGAATTGTTTTAACTAAATTTCACTACTTTCAAAATTTTTTTTAAAGCTTAATTTGAAAAATTTTAATTGAATTTTGGTTTAAAAAAAATACATTATTTTTTAGTCTATTAACAATTTACAGATAGAAAAAAGTAAATTAGAAAGATGAATATTAAATTTAAAAAATCAAACTACATCAGTCAAATTAAAATGACAAAAAAAAATTTAAAATAATAATAAGTCATTTAGATTTTCAAAAATGATTAAGAAACCAAAAAAAATTTAGGAAAAGAGTTTGCTTCTAAATTAAATTGCTTTGCATTCATTGCATTGTTGATCATTTCAAAAATTAAGGGATCAAAAAAGTTCTTTGTGATCCGAATCGCATATTTACATTAAATTTATAATCTTTTTAAATTTATGAAGAAAATTAAAGAAAGTCACCTTTAATTTTTTATCAAAGGTATTCTTAATTGAGATTCATAATCAAGAAATTTTTTTTTCAAAATTAAATTTTAATTAAGCTACATTTTTTAAAGTTTTATTTGAAATCAAGTGTGAGATTTTTAATTCTAAGATCAAAATTTTACAAAAAGAAATTCAAATTAATTTTTTATACAAGGTTTTTTTTCGACTGGTTCATTGGAATCGTTTTGGACATTGTCTTTATTTCGTTTTAGATATTCTTCATGATCTGATTCTGTTTCACTACACGAGCTTTCTGTCGTCTCTTCGTTTTTAGATTTTGTCAAGGCTTTTAAGTGGTCGTTTGATAATTCTTTTGATGAAATGGCTTTTTTTTCCTTTTCAACAAAGTCAGTCAGCAGAGAATTTGCTTCTACTTGAAAATCTTTTAACTTTTGAATGAGAATTTTATTGTATTCTTTTGGTTCCAATCCAGAATCAATTTCTAAATTTTTTTCTAATGTTCTTGTTTCTTGTAAACGATCGGTACAATTAAATCTAAGCATTTTCGACTAAAATAATTAGAAAATATTATGACGCAATTTTTGTGAAAAAAGAAGTTCATTAGATCAATTTACTTTTTTAGATATCCTTTAGCTTACTTTCTCATTTATTTTTGATCGAAAATCGATTTTTTTTTAATTTTTAATGAAAGACTTTCCCATTTAAGCATTTTTAAATGCTTTAATTTATTTGATTAAAGGTTAAAAAATATTTTCATTGACTATGTAATTAAATATTAAATTTTAAAATGTATACTATAATTTGATTTTATTTTAAAATAAGAAAAATTTCAATTAAAATTTTAGGCAAAAAATTTCGTCATATGTGTTACATAAAACTTAAAAATAAAATTTAACAAAATGTAGCCTGGAATGAATGGAATAAAATCATGTTTCACACTTTTAATTCTATTTTGAATCAGTTTTAATAATTTAATAATTTCATTCTTGGTTCAAAATAAGTTCTTTCAGTTTTTGAGTTACGTTTGGTTCTATAGTGGCCATTAATTGCTCAAAATGTTTGACACCAATAATAGATTCGCATTCTCTTAATCGTTCAAGAACTGCATCTTTAAGCGATACGGAATGAACAGGATCGATAAGCCGTAACTAAAAGACAATTTTAAAAAATGCTAAAAATAAAAATTCTAAAAATTCAAGTGAGATACCCTTCGTTTTCTTTTTTCATGCTCAGTGTCGATATCTTCATCATCATTTTCAACATCTTTAGCAACTAATAAATAGCTTAAAATTAAAAATAAAATTTTTTTGATTTCTAAATTTTTAGGTCAAAATTTCTTACTCATATTTTATTCCATTATCATCTTTTAGAACCTCTAGCAAAACAGTTACACAAACATTTATAATAGCACCAAATCGTTCGTATATTACACTTAAAATTAAAAAATAAAATGAAAAATTTTATTTATTAAAAAAAATAAATAAATTAAATTAAATAAAAGGTAAAGTAAACTTTATCAATGATGACCAAAATAAAAAATGAGATAAGTTTTGGAAAAATTCAAAATTAAAATTTTTCGTAAAAACATGCTTTTTTCAAAATTCTGAATTCTATATAATTATTGAATGAAATCACGATTGTAGTAAATGTTTAAAAAAAATCCAGCAAGAATATGATAATGATTTGAAAATTTCGTTCGAGTTTTTACAGTTTCTAATATGTTATTAAAATTTAATAATTAATTTTTGATTTTTTGCTATTATAAGTTTTAAATTAAATTGTGTTGAAAAAAAATCTTTTTTTTTTTAAAAAAGAAACAATTATTATAATAAATCAAACAAATCTTACTTTGAATTAAATCGAATTAACGATATTAGAGCCAGAGCGGTGAGCTTTCTCCGTTCAGGATGAACAATCATGTCTATTTTATCAATCCATGAGTCTAACAAGTCACCTAGTAAATGTTCAGGCTAAAAAAATCATTAAATTCAAGAAAAATTTCAGAAATAAATACATTATAAAATATATTAAATTTTATAATTTTTTTTTTTAATTCTTAAAGCAAATTTTTTTCAATTCGTCTTAAGCTTTAACCACATAAAATTCTACTTTAACCATATTCGGCGTCAATATTGGATTTGTTTATTTTAAGAAAGAAAAAAAACTCAGAATTTTTGTCTTAAATAAAAGTCAAGTTGTAAATGTATTTCTTGCTTAAAACTAGAGGTGTTAGACCATTTTTTAAAGACTAGTTTCAATTTTTTTGAACTAAGAAAAATTTTAAACCATGAATGAGAATAGTTTAAGAGCCACAAGCCAAGTACAAGACTTTGACTGGTCGGGAAGAATTTTAAAAAAGTACAAATCGTGACTTTTAAACAACACTGCTACAAATTGTTTAAATGTCTTAAGAAATTCAAATTATTTCTTAAATTAAAATAATATTGATTTAGATTTTTTAAATCCTAATAAATTTAATTTAAAATGAATTGAAAAAATCCTAAATGATGTAAAGAACCTCGCAAGAGTTTTACTTGAATCTGGGAAACTAAATAAAAACTAGTGTTTTTTTTGTAAATGTTTAATTGGAATCAAAAATAATAACAAAAAGTAAACTGTTTTTATAGTTGAGAAAAATGTGCTATTAGTTCAAGCTGCAGTCTTGCTAAAAGAAATTGAGGGCTAGGGAGAAGAAAAATAATGGTTCCTAGACACGGGTTTTAACAACCTACCCCTTAGCCTAAAAGACGAGTAGTCTTTGAAAACCACTACTGCTAAACCACTTACGAAGAAAGGTCTAAAAAATTGGCACCTCAGTGGGAAAGATCATCAATAATTGTGTAGAAAGTAGATCCAGTCAATTAAAAATTAAAAAATTGGTCTGGCAAAACCCAAAGTGAAGTTAATCTATCACAATAGGTTGGAAATTATCATGTAAGTGTCCCTATTCAAATTAACACAGACCTTCAAAACAAAGAAAAAAAGTGGTGTCAAAATACGGGTTTTGACAATGATACAAAAACTTTGTTGCCTTCAAAAAATAAATTAAGAATGCCAAGTTAAGCCTTCCATCCATTTTAATTTTTAAGAAGGACCCATCCATTAAAGCGGATAAAAATATTAAAATTGAAAATCTAATTGAAACAATAACAATAACAATCAATGAAGAAAATGAATAGATTTTTCTTTTGAAGATTAATTAATCTTTTTGTGATCAAGAAATTTGTGTTTAAGTTTTCATTATTATTCGACAGAATATCTATTATAAATAAAATATAAAATAATTTCAATCATCAAAAGTTTGAATATTTTTTTTGATAAAAAATTGATCATAGACTTCAAACTAAACCATTGATTATTAACTAAGCTTATTAATTAAAAGAAAAAAAATGATTCCTTTCAGATGAAATAAAAAAATTCCGGATAATAAGATTTTGGAAAAAGTACCTAAAAAAGTCAAATAAACCATGGTTAAAGCATCATCATTTATACTTTAAAATTTGAATATTTTGCAACTTACCGATTGATTGCGCATTTGGGCACATTTTTCAATAATTTTCATAAACTGTTGTCCATCCTCGAGAACAGGTCTTGCCAACATGCTAAGACACATTGCCATTATCATGGGATAAACCTCTGTATTCATGGACATATTGATGGCTTTTACAATAAATGGTTCGAACAGTCTTATTTGAATACTATCAGCTGGCACTTCGAACATTTGACCAACAGTTCTCATGAACCTAAGCAAAGCGTCAATTTTGATCCTATCACTCAACAAATCGCAGCATTTATTCATCAAAAAGTCACCATAGTACTGAAACAATTGTCTAGCGTCCAGAATCACATAGGAATCAATGATGTCCAGACAGAGCTTCCAAATGTCGGTGTCGCGATCCAACAATGGCTTTATATTCGCAAACAAATTGAGCAGATCGTTTGACATTTCAAGTGAATTTTGAATGGCAATGTTCCACAACTCGAGGCCATCCTCGAGCAAATAGACCGAGGCTGGATTGGTCGAATCAGTCGAGTAGTGAATGACAGGTACAAGAAACGGGTGATAGTTTACGGACTGAGCGCCGAACGACTTCACAATGTGATGAAAAGCAGTGACTATGGAACATCTCAGCATGTTATAGTTGGCCGATTCTTGCCACAGAAATGGCAAGTAATCTGCCAACTGGTTACAATAGGGTCTTATGTGAATGTCTACTCTTTCTACTAAAAACGACAAAACCGACAGAACCTTTATCTTTGTGTCACATTCTTCCACTTCTTTCAGCAATTGACACAGCAAGCCAAAGTGGTAGTTCAAATATGGCAAGTAGGTCTCCTTTTCAAAATGAACATCGTCCATCACAGCCTTGAGAGTCAAGCAAGCCTGCAATCTAATCACAATATTTTGACTCGATTGCAGGAGTTCGCATATAACCTCGTAGACCGATGGTCTATATTGGGCAGACAGCTTAATATTAACCCAATTCGAAATGAGAATGAGAATTCTTCTTTTGATCAAAATGTGACATGGTGGATATCCATTGAGGCCTTTGAGCTCGGGTAGCAACGCCTGGGCGAACCAAATGTCAAAGTCAATGGAAGAAACCAGCTCCCATGCGGCTATACTACCGCAGTTGTAGGAAGCGTCTTTTAACAAAATGTACAAATCAATGTTGGACTTTTGTAGTTGGTTTGAGTCATAGGCTCCGTTTTGGTTCAAATTTTGGACAATGTGTACATTTTCTGCCACAAACGCTTCGCGACTCTCAACCGGTTTGAGCTTGGAATAGGTCTCGAGAAGCTCGACTACAATCGGTACCACTTGGTCATGGTATTCGTGCACAAAAGCCTGGAATAGTGTTTCAGCACATGCTCTGTAGTTGTACTTCCATGCATCGGTGGATGTGCCATCCTCGTTAATAAACTCCTCGGGCGCATCGCGCCATGACTCCAGCTCTTCGTCGGCCATCAGCAAATACTCGTTGAACAAAATACCCATAATTTGTTCCAAATTTTTTTTGGTCAAAAAATGCTCTTTTATCTCAATGGCTTTCTGTTGTTTTTGTTGAACTTGGGGATCGTCCAACTTGACCAAGCGTTGTTTGTACTTGTCACACATTATTATTGATTTCATAAAATTCATCAGTTGAATGATCAATTTGGCAAATGAGTGCGCTTTGCCTTGGGCAGTAAAGCATACCTGAAGGATCAAATTGAAGCATTCTTGCATACTTGTTTGGATAAAGTTAAACGGACATGTTTCTTGGTAATCATGCAAAATTTCTACATATAGAACAATTATGTATTCGTATTTTTCTTTGAAGTATTCTCTGAGACGCTTTTCGCCACTGTTTACCAATCGGTTGTACTTGAGCAGGGTTTTTTCAAAAGTTTGGATCAAATTGGCCATCAGCTGATTTAGAGTCATGTTATCCACATTATCTTTGAAGCCATTTAGAACCAATTTGTGCAGTATTTTTAAGCAAATAATCGCTTGATCAAGATAAAAAGAGTGTTCCTGTAGTTGCTTGGTAAGAAAAGTTTCTTCGTAAGATTCCATTTCGCCCAAAGAATCATTCAAGCATTTGTGCAAGTAGTAAAATGCTAGCTCTAGTATTAGATTAATTATATTAAGAGACAATTGCTCGAATATTTTGCGATCATTGATGAGTCTTTTCGAGGCTAGTGATTTAATTATTTGATGTAATGCCATTAAGGATCTGTTATGAATGATGCTTTGTTGAGAGTTTATGTTGTCTGTGTTGTCGTTTTTTGGCGCTATGGAAAGAAGAGAAGTAAGTGCTGGTTTGGAAGAGATGGGCTCTCGGGACAACACTGAGCTTTCCTGAAGAATTTGAATTAGTTTTGTAATCAGGTCTGGCCATTGCAGTGGCAAGTCAAAGCGAGCTATTTTTCCCAGTATGACCGACATTTGCCGCGCCAATTTAAGCTCAGGTTCGTTCAAGTATTGCAAAAATTGGTTTTTGAGCATCAGTCTTTCTTCTTCTTTGATTGAGTTTGGCGCAGTTTTGCGCCAATATTTATCAATAGCGTTCTTGAGACATGAACTGGCCATAAAGCGCATGTTGGTGTTCAGGGAATAATTAGAGACAATGGACTAAAATTTTTTTAGAATTTTTTTTATTTGAAAATTTTTTTATTGGAAATAGACTTACAAGTAAGTTCAAGCAATAGCCAGGATGAATTTCAAGCTCTTGGATCTTGGCCTCAGCTTCTTTGACTTCAATCGGATTTTGTGAACATGCTTTTTGAATGATTTCAAGTAAAATATTATTTTCCATTTCAAAAGTTCTGTTAGCCTAATAATTTGAATCTATGTGTGAAAAAAATATTATCAAATAAGTTTTTAATTTTGATTGTTAGAAAATTTAAATTTTTTCAAACTTATAAGTTTGGTAAGTGAGGTACATGGTGAATAAGGTTTGGTTATCACCTTTATTTTACTTATTCATAATTTTAAAAAAAGCTCCAAATTTCAAGATTAAAAAAAATAAAAATTCATTTGATTTTTTAAGTTTTTAATGCAATTTTGTAATGACTTTTATATTGTCTTGCAAGTTTGCGTCAGTACGTACATCAAAATTACACTTGGCTCAACTGGTGTCTTGGTAATTTAATTTTATCAATAGATTTCAATAGTTTAATTAATTAAGCTATGTTTTTAGCACTAAAACAAGTGTCATTGAGATATTTAAGAGCAAACGTTTCAATAAGGATACTTAATGCATCCAAAAATAATCCATAGACAAGTAAAATATTTTGGATCTACTTTTGAATTTGATCGAAATAAGCTTCGAAATCTATAAATATTTTGTTATTTTTGTGTTAATGACAAAGCAATTAATATGATTAAAATACAAGCTTGAATAATAAATGTAAACTTAAATTGAAAACGTTTTTTAATAAAGGTTTTAAAAAAAAGTGCCTGATTATAGAAAATTTAAAAAAAAATAATTATCACTTTTTCGATTGTATAAATTAAACTAAAAGAGTCACTTTATATCAAATCGTTTAGTTTATTTTTAAATTGTATTCTCCAACATGAATATAAATAAAATGATTACTTTCATCAAAATATTAACTTCCTAATTTTTTATAAAACCCTAAAATATTAAACCTATTTAATTTTTCTTTAGATTTGAATTATTTTCACAGATAAATTTAAAATTAAACTTATTTTAAAACAAATCTTTTTTATGTAATTATATTATCTATTGTAAAAAGAGATATTCTTATAAATAGAAAAAGTACTTTTTTATTTTTTTTATTTAGCGAAGATTTGTGAATTTTTTTTAATTATAAATTATTAGAAATAATCATTTTTAGAGTTAAATTATTATTTGATTTTAGACTGAAGTTGGTTCCAATTTATTTAATGGAAGGCAAAAATGTTCGAAAAAGATTTGGGTAAATAAAATAGCAATTTTTTTTTTAAGAAAAAACAATCTAATTAGACTGATTTTAAAAAATATTTTTGTTGCCAGAATTACATGTCTTAAGGGATCTGGGAGTTATTCTGTTTCGAAAGAATCAAACTAGATTGTATAAGAAACTTAAATAGATAATGGAAAATATTTCCGTTCTTAAACAAAACGATCAAACAAATTACAAAGCCATTCGATTTTTAAGAAATCAACAAACAAACAAAAAATATTTAATCAAATTCTAAATTAAAATCTTCTTGTTTATTTTACAAATCAAAAATAAAAAAGCATTAGAAAAAATCTTTAAGAGATTTTTTTTCCAAATAAACTAAAAATTCAATCAATCTTTATTCATCAAAAATAAATTCCGTTCCAAAATTAATCGTTTCTTGAGGCTATTTTTATGTGCCTATGATTCAAATTGATTAGCAAATCGAGCAACAACTTCCATCTAATTCCACCCTCCCTGTTTTGTTTCTGCCCTCATCCATTTAAGCATATTAATCTTGTTCTTTTGGAAAATATTCTAATTAAAATGTAATTACTGATCTCGTTTATTTACTCAAATGAAAATATATTTTTGTTTTAAATTTAATTTAAAACTTATGTTTTTTAATCTTATTTATGGCTTGAAGTGAGATTTGAATTTTTCTGAATCATCTAAAAGCAATAATTCAAATATTAAAAAAAAACTAGCTAGAAATCAATAAATTATTTTGATATTTTACTTCAATCTTAAACTCATTACTCATTTATTTCGGGATTTATCATCTTGTTTCAATGAAATATTTCAATTATTGGCATATAGTTAGTAAGTTGCAAACAAAATTACCATTATTCAGTTATTTTTTCAAAGATTAAGGCATTTAAACTATTTTAGTTTGATTTTTTTATAGAAAAGGAAACAGATAATTATACTCTTTTCAAAAAAGGATATTATCAAATTATAGTTTATTATCAAAAAAATTCAATTTTTTTCTAAAAGAAAATTTATTAATTTTAAAAATTGTCATTTTTTAATTTTGACTTTGGATTGACAGTGTTAATATTTAGATAAAAAAAATTTAGCAATAAATTTTCTCATGAGATAAGAAAGCTGTAAAAAAAATTCTTAAATCTGCTATTTTTTTGTCAACAAAATTTAATTTTTATATTTTTGCATTAATTTCAATAAGCGATTTTTGTCCAAGTGGGCCATTGAGAGTTATGGCAAGGAAATTAAGGGTTTTTTTCTCTCCAAAAAGTTTCCAATTGTCAATTAAAAATGAAAAATA
The DNA here is from genome assembly GCA_019054805.1 of Brachionus manjavacas. Classification (NCBI taxonomy): domain Eukaryota; kingdom Metazoa; phylum Rotifera; class Eurotatoria; order Ploima; family Brachionidae; genus Brachionus; species Brachionus manjavacas. The sequence continues at coordinate 1,089,285 of JAHQIY010000007.1, forward strand.
GATTATCTCGACAAAAATAAAAGTCGGTGTTCAAGTGTTAATTTTAATTTATCAAAATTGGGAAATTTGTTCTAACTTAATATATTTTAGTTTGTCTACAAGTGTATAATTGAATTTAAGGAGTTGAATTCGATTGTTTTTGCTCAAAAGCCAACATCAATAACTTATACTTGATTCTTTTTTTAACTTTCTTTTAGAAAATTTCCAATAAACCTTAAGATTAATTTAATAAATAACTCAACTTGACTTAATAAGGCTTAGTGAATATCATTTACAAAAATCGATTTGGAGCCACATTGAAGTTTTCGCATGTTAAAACCAAAAATCTTACGGATAAATAAGCATCTAGAATTTAAATTTGGATTAATAATTATTTTTTATTTTCAATCGGAAAAAAGATTTGAAACAAGTTTTGATAATTAAAAATAAAACAACCGATCTATGAATAATCTATTTCGTAAAAAAGATATTGTGAATTGAAAAACAAAATAAAAATTACTGCAATTTTTTTTGTTCTAAAGCTTTTTTTTTGTTTAATTTCAAGTTATTTTAGGCTTCAGTTTTTTACATTATCAAATTTTTGCTTTAAACTAAAATATATGCTTAATTTTCTTGGGTTAAATTTTAATCAAAATTATTTGAATTAAGAATTTTATCCTTTTTTCGCCTTTTAAATTTTTTTAAGCAAAAACAAGATCATAAAATAAGTTAATTTACATTTTGAATATTTTTTTAAGATTATTAATTGGTTAATGATAAATGATAGATAATAAAAAAAATTTATTTTTAAAAAGTATTTATTCAGCATTAAAAACCGATTTAAACTAAGAATTTAGACTTAAGGAGTTTAAAATTACATTCTTTTTTCATTCAATTTTTTGCTAAAGAATTAAGTAATTTTAGCTTACCTAAAAATAAAAATTTAGGCCAAATTTTTTCAAAAAAACATTTTTTTGAGTAATTTTTCAGATAAAGTGTATTAAATACAAATTTTTTTTTCATCACAATTTCCAAAATTTAAATTTTAAATGAATTTGCGGCAATTTTTTTTATTCTTTATTTTTTATCTTGCCTAAATTTAATCCACAAAATTTAATGAATTCATAGATAATTTAAAAAATTGGTAAATTTTGGACGCAAACTTTGTTGGTAAAAAAAGCAATTATAAATTAAAATTTTGCCCTCGAGAATCTTAAATTACATAAACACTGTGTAGTCTAAAAATGCTTTAACATAGAAGATTAATGAAGAGGAATTTTTTGTTTTGAGATTAATAACCTTAATTAAACGAAAAAAAATCTTTTTAATGAGCTTAAATATAATTAAATAAAAGGAAAGAATATTTATTGGAAATATTTAAATAACAAAGCAGCAATTATCTACGGTTTTTAACTTTTATTTTCATTTTCTCATAAAATTTCTTAAAAGGAATTAAATTATAAATGAAAGATTACATTAATGGTGCAATTGAAATCTAAAAGATGGCATTTTACATAAAAAGCTAGTCTTAGATGCATTAAAAATAAGATACGAATTAAGGATTTATTTTTAAAACTCCATTAGTTCAATTTATTTTGTTAATCAAAATAGAAAGATTTTAAAAAATTTTCTAATATTAATACACTATCAAGCTGTATATTAGTTTAAAGAGATAATTTAAACTTGTGTTCAATAACAAAAGAAATCAAATTTTTAATCAATAGTTTTACTCTAATTATTATGTAAATATAATAATTTGTAAAAAAAAATACGTATTTTTTTGTCTTTATAAAAATTAATAATTAGAAAAAATTAGAGTAAAAGATGTCAAATCAAATGAGGGAAAATGACTATCATACAAATCAATTTAAAATTAATCCGATTTGAAAATATTTCGATTAATAAAAAGATGAGCGAAATTTTAAGAAAATCATAATTAGGAATAATATCAATCATTTTATGGATTTTTAGTTAAACAAAAAAATTTTTGAAGATTTGTTTTATTATTTCATTCTTAAAGGAAATAGGATTTTTTTACTTTTAATTAAAAATTTTAATGATTTATCAAGGCATTTAGAAATATAAAAATTTCATTGTTTTTTTTTTATTCATATTTTTTCAAATTTTTTCAAATTGATTTTAATTCTTACATCAGTCTGCTTAGTTGCCATTTAGATCAACCTTTAGAAATGAATATATGTTTGTTTGAATTATAAAAAAATTTTATTTTTGAAATTAATCTCTCAAGGAACATAAAAATTTCTAATATTTCAATTCAAAGTTTAGATTCGAAGCTGAAAAGCGATGCTACCGCGATTAATTTTGTTTAAGTGATTTATGGAACTCAAGTATCTTGTATCTGTATCAAATTATAAGAGTCTAAAAGAGAAGCTTTAGCACGACGGTCAAATTAATTTGTCAGTAATTGTTGTTGCCAATTTAAGCTGCTATATATAGAACTATAATTTTAATTAAAATTATCAGCAAAATGCTTTTAGAAAACTAAAATTAGAAAATTTCCCGATGACTTCAAGCAAAATAGATCAAATTTTTCATTTTTCAGTTTGTTTGTTGTCTCTGATTATAAATTACAAGAAAAGGCTTTGTAATGGAGACACTATTAGATTAAATTTATCTAAATTTGAAATGCAAATAATTTTTAATAAATTAAAAAAAATTAAATTAAACTCATTAAGATTTTATCACCAACAACAAAAAAATAGATAGCTGTTTAGAAGTTATCGAGTTAAGGCAACAAACAAAGTTGGCTGCCGCTTATCTGAGAAACTTGAATTCAAATATTTGCATCTATCTCTCATCTTCAAGTATCATATTTAAGGATATTTCTCCATTTCATATTGTTTTGATTGTTTAATTAAAATTTTTATTGAGAAGAAAAACTCTCTGCAAGTTAATGATCCACTCGATGCGAGAAAAACACACATGATATGGAATTTATCGATCAGTTTTGACAAACAAACAAAAATAGCTTTTAGATAAGTTTTATTAAACAATTTTCGACTGATTTAAAATGACATTTTGTCATAGCATTTTGTTTCTCGGAAACAAGTCAAGAACAAAATAATCACTGAATGATGAAACTGAAGAAAGCAAAAAATACTTTAAGCAAATTTGGTCAAGATATTTGATAAAATTAGATTTATTTTTTAGATAATCTTGGTATCGAATTTCATTATTAAAAAGAAAAGGAACAAAAAAAAGATATTTGTATGATGAATCGCATTGAATTTCGAAATGGTAATGATTGAACATAACTAATTAAATGTCTCAAAGCCAATGTTTCAATTCAAATAAAAGTCGTAAATAATTAATTTCCAATTTATCAATTTGGCGTGACTTTTCAATAGATTAGATTTATGGCATGTGATAGTTTTGGTTAATTTACACCCAGAGGATTTGAAGCATAAATTTTTAATAAGTTTTCTTTTGAATTTAAAAAAAAAATATGCTCAAACTTAGTCTGATTAGTAAAGTCTGCTCTTTCTTTTTTTTTATTATTTATTATTTTTTTAACTCAAAGATAAGAATAAGAATAATTTTTGCTTCATTTTGTAATAAGATTACGTGATTTTATGCACTTTTTATTTTTAATTAATAATAGTATTTTATATAATAAGTGGTAATCAGAAACAAAGAAAAGGTAAAGCAATCAGTTAAAGTGAGATAGAAATTTTGAAAATTTTGCCTTACCTAATTTTAATACACTTGTGTATATTAAAATTTACATTAAATTTAATCTAGTATAAATAATTTAAACTTGTTGATTTGATTCTTATAATTAAAAGCAAATATTTAATTTACATGTTCCTAGTTGTCTGTTCGAGTGTTACCACAGACTCAAGTCGCAAAAGCCAGGCTCAGGGTTGATTAAAAATTAATTTTGAATCAATGTTTAATCAATTTTAATTAGAAAATTTTCCTCTTTTTTCAGTGCAGATTTATTCCATTTCACGAAAGTAATTTTGATAAATTTTATCTTCATTATCAGCAGTAAAAGCTATTTTGAAATAAGCATATGGTTTAATAATATTTTTGTATCCTGAATAGTAGGACTCAGAAATCTAAATTTATGAGAGCAAGTTGCAAAATATGGAAAGCGAATTGCAACTGAGCTAATTTTTGTTGAAGCTAAAGTTGAACGATTTGCTTGATTCTGATAACAACCAGCCAAAACTAGTACACAATTACGAAGTTTTACTTTGTTGAATTTGATTTAGTTAAATGAATCAAGTTTCTAAAATAACTACAGGGAGATGAACAAAAATGGAAAGCAACTACAACTTTTCTCTTTATTTTACTTCTTGCTGAAAGGAACTGAATTAATTATGTAAAAAATTATCTTTTTTTTTATTTTTAATTAAATAACTACTACATTTTGGGATCTTGTGGAATATTTTGAAAAGATTGTTTCGGTATTAAGGAATTTCGATTGGTTTTGTAGCATGAAAAACTGCTTTTAGACTGCTTTAAATCAAAGACTCTAGAATCATATAAATATAAGTGTCATTTATTTATGTTTTATTCCAGCAGCAGTTCAAGTCGTTGTTGGTTTTTTGATAAAATTTTTTATCTTTATTCTGATAGATGGTTATAATTAAGTTATTAATAAATTTAATGTATTTCTTATCAAAAATAAACTCGGAATTTTCATAAACAAAGCTTTTAATTCATGCTTTTTTTAGCTTTACAAGCCCGAACGAATTCTTTTAAGGAATAATGATCATTCCGTGAATCTTTTTTAAATTAATTTTACATGTTTTTTTTAACTTTATTAATATAAATTTTGATCATTGATAATTTCTAAGGTTACTCTTATCAAAGTTAGGAATAGCTCGTTTTTGTTTCGAATTCCTCTGAATATAGGGATTATCAATTAATTAAAAAATCTAAATTTATATATTTAATAAGTAGTTGAAACCTTATCAGCTTAGGCAAAAGATTTTCAAACAAATATTTTATCACACAGTCACATAGATTATTTAAAATTTCTCAGCGTTTCGATTTCGATCGAAAGCAAACACATTTTTTAAGAGTTCCCTTTTTTTTGTTTATTTGAAAACTATGACTTCAGCGTAAAGTTTTGATAAATTTTTAATATTAAGCATTATTCTTTTGAACAACAGTCTTCTTTTATTGAATTCGTTAAATCACCTATCATCACTCACCAAACAAAATGGAATAATTCTGAGCCATTTTGGCATTATTTTCAGAAAATAATCATTAAATCTTGATGAAAAACTTCAATTTTTTGGCAATCAGGCTATCTGTCAAACTCAAACAAAATTAAATCTCAGCACATTCACAGCTCTAGTGGCATTTTGAAATTAAACAATTTTATGTTATGAAGTAAAATTTATTGTAAAAGATAGTATTTAGATTTTATTTTGTATAGTCGAATAATGTTATAATGCTTTCGCACAAATATGGTTCTATACTGCCAACAAAAAAATACGGACAACCAAATAAAGGAGAACCGGGACACATACAGCATCAGCGAGCCCAAGGACAGACTTGGCTCGTATTTGTTAAATGCCATCGAATACCAGCACATTTTTTTCCTCGAAAAAATAAAGACCTATTTTTTTTCATCTATAAGTTTTTTTTTTATTTGTCTTTTCAGTCAGCTCACACAATTGTTTACTAAAAATTTTGGTATTTTCACCAAGTATTCGTCAAGATGTAAAAAAAAATCGCGTCACCAAACGAGTTTTGGCAAAAACATGAAAAGTTTTGTTTTCATATGTTTATTATCGTCATCGGAAACAGTCTCTGCTAGCAACCAAAATTCTACTGGCCTTAACCAGACTTTAAATTGTGAAAAAGTCTTAAAAAAAAAGCTCTTTTATGACGAAAACTTGTTCAAAGAGTTAAAAATGAACGAAACACTAATCAATTTATACAGGTCTTGTTACAAAGATGTATTTCACGAATACCGATCGTCAAAATTTTTCGTTCCTAATCCCGGTCAAAAAGAATGCTTTGTTAATCAAATAGAGCCAAACCATATACTTTACGAACTTATTTTTAATAAAGACAAAAAGTTAATATCTCAAAGTGTTTTAGATAGGATAGATCTTGTGTGTAATAACAATCAGCTAAAGGACCTCGATAGAGCATTTTTTTTGATTGAATATGAACATTCACTTTGTGGGAATATTTTTAAAAACTCAGTAAAAAATTCTCATCTAAAAGAGTACATTTTTCAAGAAAATGACAGAGTAGAACACAGCAATAAAATTCACTCGGTCTCCAGTCGTCATCATCACAATAGGCGCTACGATTTTTCCCGTGTAATGTCCCAAAAATTTTACTCTATTGCCAATAACAGCAATCAACCAAAACCAAATGGTTCAAAATTTAGAAATATTAATTTAAATTCTCAAAAAACACATCTCAACAATTGTTCATTGATTCTATTGAACATTTATCTTTTATCTCATACAGCAAGTTGTTCTTTCGAGGATTTTCTCGAAAGTTTGAATCATTTCGATTGTATGTCAAATTATTTTTCTGTAAGATCAAATTGTAATAAATGTCAAGTGAGTTTAATTTTTTAATATGTTTATTAATTGATTTCATTTCAATTTGAATCATTCATTTAGAATGGTTTAATTTTTTGCTTTTGAGTTATAAAATGTATCTACTGTTGAAATAACATTGAAAAAATGCGATGTTTCAAGAAACTTTTTAGTGAAATAGAACGAGTTTAACTTTTATTTGAAAAATTGAAAAAAAATATATAAAATTCTTTCTTTAACTTCATTTAGATTAAATATTAAATTTAATCTTAAAAACTTTACGGTAAGCTTGTACGGCCACGAGCAGTGCTGTGTTAGAAAAGTTATTTCACTTATCATTGAATTAAAATTTAATTTAGAATAGAAATTTTTACCAAGATACTTGATCTGATACCCAGTTTAAAAATTTTTTAATGAAAAAACAAAGTTAACTGGGTTTATTTTTAAATGTAATCGACCAATTTTCTTGGTATAAATTTCGATTCTAAATTAAATTTTAATTTTAACATATTCCTTAATAAAAACTAGATTCTCAGAACTACCAAATTCTCCTGACTTGAATACAATTAAAATGATATAGAGTGTAACAGAATGAAACCCAAGCTCTTAAAGCTATTTTTGAATTTCACCAGAAATTAACACCAGAAAAATGTCATTCTTTTATTAATACTTTTAAAAGAAGTAATTGGAATTAAAATTAAAAAAATCAAGAGGAAATACATTTTGTAGTTCAAACACAAAAAATTAAACCAAATTTATAAATTTTTAAGCCCTCTTACAAATTCAAAAAAAAAAAAATTCTCCTGTCATTAATTAAAAAAGTAAAGCATATTTAAAATTAATAATTAAATCAGTATAGCAAATGATAGAAGAACCATTGAATTTTTTGTCAATTTGCAAAAAAAATTATCAATAGAATTCCCGAAAGTTTAAAAAAAATTGAAATTATAAAAAAAGAATGAATCGAAACATAAGTTTATTTTGAAATTAATTTAAACAAAAAATCTATTCAAAATAAGAAGCATTCAATAATTTTTCCCTCTATTTGACGAACCACAATTATTAAATTTTTTCCTTATCTAATGCAATTTGAAAAAAGATCTAATTTACATAATAGTGTTTTGGTGCGGTTTTTTTAAATATTGAAAAATTTAATTTTCTTAAATATTATCTTTTACATTTCAAACTTTAAGTATTTTAGAAAACCTACATTAAGCAATTTAGTTGTCAATTTTAAATAGCACAACATTTTAAAATTTGTTTCTCTTTTATGTTAATTTTTTTGAAATTCTTAATGTTTTTTTATAAAAGCCAATTTTTTTCATTGCTGCTCATCCAACAATCAAAATCTGCTTTAAATTTATCTACTGAAAGTGAATAAAAATAAAATTTTTATTCGAAAAGAAAATTTTTTTTTTTATATTTAATAAAATAAGCTTTATTTGAAAAAATATTCAAATCAAGCTTTAATGAGGAATTGTTAAAATATTCGATTCAATGGTTTGTTCGAAGAAATATTATCCTCATTTGCTCTAATCATACTTTTAATCTTAAATACAAAAATTGAATAATATTTTTAAAATAAGATTTTTTTTCTAATATTTTATAGAAAAATTTAACTTGTACTTGAAATTTTATTTTAAATTAGTGAAAATGTTGGACGTTTTCAATTTTGCAAAATTTTACGTAGAATATTTTTTTTATTTAAATTTTAAATTAGAATTAGAATTTTCAAATTTTATCTTATGTGATAATTTTAAATTTTTTAGATTATTTCTTTAATAAAATACAACTCTCAATTTAATATTAATCAATTTATTTAACTAGGATGCATACAAAAAATGGTTGTGTTCATCTATGATTCCATACTTTTTTGAAAATGACAAATTGGCAAAGCCATGCCAGCATTATTGTTACACTGTTGAAAACATGTGTCCATTTTTCCGACCTACAGATAGCTACGGAGGACAGCCTGTTTTTCATTGCCGTAATGTTGTGCAAGTAATGGAGTCAAAACCAGATGGATATGAAGACGATGATGAGAACTATATTGATGAAGGTTTAAATTTTAATTAAAAAAAAAAATAAATAAATAAATATTTTTAAGATAAATTTGATGATGATCGCTGCTATGGTGAATGTAGTGTCACGAATAAAAATCAAACTCAAATGAATGTTGATCTAAATTTGATAATAAAAGAAAAAATGAGCTCTATAGTTTATTCGAATTCAAACTTTATCCAAAATTTATCAATTGATTCAATGTTTGACATATGGAATAAGCTTAAGTCTAACCAAAATTCAAACATTAATCTGTTCGCTACGAGTAAAATTGATTTTAGCTCGAGTTTTAATCCAAAGGGTCGTTTTAATAATTTTTATGAATGCCTTTTTGGCTTTCAACCGGTTATTTCGTCTTCCGGACAACTTTTAAAATACAGTTCATTTATTAATTTTGTATTAATTACTTTTATTTTTTATTTTTAATTCCTTAAAAACGTCTATTTGTCTTAATTTGTAAATAAAAACTTAATGACCTTTAAATTTGTTTAGAAAATTAGATTTATAAGTTAAAAAATATAAAATGCACTCTGTAATTTTCGCTTAGATATTCCTAAGTTAACTAATGAATTTGGCACATATTAACTTGATAAACATCTCATGAAATTTTTATTGTTTTTGCCTCAAGCTTTGATTTGTCACTTTTTTGAGACTGAGCAGATTTTAAACAAACCTTTTTTAAAGTCTAAGTTTTAATTTTTAGTTTGATTGATTTTTTCTAAGTTTTAGTTTTAAGTCTATTTCCTAGTTTTTTAATTTAAGTAAATTAGCTTATTTTTACTTAAAAAATAAAGTAATTTTTAAGTAAAATTAATATTGCAGCACATGATCGCGGTCACATGAACTTTTTACCCACAGAAAGGAAAAAAATAAAATTGACAATTGGCATGAAAAAAAAATTTAAAGACAATGACTTGACTTAAGTAAAGACTTGTGACCTAAAATTGTGATTTTAAGACTTTAAAAGATGACTAAAAGCATAAAAAATTTAAAATTTAAAATGATAAATTGAATCCATTCTGTTTCCAAGCTCATTTTTTTCCAGGCGTTGCAGATTTATCAAGAAGCCAATTTACACTTAATTTACAAAGCACGCTAAAACAATGTTAAAAAATGCTTTTTAAAATTATTTGGTCACCTTGAACCAGTTAAAGTGAACAAATAATCGAATTTATTATAAGATTTAACACAGCTAAGTACGATAGTACTCAACTCTGTCTAATTGCTACCTTACTATTTCCTCTTTTTTTCCTGAAACCTGAACTATGTAAACATGTGCCACATGTAACAATCTATGTCTCCTTAACTTTCAATTTTTTTTAGCTTATTTACTTTATTTTGATTTTTTTTTATCTCATTTATTAACTTTAATTTTATTTTTGATTTTTATTTTTTCTTAATTTATTCTGAAGGAGCCCTAGCTCGGTACAGAAAACAAATAAATAAGATAATAATCTGTCTTTAAACTAGTTTTATATAATTAAATAATAAAAATAGTAAAATTTGATATCTAATTCAGAACCCTCGATTATGCCTGACTAATTTCTCTACATGTTATCACTTAGAATAAACATCAATTAAAAGGTTTTTGATTAAAAATTCATAGAATTAATGGAATCACAGAACCATAATATTATTTTAATTATTAGTTCAAACACTCTAAAAATCTTCTTAATTAATATATATTAATTCGCATACTGTAACAATTTCGAACATTAATTCTATTATACGACTTTTTTTCATTTCATTTTAAAATTCAATTTTTATATCAGGAAATAAATTTTCTACCTTAAAATGAATAATTATAAGTGATATTTGAATGAAAACAAAAATCATTTTTATGAGCTAATAAGTTCATTTCCATCAAAATTATCAAGCTTATTTAATTTTTACAATACCAGAATATGTTAGACGCTTAGTTAGGCAACAATTGTGAATAAAATTTTCTAAAATATTGAAAATAATAATAAAATTGTCAAATTGACGTTTTAATATCGAAATCTAATTAATTAATGATCGGTTTTACTTGTGTATTTGTCATGGCTAAGAAAAAATCTTAGAAAAGATTTAAAAATCATTAGATATTAGAATAATTCAATATATAAAATCGATATTATTTTTCATTTTTTCTTTACTAAAATTTGATAATCTATTTTGCAAAATTTAGCTCAAGAATATTTTTTCTTGGCTCATTTGTTTTCAAACAATTATTTTTAAAAATATTTTACTCAAATGTTTTAAATACGATCCACTATTGATTATTTAAATAATCCATAATGACGCACTATAATTAATCTGCGTAATATACAATTTATTAAGTCAACTATGTCTTACGCTTTCAAAGGAAGTGAAAAAAGATTACTTTACATTCTAATGTAGCTAATTTAAATAATTACTCAAGCCTTTTGCGTAGCATGGATTATTTTATTGAAAAATATTTCCTGTTTTGTGTTATTGTAAAATTTTCTCTTCATACATAAAAATAAATTAATAAAGCGTATAAAAATACAAGAATAAAATTTTTACGACAGAATTTTTAATTAAAAATTTAAAAAAAAATCGAAAAATTTTGTCTTTAATTATTTTTACTAAAGCTTAGATTCAAGAATTAAACAAAGACTGATGGGCATTGGAGCTTTGTCAGGTGTCAATCAAACAAACAAATTTATCTACATAGATTACAAAGGAAAAGTTCATAAGGTATTATAAAAAATTTTTAGAAATATAATTTTTCAAATCAAAAACTGTTAAATCTAATTTTCCATTATTTAAAAGGAGTGCAAAAATATTTGGGTTAAATAAAAGTAAATTCAAATGTAAATTAAAATTTTTAGATACAATAGAAAACTATATATTAAAAATCGAAAAAAAACAAAAAAAATTAATTAATCAAAACATCAAAATTCTTTAAAAACAAACACCTTTAAGATAATATTACGTGAATTTCGTAGTATTACTGAAATTATTGAAATTAAATTTGCAATTAGCTACCAAAGAAGGTCAAACTTTCCATGCTTTTATCATGTTCAAAAATTAATCATTCAATGATTAATTTGTTTCTTTCTTTAAAGATATTTAAAAAGAATAGATTTTTAAAAACTTTTTTATCAGATTTTTGAAAATGAAAAATTAAAACAAATTCTTATTTAGCTGCTTGATATTAATATTTTCTTAAGGTAGCTTTTTCTAGAAATTCAAGCAACCAAGAACTCCAATATTTAGTAAAAACGGCATTGAAAACAAACAAGTTTGTTAAAAGCATTTAATTAACTCTATTTAAAAGAGAAAATTTATTTTATAAAACTATTCGAAAGGTGTGCTCAAATAATTCTGAAAGATTCAGATGAAAATTGCATTCAACTTTCGGCGTCCATTCCAATAAATCCTATTAGGTTAAAATAAGAAAAACTTTAGATAAAATATTATTTTTAAATAATCAAATTTTAGCAATCCATACAAAGTGGACTTTTTGGATTTTAACTCTCAGAGTAAAGTTCTTGAATTGTATTTACATTTATTAATTTTTTTCTTTTCAAGATGGAATGGAATATAAAAATAATGATGATACAAAAACTCAAGAATTTCTTGCACAAGTAATGAAAGAGTTTTCTAAGTAATGTTTAAATTAAAAAAAAATAGACAATTATTTTACTATTCTGTAGGGCTATTAAATTCGAAGATTCGCAAAAAGAACTTATGGAACGAATAACAAATTTAGAAAACCGAATAGATGGTTCGAGAAGTTGATATAATTTTAATTTAAAAACATTTTTTAAGTGATCAAATGTTTAATTTTTAAGTGGAGAGTCTGAAAGCTATAGAGGTCGAAAAATGCCGAAAAGAAGTCAAAGACCTTAGAGAGATGTTCCAAAAGGCTTCTTTACCAAAACAAGAGGATAGAACAAAGTTTGAAATGTTTTTTTTTATTTATTTATTTTATTAAAATTATATCAATACAATTTTTTCCTATTCAAATAAATTATTTTATTCAAAGGAAGTTAGTAATGGAAAATATTCCTAATTATCAAAAGTACCAGCTTTCTCAAGAAACCATTCAATATTTAAAAACACCTACATTTAACATTTGGCATTGGGAAGCTAATGAAGTAACAAATTAAAATAATTTAAAAATTTATTTTATCATGCAATTTTAGATGCTAACTTTAATAGAGCATATGTATCATGAATTAGGGTTGGTAAAAGAGTTCAACATAAACCCTACTACTCTCAGAAGATGGCTAGTAAATAAAAGGAAGCTAAATTAATTATTTAAATTAAATTTGTCATAGCTGTGTATACAGGCTAATTATAGAAACAATCCGTTTCACAATTTTCGGCATTGCTTCTGTGTGGCTCAAATGATGTACGGAATGATTCATTTGTGCAATTTGCAGTCATATATGTCAAAAATAGAAATTGCTACATTGATTACGGCTGCCATTTGCCACGACTTGGATCACCCTGGTTATAATAATGCGTAAAAATCATTTTTTTGTCAAGAATCAATAAAAATTAATTTTAAATAACAAGTTATCAAATAAATGCTCGAACTGAATTGGCAATAAGATATAATGATATTTCGCCTCTTGAAAATCACCATTGTGCTGTTGCATTCCAAATTTTTTCCAACCCAGCCTGTAATATATTCTTTAATGTTTCAGATGAAACCTTCAGAGAAATAAGAGGAGTAAAATTGGTTTAATATAATTTAACTGACATGATATTTTTTAAAATTAGAATATGGTTAAACTGATTCTGGCAACAGATATGGCAAAACATAAGGAAATCCTTGCTGAACTTGAAGAATACGTTGCTTCTTTTGATTTTAAGAACAAGGATCACATGAACGCAGTAAATTAACTAAATTATTTTTTAACTCTTAACTTTTTTAAAAAAGCTAAAAATGATTTTGATCAAATGCTGTGATATTTCAAATGAAGTTCGACCTATGGAAATATCTGAGCCTTGGTTAGATTGTTTATTGGAAGAGTACTTTAATCAGGTAATAAAATTTCTAATTGTTTTATGGATAAATATCGTAAATCAATTAAAGCCCTAGATGATAAGTTGTGATATTAAATTTTCATTTCTAAATCATGCGGAATTTGCTTTTTTAAAATTTGATGAACTAAATGCTAAATTTTTATTATTTATAAAATAATTCATTAATGGCTTTAATTCCTTAAATAAAAAAGCTTAGTAACAATGTTTAGAAAAGCACAAATTTTGTGACAGAAAAATTGACGTTTTTTAAAGGTTTTTTAAAATTTTAATCATTAATTTATTTTTAAGCTAGTAATTTTTTTTTGCTGTCTCAAAATTAAAAACACCTCTAGAAGAAAAAAAAATATAGATGAAAAACAAAATGTTCCTTTAATTTAGTGACCAAATAGGAATTTTAAAGATATATATTTTACAAGGATAATCAACCATTTTTTTTTCTAAGTCCGATCGTGAGAAAGAAGAAGGCCTTCCAGTTGCTCCTTTCATGGATAGGTAAATTTTTGTATTTTTTTTAAGTTAGCTTTTAAAGAAAATTTTTTCAGGGAAAAAGTAACTAAACCTGGAGCTCAAGTTGGTTTCATTAAATTTGTTTTAATACCAATGTTTGAGGCGGTTGCAAAAGTAAATTTTTCAAATTTTTAAAAAATCTTAATTTATAATTTTTTGCTTAAGATATTTCCGATTGTTCAAGAAACAATGGTCACAACTTTATACCAATCGTACAACAGATACAATCAACTGATTGAAGCTGAAACAAAAGATAACAAATAAATTCTAATAATTACACAAAGAAATCTAAAATTGAATTATTTTTGTCGTTTCATTCAATTATTTTGGAATTTCTAGTTTCGCTAAAAAAGGTCTAATAAAAATAATAATAATAAAAATAAAAAGCTACAGCAGACTAGTCTATTTTCTCTTTTACCTTGATCCAGTTAAATATTTTTTAACACTCAAGGAAAAGACAATTTTTTTTTTATTTTTTAATAATCTTAGCTTTTTAAAATATTAAATCAGTATAAAATTATGAAAAATATTTGTTTAATTTTAATCCTTTATTTTTGAAATTGAAATTTTTATTTACCACAAATTTATTTAAAATTCACTTGAGATTATAAAAAATTACCTCTATTTTAAAATGATTTTAAAATAAATTGACTTTATATCCAACTAAGAGACCAAGTCCAAAATTGATTTATATTTTTGAACTCAAAAAATTTAGCTTTGATTAGAAAATACCCATTTTTTTTGAGAATTTGATCTTTGGTTTCAATCTTTCTTAAAATAAATATTCAAAAATAACTTTACTTTAAAAAAGAGAAAAAAATGTGACCAGAATTTGGTTACTTTATTTTTGAAAATGTTTGGAGCATTTTTAAGATTAAGGGCCAATTTTAAAACCAAAGAGCTGTACATTTTTTATGTTTGTGTCACGGTTTTCAAATCGAGCTATAGTTTGTCTTCTAACTAAAGGATAAATTTCGAGAAATTGAAAAAAATGAACTCTTACCGAACAAGCTACTTCGGTGTCATCAAAAAAATCTAATTATTTAACAGCTTTAATTTATGGCTAATTTTCTCTACTCGAATTTAAAAAAATGATTTTTTTTGAGCAAAAATTAATCTTAAAAAAATAATTTTATTGATAATTTTTATAATGTATAGTTTTTTTTGTTTTTCAAGTAATTCTAAATTATTCATAAAGGCATTAATTTTAAATTTTACATAAAAAAAATAATAATATATAAAAAAGACAAGTTTAATAGTATAAAATAATCTACAAATTTTAAAAATGATGACAAAAACCTTCAATTGATTTATCTACGCATCAAACTGTCGCTTAGTTTTATATTTTGAATCTCATTTCGACTATCGAAATAGAACGTGTCCATCATATTGTCCGGCTGGGGTACAAACGGCGGCTGCTCATTCATCAAATTGTCCCAATTCACTCCTTTGAAAAGCTGGTGTTCCTTCATTTGGCCCAGCCGCATCCTTTCATTTGAAAGCGGATTTAGAAGCTTCATAATTGCGTCCACCGCATGAGCCGAAAGCGCTTCTTCATTCTCTGGCCACTCGATCACCCGATTGAGAATGTTTTCAAAAATGAGCTGCGGCTCAGAGTCAGCAAACGGAGTGATGCCGACCAAAAATTCATACAAGCACACTCCAAGCGCCCACCAGTCTACACCCTCATTGTGGTACTCGCCCAGTAAAAGCTCTGGACTCAAGTAATCCGGCGTTCCGAACACCTGACGATTCTGCTGGTCCTCAACACTGGCTAGTCTACTTTTTTTTTTAAGTGTTTTGGGTGTTTTAGTCCTGAAGTTGGATGAGCTCGGGTCTATTATTGAACTAGGGCCCATTGGCGATTTGAACATGTCCAAATTGTTGTTTAAGAATAGAAAAGAGGATGTAAAAAACTGGGCATTTGGCGGTGTCATCGCAATGGGGTTTAAATTTTCATTGTTGAATTTGAATCCGTCAGTGAACGAACTGGTCGAAACATTGTGCTGCTGAACCAATTGACTGCTGTTTTTGAATTTGATTTTTTTTTTAGTTTGGAGATCTGTGTGAAGAGACAAGTCATCGGTAAAATTGCACGAACAGCAATCACAGCATTGTGGCTCATTTTTTTGACCACTGGTTTGTTCATCATTAATTTTATTCGAGTAAAAGCAGTCGATGCCGCTAGATGAGATCGATGATGTGTCGCTGTCATCTGAGTGCAACGACTCATCGCTGGACTCATCTTCGTCTAGTCTGACGCTTTTATCTGCATCGTTTCTGCACTCTTTGGGAATTTTTTCCTGCTGTAGCTTTTTCAGCAAACGCTGAGAATTTTCTATAGGCGAAAGACTAATCCGGCTGCTAAAAGGCGCCTTTAGGATGTTGTTGGTCGATGAACATTTGTGCATTTCAAAACGGCGCCGAAAATTTTGTATCAGTGGATTTTCGGCGATTGGCGCTGTGTCTTTTTTAGACTCTTCTGGCTTGAAGCAGTCATCGCTCATGTCCATTTCTTGGCCATCAACATTTTCATCTTTCATCTCACACATTGCACCATTATTTTCATTTTTTATTTTTATTGTTTGAAATTCGCCAGTGAGACCAGTTTTGAATAGAGGCGATGAATTTTCAAAAGATGGTTTACTTGACTCGATGTGCGAGCTTTCGTTGGACAGCGAGGCTATATCTTTAAAGTTAAGGATGTTCTTGCCGCGTAGCCAAGGCTTAAAGCCGCCTGATGTTTTATTTGAACTAAACGCAATGCATTTGTTCAGCAAACTTTTTCGCTTAACCAAATTTTTCGACCATCGCAGCGGTGTTTGTCTCCGTTGGCAAACGTCTATGGCCGCTGAAAACTGTCGCGAATTCGACAGACTTGACTGATTTAGCCGCTTTAGCTTGCTCTCGCTATTCATGCGGATTTCATGGTTGAGAGAAGTTTTTTGACAGGTCAGCGAGTCGTCTAAATTTTTGGCCTTGCGCGAACACTCATGGTGATGATGGTGACTCGACTTTAGCTTGTAAATGCAGGCATGTCCGCAATGCGGATGATGTTTGTTCTGATGACGGTGAGAGTGATAGTGATTTTTGTTTATTGTATTTGAACGATTTTTGGCATTTTTTATGAAACTAACAAGGTTTAGATTTGATATGTCATTGCTGTTTTTGCGTCTAAACTCGGGACTCGAGTCTAAGTTGGACATGAAATAGGGTGAAAATTCAATGTTTGAGGTGAGAGATAAAATTTGCCCCGGAGTTCTGTGGTAATTAAATTTGTTCATCTCGTGCATTTTGGAAGCAATGTTCGAATTTGAGTTCAGCTCACTGATCCCACTGCTGGACTGATCTTCGAACACTTCGTCAGCCATCGATGACACCGAAGACTTAATGGAACGAATTTCTTGACTTTGTTCCCGGTGACCTAGTTGAGGATTTGAGGTTGAATTGCGGCCCGAGTTTATCATTGACTCTCGACGGTTATGCGGCTTGGGAGTTGGCAACAGATCCATTATGGTTATTTTGTGATTTATTTCAGATAAACCGAAATCTGTTAATTTTATGTGACCTGTAGCACTCAATAGCATATTGTCCGGTTTAATATCTCTTCAAGTTATGTTAAAGTTTTTTTCTAGTTTTATAGATTATTTTTTAATACCTGTGAATGATTCCATGTTGATGGAGATAATCAAGAGCTAGTGCAATCTCGCTGAGGTAAAAAATTGCCATTTTTTCGTCAAAAAATACCAAATTGTGCAGTAGGGTTTTTAAATCGCCACCAATCATGTATTCCATTACCAAGTAAACATGTTCTTTTGATTGCAGTGAGTAGAAAAGTTTGACTACAAATGGTGATTTGGAAATGGCCAGAGCGTCACGCTCGGCCACAACTTGGTGAGCCATATTCTTACGAACCATGACACCTTTTTCCATTACTTTAATTGCGTATATTTGTTTATCCGGTTTACTATCTGCTTTTGAACTGAGTTTTCGCCGGGCAAGGTAGACTTTGCCGAAACCGCCTGATGTTAGCGGTTTTACAAACTCAAAATCTTCTATGCTTGGTTCACCAAAAACCATTTTTATATTATATTTAAAAATAATTCAACAAACAGGGCATTAATTAAAAAATAGGAAAACAAATTACTAAATTCTATTAAGTTTGAAAATCATTTTGAATTTTTTTCTTAATTTAACCAATTTTGTTGAAATTTAAAAAAAATTACCCGAGTTTCTTATTTTGCTCTGTTACTCTGTTTTTTTAAAGCAAATTTAACTTTAAGTATTTGAAAATCTTTGAAAGATACAACAAATTATTTGTTTTAATATTATTTAAATTTAAGCTTTTAGCATTAAAATTTTTTTCTTTACCATTAATGCCTTTCCATTTAATTAAATATGAGCCAATTTTTCTATATCAAATAGTTTCTGCATACAATTTAAATCTTTGTAAATTTTTAATTGAAAAGTTATGAATTAAAAATATTTTTTTTATTTTTTCCATTTGACTTTTAATGAAAAACTTTGAAATTTCAACAATACTCCAAAAAAAGTTTTCAGTTTCTCTTTTTGAAAAAATCTAAAAAACCCTTCGAGCGTAAATGTATTAATTTTTTGAATGCTAAATTTCCTTTTTAGCTTCCATATGAGTATGTGAAGTTTTTTTCAAAATCTTTGCTACACTATTTCACTTCTTCACACAAGAAAAAAAGTTTATTGAATGGTCGGATGATAAACAATTGGTATGAGCCACTTACCGAAATAGGGTCTTGTCCAAAATGTGATCAACTTATTACAAAAAATGTGAATTTTGAATTCACATTGAAGTCAGTGTACCAAATAACAGTTAAATTTAAAAAATCTATTTAACTTAATCACTTTGCAAAAGCTTTAGCTTGTTTTCATCAAAAGTTTAATACTTCAATAATAATACTTCAACTACTCAAACCAAATAATCTAAAAAAATAATTCCTTAAAACTGTTAATTGTCTAGCAATGGATTTTACAGAATCAATTTGGACTTTTGAAAAAAATAATTAAATTATTTTTATTTTTGTTCGGCTTTAATTATTCTTTAATTCAAATTATGCTTAAACATCATATCATTTAGTTTATGAAAGTTTCTGAAAAAAATGTGAATAAAAATTCCATTTTTTGACCGAAATTTTATTTTTTAAAAACATCCACAAAAATATTTAGTTAAAAATAAATTTAACTTTTAAAACTAAAAATAGCATCTCTAAAAATGGAAAAAATAAAAATAATTAAATTTTTATCAAACATATCATATTCCAAGCAATCATCTGTCAATAAACCAAAATGAATCTTTCAATGGAATATGAATCAGAATATTTTGGTACCCAAGGATCTGACACCTTTCGCATTTTTTTCAAAAAAATACTACCAAACGTTGTTGATCAGGAATTTGCTCAAGTTTATATTTCTCCATTTCATGATATTCCATTATACAGTGAAATTGGTTCTAACATGCATCGCATGGTTGTCAGAATACCAAGATGGACTAATGCTCGTATGGAAATAAGCAAAAACGAGCCTTTTAATCCGATCAAACAAGACTCATCACATCAAGTTTTAAGATACTTTGATAATATATTTCCATTTCACGGAGTATTGTGGAATTACGGATCTTTTCCACAAACATGGGTAAATAAAAAAGGTTAAATATGCGATCAACTTTTTTTTTTGTTAAGGAAATGCAAAGTTTAGAACATCCAGACTTTCCAAATCTTAAAAATGACAACAATCTTTTGGATGTAATTGAAATAGGCTCCAAAGTTCATAAAACAGGAGCTGTAATCGATGTAAAAATCTTAGGTGCATTTGTTTTAATTGAACAAGATCATTTAGATTGGAAGATAATTGCAATTGATGTAAATGATCAATTGTCATCCAAATTGGACACAATAAAAGATATTGATGAATACATGCCTGGGCTACTCGACTCAACCTTGGAATTTTTTAAATACTATAAAGTTAATTCAGCCATTGTTAAATTTAATCTTAATTAAGACATAAACTTTATTTTAGATTGCTCTTGGTTGCCCACCAATTTTTTTTGGATATCCCAATCCTTTGTTGGGAAAAAACGAAGCATTTGAAATAATCGAAAAATCTCACAAATCTTGGAATAATTTGATTAAAAAAGAAATTTATTTTAAGAATTCAAAAGATAGTTTTGATTTTAAGTTATTCAATACTCAGTGTTTCGAAAGCAATAAAGAAAATTTAAAAAATAGCAAAGAAGCAGAGGCTCTTGTCGAAAATTTGAAGTCTCTCATAATCAATAGACCGATTGAGTCTATGGCCGAACAGCCTCAAATTGAACGAATCGAAAAAGTCATCTATTTGAACAAAAAAGACATATTGAACAAAACTGAGCTATTTAGAGGCCAAATAATCGAAAAAGAACAAAAAAGTGACGGTATCATGGTTAGGTCACAAAAGCTGGGCGAATATTTAATCGAAAATTTTTGGATAATGAGCGGAACTTTATCTGTTATAACTTTGGGAATTTTGATTTCAATAAAAAAATTTAAACATTAAGAAAAATTTATTTTTATTTAAATAGAATCAAACTCTAATTTGTAACTAAATACAATCTAAATTTACACTTAAGTCACCATGATGAAAAATTTCCGAATGATCCTTGGGCATTTTTTAACTTCTTTGACCTTATCTCCGCTTGTTCTTCATTACCGAATTTATGCTTTTTTTCACTTAAAAATAATTAAAATTTAAATTAGTGTTTTGCGTTTCAAAAAAAAAACCCTACAATAAAAGTGAACTGTTGATATATTTCCCAACACCTTGACGCAGCGGTTTTAAATTGCTGATCGATTTATCCCTGTTACCATTTAATTTATCATCACCTTTTATCAAAGCTTTTTCTCTTTCAGCTTTTAACTAGACAAAAGTTTTAATTAATTTTTTGACATGTCATTTTTTTTTAATTACTTGTTCATCAACTTCAGCATAAGGGTCAACAAAAACTATACAATCTTCTATTTTAATAGATGTTTTAGGCCTGTCTTTTTTATCAGTTTCTATATATTCAATTTTGTTGAAAACATCCAAGCCACCGACTAGTTTACCAAACACGGCATGCTTGTCATCCAAGCTTGGCAATTCACGAAAAGTCAAAAAGCTAATGTTTAAAAATAATTAAAAAAATTTAAAAATTTTAAAATAAATTACAATTGAGATTTATTTGTGTTAGGACCAGAATTGGCCATACTTAGTATTCCACGAGCATCATGTTTTAAATTACTCTTGAACTCGTCTTCAAAAGCTTTGCCCCAGATCTTTTTAAAAACAAACAAAAAACTATAATTGAAAAACAAAAAAGGATGTTCTAAACCTACCGATTGGCCTCCAGATCCAGTTCCAGTAGGATCACCACCTTGGATCATAAAATTCTTGATTAAACGATGAAAAACTGTGTCTTTATAATATTTATCTGAGCAGAGTTTGATAAAATTTTCACATGTCTTTGGCACTAGATCACAGTAAAGTTCTAGATTCAAGCGGCCATAGTTGGTGACCAAAGAAACATAGCCCTTTTTTCCAAGTTTTCTAATGCGCGTGTAGCGAATATCATCCTCATCGATTATTGCTGGCTCCTGAGCGGTAGTAATCTCCATTACAGTTGAAGTTAATGAAGCAGCCACTCGGCCAGTAGAATAATTTGCCGCATTTACGGAATCTGCTTTGGAGATTTTGGACGAATCGACATAGTTTGAAGTCCAAGTTGAAGTTGTTGGCTTAACATAAGATTTTTTTAGTTCATCCAAAGTACTTTTAGCTTCGTTGCTTAAACTCTTAAGATAATAACCAGGATCATTTCTTTCAAGTGAATCATCTTTTTCCCATTTCAAATTTTGCTTCACATGAAAAAATGAACTTAAATTAAATTTGGTCAAATTACTCGGATCTTGGATTGTAATAATGTCTTTCTTGGTAAAGGGCTCATCATTTAATAGATCTTTAAAGAAATTTTGTTTAATGTTGAGTTCTTCTACTGCATCCCAGCTAAAAATATTTCCGGTCTTTGAAATGCAAACGATGTGACTATTTTCATTAAAAACTTTGTAGGTAATCGGGCAGTGGAACTCTTCTTTTGCATTTTTAAAAAAGTTAACTTTGATTAAATTTTTAGGATCCAATGATTCACCAGTTATGGGATTACGACCGTATTTTTTTAAAAATGGTACAATATTTTCCAAATCAAAAATATGTCCTTCCGGCGTGCAGTATGGATGCTTGAATGGTTGGTAAGATAATGCGCAGCAATAAAATGGTATTCGTCGAAATTCGAGAGAGTTTGCGGCCGATGTGTCTGGCTTTTTGCCACCGTAAAAATTTTTCCATTCAGTTGAAGTGACGTAAAGTTTGTCTTGCTGGTGCTGTTTTTTACCCATTATAAAATTGTTTGAAAATTATTAAATTATGATTATTTTTTTGCTAATTTTTATAAAATTATATATAAAATAAATTCAGAAATAAAATATTTCATTATTTTTTGAAATTTTTATTTTTAAGGAAAATCTTAGAATTAATAAAACTTTAAAACAGTTTAAAGTTTGATTAATAACCCTTTTTTAATTTTACTTTTTTTTTTAAATTTGGATAGGTGAATAAAAGGGGATTTAGAATTATAAAAGAAATTCTTAAATTTGTTAGTTAGTAGTTATTGCTGCAACATCCTAACTGGTAGAGCATATCTAAAGCCGCCTTAAGTCTTTCGGTTGATTTGGGTATTGCTAAATTCTCAGGCCGCCTATTCTAGTGTGAAATTACTATCAGTCACAGCAGCTACAAAATCATTACTAAATTTGGCAGGAAAGCTTTTTCTTTGAACAGTCATGCTATAGCAAGAAGTTTTTATACTTATCTAGTCCATTTACTAATTTAAACATTTCGATAATATCTCTTCTCACTTTTCTTTCATTCATTCGCATCCATGTTTTCACTAGAATTCCAAACCTGCACTGTTAACTCTGTTTGTTTTCTTACTAAAGTTGTATACAATTTTTAGTTTATTGAAGGGATCTTGGCGCATTATATTTGAGAAGGTATCATATTTCAGCTTCAAAATAGATATAACTGCTGAATTTTGAATAACTTGTATTTTATTGATGTTGGCTTCTGAGAAGAAATTTTAACAAGGAAAAGAAAAATCCAAAAATGATCCTATCAATGATTTGTAAAGATTACCTAATGATTTTGGCTTTAAACCCCATTTCTCTTTTTTCTTGTGATACTTCACAATTACATCACATCCCCACATGCTTTTTCTGTATCTGAATTATTTTCCTCGTCATCTTTAAATAAAGATGGGATTTGTCTTTTTGATCTAAACTTATTTATTTTCCTCCAAAAAGGTCTACTTGACAGTACTTTTTTATTTTATATTTTATGAACCCGAGCCAGTTTTGATTCCATAATTCTTTTAGACTGAAACGGAGCTCAGATGAAAAGATAATTTAAGAGAAGGACATCTTGATTTTTGGAAAAGTCTTCTTACTTTTCTTCGTTCCTTAATTAATGCTACAATGCTTTTTGGTAAGCTAGATTTAAAAAACTTTTGAGAGTGAAGGGCTATACTTTTTGAGCAGCATGAATGATCTTTTTTTCTTTTTTGAGTTAAAAACTTATGTCTCTTTATCAATCTTCTAAAGCACAACACCTAAAATAAATTTTGATGATTCTAAATTGAAAAAAAAATTTGAGATCAAGATAATACGGAAGTTCAATTATATTAAATATTAGAATAACTTCCTAAATAAAAAACTTTATTAAATAAAAATTATAAGTCGAATCCCGACCCTTTCGAGTTAATAAAATCAAAAAAGTGGCCTTCAATCACTAGAGCGCCACAGTTAAACGTTAAGGACCATCGTGACTGGATTAAAAGGCTATTCGAGGAGGCCTTGGTATTAAAGGGCGAGGTTGAGAGCTTCAAATCAATTCGAGCGAGTTGCTTCAAGCGTCTTTTCTTTACGTTCACAACTCGCTTACAAACTGGAGCTCAGCGTCTTAAGTTCGTAGTTATCATATAAAGTTAAAAATTTCATATTTAAAAATGAAAAATTAAATTTAATTTAATTTATGATAAATAAAAAATTAAAAAAAAAATTTAGTGGCCGGATGGGTCGGCCGTCTAGGTCGGACGGCATGAACGGATGTGTCGGCCGTGCAGGTCGGACAGGTCGTCCTTTTAAGGCCGTCTAGTAAGGTCGGACGGTTCGCACTGGTCGGGCGTGTTCGGACGCCAAAGTTACCGTTAGCCGGTCGGCCGGATCGTTGGCGTTACGTTTTTATTAGAACCACTGTAAATGTTGTTTACCCCTCTATAATAATTCACCATCAGGATCAGGGAGAAGAATCGGTGCATGGATTCTCTCCCACTGGAGTAAAAGCGAGCCCACTTGGCTCTCACAGGCTTCCACAAACCAGTCACTGCCATGTTGTCGCTGTCTGTCGAAATCTAGAATAAAGAGCAGAAAAGAAGCCGCCGCTTCATTAAAAAGAATGGAGTCAGTCGGAGCTACGACTGCTACGGTAAACTCCTTTAAAAAAAAATACAACCAACACCAACAGAGACGACCTCTTTGAGGGGTATCTTTGCGAGTTACTTCGCTTCGCGGTCTTATTACTACTACTCCTACTACTACTAACATATTTTTAATCAATTTTAAAATAAATTTGGATGATTCTAAACTGAAAAAAAGTTTAATTTTGAGATCTAGATAATATTGAAGAAATTGAATCTCAAGCAACTGGAGAAACAGAGAGTAGTACAAGGCAAAATACAATTAATTAATGATCTTGTCGTTATTAAAGATTAAGATGACGATGAGGAAGAGTCAGAAAATAGAAAAAGATATTATATTTCAAATGAAGAAAAAATAGATAAAATAAACAAAGAACTGTCAGAAGTAAAAGTAGACATTGTTAAATATATAAGTTTGTTATATGAATAGCAGGGACTTGAAAAACCAAAAAGCACTTATGAAACTAAAAAAATCAGAATCGAAGAAGCAAAAAAATCTTTAAGTAATAAGAAAAGTCCAGTCAATTGTCCTGAATGCGATTATTTTTTTGGGCGAAAAGGCGATTATTATTTTTACTGTAAATTATTTTCTATTTATCTTTTTCTTTACCTGTAATGTTCTCTATAATCTTATGTGATATCTGTAATGTCTCTATAAATTCTTTTTTCTTAATCAATTTTACCTAAATATGAATTTACTCATCTCTTATTTGTTTTTTATACTATTGTACAATTATTTAATTTTTTTTTATTAATTTCCTATTAATGACAAATTATTTGAATTACTTTAAATCTATTTAACTTATCAATCTGTATAATCTCTCGTATTCGCCTTGTATCTCAGTTTTGTCTCTGTAACTTTTGTTGTAGTTCCTTAATTTATCTCTCGATTTTTGTGCAATTAGCTACCAAAGATGGCTTCCGAGTAAGCTATCTCCGCAAGCTCGCTTGCTGTAGCTCTTTATTATTATTATTATTATTAAGGGTTAAAAATACATATGACTAAAAAACATTAAAACTGAAAATTGATGATTTTGAATTTCTTTTGACACTTATTTTTTCTTTGGTCACTTAATTTTTTTTATTATTTAACCTCCGGGCACACATTCCATGCATGAAAATTATATTACCAATGGTGGTCACATACCACCCGCCAAAAAAGTTGTCCGTATTTTTTGGTGGTCCAAAAATTTGACCGCCAGGCAGACCGGAGAAATGACCGCCAAAAACTGTCCGTGTATTGGACCGGTCTGTCTTGACTGTATCCAACACTATATAGAACTTTTAAATAGAAAATAGAAGTTAAAAAATAGTGTCACATTTAGAATCAACACATAAATTTTAACCAAATTATTTTTTAATTATTTCAAATTAATTCTTCAATTCTATGGTCTTTTAAGTTTTTTTTTAATATTTAAAATTTAAAAATTCTTATTTTAAATCAAATAAATTTAAAAAATCTAAAATAGTTTTTAATTAATTTTTATTTTATTTTATTTATTAAATTTCAGTATTTTCTTAGGTGTTTATATATAAATATGTATATTGCTTGCCTTAAAATAAAGTACTCGGTTTTAAATTAAAAGTTTAATTAAAAAAAATCTAAAATAATTTTTGCTGATAAGACTGTGAAAAAAGAAAATAATTAAACAAAAATTAATAAATAAAATAGAAAATCCGTATGCAAAATTCGATTCGGATTTGGATTCAGAATGCCTTTAGCAAGTTTTTAAATAAAATGGTTGGTTTAATATGTTTAAAAATGTTTACATAAAATAAATAATTAGTACATTGTTCCATCAAAATAAGATGAAATTTAAAATAATCGAATTTAACTTAGGCAATATTCCAATTTCTTGGTCGATTCAAACCACCTTTAAAAATTTTGATTGCTTCTAAAAAAAATATCCCACTTTTCAAATTGAGCAACAACAAAAAAAAGTTAGGTTTTTTTGGCTGGTCTTGGTGGTATTGGAGGTGGCATGGACAGCTGACTTGATGACACATGCTGTCCGCCTGTGCTCAAATTGCTTCTAATGACTACAGGTGGTTGATGTGGTGGCGATGGTGGTCTTTGACTTGGTGCGGGTGGCAAAACCTTTGACCGATTATACGAAGGTGTCATTGGAAAAATGGGAGACACGTCATCAATTGAATGCTTTAAATTATTGTCTGAACTATCGTTGAAATCTGGAAATGAAAATACCAAATTTTGATTGTTATTTTCACTTTTCGAACTGTTGCCATTTAATTTGAGGTCATTGTTCAGACTTGGTGAAGAAGAAGAACTTTTGTGAAAATAAGTTTTATTATCAAAGCATTTGCTTCCTTTGTGGTTACTCATAAAAGCTGGATTTGTGATTAATGGATAGCTTAGGACCGCGTTGGCCGAGTCGAAGACATCTTCGTAGTTTGGCGGGGGTGAGTTTGGTGCTGACGATGATGAGTCGGCGGACGAAAGAGACAATTTTTGTCCATGAGTGTTTGTTTGTTCGTAGTTATGGGACAATTGAAAGGAGGAGGAGGACGAGGCTGATTTGGAATGAGCAAAGGCAGCATTTTTGGCATTATTGAGTGGCGAAGTTGATGAAGAAAAAATATGCGAAATTGAGTCATCACTTGGCTTCAAGCTATTGTGGTTTGAGCTGTTCGATCTCTTGTAAAGTAACTCGCTTGAATTTTCCTCTCGGCTAATGCAATAGGATGTCACCGAGGTGTTGATTGTTTTTGAGGCTTTTTGACCAGTCAAACCATTTGGTCGGGTCGAGCTATTTTTGTATACCGGAGCCATAAATTGTTTTGATGTATTCAGTCCATTGGTCTTCTTTTCAACTCGAGTTGCCGAGTGAGATCTGTGAGACTCGTTAAGTCTAGATGTATTCTGATTTGACTTGGCCACGCATCGGACTGGCGGTGACTTGAGAGCGTAGTTGCGTATCCGCGGAAAGTTGTTTATGTCATTAGGCTCTATTTGCCTTGACTTGTTGTACAGCAGTGTGTCGACTTTGTCCTCTATTTTTTTCGATTCCGAGTGGTCAGGAGTTCCCGGTGTGGCCTCTAGTTCTTGTTTGGCAGCCTCGAAATAATTCTCAATATCCTCTAATAGATAGGCCCTAATGTTATTGTTAACACGGTACTTGTAGCTAACTGATTGATATTGAAGTAGATCGTTGACAAACTCGACCAAAAGACGGTATTTAGAAAAGTTGATCAAGTTTGGTGAAGATTCGGTGGACGAATCTGACAGACTGCTTTCACTTGTGTCCAATTTGCTGTCACTGGAAGAGGACAGTTTTTTTTGATCATCAGCAATACAATCATTTTGTTTTTGTACATTCATCTTATTCCATTCGTGAGTTTTCATGATAATTGACAAGTGGAACCCAATAAACGGAATGCATGGCGGAGAGCATTTTTTTAATCTTCAAAATAGACAAGTTTAATTTAGAGCTGTTATTATGCTAGAAATTGATATATCATTTTCCACATATTTTTTTTTCCAACAATTTCTACTATATACCCCTCTCAGTTCCTTATAATTTCCTTCTAACTTTTGTGCTGTAAATAATGTCTATTGAATCTTACAATTTATAGGTACTTCTATCTCTGTAGTTTTTTTATTATTATTATTATTATTATTATTATTATTATTATTATTATTATTATTATTTTTATTATTGTTATTAAAAGTTTTTTAAGTGAAAATATAAATCAGAATATTGAATTGTTTTGTTGCCATTTTTAAAACTTGTCTGTAAATTAGAAAAATTTTGAAATTAGTTATATGATATTAATTTTTAGAACAATGATTTTGTTTTACAATGAAAATTACAATTTTTATTAGAGCTTTCTCTACAAGAATTTAAATAATCAATATCAAAAATCGTTTTATTTTAATTTAAAATTTTTTTTTTATTAAAAATTATTTTAAATAATATTTTTGTTAATAATAATCCATAAATTATTGTCCCTTTTCTATCCTAGTGAATAATGGGGAGGCGTTAATTTCCCCTTTTCAAGTACCTTTTTGAGCAATGACTCCGATCTAACACAGAGGTTACTTCATCAAGTTGATCATCTACACCGTAATTATTACCCAGTTGAAACCGTTCCCTCTGTTTTTATGATTCGCCCCGTATTGCAGAGATATTTTGAAGATTTTTTCACTCTTAGTGGTTTTCGAACCCTCGAATGGTGAAAAGTTTGGTCGATGAGGCTTAATGGATCAAAATGTAAAATGATGTACTTAGGCAATCCAAATAATCCAAAAAAGAATTACTTAATTTTGGAAAAATCGGAGCAAACTGAAGGAAACTGAGAAAAAAAAGGAGCTATCATAACAAAGGACGGTAAATTTTCAGCGCTAGTTGATGGTGGAGTGAATAGAGAAAGTTGAATGTTGAGGAGACTGAGAAAGAATTTTAAATGTTTCGACATAAATTTGTGCAGACAATTGTATCCTTTCTTTGTAAAAACTCATTTAGAGTTCGCGTCATCAATATGGAACACTCTATCAAAAAAAGAAATAAAAAAATTCTGAGGGATTCAGCAGAAAGCCACAGGGATGATTTGTGAATAAAAGAGTATGAAAAATATTAACTCTAAAATTTTGAAATTGTTTATTGTTCACAAATATTTATTTCTTAAATAAACCAAATAGATTCTCGAATTAAATTGGAACCAAATAAAACATAAAAGAAAAAGGATGTTTAAATAGGTTTAAATTCGAATTTAAATAAAAAGAAAGCTTAGTTAAAAAATTAGTTTCGTTAAAGAATGACTAATCGTCATCTTAAATCTATAACCTCTTATATATTAACATTATCATATTTTTTATTTTACTTTTTTAATAATGAAATTAAAAAAATTTTAATGGAAAAATATGAAAAATCTGCTGTTCCGTTTAACAAATGATAATACACTAATTTCTCAAGAAAAGATAAAAGAATTAAAAAACGACTCAGATACGAGTAAAGTAAAGTACTGGGTAAAAACCTAATAATTTATTTAATGAAGGTCAAAATTAATAATTAATAATGATTTATTTTCGGCTAATGAATTAAGTAATTGATAACAAAAGCAGAGTGATCATACTAAAATATACATAATGAAAAGATCATTAAAACTTAGTGAAAATTTTATTTTATTTTTATTTAAAATAGAAAGAACTGTCATTAAAGTTTTTATCATTTTGTACGCTGTTAAAATTGTAACCAAAATTTACCTAAATTTTGAAAAAATTTTTTTGACAAATTTAAAAAAATAACAAAATGCCTAAATTCTATTGATATTTTTGCTTTAACAACAATTAAGATGAAATATTAAAATTTTATAAATTTTAAAAATTGTTTAAAAAAAATATCGGAACATCACTCTATAATTTTTAATTTTTTTTCCATTTAATGAGTTAAAAAAATAAGTTTTTAAGAACTTCATCTGATGATTTAAGTATAGAATAAAAATAAAAAATTTGCAATTTTTTTTTCCTAATTTTTTAATTTAAATTTTTAAATAGCAAAAAAAAGGTACAAAATATTTTTGTTCAATTTACTCCTTGCTGTAAATTGACGAAACAGGTCGAAGAAAATTCTAAATTAAATCAAAAAAAATCTATTTACCTCTCAAAATAGCCTTTGTCATGATGATCAAAAAGCTTTTTGAAAATCTCGTACATCCTGTGCTGTTCAAGGCCGGACTTTTCTCTAGTAATGGCCAAGCGAGTGGTGAACGAAGTTTCAAACGCAGCATAGATCTCTTTGAGTCCACTAAAGTTGTTCAATTCGTAGAAATAGGAAGCAATGTCGAGCAGTCTGTGCACGACGGCAACTCTCTCCTCCAAATTTTGCGTGTCCACAATACACTTGGCGTACCAGTAGGTAAATTTGTTGGACAAAGTGATCAACTTGGACACATTGGGCGAAAGCTTGAACTTTTGCTCAGGCTTATTCCATCCGAGACTGATGAGCTCGTTTGGCTTGATGGCCTTGAACAGCTCTTCCTCCATCAAAGTAGCCTGTCGGGCGAACTCAAGCGGATGAATGGTCAAGATGTCGTACGGATGCGTGCTCTCCAAATGAGTCTCGAACGGAGGATACACCAGATCGCCGATGTCCTGGTCGCTGGACAAGTCTTCGTTAGTCGATGTGGACGATGAGCGCGAAGACACATTCGACAGCGATGTATTGGACGAGGACGAGCTCGAAATTTTCTTCTTGAATATATTCTTCAAGTTGCTCATGTCCACTTGGTTCTGTTTGGCAAAAGCGTCCTCGTTCATCTGCCTCTGAGCCATTTGAGCCTCGTATTGAGCTTTTTTCTTTTGCACAGTCTTGCTCAACACGTGCTCAAAGCGTTTGTAGCTCTTGCCTATTTTTTCCACAAGCTGCATTAAATTCTGCAGCAGATCACCATCGTCGGCAAAGTCTTCACTGAAATAGCCCTCGAGCCAGTGCTTGATTAAATTGATCACTTTCAATTTAATCGGCTGCTGGTACTCTCGTCTGTAACGTTTCAAAAGCTCTCGTTCTGTTATGCTCCCACTGTTGAAGTCGTACTTGTGTTTGACTATGTCTAGATTTAGATCGGGCACATCGAATCGGCGCCACAGCAGCGCCAAAAGCTCCCTGGGCGTAGTAAACTTGCGATAGAACATGAGAAAAGTGGCCGAGAATTTGTGGTGTATGTATCGGTGATGGGTGAGCCTCTCGACCAGTTTGACGAGAGTGGCCGCTTTGATGAACAAGCCGTCCGAGTTGTAGCAAGAGTTGGCGTTGGCCTTTTCGAACACGATTGTGTCGGGCGAGTCGGCCTGGTCGAATATGTAGCCGGGTGGCGGTATGGGCAACGGGTTGTTTTGCTTGTGCTCGTTGGTCATGTCTCTGAGGAGGCCGTCTATCTTTAGCTTGTAGAACGAGTAGCACAGCATGGACATCCACGTGTACTTGTCGCTGGCCGAGTCCGCAATGAACAACACGAACTCATGGTCGCACTTGTCCACCGACTGGCCTAGGCTGGACACGGCCGACTCGGACGCCACATGCAGCTCGAAGCAATTTTCGTCGTCGCGGTCCCTCAGCACGCACTTGTCCAGCTCAATGGACTCCTTGAAGCGGTAGGGCTTGGTCGGCGAGCCCAGATTGGCCGCCAACAACGGACTGGTCTGATGCTTTTTGGCCAGTATCAACAGACCGTCGAATAGGTACGCGTAGCGTTTGGACACTCGCAGCTTCGACTGAGAGCCCACGTGACCCCTTAGATCAGTGCACTGCTGGATCGGCTGGCTGGTCCTGCAAATTTGAACGCTTCCTTCGTACAAATAGGCGAAGCGGAGATTGGAACAGGTCAAGTTGGCCGCTTTGGCTTGAGTCGAGCTTTGAGTGGTGGCCGAAACTATCTGGTGAATGTGAGCGGGCAGCTTGAGCGAGTCCACTGAGCTCTCGATCTCTTTCCACTTTTTGTCGTTTAGCAGACAAATGTTGTGGGCAAGAGCGGGCGCCTTGCTAGCGGCGGCACTGGCCGAGCCGACGCTAGCCTGACCGATGCTCACGCTGGAGCTCATAGACTGGGCCTGCCGATGCAGCGGCTGGAATTGATGCGGCTGAAAAATCCTGAAGCTGGTCTCGATGGGTCGTTTTTTCGAGCTGACAAAATCTTTGTCTTTCAAGTAGAACACGACCGGCTTCAGGGTGTCCAGAGTGTCGCCCAGAAAGGCGGTGTCGTCGTCGTTGAACGAGAGCTGCTGCAGAATGCTAATCGTTTCGTTTAGATACAAAAAGTAGTAGACGGGGCCTAGCAGCAGCTTGGGCAGCAAGTACTTGCCGATGTCGAGGAGACCGGGCGCGCTCCAGTTCAGTTGTTTGCAGAAGCTCGCCTCGGACAACAATTTGTGCATGCTGGACCTCAGAGTCGAGTAGTCGGTGACAGTGTCGGCGAACGTTTTGTACACGTCGAATTCGGCGCCTTCGGCCAGCTCCCAAAACTGCTGTCCGACCAGCAGCGGCTGGTTCAGGCTCTCCTGCTCTTGTCTCGAATTTTGCTGGCTAGAAATGGCGTCGTCCAACAGCTCGTTGAGTCTGAGCGCGCAGTCGTACACGTCGTTTATGTTGCCGAATATGGCCTCGATGCACTCGTGGTCACGCGCGTACTTTAGAAACAAATGCATGAAAATGTGGCGCAGTATTTCCAGGTCGGTCAAGTGCTCTTGCAGCTCGGACATGAACTCTTTCACTCGGAGGTAGTATTTGAGATTGACGTTTTCGTAGGTGGTCGACTCGGGACATATGGTCGACGAGTCGCTCGTGCACTCGTCCGGATTGGACGTCGAGATGGTCGAGTCGTTCGAGCGGGCCAGGCCTGGCAACGACACTATGGACATGGTCGACTGGCGAATGCCCGACCGGTTGGGAAAGAAAAAGTTGGGCCCCGCCGGACCGAACGGACCGAGCACGTACGCCACGTGACTCAAGTCGTCGTCGTCCTCGAACTCGTCGTTTATGTCACTTGTTTCCGAGTCGTCGAATATCAAATCGCTGTTTTGCGGAGTAGATGTAGAGAAAAATAGCCTTTTCAATTTGGAATCTCCTTCTATGGATATATTTACATCTCTTTTGTTAATTATGTACTGGTTCAAGTGTCTAGAGTAGCTGCTGCTAAGTCGCAGAATGTCTTTGGTAATGTGTTCCAGGATGGCGACCAGGAAAATGGCCACTTGAATGTCCAGTTTGGGCGATTGGTATGTTTCGACTAGAAGATTGTGTATTTTCTCGAGCGGAAATGAAAATATGTACGTGGGATTGTTGTTCGAGTCGCTCGAGTGTGAAGTTATTTGTGGCGATGTGAGAATCGAGAGCGAGTTGGCGCTGGACGTGTTCATCACTTTGGAAAGAAATCGGTTTTTTTTGCTCGAGCCGAGAACATTTTTGCATCGCTCGACCTTTTTGAAGGCCCGAGCGCACGCGTCCTCTGAGTACGAGCGCGGCAGCACCTGCTTTACACGCAGCTCGGCCTCGTCCAGATTGGTGATGGGATAAAAATGCACCTGTTGCGCGCTCGAGTTCGACATGATCAGAGCGCAGGTCTGCTCAGGCGAATGATCATTTAGGTTCGACGATGCCAGAATGATCGAGTCCAGAACTTCCAATACTAGGTATTCGATGTGCTCCAAGGCCTCATTTTCTAGCTTTAGATAAACACATTCACTTGACTTTTTGCTATTGAAGCTGCTGTTTTCGCCCGAAAATCCTTCCTTTTGCACATCGGTAGACAAAAAGTTGATGCTTTGGGTTAGCAGATGCTTATTGGAGCCATTGTTGAGCACTCTTGTTTTGCCGTTGGGTCCATTGTGCACACCTAGACCCGACGATAGAGAGGACGCAGACAAAGAGATGGACGATGTAAGAGTGGATGGGATTGGGGTGTTTGTTGTTGCAAACATTTATGGCTTAAAATTAACTTTTTTTTTTCCCTAAAATTTTAAATACATTTCGATACGTAAAAACAAAAATAAAATTGTTAAAATAATTACATTATCTAAATTTAATAAGACATTTGGAAAAAAATTAAGAAAAGCTCGATTTTGAAACCATGAGTTTGATCTTTTTCTCTTTGTATTCTAGCATTGCTTGACAAATGGAAAATTTTGCTATGCATCAAAAAATTTCAAATAAACAATTGATAAAAAAAGTTAAGATTTTTTTCTTGTGGTGATTGATTTTTTTTTGTAACACTAGAAAAGCTCGGTGAAAAAATAGAAAAAAAACACAATTTTTATTTTTAAACAAATGACATGAAAAAATAAAAATTTGATTTTTTTTTCAATTTACTGCCTTTCAATTCAAAATACTCAGCATAAGTTTGTGCTACTGAAACCAGAAGTTTTTATGAGATTATGAATTTGAATAACTGTGTTAAAAAAAAAAATCTGACATTCCAGTATTAAATCAAAAAGATAGGTTTTTAATTCTAAATATTGAAGACGCAAAAATTTGCACTCGGGCCCGTTTACCAAGCAGCAATGGTTACTAACTGGTCCAAAAAAACAAACATTGACTTTAACTAAAATTTACTTTAACCAAGCAATATTAAATGCTGAAGTTCAACCTTAGCCTAGAGATATAGCCACTTTTGGATATGGAGATAAATTTAAAAAATTTTTTAAGATATCTTTTCAAATTTATAATGACCTCTTTTAACCACTAAAATCTCCTATTTTGAAAATTTTCTCTTTATACTTACGGTAATCTATGGAAGATGATATAAGAGCAGAAAGAATTTTCAAAACATTTTGCTTGATTTCTCAGACAAATTCAATAAGGCAAGGCTGGCGATTAACTATGCCAAATCCATTCTAAACCAAGATAAAAAAGTTGAATTCCTAGAATGTTTAAGAGAGCATTCAAGAATGCTATTTGACATTCATAAAAATAATGATTTAAAGGAAAACATATTAAACCGATCAATGATTAAATCGTCATATTAAAACAAAATTGATTGTCATGTAAAAATTAAACGTGGTCCGGGGCAAAGCTCTGGTTTAGGGATTCGGGTATTTTGTAGATTAGAGAACTATTAGTTAAAAATAAAATTAATAATTTAACTTTTTATGAATTAAAATCTTTAATTTGATTATCCATTTGACGATTTTATTATTGATATGACGGATTAATATGCATCCTAATTTAAATTGACCATTAATCATTTAGATCGAAGTCTTTTAAAAGCCTAAGATTTTTTTTACTGAACTCGGTCTGGGGAAAATTGAAAAAAAATCAAGATCAGACATTCCAACCTTCTGTCTCTATAATGGCTATTTACTTTTAAGAAAGTGTTCTCTCAATTATTGTTGAAAATCAAATATGGGATATTTATTTTAAGTTTTTTTATATTCTAACATCCAAAAAACTCAAATGAAAAATTTTAATTTTGTTTTTTAATTGAAATTAAAGAAAATTAAGTATGATATTAAAATTTGATTGAATTATAATCAATATATTTATTTTGAGTTATTTTTAAGAACTTTATCTACATTTGTTTGAATATCTCATGTTTGATTTTGTTGCTAACCTTTTTAGACTTAATTTTAAAAAATTCTAACCATGCTAAACAATTTTTGATAAAATATTCTTTAATTAAAATTTAAAATAATTTAACATATTCTTTACGATTCTAGTATTTTTCTTTTGAAAATTTATAATTAAATATATTCCAAATTCAAATAAATTACAAATTTTTAAATCAAAATTGACATGTAAATAGAATCATGTTTCGTATTCGAATTTAACTTTAACTTTTTATTTGTATTTAAATAAGAATTAAATTAAAATATTTTAATATCATTCAAAAGTGAATTCGAATTCATCAATACTTTAAATCAAACAGTTTCTACTTACTTTAAAATGACAGCATAAGGATTGTGGAACTATATGGTCAATCTTCGTAGAAAAAAGATTACATATGTATACTATATAGATCCATTTTAATCATTTATTAGGCTTTAGCCGCCACTCAGCCAAACTCTGAATTTAGACTAGTGATATCAGAAATTAAACTTGAGTGTCAGTTTATTTTTGTTAGTTTTATTTTAAACAAAATAAGCTATCTGACTGCCATAAATTAATTCTTATCACGAAAAAATTATTTATAGAATTAAATTTCAATCATTTATTTAAACTTTTAATCGTTAAACGTTATATTAACAAATTTTGTCTTTAAAAACTTTATTCAATAAACTCTTTTGTCTAAATACTCGCCATTTTTTAAAGAATAAACAAGATTAAATCAGAAAATCTACAGCCTTGAGCTCTTTTTTTATTCAAAACAATTAAATGCTAATTATTATCCGATAACTTTTCAATATGGAATAGAATTTGAGTATTTTTTTTATTTTGATTAACAAAATCAAATGAACTTTTAAAAATTGTACAATAGAACAAAAAAATTGCTTGAAAATAGCTAAAGTAATATTTAAATAAAAGGTTTACAGAGTATATTGGATTACGAAACCACGAAGAAAATAAAATGAATCCAATTTTTCAACAACACTTGTAGATTTTCATGTCTACAAAAAATTAATTAATTCAAAAATTAGTTGAAAATTTTTATTCGGATTCTGTTTTCTAATTTATTAATTTTGATCTTGGTAATTTTCTGTTTTTAAATCATTTAGACCAAGCATTTCGTTTTGTTCATAATTTCGCTCATAACGCTCTACTTTCATGTTCGGATCTTCATCGGGAGCGTAAACATTCTAAATTAAAAATTTTAAATTTAAAAAAGAAAAGAAATTCTTTAAAAAATTATCTACTTGAAGATATGAATTACCACTGGGGTCATCAATAATTACAGTCACATGTAAAAGGTGACCGTTTTCAATCATTTCTAGTTTATCCAAGCATTCTTTCATTCTGTCGGCTTTATCTTTAGTTTGGCTATCTCCACCAGTGAATGCAAATGGACAATTTTGACTCAATTGTTCACGAACGTCTTTGAGTATGCCTTCAATTGTGGTAAATTTTCCTCCCAAAGTACCGGACCCCATGAAAAATTCAATTTCAGGAATCTCAAAAGAGGCTTCATCTGATTTCAAGACATCCCTGTCCAGATCTGATGGATCAGTTAATTTTAGAGTATATTTTACTCCTTTTTCCTCAATACCACTTCCAGATTTTACTTCGGATGACTTAATTCCACAATTTTCGCAGACTGTACACATTATAATTACTGATTTGAAATACGGAATATCGGTGAGCTTCATGTTGGTCTCACATATTGCATTACAATTTGGACAATTATTGTGAAATTGAACAACTTCATTCCTTAAATCAACTTCACTTTTTTCAGATTTTTCAATAATTTCATCTTCCCTGTTTGTATCAATCTTAATTATTTATTTATTTAGATTTAAATTTTGATGCCATTGTTAAATTACTGTTAATCCGAGTGTTTCATTTTGTTCTTGGGTTCTTTTGTAAAAATTGACAGACATCTTCGGATCCTTGGCAGGAGCATATGGATTTTCAATAAAACTGTCACCACTCGGATCATCTAGTATAACTTCAAATTCTCCTAATTTTAGATTTTTCAAATCCTTCAATTTTTGAACAAACTCGGCTAATTTCACACATGAGTCTGGATCAACTTCCTTTCTTAGCTCAATATCAGCGTCCAAATTGGTAATTACCCGATCAATTATGCCCTCAATGGTTGTCAAATCTTGATAAAAACAAAAATACTAAAAATGCCAGCGAAAATATCTCTCTCTAATTGAGTTAAAAAAATGGAACTAAATAAAGTTTAACGAGAAAAGAAATTTTTTATTACATCCTTTTTGAGTTCCTTCTGGAATTTCGAAATTTACTAGTGGAATTTTAAATAGAGCATAATCAGATTTGACAAGTTCTCTATTAAAATCATTGGCATCAGAAACAAGAAGTTTGTATCTTACACCGTTTTGTTGGATTCGGTTTGCCGATTCGATGCCGTTGTTGATACAGTGACAATGGTCACAACAAAAAGAAGATATTATTACATCTCGATAAAAAGGGATCCTTGTAAGCATTAATTTTGTTCGACCCTTAAAATAAAGTGGTAAAAATGTTCAGATGGCTTTGTCATCTCACTGTTTTGTAGCAATTCATGCAAACACTATCTAATTCGGTTATTCCAGAATCGAAATTTTCTTCTGATGCATCCAAGTTGTTGAAAATAGTCGTCGATTTTGTCGCAGATTCTTTTAGTTCAACCATTTTTCAAATTAAATTATCTGAAGTAAAATCTTTATAATTAAGAACAAAAGATCAGTATTTTTTTGCTAAAATTGTCATTTTAGAAATTAGTTTTTGTTAATTAGCAGACGATGAAATCAAATATATAAGAAAAAGTGAGTATGAAAATTTAAATGCAAAAGTTTGTTGAAATAAAAAATTAAAATTTTTTTTCTCATTTTAAATTTTAACTATATTCATCAAAAATGTTGTAAAAGTTTTGGTTTTTTTATTTTAGAATTTAATAATTGAGAAATTGTTTCAAGCACAGAGAACATTAAATGCTAAAATTTGCTTTAAATTATGCCATTCTACGAATTTTAATTACCACATATATTATTCTAATCATTTGTTTAATTTAATTTTGCACATTTATTTTTTAGATTTTTTAAATAAAATTTTTTAAAAACTTGAATAAAAAAAGCAAAAACTATTTACACTTTCTGCATAAATATGTGAAATTTCTTTTGAAAAAATGTCAGTATTTATCTCATTTTTGAATTAGAATATTGATAACCTTCATTTTTTAGTAAGTTAAATTAGAATTAATTGTTTATTGAAAAAAGGATTTAGATTATTTAAAAGTTTATACACATCTGTTTTTATTGCCAAATTATAACTTTGTTTCGTTTCTAATTTGAAAATTTAAAATATTCAAATTCATATTAACTTTAAAAGCTAAAATTTTAAAAATATTTCCAAATGGTTTGATTTTAGTATTTGATTATTTTTTAATTTTATTTTGCAATTTGAATCGAAATTCTATAAAGAAATTATGCTTACGTAATTTAATGATTTATTAATAAATTTCAATTTTTAATTCCAATATATAATCATTCAATAGACATTTTTTCAAGAGAAAAGTCAAAGAAATTAAATTCATCACATAATTTAAGTGATATCATGAGACATTTTTCAAAACCAACGTCAATTTTAATTTTTAATTTATTAAGTAATATGACTAAAATTATAATAATTTTAGTTTAGATTAAAATTAAATAAAACAATCAAATTTCGAGCGGAATCTTAGTAAATATTAAAATGGAAAACTGGTTACTCTCAGACAAGGATAAAGTGAGTATTTTATTTATCATTTAAATTTCAATGGCTAAATATTCCATGTAGATTAAAAGTTTAAAATTTTTTTTTAATTCTTTTATATGAAAATATTTATGTACGGGACATTCAAGTATTTTTAAAACGAACTAAGGTTTAATTATAATAATATAAATTTTTAGATTTAGTCTTTGGCATATTTTTTCTCATGACTAATCTAATAATAGTATCGTAGTTTAACAAATTCAAAACATCTTTTTAGCCTTTCATTGAATTCATTTGATTATATTTTGAGTTTTTTTTAATCATTAAATCTTAATGATCAAGGATATAAAAATCTAGATATGTTTATCATTCAAGTATTTAAATCCTTAATATATTTAAGCTTTTTGGTTAATTAAATTGTGTAATTCTTTAGTTTAATAGATATTTTTTTATTTTGTCAAAGGGACATTTAGAAATTCACATGGGCGGTTATTATTAAAAGAAAAGTGTATCTTAAATATTAAAAAAATATACATGAATTTAGATTTTTAAATAATGATATTAAAAGAGGTTTTAAATCTAATGAAAAAATAAAAATATGAAATTTTTTGTACGATATTTTCTTTATCAATAGAACAGCTTCTTTTTGTTATGAATTTTATCTATCATTTTTAAATTTATTAGCTAAAGATATCTTTAATATTTTGTCGATTCCAAAAAATATTTTCTAAAATTCCTGAATTTAGTGCGATAATGCATCTAGAAAAGTTGTTTGCTATCAAGTCTTTTGAATCTAAGTTCGCATATCTCTTAGTAGGATTCAGCATGCATACGGTTCAAGTCAATTTAGAATAATCCAAACGCACTGGTTTTATATTTTTTTATAATGTTTATTAGGATCATTGAATAAATTTTATAAAAGCTTTTTTTTCAAACTTGAATCTAATAAATTCTTTTTATCTCATAACAGTATTATTCTAAGCTAATTAATTTATCAATATGATAGAAAAGAATTAAAACTAATAGTTATACCTTTTATGGACAAAAAACTACCCAAGCTTCGATAAAATCTGAGTACAAGTTTTTAATTTTTGTACAAAAATAAATACTTTATTTTAGACATAAGTATCAATAAGTCTGTTATAGCTGATTTTAGCTTTTGATAAGTTAAATTTTCGATACATGATGGGCACGGAGCGTCTGAGAAATCTTCTTTTTTTCCAATACTGGGTGAATTTCTTCAATTTAAAATCAAAAATAATTAATTCACTTCTTTTAAAAGATAAATTTGGCTTAAGTTTTTATTAGTATTAAATAAGCTCAAACTAACGCTTTAAAGAATATAAATAGCGGAAAAACTTATTGAATTCAATTATTGCTAATGATAAATTGTTTATGAGTTAAAAAACTTTGAGCAAATTTTTTGTTCGTGATTGAAACTGTAATCTTTTTGCAGTAATGGCTTAAAAACCTTTCCAAATCTGGACTTTTAGATTATTCTACCATATTTTTGCTAATTACCTTTCCAAAAAAAGTTTTTTACTTGCTGATAATTTTAGTAGCTCTTTTTGAATCCCGTAGATTCCTAGAACAATATTCAGTTCGATCAGCTATTAGCAGATATTCCTGTGAAAATTTTTCAATAAATTAGCTCAAAAAATATTATTTAGTTTACAAATAACACAATTTAAAATGCTTGTTTAGACAAACCGGATTACCTGCGTGCTTAGATTTTTTCACGAATATTTTTTCAAGTATTAAATTGATTGAGAAATTTTTTCAAATATTTTATTAATTCAATAGATATAAATTATAAGTGGCATCCAAAGCCTTTCAGCTTTGATTTTTTCTTTTTTTTTATATAAATAAAATTTTTTGATTATAGTAAAAATTTGACTTTATATATATATTTACAATAGTTAATATTGAATCGATTTCGAGTCAATTAAT
This sequence comes from Brachionus manjavacas, assembly GCA_019054805.1. Taxonomy (NCBI): domain Eukaryota; kingdom Metazoa; phylum Rotifera; class Eurotatoria; order Ploima; family Brachionidae; genus Brachionus; species Brachionus manjavacas. The sequence goes on from JAHQIY010000007.1 coordinate 1,130,699, forward strand.
TAAGCTTATTGGAAAAAATCAGTTAAAAATACCTAGTAAATAGAAAAAATATTGAATTTATTGGGTGTTCTATAATTTGATTATTTCGGGTGTTATGATATTTTCAACATTTTTGCTGAATAAACATAGAAATTTTAAATTCTGGTTTTTAGCATTTATTCACTCTCTCTCTCGAGGCATAAGAACCGAAATAAAAACAGAATCAGGTACAAGAGAGCTAAACCAGTTGGTATTTGACTTAAGTCTCAATGGTCTATCTATCTGCAAAGCATCACTTATCCATCTCATCACAGAAAGCTCTCTTAGCATATTCATTTGGATGAATTTTAAATCAAACAGTTCTAGCTGTTTTGTCAACGCAAATTAGATTTTTTTTTATAAAGTTTCAATATTCAGAGAGGAATCTCAGATAAGGCAAAATGAAAAATATTTTCATTTTTAATTAATGATAGTAGGCAAAAATGTGGCTTTTGATTGAAAGACAACAAAAAAGAGAAAAAATTCAGCGAAGTTGTAGAAATTAAAGAAACACTTTAGGTCTCATATTTCGGTCTGTTTTTCGCTACGGAAAGAATTTTCATTGCATCCTCAAATTGATAAATTTGGTCTAAATTTAATCGTTTTTGATCTGGCATGCAAGAATGGAAATTCAATTTCCCAATAATCAATAAAATTCTGATGGCACATAAAGATGGGTTAAGAAAGACACAGAATTAGACGGATATGAAACTAGTCGCCTTTCACAGTTGTTCTATTCGTTCGAAACTATTTTTTAATAAAAAAAATATGTATAAATTGCCTCGAGTGTTAAGACTTGGAATAATTCTAAATTAATTAAATTTTCACTTCCACTTAAGAAATTTGAAGAAGAGCGAGAAGAGATGGTGATAGATCGAAATTAAGAACAGCTATAAATAGCAGCATAAATATTTTAAAATTGATCAAAAAAAGTATCTGAATTTAAGAGCTGAACAAGAGTGCAATTAGGAAAAATTTTGGGATTAATTTCAAATTAGTGCTGAATGGAAAGAAGCATTCAAGCGATTTAATTTTTTTTTTCAAAATTAATGAAACACGCGCTTGTAATCACAAAAAAATATTAGGGAAATATTTAAGCTCTTAATCAAATAGCTGGAATTATTTTGTCCATTGATTGATGGTTTAGTTGAGCGCGTATAATTGGATTTAATTTATTTTTTTTGTAGAATGTTGATATAGAATGGTTGGCACAGAATAGTGAACAATTTTTCGACGCAGCTGCAAATTTGCTCAAATCAAAAGATGAAAAGGTAAAATAATAGTTTTTCCTGAATGGAATATTTTGCTTTCCGACTGAAATGCTGCTTAACAATAGATTGATGATTGAAAATTTTAAATATTTAAATCTCATTATTTTGTGTGAGAAAAAAAAAATTATATTTGCCTGATTAGGTCTAATCACTCGGCTTTTCTATATGTTTTTTCACTTTTCTCTTTCGAGGCCTTTGTTCGGCAAACTTAGCCACAAATTCGATTAGCGGAATCGATCGGATAGCCTATAAATTCTGAGAGAACGTTTTATTAGATTAGCATTTTTAAATATATAATTAAAGCTAAGCTTCTTATTTTTTCTATGTTTTTTGTTGTTGTTGGCGAATACAAAAAGAATGAAAAGGAACAAAAGGAGATTACTTTATTTATATTTTTTTAATTAAAATTCTTAATTCTGGAATACATATAAAAGGCAGTGAAATTTAGAAATTTTGCTAGATTCGATAGCGCCTTGATTGGCAGCCAGCTCGGCAGTAATCACGATTCGATTGCTTTTCACTTAAGCAATGGGAGAAGAAAAAAAAGAATAGAAAAGAAAAAAGAAGCAATTTATTTGTCATGTAATTAATCCCCCCAAATTAAAAGGGAATATTTTAAAATTAGTTTTTTTCTTCATTTCAGGGAAATAATTATTTTTCCGATAATTCCAACAACCCTTTCCGATATTTCATCTTCATACACCACTAGCACAATTCCAAAATCAATTAATTAAATTTTCCATATATTCTTCTAGTGAAAATAATTTCAATTATAGAACTTCCTGGGCTCAGAACATATTCGATACGAGCCTACTTAAAACTCAAGATATTTTCAATAAAAACGCAGCAGCCAGCTTATAAAAACAGATATTTCTCTCTCTCTCTCTCTAAGTAGATATCACTCTTTAGAGCAAGCTTCGCTTGATTTACGTGCTCAAATATTAAAAAAAGGATATTCATTTCTAAATCAATTTAAATCGCAGTATTTCCACTAAAGTTGACAATTTTGCTTCTGCTCTCAAGCCAAGTCATGCTTGTCAAATTTTGCCAAGTCAGGCGAAATCTATTATTGATTGTTAGTATGCTTTTTTGTGCGCATTGGAACATTTATGACAATTAATTGACTCCGCAAGTAGAAGCGCCATTTCAATTTTGTTCTAAAACATTCATTATCTTTATTTTCAGCTAAAAACAAATTCGAGGAATTTATCGATTGAATTTCAGCTCTGAGCTATTTTCTTTTTTCAACCAACTTTCTTTTTCTATTTTAATTTTGCTTTTCATTTTGACAAAAATATCGAGTTCTTCTTTTCTTGTTAACAATTGACAAAATCCGCTTTATTATCAGAACTTAACTCAAGATTTTGCCATTTACGCGGATAGAATTTCTCTTGAGCATAATTCAAGAGACAATGATACCAATTTGCCCATAGCTCCTGATACCCGATACGCTCAATATTTAGTATAAATACCACTATTCTTGCTTGCATCAACATTTTAATCATCTTAAAAACAACTAAGCCCATGTTGATTTGGCCAAATAAGTGTAAAAAAAGCTTGAGTCAATGCCTCTCGGTATCTTTTAATTTGTGGGCAGAAAAATTTCCCCAGAGCATAATTAAACAACTTAATATGCCATGCGGGAAAAAAAACTAGCAAGGGAATTTAGTGTCACTAGATTGTGTGTGTGACTACCATTGTTGCCAATTAATTTCGGATTACAGGATTAGAACCGACTAATGAACGTATCTTAAATGGCAATCATGATATTGGGAGGAAATTTTTTTAAGTCACATACAGATCATGAGGCATCTATGAACAGGAAGCAAAAAAGAGGAAATTTCAGAAGCTAAATTAAAAAATTATTTCCAATTTAAAAAAAATTAAATTGGGTTTTAATAAAAGATTGAAATTTTTTTAACTGAATTTGTTTAATTAAAAAATTAATTGTGAATTATTTGGTTCCTTTTAAATTTAAGTCAATAGAGCATATGATTGACACTGGGACTTGACAGTCTTTTTTTTCTCTTTTTTTTTATTGTCAGGTATTTTATTAATTAAAAAAATATAATTATTTAAAATTTTTCTACAACGGTATTTAGATATATATCATGATTAATTACTGGCTTATAATTGCGATCTAATCACTGGGTATATTTTGCAGTCAGGACTTGAAGTTGCAATTATAAGATAAGAATTAAAAAGAGACATAAAATTTATGGAATTGAATGACTAGAAAAAAAAAAATATTCCCAATTTTTAATTAACTTCATTATATTTCATTCGTGCGTGTGATTTATCAAATCCAAAAGCAAATTTCGACTATATAAATATCTTTTCTATTTGAAAATAAAATTGAATTCTCCAATTTTTTTTTCTCTCTAATTTTTGCTTTGAAAGCATGAAACTAAAACATGAAACCAGTTCCTGATAATAATTACAATAATAGACTAAGCGAACCCCTAGTATAAATTAAGTAGTCAAACTAGTTAATGAAAGTGAATTGACAAATTAACTAAGGAGATTAGCGAGACACTAAGACCAAAGATTAGATTTATTTTAAAATGAGAAAAAATAAAATAAAATTGAATTCATAATCGGCTTTGGATTTGACTTAAAAGGCTATTTACGCATTATTGTTTCCTTAATCGATAATCAGACATTGGTTCCAAGTCTAAATGCGCTTTATAGTTCTAAATAATTTAGAATTTTGTTTTTTTAATTACAATTTTTGACATTATAAAAGGTAGTTTAGAAACCAGTTGAAATGCAATTACAATCTATCAGACTAGCGAGGAAAAAAAAAGAATATAAATAGGAAGAGAATATTTCAAATAAGCATTTTTTTGTACCAACAATAGGGAGAAAATAAAATATTTAGCTTTGAAATATTTATCAAAATCAGCAACTAGCTTGTTTGACATTTATTTAATGGAAATCGAAAAATTGTCAAGTTGAACACTTTTGGTTGTTTGAAGAGAACAAAATTTTACAATATTGTTAATTAGTAAATATTTATTTGAAAGATGAGAGCTAATCAGAAGCAATAAAGTACTAGCATAAATTTGAAATACCTTTGTAGAAGAAGGAAATAAATTTTTATTATTATTTTGATATAAAAAAAAATTACATTTTAGAATATTGGAAAAGTGTGCATGAAATTGGCAAATTTGTACAAAGAAAAAGATTGGCGAAGTAAACTTTTGATATTCAACTGCATTCCAGTGCTGCTAAATCAGTACTTTATGCATTTTTATGATGAAAAAGTTCGAATTTTTTCTCTTTCATATATTTTTTTTACATTAATCTAAATTTTTTTTGTCTAGTTATGCTCATTGTTCGAAGTCTGCATATTGACTGTATATAATTTGGTAATTAAATTTTATTTTTTAGAATTGCCCAACTCAATACTGAGACTTGTTCCAGTGGTACAGCGCTGATTAACAGTTGTAATATGCTGACTAATTTCTGTATCAGTAGCTCTACTACTGAATCAAGCTCAGTTCTGATCATCTTATCGGCAAATTAGCTCAAAAGCTGAATCAAAAATTAATTCTTCATGTTCACTCACAACTTCCATCGATCTATTCATTAAAACGTGATTCACTGATAAAATCTAATGAAATTAATTAATAAAACTCCTAACAAAACTAATCAATTTAGACATAAACCAATTTTTAAAAATTTATTTTTTTTTTTAATTAAAAAAAATTATCTTAAGCTCTTCTAATTTATCTCAATTTTTTTGATAAAAATTTTTGATTCAGTTTTGCTTAATTGCTTGATTAAAAAATCTAAAATTGATAAAAATTTTCAGAGTTTGTCTGATGAAAATGTTAAATTGAATCGAATAAAGATTCCAAATCTTTCGCTTCCATCAGTATATCATTCAGTAATCAAAGAAAAAATCTAAAATAAAATAAAATGCAAAAATAATCGATTATTTTTAAGCCCCAAGTAGCTTCAATCCATTCTGAACTTACTGAGTCATCATTATCAAAATTAGAAAGCGAGTACATAATTCTCGAGGAACAATTTAAGCCCTATTTAGACACAATTAACTCTGAAAAAAGATATAACTTGATTCGATTCTTACTACTTCTCTACTATTCGAGATTAAGTTCCATTAGTAGACAATCCAAAGTTTTTTTTTGTGAAATGTGTTTGAAGTATGCTTTAAAATAAAATAAAAAAAACAACTAAATTCAATTTAATTAGAATTTGTAAAATAAATCGCGGCTCTTTAAAAAATCAACCTATTTATCTTACCTCAAAAATATTAATCGAAATGATTAGAATTTTGTTCTTCCTTTTTAACAATCAACTTGAATTGGACGCTTACATTGCCATCGAGTCCATTTCAGATAAAGCTGAAGAAGACTTGATGATAGATGTCATAGTGGTTTGATTTATTGAATGCAAATTTCTGATTAATTTTTAAACAAAATAAATATTGAAAGATGTGTAATTCGATTAAAAATTTGATTCAGCAATCGAAAATGGAAACATCTCTAAAAGGTTCCATTTCGAATGGTAAGGTTTCGAGAAGCAGTTCCATGCAGTCGGAGAGGAGAAAAAGTGCTGAAAAATTAAGTCCCTTAAAAACAAATGAACAATCGCCCAAAAAAATTGTTTCAAATCGAAATCAAGAACAGAAAAAAAATGGTTATTTGAAAATATTTTTAAATTATTATAATATTGTTTTTTATAATTTATTTAGATCATGAAAATATTCCGATTATAGACGAGACTAGTGGTGAAAACGATGATTATTCGGAATCAACATTTAACAGCGATCGGCTAACTGAAAGACTTTAGTTAAATCAAATATTTATTTAAACAACATTTTTTTCACTAAATAAAAATTTATAAATAAAGAATATTATAGAGCATTTCGCAGAGTGCTACTTGAAGTAGCTTTCAAGGTACTCTTGTCTTCATAATCGCCAAATGTGTCATCTTCAAAAAAAGCATTGATAGGGGCTAGTGAAGTTAGCAGTGCTTGCATATTTTCAGGAGTTTCTTCACATCTAAGAGATATTTGCATTAATTTCTGAAAAATTTTAAAACTGTATCAGCATATCTATTTTAAAATAATTATTAAAATACTTTGGCATAGTCTGAAATTAATGGCTCGCACAAAAGTAGACCAGCGTCAGGTCTATCATTTGGATTCTTTTCCAATATTCTTAAAATAAAAATAATTTTGAAAAGAAAAATTTATTTTTATTTGATTAAGGAATAAAATTTAAATACTTTTTTAAAATTTTGTTTAAATGTTTTGAATACAAATTTATGATACTTGGACATTCATCATTTTTTATTGACTCAAAGATGTCAATAATTTTATCTCCCACAAATGGCTTTTGGTAAGTGGCTAACTCATAGAGAACACAGCCTAATGACCAGATATCACTTTTTGAATTATATCTATCATTATTTAGTATTTCCGGTGACATATAATATGGCTAAGCATAAAAAAATCAATTGAAAAAATTCAACTCGAAAATTAAGAAATTTTTACTGTCCCGATAAAAGTTGAAGCATCTTCGCTCTCCTTCAATTCACGAGAAACACCAAAATCACCAAGTTTGAGTATACCATTTTTAATCAAAATGTTTCTAAACAAAAATTCATTATCATTAAAATTAAAAATTTTAATTTTTAAGAATCTACCCTGGTTTTATATTTCGATGCAGAATATTTTGCGAATGAATATAATGACAAGCACTTAAGAGCTGCGAGAACCAGTGGATAATTTTTTCTTCTGGCAATTTGATGCCATCACTTTTGAGTTGCTTAATTTTTTGAGCCAGATCTCGACCTTCGCAGTACTCTGTCACAATGCACAACTTTCCAGAAGAAAAAAAACTATCTTGGTATTTGACAATGTAAGGCGAGTCCAAAAGAGACAAAATGCTCCTTTCTCTGTAGATTCCTTTCATCAAATGCTGATTTTCATTTGTAATATCAATAAGTTTGAGACATTTTCTAAAAATAAATTTAAAACAAACTAATAATTTTTTTTAATTAGTTTTACATGCATTCATTTCGAGTATCGTTAACTAAATAAATATTTCGATAAATCTTTTTTGTAATTTTATAATGATAACCAATGATGTCGGACGCGAAAGTTTGTGACATTTTAAGATATTCTTTTTTAATCTTTAAAACAAATTATAATTTATTACTTATGAATGTGCAATAAAGGTTACCAAGGAACCAATTTTTTTAGCGTGGTTTATTTCTTTTGGTTAATAATTTAAAGTTTGATAATAAGAAAAAATTTAATTGTCAATCAAAAGAACTCAAGATGCTTAATTAGTTTTCAAGTAGGACTCTATCAATAAAAATCTCCTTAAAAAATTAGAATAGAAATTTGATACTTAACCAAAAAAAAAGAGTCGTTAATTAAATTTTCTGTTGACTATTTTAAAATTAAGTAGATTTTTTTAGCTTTTAAAATTTTAATAATATTTATATTTAAAAATGATGTAATTTGATATCTACTTTACTAAATAAATTTTTATTTTGAACTTTTATTAATAAATGCATATAAAATATGACTCAGTCAATCTTTTATGGAGGACACCCATTTTTGTTTAATTTTTATAATCAAAAATATCACATGAACTTGAAAAATAAATCAACTTTTAATTAATCAAAATATTATTACTAAGTTTATATTATTTTTTTTAAATTAAAAAGGTAATTAAAAGTTTTATACGTAATTAGTTTTAATCTTAGTAATTTTATTATTATACATCATTTGACTTAAAGTAATTGCATAAATTAGTTTTTAAATTAGACACAAAATAACTTGCTCTTAAAATTCTAAAGGTTTTTTAAATTTTTTAAATTTTCTTGTCATTAATTAACAGCCAAATTGAATTTTTAGAATTTCTACAGATAACCAATTAAGTATCAATCTAAAAATAATTTGATTAGGAGAGAAATTTATTTCTCTAAAACGAATTATTTAAAGCTTTAAAAATTTAAGTAACTCTGGAAACTGACTTTTAAGTGATCCTTTGATCAAATGAACTATTCCTTGAATGAATTTTTACAAGTAAACTTTACTGATTTTTGTGCCCTTTCAACCATTCCATTCCGTTCCAAATAGAATAAAAAATGCAGAATGGAACGTAATAGTTGGATTGGAATGGTTGGAACGGAATGGATGGAACGGAACGGAAATGGTTATTTAAGGAATGCGTCTCCATTCCGTTCCCTTATCTGAAACGGAAAGTTTCATTTTGGCAAGAACCACTGTAAAATACATTTTATAAGCCTATTTGATAGTAATCAGTTAATCCAAGGATGTTTTTTTTAAATAAATAATTAGCCAATAACGCAGATCAAATTATTTTTCTAAAAAAAAGAAAATACATTTTTTATTTTTTTAAAGAATCAAAAATTAAATAAAATTTTTGAAAATTATAGAAATTTTTATTAATCTAAAAAGGAAAAATAAATAATCAAAAAAAAATTTACACATTCACAGCTCGGAGGATGGTGTCAATTAGGAATTGATGGTGGGAGAAGCTTCTACAATTGTGTCAAACTCGCTCTCTCATCTCTTGAAATTACTTAATTTTTTGAAATATTAATACCTGCGTTCCTTAATTAGACTGACAAAGTTCGGTGGAAGACTTGTCTTTTTTTATGTGTTTGATATGGAATGCTTTTATGAGTTGCAGAAATTATTTTATGGGTAATTTCTTCATTTAGTAATATTATATAATAATAATAATACTAAAAATAATAATAATATATAAAAGCTACAGCAAGACTAGCTTGCGGAGGTGACCTACTAGGAGGTCACCTATGGTAGCTCCTTTGCACATAACACATAGAAAAGTACTGAAAAAAGAAATCCTGTTTCAGTTTTTAGGTCAAAATTAGAGTTAAGATTCTCGATAGAAAAAGCTGTAAGAGAAAAATTTTATAAATAAATGTTTATCTTCAGGATTGTTGACTAAACCGGAATGCATCGTATCCGTTCATGAACTTGTTGACGGAGTCGGCGTCTTTCACTGTAACTGGCAGGGCGTTCCACTTGTTGACTATCCTATTGGTGAATGTGTTTGCCCGTTGTAGACATTTGGTGGAGGCCTGGTCGGACAGTCTTCTTGCATGACCTCTGATACCTCTGGCGGGTCCGGGTTGGGAAAGTGAACTTGCGGGAACCGGGGGGTTCACCCAGCTCACTTTGTTGATGCCTTTGGTGAGTTTGAACATCTGTATCAGGTCTCCACGAACACGGCGCTCATTAAAGGGAGTAAGTCTAAAGACGGCTTGACGGTCTTCGTAGCACCAGTTTCTAATGCGGGGCAACAGTTTGGTGGCCCTTCTCTGCACCTGCTCGAGCATCTTAGTTAGTCAATTGATGCTAAATTTGATATTGAGTTTTGAATTTGGCCTTTTAGAATCTCACGAAATAAACAACCAATTTGCTTTTTATAGTTAAACTTCTTTGGTTGTGATTTAGGGATAATTGAGTAGTCAAAAGATATACATGCCTCAATTGCAAAATCATCACTGACCATATTTTGATCTTTTATAAATTGAAGATGAAACTAAGAATAAATCAAGAATTTCAAAATATTCCCTATTGAAAATGTTGAAAGTTGGACATTTCTTATTGAGTGACTGTGAAGTTCAACTCGTTGATGATGTTTTCTAAAATGATTCCATTGTTCCACAATGATTCCACAACGACACAGCATCTTAATATTCAAAGCGTTATTGTGCAAAAAGTTTTCGACCAAATTGTTTTTATCTATAATTTGAGCAAAGAAGTTAAAAGGCCCTTAGGTGATTTAATTAATATTTTAATTTTCTTTGTTATTTTCAAATTATATTTGGCTATTACAGATCTACAGGAGAATTAACTAATCGATCAAAGATTTTAATGCATTTTACCAATTAAAATGATTAATATAAACTCACAAAATAGTGCTCTGAAGATGCTTAATAAAATGAAAAATTTGATTGAACCCTGTAAAGAGGATCTAGATTCCCATAATTGCTTCCTAAAGGTCTACATCAATTCTAAATTCTGCTCTAATTCTACAGTATATTATATTCAAAACCTGATAGAAAAAAATTTCTACGGTTTTTAAGCACTTTAATTGAAAGCAGATTTTTTGAAGGTAAATATTATTTATGGTATTAAAAATTAATTGTATTAATAATTGGTCGCTTTTATGATATTTAATTAAAACTGATGATTTTTCAGAATATGTTTATAAGGTACTCGTTAGGAGTTTAGTCCCTTTGAATTTTAATTGTATTGCGTATGCAAATTTTTATTTTTTTATTTTTAAATAATTGTTAGAGATTGATTATTTTAAGTTAATATTTTACTTCTTTTTTATGATAGTGTTTGCCTGCTTTTCTTAATGCAATTATTTTGTTATATAAAGAAATTTTTTGTCTAAAAAGGCAAACTTTCTAACACTCTAAATGATTTTTGATGATGAAAAACTCAATTTTAGAAATTTTTTTTATATAGACTCTTTTTAAATGAATAATTTTTAAATAGATCAAAAATTGTCATTGATTTTGTTCAGCATTTTATTTTTTAAAAATTATCTACATTTTTTTGAAACTAAAAATGAAAAATTCTCAACCTTAAGGTTATACTACTTAAAGCATTTTAAAATTTAAATTTTAATAACTGGAGAAAATAATTAATATAAAAAATTTTGTAATAAATAATTTCAGAGAGATTTGAATGTTGGACAATTTATTTTATTTGTTTGTTTCGAGCTATTGTCCGTCTGATTTAAAAATGAAAATGTATTGACTCTAAAAAAAGTGTTGTTTTTTTTAAACCGTTTAAAGTGTGAGAAATTGAGCTAATTTTTTTAAACACTGGGATTTTTATTAAAAAATAAGCAGAATAAAATTGTATTCACTAAAAAGATAATATCATAACAACTTATTGTTAAACTTTTTATTTAATTTTAATATAAATGGAAAATATTTACAAGATGCAAATTTAAAAAACTTCAAATTAACAATTTTTAATTAATACTGTGTTGTAAAATTTCAATACCTGACTATATTTTAATGTAAATTAGATTTAAAAAACACAATTTATCAAACCTTGTTATAGATCAAAAAATAATTTATAATTATTCAGTTTGTTTTTCAAGATCATCAAAAATATTTTTAAAATAAGTCAAAGTTTCTTCGTAAGCTTCATGTGTTTCATCAGCGATATTTTGCATATTCAAAAATCCGTGAGTTGATCCGTTATCGACAACAAGTAATTCAACATTGGCATTTAGACTTATCAATCGTCTATACATTTCGAGGGTATCGTCAAGGAACGGATCATTACAAGCCTTAATTAAATTAATTATTAAAAAAATTAAATTTTCGATTTTAAAGGATTCTTTATTAATTAAAGCTAGACAATTTTATTTTATTCACAAAATAATTCATTCATGTTAACAAGAGTATTGATTCAGAATTTTAAAAATTTTAAATAAAATTAAAATTTTTTATATAATTTACTAAAATAATGATCTAAATTTATCTAAATAAAGTACGATTTAATTCTAGTTGTGACTAGTTTAGATGCTTTACGGCACTCTTTGCTTATTTGTACAAAATTCAAAAATCCATGGTGCACTCCTTCTATAACTTCAAGACCATTTGGCACATGTAAACGATTTAGACGTCTTTTAAATTCAATGCTATCGTCATGCAGCGGATCAAGACAAGCCGACTAAACATTGTTAATTTGGTTAAAAGTGTTAGTTTTCATAAAGAACCCTTTAATTTTAAGTGAAATAAACTCAAGCATAACAATTAATGAAAACTTTAAAAAATCTAAATATTTTTATTATCACAAAAATCATACTTTTGTTTTCATTAATAGTCGCTCTAGCATTAATGGCTCATATTTTCCGTCGTATTAAAAATAAAATTTTTTGTATCAAAAATAATCATAAATAAAGTGTTATTATTTGGTTTCAAAAAAATAATCTAAATTTTTTTTTTTATAAAATGATTATAAAAATAGACCCATAAACAAAAAATAAATTGGTTTCTAAATTGGACTTATCGAAAAAAATTTAAAAAAAATGTATCAAACACAATCTGCAACAAGTGACTAAAATGAGACTTGTGTTAGAAATTATTTTGGCGAAGTTCCAATTGAACCACTAGTTTTAAATAAATTAAAAGAAGAAAAGTTCTCAACAAACAAAAAAAAATTATAAAATCTGATAAAGCTACAGATCTGACTTTTTATTTTTTGTAAAAAGTCTGATCATGATCCATCTCTCAGTGTCAATTTGGTGGTAGTGTTTAATGGATTTCGTGTGAAGAATGCTCTAACTGGTCATGCACTAAATGTCCACCTAAAAAAAATTTTTCCAAAAGATGTAAATAATAGAATTTTAAATTAATTTAATTTCGCTTTTTTTAATTCTCATCTTTTATTTGTTTTTTGTATTCTATCAATTTTTTTTAAACTGATGTAGATGGGGTTAAACCGTCAAAATTTCATTATTGTAAGATGTTTAATTTTTATGTTTTTTTTTATTTCGGTGCCATATAATTCTTTATCAAAATTCACCGAAAGTGTTTAAAACTAATTCAATTAAATTTCCATCTCTTCTTATTAAAAGGATTATCGATTATAGCCCATCTTTCTTTATGTATAATGAAGAAGATTAAAATCAAAATCAAATGATATCGATAATGATGTAAGTGTAGCGAAAATTCAATAAAAATAAAAATATTTAGACTTTTGATTTAGAAAAACTTTGATTGGAAATGAAGGTTAACTCAAAGATGGAATATTTAAATGTTGCAGATATAAAAAAAAGGAATTTTATATCTAATTAATTTTTTTAAATAAATAATCAAGATCCCAGCATGAGAGTTGAGGAGCTGGAAGTTCTTTCCTTTCCTTTTAGTAATAATTTAAAAAAAATTAACAAAAGAATAATAAGATAAATAATCGAAAACAAGCTTTTTGTCTTTTTAAGTAAATTTAAGAAAAATTTTTATTTTTTTTCATCCGATCAATTTAATATTTTTAATAATTAAATAAAATATCAAATATTAAATAGACTAAAGTTGAATTAGTTTGAAGCAATGGATATCCGATGGAAGTTATCTGAGAAAAATGTAGACATAAGAAAACACCAACTTTAATTCATAATTCACTTATTCTTATTATTTTTTTTAATTAATTTTTATAAAAAGAATTATTTTTTTTTGATATTTTTAATTTTAAAATAAAACCTATTTTTTAGTACTTAGTTACATAATTATTTTTGATACTTGGAAAATTTTAAGCTCTGCATTAAAAGCAATAAAGTAAAAAAACTTACAATTAAAAATGTTTTTGGAAATTTAGACAGCATGTCATCAGTGCTCAGTATGGGAGACATGTAGTGGTCATATGGTACGCGATTACTTCTCAGTTTGTCTATTAGAAATATTGCGTCACCCATAAGCTCATAATAGCTAAGAAGTTCTTCGTTGGTAAGAAGCTTATCTGATTCAAATTCTGGCTGAATATCGGCTAGATCAATGCGATTGTCCAAATTTTCCAGATTTATTTTCACTTTTTCTTGAGATCCAATTTTTATCTCATCAGGCAAGTCAACTGATTCCGATTTAGAAAATCTTACATTCGAATTTTTTTCATCTATTTTCTTGACTTCTTCCAAATTAAGCATTATTTTGTATCGCTCTGTTTCGGCTTTGAAATCAATGCCTGAGTAGGCGGCCAAACAGCGCCATAAAATGCCAAGGTTAAGCAGAGGGTCCATAACAGACAAGAGCCTACTTGGCGAAAGACTGTATGTGAGCAAAAATGGAGAATATATTGGCACTAGAGCGTCTGGAATGCGGATTTGATTGACTATTGCTCGTTGAACAATGTTGGTTGCCAAAACACCACCGGCAGAATCACCCACACAAATTATATTTTCACCACTCCAACCTAATAAGTTTTTGTTGAGCAAACACCAAGCATACACGTAGAAGCATTCCTCGCTAGCGCGAGGAAACACGTGTTCAGGTGCCAATGAGTAATCAATACTGACTATTGGCACTTTGAGCTCTTTGCACCAAGGTTTCAGATAAATCTCATGGGATTTAGATGAATGAGCTATGAAGCCACCACCGTGTACATGAAGAATCAAATTTTTACTAAGTCCAATTGGTGCCGCACTATTCGGACTTATTGTGTCCAGCATTCCCTGTCTAACTTCGCCACTGAGAATTCTAATCCGAACTGTATCGTTTGTCTCGGCATCTCTAGGCGGCATTATATCCACATACTCCTGCTCAATGTCAAAATTTTGCTCACCACCTAAATTGGGCTTTGTCTTCGGCACACGTAGTGGCTGCTCCATTTTTATGGTTTTGGTCAAATTAATTGGCAAAGTTGGTGTAACAAGATTTGACCCCATCTAGAAAAAAATTAAATTGAGAAAGGTAGAATTTTTTTTCTCAATATTTTTATTAAATCACTTGAACAATTGAAGTTTCTGTCAATTGCCAAAAAGCCTTACAAAAATCAACATTGGCTTTTCTCATAATTTGTGACATTTTTTTGGCTCTCAGATCTGGATCCATGATATACTTAGTGGAGCTGTAAACGGACATGGCCGCTTTGCCGATACTGTTAGTCAACGAGCCATAACTGGTCATGGCAGTCGTATTAGTGGCACTAGTAGTTCGTTTTAGATGCGGAGGTGAGCTCACATCTAGACTAGTTTGAGCAAGCGCGTTTTCTTTATTGGCAAAGGCTTCAAATCCGTCGTTGTACGAGGTTAAAGCAATGGCACAACCGGTCAATGGACGCTGCAGCGACTCACAAAATTGAAAGCCACAAGCTCGACCAAAAAAAGCCTCCTGATGCTTGGACGACAAGTCGAACAATTTTTTTTCCATAGATTTTAGATTCGACTCGTTCAAATTTACAAATAAAGATGGACCTTGAAAAAAGTTCTTAACAGGAATGACATCATTTGATTTTTTAAGATTTTTTTCAAAATCTTCCAAATTTTTTAGCATCATTTCAAGACTGAGTTGGAGAAAAATTTCCAATTTATCCATTAGTCTAACCCATGTCTGCAGCTCTTTGATTACATTCACATTTCTAAATGTGGAAGGAATATTCGGGTTGTTCAAGCTGAACTGAAAATAAAACTTGGTCTTTCTTTCGTTCAAGTCATTTAGCACAGCCAACAATCGCTGCAGACAACTATCGAACACTCTCAAAATGGACCTGTATCCATTGGCTTTAATTTGCGGCTCGATGTCAAATTTTTCCATATTTGCCTCAATCGTCTTGTAAATGGTCATTGACTTTTCAAATTTGTCTTTGGCATGGACACACAGTTTGTGATATGCCTGAGCTGACTGTTCCGTTGTTTCCATAAAATCCAATTCATTGATGATAAGATCTTGGCTTAATATTTCATTAAAATGGGAAACTAGTTGGTCTAGATTCGACGACACGCTTTTGAACAAAGTCTCGCGATCCGAGTCATGCGCTGTTTGATTCTCCAAATTGATTATCTCTGCTTGATCTTTACTACGCTTTATATAGTAGGACCGCGAGCGGAAAAACTTTGGCCGAGAAATTTTTTTGGTCTTGGGTGGATCGGGCTCCGGCACTTGGGCATCCTCGACTTTGTCCGGCACAGAGCGAAATTTAAGCAATGTGCTAATACGCTTTGTGGAATCATTGAAGCTTTTGTGCAAACGCGAATTTATTGCCTTAAATTCGTAGCAATTTTCGGGCTTAGGGCTCTCTGGGGACATCTCTTGGTCGGGACTGGGCTCGCCGCTCTGCGCAGGGTTGATGTAGTTTTTGAAATTTTTGAATGCTTCCATCAGACTAAAGGGTTTCGTTGTACTCTTAGACTTGGTGTCGAGAATTTTAGCCGTTTTGAAGGTTCTTGTGGATCTTTTGCCAAGTAATCTTTTGCCAAAATTGTTTACCATCAATTTCATTCAGCTGAATGAAATCTAATTTTTAAATACTTGGAAGTATGTCTAAACAAAAATTAAAGTAAAAAATAAAGTAGAAAATTCTATAGCAACTAAAATTATTAAATTATTTGAGTTTTTTTTCTCATAGATTAAATCATTTGACAAATTTATTTATTATCAGACACAAGGCTCAAGAGTAAGTGACTCTATTCAAATTTTTAGATGTGTCTGTATGTTGACATTAATTAAATCCTTAGCTCGAGATTACCAATCTTTCAAAATCAATAAATTTATTCATAAATTATTTTTTAGCATATTGAAAAAATCCTACTTTCCCCAAATGAAAAAGCAATTTTGAAACTTAAGTTTACCAAAGGCACGTCATTTGTTCAATTTATTCGTGTGCATAAGAAAAAAAAGAATAATTATGGCTTAATTTATTGAAAAATTTCCAACTAAGGATATTAAGCAGTTCCTTTTCTTCCATAACGATCAATTAAAATGTCAAAATATATAATTTTTTCAAAATTGAAGTCAATTACTTAGGTCCTCGGCCTTGGTTCAAAAAAATTCCATCAGACTTTTCTTTGGTCTTGTCCATAAATCCCAAGATGCTTAAAGATCTCTTTAGTTCTTAATCGATAAACAAATCAAAGCTGATTTTGCTTTCAAAAATAAAATAAGAGTTATCTTTCTCAAATAGATACTTGACTCAAGTGAAAATTCTGTATTTATTTTTAGGGCGGAAGATTGATAATAATACTTACTAAAAAAATGTATTTTTCGGCGCGTGTTTTCTTAGTTACATAACTAGCACATTTTTAATTTAAGGGTATTAAAGTTACCTAATGGAAAATGATGGAACTTTAATTAATTGGATTTTTGAGTCAGAATTTGCTATTTATAATTTGAGCTCCTTATCTATAACTTTGTATTCTTGAAAATTTTGAATACATTAATAGGAAAGTAATATTTTTTGGATTTCAAATAATTTATAATGAATTCAGAAAATAATTATTAAAAATGATTACACTTAAAACTATTTGAATTGGTAGCTAAATATATATGAATTTTTTTTTAATTTATAGATTGTTTGATCGATAAGAAATAAAGCTATTTATCATATGATGCTAAATAAATTTGGCAAAAATATTATCTTTTTATAATTGAGATTTTTAAATCTAATAAGATTGAATAGATTAATAAGAAGGATCTACTTGGTCCAAGTGATCAAAACTAAGTTAACTTAGTGCTGACTTTTGAAAAAATTGAAAAAATTTAAAACTTTGAACGTCTAAATATTCAAGTTTTATCAAGGTTCTTATCAACTAAAGTGCTCTCATTTATTCACATGACTTTTTTTCTAATTATAATTTTTTCTCAACAAAAGCTAAAATTATTAAATTTATTTAATGTTTAACACTTGAAAAATTTGCCAAATCTAATTCAATAATATTGTATTAAAATTCACATAGTCCTTTGGGATAAATATTCATTTTGATTCTAGACAAAAGATCAAATAAACTCAAGACAATTTGAAGTGCGCATTAAATAGATTCAAAATTAATGAACAATTTCACTTTAGTACTTAAATTTTTTTTTGAATAATTGAAAATTTTAAACTTGCTTTAAAGCCAAAGCCGTGTTAGGTTTTACAATGCCTTTTTATGCAGTAAGAAATGGCTACGAGCCCGGAATTTATCTCTCGTGGTATTACTCAAGATTTAAAAAAATTCAAAAGATGCTAATTTTCAACTAGGGAAAACTGTGAAAAGCAAGTTAAGGGTTTTTCCAAAGCAGTGTACAAAAAATTTGAGACAAAAGTCGACGCTGTTGCTTTTATTTTAAACAAATCACCAAATAAAACTCAAGAAAACTTTAACAAAGATTCACCAAAAATTAAAAATCCAGGTTTAATTAAATAACTTTTTGATTAAAATTTAAATTGCTTAGAAATGTTTAGATTTTAGTAAAGAAAACACGGATAACTTGGATTCAAATCAAAAACGAAAACTAGATAATAATGAGAGTTTTCTATCTGATGCAACGACATCTATTAAATCAAAAGGTTTCGTCATTTTTTATCTTAAATAATAATTTTGATGATTGCATGTACTTTTTTAAAAATTTACCATCTTGGTCAAATCATGCTAGATGCTTGCATGATGCAACGGCTCAAGTCAAACCAGCTTTAAAAAAAAATAAACTGATTAATAAATCTAAAAAAGAAAAAGAAATGAACAATCTGCGTCCGGAGAAAAAATCCCGAATTGCTAAAGACAAAATGGAATATGTCAAAACTTCTAAGGAAACAACAAAAAAAATTCTAGATACTTCAGATCAAAAAAAATACTTGACTGAATACGAAGATAAAATATATGAATTTACCTTTAGTAAGTTTTTTTTTTTAATTAAAATAATTGATCTTTAAAAAACCAAAAAAAATTTGACTGAATTCAAAGTGTTAATTAACTTCCTTGAAGCTATGAAAAAAAAATTAACATTTTAACATTTTAAAAAATTTGTAAAAATTTGATCCTTCATTTGACTGTATTTAGGATTTTAAATTTTAAAATCTTCTTACAGGCTTAAAATTTTTGTTCGAGGATTAATTTACATTAATTAAACTTTATTTAGCTGATGAAAAAAGAGCTTTCAAACAAATTAAAAAATGATTCGATTTTTTTTTAGTTATTTTAAAAATTATAATCAAGTTAAACCGTATTTATCAAGCTCTCTTGTGATTTTCTCATTAAATAAACATATTTTTTGATTACATAAATACACTAAATGTCTTTGTTATCTAAAATTAAGAGAGCCAAAAAGCAGTAGTCTATACAGATGGAGCATGCTCAAATAATGGAAAACCCAATGCAGTCGCTGGAATTGGAGTCTTTTGGGGCAAAAATCATCCATTGTAAATGAACTTGATTTAAATTCTAGCATTAAAATCTAAGTTATTTGATTAGAAATATCAGTAAAAGATTGAATGGATTGCAAACAAATAATCGAGCAGAGATAAATGTAAAAGTTATTTTTATATTTACTTAGATAAATAATTAGATTTTAGGCAGCTATTGTTGCCATAAGTCAAGCATTAACCTATGATGCCTCAGAGTTGACCATTTATACTGATAGCAAATTTATGATGAATTCGATTAATGACTGGATCAATAAATGGAAGAAAAATGGTTGGAAAACTGCAAGTGGAGAGTCGGTGAAAAATATTGACGATTTCAAGAGGTTAGATGATTTATGTTCCAAAATAAAATTAAACTGGGTAATTTTACGAGGAGAAAAATTTTTTTTTATCTAATCTTGTCAATAAATGATTTAGATTTACGTACCAGGACACAAAGGTCACTACGGAAATGAAGAGGCAGATAAATTAGCCACCCAATGTTTGAAATAATTTATCTTCAAATTTTATTAAAATTAATTTAAATATTTAAAAGATTCGTTAGGAGTTTAAATAGATCTTTGTTTAGATCAAAATGCTTTTCTAAGACTTAAACTAAAATTTACGACCTTAGTATCAAAGATTTGAGCTTTTTTGCTTTACTTTAAAATTACAAATTAAACATTAATTTGAGTTGCCTCGACTTTTTAATCTCTTTAAGCTCTAAAAATGTCATTGTTAAGTCAAATTAGTTCTTAAGAAATTTAACAGTGACTTCCAAACGAAAATAAAAAAAAATGGTTGTTAGAATTCTCTTTTTCATGCATTCTACTAGTAATAAAAAAATTTTCAACTTAACTTCAAAAAAGTTTTGCTCTTTGAAATATCAGTCCTTTGTTTTTGTTGAATATTTTAAATTATTTATCTAAAAATGTTTAAAAATTGATTAATTTGACTAGAAACAAAAAATTAAATTTCTCTCAATTCAAATAATATTTGATCGTGACTCTACCAATGTTGATAGTATTAGCTAAATTTTTATCCAAATTATTTTTAATAATTTTTTTTATAAATTAAGCTAAATAAGGGAAGTGAAGATAATAAAAAATCAAAATTTTTAGTATAGTTCTTTGAAATGTTAACTGAAGTGTCAATTTGTTTTCGATTTTATGTTTTTATGTTTATTATGTTATAAATAGCTATGAAAGCCTAAGCTACCTTCTCAAAATGATCATTGAATTTCAGGAAAATATATATTTTAAAATTAAACTTGGTTAAAAAAAGCTTACTTTCTTGTAATTAATTAATTACCATAGTCATAATTATGACAAAGTTATCTTTTTTGTTGAAAAGTAAAAAAGGAAATTTAAAATTTGTTAAAAAAAAATTGAATTTTCGACTTTTAAAAAAATAATCCAAATGAATTCATTATACAGATAGATATGTAAGAATATTAGTTAATTTAAGAAAATATTTTGTTCTTCTAAAACTGTGGTATGGATCAAAAAAGCCGAAAACTCTCAACATTTTAATTTTATGCCTGTCTCTAAATACATTCAAAATATTATTTAACAAACAATATTTTATTTTTTCTAAAATAAAATCTTACTCCAAAAAATTCAAAATGTTAGTGAGGTATTAAATTTTCTAATGAAATAATATTGGATGATTCTCATCTTTTTTGTTTATTGAAATGCTTTTTCTGTATTGATGTGTTGATAAAGGATGTTTAAACCGAGCAAGCAAACTCAGTAAATAATTTTTCATACCTAGAACTTATTATTACTTATCAATCATTAATTTTTATGAATTCAATTATTAGCATTCATGATGAAAAAATGAGGAAAATTACAGCTCCTAATTTTAAAAAGAAAATAATTACTATTTTTAAAATTTTTTTGTTTAGCCCTTAAATAATAAACCTGTTTTATTTTTAAAGAAAATTTGTAACTTATACCAATGATTTAGTTCATATTATTTTATCTTAATTATTAACATTTTTTGTTTGTTTAAATAAAAATATGCCATTCTTCCTCTACGTAACATTATTTAAATCATAATTAATCAATCAATCAATCAATCAGTATTTTTACTGTTGAATAATGTTATTATTTCAGAAAAGATGAAAAGTCTTGAAAACCAAATTTTGAAATAAAACTTTGATAAATTAACTTTTTTGCTAAATAAGAAAAACACAAATGACAAAAAACTAGCTCAAATTTTACCATAGAATGATTGAATAGACTTACATTTTCTCATCAGTTTACTTACGAATTTCTGAAATAAAATTTCCCAGTTTAAAACTTAACCAGACAAAGGATATTTTTACTTATAATAATCTTAATGAGTATCTTATTTAGACGACCTTTTTAAATCAACATTAAGTTGACTATTTAAAATTAAAATAAACACAATAAAAGAATTTTAAATTTTGGTTTTTAAATATCATTTATTTTTCACAACATTTCGAAAATAATTTTAAATAATTAAAGACAATAAATTTGCAATAATTGAGAATTAAATCACCTGAAAATTCGATCTTCTCAAATCGCTAGAAAAATTTCAAGACAAAATTTAAAATTTTTTCAATATTAGATTTTTCAATATTTTTCAATAAAACTTAGAATTTTGATTTATAATAAATAGCAATTTATAATAAATATTTGGATAAATCAAAATTCTAAGTTTTGTTTTAATTGACTGATCTTTTATTACCAAATTCTTCTTGCATATTTCATTTAATTCATAAAATTTTCGTATTTGAATGCATCAAAAATTTCTAGGATAAAAAGTATCAATTAAATTTGAGAAATTGAGTGATTTTTTTAAACATTTTGTCAAATAATTATCTAAAAAAAAAATTATCGGCATAATTCTAAATAATATCAAAATTGTTTTATTTTATTTAACTTTTTTAAACTAGTCAAATAAACACTTTGGTTTTTATCAATCTCGGCTGACACTCAATATTTTAAATAAATAAAATTTTTATTTGATAAAAGAATGGTATTGATTTTTAACGATTTATAATCGAGAAGATTAATTAACGGGCTGAATACTAATTATTAATTTCCTATTTTTTTGGATCCAATATCCTATAATTTTTTCATATAATTTAAATTTTAATTTAAAAAACATTGAAAATACACTAAAATTTTGCATGCGAGTCTTTGAAATACCTTCGAGCACAGGGATTTTTCTTTAAAGAAAAATTTCTTCAGAAACAATATTGAATATAATTTATTTACAAAAAAATTAAATCTTTTCTATATTCCATTGTTAACAGATGCATCCCTATCTTTGATATTATCTTATTTTTTTTTAATTCATTTAAAATTCGAAAGAATTCTTACAATAAACTTAAAATAAAAATTGAATTGAATTTTTGAAAAATGGCAAGTTTTTTATTTCTTTTCTACATTTCTAAAAATAATTGCGCAATTATATTTTAAATTATAACATGCTTAAGTATTGAGTTTTAGTGAAAGAAGGTAATCTCAATATTTCAAAAAAGTTGAATAGAAAAAAAAATTTTCCAAATCTTGATTGAGATATCTTAAAACTTATCTTCTAAACTTTTGGCTATAAAAATGCCATGAAGATTGATTTATGACAATTTTTGGATGATACATACTGATAGTTTTTAATTTGCGTTGAAAAGTATGCATCTGTAAGGCTATATAATGAATAAAAAAATCGATCGGAGTTTTTTTGAAGTAGATGGATAGAAAATTATCCATTCAAATCAAAAAAATACTTTTTTTGATGTTCAAAATTTAAATTCTAAAAGCTATAATCACTTGAACACTTTTCTTTTCTTTTTTGATATAACCATTTTTTTAATTACAGTGCTATGACAATAACAATTTTCAAAAATTATGTCTATGGGTAATTTTGAATTTTTAAACAAAAATAAAATAAACAAAAATATTATCTATTTTTTTATATCTGAAATATTAATAATTTTAATCAAATATCTTTAAAAAAATATTTTTAAAAAATTTTATTAGAAAAAAATTGACGTTTAATATTTAAAAATTATACATTCAATAGCTCATCTGAATTTTGGTAGTTTTTAAAAATTCAATTTTGAATTTAAAAAGAGTAACTTTTAAGAAAAAAAAGCCATCAAACAAAATAAAAATTACTAAAACTAATACTCAAATAAAAACTTAAGCTATCAATTAAAATATTTTTTTTTCTAAATTAGAGTTTTTTTTTGCTTCTATTAATTTTTTATTCTTAAAAAGCTAAAAATTATCTTTGAGTTGTATTTAGTTTTCGAAAAGGACAGCTAGTTCGAATCGTATTAAAAATTTTTCAAATAATTAATTTTATTTTCATTTAAATTGGCCTTTATTGGAATGCTTGAAAAAATTCTACGTCTAAATTCCTTCATTTAGTATTTTTATTTTTTTAAAACTTTATCATGATGCCAAAATTTCAGAGATAATGTAGGCGCTATGCTCTTGCCAAGGATAAATTTTGATTCAAATAATTTTTTTTCAGCTTCAACTTCGAAAAAATTTGATCGATCATTTACTTGACAAATTAAAATAATTACTAGGAAAAAAAAGAATGAAAGAATGAATATTAAATCAAATGTAATCCACTCTACACAAAAATAAAAAAACCACACTATTTTCAATGGATTCGATATCCCTGAAAATCCTATCTTGTTCAAACAAATCTAATCCTTTATAACCCTAATTTAACAGCGCATTTGGTTTATCTTTAGTTAGCTATTCTTTAATTTAAACCTCTTATTTTAATTTTTTATTTTCTATTTGATTCCATAATGTAGCTGCATGAGGCGAAATACGGAGGTCCGTCCTTTCTCCAAACTTTAAAATTAGGCGATACCGTACCTTATTATATTTCTGTTTAGCTCATGTTGAGTTGTCTCAAAATGAAAAGTGACATGGGTTTTTTTCCATTGATAATTTTTTTTTTGCTTGGATATTGGGTTAAAGTTATTAAAATAATAATTTAGTTGTTGACTTTATATTATCTGTTCTTTTGTTTAACCTGCTTGGTTTGAAGCTTTGAAATTTGCGTTAATTGATCAGCAAACTTTTCAGCACTTAGTAATTTCAAAACGAATAAATGAAAATTCACCCAAACTCTAAAGAAAACAAACCTTTGAAGGAAATAATTAACTATAATGATGTAAATAATGAATATAAAGTCCAGTTTTGATAGAGTAGTTAATGAATTGAGTTTAAATTCGATTATTCTATTAAAAATATAATTTGGATCATCGAATCGGCAAAAAAATTAAAGAATAATTATTTTTTCATTTCAATCAAGGGATAAGTGGAACTAATAAATTTAAAACTCAGTTTAAAGAACCATTTTCTGATAATTAGACTTAATGAAATTCTTTTAAACTTTTATAAATATTTTCAACAACTCAGATCAAACCATCTCATTTGTATTTAAATCGAGTGATTTTGGAAATTGTGACTTTTCATACAAACTTTCCAAAAATTACAAAAATAAATTCTTTTTCATTAATTTAAACGACAAAATTGAAGTTTATAAAATTTAATGATGAAACAAGATGATACAAAATATGCTTTACTAAATTAAAAAAAATAATAATTTAAATTAACAAAGAAAAAATAAATGATCCAAAAAATATCAATATTCTGAGCTTTATTTTTTTTGTCTGTTCGATCTATTCTAATTAGAAATTAAATTTATTTAAATGACAAAATTCTGTCATCTCTACTTAAATAATTTTGAATTAAGTGGTTAAAATTAAAAAAATTTTATTTTCCAATTCTAAATTAACATAGAATTAGATTAAAAATCATCTTTTGAATTAAATTTTATTTAAATTAATTATAAAAATGCTAATTTAATTTGCTCATTTTATATGATACCAAATAATCTCTTTTCTTGAAATAAAATCAAAAAAATTTCAAAATTGTTTGAAAATTTAAAAAAAACGCTATCTTTTGATCCTTTAACAAATAGCAAAAAAGGAGGAAAATTAAAGTATTTTAAAAACGCTTATCAATTTTTCAGAAAAGTTACACTTACGTAAATATTACGTAAATTTACATAATATTACGTGAAAATTACCAAAAATATCTTGGAAATCAATTAAGTCTTTTTCATTTGATTGTGCAAGCCGAAATTAAATATTTGAATCTGAGGAACTAATGGATTAGTAAGGATCTGAGATGAATTAAAAATGTATCAAAAAAATAAAAAAGTTAATTTTTTTTTTAATTTAATTGTTAAAGAAATGATATTTTTTGTTATATTTTTGCTAATATTATTCTTAAAGAAAAAAAAATTTAAAATAAATTTAAATCATTTTTAATTTTTATATTTTTTTTTTGTAAGCTTATTGAAATAGATGAATTATGTATTAATTTTCATTCAAAAATAAATGAATATTTTAGATTTTTTATTTTTTATTTAAATATAAATTCAAAAAATGAATTCACGACGCGCTTCGGTATCCTTATACCTTCTTCAGACTAAAATGATGAAATGGAAAAAAAATTTTAATACAGTGATAATGATAATAAAGTTTTAAGATCAGAAACAATAAAACAAAGAGAAAAAAAAATTTTGAAAAAATAAATGATGCAAGCAAATTATTAAAAAAAAGAAATATAATGAAATATTGCGAAAATATAAATAAAAATAACGAATGTTAGGTATATAATCATTTATCAAATTAACTTCTTATTTTTATAAAAGATTACTAAAGATGCTTTTTTTTATCTCAAATTAAAATCTAATAAATTTTAATTTTTTTTTATGATTAACATTTTTTGATTAATTTTATTTACTTGATATTTTAATAAAAAAAAAGTGAAATTTAAAATAAAAAAATTCGAATTTTTCTGCAAAATAAAAAGTTTACTTAAATTACCAGCGGTGTCATTTTTGACACGTCATTCACTATGTCTACTTTAAGCTTTTTAAAATTGTATAATGTGACATTTTTTCTTTGATTTTTTCTTCTTAAAAATAAAATTGATTAAAAAATTAAAAAATTAAAAATGTCCCTACGAAAATCACTCCTAAAAGCCCACAAGGAGTTAGAAAAGTACAAAAACTGTACTTTTCTAATGATATTGAATCAGGCGAATCAGATAAACAATGAAAATGAAAGTGAAAATGAGGAAAATGCTGATAAAAGTGAAATTTATAGCTCTGATAATGATGAAGATGATGACACTGATGATATATACCTACATATTGATGAAGCAATAGAAAGTTTTTTTCAAAATGTGAATGATCCGAACCTTATGGATCCTAATTTAGACAAAAATAGTAAAAGCAATTTTATTTGGACAAGATAAAAAGATGGTGAAGAAACAAGCGTACGTTTTGTAAGTTTTGATCAAAAACCTGGACCATCAAGCTATGCGGCGAGACAAATAGATAACACCAAATTGTCCGCTTTTTATGATCTTTAATTTCAAAATTGTAAATTTGATTCTAAATAATACCAATAAAAATGCTCAAAAACATGAACCAAAATTTACAAGAGAAGATATTCTGGCTTTTATTGGTGTATCGTTTTTTATAATCAGTGGCGTAGCCAGGTTTTTTCAGATGGGGGGCTCACATCCTAAATTTTTTTTTTATATATTATTATTAAGTATACCTTTTTAGGTAAAATTTTAGCTTTTATGGAGAATAGTTGCAAATTAAAAAAATTTATTTTATTTTTTCAATCTCCTTTTAAAATTTGAAAAAAAATAAAAAATTTAATTGATCTTTTTTTCCCGTATATCTTTAAAAAAAAAATTCAACTTAAAACTCGAATTAAAGTAACAGCAATCAAATGGAAGACTTTTTTCGTTTAAATTATGTGTGCTCGAATTCATAAGATTTTGATCTGTTAGTTCGATACCAACGTTGTTAATATTAGAAGAGATTAACAGAACATTTTTATCTTCAGGAATGTTACTTGAAGTGATATATGAACTTTTGTTTAGCTGTTTAAATGAATTAAAATTTAATTTTGACTGAAACATTAAAAATCTTCAAAAATTTTTAAATTCAATTTATTTTGATATTATTTTAAATTTATAATCGAAAAAAAATAATAATAAGTAAAAAACAAATCTTTAGACACTTTCTATTTATTTACAAAAATTTAAGATAATCCGGCTTTGTATGATTATTAGAATAAACTTTGATTTTAAAATTGGGGTGGCTCAGCCCCTCCAATTTTTTGAATGGAGGGGCTCGAGCCCCCGCTAGCCCCCTGGCTACGCCACTGTTTATAATTATATTTCGAATTTAATTTGAATTATTACAAAACCTACAAAGACTTTTGCAATTTACTAATAATTTTAACAAAAAAATTTAATTTTCTTAACGATGTATCAAAAAATATAAATGCTATCTTTTAATTTTTTGCCTCTTTTATATTCAAAATTAAAAATGGTGTCAAAAATGACACCGTGGTAATCTACGGTAAAAAAAAAATTTTGGTCATCTGAGTGTTAAGCAAATTATTTAATAAATTTTGGAAAAAAAAATAATTAAATAAATTTAACTTCTTTTGCTCCAGCAGCAAAACTTTTGTATACCACTAATAAAATCTAGAATTAAAAAAATCATCATCGTCAATCGAATGTCACAAATTTTGCTTAAAAAATTTCCCCATCTTTGCTTCACCACTTTGAAAGTATCTTCAATTAATGAAAATTTAAATTAAAAAATAAATCTAAATTGAAAAATGTTAAGTTTCTTGTGATCAAAAGGCACTGTTAGAGAAATTTGCGAAAAGTTAAGTATATTTTTTAAATTAAACTAGTGTGTATAGCAAAAATATAAAATTATAGCATTTTAAATTATACCTTAGAAATAATAAGATAAATTTTAAATGGAAGATACTGAAGGATCCAGATCGTATTCTTCAAATGATGAAATCGAAGCATATTTTAAAGATCTGGACAAACGATTTCAGTCTAAAGTTTCTTTAGTTGAGAGAAAAATATCCGACATAAATGAAATTAACGAAGATATATTTAACCTAAACTCATTCGAAAAGAATGACTATCTAATAGATAATATAGATTCAAAAAAAAAAGACCACAAAGCCAAAAAAAGACACAAGAAGTCGAAAAAACGTGAAAAAAAACGTAAAAATACTCGCTCAAGAAGTCAACGTAAAAGATCTAGCAAACGATCATGGTCTAAACCTTGCTTGAAAAGTTCCAAGGTTGAAGACGAAGTCCAAAATGATTTTTTTTCTAGTACGACATCTAAAAAATATAATGTCACGTCAAATCTTGATTTTAATAGCGAAGAAGCCTTCAAAAAATTTGATTTTGGTTTCGAATCAGCTTCCGATAATACATCTAAACAAAAAAATTTAGAAAATCGACTCGAGTTATTTACGTTTCCACACACCGAAAAAAGTCCGATCGATTCGGATCAGTCAAATAAAATGCAAACAAAACCATCAGTCAATGGTTTTACTAGTCTTGGTCAAAAAAATCACCATCTATTGCATAATTCATTTGATCAGTATAATTTAATAAAACAGTATAAAATGCCTGATAGTTGTGTTACGATGGAGTCCAGGAAAGAAATCAACCAAAATATTAATGGTGACGAGAATAAAGAGCATATAATTATTGATAAAATTAATTATTGCAAAAGACCGGTTAATTTTGTTAATTCAGAATCGAATATCATTAAAACTGAGATTGATTTAACTGTATCTAGTTTAAGCAAATGTTTTGAACATAAAGAGACAAGTCGTAAAAAAGAAAACTTGACCGAACATGTCTTGGGAGAATTGATAAATAAAAAAAATGATCCGGAAAGAACCAAAGACAAGTTGGTCTATTTTTAATTAATTAAATAAGAAATTTTTTATTCCTTGCCAAACATTAAAATTTTTAAATTTTTAAATTTTCAATTATCACTGAGGAAATATTGGCATTTGATGCAAAATAGTTTTGTTTTGATAAATTTTTATTTAAATTTCTTTTTATAAAAAGTCCTTAAAACTAAATAAATAGTTGAAAAAAGAAGATACACACATAACTATTCTAGTTACTGTTGTATTTTTCTAGTGATTTTTAGTCGAATTGATAGTTTTTTTTTGAATAATCAAAATAAGATTCTTTGGCAGGGACTTTTGAAAAAAAAAGTCCGGACTTGACATTAGACTTGTGACTTTTAAGCAAAAAAATACCAATTTTTACGTGGACTAAATTTTTTTTTAAAACCAAATAAAAATAAATATATTTAAGGAATCGAAATATCAAAAGACATCTAATCACATCATATAAACTTGATCTATTCAATTAACTCAAAACAATTTTCATTTAACTCCTCGGAAATTAAGGAGAGTAAAAAACTAGCTTTCATTCAAAAGGTGATATAAAATTAGATTTTGATGTCTCAAATTTAAATTTATTGCCTTAAAAAATTTTAAAAATAAATCAAAAAATTAGTTTTAGTTTGCATTTATGAAAAGTTAAATCAGAGAATTGTTCAATTTTTCAATCCAAAAAGAAAATTTAAAACTAAAAAAAATCTTTTTTGTTGAATCGTTTTGAAATAAGTGAATAAAATATTTGGACATATTAGGTGGTAAAAAAAATGAAAACTTTTTTTGAAAATTTTTTCCAAGCAAAGTTTCGATAAATACACATAACAAAAGAACTGCTAATATTATCAATACCTTTAAGTCAGATTTTAATTTTAGTTTAATTCATTTAAATACTAAAGATAAAAATTGAAGGTCTATTTTTTTCATTAAACATTTATTAAAAAGCAAATTGCAGACTAAGGATTAATTAAAACGCGACTATTTTTTATTTATTAATTTTTTTTTTGAATCATTGAATCTTTTAATTATATTAAATATGTAGTAAATAACTGAAAGATATTACTCAAAAAGTTTTAGCATTTTTGAGTTATTTTTGATGCTATACTATTTTTGATAGAATCTAAAATTTAATTTTTTATTAGATACCCAGAGGAGAGTACGATTAAAGCTGAAGATGATTTTGAG
Source organism: Brachionus manjavacas (assembly GCA_019054805.1). Taxonomy (NCBI): domain Eukaryota; kingdom Metazoa; phylum Rotifera; class Eurotatoria; order Ploima; family Brachionidae; genus Brachionus; species Brachionus manjavacas. The sequence goes on from JAHQIY010000007.1 coordinate 1,160,880, forward strand.
ACTTTACGTAATAAATTCAGAGAACAATTGGAAGAAAGATTATTTGACAAAAATGATAAAAAACTTCTGGATAAAATAAAAAAAGAGAAATTGTTAGAGAGTGAAAGAGTTTTATCACCCGAAGCTCAATCATCTAAGTAGTTAACTATTAATTTTTTTAAATGAAATTTTATTATTCAAGTGGGTAATAGTGAATCAGATGAGAAATCAATAGAGCGAAATAAAGCAAACAAAAAAATAAAAAAAAAAAACAAACAAAAACATTTAAAGTCATTAGGAAGAAAAAATAAGAATCATGGTCCCAATAGAGAAAAAAAGAAATCCAAAACTGACGACGAAGATGAGGACGATGAAAACAGCTGTGAAGAAATATTTGACAAAAAGAATGAATTGATTGATAGTTTAAGGCGTAGTGATAGAATTAAAGTAATTAAAACCCAAAAACAAGTAACCAAAGAGCAAGAAATAGCTGAAAAAATGAAGAAATTGTCCAATTCAGGTGATCTAAACAAACTTCAAGATGAATTGGAATTAAAAGAAATATTGGCTGATTCGATAAATTCTGATCAAGAAAATTCTTTATCTAATCAAGAAGTACTTGACTCAAAAAAAGCAGTTCAAATGGATTCAGATGCTGAAGAAATCGAAAAGTTTGAATGGCCAAAATATTTTGAGCAAATAGATGAAAACATATATCGCTCTAAAAGGTTTAAGAAAAATATTTAAAAAATTTTTCATATTCAAAATTTCTTTAAAAATTTTAAGATGCAATAACAAAAATAAAGAATCGAAAAAAATGGTTTGTGATTGTTCTTATAGTGAACAGGAAAGACAAATGGGAATGGTCGCTTGTGGAATTGATTGTTTGAACCGTATGCTTTTAATCGAATGCGGAAATAGGTAATTTATTTTATTACTTGAACTCTTTTTAAAATTTTGCAGTCAAAACATGACTTAACTTTAAAAAAAATCAAAAATAAAAGTATGACATCTCTTTTAAAAATTAGATTAAAACAATTTTGAAATTTACCAAAAATATCTAATATTTAAGGACAGCATGAAGCTTAGTGCGATAGACAGTAGAATTAGTTAAAAAAAAATTTTAGTGACTGTACAAAATCATGTTCAATCTTTATATAACATTTCCCTCTACTAAATTATACCCCAAAACAGTCTTAAATCAATTACATTATTATATTTTTAATATTTTAAAGGATCTTAAAGGATATTAAAAACATAATAATATTTTGTTATTTGTTTTGATTAATGCTAAATCAAATTAGCTCTTGTATTTGCTTTATTCTTTTTCTAACTTTCCATTTACTTGAAGCATAAGGCTTCATACGATCCATCCATACTTTGCTGTACTTGGTGTCATTTTCTGTTCGACCTATTATGAAGAGCGTTCGCCCGGCTCTCTCAAAGGACTCAAAGAACTTTTTCTAAAGCCTGGGCACATCTTTCCAATGATTTAAATTTTATTCAGAATTTTTTGACGCTTCTAATCAACAGTGTGAATCCAGAAAGATCTTTTTCAGTTTTATAGGTAGTTAAAAAACTAGTCTGGAAATTATACAGAGTCAGGCAAAATAAATATTAAGTGATTTTTTTGATATTTAGCATTTTAGGGAATTTAAATTTTTTTATATTTTTGTTAAATAATACACGAATATTTCTTTTTATCTAAATATTTGTTTCTTTTTTTTTTAAATTAAAAGTAAACTCAAATTTTAAATGGATTTTTTTATTTGGGACAAAATTTCAAAATACAGTCAAGCCTCGATAATTATCCGTAATTTTCCGAATTCCGAAAAAAATCAAATTACCTTTTACTTCTTTATATAATGACATGGTAAATCATCTCTAATGTTCGACATAAAATGTCGGATAATTTCTGTCTTCTGGCATTAACTCAATTAACTTAAATAATAAAATTTCATGAGAAATTATTTCAATTATCCAGCATTAGTTTTTAAAAAAATAATATCAAACAAAATTTTTGTTAATAATACCCTGCAATTATGACAAATAAAAAAAAGCACAAGAAATTCGATAATATTTAATGAATTTTTTTTACTTGACATAACAATCAAATAGATAATGTTGACATTGACACATACGGTCATTTTTCAATAGGGTCATAAACTATCAGAATCCGCTTTTAACTTTGGATCCTGATGATGAAAATTGGTAAAAAACTTCTAAAGTTGTCACCACTTTAACACATTTAAGCTGTGCGTCATCTTTAAAAAAAAATACATTTTTGTAAAAAAAAATAATATTTGTACTTTAAAAAAAATAAGTTCCCCAACTAAGGAGAATCCATTTAGATCGGGATCTGCTCGATCAAGTAGAAATTTGAGTTTTCATATCATTTAAATTTGACATTACGTGAAATAGATATCAGCCCTTGAATTAATTATTTGTAATTTAATTTTTAAAACAAAGTAAAGTTTATTGCTTAAATGTTGTTTTAAAAAATTAAAGATGTCCATGCGGTGAACATTGTACAAACAAGAACTTCAAAACCAAAAACAATGCTAAAATTGTTCCTTTTAAGACCGAAAACAAAGGTCTGGGATTGAAAACTATCAATGATTTAAAATCGTAAACCAAAATTCTCTATTTATTTGTAAGAATTTATTTAATTATTATCAAGGGAAACATTTCTCATTGAATATGTCGGTGAAGTCATTGATCTAAAGGAATTCAAAAAACGCTGTGAAATTTATTCAGAAAAAAATTATGAGCACTTTTATTTTATGGCTTTGCAGAACGATATTTTTATAGACGCAACCAAAAAAGGGAATATAAGCAGGTTTTTCAATCATAGTTGTGATCCCAATTGTGAGACACAAAAATGGACTGTTAATGGTGAATTGAGAATAGGATTTTTTACACGAAGACCAGTGAAAGCAAATGAAGAACTCACATTTGATTATCAATTTCAGACACTGGGAAAAAAACAACAAACGTGCTATTGCGGTAGTGAAAAATGCCGTGGATTTTTAGGGGCTTCATCGAATAGTCAATTGAATAATATATGGGAAAGTGATAGTGAAGTTGAGAGTTCAGCTTCAGAACTTTCTTCTAGTGAAAATGGAAGTGAAATCGAGTCAGATAACAAAGAAAATAAAGTCATTAGAAAAAGGCAGATTAAAAATCCAAAGCGTAATAAAGATCGCGAAGTAAGATAAAAGATTAATTTTTTTAAATTAATTTTTTTAAATTAACTTTAATTTAATAGCTTAGTAGACAAATTAAAAGCATTCGGTCATTGTCTAATAAAGAAAATGTCCTAAAATTGTGTCAATTAATGTTCAGAACGGAAAGTTTGGAGTTACGCTTGGAAATTTTAGGTCTTCTAATGGTAGTTTAAAATATTTCAATAGAACAAAATTTATTTTAATGATTTTTTTTTTAGAATACAAAGGCTGAGATAAGTCTTCGACTTTTTATGGACTATCATGGAATTAAATTATTATGGGGTTGGATGATAGATATAGATAATAAAATCGACTCTATTGCACATCTGGAATGCAAATTAAAAGTAAGAATTTTATAGGCTCATAATTTTAAGATTAAAAAAAGAAAAAATTTATATTAATTTTTGTATCAAATATTTTTTTTAAACTTCATTATTATTTATATTATAGAAATCAAAAAAAGTAACTTTTCTTACAATTATTTCAAAAAGCTAAGAAAATATTTTAGTATTATTTTTTTTAACAAAAATACTTTCAGCGTTTATTCTAGAAATTCTAGAAAATGATGAAATTATTATTGATTAATCAAAAAATTTTATAGGTTTAAAAAATTACAAAACAGATTACAAAATATGGGATCACATATTAAATTTATTCAAAGACTAAAAAAAACTAATTAATTTTTAATTCTTACTGGTTTTTTTTCATTAAAATAAAATTTTAAAAATGATGAATTTTGTCTTAATCTGAATCATGTTCTTGAGTATTATCTTTTGGTAGAGACAACTTAAACAACCAAGAAATTGATTATGATGTTTATGATTATCTTCAAATCAAAAAAATGCTTGTTATTCATAAAATGATATTTAATCTTGGCAAAAGTGTATCAATTCAATATAAGATGAAGTTATTAAGAAAAATAAAAAAATTAAAAAATTAATTAAAAATTTAAATTATCTATTTTCATAAATTATTATTTTATTAAAGATTATAGAAAAAAATTTAATTTTGTATTTTTTTCTTACAGTTCTTTTAATGGTTTATCTAAAACCAGATGGTTTAGTTATCATTTTTAATAATTTCTGAAAATTAAATTTTTTATTAGTCTATTATTTTAATGGATTTGTTTTTTTTTTTGAAAATATTCTTACCATTCAAAAAATAGGTCTGAATGTCTAAAATACTTAAAATATTATTGAATCATTAATTTATTTTAACAAAAGATTCTGGAAGTATTATCAATGCTCCCTGTCAAAAATAGAACAATATTAGAAGAGTGCAAAATATTAGTAATAGTTAAACGATGGTCTGAGATCGGATTTCGACCAAATTTTAGTATTCAAATATCAGAGTCAAGTGATCTTGATTTAGATGGTAAATGTTGGATAGAAAAACTATTAATAGGCTTAGTGAACGTAGCTTTTGAGGAATCTGAGCGAAAAGATGATCATAATTACCAAAATTTATGTTCCTTTATCTCAAAAATTAAATCAAAAGCTGAAGAATTATACACAGAATGGAATAGTCTAAAAGTGGCGTTCAAAATACCGAAAAAACAACAAATAGAAGAGCGAAAGGAGCATGAAAGAGAGGTTAATGAATTATTTAAGGATCAAGAGGAGCTCAATGTTCAAGAGAACGCTCAAAATAATTCGACATTTGGGACTAAATATGCCAACAAATGGAACAATCGCTTTAAGGGTAAATTAATTTTAAATTTATCTTAAAAATATTTTTTATTTTTTAAAAAAGGGTTTAATAAATTTTATCGCTCAAAGCCTTATTACAAATCGCGCTTTTTTTGGTCATCGAACAATTACCAGAACATCTCTGGCATGACTAAAGAGCAAAGACGCAAATTATTCGAAGAAAGAGTCAGACAGGAGGAAGAAAAAGCAGCAGCTGAAGCCGCAACCAAAGCAGAGCAAGAAGAAAAGCTGCTAAACAAAAATATACCTGATATAAAATGGGTATTCGACCCTCGAATAAATCAATGGGTTCAAAATCTTGTACCCGATACACCTTCAAATTTACCACTTTATTCTAATCCGATATGCAGTCCAGGGCTAAATCCGCTTCAATTTCCATTCCAACCAGTTCCAGTTTTACCACCACCTCCTCCTCCACCTCAGCCTCCTACCGAACCAAATCCTTTTACAAAAATTGACTTGACTGATTCAAGTATGAAAAATTTGCAACAAGCTATTTTACAGATAGCTCATTCAACTCAAGAGATTAGTAAAAAAATTCAACAAAATTCTAGAAAAATACCTGATTGCACATCTAGGCCAAAATCTTTGTCCTCCATTAGTGCAAAACTGCCTGCTGGATGGAAATGTAAACGCAATAAAAAAGGAATGATTTACTACTATCATATAAAGACAAAAAAAACTCAGTGGAATTTTCCCAAAGCGTCCAAAATAGTATCAAATAAATCAAAAAAAGATTTCAGTGAAGATAGAGCAAAAATTGATCAACACATTCAATTAAAAGATGAAAATAAAGAAGATAAAGATATAAAATTATCGCCAGCTATCACAAGTACAACTACAGAAAAAAATGAGAATGATACGACCAAGTCGAATAGTAGCGAAGCATCAACCAGTGGCTTGGTAACAGCATCAAGCAATAGTTTCAAAGCTTATCGAGATCAATTTAGGGAAAAATTGAGCAAATTGATAATCAAAATTTTACAACCGTTTCTAGATAAAGAATGCAAATACGGGTTTATAAAAAATAATGAAGATTTTAAACACTTAGCTCGAAAGTTTACTCATACCATCATGGAAAAAGAAATTAGTAGGACGACCAATTTGGAAGAGTTAGATTTGGACAAGCGAATTAAGCTTAAAGCCAAAGACTACATTTGCAAATATATGCAAAAATTTAGGGACGGATACTCGAAAAGTGTTGATAATTATTAATTCCATTTAATTAATCTAATATTTTTAATGGAATTTAATAACAATATTAACTCTTCTTTTTTTTTTGGTTTCAATTATTGTTTAAATTATGTTTTGAATTTTATGTAAATGTTATAAAATAAAATTTTTAGATATTTTATTTTAAAGATTTTTTTTAATTTAAGGTTAAATTTTTATAATTGTTTACCCTCTAATATCATTAATTAGTTATTGCAAAAAAGTTACTTTAGCTACCTTTCATTTTTAATTCAATTTTTTGAATAATATGCTTTATTCTGGAAAAGTAACTTGTGCTTCTAAATAATTAATCAAGATTGGGTTTTAAGTGAAAAAATATGAACAAGGTAAAGCAATAATTAAGCTTCGAATTAAATTGAAATTTTTTCAAAAAAAAAATTTAAATCTAAAAAAAATACGATTGTGAGAAGTAATAGTTTTTGTGTTTTTTTTTCTTTATTTTTCAAGAGTCATTTGGTTAGTTTAATAAAATTTAATCTAGCTTTTGAAAAAATAATGGACAATTAACTTCAATGGCCAATTTTAAAAATTAGGAATTTATCTTTATTGCTTTATTTTAAATAATAGAAAGTAATTTTTTGTAAGCCATAATGCTTATTTTTTCAATTAGTAACTGTGTACCTTTTTTTAAAGCTTGTTTATATGTCAAAAAGGTATAATTTAAGTGACTTACTTTTTCCTATTTACCCTTTCTCTTAACACCAAATTAAGTTTTCTAAATTATGATTTCACGAAGAAAATTTGAATTTTTTTACTAATAAATTTAATTAAAAATGATTTTTTTTGTAAATTCGAGTTTTCATAAAAATAATTTGAATTAATAATTCAAATAAATTCAAAAAACGAATATTTAAGCAGTCTGAGTTCTAAATAAATTATCTGTTTAAAAAGTAATGTAAAAATGTTAAATTATTAAAAAGGGAATTATCATTTGGATTCATGTTGAACATCTCATCTCATTAATCTTATGTAATACAATTTCAAAATATCAATTTAAATGGTAAATATTTTCAATATCATAAACAGCAGGATAATATTTAAAATGTTAAATCAATTACTTAGCAAGTATTTAAAAAAAACTTATTTTTCAAATTATGCAAAAACAAGTGAAAATACAATACGATAAACAATAGATAGATCAATAAAATAGAATAAATGTTTAAAACAAAAATTGTGATTATGTAAGATTTGTTAGCAGAATACTCAAAGGTAAAACAACACTCATAATTTATTTTAAAACGCCTTTTAAAACTTCGATTTACAAAAATTAATGCAGCAATTTTGTAAATAATTTTCAAACAGACATTTTTAATGCAAGATAGAAGTGTTAACAGGCTTTTTTCATTTGATTATTTGCCTATCCAACCGTACATATTTGTATAATATTCTTCCATTTTAAAATTTGTCAAAAAAAATAAAAAAAGAATTTTTAATTAGAATAACCAAATTATTCAACATAAATGAATGTTCTCACTTTTTTTATTCAACAAACAATCTACTCTGAAAATATCTACATTTTTTCTAATTTTATAATTTTTGGAATTCTTTTGAGTTTCAAGGCATTTGTAATCTATTAAAGTGTTTGCTTGTTTTCTCTAACTCAGTTACATTTTAGTTGATATTTAAATCGGATTTAAAAAAAAATGATTTAAATAGATTGTTGTCACTTTAGTTTTTTTTTCTATTAAAGTCAATCAAAAAATGCGGCATTATATATTTTTTTTTATATTCGTTGCTTATCTTAGAGGTATTATTTTTTTAATTATTTAAGTAAGATTTAAAATATTTTTTAATAGAGATTAAGAGCGATTATTGTACATCGTACTCTATCAAGACACAAAGCTACCATGTCGAGCCATGTAATGTTCCGGGATCTTTTTGCTGCGGAAACTGTTGGAATCGATATTGCTGCAATTTAGGGGATAAAAAACTTGATCAATCTCTGTGTGGCCAAGGTGTTCAACAAGTTCAGCAAGTTAAGCCTGCTCCGCCATCTCCCATTAAATCAGAATCGGACTCAGCATCTACATCAGCTTCAAAATGCTTCGGATTTTTGTTTCCGTGTCACTCTTATCTTCTGTAATTCGAGCTCAAAATTCAAAATTTAATCTAAGTTTATTATTTAAAAAAAAAGATTTTTACTTGGACTTTTGATATCACTATTGCTGTGTTGCTGTATTCCGCTTATGTGTTGTCTTTGTTGTAGAGACTGCTTTAGAGGTAAATTATTAAAAAATAAATTATTCGGACTTGTTAATTTTTTAGTTTGTGGATTCGGGGGATCTAAAAATGTGGGTAGCACAGTCGTGGCACAACCGGTTTATGGAAATTCGTTCAGTGATCGCATGAGAAAAAGATTTGAAAACTTTTTCGGAAGTTCTCGTACTTCAAACCAAAATTTTAATGCACAAAACGATTACGTTACTGTTGCCCAAGATGATTTCCTTAGCACAGAAAAAGTGGTTAGGTATGTGTCAGTGATTTAAATTTAAAAATAACAAATAAGATATTTTTTTAATTCAATATTTAGAAATAATAATCAAGCTTCAAACACTGTCGAATTTCATGAGTTTTCAGAGGTCCGAAGAACATACAATTAGAGTGACAAAAGGAACTTAAACGAATCTTAACAAATAGAGTGCGAAAATCTGGCAAATAGATATGAATATGTAGAACGGTTTGCTTTCTATATTAAAGCTTAAAATAATTTTAAAATAAAATTTTTTTACAAAAATCTAGTTCATTTTATTGTATCCTTTATAATTTATCAAATTTTTTTGGTTCTTGGACGGGTTAAGGACCGCATCAAACTCTGAAATTCTTAAATTAATGCGTCATCAAGCCTTGAGTTAAAGAGAAAAAAATAAAAAATCTAAATGATAAAAATTAATTTTTATAATATTTCCTTTTATCTTTTCGTCTTAAACTCAAGACTTGATGACGCATTAAATTAAGAATTTCAGAGTTTGATGCGATCCTTAACTCGTTATAATACTATTAGACCATGCGTTCTTAATCAAAATTTTTTAAGCATGGGCGAAAATTACTTTGGTGCTGGGTTCAAAAGCGTGTCTTAATTTGTGGTGCAGTATTATCGAACGAGGGAATACGGTTACTAAAATCTATACGATAAAATAAGAATTTTTTCGTAAATCAGCTTTCTAAAATAGTATTTTTTGAGGTTGGTCTTCCAATGGTAAACAAAAACTAATTTTACTATTTCTTTTACGGAATTTTATGTAAATTTCCCTAATTTTCATTTAATTACTATTAAAAAAAATTAAATATTTGTAATTTAAGATTGCCGTTAACTTCATTAATTTAAATTAAAAAGTTAATTTAAGTTCTCAAAAATTGGTCCTGAAAATTTCTTGACTAAAACTTTTAGTAATATTTTAATTAAGATGATTTTATCTTTTTTTAACTTATGATCATTTTAAAATCAAAATTTTATTTAGAATCTCTTTAAGATTAATTACTGATCTTATTACAAATCTTATCTAGTAAAATTATTTAATATCTATAAGGTTCGATTTAGTCACCATGTTAATTAAAACAACCATTTTTTGTAATCTATTCATCGAATACATTTTTGTACAGTGGTTCTACAAATAGCCTAGAATTGCTAAAATCCCGTTTTTACGTAATCTTTCGCAATTTGTTTGGCATAAAATGCATAAAATTTTTTAATGAAATTTAATTCCACACTAAATATTTTTAAAAACAGATCGGTAAAATGGGTAAAAATTAACAAATAAAATGCTGCTGTAGTTCTTTAGGATAAGATTTGTTAACTTGAGTTTCAGTTTATAATAGAAATTCAATTATTACATTTTTACTTTTTCATATTTTATAAAATAATTTCTAAAAGTTTTTTTTTAATTTTCGCCCATTTATTTTGAATAAGTGGTTATAAATATAAAGTTCAATCTAATAAGGAAAACTAAAGATGAATGCTTAATAAAAATGATGAGACAAATAAGATTATGCTTTAATCATTTAAATAATTTTTGAATTTACAATTGATGTAAAACATATGATCTAAAAAATAGTGACTTAATTGTGATAAAAAAAACCTAAATTGGAAAAATTTTAAAATGAAAAATAATTCAAATCTCTATCTCGGACAAAGTTACTTCTTGAAGAAATTTTCAAATATAAAAGTATCCATCAAAAATCTAATTTATTCCTTAAATTATGAAATAAAAGATAATGCTTTTTTTATTTATTAATTTAAATTTACAAAATAAAATTTAGATTCACTAAAAATCCAGGCCTAATCATTTTAGATAATAATATCTTCAATAACTCATTTATGTTTTAAGGCTTATAAAGACGATAATTATAAAATTTTAAAATTATAAATAAGACTGTATACCAATCTAAGATCATTATTTTGCCATGTTTGAATCAGTTATCATTATTTTATTAATTTCTAATTTTATAAACAGTGAGCATGAGCATTTTATATAATTTTTTAAATATTTAATTTTTTTCTTCAAGTATCCGAAGAATATGGTGTATGTCTTCCGTTCTATAAAAATGGAACCTATAACAATTATCTATTTTGCCAATTTTTTTGTTGTGGAGAGTGTGATAACAGATTTTGTTGTTTTAATGAATCAAAGATATTAAATCAAACTTTATGTCCTATAATAAGTACAACCAAAACACAATCAACCGTATCTAACACATCTCCAGGACCAACATTCTTCTCTTCGTAAATTTTATTTAAGCTTGTTTTTCAGTTCTTATTCTAGATTGTAAAGATTTTGGTTTTGGATTATTTTAGTTTTTTTGATATTTCCCTTGATGTTATGCTTGGCTTTATGCAAATCACTTATTCAGAAAAAGTTTGAATTCCAGGCCAGTAATGGTATTGCATAAAAAAATATTTCACTTGTCTTGAAAAAAAAATATTCTTTTAAAAATATCGAGACAATTGATAAAAAATTCTAAGAAATTTGAATTTCTTTTTAAAGCATCACAATTTTCAAATTTTTCACCGCAACAAACAAACACGGGAATTAATTTTGACACACTGCACCAATTTGATGATGCACCACCGCCTACATACAGTACCATTAAGTAAGTAAAATTCTCGTTTATTTTGTATAAAATAAATAACATCTTTTTTTAGCTTAAAGCTCAATAATACAATGCCGGTTTATCCTGTTAGAAAGAATACCTAAGAATAAAATTTATTCAAGTCTGTTACTCTTTTTTGATAGTTGTTAATATTTATTTTGTAATTTAATTAAAAAAATATTCTTAAATTTTTGTAATAAAATAGATTCAATGAGATTTTAATAAATAGTGTAAATTATATCAAAACAAAATATGGAATTAAAAAGATTCTCTAATATAGATAAGAATGAACATAAAAGCCGTCTTTACACTAAAATTCATGACCATCAGAAAGTTATAATTTTGATTATTTTTTAGCGAAATTTTTCATTTATTTAATTTATCTAATTATTTACGTATTTAAATTTGCATCATCAGTTAAAAACAAAAAACGTAACGATAAGATAAGAAATATTTTTATTATCAAAAAAATGATGATTTAGAAATAATTTTTTTTATTTTAATTGATTAACAGCTTTACTTATTTTTTAAAATAATTTGCCAGTTAATTATTTAAAATTTTGATTTGATTTAAGACTTTAAAGTCAAAAGCTGACTATTAGATTCAGACTCGGTTATTTCAGACCCTTATCCACTTCAACTAAAGGTCACAGCCAAATCTTGCTTACTTATCCAGGGAAATAAACAATATCCAGAAGTCGGAAAGCTGAAAATAAATTTTCAGTCAAAAATAATCTGTGGATGGTATAATTTAAAACCGAACAAAGTTGATTTAGCCACAGTTAAACAATTGGTTGCCTATCAATGAAAGTAAATTGCTGACTGTGACTCAACTTCAGCTTGTGCAAAACAATATTACTCATGCTTCTAAAACGATTTTTTATTAATTTTAAATAAAAATTAGTATAGAATTTCAAATAAGTAAAAATAATTCCAATTCTAAGAGAATTTGTTTAATCTTAATCGTTCATCTTAATTTTTTTTAAATTTTAAAGTTTTAAATAAAAAACAGCTAAAGTCTAACTTTCCAATTGAAATGATAGAAAAGACAGATACATTGACTTGGTTGAACAGCATGAGGATTACAAAGTTAAGTATTCCATTATTAAAATAAAAAAGGGTTTAAAATACTGTTTTTGAAGAGAGAAACTGATAGTCTAGAAGATCAAGTTTCGAATTCAAGATACTACAAAAAGTACGTCTTGATTAAAAAGTAGATTTTCATTTACATTTTACACTGAACTTCTCAAGCATTCAAATTCTGAAGTGCCTGACAAATGGTAATAAAAAATCGTGTTTATGTGGTATTTCACATTTATTAAACTATATATAACTTTAATTTTGATCCATTATTGTACAATATTTAGCTAAATTCTAACTTAATTTTTTTAGAATTTAAAATTTAAAAGCACTTTGATGGTGACATCGCCAATTCCATGGCCACCTCGTTTTCCAACATTATTTTTAATAGTTGCATGTTTTTAAGAAGTTTTTTTTTACGATAAAAAAATCATTTTTGAATTTTTTTGATTTTTAATTAATAAATCAGTTTCAACTTTTAAATCCAAAATTTTGCATTATAAATGATTTAATTCAAAAGCTTTATAAATAAAATATTGACCTTATAATTCAGAAATTTCTCCATTTTTTCAATAGTTGACCAAAACTTACATCTATTCAAAGAATAAGCACTTAAATAAATCTAAAATAATACAAATAATCACTTTGCAATATTAAAAAAAAGAAATTAAAAGCAGTTTTATTTCAGAAGAAAAAATATTGAAAAAAAATTTTCAAAAATAAATCCTTTTGAATTTATTATTTCTAAAGCCAAATTTTGAGTATTAAATAAATCTTGTAAGAATTGATAAAATTAATTCATTCACTGAACCTAGATTTGAATAAATTCCAAAATTTATTGTTATTTTTTCAAACTCATGAGTTTTGACGTCAAGCCGAAAGTAATCCGTTGGTTCAACGGATTGACCAAATTCAAGAATTATATAAATATTTTGCCTCTATTAAATTTAGATTTTATTCTAATAGATGATGAATAATCAAAAATTTTACACCGGCTTAAGATAATTTCAACTAAAAAGAAGCCCAAATAATGGCTCAAGATTAGATTGAAAAAAAAATATTTGTAAGGAAAAATTGACCATTTCGAAGCGTCACTTTTTCGAAATAATAGGCCAAAAATATCATTTGAATTAATGACAGGGTGTCTTTTTAAATATGAGAAAAAAGATTAAAATCAAGTTTATAAAATAGTCGATGAACGACCCAATGTGTGTGTGAGACATCATTATTAATTAATTACTCGAATAATACAATTGAAAGTTCAGCTTTTGAGCAATACAAAAACCATAAAGTTATATAAAGCTCTAAAGGGGATTAATTGAAAAGCAAAGCTAGAAATAGATTTCGGTTTTAATAAGTTTAAATAAGGCGACAAAATTTCCGACTCGAGTTTATTTAATTAGTTTTAATATTTTCTGAAATTTTAATAGAATTTTTATAAAACTGTAAATTAGATAACAAGCCCACGGATTTAATTAAGAAAGTTTGCATACCATCAAGTATTTGTTCGAAAATTTTAAAAATTTTAATTAAATTTTTGAATTAAAATAAAGAATCCAGTTGAAGAAAAAGATGGGTTTATTTTTTGTTTTCGAGTATCAATCAGCTTAGGCTTAGGGATTTAAAATTCTACGAATTATTTCTTACAGTTTTGTAATGCGTTGATTTTAAGTATTAAGCAAACATTCATAGTAGATGACATTAAAATTTCTAAATTAAATAGAAAATGGAAAATTTTGTCAAATATTTCGAAAAAATGTCTTTTGCATAAGAAAAAGCTATTTTAAAAAGTATCTGTTTTTTAGCTTTAGAGTTATAGCTAGCCTAAATGATTATTTGTTCCGCGATGCATACCATTTAGTTAATTCTTTTTAATCCTTGCGTGTGAACCAGTTTTGTATAATTATTTTAGCTCTAAATTTTTTTATGAATTAACAAATCAAGTTATAAGTTTAAATTATGTTTGACCATTTTAAATTTTCAAAAAAGCGATCGCTAGTTCAAATGCGACATTTAGTCCCTAGAAAAAATCATCAAATTTAAAATTTTTAATGTTTACAAATAAATAATGAATAAGAAATACAGATCATTTATTGAAAACGACATTTACGTTTACAATTATTACATAATAAAATAGACTTCAATTTGGAATAAAATATTTTTTTATTTTCTTAAAAAATTAGTTTTACACGTTTTGAAATTTTTTTACTTTAAACAATTTGTTAAAATTTAATAATTAACTTTTCAATTTTTTTTTTAGCAAACCTTGTTTATATTTTTTTTGCTTAGATTTTATTAGATAAACATTATTTATATGTAAATGAAATTAACAAAAAATTTTGAATTCATTTTTGAATTTTATATTGTTTTTTTATTATTCAGAGGTAAGACTTTTCATTAAAAAAAATTCAAGGAAATTATTGTATAATTAAGGCTTCGAGTCAATAGAACTATGTAGACAATATTCAATCGGCAACTTAATGTACAACTCTTTTTATTGCCTCGACTACTGCTGCGGGAACTGTAATTTTAGGTATTGTTGTTCAAATGAGACATATCTGATTGACCAGAATAAATGCAATAATAACATTGTCCAACTTCAACTTGAATGGTTCAGTAAAAAAGCTAAGACGACAAATTCGGCAATTTCCAGCACCAGAGTAACAACTACATCAAGTAATTGGAAAAATTTGAAATTTTTGATTTTTTAAATTATATAAATTTAAAGAGAAATATCCAAATATTATTGATACCTGTGAATTTGCCAATTCTCAACCCAAAAAGTGTTCGCCAAGCAAGCGTTTTTGCTGCGGCTCATGTCATAAGCAATATTGCTGTAATGATGTCCAAGAGAGACTAAATCAATTTGAATGCAAATTTTTGTCAAATTACTCATCGTTAAATCAAGATAATCAAGCTAATTCGTAAATTTTTGTGAAAAATCTTTAAATTTGTTTTTTTATTGATTACTTAAGGAATTCGTATATTTATGTTATACTGACCCTAATTTTAGTGCTTCTTTTGGCGTTTGCTTGTATACCTTTTGTTATATTTGTTAACAAGCGATCAAAAAAGAATAATGTTCCTAATAACGGACTTCCTTTTCAGAGCTTAGGTTATTTGATCTATTTTTGAGTTTAATTAATAATTTATTTTGTTTATATTTAGTGCCTCTTTCAATTTTAGAGCAACTTAATAGCACAGCAATTAGCACCATAAGTGATAAGCCTAAAATTTCAACAACCCATAAAGAAGACTCTCCTCCAGCATATTCAACGATTTTTAATTGAGCTTTTTATTTAATAATTGAATTTCAATAAATTTTTCAATTTAAATTTTAATTATTAATTATTTTTCAATGCTTAAATCTTTATTTTTCAGAGGTTCTTAAAATCCAGAATAGAAGAGATAAAAAAAGAGTAAGATTTTTTTAAATTTTTGATTCAATTTTTCAAAATTCAAAAATTTAAATATATATTTAAGTTCTTTTTGTTTATTATAATCTCAACAAGTGTCCCTTAAATTAGGCTCAAAGCACAATATGTATTAGAAAAAAATTTGGGTGATACGAATTTTGTATCATTTGATACAATTTTTAAAAAGCGTTTTAGACCTAAACAGAAAAAGTTTTTTCAATTTTTTAATTCTTGTTCTTTGTTCCAAAATTCTCAATGCCCTTTTACCTATCCCAATTTTTTTTATTTAATAAATAAAAAGCTCTAAGAATTTGACTTTAATTATCTGAAATAATTTTATAATAAATAAAAATATTTAGAGCAAGATCTTGTTTTTTCTAAAGAAAATAATTTTAAGACATTCATTATTTAGACTGAACTTAAAAGAAATAACACATCAATAAATATTCCATTCATAAAATTTCATGTCATAATAGTATGAAAACAGATAAACTAATTGGCATTAATTCAAATATTTAAACTCGATTATTAAGAAAAAAGATTAAATATTTTTATTAACACAACATCAATTAAAAAATTAAATGGAACCTGATTGCCATGAGCGGATTTTCCTGCAATTTAATTGATTTTTTTGAAGCAATCTGCACTTAATAACACGGAAACGTAATCTTGAATAAGATCTTAAATTAAAAATAATTGATAAATACACAAAAAAATTTAATTAAAATTTCAAAAATGCAATAAATAAAATTTAAAGTTATTAAAATATAAGAAAAGTTGTATTTTCATAACAAATTTAAATAATATTAAAAAAAAATTTATATTTTGATTTTTTTAAAAAAATAAAGATTGAAAATTCTAATGAAAGATACGATTTATTAAGACCTCTTTTTTTCACGAAGAATCGAATAATGTTTCAAAAAAATTTTCCCGACAGCAATCAATTTAAAATTCAATTAAATTTTTTAATTTTAAAAGTAATATCCTCTCAACTGAATTATTTTAATTTCAGATGTTTAGATGTATTATATCTATCGATAGTTAATTAAAATTTTCTCTCATAAATTAACAGCTTATAAAATTATAACAAAAATAAATTGAAATTTTTGTGCCTAACGACTATAAAATCATTCAATAAGATATCTCTTTGTTTGATTTAATTGTTTTTTTCCGATAAATCAATATAGACAGCATTTAAAAAACTCTGTTCTTAAGTTATCAAAAAATATCTAATAGAATATTATATTTTATATAATTGTTATAATTTAATCCCACGATCAGACTGCTTGCGGCCTGAAAATTTAAATTGATCATTGACTTAGTAATTTGAAACAAATAAAATTATTTAGCTAGAAATCTGCTAAAAAGTCTATCAGATTCTAAATTTGGCGACTTTCTTTCTAAAAAAGCTTGCTGTTTATGCTCAGCAAGTGAAATTAATTAAATCTTCTTGAATGAATTGAATATTTTTCTAAAAGGCCAGACAAAAGATAATATTGTTGTTTATATTTAAAAAAATTTGTTTTTATTTTCTTTACAGTAGAATTAATTTTAATTAATAGAAAAATTATCAAATAAAGAAAAATGTTTCATATCAAAATTTGAAATATTTTCTTCTGAAATTTTAGTTGAAGTTTTTTAATAAGAGCAAGTAATCTTTTAATACCGCTAATTCTAATAAAAAATTATCTTTATTAGAAGCAGGTATATCATGTCGGATTCCGGGAACGATTCTTGGTAAAGGTAGCTTTATTAAATTAGTCTCAACTTTAAATTAGATTTATTTTTATTAAAATTTGCAGTAAGAAAAATTAATAATAATTAATAATTGGGCCTTTGATAAGTATATGCTTTAATTATAAAATGTTTTCTCAATTCAAGTTTTGTTTCCAATTAATTAAGTAAAACCAAACATGGTTTCTGATAAAGTAGAGAATAACTCAATAAAAATAGCGGAAAATTTTGTAAGATTTCAAATGAAATTACCTCGATGCATAAAAAATAATTATGCATTCGATTTTAATTAGAAACTTTAGATCTAATTTTTCAAATATTTAAATAATTATCAAGCAAGACATGATATTTAATAATTTATCAAAACTATAGATAAGTAAAAAAAATTCTTGTTTTTATAACATGTATTAATCTGGCATGCAAAAGAAAAACAAGACTTATGATAGATTAAATTAATTTCAAGCTGTGACAAAATTTGTTTATCAATTTTGAATAAATAAAAACGCTGAAATTTTTTACACAGCGCAATTTTTCACTTTAATTTTCAAACTACTGAATTTCATATTTTATTGACCCCAAAAATTTATTTTTACCTTAAAAAATATTTTTGTTTGCAAACCTAAGTGGATTTCAAAAACCTGATTAATTTTTAAAGCCATTAAGTTTTCGGACGAGTCATGAAAATAAAAAAATCTACGACTTCTTTTTATTTTTGTAACTGTGTTTTTTTTTTGGATTATTAATTGGATTCAAATAGACAAAGGTTATTTATGCGCTATTTAAAAGTTTGAATAATTTTTTTGTCTAATTGATAATTTTATGCAGGTAATATTTACCAATACCGAGAAAAATTAAAATTTAATATTTTATTTTTTAATAGCTCAATGCTTTGAATGATTTGAATTCGTAGCGTTATGTGAAGGAATATAAAAGTAAAATTATAAATTAAAAACCTAAGCACGATTCATAGCAAAATTTTGCTTGCAAAGATTGTTTGTAGATAAGATCCAAAATCAAAAAGCAACAAAAAAATTCAAGTTGCATTAAAGATTTTAAGGGCATTTTTGTATAATTTACAAAGCATTGCTGGCATATGACTAAAATGACCTTTTATTTATCCTTAAGCACTTAGTACAAATAAATTTTGTATTGTACTCACAAATTAGTCCTAATAATTTACAAGAAATTTGTGAATTTTTAGAAAATATGTTGATTTTAATAAGAATTAATAAGAAATTTCACTTTTCAGGCAATCGCTAATCATGAGTTAAATTTTAAAAGCATTTTAGTAGAAGTAACGTAAGCAAATATAGTTGAATAAATTCACCTCTTAAGCAAATCGTTCGTAGATGTGGCAGCTTTATGAGTAATAATTGCCTGAAGCTCAATTGCCGCCTGCAATTGATTTAATTGCTCCTTTGATAATGTTTTGATTCCCTAGAGGTATACATTTATTTATAAAGGATATAATGTCAAGTCTTGCCTTAACTCAAGAAGAACCAATTCAAATATAAATTTTGAAAGCCTTGTTTTAAAGTAGGTAAAAAAACACTGCGCAAAATGGTTTATTTGTCTGGACCTTGGCTCTTCATGAAAATAGAGAGACTCAAATTGGCATTTATCAATTTTTTTTAGACTTTTTTTTTTTCACGCAATTTACGCTATATTACGTTAACGCTTAATTACTATAATTTACGGGAGAATAAAAAGGGACAAAAAATTATTCTTAATTTTTGGTAATAAAATTATATGATATAATAATTTCGGTGATAAAATCGTAAAAGGAAATAAGGACCCAATGCTTGAAAAATTGATTCGCATTTAGAAATTGAAAAATTACCAAACATTACGGAAAAAAGTTTGATTTTTTTTCCTTCAAACTTGACCAAAAATAAATTTTAAATTTTATTACCAAATTTTAAGAATAAATTTCCAATTTAGTATCCTTTTTAAGTTCCCATAAATTCTAATAATTTATCAAAATATTAAGTAAAATAGCGTAAACCGAATTTCAAAGAAGTTCTGAATATTATAATAACATGTAAATTATGATTTTTACGACAATAAACTAATTTGAGACAGAATGGAAATTTTTATATACAAAATTTCTATTTTTTTCAAACTAAAAAAGAGCGAAAAGTAAGATTAATCAGCTTTACTTGTTTTACCAAGAATTATTCAAATCATGGCAAGTCAAATCGTTGGATAAGAAAACGCTTTCCTATTTTAAAGCTTCGCAAGTTTTCTTCAAATTTTTTTCAAAGTTTTAAATTATTAAAATTTTTGAAAGAGTTTGAAACATTAAATATTTCTTTTTTTTCTAGAATAGACTTAATTATCTAAAAGTACAAAAAATTTTAAAAAAATTATTTTTGTTATCATAATTTATTGAGTTTTTCTAATAATCGAAATTAAGAATTAAATATTTAAAAATTTGAATCCGAATAGAAATAGATCAAGAAATTTTTGTTACTTTAGATTTTTAAATTTCAAATTAAAAAAAGTTTTTTTTGTTGAAATTCTAAAAATTTCTTTGTAGCCAAAACCCAGAAAGGCAATATTCATCGATTTGAATTAAAACTTCATTAAATTATCTTTTTTTTTTTAATTTTCTATAATTGAAAAAATAAAATTAAAATGCATACTTGAAAATTAATAGGCAAAAATTTAAAATACACATTCACTGTATAAGACTCAATCATAAGTTTAAATTTATTATTTAACTATTCAGTTTAGATTGTTAACAAAATACATAGAATGTAAAAAATAAAAATTTGATTTTTGTCTGAATTTAATTTTTTATGATTATTTTAATGTAAAGTTTGATCAAAGGTAATTTACGATTAGAAAAAAATTATAAGACAGACTAGTTGTCGACGTCTTTTTGGAATGTATTAGATTAATACAAAACAAGAAATATTAAAAATCCATAAATTCTTTCCTTTTGAAAAATAGACTTGGAGTTTAAATAATTAGGAATTAGTTTTGAATGACAAGTATGGCAATAGTATGCAGAAAGACGAGAGAAAATTTTGAAAAAATTATGTTTAATACCGTAAAAATAATTTGGTTTGTGAAGCACAAAAAAATCGTCTAATTAGAAAAAAGGCCTCTTGGAAACTTAAATCTAATCAAAGGCCGACTTAATGAATCATTCACCAAATATAATAGATCAACATGAATATTCTTTTTTGTTCATAATTTAACCTTTCAGCAAATGGAATGTTCTATTTGCTTGGGCCCTCAGAACTAGGTAGGAAATCATTTGACTATGGGTCACTGCGTTAAAGTAGATTAATCTGTTTGTAATTTTTTCTTGTTCTCACTAGTTGTGTTTATTCGATCGATTTCGATTCATCGATCTATTTTATATTAGAGTAACTGTTTGACCACAAACTAATTTTTGAATAAATTTTAATATTTTTATTTTTGAATTTTATTTATAGGTGTATGCCCATTTAGACTTTGTATATTATAAATTCGACGACCACAAAGAAAAATTATTATTTGTTCGAATACGATAATTTTCAAAATTGGGGACACATTATTTTATATTTTCTAGCGTCTATATTTACCACTTGTTTTATTTGTGGCGAGTTAAATTTATTGTTAATCGCTTGAACAAATTGTCAATCAAAATGCCCGTAAAAAAAGATGGTAAGTGATCTTTTTTTTTTTTAATTTTTATCTGAATAAAAAATGGGAAAAATTTCAGCACATTTTTTTAAACAATAAAATTTTAAGACAATAAACACAAAATTTTGAAAAATTCTCTAGGCTAAAAATAATTTTTTCAGAATGTTTAAGAAAATTTGTAAATCAGATGAACTTATTTCGTGTTATTTTTTTTCCTTATTCACTCCTTGTGGAGCATAGGGTCATTACTTTTGATTTCTTTTGCCTTTACCCTTGCTTCTCTCCATGTCATCCCCATTTCGATGAGCTCTTTAGTGATTGTTGACCTCCATGTAACTGCTGGTCTTCCTACCTTACGTCGCCCTTGAGGTGCCCATTGACAGGCTCTTTTTGGTATCCGTGTTTCTTTCATTCTAAGTACATGCCCGAGCCATCGCAGTCTTTTATTAACTTAATGGCTCTAAGTTTGTTCTTGTGTTTAAGTCAGCATTTGACAATGTCTCAGGCCAGTGTATACCGAGAATTTTCCGCAAGCTTTCAGTGTGAAATGTGTTCAGGCTTTTTTTTCAGATTCACACATCCCACAACTTTCGCTACCGTACATCAGTGTCGATTTTGCTACAGTGTTGCACATTCTGAGTTGGTTGATTTCCATGCTTGTCGAAGTCTAGCAAAGGCACTCTTTGTTTTGACAAGTCTATTCTTAATTTCTCTGTGTGTTCCCATTGTTGTACTGATGGTGCTTCCTAAGTATGTGCATTCGCTTACATACTCGATTTGTGAACCATGTGCTTGGGGTATCCAATCTGGCAGATGTTATCTGAATAAATTTTCAGCAAATTTTTTTAAACAATAAATTTTAAGACAATAAACACAATTTTGAGAAATTCTCTAGGCTCAAAAAAATTTTTTCAGAATGTTTAAAAAAATTTGTAAATCAGACGAATTTAATTAGTGTTATTAATGAACCAGAAATTTTGATTCATTAAAAAAAAGATTTTGAAGCATCAAATTTTTTTATTTAACCTTTCCTTGTTATGATAATTTTTGAAATTTTCAAAATTTTATAATCTAGAATATCTTGGTGAATTTTCGTCTAAAATTTAAAAATGAAGTAAAAAATTCACCTAGATTTAGGGATCTGTTTATTTAAATTAAAAAAAATATATTTTTCATTTTCTTTATTCCGAATTTCAACAATTTTATTTCTCATCATTTAATTGATTTTTGATTATGAAAAGTCGAATAAAATTTTTTTTCTAAACAAGATGCAAAATAAATTTTGGAAAATACAGATATCTTCTGATATCTTCTAGAATTAAAAAAAATTAATTAGACAAACATATTAAACGAAAAGGAAAATGAAAGAGAAATTAATTAAAGAAAACAAAATTCATTCAGAATTTTAAAATTAATAAAGTAAGCCTGGAAATCTATTCTGTAAAATATTTTTTCAAGTAAACAAATAAACTTACTAAAAACGTTTGGCTGACCGGTGGATGACCACGAGTCAGTCAGTTGTTATTAAAGAAAATTAAGTAATAGATAAATTTACATGTTCAGTGATTAGGTTTGAATACTTATCAATTTTATGATATTTTAATTAATTCAAAACACTGGTCAATTATAAAAGAAAAAAATTTTTTAGGTTAAGAGGATAAAAAAAATTATAATTCATTTTTTATTTATTTTGATCAAAAGACTATTTATTTCGATAAAATAAAATACTTGAATATATCCAATATAGTTGTCTTTAAAGCGGCTTTAGGTTAAAAAAAACAATTATGTAATAGAAAAATATATTAAAAATATTATTATTATTGAAATTTTTTTTTTTAAATCGAAATATTAATTAATTTCCAGTTTAAAATAAAAATAATGAAAATAATAAAGTCAATAAAAAAAATTAAAATTTATTTTTATTTAAGATGCACATCGAGCTTTAGAGCTTCTGGAAGAATACTGTTCTCGGCTAACGTCACCTCAAGAAAAACAATTGCGAATAGCCATAGAAAAAGTCATTTACATATTCAAAAGCAGCCTTTTTCAAGCATTACTGGACATTCAAGAGTTTTACGAAGCCATTCTTCTCGATGAAACAAAAGATACCAACTCAAAAGCGTTGGCAATATTGCGAATAGCAGACAGATGGATCGAAAATGCGCCTATATCCATGGGACCTGTAATTTTATTTTTTTCCCTATATTTGCTTCTAAGACTCTTTTTTTTAATCAAAAATTTTAGTCATCTTAACTTTAAAATAAAGCTTTTTTCAATTAAGAACGTACAAAACGAATATTCCAAAAATGGTCTAATGGTTCAAGTGGGTTCCGGAAATTTAAGCAGCAGCCAGCAAGCTCTTTCCAACGATTCAGTCACAAGTCCTAGCTCAAAAAAAAGTCCTTCGTTTCAGAGTAACAAAAGTGAAAATATGTCTGTAGATGGACTGAATAACAATCAAAACGTGTCGCCTAATGACCAGGCTAACTTAGTTCCAAGCTATGATGACCATTGGGTTTTTGAGTCAATAGTTTTAGAGCGAACGCCTGGTATAAGTCTTGGTTTTAGCATTGCAGGTGGCACAGATAATCCAATGTATGGAAATAACACGGCCATTTTTATTACAAAATTAACAACCGGCGGCTTGGCCGAGCGAGATGGACGCCTTAAGCCAAATGATATTTTGTACAAAGTAAACGACACTGTGCTTGTGGATGCCGATCATTCTGAAGCGGTCAAAGCGCTTAAAGAAGCAGGGCAAACAGTTCGCTTGGTTGCCAAACGACTACAACCAAGTGTGATCGATGATGTCAATCTACAAAAAACTCAAAATGGTCTTGGATTCTCGATTTCAGGCGGTCTTGGCACTGAACTTTTTAAAAACGATCATGGTATTTTTATCACAAAAATTATCCCGGGCGGTGCAGCTGATCTTGATGGAAAATTAGCTGTGGGCGATAGGCTTATTAGCGTAATTATTAATTTTAATCATTTAGTTAATTTAGTTGAATTTTTTATTTTAGGTCAATGATTTTAGTCTTGAATATGTCACTCATGACGATGCTGTTAAGGTAATTGCTGGAATTGTCGATGAGTTTAATGAAATTGTTTTGCGAGTGGGCAAAGTAACCCAATACACGACTCAAAACGAGATGAATCTAGCGTAAGTAGAATTTTTTCAAAATAAAAGATTATAATTAGAAAATGACTCATTTTATTTGATTAATAAATGTAAAAATTAAAAATTTTCGAAAATTTAGTTTACGAAATTAAAATCGAGTTAAAAAAAATCGAGATCTAAATTAAAATCAAATAAAAATTAAAATTAAAATCGAGAGAAATTGAGTTAAAATCTGAAATAAACAATAAATTTAAATTGAAAATAAAAAAAAAAAGTAAAAAAATTATCTTAAAAATGGTTGTTTTAGAATTTAAATGCCTACAATTGGAAAAAAATAAGGCCTGTACTTTTTTATCACTTGTTTAACTTCACCTTTTTAAATTTTCTTATATCCATAAAAGATAAATCGAATGCACGACTTGATTTAATTGAAATTAAAATATTTTTTATATTTTAATTCGAAAAAAAAATCAAATTTAAAATAACTTTTAAACCCCAAAATATTCGACGCATCATTCTTTTTTTTCGTCTTTATATAGCAATTGCTTGAGCGTCTATTCTTTCAATAAAAATACCATCGGATTCACTTTCCAAATCAAGCATTTTGAAATTTGGTGAAAAATTAAATTATAATTTTGGAAAAAATTATAATCTGTAAAATGTTTTTTATATGAAAAAAGTTTTTTATTTATAAAAAGTTATTTTGAATCTATGTAGCATTTTTATAAAGTAAATTTATTTAAGTGATATACGAGTTATTATTTTACATCGCAAATTAATAATTTGAAGTGTAGGGTAAACAAAATTCGAAAACCATTGTTCACAAACATATTTTAAATCGATAGATAAATAATACTTTTAAATTGCATCAAATAATTGAGCTATAGGCAAATCTTGGGTTTCCAAAAAACCTAAAAATTATTAAAGAACCAAAAATTGTATTGTTCTCTAATTTTTAATTCACCACTTTTTTTTTTAAGAAATAATTACTTCTATTAGGTAGAAGAAAATTAATTTAATGCTTTACATTAGTCAAATAGAGGGAAGAACATTAATTAAAAATTGAATTAGACTTGAGTTGATTTTGGGCCTTTTTTTGACTGCATGGCAAATTAAATTAAATTTGATATTAATATAATTTTAATTAAAATCAATAAGTTTTTGTTACAAAGCTTTGACTTGACTTAAAATATTAGTAAAAATTATAAGTCAAAGTCTACAGTTGAAATTGAATTTTGAGCTAGTCTGATTTAAATTTTCCTACAGAGGTATTTTCTTTTTGGATCTTCCCCGGACTTTTTTCATTCAAAAATCAATTTGAAAATCTCATATGATTTCTCAAGTATTCAAAAAAATTAGTTGCTATAAATACAGGGTAATAATTATTTGGAGGAAGCAAACTACATTTTTTTTAAATGGGGGTGATAATAGCTTGCTTTCGGATGGTAGGACATTTTCCTCGATAAAAAGGTAAACGAAACAATTAGACTAAGGATTTTTTCCGTCAACTTTTTTAAAACAAATTTATTTCAAGATCAGAACCTCACGACATGTTGATGTTTAAAGAACAATTCATTTTCAATAATTTTTCTTTTAATAAGACTAGATATATATAAAACTGTTAAAATTTAATTAAACTAAAACAAAATAATTAATTAAATTTCATGGTAATCTAATTTTTAGCCAACATTGTCTATTAAAAAAGATATGTGTAATGAAAAAAAACGCGATCATTTAGACACTTTATTAAATTTTTTATTTTTATTGTCTGAGAGGCATAATTTTAAATAAAAAACATCGTATGAAATTAATTACATAATTTCATTATTAAAATCGTCTTTTGATACTCTTTTTTTTGCACTAATTTGCAGCTTTGATCACACTAAAAAAAAATTCTTTTTAAATTTTTCTCGATTTTTCGCTAACTTTTTGCCTAAATAGATTTAGTATATGACAAATTAACGAATATATTCATTCATTATGAATTTTTTTGATATTTTTTAAATTAAATAAAAATGACAGATTAATAAAGTAACTTGCTATAAAATGATTAAAGTCATCGCAAGCTATAGCAAACAACCATCCTGGAGTTAATCTCAAAAATTATTTTTTTCAAAAAATAAAAAAAAAACAAATGACTCAAGCCCAGGTACTAGAACTATGATGAGCACTTTTCAAAATATAGTTTGCGTATTTATACATGAAAGAAGTAGAATGGGTTCAACAAGAATTGAATTCAATAATAGGTCAATTTTTTGCTTGATACTTTTATTTAGCTAATTTTTGATTAAAAATAAGTTTTAAGAAATTTTGGTGCTTCTAGTGTTAAATAATAATTTTCTTTAGAATAATTAAAAAAACAAAAACTGTTTTCTTGTGAATAAAAGAGTATTTTTTAAAAAAAACATTTCTGATGAAAATTCTTCTCTAGAAATTTTAAATGACTCTCGAAAGTATACTTAATTTTTTTTTGAAATTTTCTATTATTCTAATTATTTTTTTTAGTTAAATAAAAATTAATCATTAACATTCAAATAAAAAATAAAGCTGAGCAAACTTTTGATAAATAGACGAAAAAATATTAAAAATAAGTCTCAAAATGGTTGAATTCTAAGATAAATTTCCAAAAAAATTCAAGCAGTTATGAATTATATAGCGAAAATTTTGGTATTTAATTTGAGAAAATTTAATGATTTCAGAAGCGTTTTGCAAATCTTCATTTTTTTTCTCTTATCCGTTTCTGCTTCTTTCTTATTACTAAGAGTATTATTCTTGAATGAAAAATTAATTTAATTTTTTCTTTCAAATCCCCATTGAAGCAATGTAATAAAAATGTTGAGAACCAAGACCGGAAAACCTAACGATAAACATAAATTCAGTCAAATATGCTTATCCTTAGCGTAAAATCAAGCAATTTTAATTAAAAAGTCTTATTTAAATAAAAAAAAGAAAATTATTCATTTCTAAATTTGAAGATTTAGTTCTTAATAAAAATTTTAATGAACTAGTAGTAAAAAGAGGAAAAATTTTAATTAAATTCGGCATTAACTAAAAGTAAAAATCTGTATAAATAATAGATAATCAAAAAATTTATTTTTTAAAATAAATTTGTTTAATTAAGAACAACTCAATTTTTATGAGGTCTTTGTCTAAAAATAATCAGTCTGAGATAAGAATTTTTAAATGAAAAATAAATTTTTAATCAAGGCTTTGTTTATTTAGAGCTATTTTTATCATTAAACCGGGTTATTTTCTAGCTAGACAAATTATGATTCTTAAATTTGTTCAGCTTTTTTTTTAATAAAAAATTTAAAACGAAAAAAACTTATTCTCAAGAGGATATTTTTAGCAATTTCTCAACTCTTGTAAAAATCGATCAAATTCATCGCTTAATTCGCCTCAATTTCATGTTAAATCACTTGTTATATTCATTTCAAAAAAATCTAATTAAATTAATTATGAAAATTTAGTGTTCCACATTCAAGTGAATCCGCAAATTTAAAATTTAACTAATTTGTTTGAATGGAATTTGAGAGAGGAAAACAATGTCTGTACAATTTAAATGGTTTCTTTTCTTTTATAAACTAAGAAAAATACTCATTTCTTGAACAAACGAAACAATAAAATAATTTATCAAATATTTAAATTCATAAATAGATTGTTTTATTTTTATTAGAAATAAAATTTAACATTGTGGAATGATTTATTAGATTTTTATTTTATTCCATTTATTAACTGATAGTTTCTTCCATCTTTTTGTGTTATGCAATTTTTTAATGCATTTTTTATAAAGTCGTCTTTTAGCTATAAATTAAACAGATATACAATTTAAAATGAAAAAAAAACTGCTCTTAATAATAGACTAAGTTGAATGTAAAAATAAATTAGTTATTTTCATAGTTTTTGTGTTCCAAATAAAGCATAGTTTAATTAATAAGCTCATTCAGTCATCGCTAATTTACATTTTTCCACAAATCGGCTTAGCCCGAGCCGAATAATATTTTTGAATTTTTTAATCAAACCATATATGTAAAGATAAGATAGAAATTTCTATTCCTTTTGTTGAGCTAAATTAAGCTTTTTTTAAATTAATTTTTTTAATAAAAAATAGGTTACTGGGTGCTAGTAGAAATAAGTTCAAAATGATTGTTGGCGATTTTTTAATTTCAAAAATAGATAGCGGTTTTGTGAGAAAGAGCAAGTGTCAGACTTCTGGGCCAGCTTTGCAAAGGGTATATAAATAAATTTGGATAGCAATTCCAAACCGAGATAAATAAATCAAGTTTTATATCAATTTTTTGTAGCATCTTGAACAACCTGATTTAATCAGATTTATCGTGCTTGAAAATTAATATCAGAACTATTTTCAGATAAGCATACTGATGATTTAAGATAGCTCTAATTTTTAATCTAGCTTCTTTTTTATAAAAATAAAAATATTAGTTTTCAAAGTTTATTTTCCAATAGTGCAATTTGATATTGCAATTGTTTCGAAGACAAATAAATTTTGCCCAACTCTTTATTTGGCTCAAATTGGTGCAAAAATTTATTTTGGTTCTAAATCTAAAAAAAATTTAAATATGTACTCGACAACAGTGATTACTTCCCCCGGGTCCAAAATATCAGTGATGAGCAGTCAAGTTGCCAGCAACTTTTCAAGTTACTCTTATCGTCACCATCACCATCGAACTCATTTGAATCAAATTCAAAACTCTTGTCAAAATTTAGTCCTAAGCTCGTCTAAGCACAGAAAAGACTGCTGTCAGAAGCGTAAAAAAAATTTCCTTAACTCCTACGAAAGGTAACAAATATCAATCAAATTTTTTTCTTTCATATTTCCTGGTAGAATATTGAGAGAGACAATTTTTCATCAAAAAAATAATTTAAATAATTTAGACATGAAATTAAATGATGAATTTTTTAAAAAAAAATAAAAAGAAGTTGACTTGACATCTCGTTTTGTTCTCTGGT
The DNA here is from genome assembly GCA_019054805.1 of Brachionus manjavacas. Lineage (NCBI taxonomy): Eukaryota > Metazoa > Rotifera > Eurotatoria > Ploima > Brachionidae > Brachionus > Brachionus manjavacas. The sequence continues at coordinate 1,190,074 of JAHQIY010000007.1, forward strand.
CAATGAATAATTCAAATTTTTTCCTAATGGGCTCGTGTCTAGATAGTTTTAAAAGATTTGCTAATGATGCTCGACAAAATAGTGTTTGTTTAGTCAAATTAATTCCATGCATAAAATCATTAAAATTTAATTTCCTCAATTGAGTAAACTAAAATAAAAGCTTATTTTGAGTAATTGATGCGCGATCCAGGTCTTGGTTAGAGTTTTGCATTTTTATTTTTCTAAAAACAATTTAAATTAATGAAAATGTCTTGAAAAAAAAATTTGTCTAATTGCGAATTTATTTTATCTATTCATTTATCTTTTTCATATCTTAGAACCCAAGAGTGGTGAAAAAAATTTTTTTTTTATATTTTTTCAATTTTATTTTAAATTTAAGAGAGCCTCGTCGAGTTTATCTGCAAAAAGGACAACAAGGTCTTGGATTTAACATAGTCGGAGGAGAAGGGGGCGAAGGAATATTCATCTCATTTATTTTAACTGGAGGTGCCGCCGATCTAAACGGAGAGTTGAGAAAAGGCGACCAAATATTGAGTGTCAACTCGATTGATCTAATACAAGCAACACACGAACAAGCCGCCGACGTCCTAAAAAATGCCGGCCAGCATGTGAACCTAATTGTTCAGTACAGACCCGAAGCCTATGAGAGATTTCAAGCTAAAATTAATGAGCGAAGAGAACAAATGTTGAATTCAGCATCGTCTTTACACAACCAGGCGCCAATGGCAGGCGCAGCTAGCGCATCAAACATTGCCAATGGAGCCATGAGCACTTCGAATTCGGGAGCGCATTCTCTGAACAATTTGAACTCAGGCCACGGCAGCGGAACTTTGATAACCAAGCACAAAAAGAGTCTTTATGTACGAGCACTATTCGACTATGATCCGGCTAAAGACAGCGGTTTGCCTGGCAAAGGCCTCAACTTTCACTACGGTGACATATTGCATGTGACCAATGCGTCCGATGACGAGTGGTGGCAGGCAAGGCGAGTCACCATTGATGGCACTGAGGAGGACCTCGGCATCGTTCCCTCGAAGAAAAGAGTCGAGCGAAAGGAACGAGCTCGGCAGCGAAGAGTCAACTTTGGAAAAAATACAGAATCAAATGCCAACCGGGCAGGAACATTGGACAAAAAGAAAAAAGGTGGACTCAAATTTTTCATGAAAGGAAGCAAAAAAGATTTGCAAAGTGGCGACGAGCTCAGCGATCATGAAAGTATGTATTTTTTTAAAGTTTAAATTTTTTTCAATTTTTTATGATTATAAAAATTTAAGATAAAGTTAAAGCAGGTTTTTATCTAAGTTTTTATATTTTTTTTTATTGAAAAATCACTTGAAATTACTAATTTTGCTCAAGCTATAAAATTTTTTTTGTGTGTTTCGCTAACAATAATTCTTATCGAGAAATGGCACAACGACTTGTAATCTTGATAAAATCTAAAAATAAGTTTAGATTTATTACTAGCTAAAATTTGAATTATCTTTTTTTGTCATTTTAGTTTAAAATGGTAAAGGCTTTTAAGATAATTAAAATGGCTAATTATGCAAATTGATTCAAAACAAAATTTTTTGATTTAAATATTTAGTTAAATGATCTTGAACTAAAAAAAAAGCCCGTAAAATAATTTCAAAGCAAATGATCCGAATATTTTCCAGTTTCTTTAAAAATAAAATATTTGCTTTTCTTTATTTTTATTTAAAAGAATTAAATGAATAGGTAAAAAAACACTTTTTTCTTTAAAAATTTTGATTGTTCAAATAATATGATAAAAATATTACAACTACCTTGAATAAGAGCAGTGGTTATCATTCTATGGGAGCAAGTCAGAACTCGCTAGTCATAGAGACTGTTATTTATGGTTGCCAAAGACGTGAATATTGGGCTAAATTATTCAAAATTAAAATTTTGAAATTTACAAATTTTTAATTGTTCATTAATGGTAAAAATAGAGTAAATGTGACACAAAATTGAGCAGTTTTATAAAATAAAATTGAAATTTTTCTTAATCAATTATCTATTGTGAAAACAAAATTAAGGGTTCGATGCATGAATTTCTAAATATAAGACACTGATCGCTTTAAATTAAAAAATTTAACTTAATTTTAAATTTTCATTTTTAAGCTGCGAGTGAAGAAATTATATTATCATATGAACCAGTTGTTCAGCAAGAGTGTAAGTAATTTTTTTTTTACTGAAAATGTGAAGCTTTTGAATTATTTTTGAAAATTTAGTAAAATACACCCGGCCAATAATTGTTCTTGGACCAGCTAAAGACAGAGTGAACAACGATTTAATTTACGATTTTCCAGAAAAATTTGGCTGCTGTGTTCCTCGTGAGTTTTAAAAGTTCTCTTTGTTATTCCTAATTACTAGAAAACTTTTTAAAAGACACCACTCGACCCAAAAAAGAAGATGAAGTTGATGGTCGTGATTACTATTTTGTAGAATCACGTGATCAAATGGAAAGAGACATAGCCAATCACTTGTTTATCGAAGCTGGACAATACCATGGCAATTTATACGGAACTAGTGTCCAATCAGTAAGAGAAGTTGCCGAAAAAGGCAAACATTGTATTTTGGATGTTAGTGGAAATGCCATAAAAAGGTTGAAAATGGCTCAATTGTATCCTATTGCATTATTTTTGAAGCCTAAGAGTGTCGAATGGATAATGTAAGTATTTTTAAATTTTTCTAATCTTTTGATTTTTAAATTAAAAAAAAATTAAGGGATTTAAATAAGCGGATAACTGTGGAAGAAGCCAAAGATATGTATGAAAAATCAGAAAAAATGGAACAAGCTTTTGCTGAGCATTTCACAGCTGTAATTCAAGGAGAAAACTTTGAAGACGTTTATGAAAAATGCAAAGAAGTAATAGGCGAGCAAGCTGGTCCAATTATTTGGGTTCCCAGTAAAGAGCCCCTATAAAGTATTGACAAAAAATGCATTTTGTAAATTTATAATATTTTTTATTAAAATTCTAATTATTAAGTAGTTTGCTTTAAAAAAAAAAATTTTTTTATCAGAAATCATTAAAGATTACTTCTATTAAATTTCCAACCTTATGTAAATGAATTTTTTAAAAATTCTTGATGCTTTCTAAATATGTAACTGTATATAAAATTAATGTTTTCAAAAATTAAAATTGGTTAATAATTATTTTTACTTTTATTTTTTATTAAAATGGAAAACTAGAATAAAATTTTATCCTATTAGTTTAAATTTCTCTGATATCAGATAATTTTAAATTGTATTTTATGATTTAAATATAATTTTCATTCGGATGATCATTCGAATTTTTTAAAAATTAATTTCTAAATAAAATTTTGAAAAAAAAATTATTTTCAATCTTATTCAATCTTAATAAATTTTTTTTTAATTAAAAATTCTTTATGGTAAAAAACTAATAAACAATCATCAAAAATGCTTATCCGAAATTTCAAAAAAAAATAATGATTTGATAAATAATAAGTTTTTTTGATTTTTTTGACATTTCATACCGGCAGGAATGATCTGACTCCTACTTGTCCTCAATAGTATTGAAAATTTCGATGCGTTCGACAGATCGTTTTGTAGGAAATTTAATCTTGATTAAAAAGAGCCTGTTTTGGTTGTTGTTATAATGAAAGTTTTAATGAAAAATTAGAAAAAAGACATTTTTAAAAAGAATGTCCTATGAATGCTTTTATCAGATTTTTCAAAATTAATAAAATTTAGTTTATTCTCGTTTTCATAGATTTTTAATTTGCGTTTTTATTCTATAAAGATACAATAAAAAGCATGTAATTAAAAAAGCTAAAAGGCCAAACTTAATTATACTTGAAATTTGAACAGACAAATATTTAATAAAAATTAAATTCAAATATTAAAAATTGTTTTTTCTTAAAATAAAAATTGAGTTATTTAGCATCATTTAATTTTTAAGTATTCAACTGTTTTTAAAGACTGAATTTCTAAAATTCAAATCTAGATATTTTAAATCACTTTATAAAAACAATTTAATTGAAAATATTGCAAAATTAGAAATAAAAAAAAAAAATTTAATCTAATTGCTTAATTTTCAGTTTCAGTGACAACACTAAATATCTAGTTTAAATTTTTTTAATATTATTTTGGAAAAAAAAATTATCAAGAGTAAATAAAGATTGTAAAATTCTCATTAGATTTTTTAATCGCTTTTATTAATAATAAATCATAAATTTGAAGTCTGATTCGTGGTTTTATTTTATAAAAATATTTTTATTTTTTTTAAAAATTGAGAAATATGTTTGAATTAAAAGATTACTCAAAAATTAAAATATGCATCATTTTTATGAAAATTGGGTCTCCAAGGAAGAACAATTACGGAAATAAATGACTGTAAAAAAGTGTTAAACAAAAACAAAATCATTGTCTATTAAATAAAAGTATTTTAATAATATCATTTTTATGATTCGCTCAATTTTCATTTTCAAAAAGTTTTCTAACCTTCTAAGAAAAATTTAATTAATATTTAAATTCTTTTGAATTTTTCTATAAATTTAGATGCAAAGAAAAAAGCACTTTAAGATTTTAATTATTTTGGTACTGTTTTTAATACTTTGGACAAACAATAGCTTATTTTTTGAAATTCAACGCGAAAAAAAAAATCATCAAATCAAGAAAAGTGCTTTTCAGAACAAAAGCATTGAAGATTATTATTCCCAGATGTCAAACCTATACGACTCTGACTTAAATTCTGTACAATTTAATCTATATTTAAAATTCAAACAAAATACAAAGTCAAAAATAAAACTTGAACCAATGTTGGCCAAGAAACGCCAAAGGTATTATTTAATTTTGGAGTATACACGGGTTTTTGGAACGAAAAAATTCTGCGAGCAAAAAATTTCTGATGAACAAATGCTTGCCATCGACGATCAAAAGCTTTTATTTAAATTAAGATCTGAAAAAACTTCTAATACTCGTTACACTTTGATGGATAAGTGCGTTTACAAAAACTGCTTTTTTTCATGTGACAAAGACCTAGCTATTCAGTCTGACGCATTATTATTTCATACAACAGATTTAGTAAATCAAGTTAATTCAATAAAGGGACATGAAAATTACGAAAATCTATTTTCTCGTTTATTCAACTTTGAGAGAAATCCTGGTCAAATTTGGTTATTATGGAACGATGAAGCAAATCATGTGCCAAATAATATCGATTCATTGAAATTCAATTGGACTATTTCATATACTTCAATGTCCGAAGCTTCTTTTTGTACTTATGGATGCTTAACAAAAAATGATGCCACAATTGATCAATTGAAATTTGAGAATTTCGTCAGTGATGAGTTCAAAAAGCGTCAAAATAAAGTATTATGGATGGTTAGCAATTGTCGAGCAAAAGCACGATTAAAAATTGTTGAAGAGTTAGCACTTTATTATAAAATTGAAATTCATGGAAAGTGTGTCCAGTACATAAAAAATAATTTTAAAAATACAAGTCTGATAGAATTTAAAGATGAAAAGTGTCCAAGAAATTCAGATTGCGAAAAAAATTCTTTGAGCAGAAATATGTTTTATTTTGCATTTGAAAATAAAAATTGTACAGATTATATAACTGAAAAATTTTGGCGGTCTTTGGATTTTAATTTGATTCCAATTGTCTTTCAGCCTAATAAAGAGCATTATGAACGGATTGCTCCGGCTAATTCATTTATACATTTAGCTGACTTTGGATATGATTCAAAAAAACTCAGCGATTATTTGAACCTTGTATCGGAAGATTTAAGCCTTTATGCTAAATATTTTGAGTGGAAAAAATATTACAAAGCTGCATTTCAGGGTGATTTAGTGGACGAATTTAGATTCTGCGAACTTTGCGAAAAACTAAATAACCTAGATAAAAATTATTTTTCATATTATGACAAAATTTCAAATTGGTTTAATGATCAGTGTTCAATAAATTAAATTAATACCTACATAGATTTGTTTAGAATTTTCTTTTTTAGCTGACGATTATTAAGATATTTTAATTAAAAAATTTATTTATTTATTTATATAAATAAATAAATAAATTTAAAAATTAAAGTTCAATTGGTTTAATTTTTTGTGTTTGAATTACAAAATGTATTCACTGTTGAAATAACAAAAGTGTAATTGAATGAAAATTTGAAAAATAAAATTTGAAACTTCTTTTTTAGACTTTAAACTTTAATTAAAAACTATAAATTTATATATCGAGTTAAATGATTGATGATTAAATCATTGATAAGTTTTTAAAACAAATAAATTTTCAATATTTTTAAAATCTTAAGTCAAATAACTCAAAAAATTAAAGAAAAGAAATTTGGATTTGTTGACCTTTAATTCAAAACTTAAATCAAAAAGAATTCATTTTATTCTAAATTTTGCTTTCATCTGGTTTGAAATTATTAATATAGTGTAAGAGGATGGAGCAGACTCAACGTTTTCAATAAAAAAATTAAAAATTTGATTATATTGGGTTCTCTATATGGCTCATTTTTCGAGCTATTTGACTTTAGATTTTAAAAATATTGAAAATTTTTTTGTTCTAAAAACTCATCAATGATTTAATCATCAATCATTTAACTAGATGGTTAATTTTTTATTTCTCCATTAAAGTTTTAAGTCTAAAAAAGAAGTTTCAAAATGTTTTTTTTTCAAATTTTCAAATAAAAAGTTTTAGTATTTTAATATTTGAAAATAAAATTGATGAATATTCCATACTTGATTTAGACACTTGAAATAAGTTTAAAATGTAAAAATTTTAAATAAAGATCGATGGACAGCACTTTCGGTCATTTATTAATTTACAATTACTCAAAATTGAATTTTTTTATCAATAAAGAACTTTATTTTATAATGCTAAACGAATTCAAATTTTTGCTATTTAAAAAAAAACAACAACAATATAATGGCAAATTGAAGTTTATGATCAAATTTTAATGATCGTGCTCAAAAATTATCACTAAAAAAAGGTTAATTAGATATATTTTTTTTTAATTTTACTGCAGAAGCCTATCTTCAAAGTAAATAAACAATGTTAAACATAATATTTTATAAATTTTAAAAAATTATTTTAAATTCTTAAAAGTAATTGTTTTAAAGATAATTTTTGAGCATGAACATGAGAATTTGAGCATAAACTCCAATTTGCCAATAAAAAATAACAAAAAATAAAATAAAATAATTAAATTTCAAAGTATATAATATGATAGGATTAGCATTTCTTTTAAAATTTTTATAAATTTTATTGAAATTTTGAAATCAATTCGATTAATCTTTATTTTAAACTTCAAATACAATAAGTATTTTTTATGATTTCTTGAATTAAAGGCTCAAATTGCTATATAGAGTACATGTAAGGAATTCGGTCCTTCTAGATGTGGCAATCAGACAGACTTGTTTTAAGTTTAAATTATAAAGATTTAAGCCAAATTATTGACAATAAATTTTAGAGTTTTGTGAAAAAATAAGTTGAATTTTTAATTTTTATTTAGAAACTTTTGTTTTTATTTTTTAAAAATTCATAATTTTGTCGTTTTTTTTCCTAAGTAAAACGTGATATTTTCAAAAATTATCAAGTATAATTAGTAACTTGGCTTTAAAAAATAGTATTTCAAAAATATCAAAATAAAAATGAAAAACAAGCTAAAAATTAAAATAAACAAGAGTTAACTTTGAATACTCATGCTTTTTAATAGACCACATTAATCTTAAAGCTATTTACAAACTAACACCCGTTTCTTATTTTCCCACGCTATTTAATAAATATATGAAGCTTTTCTTTTATCTAAACTTTCTAACATACTAATAAAACTTTTTAGCATACCTATTTTTTTATTCCAGCATATAACAACAACATACTGGTTTCGACTGGGTAATAATTGCGGTGTAGATGATCAACTCGATGCAGTAACCTCTGTGACAGATTGAAGGTGTTGCTAACAAAGGTACTTGAAGAGGAGATCAGCGCCTCACCGTTATACGCTAGGATAGGAATGAACAACTATTATTATACAGCAACTAGAAATTTATGATCATTTTTTGATGCTTAAAATGATAAAATTAAGTTCTAATTATGAAATAAATTTTAATTATTTAATTTGATTAATGCAGAGTTGAATTTTTGGTTTTAAAATTCTTTATTAAATTTAATGATAAAATCTGCAAAATTCTGTAAAAAAATACGTGCTTAAAATGGCATCATTTAGATGGTGTGCACTTTGCAGTGTGCATTTTGATATTGCAGAATTTATCTTTTTATTTTTCATAGTATAATAAATCCAAAATTTATTTCTGTATTAATTCTATTAAGAAATAACAATTTATTTCATTATTTAAAATTCATTTGATCATTATATATATTTTATATAGTTTTGACTGTAGCTGGCTAGCCAGCGAGTTTGCTGATAGGCACACTATGACAGCTGATGTGATTGATTGCTGCTCATCCAGCAATCAATGTCTGCTTTAAAGCTGTTAACATTGTGGGCTTCAACTAATTGATTTGGCAGTGAGTTCCACATGTTAGCGGTTCTGTTGAAAAAAAAAGTTATATTTTTAAAACAATCAAAAAACTGTTTAACATACAAAATTTTTCAATTAAACAAAAAAGTCTACATGAAAAAGTATTAAATTCAAGTCAATTAAATTTTGTAAATTTCAAGTAAATTTTAAAAAAAAATTGATATTTGAATTTGAATTTCAATGTAACCGAGCGTAGTAGATTTTGCAGAGATTTTGCACATCATTAGCAGACTTTAACTTTCGATGCAACTTTGAATGTTACACCATGCTGCATTCACTGAACCAATTTTAGACTTTTAGAAAAAAAGTTTTAATATTTTTAAACTTTGATCTGTTCTTTTGTACTGAACTTCACAAAACCCATAAATCTATTATGACAAGAATGTATTGAATTAAATTTAGCCACTCTTATATTTATTTATTTATTATTTAACTGTGACGAACTAAAGCTCTTTCAGATTAAAAAAGTCAAAATTCAAATATAAATAAAGCAAATATAAAAATTAAAAAGAAGAAAATTAGAAAAGACAAATTGAAATAAAAAGAGTTACAGCTTACACATGTTTATAAATTTGAGAGTTGAGAAAAAAAAATAAAATTGTAAGCTTACATATAGACAGAAGTTTCTCCAAAAATTAATGAATTCCTAAAAATAAAATTTTTTAAAATAAAGGTTTTAAAAAAAAATTGTATTTTTAATTTTTTATTTACAATTGTTTTTTTTTTCACTTCTCGAATCATTTTTAATCATTCGTGTAAAAATTGTGTTGTTATTTTTAAAATCATCTTTTGGAAAAAAAAAATTGGTACTTTACTAATATATACATAATTTATAAAATACGACAAAAAATTACATATTATTACATTAAATTATTTAATTTTACGTAAAAAGATCTATAAAATGTAATAAAGTGTAGTATTTTTGTTTCAAAAATGGTTTAATAGAATATAAATATTTTAATTTATTCTCCACTTTTTCCTCTAAAATCCGGCCAAACTAACTTAAACTTGTGTAATCTTACCTAAAATTACGTAAGATTATGTTATCTTAAATTTTCTTTAGATATAACGAAAAATAAGCAGAAATGTTTTTTCTCTCAAGACTCTACAACTTTTTGAATTAGAAAAAAAGTGATTGTCAGCAGTGGTTCTATGTTTCCTAGATCCGTATTGCTCGTGAATAATTAAGCTCATCTCAAGAAAATTATACAGTATCTTTCAAAAGTTTACAAATTTTTTTCTATTTGTCGCCAATCCAAAAACATAAAACCAAGAAAAAAAATTTAAGTGAAAAAAAAATTCCAAAAAAATAAATATGGATACAATTAATCAAAGAAAAAACTATTCAAAAGTTAAGAAATTTTTACAATTTAATATTTGAAATGGTCGTCTTTGGCGTTATAATAACCCATAACTCTTTTCCCATACTCAGTCGGAATCTTTAACCACTCTTTGTGTAAAAACTCTTTTAAATGCTCAATATAGGTTACTTTAGTGTTGACCATTTTGGCATCCATAACCATAAGTTATCGGTTGTGTTGGGATTTGGTGAACGGGCTTACCATGGCAAAACCTCAATGTTCTGATCTTTGAAACAGTCGCTTACTGAGTGAAAGGTAAATGTCCAAGCGCCATCTGGTTAAAAAATTCATGAGTTATTTGGCTCAAATAGGAGTTGAACAGAAGGTAAAAGATTTTTTTCCATGGTGCTGATGTAGACAAATTGATTAATTCGTCCTGTTTAAATGCTGCATATACCAGTGCCTTTATAAGAAATACATCCCCAGATACCGGTTGAGCCTTCACCGTTTTGTAACCTTGGTATACAGAACGGTTTTGATCAGACACAGTACCAATCTCTTCATATCGAATTCAAGTTAAAGATATACATTTAAGAGATACACCTTGGCTTTCACATTTTGCTTTTTATCTCCATTTTACCCTGTTCCAAGCTATTCCATATTAAATAATAATGATAATGCAAATATTTGACCAATTTCAAGCAAGGTCTCATTAGATAAGTTTTTTTATAAAGGATAAATAACCGGAAAATAAAAAAAAAAATAAACTTTTAATTTTTAACATGATATCATTACAGGTAATTGTGGATAGTTATTATTTTTTTTGATAAATTTTAATTTATGTTCAAGTTTGATTAGCCATTTTCAAATTAGATCGAAAAAAAAATTTAATTTTTATTTGAATTCTCAAAACGTTTTTAAAATCTTCATAAAGCCCAATATTATAATTGAGCATTTTTCAGCTTTAGTAACAAGATTTGAGTTGAAGGTAATTCATTCTATTTGATTAAATTCAAGTTGCCTAGCAACGTCAAACTCTGTTTCTCTAACTATTTTCTTTTTATGTTGCTTTTCAGAATCTATAATTTTCTTATATATAATAATCATTATAGCTTAGTTTATTAGTATAGCCAATTAAATAATTATCAATAAATAATCAACTTAATGTGATATTTTTTTTATTTAAGAAATAAAAGAAAGTTTTTCAAATTTTCAAATTATTAAAGATGGTAACTAAAATTTTATTCAAAAAATAGTTTAGCTTATTTATTTCTTAAAATAAAGTCACATAGTGTAAGCTCAGCGCCGAGTTCCACAAGCTCCCATAGCTCAAAACGATTTTCGAGACGATATCGAACTGTTGCCACGAGATCCGAAGTCGATGAGAACTTATTCGGAACTCCGAACCGAATCAAACAGGCCCAGGAAATCAGGGAAAATAAATCCAGTAAACTAAATTCAAAAAATGATGTTACTCATTTATTTAATGGTTTTTAGCCAGCAATGTTGATTCTCGAGCCGGTTATGACAGGTCATCGTCCGAGAAAAATTTAAGAAAACCACAAAAAGAATACATCCGACATGTCACCAAGGATCTAATCAGAGAAATATTGTAATTTGATTTTTTTTTTTTTTTTTTTTATTTTTTTTTTTTCAAAGAGTACCTGAGGATAATGGCGCCCAGCCGATTGTAATTGACAAAGGAACCTACAATCGCTTGCTGCAGAGCTGTAATTACAAAACTAAGGAAGCTCTTGAGATGGAAAAACAAGAGAAAGAAGAGGAACAATATCGAATAATGGTATTAAAATTTTTTTTTTGATAATTTTTCCGAACTTTCAAACTTTTAGAGAGAAATGAGCGAAAGAAAAAAAGCTATACAAAAATATGACAATGAACGAAAGAAAAATGAAAAACTGGACGAAATTGATGAGCTGGCCAAAGAAGAAGGCGAATATTTGCTGAAAAAAGCAAACGAAATGCGTCAAGAAGACGAAGATGAAATTAAGCGTTTAAATGAAGTGAATTTTTTTTTTCTTTTTTTTTTTTTTTTGAGTGTTTTTTTACTTTTGAATTCAATTGAATTTTAGTTGATCTTAAATGCCAAAGTTCATGCTATCCGAGACGCTCAAGTTCTCGAAAAGAAACAAATCAAAAAGGAGGTTAAAGTAGAAGACAAAAGACTTGACCAAATGATGGAAGTGGACAGATTAAATGCCATCAAAATTCAAGAAGAAATTGAAAAAAAGCGAAAACAAGATAAATTACAGTATATAAATTTTTTTTTTCGAATTTTTTTTATTGTAAATTTAGAGGTGCAAAAGTGATACTCAAACAAATAGAAGAGAGTCGCCAAGATAAATTGATCAAAGAGGAGATGAAAGAACAAGAGAATGAGGCTATGAACAAATATTTGGAGCAATTGCAAGCCCAGGACTGGGAGGAAGTTAAACGAAGAAAAGAAATACAAAAAAAACTAGCTGTAATTTTAAAATTCTTCTTATTGCTTTGATTTTACTTTTTTTCTAAAGAATGATCTTTTGGCTGCTAATAGAGAAATGGAAAAGCAAAAAGACCTTCGCAAACAACAAGAAATAATCGCGGATATTAAAGTGCTGGAATATCAGAAAGAAAAGGCAGCAAGAGACGCTGCTTACGAGGCTGAACAAGAGCGAAAGCGAATCGAAAAAGAAAAAGAGGTCGCTAGGCTAAGAGCTTTGCAAGAGAGAGCCCAGGACTTGCAGGCCGAAAAGGATGCCTTGAGAGCCAAGCGAGAGCAGGAGAGAAAAGAACGTGAATGGAGAGAGCAAGAAAAATTTGAGGCCATGAAAAAAAAGCAAATTGATGATGAAATGAGGCTTGCAAGAGAATGGCAGATTAAAAACAAGGAGCATTATTTGGCAGTTGAGGCAGCCAAAGAAAGATCCGAGTTCCAAAAAGTTCTCAAGTGCGTCCAGCATTAAATAATTAGCTGTTTTTATTTGATTGTTTTTTTAAGAGCTCAATTAGAGTTGGCTGAAAAGGAGAGAAGCGAAGAGGAAAAAGCTCGCTATAGGCAAAAGAATTACATGGACAATCTGCAAAAACAAATTAGATCTAATGAAGTTCAGCGTATTCAGGATAGAAAAAAATTCTTCGAAGAAGGCGTAAAATTAGATGAAGAGGCGAGAATGAGACGAGCTAAATTAGATGAAATCAAGAAGAAGAAGTTGGAAGAGCTCAAGTAAATTGAAAATTTTAAATATTTATTTTTGTTTCCTAAACAATCACAATTAACCTTTAAATTGAACCGAAGTGTTGTTTTAGGAAGCAACACACTTTAAGACCTTTTTGGAATAGTTCACTTGGGATTATAAATATCTCAAGTGATTGTCTGCGAAAAACACGCCATAAGTTTCTCGTGATTTTTAATTTTATTAAGCTTTACTTGATTAATTTTTTTTTTAAATAAATTCTCAGACAAATTGAAGTTTATGATCAAATTTTCATGATTAAAAATTATCTTAAAAATAAAGATTATTAAGTCTTTCTAATTAAAAAATTAAATACAGAAAAATATTTTCATGTATGGCAAAACCATGTTATACCATACCCAATTTTTGCAGAGATTTGCAGATATAAAAAATTGAATGTTTGCTTTGAAATTAAATTGCTTCTTCAATAAAATTTATTAGCAAAATTTACTCAAAAGCCTACTTTTAATTATAACATTTTAGTATGATAATTTGATATTGATCACAAACTTCAATTTGACAATTCTCATGGGTTTTTAACACTGGGACTGGTTATAATTTATATTTTGCTTCCAAAAATCGTCATGTTAAAAAATGAGTTGACTTTAATTAAAATTGTGAAAAATCAGATGACCATTTGAGAAAAATAAATTATTTTTAATTCAAATTTAAATGCTTTATTTAAAAATGTGATGGACATCATTTTTATAAAATTGATCTCATGCCTAGCATGAAAATTTTTAAAAGTAATTTTGAGGATCAAGTTTCTCTAAATTTTTTATTTTAAGAAAAAAGGTAAATTTAGAGATCACGTGATAACAATTTCTTAATTATTTCAGGAAAAATTAATTAAACTAATAGTTCAAACTCAAATTTTTTTATTAGATAACAAAAAATTGGTAGTTTTTATTATTTAATAATCTAAGTTAACGTTAAATGTATGTTTTTCAATGGTAATAACTTTTTAAAAATTTTCTCACAAAAGAATTTTTTTTCATATTCGATGATTTTCTGATACTTCTTTAACTTTTATTAGTCTAAAACGAAAAAAAGTTAAAAAGAAAAAAAAACTTGCCATATAACGATTGAAAAAAAATAAAAAATCTTTGCTTTAAAAAAGGTGTTTAATTAAAAAATATGCTTAAAATTTCAAAAATATTCAAAAATAAAATAATTTAACTAAAATTTTTTAAAGCTCTGGATTAATTAAGAAATTAAATAAAAATACTTGTATTTTTTTAAATTTTGGTGTCTACTAAAAAAAATATTTAATTTTTTTTTAATTGAAATGAGTCATATAATAAAAGTTTTCATAATTATGGCTATTTTATGCAAAAACATAAATTTTTTAGGTTTCAATTGAATCTATGTGTTTATCTTTTTTTTAATTAATCGCTTTTTTTATACGGTAAATTTTCAGATTTAAACATTCTCCTTAATATTGACCATAAAAAGGAGTGTTATGTTCTTTAAGGGAATTCTCCAAAGTTAAGTTTTTTACTTTCAAAAACTGTTCAAATTTTTATAAAGTATTTTTCAAACAGGGATTTTTCAAAATAATAAGAGTTTTATTTTTAAAAATTAAATAGGATTATTAGATCATTGAGTCTATGGAATAAAATTAAATTCAATTTAATGAAAAATACAAATTTAATTTATAGTGAAATTCTTATACAAATTGAACAAAAATTCTTTCTTTTTTGATAAATTATAATTAAACATTATAAAATAAATTTTTAATTATACTCTAACATACTTTGTTGCATCTTTTTACCTAAAATAATTTTAAAATTAGACAAATAATAAAACATCAATAAGATTTTAATTGATTTTTAATTTGATTTAATAAAAAAATAAAGATTTTTTTTAGGCAAAGAAGGTAGAAAATGTGGCAGTATTTTTAAAATATATTCTTTAATCTTAAATTTAATTTTATCAAAAAAAAGGAAAAATTTTTGTTCAGTTTGTCTTAGAAATTTTTTTTTATTTGTTTTCTGTACCGAGCTAGGGCTCCTTCAGAATAGATTAAAAAATCAAAATCAAGATAAAAATAAAATTAAAGTTAATAAAATGAGATAAAAAATAAAAATCAAAATAGAGTAAATGAGCTTAAAAAAAAATGAAATTCACAGGACCGTTTTTTTATTAAAATATTGATCTATTTAAAAATTAGATGTATTTTTTCACTTGCGTGTCTGAAATATCTTCAGACGGAAGCGCTAATTAATTTGAAAAAAAAAGTTAGAGAAAATTTGTTCGATCAGTGTGAGTTTAAGTGATTTTCCTATGCTGAGCTAGCACAAAAACTTAGGAAGATAGCTGTGCTTGACACGCAATAAATAATTCCAAAAATTTCTGTCTAATAAAAAGAACTATTGAACTGGTTGGGTGTCGCTTTTGTGATGGTTAATTAATTAGAGATCATTCAATTAAACGTTTAATTTCCGAAATTTGCTTGTATATTAGAATTAGAAATTGAGTACAATATTTTTTGAAATAAAAACTATAGATTTTACTGGTGATAGAGTTGAACTTGAGATAAATTTTAATCAAGAGTGACATTCTTTAGTTTTATCTTTGTTTGCTTTTAGCACTGCAAGATATAGAAATTAAAAAAAACTCATGCAATTTTAATTTAATTACAAATTTAGAATGGCAGGCATACCGGATAAATACTGTGCCGAAATTGAAAGAAAAATTAATGGAGCTATTAAAGCGTAAAGACAAATGGTTAATTTATCGATTACGGAGTCGTATTGTCACAAAACCATGATAATACTTATTTTTTTTATTTTAATTTTTATTTAAATTCAAATTGTTTGTTTATTTTTTTAATTTTATCAAACTAAGGATGAAATGTATCCAATTCATCTTATTCAATAAAATTTCTAAAAAAACTTCAAATATTTACATGCCTTTTAATACTATTAATTTCCAGATTCAAAATATTTTCTCATTTCGAACATTTTTTTAATTAAATTTTGGCTAAATGCAAAGAAGTTCCATTTCGAAACTCCCTACGTTTCGTCCTAGCTACGCTTCAATTAAAAATAATGGAATAAATTAAAATCATTTCTAACAATTAGTTTTTTGAAAATTTTCTAATAAAAAAAGCAATCACAATTTATCAAAAAAAAAATTTATTTTGTCCTTATTAATCTACAATGAAAATAAAACCAAATTAAAATCTCTTAAAATTTATATATTAGATTAAAGAATTTAATTTAAAAAAAATGATTCTGGCTTTAAGTGTTAAATAATAGATACTAAACAGACATTATTTTATTTATATAATCTATCAATTTTTCATTTGAATAAAATAGAGAAATTTTTAGAGAGAAAAAACTAAATCAAAGATATTTGGTTTATAAATAAACACTTTATTTTTTGAATTTGATTAAATATTTTTTTTTCTATGTATTACTTTTGGGTAAAGCTAAGCGATAAAAACAAAAAAATGTTAAAATATTAATACCAGACTTTTAGGGGAGCGAGAATTTCTGGGCAAAATTAAAATTTAGGATCAAATTTTAGTGATCATGATCAAAGATTAGAATAAAAAAATGTTTTTATGTATCGCAAATCATTAAATTGAATCAAAAGAGGCATTTCCAATTACCAACTATATAAATCCTTGATTATTCTTCACAAACAAAAGAATAAGCTTAAAAATATTTTTTTCATTTGTTATTTGCAAACCATTTTAAAAAAGAAAATTCTTCAATATCTGAATTTTAATTAATTTTTTATCTGTTTTGATCTAATAGTATTAATGAGAATTATTTATGATAAACTTTTCTTAATGATTGAAGTTATACTAAATGGTTGGAAGCTTCTTTATTTCGTTTTGTGACAATTTTAACTTGAAATTTTATATAAAATTACAAAAACTTAAATATAAAAAAATCAACATGTGTTATTATAATCAATACAAGAGCTAATTATTCCTGAAATGACCAACTGATTTAAAAGATAATTGAAATAAAAATACATTTTTGATTTTAACTTTACTCTGAAAAACTTTTTTTGCTGATTACAAATCTTTCATCACTTTGTTCTAGTATATTTCAAAAAAAAAACATTCAATCCTGTTTCCTGTTATATTTGTTAATTATTTTGGATATTCTTCATTAGATGGTAAAATTTGCTATAAAAATAAACATTAATTTTTTATCTTTGAAAATTTTTAATGACTGATTAATTTAACTTTTTGTTCAACAGATTTATTTTTTTATAAGAAAAATGTTTATAAACTTTTACGAAATGACTATTAATACTCTATTTATCCAAATTAAGAAAAAAAATAGTTTTAAATTTTTTAAATTTTAATTTGTAATTTTCCGCACAAATTATGTCAGCCTTTTAGACTATTTAACTTATCTAATGATTCGGAATAAAATAATTTAAAAATTTGATCCGTTTCACCTATTTTTGATGCAATTCTTCACATCAATATCATTTAAGTTAAATTAAAATAAAAAAATATTTTCTTTTTTATTTTCAAATTCATTCCAACAGTCACTGAACAAAAATAGTAATCTCTGTTAAAAACCAGACAAATTTAAATCGCACATTTTATTTTTTAAAAGTAATAAAAAAAATTAAAATTAATGTTTTGAGATGTAATTATTTCTTGGTACTTGGGATGAAAATAATTTAGAAGAAAAGAAGCCATTTGAACATTTATTGTACACAACATAAAGACACAAATAAATTGGCTGACTATTTTCCAGAATGGGTGACTTGGTGTGTCATTGAGAAGCCAATTTGATTCAAATAATTGCCATTGACCACATTAGCCAGAGAACTATTTCCATTTCGCATCTCGTGGTAAAATTGATTCAGCAACTTAAACTGTTGAGATTGCAGTAAATGACTGAAATTGACTGGCACTTGACCAAGTCCGTGATTAGCGAAAGCAAATTCAGCACTTTTTTTGACATCTTGACTTTCATAATCAGCCCTAGGCTCGCCGTCGAGCACTTCTTCTTTTTCCTTGCCACATTCATACATGCTTTGATTAAAACTTGTCTCCTGGTCACTTTTCGTGCTCTCGCAGTCAACATTCGATTCATTGCTCATCGACTGACTATTGCTTCTACTTCTAGATGATCTACTGTTACTTCTTGAGTTCAACTCATCCGAGTGTTTCATTTTTCTTGATACATGTCCATCAAAGCTGAGTGAAACTTGATCGCCAGTCTTGCCTGTAGTGGAATTAACTGATTTCTTCGACACTTTTTTATGCTTCATGCGACGATTTTGAAACCAAGTTTTTACCTATCAGAACAAAAAAAATAAGAAAATATTACTCTTTATTTTAATATGTCCGAAACATGAAAGAAATTTGCGCTTGAATGAGTTTTAAAATGAAATCTAATTAACTTGTAATTTAATAGATTTACTCAATAAAAGTGTCTAGACTGGTCGATTGGTTAAACCCACTTTTTATAAGTGATTTTTGTCAAGCAGCCTATTTTCCTTTGAAGCTTATATTTATTTATTCCGCCAATTCTGGCAATTTAATAAGTTAATCCAAAAATTTAAAAAAGAATTGAAAAGGCCTTTACTTTTTTATCACTTATTTAACCTAACCTGTATAAATTTACTTTTTTTAAATCTATAGCGTTTAAAACGATTTTATAAACACAAAAATTCTATTTCTTATATAAAAAACTTATTCAATGTAAAAAAACTTTATTTTTTAGTTCGAAAATAAAATTAAAAATGAAAATAAAAATATCTTAAAAAGACTTCTAAACTGCAAAATACTTGGCGCCCTTTTCTTTCATCCTGGTCTTTTTCGTTCTTTGAATAAAATCGGATTCATTTCCCAGATCAAGCATTTTAAAATTTGGTGAAAAATTGTTTTAAATTATTTAAATATCAAGTAAGTTTTTATGTGAAAAAAGTTTGTAAAAAATTATTTAAATGTGTAGCATTTTTATAAAATTAATTTATTTTAGTGATAAAAAAGACCTGTAAAAAATCAAACTGAATTTTTTTTTTTTCAAAGCTTATTCATTCCTCACAACCGAAATGATACTACTATTATAATAACTAGAATAATTTTTAATTTTTTTAAATTTTTATATATTTTTTTTTATTTATGTGTATATTTGAACAATATTGATTACTTTTATTTCCAATTGTCAATTTAAATAGAACAAGAGAACAGAAAAGAAGACTTTTTGCTGTTCGAGTTTATAAAAAAAATTTATAAGTTCTAAATTTATAAAAAAAAAATTTTAAATCTTTTAAAACTTTAATTTTGGACAGAAATAAAAAATAAAAAAATACTCTTTATTATTTACTTGAGTTTCGGAAAGTCCTAGACTATTTGCCAATTCGACTCGCTCTGGAGTGCTTAGATATTTTTGGCACTCGAAGCGCTTCTCCAGTCCGCTTAGTTGCTGATCGCTGAAAACAGTCCTAGCTTTACGCCGCCTGCACAGCTTGATCGAGTTCTTTATCTGGTTGTTAGAGGCTGCCTGTGCGGCCGCCACTATAGACGAAGCGAGTGCCGCCGAATTGGCTTGGGAATAATTTTCAGCAAAGTGTGAGCTCAGCTTTGAAAAACCATTGGGTGCATTGGCGCACTCGGCAATTGAGTATGCACTTTTGTCATTGTTTTGGTTTCCACTGGCTGCCGCGGCCGCAAATGCTGCTGATATGAGCTGATTGCTGTTCATTCCTTAAATAAAAATTTAAAAAAAAAATTTTTTCTTTACTCGAAATAAAATACCATTGAAGAAAGATGATTTAAAATTGAAGGGGTTTTTGTTGAGAAGCGGGTTTGTGTGTGGCAAATAGGACGTAAAGTCGTAGAAGGCTGCCGATGCATTGGGCTGGTCGGAATGTTCCGATTTTGTCTTGATAATGTCGTCAATTCGGAACGACGAGTGGTTGGCTTTAGTGTCGCTTTCGGTCGAGTGTAGCTGATTGTCGCTGGCCGACACAGAGGACTTGGTGGACGTGGGCGACAGCGATATGCTCGGACACTTGGAATACTCGCTAAAAGACAGCATGCTGATCCAATTCTAAACAAAAACAGAAAATATGTCAATAGAGTGGCACTAATGAAAAAGTTAGAAATTTTGGGTTTGATTAATTAATGAATTAAATTACGACAAGAAAAACTATGAGGAAAAAATAATTTTGATTTGTTGGCAAAAGACTCAAAATAAAGTCTAATAAAATATTTTCATTCGTCTAATTAATGGCCTTAATGAATATAAATGAATATAAAATAAGCCAATACATTTTTGCTCAAACGATCAAGCAATTCAAATCCTTAAGAGAAAAACAATTTTATTGGAAATAATTTGCTATAAACGAATATTATATTAGACACTTTGTTCCTATTAGAAAAAAGATCTGTATTTTTTGCTAGTTTGAATAAATTTCGCCAAGTCTAATTAATTTATTGTAATAGAATAGAAAAAATAATGGAGTTTTTGGCTTTTTAGAGTGTATTTTAACTCTTTCATTAGTTCCTAATTTAATTCAATTAATGATAAAAGCTACAGACAATATAAAGAAGAAAAGTATTAGATTATTTAAAATTAAAAATAGATAGATTTATTTAGAGCTTGTTAATGCCATTTCACAGACTTAAGATCAATTTGTAAAATTATCATTCGAATGGTTATACAAATATCTATAATTTATTGTTATAATTTAGCATTTTGTGAGCTACCATCATATCAATTTCTTGAACTCTGGTTTTCAAAGGTGCTTGACGACAAATGAATTTTGGCGCTCTAAGGTCAAAAATCTTGAATGTTGTTAAATAATTAAAAAAAAACTTGAATTTTTTTAGTAAAATCATTCATTTTTTTGATTCTCTTGGCATTTTATTACTAAAAAAATTTTGATTGAAATTTTTTTAAAATTTTTTAATTTTTATCTAATAAAAAATAATTAGCACCAGAAGCGCTGTTAATGATATTTTTATACTTAAAAATTAATTTAAAAAAAATCAGCATCTTATTCCTTGATTAAAAAATTCAGTGACATTCAAAAAGATTTTGAAATGTTAAGTTCGGTTAATAAAAAAAATTGGATGATATAATTTTATATGTTCATTTTTTTTTAAAAGTTTCAAAAATTAGGAATCTTTGTCACATTTTGATTTTTTTTTCTAAATTTTAAAAAAGATAATGAAAAGGAATTTTTAAAAATAAAAACGTAAGTGTTTCAGACTCTATTTTTTTATTTTAAATATTTTCTTAATTTTGTTTTGCATCTCTGTTTTTTCTGTTCTGACCATCAAATAACTAAGATAACCTTTATTTTTTAAAAGTAAATTTGAAAAAAAAAAAATTTAACAAAATTTTTTAATTTTATATTTTAAATACTTTTTAATTCAATTTTTATAATAAAAAATAAATAAATATCATTTCTTAGTCAATGTGCCATATTCGAAAATTTTCGAAAAAGAGCGCCAAAATCGGAATTTCGGGTATGCTAAATTTTCGAAACTTTAATTCTTGTGATGGGATTTTTTTTCGTGATCATTTTTTAAATCTTTGAGAACCAGTTGCGGGTTTTTTAATAATAAAAGATAAATAATAGTTTTATAATTTTATCCAGTACTCTTTATAGTCATTATTCATAATTAATTATTATTTCATTTAAAATTTAGGAAATAATAATTAATTCTGATTATTTTTGAAAAATAATTACATTAATTACATGCCACTTTTATTCGCTTTCAATACATAAAAATGATATGAAAGATTGTAGAAATGAATTACTTGAATAATTTCTTAAATAAATTTAAACATCACGCTTGGTATTTACTTTGGATAATTCATTGAGAATTTTCTCTTTTTGAAAAAAAAGATAATTTTGTGAATATTTACAAAGCTTGCTTATTTTAGAATTTAATATACTCTTAATTGATGGAACTAATTTAATTGTATTTTATTTTAATTTTACCAAATTTTAAAAGGAAAAACAAAGTTAAACAAAATAACTTGAAATAAAAAAATATTACAATAAAAGATAGTTAAAAAATCAGTTATTTAATTTTTTTGAAAAATTTAATTCCTCTTTTAAATATTTTTTTTCTAGTTCATGATAATAAAATATAATCGAGTAAAGCACTTCAAAAATTTATTTTATGTCTACTACATGAAAAAAGTGTGTATATATTTTAAAATTTAAAGTTTATTTAAATTCCAAACATTTTAAACATTTAATTTTAAAATTAGGAAAAAATTACTATTTTTTTTTTTTTTGCTTTTAAACCTTAAGACTATTTTACTTTTATTAAAAAATTATCTTTTTTTTTTAATAGTTTATTTAAATTCGAAATGGCTCTGAGTAATAAAATTCCTCCCGCCATTAGATTAGAACAAAATTAAATTTTTAAATGATTAAAGTTAACATAAAAATTTTGATAAATAAACTACAAGAAAAGAATAAATTACTGGAAAAAACGATAGCAAGGTTTTTTTTGTTTTAATTTTAAATTGAATTAAAAAATATAAAGATAAAGTTTAAAATAAAGTTTTTTCCTTACAGGGTCTTGAGCTATTAACAAAAGCGCTGACATAGTCTTTGATTAATTCATTAATAAGTATATTTTTGAAATAAAATAAAATAATCTGATCCTAAATGGCTAAAATTGTAAAATGAAGAGCATAAAATTTTTCCATGTTCAAAAAATTACAGAAATATATGTGGCCTAAAAAATTACAGAAATCTACAAATTGAATTTTGTAATCGCATGTCGGGTTTTTATTTCTGCATTTGGAAAAAATATAAAATATTGAATCAGTTTTTATAAACCTGAGTAACATTTAAGTGTAAAACTGCAAAAATTAAAATCTTATTTTTTAGAATCGTATAAAATATAATTTCTTTGATTGTATATTTTAAGTTTGTGTCCAAAATTGAATAAATCTTTATAGAATATACCAGTTTATATTAGCAAATTAAAATTTTAACTAGATATTTGAGAAATAAATAATATTTTGACGGTGAGAACTGGAATAATTATGAAAACACTATTCAAGGATCATGAAAAATCAATGGTTAAGGTCTAAAATTTAATCATGTCTTCTAGTTTAAACTTTAGAAAAAATTAATTAGCTAGAAAACGAGTCAAATTAAATTTTCCATTAGTCTAATTAGTCAGATTGAGCAAAATGAAGAAAATTTAATTTGAATGATTTGTCTTGTTATAGGAGGCAATAGTTAGGTAGATTAAGACTGCTCTTTTTCGTGATCAATTTGATTAAAAAATAAGAAATTTAGTAAAAACTAGAATGGTTTAATATTTTATTAATTTTCTTCTAAAATGAAAAAAATCTTGTTAAAATGAAAAGTAACTCAAGCCGTTGACATAGTCATAAAATTTAAATTGACTTGAGATTAAGATTAGTTTGGAATAATATTGGTTTAATTCGAACGCCATTTTGTTCATCATTTTGACATTTTTGTCTAAGACTGATGCTACTCTGAATTTAAAAATGAGAATGAGAATTTTCTAAAATAAAATTGCCAATAATTATCAAATATTGATTCCATTTTTACATAATCAAACTCTTTTTTCAGTATTTGATAAATTTTCTAAAATATTACACACAAAAAGAATTGGTCTTAGAGGGAAACGAACACGTTTAAGCATTTTAATCATTTGACAAAAAAATTTAAAACACTTATTTTTTTTATTTTATTTTGTCTCTTCGTTCTTTTAACATTAGAAGCACCAATCATTTTTTTGTGTTTTTTTTAAACCAAATTATTAAAAAAATAATTTAAGAAGTTTTAAATTTTATTTTTAAAAAAAAAGAAATCAACATAATTTAAAAAAGATTTATTTATTTGAAAAATATGATCAAAATATGTAAAGATTTGAATTTTTTTGTGCTTCTAGTGTAATTGTTTTTTTTTAATTCCTCCTCTCCTTAAAGGAGGATAATTATTTAATAAAAAATCTAATTTTTCAATTTATTTTTATTATTTTTACTTTTATTCTTATCGAAAGCATCAATCTTGGAAAAGTCAGTCTTTACAACTTTTTAAAATAGATAACCATTCTGGTATATTTTATTTACTTATTAATTTATTTAAAAACAATTAAGACAGAGCTTTGGTCGGTTGAAATTGAAGTCCATATCAGTCCTTCCTTTCAGTCGCCAAAATATATTGACAAGAATTAAATAATTATGTTAAATTAGTTTAAAAAGTTAATTAATGAATGCCAAAAGATAGAAAAAAAAATAATTTGTAGAGATCAATTTTTTGATTTCACTTAAAATTTTTTCTATTAAACCAATGTTTTGAACTTGAGAGTTTCTTAATTCATTTACTTTTTCTATTGTAATTTAAGACTTGTTACTATTCTATGTATACTTTGAAAAAAATTTGCATGTAAGTTTCACAAATTGAGTTTAATTTAGCAGTTAATAAAAGGTTATCAAGTGCTTCAAACACTTAAAAAATTATATTGAAGTTTTATAATCACTTAAGTAGAATAGAAAGAACTATAAATTTAGATACCTGTGGTTGTTGCATGTATTTGGTTTTTCGGAAATTAGAAAATTTTTGTTTTTGAAACTATAACATTTTTAGGACAGATGGGAAATATGAACCAACTGAATTTTCTTTGCTTAAAAACCGTAGGCATAAAATTAATCAATCATTTGTAAATAAATATATTTTTTGAAAATTTTCAGAAATTAAATCAAACTAAAATAAATCTATCGGACATCAATAAAATACAAAATATTATAAATATATATATATATTTAAATTTCTACAAGTTTATTTTTTTTGAATGTACAACAAATGTCTAATTTTAGATGCTAACATCGTGACAACAAAAAACCTAGTTTTTAGTAATATGTCATGTTAAATATTGACTTTTGATTTCTAAAATGATGTACTGACATGTTAAAAATTTCGAGACTTGTGTATATATTTAATCAATATTAAAGATTTAGCTAATTCTGAGGTATTTTAGGTTTTAGTGACTTATAAGATCGATATTTTTGAAAATCGAACAACTTATTTTTAATAAAAATTTAATTGGCATTAATAATTATAAGGGATATAGATAAGATTTTTAAAATAATACTTTTTAAAAATAAAATTTGAAAAAAAATTTAAATAAATTTTAAGCAAACTAAATTAATATATTAATTTATTAATTTAACTTGATAAATCACCAAATAGAAAATATTGAACAAGTTTATAATTACTTAAAGCACATTTTTTTAACTTAAAGGTCAATTATTTGATCGAGCCTCATAAAAAAATGTTATTGCAGCGGGCAATTACTTTACTTCTTTGAGATTAATTCAAATTTTGATCAAACAAAAGACAACTTTTGTCGACACAATAGAATTGAGGTATGGTAAAATTAAAAGCTAGATTGACTGATTCCACTTTTTTTGAAGAAGAAAAGGGCTTTGCTCTAACTGTGTATTAAGAGCGAAAAGAAAAAAATATGGATTTACTTAGTTCATTTCATGAAAAATTTTCGATTGAGCTTTTTAAAATTTGATGATGAAGCAACATGAAACAAAATATGTTTCACTAAATTCAACAAAAAAAGATTAATTTTTATCAACAGGAAAATATTAATGATAAAAAAAATATCAATATTTTGGAATTTTTTTATTTCGGCATCTTTAAGTTGATGATCAATTCAAAATATCATTTCAAATCAAAAAGTTTATCTTTAGGTATTAAAATAAATCTTTGATTTAATTTAAATAATTTTAATGTAACATGCTTTATATGCAATGTAGATTTATAAAATAAAAAAAAATGAAAAAACATATTCTCAATCCATTGATAATCGATTTTCAATTTAGTTAATTGATTTTTTGTAAGGTTTTTTTGAGATTTTTATTTCAAAAGTATTTGTGTTTAGCATTCACAATTAAATTTAAAAAAAAAATTCAAATATAAAATCAAAATAAGTAATAAAATGAAAATAAAACCTTACAAAAAATCAATTAACTAAATTGAAAATCGATTATCAATGGATTGAGAATATGTTTTTTCATTTTTTTTTATTTTATAAATCTACATTGCATATAAAGCATGTTACATTAAAATTGTTTAAATTAAATCAAAGATTTATTTTAATATCTAAAGATAAACTTTTTGAATCGAAATGATATTTTGAATTGATCATCAACTTAAAGATGCCTTTTTTCTCTATCTTTTGCATTTTGTCAATTTATATTATTTAAAATTCTGTCATCGTTACAATTGTGAAAATTTTTCATTTCTAAGTTAACCTACATTTTGATTGAAAATAATCAATTTATTAGGAAATATTTATTTAAATTTTTCCTTAGATTGGACTTTTAAATGAAACATTGTTTGTTTCACCTGATAACAATTACAGAAAAATCTGGAAATCGAAAGCCATATTTTTATTAAGAATTTAAATTTGTTTTGGAATTTCTGTATGAAAATTCACAATGCCAAAAGTGTCAAAAATGACCTTAAAAAAATTCGGGTAATTTGAGTGTTAAATTGATTTCTTTATTTAAATAAACGAAGTATTTTCAATGTGCCGTAAATTAGAATGGTTTGACAGAAATTCAAAAAGTAAAATATACGAGCCCTGCTAAAGGAGAAAAGATCTTTTAAATGTCTCTGTAGGACCGGACATATCTTTAAAACCCTTCATTATGAACAAGTTGGACCAGTTTCGACTGGGAAATCGGAGTTAATCGGGGTCGACACTTAATTGAGCGCCTTCAGTAGGATAGCACGGAGAAAATTAAAAACGCATTTAAAAAAAGAATATTTTATTAAAATATTGGAATTTAACAAATTAAAAATTCCTGGAAATTTTTAGTTTTTATTATTTTCATTTTTGGATTAAAAAATTTACTCAAAAATTTAGAATCAGGAGAAAAAAAAATGGATACGATATCATTAGAAATCTTTATTAAAATAATGATTCAAAACAAAAAATTTAAAACATTATAATTCATTTTTAAATCTTTAAAAATAAAAATTCATTTCAAAAGACACAATTTAGCCTGATATTTAATTTTTAAAAAAGGGGCTATTGAATTAGTTAGAAAAATAGGAACGAATCACGCCTTCCATGGTTTTGCTTGGAAGCCTAGTCCTCAAAATTCTCGACTATCTGAAGTCAAATAGTTTTTTGCTCAGGATGAGTTGTCTTTGAGGCTACTACCAAGTTTGACACCCACTCTGTCGAGACACTATTTTCATCCATTTTCTGCAGAATATCGTCCTCGACTTGGTTTTTTGAGTTTTTGCTCTATAACCTCTCTTAAAAAGAAGTTTATTGGGCGAAGCTTTTGTTTGATTCTTCCCCAACTTGTGACTGAAAAGCTCAGGAAACATTATTTTGAGTGATGAGTAATCTAATTTTTTGATAGAGTTGACTACAACTAAAATTCCTAATATAACAGCAGCCTTGTAGCTTAAGAGACTCTCGAGGTCACCTTTGACAACCAAAAACATCATTTGGCTCCTTTTACCTCTAAATTATGGTAAATCCTCCAACTCCCTAAAAATAGTCAAAGGTTTTGCATACAGTAAAGTTCCATGTGACTTTGCTTTAGTTTTACTCCGTCAATTGCCCTCGGACCATCATTTACCCAGGCGCCTTTTATATTTCTGAGTTCCTAGGCCATTTTTGAACCTGATGAATTCCGCGTATTCGACCACGTCAACTCTAAATTTTTTTTCACAGCCTCTTTTGCCGAAATTGAAATTGAAAACAATGGACAATGGATTATCAGTTGTGGTACAAAACTGAAAGTCACCTAGTATTTGTGTTGCCAATTTCAATGGTATTAATATAATTAGACATAATGATAATACCCGATTTATTTAAAAACTGTTTGATTTTTGTTTCCTTGTTCTCAAATTTAACTCAACAATTTCATTTATTACTCAGTTTATGTTTGATTTTTATCTATTTTTCTCGTCCAAAAAATCCATTGAGATTTAGTCTGATTCTTTTACCCAAGAGTCATCATCACCCGAATACCCTTTCCATTTTACTAATATTTTACCTCGTCTAGTTCTATCTTTTAATATTTTCTGTATGTCGTAAAATTCATTATGATCGGTCACTGATTCGGGAGCCAATTTTAATTTATTTAAAGGATGAAACTGTCTGATTTTTATACACTGGCAATTATGAAACTCCTCTTCTTTGTACGTCTAACTATCGTATACGGTCCCTGTACCTAGGTTCTATTATGTTGAGACATTTCAGTGCCATTAAAATACGTCTAAACTCTAGAAAAGCAAGTTGCGGACAATCTTTTGTTTTTACTTATTTTAGTCTTTGGATTGGCAAAGTTGTTTTTAGAACTTTTTATACCAAACAACAACTAAAACTCAAACATGTAGTTGGCTAACAAAAGTATCTAAAAGCGACCAACTCTGTCTCTTTTGAAAGACTTTCTTTTGCTTTGAGAATGAGGCATTTAGCAGCCACATGCAAGTTAAATGACCTTGATGATCAGATCTTCAAAGACTTGTGGTAGGGAGCTGTATGGATAGTTTCCAAACCAAGTGCTGTCGCATGGACGATCTAGACCTCAAAATAGCGCTAAGCATAGTCAGGGTGTCGAAATTGCGGCAAAACGAATTATAAAATATAGTTCATTTAGTATATAATGCCATTTTCATTTTCTGAAAGGCAACCTATCTGTTTAGTTTTAGCACTTAGATCACCTCCAAGGATAAAGTTCTTATTTTTTCAGAAAGTTGAAAGTTTAGGAGAGTATTAGGTGGATTGTAAAGACCTAAGTTATAAAGTTTGTCATTATTCTCAAAGTTTACTCAAATACAGTTTACTCTAATTTCATAATAAATTTTAATTATATATTTTAGTTAATCTAAAACAAAATTAATAATAATTTTATAATTTGTTAAACAAATTTTCAATAATCAATAATGTAAAAATGTATTTGATTACTTAAGACTATGAAATATTTAATTGAGAAAATACTTTCTTGATTAATCAGTTGCCAAAAGTAGAAGATTCGACTCATATTAATTGGACTGAATATGATCTAGATCTCTCGATATCTACCTCCTTATCTGGATAAGATCGTTTTTGCATTTAAGATCCTTTAGAGTAAAAGTAAATGGTCATTTAAGTGATCAATACCCTATTAAAGCAGGAGTTCCACAAGGGTCGGTAATTAGTCCACTTCTTTTTAGCATTTTTATAAATGACATACCAAAAAGAAACAAAACAAATTGCCAATACTCTCTTCTTTTCGCAGATGATTTGGCTACTTTTTTTATTTTTAAAAAGACAGGAAATCTTGAAAAAATGATTAATTAGTACTTAAAAGAAGTTGAAAGATGGCTTTTCATATGGAAAATGAAAATTTCTACCGAAAAGTCATGTTACATGATCTTTGAGAAAATAACTAAATTTAAAATAAATCTTAACCTTAAAATTAATGACAGCAACTTAAATAACGAGGAAAAAGTGAAATTTCTAGGTATCACGTTAGACTCAAAACTTACATTTGGTCCAAGGGTGAATGAAATGAATGAGCGCTGTAATTCAAAACTTAATAAAATAAAATATCTTTCAAATAGGAAATGGGGTCTAGAACCAAAATCATTAGGTAATCTTTACAAATCCTTGATAGGATCAATCTTGGATTATTCTTTTCCTTGTTTAAATTCATTCTCAGAAACTAACATAAAAAAAAATACAAGTAATTCAAAATTCAGCAGTTCGATCTATTTTGAAGCTGAAAGATGATACACCCTCAAAAATTATGCTCCAAGAGGCCTTCAATAAACTTAAACTACTAACAGTTACAAACCGACTTTTTGAGTTGAGTGAGAGATTTGTCAGGGCAGGATTGAGTCATTCTGTTCCACTGGTCGTCAGACTGGTGGAAGAATACAGAGAAAGTTTCGAATCAAGATATATCGAATATCCAACTCCATTGTATAATTGCTACCTAACTATTTCCTCCTTTTTTCCTGATTTTTAAATATTTAAACATCTCTAACCTCTAAAATTAAAAATCAATTTATTACATATCTTTTCTTTTTTTTAATCTCGTTTATTATAATCCTTTTTACTTTATTTTTATTTTATTTTATTTTATTTTACCTTACATTATTAACTTATTTTTTTTTTTTATTAACTTTGAAGGAGCATTAGCATTAGCTCGCTACAGGTAAACAAATAAATAAATCTAGATCTCCCGATTGCTTTAAAAAATTTAAAAATTGTCTTTTGGCTTAGCAAATTTGAAAAACCAAAATTTAATTAATAGCGTCATCACATGATTTAAAAACCGTTGAAAGTTGTGTGTTGGCAATGTCACTCAACAAAACAAATTAATACCGACGGTGGATATTTAAAAATTCGTTCAAGCTACACTTGAAATAGTTAGAAAAACCGATTAGCCATAAAGTCTTATTTAGTGCACTAGATATCGGCCTCAATCAAGTGGAAAATGATGCGATTACAAGTATCTACAATTTCTCTTCAAACGGAGTTTGTATAATTGAGTTTAATGCTTCTTTTAATATTGCCAAAATTTTCTATCGTGAAATCAATATTAATGGAACCATTTTTAGACTTGAAGATGCAAATAAAGTCCCGGGTCTCAGAATGTATTGTACTTTTCGTTTTCAATTCTTGCACTCTGATTTTGAGAATCATAGACTTGAAACCTTTTTTGAAGAAAAATATAAAGATAGACCAGAGAGGAAAAATGGCGTCAGAAGAGTGAGAATGTCATTTCCAAAATAAGTTGAGAACATTATTGAAAGCTTGTCAGGCCCCACAATAATGTATGGTTTAAAGTGTGTTGTGTCAATTGTTGGACAAAAGCAGAAATGCTATTTTTGTGATGATGAAGAACACAACATAGTGAAATGTCCTGTCAAAGAAACACTATGCGAAAAGTAACATCAGAAAGGACAATTGACACAAAAATACTTTATTGCCGAAAAGCTTAAGTCCCTTGAGAAGAAAAAGATTGACTACAATGATCTATACATTGACCAAGAAGAAACGCAATCAATAATTGAAGCTGACCAAAAAGATAATGATTAAAATGTGATACCAAAAACACCTGGATATCAGCCAACAAATTTCAATGACGTAATATCCCAAATTAGCCCACAAGACCTTAAAACTCCAGTGTTAGAAGACGCTTTGGTTAGTCGTTTAAACGATTCTCTACCATTATGTCAATCACCTGTCAATATACGCTCAAATGATCAGAATGATACTCAAACTTTTTTCCTAACCAAAAATCTAATCTAGAGATTTTCCGAATATGATCCAAATGAAAAAAAGTACACTTAAAAAGAATCAAAGAAGCCATCAGTTGCCTTAGAAAATGAAAGCGACAATACCTCTGAGTCTGAATCAAATAGTTCAATAACTGAATGTACAAATCAAGTTGATCAATCATCCAAAGTAGCAAACTTCCATTTAAAACAGCTTTTCAAGATAATTTAGAATGAACAAGGAGACAAATAAATCAATTTTAAGAACAAAACCTCTTAATAAAACAAGGTTAGTACACATTAGAATTCATCTCCCCAGCAAGATCAGCCACTTATTTTTTTTCACTCAATTTTCCCCAGATATTTTATTACTTAAAAATCTTGAGTTTTTTAACAAGGTAAATTTGACGAGCCTATTAACACTAAAGATTACATCAGTGATAAAAAGGTTAAATCTTAAACCAGATTTTTTTAGTTTAAGTCTAAGAGAAAGTTAAATACTGAATCCATGAAATCTGATATGAAATTACAATAATACCTAAAAAGTCAATTTTAACACAAGACCTAGCTAACTACCGACCAATCAGTATGACAAGCTGTCTAGGAAAACTTTTAGAACGTATCATCTAGTCAAGATTATATAGTTATTGCGAACAAAACTCATTATAATCATATAAATTAATATTATTTTCTCTTCTTTTTGCTAATGTCTCGGTCACATTTTTTATATTTTTAAGAAAAAAAGAATTCTAGAAAATAAGATAAACAAATACTTAGACGAACTAGAAAAATAGATCTTCAAGTGGGAGATGAAAATATCTGTTGAAAAGTCTCTCTCCATTGTCTGCACTAAATATATTAAAAAAAATATTGACTTAAAATTAAAAATTAATGAAAATAAAATTAAGAGTCAAAAGGAAATAAACATTTCAGGTAAAAATTTAGATTCAAAATTTACATTTACCCCAATGGTTTATGAAATAAAACAGCGTTGCAGTTCACGGTTGAACTTAATAAATATTGTCGAACGAAAAATGGTGTCTTAATAATTACACACAAGGAAACCTTTATGAATCTTTAGTCGGATCTATAATTGATTACTCTTTTCCGTGTCTAAATTCGTTTTCGGGGAAAAACATTAAAAAAAATTTCAAAACTCAGCAGTTCGTTTTATACTTAAACTAAAATATGATACTCCTTCCAAAATTTTGCATCATGAGGCCTTTAATAAACTAAAATTTTAAACTGTCTCAAATACACTTTTTGAATTGTGTGAAAGATATGTAGCGGGAAGACTGCGTCATTCTGTTCCATTGGTTGTCAAGCTGGTTAATGAAATTAAAGCGGGTTTTGAATCAAGGTTTGTTGAATACCTAACTCCGTTATGTAATTGCTATCTTACTTTTTCTTCTTTCTTTCTCGAACTGTTCAATACTTAAATACTTTGCACATGTGATCTCTTAGAATTTTTTTTCAATTTTTAATTTTCTTTTTATTATATTTTAACAAATTTTAAATTTTTTTTTATTTTTTCTTTGCATTTTTATTTTATTTTTTTAATCTGAAGGAGCTTTAGCACGGCACGATAAAACAAATAAATAAATCCAGCTTAGCAGTGTTCTCCTGATTGTAAAGTGCTTTGAATGTCACAATTCTTGACTAACTGACTCGTTAAAAACTATTTTACCTGATAAAAATTTTGTATTTTAAACCATTTTTATGTATTTAACAAACTGAATTTTTTTCTTAATTGTAGAATAGATATTTAATTGTTGATTATATTTTTCTATCTTTTTTCTATATAATTTTGTATTTCAATTTGTTCAAGGAACTTAAACTTTAATAAAATAAATAAGAATTAATTTTTTTTCAAAATCAAATCGAAAAGAAAAATGTCTCTCTCAAATAAAAAAATTTATTAACTAAATAAATTGTAAATCTACTTCTAAAAACATGCATCTGTTAATTTAATTATCTACTTTTTAAAAATAAAATTATCTTCTAAAAAAGACAATTATCTACCAACGAAAAACTTTACCAAATATGTAATGATAGGACCGTTTTTTTGTTAAGAGGTAATTTTTTTTTTTTGTGAATAATTTAATTTATATAAAGTAGATAAAAAAATAAAAGTATATAAATATTTTTTGCAGAATATATTTATTTTTTTAAAAGAGACAATTAATAAACAATATAACAAAAATAAAATACAAACAAAGTAATTAACACTTATTTTCTTGCTCTTTTTGACAATTGCTCGTTATCATTGCTTGATTTTTTTGGTCTTCCGCGTCTACGTTTCTCAGAAACTTGAATATTATTTTCGACTTGATCTTGAACTGCTACTGAACTTGAAGCCAAAACAAGTTGATTTTGATTAGAAACATTTACGATTGAATAATTTACAATTTGAATCGTACTTTCAACCTCTTGTAGAACTTAGTGTTGATTTATATTGTCTATCTGCCTGTTAATCGGAACAATTGAATTTCTTTCTTAAGCTGATCTTGCCTTTTTTTTCGACCTCGTCTTGCATTACCTTCAATTGCTAAGTCTAAACCTGGAAATTTGTTCAGATTTATAAAGTGCAAAATTCCGATTGTGTGCTTACATTTGAAAATTTTTTGCCAATATTGACATGAACAAGCGCTAGATTCCCAATTGTCAGAAACGATTTAACTGCAATGAATTTACTACTCCATTCCACCAACTCGTCAAAATCTTGCCAACTGTGTTCTTTTGTCCAAAACTCTTTGCACTGAGCCTTTGTAATATCAGACGTTGATTGGGAAGTTGTACACTATTCGCTTTCTCAATTTGACCCAATTGTAACCAAACGTCCATTCACTTGTTAAAATTTTCGGCCTTAACTCGAATTTTTTCGTTGTCGCAAACTGTGGGTCTGGATCAAGTTACCATTTTTGCAAGAAATCTTTCATGACTTTCATAAAGTCGTTCAAACTTTATCTGTCTCGATCGATACCCTCATTTTTGATTGTATTGTTTTTAGACTCAAGTCCGTTGTTCGTGCTTGGATAGCCATGTGCGTAAGTTTCATACCAGTCCAATGTGTACTCGCTCATCTATTGTGTTTTGAAAAAGTCGAAAAACTTCTTGATGTTTTCGTCGTTTCTCGTGCACTACTTTTGCTCTAAAATATCGAACGTTGTAATAAAAAGTTGATGTTGAACACCGCCTTGAATCGACTTGAAATCGATCTTAATTTGAATCTTTGAATCTTTGTCGACTCCTTTAAGGTTTTCATCAATTTTTCTCTCAACGTGAGCCCAACATACAATTCGTTTTTCTAAACGAAAGACTGTTTTCAAACCGTTCGTTATTGCGCCTGCTGCATCTGCTAATAAAACACTTGGATTCAAATCGTGACCATAGAGTTCGAACGATAAATTCTTGCAAGTTCTAAACATGTAAGAGAATTCTGACTCGGTTTCGTATCGTGACAATAAAAGCCGAACGGATGAATGTATTGTCACTGTCATTTGTCCCACACAATAACACTGGAAAATTTAACCACAGCAACTTATAAGTAGCGTCTGTTGCGATGTGTTTACACTTAGTTGTAAAAGAAATTAAGCGTTTGTAGGTTAAAAAAATTTTGAACGTAAGCTCGTCAGGTGTTATCTTGAACTCCGAATTTTTTTACGGAATTTTTAGAAAAGGAAAAAAAATTTCAATTTTAAAAATCGAAATGATATTGAAGGATCCACAATTTAATTAATTTGAACTGGCATAGATTCATTAAAATTTTTATTTTGCTTTTTTATCCTATATAAGTTTTTAGATTCAGTGTAAAGAGCTACAATTGAAGTATTCTTGCTTAGACATGGCATGGTTCACCCTCAAATTATATTTTTAAATGAATAATTTGGTTGTTTTTCAAAAATAAAAAATCTTATTTATTTATTTATTTTTTGTATTAAAAAAAATTTAAAAACCTTACATGTTCGGACAAATAAAAGCTGGCCACGATCCTTTTAGTTTTGTTTGAAAACAATAAAATTTGAGAGGAAAGAATTTGCTTTCATGAATTAATGCAGCTTCCCTTGTAGATAAAGATAAAAAATAATTGTTAAAAAACATTAAAGAATCACTATAAAGAGTAGGACTTATATTAAGCTTTGTTTTTTTGTTTCTCAACTTCAGGACACTAGAGGCTTCGATTGAAGCCAATAATTTATATCAAAATCATTAAAGATGTATCGTGTAATGAAACGATATAAAAAAAGGCATCTAAAGGATCTGAGGAGCACGCTCGACAAATTCGTACAAGGTTCTCGCGGCTCTAGGAAAATTCTAAGGATTCAAACTTTGTTATTTATGGTGAGTCCTATTTCACCTTCTCACATAGTACCATAGGGATCAACGTTTCATTTTATTCAAGTGACGTGTCTCAATGTTCTCAAGATGTTAGATACTAAAAAAATTTGAGAAAAAAATCCTAATGCGGAAAGCAGTGTCTCCTATAGATTCCTCAAAAGGAAAAGCGGCTCGCAATTAACCAACATGTATACTTAAATAAATGTATTAAAAAGGGATTGATTAATTTCATCAACTAGCACTGTTCGATAGAGGGATACTTGTTCTGGCCAGACTTAGCGCCTTCTCATTACGCAAAAAGTGAGCAAAACAACGATTATGTAGCTGAGTATAAGAGCCGTCCTTACTTCCCGGAAAGTAGACCAATTGAGGATTTTAGGGTAATTTTGAAAGCAAAAGTGTTTAGGAAAATTTGTGTGCTGAAAATATGGATCAATTTGTTTAAAGGATGAAGTACTGCATCAAAAAGATAGATCGTAGCTCCATTTTAGCTTTGATGGAGTGCGCTTTCTTGATGGAATGAGAATGGTTGAAAAAAGCAAAAATGTGAAAAAAATTTTTTTTTTAATGGAGTTAAATAATTCTTTTTGAATACTTAAAAATATTAATATTTGAGGGAGTTATGACCCTTTCAAGCAGTTCGTTTTGTTAGTCAAATTTTTTATTTAACTTTGACATTTTAATAGTCTTTCAGGAATTTATATTTACAAATTAACTTTTAAAAAGGTGAAAAGCAACAACCACCGAACTAAAAGTCTATCTAAATTTATTTAACCCTTAAGTCAAATTTTTTTTGGTTTTTTTGACTCCGAATAATGAAATCAGTTTTGCTAGATTTTCATATTCAAAAAAATTTCAAAGTCAATTCAGGTGGTAGTGTTTTGCATGATGCGAACCTTTTTAAATAAACATTAAAAAATATTTTTATTTTTTTGACAGAAAATATTAAGCTTTGACAAATTTTTTAATAAATGACAGAATGAATTTTTATTTTTGACAAAAATAATGCATCAAACTCTAAATTAATTTTCTAAAAAAAAATTTGACTATTTCTCTAAAAAAAAAACTTACAATAGAGTTCCTATACCTTTTTATTTAAACTCATTTGAGAATTAAACAATTGTTGATTTAAAAAAAAAACAACATATTTTTATTAATAAATCGAATTTAGTCTCAGTCCCAAAAATTAACTTTTATTCCATATTATTATTATTCGAATTTGATGAGAAAAACATTAGAAACGTTGCTTGGCAACTTAAAAATCGAGTCTCTCCATTCTTGATACTTATTAATTCAAATAAACAAGAAAGTTTTAGCAATAATGATTATTTAAAATAATTTTGCTTGGAAAAAATATTCATGCAGCAAAGTCTCTTAAATTTAATAATGTTTGTAATGCTTATTTTCGGCGATTTCCCAATGTTTATTTTTGTTTCCTTTAATATGAATTACAACTTAAAATTTTTAGACTAATGGCTTATGAAGGAGAAGTACCTTATAATAGCTTGCAAGTACTTTCTCAAGCCAGACGGGTTACCAATTCACCGCTGAGCATTCACGACCAAAATACTTCTATTTGCAAAAATTTCTCATTCCAACCGCTCAAACAAATTCAAAGTGGTCCCAGTTTTTCCAAAAGCATTGAAGATTTGGAATCAGACTCGCATCTGGACTACAAAAGTGGTGCTATTTATGACGGTGGTTTGATAGATAGCCATAAATATGGAAATGGAACTTTCATTTGGCCAAACGGTGATAAATATATTGGCGAATTTAAACTTAATTATCGTCATGGATTCGGCACGCAGATTTGGAAAGATGGAAGTTTATACGAGGGATTTTTTATTGAAGATCGAAGAAGTGGTCGTGGCACACATAAATGGAAAAATGGAGATGTAAATAGAGAATGAATTTTTCAAATTTATTAATTAATTTTAACAAAAATTTTAAGTCATACGAAGGAAACTGGCTGTTTGATTATCGGCATGGCTACGGTAGATATTCATGGAAGGAAGGGAATTTTTATGAAGGAATGTTTTTTATGAATAATAGAGAAGGCTTTGGTACGCTCTCATATGCATCTGGCAACATGTTTTTGGTAATTATTAAAAATGATTTCTCAAGACAATTTATCTTTTTTTTTTTAATTTTTTGGAATTCTAAGAATATTTTTAGGCAGCTAAGGTATAGAAAATTGAAGAAAGCTACTAGTTTTAAGCCAAAAAATTCTATTTTTAAAATAAAGTTGATAATGATTGAAATTGAGTTAATTAAGGTTACTGTTTTTTAATGACTAAAAAAAAAGATAAGCTATCAATATGTATAAATGATGCTACAAATAAAGTTTTATTTAAATGTTATTTTAAGTATTATTTTTTCAATTAGACGTTTAAATTTTCGATCAATGATTGAATTATTTTTTTTGAAATCTTTAAAAATCGTTTTGCCTGTATATTAAATAAATAATTCCTGAAAATGCTCTATAAATATTTTAGAATCGATATTAACTAAAGAAAAATGCAGTTCAGCTTCAGCTTTCAGCGCTAAATTCAATTAAACTTATACTTTTTTTATAAAAGAACATAAATTAAGAAATGATATTAATACAGTTGTGATTTAATACAGGTAAAATTCCTGATTATTCATAATTTTATGATTTTATGGAATTTACATGAATTAAAGAAAAATTTGGTTGATCATTTTATAAAATAATCAGTGTAAAAATCAAATAAATGAGAAATTTCGATCTATCGTATTTTATTTAGAAAAAATATTTCTTTGTTTCGACTGACTAGATATAACTTTAAATTAACTTTTTCTTTGTATCTCCGCTTTCTTTTTTTCTCTTTTACCAAACAATTAATTTAAAATAGCAATTTTTTTAAATTGACAAAAATTTTGATTACAAA
The DNA here is from genome assembly GCA_019054805.1 of Brachionus manjavacas. NCBI lineage: Eukaryota > Metazoa > Rotifera > Eurotatoria > Ploima > Brachionidae > Brachionus > Brachionus manjavacas. Next base: position 1,228,616 of record JAHQIY010000007.1, read on the forward strand.
AAAAATTAGAAAACATTTTATGATTTGATTTATTTTAAAGAATTAATTTTATTTTTTTATGTAAAATTGGTGTTAAAAATACCAAAATTCTTGAAAAGACAGACAAAAATAGTTTTTTCCATAATATTCTATCCGACCAAATGATGTAAATAGTTTAAATGTTACATTTCAAGGGCCTGTACAAAAAGGACTCTCGGTACGGTCCTGGAATTTTAAAATATCCGGACAGCACCCAAGACGTCGGATTTTGGAACGGCGATAAGCTTATTCGTCTTTTGGTTTCAATACCTATAAATTTTTCTGTTAATGACTTGGATCCAGTTGACAAAAAAGTTGACATAAAATCTTGGTTTAATAGAGAATATTTGCTCTTCGATACTCTCAATCCGCAAAATTTATTTTCAAATAAAATATTTAGTTCTCAGTCGAATAAATTCATCAAAAATGATCCTTATGTTGATAAAGTTATCTGGTCGCGGACACTTTTTTACGAACAATACTTAAAAGAATTCGAAAAGTACTTGCAACTAAAAGATTTCAATGATTTGGAATATAGAATGGACAAGCGAATTCTTGTGCCAAATTTAAGCGAAAATCTAAAAAACGTTTTCATGTTTCAGAAGCGTTTTGATTTCTATGATAAAACATGTTTTAATGTATTGAATTTTAGTGTAAAAGACTTTGAATTAAGTAAGCTTTTTGAAAATTTTATTTCATTTTCTAAATCATCTAATTTAAATAGCTGATCGAGAAAAATTTGGACTTCCTGGTCTGATAGAAACGTATTCTAAAGAAATGCTTGACGCTTGCATTGAAAAACAATATGAAAAAGTGAAAGCTTTAAAAAACTTTGTAAATATGGATGTATGTGACAACCGGGGTTATTCACCTATCATAATTGCCATAGTAAAAATTAAATCTAACAAAAAATTTATAATTTATTTTAATATGAACCTAAAGCTTCAGTGTGATTCAAAATTGATCAATTTTTTATTAGACAACGGTGCCAATATTAACCATCTTTTAGACAACGGACTCTCAGGTTTAATGATATGCATGATTCGTTACTATACGAGTGATAAATTCTTGCCAAATACTGCCTTGAAACATCAAGATTTGGTAGGTAAAAATCATGAATTTATTTTTTTAAATTTTTTAACTTTAGAGCCTTACAAGAAAAATAACAACCAATTCTATTGTGGTGCCAAATCAGGACGAAGTAATTTGATTTTTTTATATACATTAATAAATGGGACCAGCATGTTTAAATTCAATTTATAAATATGACAAAAAATACTTTCCAATAAAATTAATTAAGACTTTGGTATTTATGATAAAGGTATGATACAATGTTTGCTTAGAAGTAAACATTTTTTATTAGATTTTGTCAAAGACTGATCGCAAATATTTGTTTCTAAAGTTTTATTTATTTTAAACCTGAAAGATTAAAACTTAAGGTTTTGGAATTCAAAATAATTTCTAAAAGATTGTTTTTAGTAATGATAATAATTCCTCAAAATAACAAAATATAATTCCTCAGCAAACAAACATTTTTTTAGATCTTTAAAAGCCAGTTTTGTGAAGTTCAGTACGAAAGAACAGGACAAAATGTAAACAATTAATAAACTTTTTTCTAAAAGCTTAAAATTATTTCTGTGAATGCAACATAGTGCGACTTCAAAGTTGAATCAATTGTAAAAGTCTACTAATGATGTTCAAAATCGAAAATAGATATTTGATGCAACTTTGAATGTTGCACTATGTTTCATTCACTGAACTAAAAAATCTGTAACAATCTTACTTGTTAAAATGTCGTGTCAAATATTTAATAACAAAAAAGTATTTAGATGATAATTAATTTTTACATTTATTTTCTACTTTTTATTACAAAGCAAAAATTGGCGTTAATTCTTAAAATGAACTTTTAGAGTCTTAGAGGTCACTAAAAACAGTATGATTAAAACATTTACCCTAAAAAACTAATTACAATTTTATTATGTTTTTTTTTTTAAATTAAATTTACTTAAAATAAGCTAAAAAATTAATATTTGAATTTATAATTTTTTAGCATAGTATCTTCTTGTGTGATCTTAAAAATTATTAAGAAAATTTATAATGTTTGTTATAATTAATTATTAATGAATATTATTAATTTCTATTATCCAAATAAATATTAAAAAATGTTGTAAATCAATAATCAAATTTTGAATTTTTTATTTTTTGAGTCTTAAAAAAAATTCATATAGCATAACTCATATTTAATCCATATTACGCCATATTATTTATTTTATCTTATGAAAAAAAAGATCAGAAAATTAAGAAAAAAACGAAATTTTAAAAATTGAGAAATAAATACTCTAAAATTAATTAAATTTACTGTATTATTAATAATTGAAATAGGAAATAAAAAAAATTAATTTAACCTGGTTTCAAAACAAAAAATAAAAATAAAAAAAATTAACTATTTTAAAATAAAATAGCTTATAAAATTTATGCACATTTTAAAACGTCATAAACTAATGAGAAAAGCCGATGATATAACCGGTCTTTATGCGGCAATAAGAGACATAGACTATGGTAAAGAGTAAATGACAAAAATTAAAAAGCGATTAATTTTTTTTATTAGAATACATTTTAGAAGATAACATCGAGCATTATAAATCCTTTTTAAAAAAATTAGACGCACAAGATTCTCAGGGGTATCATCTCAGGCTTTATTAGAAAATATATTATTTAATTTATTTGATTAGCTTTGATTTAGAGGTAGAATTTAAGTTTAGAAGAATTTTGCTTGAATATTACTGCATAGTTGAATCGCACGCTTATATTTATTAAAGCCTTTATGAAATTATTCTTTAATAATTTAATAAAAATAGATAAATCAATCTGAAAAAGAGAATATTGGTCATGTGAGCCGAATGGATGATTTTTGCACAGTAGTCGGTGAAAGTACCAAGCCGTCTGAGTTCGCTTCGAACACTAGTGTTATTAGATACAAAATTCATTTAAACCAAAATTTGGTTGAAAAGTACGCTGATATAATGAGTAAAAATGACAAATTTGAATTAAATGATGAAAATGTCAAAAATACCAAACTTCTTAGAAAAACAACTCAATTACAATTGTATTAAAAATTTGAAATTTTATTTTTAATTAGTAAGTAATTTTTTTTATTCTTTTTTAGTCTTAATGAACTGGGAAATATTATCGATTTGTTGTTGAGAAGAGGAGCTGACCCATCACTGTCTTCAATTCCATATCCGGCTCTTTGTTTTGCGGTCACTGCTGGAGATATTAAAGTAGTTAAATTATTGCTAGAAAAAGGAGCTGACTGTAACAAGAAAATGCCCAAAAAAGTATGTTTTGCATACAATTAAAATTTTTAACTATTTTTATAAATATAAAGTATTCCTTGTTGACGCCTCTTTGTCTGGCATGTGGTGTTTTGGGTGAAACGGGTCCAGAGCTGGTCAAATTACTTCTGGATAGTTTAGCTGATCCAAATGCATCTGCTGATGTAGGAAATGAATATTTGTCAATGTCCGAAGAAGGCTGGAGAAATGAGACTGTATCTGACGAAATATCAGATTTAATTGTTGGTCGAACACCTTTGCACATTGCTTGCTCGCGTAATGACCCATATGCCTCGAAAGTTATAAAACTTCTTCTCGAACATTCGGCAAATCCAAATCTAATTTGTAATGTAAACATCATTTTTTAATTTTTTCAAAAAAAATTTCCTTTTAATTTTTTATCCTTATTTAATTATGATTCTTTATTAAAGGGACAATCGCCTTTGAGCTTGGCAATCGCCTGTGGTAACAAAGAAGCAGTTGATCTATTGCTCAAAAGTAACATGTGTGATCCAAACCTTCCATTAACGAACGGAGTGGGTTCGGCATTGTGTGTAATAAGCTCCACTCTTTATGAACATAATTGGCAACCAAACGAAAGAATTAAGCTTGTAAGTTTTATTTTCCAAAATTTTATTTTCCAAAATGGTTTTCATATCAATTGATTGAACCTAGATTGACAAATTAATTTTTTATGGATCTGATATATTACAACCGATTGCTTTTGGTGCTAGGCGCTATGTAGGAACCGTAGTTGACTACGCTCATTACATGTATAATTCAGATAATAGACTTGCCCATACACCTTATCACTCTTTAACAATAAATGAACGAAACGCTCACAATGCTCGAAAAAATCTACTCAACCATTTAGCCTACAGATATAGAGAAAAGGCATTAGAAAGAGCAAGGATGATTAGTTCCGGATTGGATTACTTACGTAATTTATCTTTTCTATTTGATTATTTTTAAAAATTCAGTGCATTATTTAAAAAAAATTAAAAATATTTATGATAAAAATTTTCTATTTAACTGGTGTGAGTTTTATATCAATTGTAACTTTTTTCCAAATGATTAAGTAAGCTTTTTAAAGATAGTAGATAAATTCCTACATATACCTGATATTTTATTAAAATTATAGCCTTGTTTAACTAACTGAATTAGTAAATTTCATGAATGAGCTAAATAATCTTTAAAGTATGAACAAATTCTCCTTATTCTAGTAAAGAGAGATATTGGGATATTATCAAATATATGTTTCGGGTGATTCGAGAAAGGCATCAAGTAAGAACAAGAATTAGTAGGTTTTATATAAAGGTCAAAAATTAATTTCTTTAAAAGCGGTTCAAAGGTAATTTTTAGGTCTAAAAAAACTATTGATTTTTCATTTGAAATATCTAATTTTAAATAAATAAATAGAGAGGTTAAGTCTTCAATTTTAATTTCAAAAGGGGAAGCTATAAATATATCATCTATAAATCTTTTTTAAATAATATAATTAGAATTTAAGGAAACCCAATGCTTCTCAAGAATAAATAAATATAAATTAGCCACAGATGGACCACTTTTACTCCCCATAGGCAGGCCTAAGATTTGTTTAAAAAATTCATTGTTAAAATTAAAAATTCCGCAAGTAAAAATAAAATCTAAAATCATATAAATGGCAATAGCCCCAAAATGAGGATTATTAATAAATAAACCTTCATTAGATAAAAATTCGACAATAGTTGGGACAACATGACTTTTCCTTAAATTAGTGTATAAAGATTCAAAATCACAGGAATATAGAAATTTAAAATGTCATTTATTAAAAAATTAACTTTATTGTCTGGAAAAAAGCTTCACAATGATAACGGATAAAAAATTGTCAATAAATTAATAAATTACTCATTTAAATAAAATACACAAATACTTTCATAAATACCTTCAATACCTTCATTTTTAACGAACTTTTTTTAAGAAAATGAAAAAAAATATATTTTTTGTCTTTCTACAAAAATGGCCGAGTCTGATATTCTTTGTTAAACGCTTTGTACAGTTGGTCCGGTACGGTGTCGCCGATGGTACGATTTTCCGTCAAGATTTTTGGGACATTGTCGTTTTTAAAATACCTCTTGTAAATCATCAGTAGCAAATAATAAAATAATTGATGGCTTTTAAAATCAAAAATAACAACAAAATGAATGAAAATTTTTTTATTTTTTTTGAATATTTTTGAATGCCCTAATGAATCTTAAAAGGAGAAATTATAAAGCTAAAGCTTAACTAAATTTCAAGTTTACTTTTTAAAAAAAGTTTATGAGTAAAGTCTTTTATTTGACAAATTTTGATTATTTGCAGATTTATTTTTCATTACGACTAATTTTTCTTTTTTGAAACCAAAAAATAAAATAAAAAACCTATTAAAGCCATAATAAATAAGTTAGAAAGTCGAACTAAGAGTCCACTTATGTTTCTTTTGTATTTTTGAACTAGATATTTACAAAAAAAGTCTAATCTACTTTAAATTTTGCACTCAAACTTTCTAAAAAAACCAAGGCAAATTTTTGATTCTTTAATTAATTAGCTAATAAGAAATATAATTGGGGGACGTCAATCCGTTCCAAAAAATCAGATGAGGACACCGAGCAAAAAGTTGAGAAAAAACTGATGAAATGGTGCTACTTTTGTGGTCGATCAGTGGGTGTAAAGCTAATGCCATGCTCTAGGTGCAAAAAAGTATTCTACTGTAGCAATAACTGTAAGCAAAGAGGCTGGAATGAACTTCACAAAAATGAATGTGAACTCCCCGAATCAAGTAAATTATTTTTATATTTCGCTCAAATATTTCACGTTTTGAATGTAAATCACCATTCACATTTTTTTTAAAAGCAAAAAAGCATCGTTACCTTGATGAAGATTCTCAAAAATATGGCCCACCACTTTTGTCCGAGTACAAGACAAAAAAGCCAAGCCCTTCAAAAGTAAAGGACATTTTAAAAAAAGGCTTGCCGATTGAGGAAAAATACTATTTTAAAACTAATCAAAAACTAAGTTTCTTTGAAAACCAGGTTAATGATTCAGATGATGGTCTGTTGCAGACTTTAACAGAACAAAAATTAGGTTATTTTAGAAACGTTTTTATTACGCTTTTTATTTAAATAATTAGAATTAATGTTGTGAAATTATCTAAATCTTAACTTTTAGATTTGAAACTCTTTTTAAAACTATTTAAGAACTAAAAATCATAATTTTGTGAATGTTAATGATTTGCTAAGCGCCTAAAAATCAAGCGTAACGCATGATCTAAGCTTAATCTTACACTAACCCTATATTTTATCTAAATTTAATTCTTTTTTTTAATAATTAATAGCTCTACGGAATAAATCAGCACTCAAAGTATGAATCTTATCATTTAAAAAAAATTCAACCAAAAAATTTAATGAAATTTAATGTGCAGTTATAGGATATTAAATGGTCATATGGTTCTTAAATGAAGCATCTGCATTTTTAATGAGATTTTTAATTAGATTTTTTGGTTTTAAATATTGTTTATTTATAAAAATGAGTATTTAAATATTGTTGATTTTTAAAGAATCGCGGGAAATCGGGAACCAGCAAAAAAGAAGTGGCATCGATTGGCACTGATCGAAACTTTAGTTTTGGAGGCCATAAAATTACCACCAATACTGACTTTAATGGACCTGATAACTACAGCTACAATTGATCAATAATGCCATTTTATTATATTTTCCTAGAATAAATCTAATTTGTACATAAGACAATTTTTATAGGACCAAAATTTTTATTATACTTTTGAAGTTTTTTTTAATAAAAGAAATTATATTTTTATATTTTTTGACTCTGATATCAAGGAGCCAGGCTTTACCTCTAATGATTCTTTAAAAGAAATCCAGAAAAACACGTGAAAATTAGAATTAAAAAATATTAACAAGAATAAGTAAATAAATTTTTATAAATATTATAAAAAGAGTAGAATTGTAAGAATCCACAATATAAATTTAAAAAAATAAAAACGATGTATAGAAAAATGAATTCGATTACGAACAAAAATTAAGAAAGAACGAATGAGAATGATTTTCGATTTGTAATAATTCATTAAATTTTATTTTTATCTATTAGGAATAAATTATTTCAGCTTATCTAAATAAATACAATTTAAATCTATTTTAAATTTTAATATTAAAAATTCACTAGAATCAAATTTTATTTTTTTTAACATATAAGATTGGTACAAATAAAATTTAAAATTTAATCATAATTTAGTCGATTAAGTTTATATAAGCAGTAAAACTGCAATTTAATGATCCTGAAAGTGCTATACGTATTCCAGTCAAGTCAAATAAGTGCTTTTTTCTAATTTTTTTAATAATTCTAATTTTTTGTGCACATGTATCTGTAGGTCAATTAAAAAACAATTATTAAAACAGGTTTAAAAAAATCTTAACTATAAATTTATTAATTTTCTACAATTTTTAGGCCTTATTTATTGCAATCAAATGTATGTAATTAAACTTTTTGATTTTTTAAAACTAAAATATTTATTTAGAATTTAATTTTGTTTTGAAATTTGAAAATATTAAAATCTCCTATCAACAAAAAATTATATTCATAATCGATCGAAGGATCCTTTTGACCCTTTGTTAGCTTGAATTTAAATTGTTCCTAAGGCTATTTTAGACAAGACCATAATAATCTGTAACCACAAAAAAAGTAAATTATAGAACTAATTTAAGAAAACAACCATAAATTAAATTTTCAATAATAGATTCAGTTTTTTTTCACTAATCTAGTTATTTTACCAATTATTTTTATTCTAAACCATATTTTGATTACAATAATCATAAATTTTATTTAAAAAAATATCAAAAGAAATATAAAAAATAGCAAAATAAAAATAAACTTTTGCTTTATTTATTCAAATAAAAAAGAATTTTTGTTTTTTAAACTGTGTGTCACAAATTTTACATTTCTTGATATTTTCGAATCTTTTATCATTATAAACAATAAATAATCCTCTAAGATTATACATTGTTTACTTTTATGGATTGGTAATATTATCGCTTTTTAGATATATTTGTTACATGTCTTTTAATAAAATACACGTAAAAAATGAATAAAATTTTGTAAAAAAATTAAATTTCTATTTAGCTTTTTGAATTTTAAGTTTTTGTTTTTATTTTGGAAGATTTTGAATTAAATTTGTACCATAATTAAACTAGATTTTTTGCCAGAATTCTAGGAAATCATATCTTTGAGTGTTAAATAAATGACTTTTGAATTATTAAAAAATTTACATAGATCTTTCCAATGTTTTTTTGTTCATCTCCTTTTTTAAATAATTTTTCACGCATCTTGCACTTAACTAGACTATTTTATTCGAAAAAGTTTTATTTTTTTTCGAACAAATTAATCTTTTAACTGTTAAACTGTTCCTTTTTTTTAATTTTATTTTCTCCTTTAGACCAGTCAATCATACTTTATTTTCCAATATAGTATAAAACCATAATCTTTTAAACGTAATAACGCCTTTAGAATAATTGAAAAAATTTAAAAATCTAATAAAGTAAGTTTTAGGAAGAAAATTTTATTCTTCTAATGATCCCCTTAAACTAATTTCTTTATTGACTAAAAAAATTGATTCTGCTACATAAACTAACATTTTCATAGCTCTGGATTTTAAAAATCTGTACGAGCTGTCTTTTATTAGTCTTTCAAATTAATTTGATATTTAAAATTTTTTTATCTAGATCTTTTTCTTAGGTGGTTTTAGGATTTTTTTATATAATTTTTTAACTAAATAAGTATTTTGATTAAAATAATTTATCTAGTCAGTCTTTTAGAAGCACAATCTGTCCATCTTTGGTCCAGTTTACTGTTTATGACGTTTGATTAGTATTCCTTAAATATTCATAAATTTGTTTGGAAAAACATTTTTTTTGTAGAAAAAAAATTTCAAAAAAATGGATTTCACTTAATTTCCATAACCACATTCTTTGTGTTAAACGCTTAAACTATATTTTAAAATAAATTAAAAGTTTCGGATTTTTCTTAGAAACCCTTGTCAATTAAGTTTTAGTAATTTTTAAAAGCTCTATCAACAGGACAGATCAGAATTTTGTATAATTTTACGTTCTAGATCTCTTGTATTCCTAAGAACAAATTATTTTTTATTTTAGCTTTTTTTTGAAGAGGAATGAAGTTTTCCTCTATTAAAACCGTGAGACTTATAGATAATTGCTTGACTTGTCTCTACAGTTAGCAAATTTTGAAAAAAGAGTCTTGATAGACCATTTCGGATAAAATATCATGCCATTTATTTAAAGTTCGATTCCTGAATACAAAACACAAAAATTTAATATTTATATTTAAATCCTCCGATATTAAAAATCTTTTTTATTATAAACACAATTAATTTTATTTTATTGTTTAACTTTTAATATTCTCTTAAGTATGAATTATTTGAAAAATAATATTAAAGTTAAAGTTAAATTTTTCATGAAATATCATGATTAAATCTCAAAAGGTAAAACCCTAAAATTAAAAACTATATAACTTTAAAGTTTATTTAAATTTCATTAAAATCAATACGTTCAATCTAGTTTTTAATTTCAATTTTAAGTATCAAATAATTTTTTCTATAATTGATAAATTTTAATCAGTTTATTTAGCTATTATTTGCCAAAATATCAATTTTTAAAAATTGAAATATAAATTTCTATGACTTTCTAAATTAAACTCTATGAATATTCTAAATTATTAAAATGAAGCTGTTGTTAATAAATTTTTTTCTTATTTTGAATCTTGACTTTAAAAGATGCATCGAAAGCCCCAGGAAAGTGTTGTGGTTTTTGTTCGATCACCCAATCGATCCACAGTCTGAATTCTATTGTCCACAAAAGCATACAGCCACAAAAATCGAAGATCTATGTTACTATTTTTATCTCTACAAAAAAATGCACAAATCGGCCCAAGAGGCATGTGAAAAAGTGAGTCACAGATTAGCCGAAATAGACAGCATCCAAACCTGGCAAACTCTTTTTGAAACCATGAGCAAATTTTTCAATTCCAATAAAATCAAGAACCTTCGTTTTCACATGGGCTTAGTTAATTTGAAGGACAAAAATTTGTACTGGGCCAACACCAGTGCTTTAGTGGACCAAGAACTAATGTGCCAAAAGATTCCAGGTCGATCTTTCTACGCCATTGACCATAACTCAAGCTGTATTGAACTAATCCACAATGACCCCCATTACCAATCTTTGAACGGTCTGGACACTTGTCTAAAATTGATCGATTGTCATCATGTGCGCTACGCCATTTGTGAATGGCGCGGAGACTCGATTAAGAGCTATAATCTGGAGCTCAGGTCCCAGTTGATTAATTCTTACATATCTATATTGGTGGTCGTATGTCTATTCTGTTTCATGTGGATTATTTTGTACAATTATCACGCCAGAAGAGTAAACAGTATTATTTCTAAAGCTTGTGCTGATTATTTGGAAGAAGAGAAAATATTTAATCTCAGAACCCGGGATTAAAAAAAATGATATCGGAAAAAATTTATCCCCAGGATTTTCCTTTCAATACAAGTTCAAATAATTCTTATTTCGTGCCTTTTAAAGATATTTATTAATTAACCTTGTTTAGCATTTGTAAAAAAAAACACGGAAAATTTCGCCGAATTTCGAGCATTGAGAATACACGCCCGAGGGGCTTAAGATCCAATATAAATCGATTAAGGATTATTGTTGAATGCAAATAATCAAACAAGAGTCGGATGTTTAGGCTGCAAGTTTGAAAATTAAATATATAATGATTAATGTGCTGTTGAATCAATAATTTTTTATTTTCATCGTTTTACACGGAAAACATGCCCATTAAAAATCCATATTCTGGTCGTACGCAATGCTAAGGAGGCTCTGAAACAATTTCTAAATATTTATTAATCCCGATTATATTTGGTTTCGATAGGCATACAAAAATTCGGTATCCATATCAATATTTAAACTCATAAGCAAACAAAATGTTCTTATTTATTTTTATTAATATTTAATACTTAGATTTGATGGATTTTAAATGTGTTCAAGGCAAAAGTCTTGATCATTTTTCGGCAAATAGAGTTAAGATTTGCAAAATTAAATTATAAAAATAGAGTTAAATTGTTTTTATTGTTTAAAAAAATTAAATTGTCAACTATTTTCAAAATTGTGTCCCAAATTTTTTCAAAATTAATTCCTTAATCCTAAGATGATTGAAAAAGATAACTTTTTCACTAAACTTTGTGAATATTTATCACTAGACTTAAGAGCTACCGAATTTTAAGGATAAAAAATATAAATAAGCAAATTTTTTATAAGATTTAAGGTGATTTTAGACACACAATTAAAAGACTCAAACAAGTAACTAGATAATAAAATGAAATGTAAAAATAGAAATTTTCTTCTTATTTTGCACTTAAATTTAACATTTTAATCTCTTATCAAAATTTTTGAAAGCAATTTTTTTGGAACCCCTTTATAAAATATATGAACCCTAAATGTTTTTTATTAAAAGCAGTATTTCAATACTGCTTTTAATATATACTTGAGCTTTAAGGCAAAAAATTGGTTTTTCAAGTGTAAAAGAAATTAAATATCATTTTTTTTAATTTTTAATATTTAATTTAGCGAAATTTGTCAGCACAAATTTCAAAAAGATATTTCTGGGTAATAATCTTTTTTTTCTAAAATTAAAAAAGAAATTAATTGTTTTTTAACTTTGGAAAAAAATAATGTCTCAGCTTTTCTGTTAAAATCTATTTGATTTATCTTTAATTAGTAGAAAAATAATTTGAGATTGGTGAAAATTTTTATCGGTATGTATTGGTATTTATTTTTCGGTAAAACTAAAAGAACAAGAAAAGGAAATGAGATCATTGTTGATTTTTGATGATTAGGACACCCAAATAAGTTAAAGGGTGTATTTAAATTTTGGCCAATTTTTTAATTGGGTTTTTATTTACGGAAATTTGAAATACCAAAAGGTAATGAGATCATTTTGGTCAATAAAGTCAAAACAATTATTTGCTCTTTAGTAAGTTGGCGTGTACTATTTAAATTTGGTCTTAGCGTATCAAGAAAAATTTATTTCATAACCAATCTTAAATTATTCATTAGACTAAGGCTAGAAGCTAGTTTTTCAAAAATCAGATAAGTCAGTGACGGATCTGAACGCACGCAATATTAAGATTATCATCAAGATTAGAACTGGGTAGAAAAACTAAATTCATGTTACGTAACGTTCAGAAAAGTATAAATTGGTCAACAAATTTGGTACAATCATAAGCAAAATTTTCTATTTTCTATTCAAATATGTGAATTGCTTTTCAAATGCTTACTATTAATAACACAAAATTAAATTTAAATATTTTATTTTATTTTAGGAAATTAAGATTTTTCGAGTTTCAAAGCTGTCGTGTGCCATTAAAATTGGTACCAAATTTGCAAAATATCTTCGGACAAAAATCAAATTAAGATTTAAGTTTGACTTTTCGAAAATATCTTGCTCTCATTTCAAGAAATGCAAATATTATTTTTTTATTTAGAAAACACTACAGAGACTCTAGTTTTGTGGAGTCCATATGCATTTGTGTCAAAACCGCTCAAAGTGGATCGAGTGAAGTTCAATAAATCAATCGATCCGCTCAGGTTGATTTAATAAAATTTAAGTTTTTTTTTGTTGAAATTTATTCAAAGAGACATTTGATAAAAATCAGTATTCTAATTGATTTGAATTAGCACGCATTTTAATGTTAGAGCATGCAGTTTCTATAAAGGCTGACTTGAATTTGATCTAAAGAGTCCATAAAAAAACTAGACCATTCGATGTCTACTTGAATTAAAATTTTAATTAAAAAATCAAAAATTTATTAGCCTCGTTATATATGTGGTAAACTAATGTTAGACATAAAGTATTGTGAACTAGAAAGATTCGTGTTTATTAAGCTTGACATTATTTTACGTAGTTTAGTAGCTTTTTTAAAAATAATTTATTTTGGGTCGAGATACTTTGGCTTTTCAAACGGAGACACTCGTTAGTGGTAGTCGATAATTAGCCGAAAATAGTCTAATTTTTTGGGTAAATAGCAAATAGAAAAATAAATTGACCTACACGATATGAATCAATTTAGGGCCACTTTGGAAAATTGTGTCTCATTGATCTGAACCAAAGATGCGAAAATCGAGCAGAAAATCTAGATTTTTTTTTCCGCAAATATTTTTTCATACTCAATAAATGTTACATAACTCTTTTAGAGTCTTAGAGGTCACTAAAAACAGTATGATTAAAACATTTACCCTAAAAAACTAATTACAATTTTATTATGTTTTTTTTTTTAAATTAAATTTACTTAAAATAAGCTAAAAAATTAATATTTGAATTTATAATTTTTTAGCATAGTATCTTCTTGTGTGATCTTAAAAATTATTAAGAAAATTTATAATGTTTGTTATAATTAATTATTAATGAATATTATTAATTTCTATTATCCAAATAAATATTAAAAAATGTTGTAAATCAATAATCAAATTTTGAATTTTTTATTTTTTGAGTCTTAAAAAAAATTCATATAGCATAACTCATATTTAATCCATATTACGCCATATTATTTATTTTATCTTATGAAAAAAAAGATCAGAAAATTAAAAAAAAACGTTTTTTTGAAATTTTAAAAATTGAGAAATAAATACTCTAAAATTAATTAAATTTACTGTATTATTAATAATTGAAATAGGAAATAAAAAAAATTAATTTAACCTGGTTTCAAAACAAAAAATAAAAATAAAAAAAATTAACTATTTTAAAATAAAATAGCTTATAAAATTTATGCACATTTTAAAACGTCATAAACTAATGAGAAAAGCCGATGATATAACCGGTCTTTATGCGGCAATAAGAGACATAGACTATGGTAAAGAGTAAATGACAAAAATTAAAAAGCGATTAATTTTTTTTATTAGAATACATTTTAGAAGATAACATCGAGCATTATAAAGCCTTTTTTAAAAAAATTAGACGCACAAGATTCTCAGGGGTATCATCTCAGGCTTTATTAGAAAATATATTATTTAATTTATTTGATTAGCTTTGATTTAGAGGTAGAATTTAAGTTTAGAAGAATTTTGCTTGAATATTACTGCATAGTTGAATCGCACGCTTATATTTATTAAAGCCTTTATGAAATTATTCTTTAATAATTTAATAAAAATAGATAAATCAATCTGAAAAAGAGAATATTGGTCATGTGAGCCGAATGGATGATTTTTGCACAGTAGTCGGTGAAAGTACCAAGCCGTCTGAGTTCGCTTCGAACACTAGTGTTATTAGATACAAAATTCATTTAAACCAAAATTTGGTTGAAAAGTACGCTGATATAATGAGTAAAAATGACAAATTTGAATTAAATGATGAAAATGTCAAAAATACCAAACTTCTTAGAAAAACAACTCAATTACAATTGTATTAAAAATTTGAAATTTTATTTTTAATTAGTAAGTAATTTTTTATTCTTTTTTAGTCTTAATGAACTGGGAAATATTATCGATTTGTTGTTGAGAAGAGGAGCTGACCCATCACTGTCTTCAATTCCATATCCGGCTCTTTGTTTTGCGGTCACTGCTGGAGATATTAAAGTAGTTAAATTATTGCTAGAAAAAGGAGCTGACTGTAACAAGAAAATGCCCAAAAAAGTATGTTTTGCATACAATTAAAATTTTTAACTATTTTTATAAATATAAAGTATTCCTTGTTGACGCCTCTTTGTCTGGCATGTGGTGTTTTGGGTGAAACGGGTCCAGAGCTGGTCAAATTACTTCTGGATAGTTTAGCTGATCCAAATGCATCTGCTGATGTAGGAAATGAATATTTGTCAATGTCCGAAGAAGGCTGGAGAAATGAGACTGTATCTGACGAAATATCAGATTTAATTGTTGGTCGAACACCTTTGCACATTGCTTGCTCGCGTAATGACCCATATGCCTCGAAAGTTATAAAACTTCTTCTCGAACATTCGGCAAATCCAAATCTAATTTGTAATGTAAACATCATTTTTTAATTTTTTCAAAAAAAATTTCCTTTTAATTTTTTATCCTTATTTAATTATGATTCTTTATTAAAGGGACAATCGCCTTTGAGCTTGGCAATCGCCTGTGGTAACAAAGAAGCAGTTGATCTATTGCTCAAAAGTAACATGTGTGATCCAAACCTTCCATTAACGAACGGAGTGGGTTCGGCATTGTGTGTAATAAGCTCCACTCTTTATGAACATAATTGGCAACCAAACGAAAGAATTAAGCTTGTAAGTTTTATTTTCCAAAATTTTATTTTCCAAAATGGTTTTCATATCAATTGATTGAACCTAGATTGACAAATTAATTTTTTATGGATCTGATATATTACAACCGATTGCTTTTGGTGCTAGGCGCTATGTAGGAACCGTAGTTGACTACGCTCATTACATGTATAATTCAGATAATAGACTTGCCCATACACCTTATCACTCTTTAACAATAAATGAACGAAACGCTCACAATGCTCGAAAAAATCTACTCAACCATTTAGCCTACAGATATAGAGAAAAGGCATTAGAAAGAGCAAGGATGATTAGTTCCGGATTGGATTACTTACGTAATTTATCTTTTCTATTTGATTATTTTTAAAAATTCAGTGCATTATTTAAAAAAAATTAAAAATATTTATGATAAAAATTTTCTATTTAACTGGTGTGAGTTTTATATCAATTGTAACTTTTTTCCAAATGATTAAGTAAGCTTTTTAAAGATAGTAGATAAATTCCTACATATACCTGATATTTTATTAAAATTATAGCCTTGTTTAACTAACTGAATTAGTAAATTTCATGAATGAGCTAAATAATCTTTAAAGTATGAACAAATTCTCCTTATTCTAGTAAAGAGAGATATTGGGATATTATCAAATATATGTTTCGGGTGATTCGAGAAAGGCATCAAGTAAGAACAAGAATTAGTAGGTTTTATATAAAGGTCAAAAATTAATTTCTTTAAAAGCGGTTCAAAGGTAATTTTTAGGTCTAAAAAACTATTGATTTTTCATTTGAAATATCTAATTTTAAATAAATAAATAGAGAGGTTAAGTCTTCAATTTTAATTTCAAAAGGGGAAGCTATAAATATATCATCTATAAATCTTTTTAAATAATATAATTAGAATTTAAGGAAACCCAATGCTTCTCAAGAATAAATAAATATAAATTAGCCACAGATGGACCACTTTTACTCCCCATAGGCAGGCCTAAGATTTGTTTAAAAAATTCATTGTTAAAATTAAAAATTCCGCAAGTAAAAATAAAATCTAAAATCATATAAATGGCAATAGCCCCAAAATGAGGATTATTAATAAATAAACCTTCATTAGATAAAAATTCGACAATAGTTGGGACAACATGACTTTTCCTTAAATTAGTGTATAAAGATTCAAAATCACAGGAATATAGAAATTTAAAATGTCATTTATTAAAAAATTAACTTTATTGTCTGGAAAAAAGCTTCACAATGATAACGGATAAAAAATTGTCAATAAATTAATAAATTACTCATTTAAATAAAATACACAAATACTTTCATAAATACCTTCAATACCTTCATTTTTAACGAACTTTTTTTAAGAAAATGAAAAAAAATATATTTTTTGTCTTTCTACAAAAATGGCCGAGTCTGATATTCTTTGTTAAACGCTTTGTACAGTTGGTCCGGTACGGTGTCGCCGATGGTACGATTTTCCGTCAAGATTTTTGGGACATTGTCGTTTTTAAAATACCTCTTGTAAATCATCAGTAGCAAATAATAAAATAATTGATGGCTTTTAAAATCAAAAATAACAACAAAATGAATGAAAATTTTTTTATTTTTTTTGAATATTTTTGAATGCCCTAATGAATCTTAAAAGGAGAAATTATAAAGCTAAAGCTTAACTAAATTTCAAGTTTACTTTTTAAAAAAAGTTTATGAGTAAAGTCTTTTATTTGACAAATTTTGATTATTTGCAGATTTATTTTTCATTACGACTAATTTTTCTTTTTTGAAACCAAAAAATAAAATAAAAAACCTATTAAAGCCATAATAAATAAGTTAGAAAGTCGAACTAAGAGTCCACTTATGTTTCTTTTGTATTTTTGAACTAGATATTTACAAAAAAAGTCTAATCTACTTTAAATTTTGCACTCAAACTTTCTAAAAAAACCAAGGCAAATTTTTGATTCTTTAATTAATTAGCTAATAAGAAATATAATTGGGGGACGTCAATCCGTTCCAAAAAATCAGATGAGGACACCGAGCAAAAAGTTGAGAAAAAACTGATGAAATGGTGCTACTTTTGTGGTCGATCAGTGGGTGTAAAGCTAATGCCATGCTCTAGGTGCAAAAAAGTATTCTACTGTAGCAATAACTGTAAGCAAAGAGGCTGGAATGAACTTCACAAAAATGAATGTGAACTCCCCGAATCAAGTAAATTATTTTTATATTTCGCTCAAATATTTCACGTTTTGAATGTAAATCACCATTCACATTTTTTTTAAAAGCAAAAAAGCATCGTTACCTTGATGAAGATTCTCAAAAATATGGCCCACCACTTTTGTCCGAGTACAAGACAAAAAAGCCAAGCCCTTCAAAAGTAAAGGACATTTTAAAAAAGGCTTGCCGATTGAGGAAAAATACTATTTTAAAACTAATCAAAAACTAAGTTTCTTTGAAAACCAGGTTAATGATTCAGATGATGGTCTGTTGCAGACTTTAACAGAACAAAAATTAGGTTATTTTAGAAACGTTTTTATTACGCTTTTTATTTAAATAATTAGAATTAATGTTGTGAAATTATCTAAATCTTAACTTTTAGATTTGAAACTCTTTTTAAAACTATTTAAGAACTAAAAATCATAATTTTGTGAATGTTAATGATTTGCTAAGCGCCTAAAAATCAAGCGTAACGCATGATCTAAGCTTAATCTTACACTAACCCTATATTTTATCTAAATTTAATTCTTTTTTTTAATAATTAATAGCTCTACGGAATAAATCAGCACTCAAAGTATGAATCTTATCATTTAAAAAAAATTCAACCAAAAAATTTAATGAAATTTAATGTGCAGTTATAGGATATTAAATGGTCATATGGTTCTTAAATGAAGCATCTGCATTTTTAATGAGATTTTTAATTAGATTTTTTGGTTTTAAATATTGTTTATTTATAAAAATGAGTATTTAAATATTGTTGATTTTTAAAGAATCGCGGGAAATCGGGAACCAGCAAAAAGAAGTGGCATCGATTGGCACTGATCGAAACTTTAGTTTTGGAGGCCATAAAATTACCACCAATACTGACTTTAATGGACCTGATAACTACAGCTACAATTGATCAATAATGCCATTTTATTATATTTTCCTAGAATAAATCTAATTTGTACATAAGACAATTTTTATAGGACCAAAATTTTTATTATACTTTTGAAGTTTTTTTTAATAAAAGAAATTATATTTTTATATTTTTTGACTCTGATATCAAGGAGCCAGGCTTTACCTCTAATGATTCTTTAAAAGAAATCCAGAAAAACACGTGAAAATTAGAATTAAAAAATATTAACAAGAATAAGTAAATAAATTTTTATAAATATTATAAAAAGAGTAGAATTGTAAGAATCCACAATATAAATTTAAAAAAATAAAAACGATGTATAGAAAAATGAATTCGATTACGAACAAAAATTAAGAAAGAACGAATGAGAATGATTTTCGATTTGTAATAATTCATTAAATTTTATTTTTATCTATTAGGAATAAATTATTTCAGCTTATCTAAATAAATACAATTTAAATCTATTTTAAATTTTAATATTAAAAATTCACTAGAATCAAATTTTATTTTTTAACATATAAGATTGGTACAAATAAAATTTAAAATTTAATCATAATTTAGTCGATTAAGTTTATATAAGCAGTAAAACTGCAATTTAATGATCCTGAAAGTGCTATACGTATTCCAGTCAAGTCAAATAAGTGCTTTTTTCTAATTTTTTTAATAATTCTAATTTTTTTTGTGCACATGTATCTGTAGGTCAATTAAAAAACAATTATTAAAACAGGTTTAAAAAAATCTTAACTATAAATTTATTAATTTTCTACAATTTTTAGGCCTTATTTATTGCAATCAAATGTATGTAATTAAACTTTTTGATTTTTTAAAACTAAAATATTTATTTAGAATTTAATTTTGTTTTGAAATTTGAAAATATTAAAATCTCCTATCAACAAAAAATTATATTCATAATCGATCGAAGGATCCTTTTGACCCTTTGTTAGCTTGAATTTAAATTGTTCCTAAGGCTATTTTAGACAAGACCATAATAATCTGTAACCACAAAAAAAGTAAATTATAGAACTAATTTAAGAAAACAACCATAAATTAAATTTTCAATAATAGATTCAGTTTTTTTTCACTAATCTAGTTATTTTACCAATTATTTTTATTCTAAACCATATTTTGATTACAATAATCATAAATTTTATTTAAAAAAATATCAAAAGAAATATAAAAAATAGCAAAATAAAAATAAACTTTTGCTTTATTTATTCAAATAAAAAAGAATTTTTGTTTTTTAAACTGTGTGTCACAAATTTTACATTTCTTGATATTTTCGAATCTTTTATCATTATAAACAATAAATAATCCTCTAAGATTATACATTGTTTACTTTTATGGATTGGTAATATTATCGCTTTTTAGATATATTTGTTACATGTCTTTTAATAAAATACACGTAAAAAATGAATAAAATTTTGTAAAAAAATTAAATTTCTATTTAGCTTTTTGAATTTTAAGTTTTTGTTTTTATTTTGGAAGATTTTGAATTAAATTTGTACCATAATTAAACTAGATTTTTTTGCCAGAATTCTAGGAAATCATATCTTTGAGTGTTAAATAAATGACTTTTGAATTATTAAAAAATTTACATAGATCTTTCCAATGTTTTTTTGTTCATCTCCTTTTTTAAATAATTTTTCACGCATCTTGCACTTAACTAGACTATTTTATTCGAAAAAGTTTTATTTTTTTTCGAACAAATTAATCTTTTAACTGTTAAACTGTTCCTTTTTTTAATTTTATTTTCTCCTTTAGACCAGTCAATCATACTTTATTTTCCAATATAGTATAAAACCATAATCTTTTAAACGTAATAACGCCTTTAGAATAATTGAAAAAATTTAAAAATCTAATAAAGTAAGTTTTAGGAAGAAAATTTTATTCTTCTAATGATCCCCTTAAACTAATTTCTTTATTGACTAAAAAAATTGATTCTGCTACATAAACTAACATTTTCATAGCTCTGGATTTTAAAAATCTGTACGAGCTGTCTTTTATTAGTCTTTCAAATTAATTTGATATTTAAAATTTTTTTATCTAGATCTTTTTCTTAGGTGGTTTTAGGATTTTTTTATATAATTTTTTAACTAAATAAGTATTTTGATTAAAATAATTTATCTAGTCAGTCTTTTAGAAGCACAATCTGTCCATCTTTGGTCCAGTTTACTGTTTATGACGTTTGATTAGTATTCCTTAAATATTCATAAATTTGTTTGGAAAAACATTTTTTTTGTAGAAAAAAATTTCAAAAAATGGATTTCACTTAATTTCCATAACCACATTCTTTGTGTTAAACGCTTAAACTATATTTTAAAATAAATTAAAAGTTTCGGATTTTTCTTAGAAACCCTTGTCAATTAAGTTTTAGTAATTTTTAAAAGCTCTATCAACAGGACAGATCAGAATTTTGTATAATTTTACGTTCTAGATCTCTTGTATTCCTAAGAACAAATTATTTTTTATTTTAGCTTTTTTTTGAAGAGGAATGAAGTTTTCCTCTATTAAAACCGTGAGACTTATAGATAATTGCTTGACTTGTCTCTACAGTTAGCAAATTTTGAAAAAAGAGTCTTGATAGACCATTTCGGATAAAATATCATGCCATTTATTTAAAGTTCGATTCCTGAATACAAAACACAAAAATTTAATATTTATATTTAAATCCTCCGATATTAAAAATCTTTTTTATTATAAACACAATTAATTTTATTTTATTGTTTAACTTTTAATATTCTCTTAAGTATGAATTATTTGAAAAATAATATTAAAGTTAAAGTTAAATTTTTCATGAAATATCATGATTAAATCTCAAAAGGTAAAACCCTAAAATTAAAAACTATATAACTTTAAAGTTTATTTAAATTTCATTAAAATCAATACGTTCAATCTAGTTTTTAATTTCAATTTTAAGTATCAAATAATTTTTTTCTATAATTGATAAATTTTAATCAGTTTATTTAGCTATTATTTGCCAAAATATCAATTTTTAAAAATTGAAATATAAATTTCTATGACTTTCTAAATTAAACTCTATGAATATTCTAAATTATTAAAATGAAGCTGTTGTTAATAAATTTTTTTCTTATTTTGAATCTTGACTTTAAAAGATGCATCGAAAGCCCCAGGAAAGTGTTGTGGTTTTTGTTCGATCACCCAATCGATCCACAGTCTGAATTCTATTGTCCACAAAAGCATACAGCCACAAAAATCGAAGATCTATGTTACTATTTTTATCTCTACAAAAAAATGCACAAATCGGCCCAAGAGGCATGTGAAAAAGTGAGTCACAGATTAGCCGAAATAGACAGCATCCAAACCTGGCAAACTCTTTTGAAACCATGAGCAAATTTTTCAATTCCAATAAAATCAAGAACCTTCGTTTTCACATGGGCTTAGTTAATTTGAAGGACAAAAATTTGTACTGGGCCAACACCAGTGCTTTAGTGGACCAAGAACTAATGTGCCAAAAGATTCCAGGTCGATCTTTCTACGCCATTGACCATAACTCAAGCTGTATTGAACTAATCCACAATGACCCCCATTACCAATCTTTGAACGGTCTGGACACTTGTCTAAAATTGATCGATTGTCATCATGTGCGCTACGCCATTTGTGAATGGCGCGGAGACTCGATTAAGAGCTATAATCTGGAGCTCAGGTCCCAGTTGATTAATTCTTACATATCTATATTGGTGGTCGTATGTCTATTCTGTTTCATGTGGATTATTTTGTACAATTATCACGCCAGAAGAGTAAACAGTATTATTTCTAAAGCTTGTGCTGATTATTTGGAAGAAGAGAAAATATTTAATCTCAGAACCCGGGATTAAAAAATGATATCGGAAAAAATTTATCCCCAGGATTTTCCTTTCAATACAAGTTCAAATAATTCTTATTTCGTGCCTTTTAAAGATATTTATTAATTAACCTTGTTTAGCATTTGAAAAAAAAAACACGGAAAATTTCGCCGAATTTCGAGCATTGAGAATACACGCCCGAGGGGCTTAAGATCCAATATAAATCGATTAAGGATTATTGTTGAATGCAAATAATCAAACAAGAGTCGGATGTTTAGGCTGCAAGTTTGAAAATTAAATATATAATGATTAATGTGCTGTTGAATCAATAATTTTTTATTTTCATCGTTTTACACGGAAAACATGCCCATTAAAAATCCATATTCTGGTCGTACGCAATGCTAAGGAGGCTCTGAAACAATTTCTAAATATTTATTAATCCCGATTATATTTGGTTTCGATAGGCATACAAAAATTCGGTATCCATATCAATATTTAAACTCATAAGCAAACAAAATGTTCTTATTTATTTTTATTAATATTTAATACTTAGATTTGATGGATTTTAAATGTGTTCAAGGCAAAAGTCTTGATCATTTTTCGGCAAATAGAGTTAAGATTTGCAAAATTAAATTATAAAAATAGAGTTAAATTGTTTTTATTGTTTAAAAAATTAAATTGTCAACTATTTTCAAAATTGTGTCCCAAATTTTTTCAAAATTAATTCCTTAATCCTAAGATGATTGAAAAAGATAACTTTTTCACTAAACTTTGTGAATATTTATCACTAGACTTAAGAGCTACCGAATTTTAAGGATAAAAAATATAAATAAGCAAATTTTTTATAAGATTTAAGGTGATTTTAGACACACAATTAAAAGACTCAAACAAGTAACTAGATAATAAAATGAAATGTAAAAATAGAAATTTTCTTCTTATTTTGCACTTAAATTTAACATTTTAATCTCTTATCAAAATTTTTGAAAGCAATTTTTTTGGAACCCCTTTATAAAATATATGAACCCTAAATGTTTTTTATTAAAAGCAGTATTTCAATACTGCTTTTAATATATACTTGAGCTTTAAGGCAAAAAATTGGTTTTTCAAGTGTAAAAGAAATTAAATATCATTTTTTTTTAATTTTTAATATTTAATTTAGCGAAATTTGTCAGCACAAATTTCAAAAAGATATTTCTGGGTAATAATCTTTTTTTTCTAAAATTAAAAAAGAAATTAATTGTTTTTTAACTTTGGAAAAAAATAATGTCTCAGCTTTTCTGTTAAAATCTATTTGATTTATCTTTAATTAGTAGAAAAATAATTTGAGATTGGTGAAAATTTTTATCGGTATGTATTGGTATTTATTTTTCGGTAAAACTAAAAGAACAAGAAAAGGAAATGAGATCATTGTTGATTTTTGATGATTAGGACACCCAAATAAGTTAAAGGGTGTATTTAAATTTTGGCCAATTTTTTAATTGGGTTTTTATTTACGGAAATTTGAAATACCAAAAGGTAATGAGATCATTTTGGTCAATAAAGTCAAAACAATTATTTGCTCTTTAGTAAGTTGGCGTGTACTATTTAAATTTGGTCTTAGCGTATCAAGAAAAATTTATTTCATAACCAATCTTAAATTATTCATTAGACTAAGGCTAGAAGCTAGTTTTTCAAAAATCAGATAAGTCAGTGACGGATCTGAACGCACGCAATATTAAGATTATCATCAAGATTAGAACTGGGTAGAAAAACTAAATTCATGTTACGTAACGTTCAGAAAAGTATAAATTGGTCAACAAATTTGGTACAATCATAAGCAAAATTTTCTATTTTCTATTCAAATATGTGAATTGCTTTTCAAATGCTTACTATTAATAACACAAAATTAAATTTAAATATTTTATTTTATTTTAGGAAATTAAGATTTTTCGAGTTTCAAAGCTGTCGTGTGCCATTAAAATTGGTACCAAATTTGCAAAATATCTTCGGACAAAAATCAAATTAAGATTTAAGTTTGACTTTTCGAAAATATCTTGCTCTCATTTCAAGAAATGCAAATATTATTTTTTTATTTAGAAAACACTACAGAGACTCTAGTTTTGTGGAGTCCATATGCATTTGTGTCAAAACCGCTCAAAGTGGATCGAGTGAAGTTCAATAAATCAATCGATCCGCTCAGGTTGATTTAATAAAATTTAAGTTTTTTTTTGTTGAAATTTATTCAAAGAGACATTTGATAAAAATCAGTATTCTAATTGATTTGAATTAGCACGCATTTTAATGTTAGAGCATGCAGTTTCTATAAAGGCTGACTTGAATTTGATCTAAAGAGTCCATAAAAAAACTAGACCATTCGATGTCTACTTGAATTAAAATTTTAATTAAAAAATCAAAAATTTATTAGCCTCGTTATATATGTGGTAAACTAATGTTAGACATAAAGTATTGTGAACTAGAAAGATTCGTGTTTATTAAGCTTGACATTATTTTACGTAGTTTAGTAGCTTTTTTAAAAATAATTTATTTTGGGTCGAGATACTTTGGCTTTTCAAACGGAGACACTCGTTAGTGGTAGTCGATAATTAGCCGAAAATAGTCTAATTTTTTGGGTAAATAGCAAATAGAAAAATAAATTGACCTACACGATATGAATCAATTTAGGGCCACTTTGGAAAATTGTGTCTCATTGATCTGAACCAAAGATGCGAAAATCGAGCAGAAAATCTAGATTTTTTTTTCCGCAAATATTTTTTCATACTCAATAAATGTTACATAACTCATTTAATTTTGAGTCTTTTTTATTTCTTAAATTTATTTCATATCGATTGAACTATCAGAAATATTTCTATAACAGTAAGAGTTTATTTGGTTTCGAGTCAAATTTCAGAGTAAACAAAACTTATTTTAAGCAGCTATCGTTAATGAAAGTTAAATAAATGAAAAGTGGTTTTATTAAAAAATTAAAAAAAATAGACCTCAATTCAAGAGTTAGATAGAAATTTTAACATTTTGTTTTTAAAAAAAAATGGAAAATTTAATCATAATTTAATTTTGGCACATTAAGCTCAATCTTAAAAGCTAATAATTACTTTTTAAGTCACGAATTTTTAGAACTTTTTTAAATATTTAAACTGAATATTAAAATTAATTTATTTTTAATGTACAATTTAAAAAAGTCTAAATAACCTGAAATTTCAGTTTTTTTTTTGGATTTTAATTAATCAAATTTCGAGCACTTAAATTTTTAAAAATTGGCTAAGGATTATAACAAGTATTCAAGGGACACAAATCGTTTAGCCATTTAAAGTAATTTTTTTCATTTAGTCAAAGTTTAAAAGCAAAAATTTAATTTTGAATTCAAGATTAATTGTTTGATTCGGATAAACATTGGTAACTCGGGGATTATAATTAGTTGAAATATTTATATCTATTGATCCCACTGAAGTCTAACATTAGTCATAATCCAGAGTTAGACTTTAAATTCTCTCTAGAATCTAAAAATAATTTTTTATTTCACAACTTATGTAATTGTAATTAATTTTGAGATATTGTTAGTCATTAAATATTTGCGATCGAAAGCGAAAAATTTCGTGCAAATTAATCGTTAATTCCTTATTTTTAAATTAGCGTAAAAAAGCGAACACTAAGCAAAGTCTTATGAGAAATTTTTAATTTATGGAATTATACGTGTTTAATTAATTAGGGCCATATTTCTTGTTAAATATAAAAGAAATGCAAGCATATATCATTTTTGGTTACCATAGCCTTAAGTTTTTTTTTCTTCAATTGTTGATTAGTATTCTCATAAATTTTATCACACAAAGTTAAATTTATAAAATATTTATTCAAGTTAGTTGGGACTCTCAAACACTTGGAACTAAATCACCGAATCGACAACTATCAATCCATTTTGTATCTCAAAGTATTTTTGTTTTAAATATTTTCTTTGTCCGCACCATTGACCGGCAATGTTCCATCGGTAAATGGCCCGAGTTAAATAAATTTCGAGCAGTTGAGAGGCGTTGCAAGAAAATTTCAAAGTCTTCTAAATCATGCGGTCTTGAGGCTTAATGACTTCATTAAACCAAATTATAATACCTAATGGGTAAAGCTTATTTTTGTTGTTACTAAATTTATTAATTTTTTATACTCCAAAATTATAATTATTCAAACACTTGTTCTGAAAATTTGGCTACAAGTAACCCGTCATTTTAAAAAGATATTTTTCTATTTTAAACTAAGATTTTCAAAGTCTGAACAATATTCATCACTTTTAAATTTTTGTAACTAGATCATCGGCCCAGCATGGTAATGAGGTCCAAACTATTCGAAAGCGACAATTGTCGCTCGAAAATTTTTAAATTTAGATCATTTGCACCTTAAAGCGGTAATTTTGCATAAATTTTTTTTGTTTGAATTTGAGCTTTAATACTGCTCAGCAATCTTATTTTATTGTCATTTGATGGCTATTGTTCATAGTTCTCATAGTTTTTTTAGGTCCAATAGTCAAATTTTTTTTTTAATGCATATTTTTTATAGTGAGAATTTCACACGACCCTACTGAAAATAAATGATTTGAAAAATTTTTTATAGATAAATTTCAATGGCAGTTCTAAAGAAGAATTTTTTTCTGACCATAAACTCTTTTTTTTTTTAGTAGAATGAAGTATTTAAATGGCAGAACGGCAACAAGTTTTGCTCAAATTAGACAACTAATTAATAAAAATGAAAACTTAATTTTTTTGTTGTTAAAAAAATTTAAATAAATTTAAGATTCATAAATTGGCGAACCTTAAGAATTAAATAATTTTTTCAAAATGACTAAATTTTTGTTTGATAGGATTTTTTCGTCTTTCTGTATATTTGACAAGCTTTTCAAATAAAGATGAATATTATTCAATTTTTTCAGATAAAATTTTTTGTATTAAATAATCTTAGCGCTGAGGTTGTCATTAAGAGTGCTACACAAGCGGTTGTCATTAATTTTCACTTTTAACAACCATTTAAATCAAGATACTCGGCTCAAAATATTTTCAAAATTTAATTCTATTTTCTTTGAGTAGGAGACAATTTTTACCTTGAGTTTAGAAATTTTTTCGACACCTAAGACTGCTCTGTCTGAAAAAAGCTCAACTCGAAGAATCCGATGTGTGAGCAAGAGGTGGTACTTGACATGGAAAGATTGGGTCAAGATTTTCATATCTTTTTTTAAATCAAAAATCAAAAACACGGCAAAAAAGCCTAAATTAACTTAACCCACGATTTTGCTTGTTGGTATTAAGGCTTATTCGCATATAGACAAAGAGAATGTTTTAAAGCCGATTAGTTGAACATGCTGGTCGTGTACCTAAAAGTGCACATAAATGTGATTTTTTACAATTTAGTAAAATTAGGGCTTTACCAAATGATTAATGAAAATTTATTTTCTAGCTTTAAAGATTATTAAAGCGACACAACAATCGAATTAATTTAATTCTTGATTTAATAGTCAACTAAACATTGATAATGGTTTGTGACTACCTTTAGCCTAAATGACAAATAAAAATTGGTTTTTGTCTTATTTAGATAGAGTTAAATGTTATATCGAAAAATAAAAAATGCATTCGAACAGCAAATTTGTGGATCAAAAAGCAAAAAAATATTTGGCTGCAAGTGGCGCCTCTAGTAATCAAATGACAAGGATTAAAATTGTCAATCAAAATGCAAATACAACCAATGCTAATAAAAATAATCATAATAGCAGCAATAATGAACAACATCTAATTTTGTCGACAAGTCATTATTCTTCAGCGCACTCGAATTTTGTTCTGAGCGACAAAAATTCTCTGTTGCATAGGTACATTTCCGTTTATAATTACATAATTATTTTATGACTTGATAAATCAATAAATTTAATTTATGGAGGGACCCGATCGTGCTAGTCGAAACAGAATAATTAAATAAAATTAAAAATAATTTTGCAATAAATTTTTTTTCCTTTTTAAATTTATTTTTAAAAATCAATATACATTAATCTAGTTTTTTTATTTAAATTAAAAATTTAGCTGTTTTTTTTTCAGGCAACAATCTGACGTAGCCAAATACAGAACCAAAAAATTCCCAAATGATAAAAAGTTGAATTCAGCAGAAATGAGCAACCAACCGCCTGAGCAAACCGACTCGATTCGATCCACTGATTCAATAGCCCAGCTTGCCAACATAGACAAGGACAAAGAAACTTTATCCTCTAGTTTTGAAAATTTGGAAAAGGAAGAAGATTGTTTTTCTCAGGTATGTCATAATTTGAATTAAATTTAAATATTGGTCTATTTTTTGTTATCAGGACTTTTCCTTGGAAAAATCGAGCAATGACGACTTGGTGCATCTAAACAATCTGAACGAGACGACTGTTTTGGAAAATTTAAAGAAAAGATTTTGTAGAAATCAAATTTATGTAAGCAGATATCAAATTTAATCAATTATAATTAATTGGCTTAAATTTTAAATAATTTTTTTATTCAAAAAGACCTATATTGGAGATATCCTAATAGCCATGAACCCTTTAAAAGCCATTTCAATTTATGGCAAAAAAGTATCTAATTATTACAAAAAATGCGAGAAAATAAGAGCAAAACTACCGCCGCATATTTATGCCACAGCCGAGCATTGCTACCGGGAGATGATTCGCAGCCAGCAATCGCAGTGCATTTTAATTTCTGGAGAGAGTGGTAGTGGAAAAACTGAAACATGTAAATATCTAGTTCAGCATCTTTTAAATCGCACTAAACCATTTGAATCATGTCTAAATGCCAAAATACAAGAAGTAAGTGCCCTTTGAATTTTTTAATATTTTTTTAGGCTGCAAAATTTTTTTTTCTTAAATTAAGAAAAGAAAAAGAGCAATTTCTTTATTGAAAATTAATTAGTTTTTTTTTAATTTTTTCAATAAAAGAAAATTTTCGTTTCTTTTCATAATTTTTTTCATTAATTACATTTAACCGTAGCTCGTTCAAATTACAATGAAAATAGCTAAATAAAATAAAAAAAAATTAAAGTTAACAAATTAAATTAAAACTTCAAAGGTAATAATGGAAATAAATAAATTAGCAAAGTTTCAAAAAAGACCCAGACCTGATCCAAAATTTACTAAATTTGGTTTACTTTTTTTCATTTAAAAGTCAGGACATTTTTTGAAGCTTTTTACATAAGCAACAATTTTTTTTAGTGTAAGTCCTGAATTTGGTTAAATAAAGAGACAAAATGAGCTTTTATCGTTTTATAAATTGATAATATCTGGTCTAAAAATTTTGAAAATTTGTCTCTTTTTTCCGTTTGAAGATTATTTTGTATTAACTTCTTTAGTATTACAAACATTTAAATTTTCAAATCTTATGCTTTTTTGCACAACTTGAAATTGGGGTAGAACAATTTCTTTTGTGCCTTAATTTTTATACTGAAAATTCATACTGCCCTTTTTAAATATAATAAAGAAAATTGTATTTTAAAATATAAACTTTTACAGGTAAATCCTTTGTTGGAAGCGTTCGGGAACGCCAAGACAAGAATAAATGACAATTCAAGCAGATTTGGTAAATATCTAGAGATACATTTTGAGCAAGATGGCACAGTAGTTGGAGCAAAATTTAAAGAATATTTGCTGGAAAAGTCCCGTGTTATTTATCAGAACGAATACGAGTCGACTTTTCACATATTTTATCTACTTTTTGCGGGACTATCAGCTGAAGAAAAGCTAAGATACGGCTTGCTGCGTTCGCCAAAAAAATTTCGATTTTTATCTAATACCAATGTGGAAAGTTGTATGTCAAGCGAAAATGAAGAAAATTTTTTAGCTATCAAAAAAAGTCTTAATACCATAGGATTTATTAAAGAAGTAATTTATTTTTAATTAAAAAAAATGGTTTATTTTTATTTTTAATTAAATCGAGGATATTGAAAATTTGATAAAAGTTCTCATTAATGTTTTGTTTATTGGAGAGATTCAATTTGCTCAAAAAAAAGGAAATAACAATGATGCGGTCCAAGTAAAAAACAAGGAAATAATAAAAAATAGTAAGATTTTTTTTGTCTAAGAATTGAGAGTAAATTATTTTTCTTTTAATAAAGTATGTGATCTACTTGAAATGGACCCGAGTGAACTAAATGAGGCACTGGTGTCCGATGTTCAGATAACACGCGGCGAAGAAATAAAACGAGAAAGAAACATGGTGCAGGCCAGTGATGTTCGAGACGCTTTAGCTAAAGCTTTTTACGGTAGACTATTCAGCTGGATTGTGAACCAAATAAATCATCACATTCAACCAGCTGAGGGAATGTAATATTTCCAAGAGCAATTTATTTTTAGGACTTAATATTTTATTTTCCTAGTGGTCTTAGTTATTCCATTGGACTTTTGGACATATTTGGTTTTGAGAATTTCGAGAGGAACAGTTTTGAACAAATGTGCATTAACCTGGCTAATGAACAGCTGCATCAATTGTTCACTAAATACATTTTTAAGCTAGAAATTCAAGAGTGTTTGGATGAACAAATTGAGCTGAGCAATTCAGATCTGGTCAATTATCAAGACAATCAAATTATTTTGGACCTATTTCTAGAAGTATGCTTTTGAGTTAACTTTGCGTAAGAGTTTTTATTTTTTTACAGAAAAGAGCCGGTATTTTCCCGCTACTGGATGAAGAAAGTCGTTTTCCCAAAGCCACCGATCAGTCTTTGGCAATTAAGCTGCACCAAACACTAAGCCCTGCTTATCCAGATGTTTACATAGCACCGAAGAATGTCGGAACTTCATTCCATATTGTGCACTATGCTGGCCAAGTTTTATACAGTTGTGAGGGTTTTTTGGAAAAAAATCGTGACTTTTTACCCAACAATTTGTTCTATGCAGCCAGAAGTAACATTTTAATAAATGAAAATAAATTTAAAAAATTTAAAAATTACAAAACAGATAGCAACAATTCTCTTGTCCAAGAGCTTTTTCAATGCAAACTGACACGCAAAGGAACCTTGGCTCCTTCGGACCGACAATGCCGCTTGAGGAAGTCAGAAACGTCTTTCAAAGACACCCGAAGCAATAGCTCAAACAACTCGGACAATCAAAATGAAATTTACATGACCAGGTTTAAATTCAGTGGGGTGAACAGCTCATCATCATCGTCGTCAAATGTATATTTGAATAAAGACGAATTGAAAAACTCGGTCGGCCCACATCAAAATAATTATTCCAGTGACAAAGCTCTACCCCTTACAGTCGCCTCTCATTTTAAAGTAAACACAGTTTAACCAAATTTTTTTATGAAATTAAATTTCTTTTTCAGAATTCACTTCATGAATTAATTGAGAAAATAAATAAATGCAAAGCCTATTTTATACGCTGCATTAAGCCTAACCCTAATCAAGAAAATGTTTTTTTGAACGAATTTGTCATTAAACAATTGAGATATTGTAGTTTAATGCATGTTTGTAAAATTAGAAAATGCGGCTATCCGTACAGAATTAAATTCGACGAATTTTTAAAATGGTAAATTTAATTCCAAATTATTTGAATATAAATTTTATTGAATTTTTTTTTATTAAGGTATAAGGCTATTGAGGTTTGTATTTGTAAAAAAAGTGATTCCATCACAGATCACAATAACAATTTAGACGAAAACCTACATAAATGCTTAAAATGTCTTGAATATGCCAAAATAACAAACTATAAAGTAAATTGTTTGTAGAATAATAAATCAGACTTTTGTTCTACTAATTTTTTTGTTAGGTCGGAAAAACAAAATTGTTTCTTCGGTATTGGCACATTGATATATTCAATTCGCTGGCTAAAAAACTAGAGAAAAATGTAGTTACTGCTCAAAAAAGTAAGCTTGGAGAAATTTATTTTAATTTTAGATTTTTTTATAAAAAAAATTTGATCTAATTAGTTGTACGTGGATGGCTTGTTAGAACAAATTTTAAACAAATTCAACAAAACGAGGCCAAAAATTTTTTTAATCAAATAGAATATCGTTCTGATAATTTTTGCTACAAATTGGGCAAGCACAAAAATTTGATGATAAATCCAAATCAATTGAATAAGTCAAGTGACGAAGAATTTTCCAACGAAAGCACCAAGAGCTTATCACCTATCAACAGAAAACCAAAAATGTCTCCAACAAAAACTAGCCAGACTAGCACTCAAAATAATTGGTAAATAAATTTTGAATATATCTATCTCAATGATTATATAATGAGTATTTATTAATAATTGTTAAAGTCTAATACTGTATACCCTTGCATAGAACCCAAAATTCGGGTTTTATTGAGACTCCTATGTTATAGAGACTCTAATTCATCGAGAATGTTCTTAAATAAAAATTTTGGGTTTTAGTTCTGATTTAAAAAATTAAATGCCGATTTTTTGTTTAAACCAAGAAAAAACTTAAAATTAAAATTTTTTTAGAGTAGGGATAACAATTAAGCTCAATATAATCGCTTAAAATTTTTCCAAAAAAAATTTCAATTTTTTTTAAAATAAACAACCAAAAATGTGGAACTAAAATATGAAATTTACTATCAAAAATATGAAAAATGTTTAAAATTATGTCTAAAATATCATATTATAAAAATGCTTAATTTTGATGCCCGATGAATTAAGGTCTCTAGTATGTTATCGATGGTACGAATCCCTATGAACAAAATCCGAATTTTGGTTTAATTGCAAGGGTACACGGTAGGTGGTCCAAAAATTTAGAAAAAAATGTGAAGATGTTTAAAAAAATTATTTGAAATATAAAAAAGGTTTAAATTCTTCTATAAATCATTGACTAAAAAATGTGAAATTTGTTAAAGTCTTGATTATCCATGTAATGACTTTTAATTAATAATAAGAAGTTAGATTTAGATAAATTTTATTTAAATTTTAGATTTTTAAAATTATTTGGAAGCATTAGTAATTTTTTTATTCTCTTCTTTGCAGCGTCGATGTATTTTCCGCTTGTACTCATAAATAAGAGCCCTTGAGCATTTAATGAAAATTTTGAAGAATTTTGAATTTTAGAACAAAAATACCAGAACACAAATGAAAAAGTTTAAATTTTTTTCTAAGGTACTTGATTTTGTATTATAAATTGAATCAGTTGATATATTTTATTTGTCACCTTTAACAAGCTTCTACAAATACTCTTATTTTTTTATGTGTCTACATTTTTGAATATTTTGTAAAAGTTGTTTTAAAGGAATACAACGAGTGAAATTCTATTTAACAAGTTTGTTAAATTTAACTTTTTATTTTTGCTCTTTTTTTTTCTGAAATAATATTTTTGATGCAACTTTTACAAAATTCTCTAATTTAGTAGAATACTAATTAAATGCATCATTAGTTTATTAAATCACAAGAGTAAAAACAAAGATCTATACTATAGCATATGCATATGATTTTATTCCTCGAATTTTTAAAATAATAATTTATATTTGTTTTTTTTTTGGTAAAATTTTGTTGAGTACTTTCCCCTTTTCGATTTGAAGAAAAAATACCATTGACAAACATAGTTTCAGTTAAGCTAAGAAAAAAAGTAAGTTTAGGGATAATTTTAAAAATAGTTTTTATTACTTTCAATGAATTAAAGAATTAAGTATTAGAGAAAATTTGGATAAAAATTACCTTAAAGCTTAGAACATAAATATTATCCATACTTTTAAAATTTTAATCAATTAAAATATCATTTTTTTAAATAAAATTACTCCAGGCCTAGCATCCATTTGGTTGATTTTTATTTAAATAATTAAAACAAAATATCCGAGTGAGGTACTAGAATAAATGAAAAAAAATTGGATTCGGGCTAGATTTTTTACGATATTAAATTAAAAAATCTCTTTAAGTTCAATTAAGGACTTTTGAAATATTTAGATTATTTTATTATATTTAATTAATGAGCTTCATAAAAGCAAATTCTATTTTATTTTTATTTAAAAAAATATTTTCAAATTTTTTTTTTTAGGCCGGACATGAACGAAATCGAACATACTCTTGAAGAATTTGATTCAATGTTGGAATCGTATGAAGCCAATATTGAAATGAGAGAAAACAAGAGCCGCATTTATGTTTACCAACCAAATTTGGGAATCAAAAACTCTCAATTAAGTCAATCGTCTTCTTCGTTTAGCAACCAAGCTCCAAAACTATCACCAACTTCCGTCTATCATCTAGTTCACAACAACAACAACAAAAATGATAATACTTTGAAGAAAAAAAATGCCTTAGTGGCTTTTGAATTCAAAACTTTGTTAGACAAAGTGGCACCATTTTCCAATGGTCAGCAAATACAATATCCGGGTTGTCTGGTAATTGAAGAAGATAAATCGCTGCATGATGACTTGTCAAATGCTCTTCCTTCACCACCATTAATTTATCAAGACGAAAACTACATGGCCAGCCAGCAACACTCTTCGCCATCTTATTCTTCTTCATCTTCGACCTCTTCTTCATCTTCTGCATCTAATTCATCTGATTCTTCTGATCACGAGCGAACAGTTTCACCTTCGCAGCTAAATAGAACTGCGAGATATTTATCTCCGCCACCCAAGGAAAGAACGGCACATAAACAAAATCTTCAAAGCAAACTATTGCTCACTGAAATTGATAAAACAGACAATGAAGTGCGCAGAAACTTCCAACAAGTCAACCATATGCGCCACAAAACCCAAATTATTCCAGTCACAAAACAACATGATATGAATCCACATTTGATCCTAAGTGAAAGAGAATTTCAAAGCAAAGTGAGCATTAACCCTGGTTATTTTGCTAATGAAAACAAAAACTGTATCAATAAATATAAATATAATGCTCCTCATTATCATCAGCATCAGTCAAATGTGACTATTTGGAGGGAGGAATTAAATGCCAAGAACAATGTACAGGAGCAAATCAAGAAACAGGTAGAACTTTTTAAATTTTGAATTTGAGTAAAAATTTTAATGCGCCAAAATTTAGACCGAATTATGCCAGAAATTGGAAGATTCAAAAAAGAACATCCCTGAATGGAAAAAAAATTTGATCAGACAGAAAGAAATGAAGCGTATTACATCTAATATTAATGTAAATAAAAATTAATTAATAAACACTGAATAAGTTTTTTTTTTTGAAGGGCTCAAACACAAATTTGAATCAAATACCAGAGACTCCCGAACTAATGAAACATAATATTTTTGTCAAAAAAGGTCTAGCTGCACAAAAATGAATTGAAAACATGAACAAGATTTTAGCTCGGTGATTATATCCAAAAAATATGATAGAAAAAATCCCATTATAATTTATAAAAAAATTTTTACAATTAATTTTAATCCAAATCTAGAAATGAAACGAACATTTTGAGTATTTTTTTATTTTTCTATATTTTAAAAATATTTTGTATCAAATATTTCTAGAATTTTTTCTTCCCCAAAAATCACCATTTTTTTAATAATGCTGTAAAATTAAAAAAAATAAATGTTTATAACTTATTTTTATGGCGATTTTTTTCTCAAGACAAAAAATATTCTTTTTTAAATAAAATTCTATAAATCAAAAATAATTTTTAGATCTTTTTTAATTATTTTAACTGTAAAAATGTCAATATTAAATCAAAATGTATGATATCCCTCATTAGTAATTTTAACTCAATTTTTTATAAAGTTCGGGGTTTAAGTCTGTTAAAGCCGTCAATTCATATATTTTAATATTATTTCAGTCAAGTCCTGACATCGATTTAAAAAAAAAATGATCTGAACATAACTCTTAACTTCCAAATCGAAAATTTTAGAACTGAAATTTTTTTAATCATTTAAGTGCTACAGTCTTTCTGGAAGATGGTTATATTTGCATCATTTTTAGATTATTTATTTATTGGTGAATCTGTACCGAGCTAATGCTCCTTTAAAAAATTACTCATCAATTTGGTAATTATATTACTAGACATTTCCAATTAATTAAATTAGATTAAATATTATATTATTTAATTAATTTAATTATTAATAATTTGTAAGATTTAATCTTAAAGGTGTGAAAAGAGATTGTTATAATTGTTCAATTTTATGAATTTTTAAAGAGCATAAATAATATCTATCCACAAATCCAGTAAAAATCTTCACTAATTTAGTAAAAAAAAAACACAATCAATAAACAATTAAGTAATGCAGTTTATAATATTTATTTCAGAAAAAGAACTCAAAAAATAAAAAAATTTCATAAAAAAAGATGAAAAAACACTAATTCAATTAAATCATAACTTTATTTTAATTTTATTCACTAATTAAGTAAAAAATTATCTATTTTTTTTTGTACAGCCATTTGGACAATAAAAATCTCTTTTTTTAACATTCTTGCATTACACTTCTCACAAGTTTTTTGAATGCTTGAGCTTTTGATTTCATTTGTTTTCTCCATAATTGCTCTCTTGGTCGTCATTTTGACAACATCATCTTCTTAGTCATCGTCTTCGAATGATTCAATGCCAATTTCTTTGTTTGAGACTAACTCAGATGGTTGAGATTCGAGTACAGATTTTGTTTTGATAGGAGCTCCTCTTTTGCGCTTGTAACTTATAAGAATATCCAGACCTATCTTAAATTCATTAATTTCAATCTATAAGCACAACCATATGTAACCATATGTAACCATATGTTTTCCTTGTTGATGTTAATAATGCGAATTTGGTTCATTTCAAGGATCATTGTATCAAAATTCGACCATGGCTTTAACTCGAGTTTAATCGTATACTGTTATTTTTAAAAATTAATTATAAGTTAATTGAGTAATGTTTTAATTGTATATATATCAACTTAGTGAAGATTTTATTTAATTGGTGAATTAATATATTAATTTGTGAGAGATTCGCTTTATTAGATACGCTTAATTGATTTTGTGAATAAAAAACCAAAATAGTTTTTTTTTAATGAAATAGTAATATTTTTACTGAATTTGTGATTTTTTTTCTAAATTTGTGGTGACGTTTACTGACATCCATTTTTAAACATTTGAACAGACTTTTATTTTTTAATTATTCTAAGAAATTTTTTGATAATAAATATTTAAGTTAATTATATTCTAATGTCGAGTGTCATTTTAAATTGTAGGGAAATATAAGTTTTTTTTTTTTTCATTTGGACTAAATTTTTCGTTAAGTTCAAAAAATAAACAATATTTTAGAAATAAAATAATTAATTTCTAAAATTTTTGCACCATACTGTATAGCCATGAGTCTTGAAATGAAACGAAACTGACACTAAAATTTTTTTAAAAGAATCAGATTAAGAAGAATAGCCTTTGGGTAATTAGACATTAGAATTAATATTAGCCACCAATTGCTGAGATCTGAATATGTCAAACTTGTCCTTTAATGGGTTTGTTGAAGTTGCCGAAATGACAGATTGCGGTAGCTCATTCTAAATGAATGCTTCTCTGTTAGTGAAGAAGTAACCATAAGATTATAATTGCTTTACAATATTCAAGATGAAGTCTTACAAACGCAATTTTTTCTTAAGATATCAATTGTCCAAAATTCGAATATTTGTGAGTTGAGCTCCATTCTAAATGCGTTCTGACGAAAGCTGGATACAGCTTTTTGAAAATTTCTATATTGAAAAATTTGAACGCTTTCATCATTCTACCTAAAGCACTGTTAGCTTTAGATACCGTCACTTCTACTTGTTTACTATTCTTTCCATCACTTGACATCATTATACCCAGATCTTTCTCAACCTCTGATTCCTGCAACCATATTTTTTCTTCTTCATCTTGAATTAAATTTTTGTTTCTTGGGTTCATCTTCCCAAATTGCATGATTTTCTATTTCTTTCTGTTTAAGGACATTGACCACTTCTTGCATCAATTATCTTTTTCATTTATATCTGCTTGTAATTCTGATTGTGACATTTCATCCCCCTCTGAAATCACCTTACTTTCATCAGCGTACATCTGCATTATTTTATTTATTTTGTCTGGCAAGTCATTGATATATATCACGAAAAGTAAGGGACCTAATACTGATCCTTGCGGCACACCACTTGTTATATTTCTTCACCTTGACTCCGACGTGCCCATAACCATCTTTTGCCTTCTATAGCTCATGAATGCTTCAATCCAGTCAGGCAATTTACCACATATTTCATACGCTCTTAACTTGATGAGTAGTTTTCTATGTGAAACCTTATCAAACGCCTTCTCAAAGTCCATGTATAGTACATCCACCCGTTTATTATTACCCACGTTCATCGATACTATATGCTGACACTCCAAAAGGTTAGTTGCACATGCCTTAAGTTAAACAAAACCATGCTGTCTACTAGAGATCAAATTGTAATTGCTTGCATATGCTTCTCCATCACACATGAACTGGTTCTCGTTTCAAATTCCTGAAAGTCACCATCGTCTACCGAAAAGACCGATTCGAATTGATGATTCAAAATCTACGCCATCTCACTTCTGTCTGTTGTGGTAATCTGTCTTTCTAAGTTAAAGACTCAATTCTCTCACTCACCTTCTGCTTGCTCTTCATGGAGCTGTATAGTGCCCTTGGATTCTTAGAGTAGTTGCTTGCAAACCTTACCTTATAAACTGAGATATTAGTGTTAATGACCCTTTTAACAAATTTGCTTATTTCTTTGTACTCTTCAAATTTCCCAGTATTTCTTTTGTTGCCCTGTACCCAGCTCTGCCATTAATTGCTCTTTCTTCTTATCAAAAATTTGAGATCTTTCGTAAGCCACGGTGACCGGATCCTTCGATTCGCATCAACTTTTATCTTAACACTAGAACGCCCGGGGGTTTTTTAAACCCCTTTTTTTTATCTTAAAAAGTTAATTTTTGCTTAAAAAAATAATATTTTTGAATTTTTTTTTCTACCCCTAATTTGAAATTTGATTTTAATTATGATCGTATTTTTAAAAATTTAAAAATTTAAAAAATTACATTATAAAATAAAAAATATACATAAACGCCCGGAGGGGTTTTTTTAAACCCCTAAAAATCCTATTTGAATTTAAATATATAATCTTCCTCATTTATTTTAAATAATTTATTAATTTTAATTTTAATAAATAAAAATATAATGTCAAAGCGATTATCAGCTAAACTTGCCTTGGAACAGCTAACTAAAGCTAATGATGCTGATTCAGATCCTTCTGGGGAGTCTGATAATGATGAAGATACCTTTGAATCTGAAACAAATCTTTTTGAGTTGTCAGATTCAACAAACGATGAATCCGATGATGAAACTAATGTTAAAGCGTCTTTTGATTGTTCAAATGGTGAGCCACAAACTTCTGGACAATCTTAAGAAATAGATAAAACATCAAAATCAGGTGTAATATGAAAAAAAAATTAATGACGGTGATGAGACAAAAATAAGAAAAAGGATTTCTTTCAATGAAAAAGCTGGTCCAACAAGATATCCAACTTCACGCTTAGATAAGAGTGCTTTGTCAGCTTTTTTACAAATTTTTGATTTGTCAATGCTGTAAATGGTGCTTGAATGGACAAATTTATTTGCTCAGTCCATTGACCGAAACATTTCCTTTTCAAAAGAGGACATTCTTTCTTTTATTGGAGTTTTACTAAGTAGAGGTGTTTTTTGTCCAGGAATCCCTGTAAGATAAATGTGGTCAAAAAACTATGGTATACCAATAATTTCAAGTTTCATCTCTAGAAATCGCTTTTTACAAATTATGAAATACCTCCGATTCGACAATAAGTCATCAAGATCAAAACGAGTTTTATTTGACAAATTTTGTATGGCGAGAGATATATGGGAACGTTTGATTGAAAACTCAAAGGCCTGCTACCGACCACAACAGTTTCTAACTGTTGATGAACAATAGTTACCATTAAAAAGTAGATGTAGCTTCTTACAATATATGCTAAATAAACCTGATAAATTTGGCATAAAATTTTGGTTGTTAGTCGATGTTTCATCCAAGTATGTTTTGAATGGCTTTCCATATTTGGGAAAAAATCATGACAAACCAAACGAAAAACTACAAGGAGAATACGTCGTCAAAAAATTAATGTAGCCTTATAAATATAAAGGATATTGTGTCTCCTTTGATAATTTTTTCACATCCTATAGTCTAGTATTGCAACTACTTGAATTGAAAATAACGTTTATTGGAACAATTAAAAAAACAAACCTGAGCTCCCAAAAATCGTGAACTCAAAACAAAAATTCATCACACACCATTTTATTAATATAAAAACGGTGTAGTACTTACAGTTTATCAAGGTAAAATTGACAAGAATGTGGTTGTCCTGAGTTCTTTTCATGAGCGTGTATCAGTTGATCATAATAATAAAAAAAAATTGTCTAATATTATAGATGGCTATTACAAAAAAAAATTTGGTGTTGATTGCGTTGACAGTATGACAAGGTTATATTCTCCCAAAGCTGAAACACGAAGATGGCCAGTTCATGTGTTTTTCAACATTCTAAACATTGGTGTCATAAACAGCTGGTTTCTATATAAAGAAGTGAATAATTCAAATATGCCTAGACGAAACTTCATTATTCAACTTGTAGAAGAGCTACTTGAGCATACTCAGAGCATCCATTTACCACAATCAAAGCAGTCAAATGCTCAATCATCGACACCTTCCACACCAACT
The DNA here is from genome assembly GCA_019054805.1 of Brachionus manjavacas. Classification (NCBI taxonomy): domain Eukaryota; kingdom Metazoa; phylum Rotifera; class Eurotatoria; order Ploima; family Brachionidae; genus Brachionus; species Brachionus manjavacas. The sequence goes on from JAHQIY010000007.1 coordinate 1,269,804, forward strand.
CCTAGAAAAAGACTTGTTTCGGTTGAAAACTTATCAAAATATACTCTATCGAAAAAATTTGTTCTAATGATGATAAGAAAAAATGTCAAATAAAGTTATGTAATCAAAATAAAACTAATATTAATTGCATTGCTTATAAAAAAATATTGCTGTGGTCCATGTAGTAATATAATTAAGACAACAGCTCTTTGTCAAAAGTGTTTTGAAAAAGGAGATAGATTTTGACTATTATTTAATATTTATTTTTATAATTTTTTGTTTTTTTTTTGTAATTAAATTTTTAATTTTTGCTATTAATTAATTAATTTCTAAATGAATCAAAAATTATGTAAATTTTTTTTTGTAATAATGTAATAAATAAATTAAGCATAACATTTTTTAAAAAAATTGTCTTTAACATTAGGTTAAAATACAATTTAATTGAAGGATTTAATGAGGGGTTTTTTAAACCCCGCTGGGCGTTTAAGGTATAAAAATAATCGAGCGTTCTAATGTTAAGAATAAATCTTTCACACGCTTCATTATATATTTTCAGGAACTCGTTATAACAATCGCGGATGTTTTTGCCCCCAAAGGCATCTTCCTAATTGATGTTCTCAAATAATTTGCACATGCTTATATAGTCACACTTTTTGTAGCTGAATTTACTCCTCCTAAACTTGTCACCAAACTCTTTCACCTTCTCCTTTAACTTGTATTTCCAACTCATACTCAAATGACCATTCTCCTTGCCACCGAGGATTTCTCGTGGTTAAAGATTATCCACTCTCTCCTGCGCCTGAGCAATTCAATTTTTTTTTAGTCAAATATTCATTAAAATAAAATTAAAAAAAATTATCTGTTTTAATTATAAAATAGAATAAAAATAAAACATTTAATATAATTAGTAAATAAAATAATTTCGAAATTGTCTTAATGTCTCAAATTTTAACTCAGATAATAAATTTTTCCTGTCTCGTTCATGAATATTTTGGTGATTATTCAGTTTGAGAATTAGGTACACCGATGTAATTTAATAAATTTTTTTTATTGTTCTCTGGGTTTCTGGATAATGCTAGACCATAATATCTTGAAATGTCTCCAATTTGCTGGTCATTTAAAAGATTAAATTGGCGTAATGAATTTGCTCGATGAGGAAAACGGCGCCCTCTTAACTTTAAATGAAAATAAAAACTAATTTTTTTTTTAAATATTAAAATTTTACTTTTAGCCAAAAAATTTTATTATTCGCTCTAATACATGTGGAATTAATAGAGCGAATAAAGCTTAGTTTTTCTGTTTTCTTTACCATGTTTTTTAAGTCATTAAGATTATTTCTAATCCTAATTACTCGATTTTGCACGTTAGTAATTCTCCTTATGAGACGATTTTCTACATTATTAATTCCCACGTTCAGTCTTTCAAAGCCTCTGTTCATGTCATTGCGCATGTTATTTAAAACATCTACTATATTTTGTTTTGCTTCAACCACCTCCACTACATTTCCCAGAGTCGGTGACAAATCTTCGAGTTGAACAGAAATTTGAAGATAACTCTGCGCCAAATTTCTAAATTGATTTACTTGGTTCATTTTTATATTAAATTTACTAATCTAGATTAAATTAATAAAGCTAGATAAATTGAAAATTAATCAAATTACTCTGCTGGCATCTTGCATTATTTTTTCCTCGGATTTTTAAGTCCGATTTTATTAATATAATAATAATTTATTAAAGAAGTCAATCAAAAAAATCTTTGATTTTATTTAAAACTTTATTTTAAAAAATTTTACTTTCAAAATATTTCCATAAGAACCAAAAGTTTAGTAAGAAATTTTGTGTCGACCTTTCTGAGTAAAAATTGGCTGGACATGCTTTTTGTCGAAAATTGCTAAAATCTTTGTTTACTGTAAAATCACTTCAAGCAATACATTTTTTTTTTCATTAAAAATATATTTCAGAGCTTCCAACTTAAAAAAAAAAACATCGAAAAGTTTGGGGTTGTGAAGTTTTTTTTTCATTTCGATCTTTTCAATTCAATTCAATTCAATTCAGAAGAGTTTAAATAAGTTTTTTACTAAAATTGATAATTTAGTTTTAAAATGCTAAATATAAGCGAACTGCTCAGTGCAGTAAAATATGCCTGCAAATACTCTGCTAATAAATTGCACAGTTGATTAGTTATACTTTGGCAAGATGCAATCAAATTTTAAGAGTTTACGGAATTCGCTTAAAATTTAGCATTTTACAGAGCTGAATTATTTCTTTTAATAAAAAATGTATCTTAACTCTTCTGAATCGATTTGAAGAATCAACTTAAATTTAAATTCATTAAAATAAAATTAAAAAGATTATAATTTTTATAGACTTGAATAACTTTTTTGATAAAATAGATATTTAAATTCTGAAAATTCTGCATTTTGCAGCTTCTCACTTCATTCAAAAGAAAATAATAATAATTCATGAAATAATATTTAAAATAGATTTTATTTTCAACCTAAAAATTTATTCAATAATTTTAACCACCTAAAAAGCTGTAACAATTTAAACAAATATTTATTATATAATCATAGAGATAAATATTCTTAAAAATTAAATTACCAATTATTTTGAGTGCTAGTCTGGCTAGTTTTTGTTGGAGACATTTTGGCTTTTCTGTTGTAAGGTGATAAGCTCTTGGTGCTTTCGATGGAAAATTCTTCGTCACTTGACTTATTCAATTGATTTGGATTTATCATCAAATTTTTGTGCTTGTTCAGCAATAATTATCAGAATGATTTTAAGTTTCATTTTTTTCCAAACTTACTTCTTGAGAAGTAACACGATTTTTTTCTAGTTTTTCAGCCAACGAATTGGATACATCATTTTGCCAATACCTAAATGCTTTCTCTAATTTTTTTTAATAAAATTAATATTTTAGAATAATTTTTGTCTTGATATTTCGCTTAGGCTAGTTTCTGATGAGTTTAACTACAAAATGATCGGTTACATGATGATTTACACATGCAAATTTGAATTCTCGAATTTCTTCGCAAACAGGGTAGAAAATGAATCGATCATCGTTTCTTGTGCAAAGTTAATTAAACAAAGTCTCATCACAAAGTCTATCACTGACCTCGTAACTATTGTTGGGATCCGTACAAGCGGACACTTAACCGGCCAAAATTTTCAGAAACCGTTTCCGTGTCCGTGTCCGAATTAACCGGACAACCTTTAAGCCGGCGGTCTTTTGGCCGGTCAGCTAGACGGTCAAATTTTTGGACCGACAAAATTAAAGGTCTAAAATAAAATAGTTGTTCAAAATTAAAAATTTATTTTTCAATAACAATGAAACAAGATTAAGTGTCAAAAATTGGTCTCGTTAAAGGAATTTCTTTAATAACTTTTAATCATTAAAAATCAAAGAATGATATCCTGGAATTTTAGTAAATTTTAAAGTTTTTAAACAATTAAATGTTTGATAGATTCAAATTAAAATTCATTTAAAGTAATGCTAGGCATTGTAAATTTTGTAACAAAACCAATAATTGAAAATTGAAATTACCATTATTGTTTAAAGTAAAAAAATTCATCCTGAAGCTTCTAATTTGTCAAGGCACAGTGCATTTTCATACAAAATTTAGATTCATAAAAAAAACGCATTTTGTATTATTCACTTTTCTCTAAGTCTTAAATGGTGAAACAAACAATGTTTTATTTTACCGTCCAGTTTAAAAAAAATTTAAATTAATTGATTATTTTTAATCAATTAAAGCTGGTTTTGTGAAGTTCAGTACAAAAGAACAGAACAAAGTATTAAAAAATTTAATAACTTTTTATCTAAATGTTTAAAATAAATTCTGTAAATGCAGCATGGTGCAGCATTCAAAGTCGTATCAACTGTAAAAGTCTGCTAATGGTGTGCAGAATCTCTGCAAAATGCACCACGCTCGATTATTTTGAAATTTAATTTCTGCATAAATCTGCAAATTTAGCAGGCTTTGATATTTGATGCGACTTTGAAATTTGCACTATATAACTAAGTTTAAACCTTTAGAGAACAAGTTTTTCAATTTTTTTTACATTTTTCTGTTCTTATTTTCATTTTGTACTGAATTTCACAAAACCGGCAAAGCTTGAGTGGTCAGATGTAGTATGTTTGGCGGATCAAGTATTCAAAGCCTATGTACCAAGTGATTTACCAGTTGATATGGAGACAAAAGTGGAGATTGGCGCTGAGCTGAACAATTACATTTACAAAAAACTCAATCAAATTCTAAGTTCTACTTTGTCTTTTTTACTTTTAGAAAAGTTAAATTAATTTATGAGAAGAAAATCTAAAACTTTGATCAATTAAATAGAAAACATTAATAATAATTTTTATCACAAAATTATAAACACTGGTCTAATTTTTTTTTTTTTTTTTCATATTTTCGATCACCTAATGTGTAATTAGTTAGGCACATTTTGACAAGACCAATTTTTCAAATGATCTTGACTTTACTTAAGGTATATTTATGTTTCATTTTAGAAAATTTGTAAAAAAAATTTCCAGTTTTTCGAGTAAATAAAAGAATTTACATTAAAAAATATTTTAAATACAGTTCTGCTATTAAATCAAACTTAGATATTTATTATATTTTGATTAGTAAAGGAAAGAAATAATGTAATAAATAAATTGCCTTAGAAGTAAAATATCCATTTTGCCAAATTCACAATGGTTTTTTCAAAAATATGGCGTAAAAATTATTTCCAATTGCTCACGTATTTACGAAAAAGTGGAATTTTAGCACAAAAACTACAGTACAAAATAGAAAAAAGTTTTTTAATTGGGAGGAAGGTGGTGAAGTTGAGTACATCCAAAAACTTGCTGACAGGTTAGGAGTTTCGGGAAGTTAAGTGAAGAAGGCCAGGAAAATTATTAAGCCAAGACAAGATTAAGAAAAGTAGAAGAAGCCGAAGGAAATCACTGTCTTTATTTTTTAAAATAAATTATTTTATCAATAAAACTAATATTTAATGCTTCATGATTATACAGCTTTATTAATTAATAAAATAAGATTCCCAGATCTTATTTTAATAACACATTTTAGAGCTCCTTATTTTAGCTTTTTTAAACAGGTGTTTTGTATTTTTTGCTTTTATAGATTTTTAAGCTTCTAGACTTGTTCTTATACAATCCACGCGATTTATTTTTAAATATAAATCAGGTTAAGGGTCTAAATATTAAAAAAATATTATTTTAATAATTTTTGAATTTATAATTTGTCAATTGAGTTTAAAGTTCAAAATTTGTAAATTTTTTTTTTTTCAGCTTTTCGCATCAAAAATAACTAAAATTGACGTAAAATTTTTTAAAATATCATTAAAAAAAAAAAAATAGCTTCGGGAGAATTTGAAAAAGAATTCTCAAAAATTGTTGAATTTAAAAGCTATTGTAAATAATTTTGAATTTTTGAAAAATTTCGGTATTTTACTTTTAAGTCATTTTATTTGTAACTTTATTTTAGTTAAATATGTGCAAAGTTATTTCATTGTATTTTAGGAATAGTGTAATATTTTGAAATAAAAAAAAAATTAAATTTCAGCTTATCTTTATGATAAAAGTCAAAAAGAAAAAAATGGTAGCTGAATACCACTTCTACATAAATGAATCAGTTATTGATTAAGCCTTTTTAAATTTTAGATAAAAATTATAATTCAAATTTATCTATTTTAAGTTTCCAAACATTTAGAAATACGAATCTTCACCAGCATTGATTCCCTTAAATTATTTTCATAAGATTTTAATTACTTTTGTACTTTTATTTTTGATTGTAATTACTTATTTTAGCATTGCCCTAAATTTCAAAAAAAAATCGCTTTTAAGTAGCTTGATTAAAAGAATATTAATCGAACTTTAAATATATTGTTTATTATTTTAATAAAATGATTGAAAATTTGCTAACAATAATTTTTTTATGAATTTTAAATTTATTGAAGCCATAAAATTCTAATTAAATTTTTGAATCTAATCACCTTGTGACTAATATTTCTTTTTTAAGCTGATTAGGGTCATTTACGCAAAGTTAATTAAATCGGTATACAAGTCCAGATTATATAAATTAGCGAAATTTAAAAAAAATTATTTGATCAAACTGATTCATTTTAATCAGATAGGGCATTAGTAAAAAAATTTAATCTGATAAAAATTTTAATTGAAATGTAAATTTTGTAGTTTTTGTAATTCTCCAAAATTTAATCCAAATGAAATCTGAGAGATTAAGTGAGAGAGAGAGAGAGAGAAAGTTAATTAATAAAAAAAATGAAATAAACAGACATAAATAAAATTCCTTTGAGATTTTCAGGAATCCGTTTCAAACAAAATTTTTTTTCAGTGGATTGTCATATTAATTGAAATTGAAAAAGCTCCATACTATAAGCTTATGAAGAAAAAAAACAATTTACAATACAACAACAAGTATTTACTAATTTTGGTTATTTTCGGTACATGATATTTCAAATCGGAGTAGAAGCAAAATTAATTTCAAAATTAAAAAATGATATCAAATAAATATTTAAAATTCTATATTTTTCTTTATTAGAAATTTTATTAAAAATATACATAGTCGAAGAAAAAATTCGTTTTCGATTTCATCACAATTGTTTTTTGGTTTTGTATAGTTGCCGAAAGACGTTTTTAATAAGCCGTTTTCGATTTAGCATTTTGATAAAATTAAAAAAAAATTCATTTTAAACAAGAAAACTTAGATATTATCTTAATTGGGCTTTATCATTTTAATAGATCTTGATAAAAATTAATTGACCAAACTTTCTTAGTGATTAAAAGCTATCATTTTAATTTTAATTTATTTTTTATTTAATTTTTAAAAGTAAAATAGTTTAATTTAATTAATTTTTGTTAAAATTTGGCTTGAGTTCATGCTGATTTTCATGAATGAGAAATTGTTTATAAAAAGAACTCAAGCGAAGGTTTCTAAAGGAAACGTCAATTTTAGAAAAAAACCCATTTATCTCAATATTTTTTTTAAATTGTTGTACTTTAATAAAAGCTCGGCAGGAAACTTTAAATTGCTAGTAATTGTGTAGGCTTAGTGAATTATCTACAGTGTCCGGCGTCCAGCCGATGCCTGATAGCCCAGGTAGCATTAAGTAACAGCAGTGTCAATCACCTTTGAAATGAAGAAAAAAAAACGTTTTTTGATTATTCAGGATTTCATAGGAATTTATTGAAAATTTTAAACATTTTGAAGTGTCCATTGGAAATCGGATTAAATTGTTGTTGATCGATTATTGACCACTTTTGATCTAGAACCATTTATTGACTTAGCTCTTGAAGGGAAAAATTTATAAACACGAGCAGCTGAGTATTCGCAACAAGAGGATTTATTAAGCCTAATACCTTTTGGCAGTATTCGGCAATAAATATATAACACAAGTACAAGTATCCCAAAAATATTTCAAAGATTTAGCTCCGAGCTTAGCTCATTAAATGTTCGTTTGAGCGTAATAAAAAATAGTTTATTAATATTGTTTAGTCTAATTAAATAGTAGAAAAAAATCGTGATTGAATTTTTAATTTAGCTTGGTCATAAAATTGTAAAAATGACAACAAGTTTAAAAAGAATTTATTAATAGAATTCTAATCGCTCGAAATTCGGTACGAGATAAGTTAATTTTGCTGCTGATTCCCACCGGTGTTTATTCTAAATATTCTCCGAGGTAAATATTTTAAATTAGTTTTTAAAGGTGGACAATTCTATTTACCGATTTGAAAATAAAATTTCGTTTTTTTTCTTTTTTTTTTTTGAATTTCCGTCTTTAAACTCCCTACAGAAATTCAGATTTTTTTGTATGTCAAAAATGTACTCAATTTCCTATTGTATTTTGATAAGTTTAATTTCACGAAATAGTTTCGATTTTTTTCCTATTTTGATTTAAAATCGATTTATTTGTATTTAACCATTTTTTTTTAAATATAATTTTTTATTATAATACCTGAGTGAAGTGCAAGCAGTTGTGTTAATTAGAACACATTTAGCTTGTTCTCAGAAACTAATTGAACAGTGTACATTGCGGTTCATTTATTTTACAAGCTCAATTTGAATAAAATTATTTTATTTTTTTTGTTAAATTACAAAACCCTTTGGAGAATTATCGAAATTTCAATGTTTACATATTAAGTATTGTATTGAGACTTTTAAACAAATGATAAAATCTTTTCCGCTTTATTGGTTTTATTAATTTTCACAAATCCTTGGTGCAAAATTAGGCTATGAAATGTACATTTTGTTAAGAAAATATTTCAATTTTTCAAGCTCACTTGTATTGTCTATTTTTACTATTACAAAAGCAACAAGACTACTAGACTCAAATTTTTTAGGTCCTACGTGATATTTTGTTAAGAACGCGATATTAATAAACGGATACTTAGATATCCGATTAGGCAATTGGACTAGTCTTTATATATCAATATAATGATTTATTTAAGACTATTGTTTTACACGTTAAAGCTTTTTGGCTACTTAAACACTATTCCAGTTAAAAGAGTCCACATTATCAAGTTGCTTCAACTAAATACACAAATAAATTTTCTAAATTTAATTAATAATTATTAAATTTTAGATTTAATTTAGGTCAATTGCTTAAGTGTGCTATCAGAAACAACTTGTAAAAACCAATGAACTCCTCCAAGGTAAAAATTTCAATCAGAAAATTATCACTTTAAAACACGTCTATTCTAATTAGACTTAGAATGAATTAAAATTTAAAAGGACAAGTAAAAAAAAGTTTTTTAAAAAATTAAACTTTTGATTATGTTTGTTGAACTGACTCGAATAACATATCAAATTTTTGGAGCCTTTTTGGTTAAACAATTATTTATTAAAAAAATAATTAGCAAATTATTATTAATAAAATGAGTGGTGATGTCCTTTAGAAAAAAATACCCCAAACTGGTATAAAATTTGAAGAAATGGTTCATTACTGATAAAGGGGACAAAAAGTTTCCCATTTTTGCAAAGAAATTATTTTTGAAGAATTTAATTATTTTTAAATATCTTATTCTTAAGAAAAAGGTTTAAGTTTTGATCAAAATTTAATCTCTGTCTGAAATGGTTGAGAAAAATAGGAAAAAATTTTAGTTTTAAAATTTATTAAATTAATATTTTAGGTTTAGTGAATTATATACAGTTTCCGGCGTCCAGTCGATGCCTAATTGCCCAGGTAGCATTAAGTAATAGCAGTGTCAATCACCTTTGAAGTGAAAAAAAAAAAAATTCGATTATTCATAGAGTTGCCCATTTATGAAAAGAAATTAGTTTTAAAAAAATTAATTTTTTTTTTTAATCCTTTATTCTTACGAACTAGGTTTAAGTTTTGATCAACAATTAATCACCGTCTGATATGGCTAAGAAAAATAGGAAAAAATTTCCGAATTAAAATTTATTAAATTTTTTAACTTGTCCCGAATGCATAAGGATTCAATTCAATTATTGAGATAATTAACTTTTTAAATTAAGGTAACCCAAATTTAAAAGTCGCCAACCCCTATAATAAGATTAATTGAATAAGAATTAGAAAAATTTAAGTAATAACTAGCCAAACTAAATAACATTTTAAACACAATTATTATTAATGGTTTAATTTAATTTTAGAAGTATTCTTGATGATAGAGGGCTTCGCTAAGCCCGCTATCTGTTCGAATATCGTAATGGGCAACAATTAAGACTTCGCCTCTGTTGAGTAATCGCGAATTAAATGCAATTCTTTAAGAAAATTGCTTGTGAGAAATGATTTGATTAAAAGGTTTCTTAAGTGCTTATGAAATGAGGCAGCTTTATTCGGACAAGTTTATTTTTCAAAGAAATTGGAAGAAAATTAGCAATTCTGGAGATTGGTTTTTTGTACAGCTTATAAACGAGTATATAAATTAATTAAAAAGAATAAATTTTGTTCAAAACAGCAATTTTAAATTCTATTAAGAAATAATTAAAATTTGAAATTTTGAACTTGGGACCCGTTTTTGCCTAAAATCTAGGTTTCGGTTTTTGTATCGGCTCGATACAAAATTTGAATAAATTAATGCTGCGAATGAGACGAACAAAAGCACAATTCGATAAAGAAAATTGCAGGTGAATTAAAAGAGATTTATTAGGCCTAATAACCTAGAAAAATAGTCAAAGAATACGAAAAAAACAACGAAATCCGACCAATTCTTATCACAAGTTCATAAACAAAATATTGATTTTTCCTAATAACAATTTTTTTTTCACTATTGGTTTATGAATGTGTTTTGACTGCATAGGCACCACGTTTTTACTAAAACTAGCTGTGACACATATTTACGGTCGAAATTGGCTCTAATTTTGTTTAAATGTTTTCAAAATCTCAAATTACAAATCATAGCTTTGATATAATTAAATTGTAGTTTTATTTTTATTTTGCTTTTTTTTCATTAAAATTGTTCAAGGCGACTAGAAAATTTCACCCATCATTTGACTGATAGAACACGACTGTGTCTACTACATCTCTTTAAATAAATGACGAAATCTTTTTAATAATTTCATTTTTAACCAAATTTTTTGAGATCTTTATTTTACAAAATTAAGTTTGTGCAAAATTTATAAAGAAAGCAATGTGCTAGTTTAAATTTTATTAAAATTTAAAGATATTTTTTGTTTCCTTTTCTCATCCATTAATTCTGTAAATCATCCAAGGTGTTCGAGATCGCGTCATGACTCAAATAGAACAGGGAGTTGGAAAAAGAATTGAAAGTATTTTCAGTATTGATGAATTTAGAGTTACAGATTTAACATCAGGAAAATTAATAGAAAATTTTTTACCACTTTTGAAATTAAATAGCTTTAAATTTATTCTTTCTAAGTATCTCTAGTTAAATGGATGCATGCTTTTGTATAGCAGGACGTTTACTATAAGTTGCCATTGTTCTGGATTTGGATACAGAAAAAAAAATTTATATTAGCAAAAATATCACGTTTTTGCTTTAAATATCTATGACACATTCTAAGGGTCGAAAATGACCATAATTTTGCTCTAATGTTTTCACGATCTCAATTTACAAGCCATAGCTTTGATCTATTTAAATTATTTATTTTTTTTATTGAAATTATTCAAGGCGAAAAAAATTCACCCATCTTTTTGGGTTTAAGGTAATGCAAGCGTGTCTACTTCGACGCTCTAGTCTGTCTCTAAATTGAATTTAATAAGACTTCTTAAATGAGTGGAAAACTTATTTTTTTGGATTTGGATACCTTTTTTGACAAATCAATTGAAATTTACTAGACGTGCTTAATCGTCTTAGTCTTTGCACAATTATTTTGAAAATTGATTTTTTTTGTAAGTTTTGCCTATTTAATTAAGTGTATTCAAGCGAATTTACTGAGCGGATTTCTTAAATTTTCGGCAAGAAATTAATTTTGTTATTTTAGAGATTTGATTCGGACTAAATAATTCATCAAATTTGATGTAAAATTGCACTTATTTAAGCAATTTCTTTAATCATCGACCACAAAATTTGCTAGCAAAAGAAATTTCAAAATAGTTGCTATAGCTATTGACAGGAAAATTCACCAAGTACCAGCGGGTAATGAAGTTACGTCAATTTTGAAATTAATTTTAGAAAAAAAATTCCAATTGAATGACCAACAATTAAAATACTTTGTCAAATACTAAGTATTTTAAAGAAATTAATTTCACAAAGTAAATATATCATGTTAAAACGTTCGACTACTCTATTTGATCTTTTATTAAATAGTTCAATTGGGGCCATGGAATAATTGGGTCTAAATATTTTAGAGAAAAAATCAAGGTAAATCTTCGACTTATTGAATCAATATTCTATTTCAAGTGTTTAGAATCAAGTTTTTGGTCGATTATCGAGTTTCAGCACAAATTCTTTAGCAAATATTTACTAAATTCATTACTGGTCACTTAACTATTCAATTCATTTGAATGATAATTCTATTTTTTGAAAGTATTCGCTTTAATTCCGAGCCAATTCAGCAAGACCATTGAATAGGTCGAGTTCTCTTGGCTCAATAGGTTAATTTGTCCACACTTTCTAATTATTTTTTTTAGAAAAATTATTAATCAAGTTTTATTTTTTTATTTTTCTGGGGGATATTTTATAGAGTTTATTTTGCAAAATTAAACACATTCGGACTTTATAGGCATCGTGTTCCGAGTTAAGAACAAGTCCTTAAGTTCTGATTTTGGTTGTTTACGGTTTAGTGAACTCGAACTCGAGTTTAAAGCTGTAAAACAAACAAAGGGCTTTAGAACAATTCTTTGTAACCAGTGGCAAGTTTATGATGGAAAATTTCATAGTAAATTAAATCAATTATTCAAGCGATGATAATTTTTATTTTTTTTTCTAAAGGGAAATTTTCGAATATGAGGAAGAGCCCTAAGAACTGAAATGATCAAAATATTTAAATTAAGAACAAAATGATAATTGAGAATTTAATCGAATAAATCGACGATAAAATTTGCTCTATTTTTTTAAATAAATATCTTAATCAAATAAAAATTTAATTGAGAAAATTTTCAAATGGCTCGCAAATCTGCAGATAACTTGAGTTTTTGGCGTTCAAGTAATTCTGGCTTATTTGAGCACGTGACCAATCTTTAAAAATTTGATTTTTTTTTGTTGGCAATTTTTTTTGTCTTTTTCAGAAAACATCTCTTGGATGTGGTGGAAAAAAATTTTATCTAAAAATTTTTTTTAAAATTTCTTCAATATTGCATGATTTATCTATTCAAAAAATTGATGCGTCCAGAACATTTGTGTCTATCATAAACCCATCACTTGGCAACAGCATCTGTTTAATTTAATTTTAAGATAAATGTTTATGAATAATAAAATATACTTTAACTTTTGCTCATAAGTTGAGCCTTAATTTCTCCTAATTGTCAGCTATTAAAATTATTATCTCGTTAGCATAAGATAATAATAGTTTTCGTAAGCCTTTTTTAATTACATACTTGATCAAAAAGTGAGTTTACTTACTTTTTAATTGTATTCAAAGTCAATTTATCGTTAAAATGTAGTCAGACGTGCCTAAGGGCCTTCCAAATTATATATGTCAGAAATGATAGACCTGGATGTGTTATGCCGAATGTTTAGCCGACAGTCATTTGTGCTAATTAAAAGTCATTACTATTTTCAGTTTGTTTTGTTAACAGTTACGGGTCGAAAAAGTCAGACCAAGAAAGGAACTCTCATTTTTAATTAATTTAATATAGTTGACAAACACAACAATGAACATTCGTGTTGGTCTATTATAAATAATCGATTAATTCAGGTGATGTTTGCGTGCCTTGAGAGAAAAATTGAGATTTTTAACAAGATTTTTATGATCTTAATAAATGAGATATGTGATCAATAATATTCGATTAATGCGATTAGAAATATAATTTATCCCCTAGTCTAGTCCGATGGCTTCAAAATATTTTTTTTTGGACTAAAATAGAATTTGATTGTCACAATGGTCACCGAATACCTTAAGTTGATTTTAATTTTTTTGTCATTTTAAAACAATTTATTTGTTTTAAAAATATTGAATTGAACACATCACAGATTGACAACGAGGCTCATGCTAAAGTGTATCAACAAACAAAATCGATTTTAGAAATAAAAGAGCTTATTTGAATTTAGTAGATTTTTTCTAAGTATCAAGGTTTATCAACTTTGTCACATTAAAATTTATTCATTCAATTAAAAATAATATTTAAAATTTATTAAAAAATCTACTTAAGCATTTAATTTTATTTTAGCCAAATTTTGATCAGTTTTTAAATTAATCGATTCTTTTTTTCTGTGGAAAGTTGTTTTTTTGTTGTCCTCAATTTTAAATTTAAAAAATCTGAAATTCAAGAAATAATAAAAATTAGCAAACTATTTACTTAAATCTAGAATAAGGCTTTATTTATTCTAGGTTGTTTTTACTTTTATCTGATTAATCATTATGGACTCATTACTGATACAGAGAGTAAAGAGTATCTCTATAGAATTCGTAAATGTTATTAATTGATAATTTTTTTGTTGAAAATGATTGATTATTTCAATCTCAGAAGAATTTTTTTTTTATGTATCTATAAGGACTATTTTTATTCTGTTTTGTTTCTTAATAAACTAAACCCAGGTATTCATTTAGATTTTTTAAAATTTAAATTTTTTTTTTGTTCAATTTGAACTACGCTACGGGTGTTTTACTCAATTTAAAATTTCTCTATCTAAAAAGGACATTTTCAAATTTTAAATTAAAACAACTAGACACAAGTGTATTTTAATTTTGAATTTAAATTCCGATCATGTTCAAAACTAAAAGAAATTATTTTAAAGATGATAAGCACAATAATAAAAATAAAGGTAAACATTTATTTAAGGCTTAACCCGTTTATTATATTTATAATCAAGTATTCTATTTCAACTTTTTCTATATCTTTTTTAGTAATTATTTGCAATATTGTTTCTCTTCGAATCAATCGGTTCGTAAACAAAACTTTCGCACACAAGTGATTCAAACAAAGTCGGTATTTGGACCGCTCAGCAAGGACCGTGCCAAAAGGGTAAGCTCTGTTTGATGCATTGTAAGACTAGTTCATGGCCGAATTTATCATTTTTGCTTAATTACTCAAATATGGATCCACGGGCTCCGATTGATTCCAATTCAAACGCAGACTAGAAAAGTATATGCAGATTGTGTAAAATAACAAAATAAAATAATAAAAAAAATTAAAATGATATATTTGCAGGATTTAAAAGCGAGCTCGTATAAATCTGGGCTATTACTCTAAATTAGGTTTCTAAGAAAATTGAGAGTAATTTATTTTAAAATTGCCTGTTTTTAATGTGTGTTGGTCTGAGAAACAAAGAGTGGCACTAATAATCGGACAATAAGCTAGCAACTAGTCAAATTATTAGGCCACTTTTTCTCTTTTTTTCTATTATGGAAAGTGGTCTAAGCCTGCCACTTGAAATATACAAAAAAAGTTAAAAATTTTTATCAAATCTTAACAACTTGGAGCTATTTTGTTGTTGTTGATGGATTTATTTTTCTATAGATATGTGTTTATGTTACTCTATGATCAATGATAAAAAATGGTTTCTATTTGTGTTTAATCAAGATCAAATGAGTTATTTATTCGGCGCCAATAGTGGCTCAACTTTACGTTTTGTATCTCACAAACGAAAGGATTATGGAGAGTATTTGCTGAGCTAATTCAGGAAATTGTATTAAATTAAGATTTATAACGGTAATTTTGAACTTTTTTTTCCCCAAATAGATAAATACGCTTTTAAAGTAGATTAAATTGAGCTCTTTAATTAAGACAGATAGACATTTTAAAAAAATGCGAGAAATTTAACATTTCAGTTTGATTGCCAGCAGAAAACTATCATGGATGAGCAAACATTGAACTGCTAAAACGCTAAAGTGTTTAATTCGGCATGAATAGATCGATAGACTTCTGTGTATTATCCAGTTTATTATATTCAGCGTGCTCTTAGAAAACAAAACTTATTTCATGACTAGTACCATGCGATCTTGCTCCATTTAGTCTTCTGCTTATTAAATTATTCCTGGACATTTGGTTCAGATGTTCGCCTTGTTTCAAAGCTATCTTTATTAAGTTGTCGAGTTTTTCTTTTAAATGATGAATCAATGCTAGTTCAAGTACTTGATTTTATGGTAAGAAAATCTATGCTTTTTTATTGTAGAAGCAATTTTCTTTTGGGCAGGCATTTTGGTCACTTGTTGATTAAAGATTGTGGAGTTGTTTGCTCAATAATAAAATTAGATAATTCAAAATAGCCGCATTTTTATTATTTTAGTCCCAGAAGTAATAAATTAAAATTGTGAAATTTTAATTGAAATCTAGCGATAAAATCTTTATTGTAAAATTACAAAAGGTTTTATTTAAATCAAGATTACTTTATCGCTATTAGATAATTGATGTAAACTCTTATTTTTTCAATTTTTTTCCAAAGTCAAAGGAGATAAAATGATAAATTTGAAAGTATTTTTTTTAATAAAATTTATTTAAAAAATTCAAAGCCTTTATTTGTGACAACTTACACTGAAAAAGTTTTCAAGGCTCAATTTTGTGGATAGTTTTATTTGTGCAGTTTTTTGTATTTTTTTTCCCCAAAATGAATTTAAATTATAAAAAATTTTTTCGTGAACAAAATTTATTCATCCACATAGAATGTTTATAAAAAATATCTCTTTCTAAACTAAAAAATTATTTCCTAGTTAAAAATCGAATATTAATACAAAATGAATTATTTAGATTTTTTTACTTGAAAAATTTAATGCATCCATAATGCTGGTTAGCTTGGCATAGAAGATTAATTAAAGAAAAGATTTTCAAAACGACTTGAGATTTGTTTACTTCCAAAAGACATATTTATTATAAGACACGTGAAGAATATTGATAAAAATTTTGATTTAAAAAGCAAAATTATTCATTTTTTTCTCAATTAAAAAGTTATAAATGGCAAGAATGTCAATTGAATAAAGGTTGGTCTTTATTTTTTTTATAAAGATGATTCGGACATAAAAGATTTAGAAGAAAAAAAATCAATGGTGTGTGTTTTTTTAAATAAAACATTTAACATTGAAAATGTTGTATCAATTTTTTAAATTATATTTAAAATTTTAATTTTAAATATAATTTAAAATAAAAAAAGCTTTTGATTAAATGAGATTTTTTTTTAAATTCTTAAATTAAGGTTTTTAATTAAAATTTTGACTTTATATAAAATAAAAGTTATATTTAGAAAATCGATAGCCTTTTGTAAAAATTAGCATTATTATTGAATCAAATGGGGACCAAGAGTGGCACGAACAAAAATTGTTATCAATTTGTAAATATTTTAATTATCGGAATATGCGATACCAAGAGCCTTTAGTTTTTATTCACAGAATTGAATTTTTTAATTACAAATAAATTGAGGCTAATAGATTGTTGAATTATTTGATATATCGAATGATCAAGTGGCCCTAATTTGATTACATAATTTAGAAAGTTAGATTTCATCCCAGAATGAATATTAGATCACTAGCCGTTATTTAAGAATCGTAAATTATTCCTTGTTCTTAAGGACTTGTAATTACTGCAAAATTTAGCATCGTTTTCAACCCATTGCATAATCCCTAATTGTATTTGTACGTCGAAATTCGCAATTTACAAAACAAACTAGTTAAAATTATCTAATATTTTTTTTAAAAAAAATTAAATGATAGCTAATTTAGTGCTTGTAATGGGTGTTGATTGAAGCAGCGGTTTGTTTTTGTTTTTAGCAAGCAAATAGGATTTTCGAACAAATAGAAAAACAAATCTTTCCTAATTACAAGACCCGTTGGTTTTCGGTATAGACCAGGCAATAAATCGTTCAAAAGAACCACTTTTATAGAGTAGCAAGAGAGAGAAGCGATAGCATTTATTTTCATTAATGGCCGAATATTGCGAAGGAATTGCAATAAACTTGATTAATATCCATTCATTCATTAAAAATCAAATGCTACTTGGAAGAATTATTTGTTTAAGAAAACTTTTGCCTAATTCAACGTTTTGCATGATTCCTGATCAAGCCTACTTAGAATACTTTGTTTATTGAACTGATTTTTATTATAAACTTGAATGTCAAATATTTAAAAGAAATTATTATTTTTAAAATTACAAATTCCGGTCTAGAGATTTATGTTTAAGTGTTTGACTACTTTATTTCTTCCTGTTTCTTTGTTCGTCTCGTCTTTGAACAAACAACTCAATTTTTTTAATCATTTTACTTTTATTCTTTTAGAAATTAAATTAAATTATTTTTCAAAAAATAATGCAACCATTGTGAATTGTGATTCAACGCTTAGTTTAGCTTGAAAAATTGTAGACTAATTTATATTTTTTTTTAAATTAGTTCATAAACATGGTTCAAATACACAAAATTGGTAAGTAGATTTTTATTTATCTTATTTGAATCAAGTTGCTTTTGCTCTGACACTAAAATTTATTTTAAAAATAACTTTGGCATCGTCCTCAGGCAGCTTAGAATGGAAGTAAGGCCTTCTTTTAAGCATGCATTTTTTATGGATAAATAAAAAGCTTTGTTTAAAAAGAATGACATTAAAAAAATGGGAAAAATTTTGCCATATTCGATCTGGACATAATCCAGACCCAGCCTCGATTTTTCTTATTTTGTTTGATCAAGTAAACTTGAGCAAATTCAGATGTGTAAATAAATCGGTAACTTGACAGAGTTTATATCTCGCGGGGTTATATAAATTTTTATTCCGGAAAAAAATGATATTATTTCTATGCTTTATTTGTTATAATATTAAAGCCGATAGAGCGTATTGTTTAGATTAAATTATTTGTTAAGATTCCTTTTTGATGAGGCTTAGCTTGTTTAAGATCATCAAGATAAATTATGGGATTTTTTTGTTGCACCAAGTTTTATTTCCAATTTCTTTAGAATTTACTGATGTAATTTAAAAAGACCCTCAAGCATTTATTTAGTGAAAAATATGCTCAAAAAAGCTTTTAATTTAATTTAATCAGTTTAAATTGAGCATTTTTTATTATTTTTAATTTTTTCTATTTAGGACAGTTTAAAGTTTAGATATTTTGAGGTGTTTTGTGTCAAGTAATTTTCATTGAATTTTTTTCTCAAACTTAGTATGAGAATAGTTAATGGATATTTTTTTGTCTACCAAATTTTCAAATTGGTATTTTAATAAACTTAAATTGCAGTATTAAAAATGTCAAACCTTTCAGTAAAAATTTTCTTAAGTAAACTTTTTTTTTATCTGTTTTAATTAGAATCTAAATAAGTGTTTAAAGAGTAGCGCAAGTTTTTGTTTCAAAAAGGCCTTGAAATGTAAGTGATTTATCTGATTGAGTTTTACGGAAACATGCCTTATCATTTGCTCTTAATGGAAGTTTTAATTAGTAATGAGCATTAAGATAAAATCAGTGAAGTTATCAGTACAGCGCCGATTTTATCACATTAAATATATATTTATTTTTAAACAGTATGAGGTATCGATGCTTGATTGATTATGGAAGCTATAAAACTAAATAACGCCCGAGCGTCTACAAAGCTGATAGACTAATCATTCATCACTGTAGAGTAATTAGGTGCCGATTCAGAGTCAAACTTAATTAAAAATCGATACGTGATAAATTTCATTTACGGCTTAATATTTGAGAAAATATTATACAAATATTTAGTAATTATTTGTTTACATGATGTTACCTAATGAGGCTTTGACGCCCGTTACCATTCAGTACACAAATCACTTGAATAAACACACAAGTTCTAGATTTCCACGGATCTATACTCTTACTAACCAAATCGAGTAGTGTTGATATATTCAGTTTCAAATATCAAATTTTTTTTTTAATAAACAAATATTTAAATTAAATTATTTTCTTTATATTCTTTGCAACAACAATAATAGAACAAAAAAAAACAAATAAATACAACTAGATTTCATAATTCCCTATCTAAAAAAGACACCAAACAAATAAATTAATTTCTTAAATATCAGTCCGAAAATCGTATAAGCACAAAACAAAGCGAGCAAGAAACTTGATTCCAATAAATTAAAGTTATGTTTTAAAAAAAAATTCACTTGTTTTTTTTTATTAAATCAAATGTTAGCCCTAATAAAATTACTCGCAATTTTTCTATTCTTCAAACCACACTCGGCAAAACAGGCCCAGAGTTTTACCATTCAACCAAGAGATATCAAAGTTAATTTGGGTTCCACAGCGTTGCTCAGTTGCAGTGTATCAGCGCGGCACGGTGATGTACAATGGATACACGAAGGCACCGCTCTTGGCTACGACCGAAAAATTCCCGGCAAACCAAGATACTCAGTTATTTGGAACCAAAATGAAGACACCGAATATCATTTGCAAATTAGCAATGTTACTTTGGAAGACGAAGGTGTGTTCTCGTGTCAAGTTGCACCTATTGGTGACTGGGATACCAAACTGGAAGCCAGGGCCAAGCTTACTGTTTTGGTGGAGCCTCAAAGTGGACCGGAATTGATGTTCAATGATGAGTCGAAAAATCAAAATGATGTTGTACACTTTAAATCAGCAAGTCAAAAAACAACCAAATTTACTTGTACAATAAGAAGAGCAAAGCCTGCTGCAAGTATTAAGTGGTACATAAATGGAACACTGGCTAGTCTAAGGGTTGGAAAAACAGTAGAAACAAAACAATCAGGTAAACTAAAAAAAAAATGAAATTAAAATATTTATTTTTCGAATTTGAAAATATTTTAGATGGAGTTTTAGAAGATTTGACCAGCGTTTTTGAGCTAAAGCAGCAGACCGACTTAATTTATAATAATTCAATTATTAAATGCCAAGGATACCATGAAGCATATGGCCTAGCCACGCAACTAGCTAATATGAGTCTGTCATTGAAAGTAGTGGTTGTTTGTAAGTGTTTTTTTAATGAAACTAGCGTGAGGTCTCAGGTTTTGGACTTTAGGAAGGAATTTAGCCCAGCAATAAATATAACAATTAAATTTAGTTTAAAGTTTATTAAATGGAATTCGAAGTGGTAACAGAAAGTTTGTAGTTTTTTTAGTTGCTCGAAGGAGTTCTTTAGCTGCAATAAATCTAAGAACTCACAGCACTAAAGAATAAGTAAAATGCCAAGACTTGGGTTCTTACACTAAGAAAATATTTTTTCAATTTTATGATTTATTAAATAATAAAAGATCCTCCGAGTGTACCCAAAATAAGTGGTTATGAGAACACAACAGGAGTTATAGCGGGAACTGAACTAAAAATACTTTGTTTGTCGAGTTATAGCTATCCACCTGCTCAGCTATCTTGGTATAGAGATGGAAAACTAGCATCGTCAAATTATGATACTATTGATGAAACTAAAATAACTGAGTCTGTTTACCAAATTGCCAAAGTATCGCCAGCTGATCACCAGAGTGTTTTAAAATGCAACGCGTTTAACCAAGCTATGGATGAGCCCTACACTACTGGCGTCGTATTGAATGTTCTCTACGGTCCGGAGAAGCTCACAATGAACGGAGTGTTTGAAGTCGAAGCCGGAAAGGAAATAAGCGCCAATTGTTTTACTGATTTGTCCAACCCAGCTCCTAAATTGAGATTTAATTTTGATGGCATTGACTACGAGCCGAGTTCGTTTGCGACCAAATCACCTAAAGATACTGGAGCATTCTCAGTTAGTGGAAATTTTAGTCAAGTTATGCGCAAGGAGCACAATAACAAAGAATTGAGATGCTTTGTTGAAAATAAGGCTGCCAATGTTCAACAAATGATAACAAAACAAATAAAAGTTTTATGTAAATTTAAATAAAATAGATATATTCAGAGTCGATTTTTTTATTTTGATTTTTTTTAATAGTTCCACCAGATTCTATCGAAATGATTCAATCAGTTGAGAACAAGACTTTTAATGCGGGTACTAAAATAAGAATAGAATGTGTGTCCAGAGGCGGAAATCCGTTGCCGGAAATCGAGTGGATTTTGGACGGAAAAAATTTAACTCCAGTCTCAACTAAATCAGTCATTTACACAGTCGAATCAACTTTGGATTTGATTTTGGAAAGAGAGCATCATGGCAAAGCCGTAGAATGCCGATCGGTGAATAAAGTAGGAAGCATTAAAAAACAAGTCACCGTTCATGTTTCATGTAATTTAACTTATTTTAATCAGTTTTTTCAAAATTTTCAAAAAAATTATTTGTAGATTTGCCATCTAATGTTGTCTTGTCGTTGGTAAACCCAATTGACAAAGCGAATAATTCATTTGCAATTAAAGCAGGAGATAGAGCCATATTTAAATGTCAATCTCCAAATTCAAATCCACAACCATACATTACTTGGTTTAAAGATGGTTTTCCAGTATTGATTGGGTCAGAAGAACAACAAAATTTGACCAGCTCGTTCGGAAATAATAATGAATATGACACAATTAGTTATATGTCTTTTATTGCTACTTCATCTGATCATTTAAAAGAGATTAGGTGTGATATCAGGGTTAGGGATATACCTAGAACTTCGCATGGTTCACTCAAACTTCAAGTCAAATGTAAAACTTTTTTTTCTCCAATTTTTTTTCTCTTTTAAACTAGATTTTTTTCAAGTCCCACCTGAAATCATAAAATACCCACCAAGTATTATTTACATGAATGAAAATACTTCGTTTTCGCTGAATTTGAGCTCAAGAGCAAACCCTGAGCCCACACATAGATGCATTTCATCAAATGTAAGATCAATGAAAACAATATTTTTCTTATAAATTTTTATCTTTTTTTTCAGAAAAACTCCTATAAGGTAGTAAACTCAACTTTGAATTTTACAACTTCTCGAAGTGACAACGGTGACTTTATTTGTTCGATCATGAATTCCGAAGGTGTTAATAATATTAAATTCTCATTAATTGTTAAATGTAATTTAGAAAAATTTTCAATTTTTTGTTATAATTAAATTTTAAATTAAGATGCGCCAACTGCCAAAATAAACAGTCCTCTACATATGACCAGTCTTGGCAGCAAAATAAGTCTTAATTGCATCGGCGAAGGAAACCCATTGCACTATAATAATTTCACATGGAAAATAGGAAACAAGCCATTCGTGACAGCTCATTCAGACGAATACTATTCTTTCAAATTTATTCCTCCCAATCTTTCTGTGCTAACAATAAACAATGCCAGAGATGTAGATGATGGAAATATAAGTTGCACTGTTTCGAATGGTATAGGAAAAGGAGATGTGGCTTATACCGAGTTGAGAGTTAGACGTCCTCCAGTAGTCTTAATAGATCGAAGTGTTCTTAAAGTCGGAGAAGATAGTAATATGGGCCGAAGTGCTTCATTTAAGTGCGTCATCAAGGGCTATCCAGAATCAACTTTTAAATGGAAGACGCCAACCAACAGTGATATAGCCAATTCATCAAAATACTCAATATTTAACTCGAAGTTAGATGATCAAATTCAAGCTTCGGTGTTGACAGTTAACACAATTACTTCAGGCGACTATGGGACATATTTATGTGAGCCGCGGAATAATCAAGGGCCAACAATGGCCAGGGCTATTCTTAGTGGAAAACGTAGGCAAAAATTAAATATTTCTCTATGCATTGATAAGGAAAAGGTTTAAATTTCAGTTAATCAGTATAAACTCAATAAATAGAAGCATTTTATTTAAAAATAGATAAATATTTATTTAGCATTATGTTTTAAGTCAATGTTTAATTAAGTATTTTTTTATTTTAGATCAACCGGAACCGCCAAGTGACTTTAAAGTGCTGAATATAACTAAAAACTCGATTGCTTTGGGATGGAGAAATAACTTTGATGGAGGAGATATGCAGAAGTTTAGAATTCGTTATCGCAAAGACACCATGGACCCGACTTATAAATATATTGAAACTGAAAATGTAATTGAATCTTAAAAATATTTTTTTTTTGTATCAAATAAAATTTTTTTTTTCAATAGGATGCATCATCAATTACAATTGATAATCTTGATGCAGCCACGCGGTACATAATTAATATCCAGTCTCTGAATAGATTTGGTACCGAGGGATTCTTAAGAGAGCCATTAATTGTTCAAACAGATTTTGGCTTCAATGAAATTAATCAAATGCCAATTTTTACGGGCAACGACTTTCCCTTGACAGTCATTTTGGTAATTTGTGCCAGTGGAGCTCTATTCATGTGTTTTAACATAGCATTCATTGTTTATCTAATAAAAAAGCGAAAAATAAAAGGAGAAGCTGGTAAAAAAAATTTTATTATTTTTTTAAGTGACAAAAAAAATTCAAATCCTATTAATCTAGATTCAACTACTGATACAAATGAAACCGAGGCTAACACAGTCGAAATGTTCAGTCCGCCTCCACCTTATCCAGATGAGTTGAACTATCAGCTTGATTTTCTTGGAAATAACTTTGAAGACGAAAACAAACCATTTGTACCACAATTAAATTCGCGCATTTCTTCAAGATACTTCAAAGATCTAAATGACAGACTTGACTACGCAGTGGAATATGCGACACCTATTCACCAGTCGTGGCAAAGCGATCAAAATGGTAAACTCATAAATTTTTAATTTTTTTTTCAGTATTTTTTTTTAAAGACCTTGATGACGATGTTTATTTGTCTTCTTTGCGTCAATTAGATAAGAATATAACTGCAGCAATTTCTGGTGTGAATGCTGGCGGCCGGTCCAGTCTCAGCATGCATCCGAACACAATTCGCGCCAACTACAATCCAGCACATCGCTTGAGTTTTGTCAATCGGCCATTTGGCATGAGCAACACTGCTTCATTTCACCAAAATTTGAACAGTCTTACATCTTCCATAACAGATAATTATCCTGATACAAGGGGATATCCATTCGACCGACTTAGTCAAACAAAACTAGTCTATAGTAACAACAAGCTAATAAACGGACCGATTACGTCCACTCAAGCATACAACACAATCAATAATAGTTACCGACCAAATTCGTCCTGTAAAATATACCAAGACTTGGACCAAGAAGTTAGGGGAAAATTCGAAGAGTTAAAAGGACATTTGAATACTGAATTTAAAGGCCATTTGGTTTAAATTTAAGCAGCAATAGCTTTTTTGTGTCCGATGATTATGTCAAAGCCTTTGAAAATTTCGAGTCCTTTTGTAAATTTGTTTTTTTTTTAGTTTAAAGAACAACTCAAATCTCTAGTATTTTCATTTAATTTAAAAAAAAAAAGTATTTTCATCAAAAAGTATATTAAAATTATCGTTTTTTTTAAATTTTATTTGTTTTATGAATTTGATTTTTTTGAGATTATTTTTAAATTTTTATGTAATCACTTTTTATATAAATAAATAAATAAGTCTTCAACTAGATATTTTCTAGATTTTTAAAAATCATGATTTTTTAAATTAATTAAAATAACACGGAAAAATTGTTTCAGCATAGCCGAAAATAAAAAAATGTTTTATTTTTAAACACCAAATTAGCACAGTTTGCGTCAAAAATTCAAGATATGGTTTATACATCAAATGAAGCGGAATAGGTTAATTGAAAAAAAAATTCTAAATCGCTTTGTTGGATAATGACTGTTCTTTTCCTGGGAAACGAAATTCAACTAGACTCTTTAATTTTTTATTTTTGTTCAGATTGGCTTGGTTCAATAAACCTAGTGTCCATTTCCGTAAATTTTATGTTATTTTTAAAAGTTAAATTTATGGACTCAATCAAAGGATAAAAAACACTTAATTTAAACAAAAAATGGAAAATCCTTTAAGAAAAACAAAACCTATTTCATAAATGATATTTTTAAAATTAATGAAAAAGGTGTTTCTAAAATGATGAAGTGTCTAAAAGGAGAAAGAAAACTGAAAATTAATAGAATATGACTTTTTTTTCGCTCTTCCGGCGTTTATTGACAATAATATAAATGATAAGTATCAGATCGGTTGACCGACCATATAATTATAAAATCAATTCATTGACTCTAAATCCTCGAGGCCATAATAACCTCAAGAGATCGCTGTCTTTTTTCAATGGCTGAAAATTAAAAAGACAACAAATATTTTTGTTGAATTTTTTGAGATTGAATTTAAGGCGAAAGAATAGCTATATCATAAATAGCAATGTTCATAGATAGGTTAAGTTATGATAAAGATTTTTTCCAAATTTGTTTTTTCTTAAGACCATGGTCAACCTGTCCGCATGAAGTAATTTTTTGAGTCAATTAACTCGAATTTAAATTTTTTTACTAAAAAAGGAAGATTATTGATTGATATTCTGAAAAAGTATCGAAGTATTGATTTCAATACTTTTGAAAAAAATGTAAAGGTACCCAAAAAAATACACCTAAATAATTATATAACATAGTGGAAAAAAAAACAATATGATGGATAAAGTTTTAGTCTAGGTGAACTTGAAGATTTGTGTAATAACCATTTAAAAATTCTCAAAGATGAGAATAAAGTTTAGTAATTAATATCAGATTCGTGATGACGAAGATTTAAGTGATGATGAAGACACTGTTAACGAGGCTAAATAAGCTTAATCAGTTCCCATCGGACAAAAAAGAAAGAGAGGCAGACCTACATTAGCAAAAAAAGCAGAGACCTTTGAGCAGAAAGATCTGGGAGTCATAATAAAAATCGAAATGAAATGGTCTTAACAAATAAGTGCATCATCGGCAAGAGCAAACAGAGTTCTAGGATCTGTTCAAAGGTCTCTGTCAACTTGTGAAGTTATGTTCTGAAAATAAAAAAATGAACTTAACTTCGCATGGAGTATTATAATCAAAAAAAAAAAAGTGGTAATCCGGACTTCAAGCATTAGAGACTCTTTATTAATAGGGAGTTGAATATACTATATATCTTTCTAAAAAAAATATTATTAAAAAAATTTACATAAGTCTTGCTCGACCCTTTCTTGAATATGCTGCCTCGACATGGAATCCATACTTGATGAAAGATATGGATATATTTGAAAGAGTACAGAGAAGAACAACACGAATCATTAATGAATTTGGTGATTTAAACTAAATGGAGAGACTTTAAAGATTGAACCTAACAACACGGTCAATAAGGAGGAGACGCGTCGATCTAATACAAATGTACAAGTTCAAAAATCAACTTGATAAGCTAAGTTGGTACAAAGATCCATTAATAATTGTCCCTTTTCTATCCTAGTGGATAATGGGGAGGCGCTCATCTCCTTTTCAAGTACCTTTTTGAGCAACGGCTTCGATCTGACACAGAGGCTACTGTGTCAAGTTGGTCATCTACACCGCAATTATTATCCAGTCGAAACTGGTACCCCTATTTTTATGGTGAAAGAGTTTTAAACATTCGCCCTGTATTGCAGAGATATTTTGAAGATTTTTTCACCCTCAACGGGTTTTGAACCCTCGATCCTCTGCTTGCATGACTAGCACACAAACCATTCGGCTATACGGGCTCTACAGAGAACCATTGTAAAGTAAAAATGCGTAAAATAGAGTTTAGTGGTTTATGAGAACGTTCGTTCACTTATTAGGTGAACAATTCCTGTTCTCAGGTTTGGTGAACAATCTGTTCACGTAATATTTTGTTCACCAATATGTGAACTGAAATGTTATCCTAAAATATGTATTGTTCACATAAAATATAACTTGTTCACCTAAAGTAAATTTATTTCACTTGAACTATATTTATATTACTATCAAAATTATTTGTTAAGATTATTTCAATAATTGAATAATAGGGTCGATGATGTTGATGATTTGGACAATGACTGTTTCGAATCAAAAAATCGAGATTCGATTGATAACATTGATTTAAGAGTTAAAAATATAAAATATATGAAATAAAAGCAAATGCATATAAAAATGTAGCCAAATCGAAACCTTGTAACGAGGAGTCTAGAGTAAAAATTACAAAAGTTTTTGAGTGGCAAACGTAATCCAATAGAATGTAAAATTTGTGGTTGTTTTTTTGAAGGTGATAGAGGTTTAAAAAGTCATATGAGTAAAACACATAAACAAAACTAACAATTTTTTTTATTAAAAATATCACAACGATTAATTTTAATTTATTTTTATTTTTTTAAATTTAATTTTCTTTTTATGAACGAGTATAGATTAACAAAAAAATAAAATAAATAAATTTTTAACTTACTAGCGGTCAAAATTACTAGATTAGATTTATTTTTATTAAATTAGTGCAAAATTTAACACCCAATTATTTTTGCATTCTGTAACGATTTTTAAAAAATTCTGAATAAAAAATCTAGTTTATTTAATTTAAAAATGGAATCTAATTCTAGGGTTTTTTGGATCTTATAAGGCTTTAATAAAGAAAAAAATTTTTTAATTTTATCATTAAATTTTATTCTAGAAAATTTTGAATTTATTTTTTAAAAAAAATTGGTTTATTGAATTTGTACCAAAAAGGGAAAAAAACTCCGAGAATTCACTCTATAAGATGATCTAAATGCTAAAAATATTTACACTAAATCATACAAAATACAAAAACTGGAACATAAAGAAAATTGAAAATTCTCCTTTAAAAAAAAAAAAGTGAAAATAGTGAAAAAAGAATTACAGATACAAAAAAAAAATGATTATCAATTAGGCATGAACAAAATTGCTGTTCTCATTAGTCTCATCCAATTCGTGAGATTTTCTGCCTCGTTTTGCGGGCGACTGAATTTCATGCTCGTCCAAATCGCCAATAGTACTCACACCAATCGAACTCCTGAGCTTTTTTTTGAACTCGTTCCTGGGCTCGACGATGCGCGTCGAACACAAAATAGCATTTTGTTCAATGGACTCATTGATGCTATTGTTAGAGACTAGGGGGCTGCGGGACCGCTTGGCCATATTTTTTTCCACCAGAGCCTTGCCGGACCTGGTCATTCTTCGACCAGTCTCCACATGCTCAATACTCGACAACTTAAGCACTTCCAAATCACTAGTAGTCGAGTCTACGTGGCCATTTTGGTCTCTATTCTCATCACCATCATCACCATCATCGGCCCTGTCATCGTCTCTTTCCTCAATTATAGTCTTGTCTATTTGCTTGGAGCGCTCAAAGTTCAAACTCTGCCTGAGCCTTGACACACCGGACATGTTGCCGGGCGCCGCCGAATGGTTCAACTTTCTCTTTCGACTCAGCTTGCTCGGAGTCAAATTTTCCTGCTCGGCCAAGCTGGCCTCCGTGCCAGCGGGATTGTGTGGGCCGCTGTTGCCGGTGGCGCCGGCCACCTCGTCCATCAAGCTAAGCCTGTACGAGTAGTACGGCTGCCAGTTGTTTTGCTCAATTTTGTTAGCGCGCTTCGCAAACGCCTTGTCCAGCTCGGCCAAGACCACTTTTTTGTCTTGCGGCGACAATCTGGAGCTGAAGTCGATGATCAGTTCCAAGAATGGCAGATTGGCGGGCGCCTGGTTGGCCCGGGAGGCCGAGTCGCGTGCATAACCTATGGCCTCTGTGTGCACGGTGAGGATGGCGTCGCGCGACCTCACGCCCGCCTCCGGCCCGAACGACAAGCACAGCTTTCTGGCCAGCTCCTTGACCCCCGCGAACTCCGTCAGCTTGCTCACCGACTCGCCGCTGCTCCCATTCTGCATGCCAGTGACCACGTCGTTGTACTCGCGCTGCAGCGCCAACGCTATTGTTCGCGCCGTGTTCACTTTGCTGATCTCGCGACACGCGCCCAACAAACTCTTGATTATGTCGCCGTAGGCGGCCGAGTATTTGGTGTAGCTGCGCAGTATTTCGGCGGCGTACTTGATCGGCACGCAATTGTAGGCGATGAGCTTGCAGAAAGCGCTGAGGATGGAGCGGCGCGTGTGCAGCTTTTCGATGTTGTGCGCGGTGTCGGCCTTTTCGGTGAGAGCGTCGCCCGTGAACACATTGTTCATCACGTACACGGACAACATGTTGATTTCGTTCAGTGAGC
Organism: Brachionus manjavacas; assembly: GCA_019054805.1. Classification (NCBI taxonomy): domain Eukaryota; kingdom Metazoa; phylum Rotifera; class Eurotatoria; order Ploima; family Brachionidae; genus Brachionus; species Brachionus manjavacas. The sequence goes on from JAHQIY010000007.1 coordinate 1,299,235, forward strand.
ACTGGATGACGAGCGGCTGCAGGGCGCCGTCCCACTTGTTCGCCAAATGCACGCTGAACAACACGAGCCAGTCGCACATCTCGTAGTAGGCCTCTAGCTCGATGCTCGGGTTGTCGTTGACAAACAGCTTGTTGCAGATTTTGTAGAACTTGCGGCTGATTTTGGCAACGTAGTCGAGCAGCGGCTGATCACCGGAACTGAACACTGCGCCCCCTGTCACCGCCGCCGAAGCCTCATTGTCCATGTCGGCCTGCAGCTTGTGCAAATTCCAGCAGATGAAGCTGCGCGCCAAATTGAGCGCCGTGTTCACAAAGTCCAAGCTGAAGCCGTCGTTAAACACGGCCCACTTCAAAATGGTGAACGCATTGCCAATGACGTCATACTGGGCGATGTTGTGGTTTTCGGCGAAGGCGGCCAGCCGCTTCAGTCCGATTATCAGCGGATACATCTCGGCCTCGTCCACTTCGGCCAGCTGCTCGAATTTGTGCATCGACTGGTTGAACGCCTGCACCAGGTCGTCCAGAATGGCCGAGCGCATCACGTTGCACTTTGAGTAGATGGCGTGGTCTTCGTGGCACAAGTAGGCCAGACACAGCGAGCACTCTTGGAGCACTTGGGCATCGTTGTGCTTGTTCACAATGTCCTTGATCAAGTGGAGGAGGCGGTCGAGGCTCTTTTCTTGGCGCCGCAGCGTGTACTGGTTGAGATCGAAATGGCTGGCTATTTGGAGCAAGTGGACCAGCTTTTCGGCGTCGGCCACGAACTTGTCGAGGAGAGCGGGCAAGTGCTGGATGAAGTGGTGGGTGAGCGCTGTTCTGTCGTCGGCAATTTGCTTGAGTTCTTTGGCGCCGGGTTTTTTGTGCGGTTGGCGTCGTGAGACCGGCTGCTCGCCGGTGGCCGCCTGCCGCACACAACAGCTCATTATTTCGACCAGGTAGCGTTCGTGCAGGTCGGTGAGCACGTGCTGCTGGTCGACGGGGTCCTCGAGCAACAGGTCGGTCATGCACTGCCAGTCCTTGAGCATGGCGTGCGTGTCCCACATGGCGTCCACCAAATAGGTCGGATGATCGTGTATTTCGCTCTCGATCAAAAACTGCACCAGCAACTGGATAAAGTTGGAGTTGGCGGATTTTTTTTTGCCGCGCCGGAACTCGATCAGCGGGTTTTCGATTTTGACGAACAACTTCTGGTTGAGAAACTCGCCGGCCGCCTGCGCTATCGCCCGATTCGAGTGATACACCAGCTCGTACAGACTCTCGCAGTCGCGGTCCTCGAGCGCCGCGTCATTCTGGCCGATTATTTCGGTGAGCAGCTGAATGGCCGCCACCGACACCTCGTGCTCTCTGTCCAGCGACATTTCTACAAGGCGATTTTTGAAGCGCGACGTGAACAACTCCAATTTGCAGACTAAATTTTGGTCTTGGTACAAGGGGTGAAGGGCGTGCAGACACTTGAGCCGGCACTCGCCGCTCTTGTCGTACAAAGTCCAGCCGATGTACTTGAGAAACGTGTCGTCCAAAAATTTGTCCGCACACTTGCGCATCCACTCGCCGATCTCGTTTATGCAGATGGCGCGGATGTCGGCGCACACGTCCCTGTACCGGTGTATGAACACGGCCTTGAAAATAAAGTTGATGAAATTTTCCACTTCTTGCTCGTTTTCGGCGAGCTCGTTTTTTTTCTGCTCGAGCAGCTCGATGCGCTCCGGCGCCCGTTTCGGCTGCGACTTCTGCTTTTCGTTGTTGTATTGACGCTGATTGGCGTCTTTGGCAATGCTCAGCGCTAGCAGAGTGTCGACCAGAGCGGTCATTATTTTGAGCACGGCCAGAGTGGCCGTGTGACGGAACGCTCTTACTTGCGAGTCGGCCACTGCTATCAAAAATGTGATCAAAATGTCGAGCATGTACTGGTCGTAGATGATCGAGTATTGGCACTGATTGATCAGCAATTGGAGAAATTCGCTGAAGTTGGACTTGAAGCGACGAGCTTGCACCGAGGTTTGCACCAGTGGGTAGAGCTCGGCCGATGACGGATCGTCGTCGTCCGTGAAATGATCGATCAGCTCGTTTATCGAGTCCGTGAACTCTTTGCTCTTGAGAATTTCCTTGTTGCTGAGCAAGTGGCCGGCCTTGCACCCCGAGCTCCGCACTATGAACTTGATCAGATCGAGCATGGCTGTTTGGCGGTCTTTTTTGTACAGCTCGATCCAGTCGTCCACGATGGTCTGGGCTGGCACTTGCGACGAGTAGACCTGGTCGAAAATTGAGTTTGTCGAGTGGTCCGAATCGAGTGTGGTATCGCTGTGGCTTGTGTCTTTGCGGCTTTTAGATGATTTTGACGAGGACCCTGTTGTTGTTGCATGCAGTGGCTTTCGGCGCACTCGTGAACCCTTTTTGGGCGTCCCATGGCTCTCCACGTCACTGTTATCCTCTCTTAAATAGCAAAAATAGATAATTTTCTCTTATTGATTTTCAAAATTTTTTCAATTTTTTTTATAGCGACTTGGAACAAATTTTTTTATGTAAATAATGATTGAAAAACTTAAGCAAAATTTTTTTTTCTTTTGAATAACACAACTTTTTTTATCAAAAATTTGAATATTGACGTTTTTGACCAAATTGTCAGAAATTTTCTTAGAAAAAGATTTTTAAGAATTTTAAATTTAAAAATTTAAATGCAGAGACACATTTTCATTTCATGTTAAACTAAATTATGGAATTCTGCATAATTCTGCGCCCATTAAATTTTTGCAGAGATTTGCAGATATTAAAAATTGGCATTTAATTATTAACTATGTTTTTTATGTATAATAAAATAAAAACAAAAATACTGATATTAGGGTCAATGTTCAAAAGATAGAATTTTTTTATCAATAGAAGTGTCAATTGATAGAAAAAAAATAAAGAATATGAAACATATAGAAATAAATTTATGTGTTTTAAATTTTTTTTTTCATCTATTTATTTCATTGACAACATCTTCAGTAGTTTTAACAGAAATTTGTTCAACTAATTAATAAAAAAATCGTTAACTTTTTTTGATTTTTTTAGTAAAATTTATAGCTATATAATTCTTGTTTGATTTTAATTTTGTAATAAGAGGCGAATAATTTTCCATATTTAATATAATAATTCAATAGCTTAAATTTTTTGAAAATACAATCAGATTTAGATTTGATTTTTAAGTGGACTCAATATTGGCTTATTCTCTTCAACACATCAAAATGTGTGGTTATGCATTAAGGTCATAAAAACAAAGAATTCACTTATTTTATTAATGGTAAACAGTTATCAACGTCAGAAACCGAAAGAGGTCTTGGAGTTATCTTCAATGGAAAAATCAAGTGATAGAGGCTACAAAAAAAGAAAATTAAATGTTGGGTCGCATCAGGAAATCATTAGCTCGTTTTGATTGTAAGTTATTCAGATCATAGTATTTAATTTTTGTTCGTCTTCTTTTGGAATTTGCTGTGCCTGTGAGAATGTTGAAAGAATTCTGCGCAGAGCTACGAAATTTGTTTCTTCAATTAGAAACAAACCTTTTGAAAGTAAATTGAAGGTTTCGAAAATTTTAAATATGGTAGGAAGAAGAAAAAGAGGTGATCTAATTCAATAATATAAGTTCATGCATGGAATAGAATTGGTTGAAAAAAGCAACAATTTTAATATCACCAAAATCCAAGAAAGAGGTCACTGCTTCAAATATCACAAAGAAATTGCGAGGCTCCAACATAGAGAAAACTTTTTTTTCTACAGAACCGCTAACATATGGAACTCACTGCCAAATCAATTAGTTGAAGCCCCCAATGTTAACAGCTTTAAAGCAGGCATTGATTGCTGGATGAGCAGCAATCAATCACATCAGCTGTCATAGTGTGCCTTATCAGCACACTCGCTGGCTAGCCAGCTACAGTCAAAACTACTACTACTACTAAGTACTCAAATCCTTTATATTTTTTGATTTATGTAAAGTTATTAACGAAAATGAAATTTAAAAATGCATTTAATGTTTTAATTGCTTCCTTATTTTTGTCTCTTATTTTCTTAATCTATTATTCAAATTTAATTTATCTATTTTAATTTATTTAATTTATTGTAATTAATTTTTAAATATGAAAGAACATTAGCTCGAGACAGATAATAAAATTTGATAAAAATTTAAATAAAAATATCAATTGTTAAAAATGTCTAGTTTAGTTAGTGTTTGAAAAAATTAGTGTTTTTTGAAACTTTCTCCTCTTTTCATATTTAATAATTTTTAATTTATTTAACTTCCTTCAGGAGAAGTAAAGATAAAAAGTTCAGATTAATTTAAGTAAAAAAAAAGTATTACGATTAAGAGAAAATAAAGAGAAAATAGTAAGTATTCAACTTCCAGAGCCTCAGGCTATGAAATTCAATTCAAAATAAAAGATAATCTTTAGATCTTAAATTTTGTAGACGCATTTTGAAAGAGTCAGAAATGCTATCACTGATTAAATAATGATCTTTAAACTCTCTTATAGGATTTTTACATAAAATCTAAATTAAAATGCCTATTTAAGAGTTTTTTGACTTTGATGGGCAGATAGTAAGGTTTTTCCTAAATGCACTCAAAAACACAAAATGCTAATTAATTAAATTTTATCATCTCAATAAATGATTGATTTGAAAAAAGATAAATTTAATCAAGTTTTACAATCTGAAGAACATTTAAGACCCATGACATGTTTCATGTAATTAAGAAGAAGAACTAGATAAGATTATTAACCCTACTATAATGTCAATTTTTTTACTTTACTTTCACAATTGATTTTGTTTATTAAATTAATCCTGTTCATTAATTCGAAAGCTATTCAGGTTAATTTGGGGAGCTTCTCTAAAATTTATTTTTAAATTTTTTAAATAAAAGTTTATCTTGGATTAGTTTTCATTTTTCAAGATAAAGTGTCAATAAGATAAAAATATTGAATTTTTGTGTTAATTTATCATAATAATCATTTAATTTTATAAAAATATAAAAAATTTGGAGTATTTTATTCAAATTTTGTGATATTCGAACCAAATTTCTCAAATTTTATTTTTGTAATATATCAAAAATAAAAATTAGAAAAATACCAACAAATAAATAATGTAGTTTAATTAATTATCAAGAAATTGTGAAATTTCAAAAAAATCTTTCAAATTAATATATAAAATGATACGGTCTTGGCTAGATTTAAAAATTAATTAATCTGAAAAAAGACTATTCAATTGATTAAACAAATAAATTATAACAAAAATTGATTTGGCTTATGTAAATACCGAGTTAAAAAGGTTAGTATAAATAGCATGACATTATTCAGCAGCAATTCTCATAATTAGATGGATACAATTTCAAAAAAATTTCAACCTTCAAATTGTACTGATAAATACAAATGGGTAGAACCATAAAGAAAATTTTTTTATGCCGAATGTATGTGACATAATATGATAAGACAAAAAATTCGAAAATAGAAAATCGAATCTGATATTTTGCACAGAAGTGAAAAATATCGAAAATGCAGAAATGATTAGATACAAGGATTTTACAAAATATTACGTTAATTTCCGTGATCTGACAGAATTTATATTTACCAATGAAGAAACTTTATTTTGAGAATTTTTGAATTTTTTACTAAAAAAAAACTTTTTTTTTCATTTAATTAAAAAAAAATTTAAATTTTAGAACAAAAAATAGATTTTTTTAAAAAAATTTTCGATAATTTATGGGACCCTTTTTTACGATTATTCATGTAAATTCGTGAATTTTTTCATTTAGAATCTTACGGTTATTTGACATGAATTTTCGTAAAATTTTGGCAAATCATGGAAATTAAGGTAACAAATGGTAAAATTCTTGTATCAAATCAGTACTCTAATATCATGTGCAAAAGAAGTAGTCAAATGAAAAAGTGTTTAATTAGACGAATAATTTTAACACACAACTGTACTATTTTTTTATCAATTAAATTTTTTACATTTTATTAATCTTTTTTTTATCCTATAATTCATTAATGCTGTGCATTAACTATTTATTAATTTTATGTACCGAATTGCTAAACTCAAATTTTATTTCTTTTCAACACAATAGCTTTGCTAGTAAATTACTGATTATTAGTTTTAGGAAATAAATATATAATTAGAGAGATAGGATATTTCAAAAAAAAATAATTTTGACACATCCAAAAATTATCTTAAATTACCTAAATGGTTTAATACACAACTTTGAGAACAAAATTTCCAAAGGAAAAGTAAAGCTGTGAGATACTTTCCATTGAGAATTCCTAATAGACTGAAACTTTTAATTTTATCAAACTTTAAAATTTTTAAAAAAAAATTCCATATTCTTTTATTCATTGAAAATAAATTGTAGACATTTTTATAAATTAAAAAACTTACTCGGATAAGTGATTTTGATCGTTAAAAGGCTTGTAAGAGCGGTTGTTTCGTTTGGTGCTAGCTGTACTTGAGTTATTCAGGGACGAGTTGCTCTTACTGTTAAGTGATCGGTTATTTTGATTAGTAGTAAGTTCATGTAAACTTTCACATGCTTTCTCTTTGGCTTTTCGAACAATTCGTTCTCTAAGTGGAATCATATTTATCTAATTGAATGAAAGAATTAACTTTAAAATTTTTTTTTATTAATTTTATGGTTTATAGTAAACTAGTTTTTTGAAAATGTGGAGCCATTTTTAGAAAATGGTCTCAAGTCAAGTCTCAACTTGAATGAACAGAATCAACTCAGTGAAAAAAAACTGAAATTTTCATGCATCTAATTATATTTGGTACGTTTTTTTCGGTGCAAATTTAAGGAATAAAAAGAGTTATTATTTACTTTCTTAACAAATATTATCATAATATATGATTAGATTTTTTGAATCGGCTAATTGAATGCCTGCTTTTCTAAAATGACACAACTATATTAACATTTATACTGTGTTTGAATAACAGAATATCTAAGTTTTAATTTAAAAAAATTGAAATAAAAATTTTTTTCCTTAATTTAAAAAAATTAATTCATTAATTTATATAATTCAAATTACAAATATAAACAAAAAATACTCACTTTAGACGAAAAATTGATTAATGCTATTTGATTTGTTTTTGAAAAGACATATCTAAAAATTTTTCAAAAAATAAGATTTTTAACTCTAAAAAATATATCTTGGATATCTAGGATTAAATTATATATACCGTTTTCTAAATTAGACTTTTTTGCCTTTTCAACTGAAAGAAAATATTTTTTTCTTTCAACTATATTTCAAAGAAATTTCATTCAAGCGTAAAATTTAGACAAAATACTAACTGACTGTTCTGTGAAATTAAACTAATTTGATTAATAATGCCAGAATTAATCGAGTTTTGTTAAGGAACCATCAAAATTTTCAATAGAATTCTTGAATTTTTCGTTTAAAAATAAAATTTTTATTTGGTAATATCGTTACATGGTATAATTTAGTAATAATCTATCTTCAGTAAGATTTCTCAATAAAAAATTTAAGTTTAATAATTTTAGCTTTTATTTTCGATTACTGAAAATTTTATCTTTAAAAATCGAACTAAGACAAATTTAATGAAAAACAAGATTTTATGGTAATCTTAATATTCAAACAAATCCCAATTTAAAAAATAAAGCTTACTTTTTAATACTTTAACAGATTTTTTAAAGTAAAAAAGTAAACTTTTAGCCCCTCAAATTTTTTAGATTAAAAATTGACCGTAGAAAATTCAATTTACAAAATTTTTTTTATTTTTCAGTTAACTTTTTATTTATTAATTTCTTTCTTAAATTATTAATTTTTCATTACTTACATTTTATTTTTTAAATGTTTAAATTTTGTTTTATTTTGTTTCTACATTTTTCATTTTCTAAATCTTTTGGATCATTTGCTCGAAACAAATAAACAAATAAATAAAACAAAACAGTCTAACATTCAAATCTTTAGTATCTGAAAAGAATTCTTGAATTTTTCAAATAAATTATTTTCTTTTCGTTCTTTTATAATTTTAATATTACGTTTTAAAATTTTTTGAGTTATTTTAACCATGAGGTTAGTATTTTTATCACTTGTCTCAGTTAAAATAAAGAAAATTTAATTATTTTTTATTAAATAAAAATCAAATCTGTAGATAGTTATTTTTTTTCAGCAGATACAAAAAGCTAAAACAAGTATTTTTATTGTAATTTAATGTCTTTTTAAATATAAAGCATTTATAATTTTGAATTCAGGATTGAAATTTTGAAAAATGAAGCAATCTCCTTACTTAGAAAAATTTTTTCATTTTTTCTATTAAAAAAGTTCTTAAAAAATTTAATAAACTAATTACAAATCTGTCTTACGATGATAAATTCTTACTTACTTAGGCACTTTTACAATGATACGAAAACTCAATGAACTGGATTTTTACACGTAAAGTAAAGAAATTTTTTGGATAGTAATGCAATTTATTGAAAATTTTTCAAAATTTTTCAGATAAATTCCTTACAAGGTATACTTTACAATGATTTCAAATACTCAAAATTTCAAGAATTTTTTATTGCTTTTGAATTACAATATAAAATATGTTTTTCAAATTTTTCGTATAATAAAAAATTAAATATTTTTTTTTTAAGTCATCAAAACTATTCTTTACATTAGATACCATTTTATTATACAGTTTAAGTCCTAGTGACTTTAAACGCCCTATCTTTTTAAAATTATTAACTAACAGAATCGTCATTATCAAATTACACAGAAATATATGAAAGTATTTATGTTTAATGATGGATAAATAACATTTTAATTTTAGTATTTTTCTATTTATTTTCAAGTTAAAACTATCTAATATCTAATATTTTAAATTATATATAATATTTAATTATGTAAATTTTGATAAATTTCGTAAAATTATCGTAGTAGATCATTATTGTGTATATATTGTCTACGTGTAATTAAATTAATTTCAAGGAGAAAAATGCTAAAATAAGTATTTATCTTATTCAATTGAGAATTTTAGAGAATAAAGGAATTTTTAAGAACAAACTTTTTTGATGTTGTAGCACTTTTCAATTGAGTGTTTTAATAAATATGCATTTAGAATAATGGTTAATTAACGCGGAATATTATTTTGAAATATATAGAAATTTAAGAATAGGTAAAATTTTTTTCTAATTTTTGAATTTTTTAAAAAAGTAAAATTTAATTTTAAAATCAAGAAATTTTAAAGAAAAAAAACCAACCCCGACTTTTTCTTTATATCAAAATGAAATAAATTTTTTTGCTCTTATTTGATTCTAGTATTAGTTGATTTTTTTTAACAATTTCAAAGTTTTCTTAACTTTAATTTCGTTTAAAAGTAAAATTAAGCGAATAATCACAATTAAAAACTAATTTACACAATTGATTCCTATTTTTTGACTAAAAATTTGATTTTCAAACATCAAATAAGCACAATTCAAATTGCCGAAAATCTATGATGCAAAATCGTTCCTAAACAAGCCACCAATAAATTTTAAGATATGAAAAATAAAAATATATTTTGCATAAAAAAATCATAATTTTCATTTTTGTGATTAACAATAATGAATTTATATCTCAAATTTCGCCAACTTTGTATTTTTTTTGTAAATCTTTATCCAAACTGAACAGACAGTATTCAAAAGTAAAATTTAGTATCATTGTTTTATAAAACTATTAAAAAAATGTGTTTAATTTAAGAGCATTTACTTAATTTGGATTTTTTTTTTTTAATAAATATTTGACTTATTATTTCAGATTAAGCAGCTTCTAAGCCTTTAACTTTGATTGAAAAATTTGAAAAGTTGAAATTTTTAAAAATTGATACCTGCTTAAAAAATTTAACTTTCAGAATTTTAGATATATTGGTAATTTAATGAGATTTGTTTGAATTTTGTTTTATTTAAAATGACGAAGACGCAACCGACTAAGCAAAAAAGCCGAGTTCATCGATATTGTCCCAAATTGGATAAGATGAATTTTGTTCTAAAATGTGAATGGACGAGTGAGTGCGATCAAACATTCTCGTCCATGGATGCTTTCATGAAGCATATAGATGAACATGTGAATGATTCAACTAACTTTGAGTGTCAATGGAGAGGTTGTGATACTGACTGTTTTGAGGATGAATCAAGTTTTAAGCGGCATATTAATTTTCATGCATTTCATACAAAATTAAAGGACATAGGCCAAAAAGTACTCGATTCACTGCACGAAAACCAGAAAGATTGCCAAAAAACTAAATGCAATCTAGATGATCAAACAAAAAATGACATACCAGAGTTGCCTTTTAAATTTGAGTGTTCTTGGAACTGCTGTGATTACACAACTGATAATCCTGAGTTGTTTTATCAGCACATAAAACAATTACATGCTGACAAATTTGAGTTAAAAGGAACTGAATCTAAGTGTTTGTGGAATCAGTGTGAACAAAAGATAATGAATAAAAATCGCTTAGTAGAGCATATCAGGCATCATTCTCAAGAAAAATTAGTCGCTTGTCCAAATTGTGGTGCTTTATTTGCCTCATTCACAAAATTTATAGACCATTGCAGTAGGTCTAGCAGCATCGGAAGTAATTCAAACTTTTAATCAAAAGAATAAAATAATTTTTTAAAATTCAGGCACATGCTTTCAATGCTCTCTTTGTAATAAAAAATTTGCCACAAATAATCTCCTTAAAGAACATATTAGAAAACATGGTATTTTTCATTATTTCTATTCTATGGAATAAATTTAATTTTTCTTTAAGTAAACAAATTAAAGTGTCCAATATGTGAAATGACATGTATAGATAATAACGATCTCAATAAGCATATTTTATACAAGCATACAAATGACAAAAAATTCCAATGTTCCCAATGTTCCCACAGGCAAGTCAAAATTTAAAGGATTTTTTTATAAAATTTAACAAAAATCTTTAGCTGTAAAACACAATATGATCTACAAAAGCATATCAATTTGAAGCATATTGAGCGCTATGAATACGAGTGTAATGAATGTGTCTATAGGTCCAAAGATTTGGATAGAATAAGAAAGCATATGCTAAAAAATCATTTAGTAATTTTAAATTTTTTAATAAAAAAAACAGTTAAATTTTTATTTGATATGAAAAGAATAATATAGATTTGGACAAAAACTTTGGTACTATGTACATGTGCCATGTGTGCAAAAAAACCTATAGCCAAGGCTCCACATTATCAAAGCATTTGAAGTCAGTGCACAATTTTCAATGGCCTTCGGGACACTCTCGCTTCAGATACAAACTAGAAACAGACGGTTTCTACAGACTTCAAACTCTACGCTATGAAAGTCCAAAGCTTGTAAAAGAGTTAAATAAAGCAAAAGATTTGGAGAAACGGGCAAATTTGAAGATTCCTGATCTACCAGTCAATTACGGAAGTTTTGACAGTTCACTCATTAGTTCAATTGGAACTAGCTCAGCTAGTGAATATTCAAGCTCGAATACTTTATATGACATGACAAATCAGCATTTACAATTAGCATTTCCGACTCAAAATTTGGACCCAATTCAGCCAGATCCTGTTGATCAGAATTTTTTATTAAACAACAAAATCGAAGAGATGGAAGTTGTGTGTGAAAGTGAAAAAAATTATTTTGTCCTTGTTAACACAGACATGAGTCAGAATTTAGAAAGTCAAGCGGAAAGAGTTGAATTTGATATCGAGAATTTTTTAGAATCAAATTTTAGAGTGAAAGAAAAATCTTTTAGAGAAAATGAAATTAGTATTTTCAATTCAGTTGAGGATCCGAATGAGTCTTTAGATTACAAAAATATAGATCTCATTCAAACATGTTCGTCCAAATTGCTATAAATAGCAATTTCACTTGTTTTTTTGTTGTATACTTTTTTATGAAAAATGTAAAATAATTCCGAAGCTTACTCGGACAAGTATTTTTTAAATAAAGGTTTTAGATTGATTAAAATTTTTATTTTATTGCCTTATCTTTACTTTTATAAGAAATGCCACGAGTTCTCAGTATTCTTTTAATATTTTCAGGAAGATCTCCAGAAACACTAATAGCGTACATTCCTCTTACAAAATTGTCTATCTGCTGCCACCTAGCTACCCAACTATCTCCTGGATCCATCATCGCTATCATTCCATCAAAACTTGTGCTCGTACAATCCAAAATTTGATCTCGATCTCCCCTTAAATGAAGAAAATTTTCGCAATTGTCACACCCTTCATTATAAAATTGATCCATTGTCTAATTTATTTAAAGTGATTCATTATTTAAAAAAAACTATAGCTTATACTTTAATTAGACCACATATTTTGCATGCTCTTATTCCACGTAATGATCGAGGTATTGAAGCAGACATTTTGAATTTAAAATTTAAAATAAAAGAACAAAAAAAAAATATTATTTTTAGATAAATTTAATAAAATTTAACTTTAATAAGGTTATTTTTAGAATATTTTTTTATTTAGTAATTTAATAGTTAGAATGATTTTAATGATTCAATAACTGTAAGCCCGGCTAGCTCAGTCGGTAGAGCATGGGACTCTTAATCCCAGGGTCGTGGGTTCGAGCCCCACGTTGGGCGAATTTTTTGTTTCTTTTTTAGGGAAAAAAATCTTAAAAATGAATAAATTTTGGCTTATTGAATCACTTTTCTAAAATTAAGAATTACAAATTAGAAACAAATCATATAATAAATGTGCTATTCATTCGAAAGGTTGTTTAAAAAATTAAAAAAAGGTAAAAAGCAACTAAACTTTTTGAATGCATGCTATTTAGCTAAACAAATTTTCGAACTCTGAGGAGGTAAGATGCCCCAATCTATAAACCCTGGTTTTTAAGTTAATTTTATTTTCATTAGAAAATAAAATCACGCTTTGTTTTTTTAACCAAATTTTTTTAAGAATTAAAAGCTTTTATAAATTTGAAAAACTGAACCAATTTTTTGAATCATTTAGAAAAAATACGATAAAAATCCTTCAATAGCTTTTCACAAATATATTTCTTTTTTTAAATAACTTGTTAATTAATACTAAAAAAATTGATCAAACTATGCTAAACCTTGTTTTAACAAAAAATATCCATCTAAGAATTTTTTATTATAGCAACAGTAAGCCCGGCTAGCTCAGTCGGTAGAGCATGGGACTCTTAATCCCAGGGTCGTGGGTTCGAGCCCCACGTTGGGCGAATTTTTTTATTTTGACACTAATTTTAATTTTAATATTTTGTTATTCTTGGGAAAACTAGAGCTTCGTAAGCTCTGAAAAAAAATATTGACTCAAGCTAGAAAGACTCCTTGAAAGTCATTAAATAATTTAATCAGTACAGTCTCAATTCTTTTAATTTTTTTAAATAAATAATCAATTTGTTGACTCACAAAAAATTCTCATTTAGTTTTAAGCTTTAAAATTTAAATGCTAGCAACAAAAATAAACAAAAAAAAACAAACAAAATATCATTAAAAAATTTCGGTGCTATCATGGCTAACTTTTTTTCCCCGAAAATAATCAAGCACCGAATTTTGCAATAAGCTCTAAAAGATTTCAAAAAAAATTATATTCTACTAGGATTAATTAAATCACACTTTCATTTTAATTTATGAAAAACAAACAGAAAATTTAAAATTCTATTTTTCAATAATCTATTGTTTATATCAGGAGAGATGTTGAATTTAAGAAAAAAGTTTTCAAGGTTTTCACAAAAAATACTTTTATTTTGAATAAATTTTATTAAATCGTCTGTTGATAGAAAAAAATTTAAAAAATTTTAATAAAGATCATAAAAATATCGCTTTTTTTAAAAATAAAAAAAAAATAAAATAAATAAAAATATGTTCTTGAAAAAAATAAGTCAAGAACACTAGAAAAAGCTTTCGAATATATACAAAAACTTCATCTAGAATTTATTAAAATGCCCTTGCTTTGATTGTATCATGAACCCATTGGTCACTTAGAACACCGTTATCTCTTTTAAATGTATCATTCATAATATTTTTAAGACCGTATTTTGTGGGTGATTGAAAACTGGTCGATTTAAACCTACTGTTGGTCAATCTATCATGCTTGTCATAAAAATTCCACCCGTACTCCATCGAGCTTGTAATCGGGAAGACAAATTTTTCCTCCGGTTTGTATCTTTTTCTCTCAGTTAAATACTTGTATCTTCCCTCGTGGTCCTTACTTATACCATTGTAAATCAAATCTTTTTCTTTAGGATTTTGATCATACATATCAGCTGTTCTGAGAGCTTCGGAATGCTTTTCCTTGACACCGAGCTTTAACAAATATTCGTTCACGTCTTTATCATAATTATTCTTTTTGGGTACCAACTTAATCTCAGGCACCCTAAATCTGCGCTTATTCAAAAAATCTTCAAATTGAATTGTTTCATACATTTCCTTGAAGCCCAAGTCTGTTTTATCTCCGAATTTGTCCTTCATTCTCTCACGGTTAATGTTCCAGCGAAGCCTTGCCTCGGTCTCCTTTTCAATCGTGTCATTCCATGTTTTGTATGATTTATTATTAATTCCTTTAGCCCGAAAGTCCATTTATCTAAAACAAATGAACAAAAAAATTATTTAGCCAGGGCCAAGTATTCCCATGGTTTAATTTTTTTTTTAAATAAATCAATTCTTAACAACTCCAAAAAAAGGTCTCATGATTTAATTTTGAATAAATTTATTTAACCATGGAGATTTAATTTAATTTGTGCGGAAGAGTTGTTGTATTTAGTTCATTTTTTCTTCCTCGAGAGATTGTACGGATTCTTATTAAATCCAAGTTGTAATCCAACACTCAAGTTGGTAAAAAAACGGTATGGAAACAAACAAATACTAATCCGAAAATTAAGCTCAATTTTTTAATCAAAATCTAATTTTTTTTAAATCATCTAAGCTTACTTGGTACTATGGCAAAATAATGTTTTGAAAAAAACAGGCAAGCTAGCAAATTGTGGGATTAATCGGCAAAATAAACTAAGTTATGCAATACGCAAAATTGGTCTCTAATTAATTTGTTTAGGAATAGAATTTTTCCAAAATGTCATATCACCATTATTTCAAACAGCTATTTACTCAAACATTAACTTTTTATTGATTTAATTTTTTTAGTAAAAAGAATTATTGAAAATTATTGATGCCTGTAAGTTTAGTTTCCTAAGAAATTGCTCAATTTGTTAAAAATTTAGCTTTTATAGAAATGTTTCTCCGAAGCTAAACACACACACACACACACAATTTAAGATTATTTTAAATAATGTAGGAAACATTTAAAAATGGTGAAATGGGCAATAAAAAGTAGTTTTCAATAAACAAACATTGCTGGAGTTGAAACGAAAAAAAGAAAAAATTAATTAATTCCAAGAAATTATACTTGAAAAATTTTAATTTTAATTGAAACCTTTTAGCGGCATAACTTAAGTCTCTAAAAAAAATTCTCTAATTTATAATTTTATTTTCATGGCTTTGAAAATTTAATCCGAAATTTAATAGTTTAGAAATTAAATTTTAACATTGTTTATCTTGTTTGTTTTTCACTGAAGTGAACCTTTTAATTTCGATTAATTAGTGTGTTCAAAATTATTTGTAGGATATAAATAAATTTATATATATATAAAATCTCAAATGGACTTTAATTATTTTTTATTGCATGATATTTAAAATTAATCTACGTCGAAAAATTTTATACCTGACACTAATTTGGATGAAAAAATTGTTTAATCGATCAAATTTGATTACTAATTAGCTGATTTTTTAATAAATCTCTATGAAAAAATACGGACTATTTTTCCCTAAAATAATATTTTTTTTTTAAAGCGAGGAGAGGTTTAGACGAACTGCTTGGAAGCCAATTGATTCCTTTCAGTCGCCGATCTTGATTGCTGTTTTATTTAATTTAAAAATATTTAAAAATTTAAAATTATTGCTTCAGTTTTGAATGAATTACAAAAATAACAAAAAAGGAAAATTACACGCTTTAAAAAATAAATTGCAACGTGATAGAAACAAAAAAAAATCAAGCAAGCTTGATACTTTGTTAAAACAACTGTAACTTTAAAAAAATTGATGTTTTGTTCAAATTATCAAAATCGACGGTAATCAGCAATTTTGACGACAATCTAAAAATTTAGATTTGTAAGTTAATTTTTTAAATTTTCAATGTTTTCTTGTCATGTTTATTCTAAGTCATCTATGTTTGAAGTAGTCGCAAGGCATTTAACTAGACTAAGTTAATTGCTTAAAGCTTAGTAATGCTTCGTGCTTTGATGCTGCATTACATATTGGTAACGAAAGAGCTCGTTTTCATTAACTCAACTTTTGAAATTTAAACTGTCTTATCTTTCTTCTGAAAATTCGTATTATTTTCATATTTTAAATTTTTTTTTGAAATAAAAAATAAGTTTGAATGGAACAAAGGATAGCAAATCAGAATTTTTTCATCAATAATAATTTTTTTTTCGGGTCTCCCCGGTAGTGTTATCAACTGATAACATAAGATGCTATCAAATATTGAGCAACCGAACCATAACGAATCGAAAGAATTTTTATGATATGATTTATGTTTTTATAGTTCATGAATGGTGAATGATAAATTCAAAGTCACATGGCAAAAAAGCATAAATAAAATAAAATGTATTTTTTGTTTTAAGATTAATTTAATAATGACTTGGACTCGGAAACTTTTTTAATAAATTTAAAATTTTTTGATAACATAATAATTTTATTGATAACACTTTTTTTTAATATTAAATAATATTAAATTACTGATAACAAAATCTTTTGATAACAAAAGTTGTTATCACCTTGATAACATAATCGGTTGCTCAATATTTGATAACATCTTATGTTATCAGTTGATAACACTACCGGGAAGACCCTTTTTTTCTTTCTGTTGTTTTAAATCTTTAAGTAAATAATGCCCAGAAAAAAACTGGTTTTATAAATAAAAATCAAACAGAATACAATTCAAAATATCTCTTAAAAACATTTTAATTATTCTAAAGTTCTTCATGTAATATTTTTAAAAATCAAACATCTTTAATACACTATTTGTTTGTAGTAAATTAAATCTTAAAATTTTTAAGATTTAATTTTTTTTCAAATAAGAATCTATTCGGGTATTCGACATATCTTGGTCCAAAAACCGCTTTATATTCATCAACTAGCTTGACAACCAATGGATTAGAATGACGCAACTTGTTATGTAACGTTTGTCTCTGAAAATGAATTCAGACACGGTAAAGAGTAATCAATTATAGATCCGATTACAGATTTATATAGGTCTCCTACTGTGTAATATTTTAGACCCTATTTTTTGTTTGACAATATTTTTTGTAAAGTTTAATCGTAAACTACAACGCTGTTTTATTTCATCAGCCATTAGGGTAAAGGTTAATTTTGAATCGAATTATATACCTAAGAATTTGATTTCCTTTTGACTCTCAATTTTATTTTCATATCATTAGTTTTAAGTCAATATTTTCTTTGTTATATCTAGTGAAGACAAGGAAGCAAGACTTTTCAACATATATTTCATTTTCCACAAAAAAGAGCCATTTTTCTAATTCGTCTAGGTATTTATTTATCTTATTTTCTACATTTCATTTTTTCTTAAAAAAGTAGAATGTGACCAAGTCGTCAGCAACAAGAAGAGAGTATTCACATTTGATTTATTTCTTGTTAAGTATATAATTGATTAAAATACTAAATAGTAATGAACTAATTACTGAGCCTTGAGGACTGACCCTTTTTTTTAAGTAATAAATAAGACCATAATGCCAAACCCTTTCAAACGCTTTGGAGATATCAAAAAATAGGAAACAAACTTTTTTCTTTCTATTAAATGATTCTAAAATTTTTTGAATAAAGAAGAAAAAATTATCAGCAGTTCGTCGATTTTTACTCAAATCTGATTGTTCCTGGATAAGTAATGGGTTTTGTTCTAAATAACTATTAAATTTTGAGTAGACTATACGTTCCAACAATTTTCCTAGGCAGTTTGTCATAATATTTTGTCAATAGTTAACTGGGTCTTGTGTTAAAAAAAAAACTTTATAGGTATCACAGTAATGTTAGCAGATTATGTTATTAATCTTGAGTCAATTTGAGTATTTAGGTTTAATTTTAATCTCAAATTAAAATAAGAGATTAGTTTATGAAGTCGGTAGAGAAAAAAAAAAAGACGATTTAAAAAAAAATACCTGACAATTGATGAAATTTGAAAATTTAAAATCACGATAATCCGATCATAGTGATTGTTATATTCGATTTAATTCGTGGCGTGAATTAAAATCGAATTTCAAAGATCGGTAAAATAATGAAACAACAAATTCGATGTTAATTCATTTTTGATTCAAGTATTTAATATAGAATTTTTCTTTCCATAAGAAATAAAAGATGGATTTAAAATCTTTCTTAAATTTTTTTATTTATCAAATGTATTTTTTACAAATCAAGGCCAAAAAAGAAAGCGGTTGCTACTTGAACAACCGAGTGTCATTTACTTTAATCTGCACTAGCTTGGAAAGCGACATTAATCAATTCATCGATTTGAATAATTTTAAAAATTTGAGCTTATACAACCAAGTTCTTTTTAATAATTTGTTTAGAAATCAAATTCTAAATGGAAATAATTTAAACTCTGTAAGAAATTATTTTGAAAAAATGACCATTGAGACAGCTACTGTTTCTTTTACTTTTATAAAAGGAATAGACATCAACTATTTTCGTAATAAAACGAATAAAGATATCTTTTTAACCATGGTAATCTACGATTCACTAATTGACGTCTATTCAAATGGTTCATTAAATTCCAAATGCAACAAAATCGACCAACTTGTAAACTTTTTCACTATCTATAGATTTATATTCTCAGTGAGAAACTCGTACAAGAGAAAATTTTGTCCATTATTATTCCAAAATACATTGATATCTAATTTTTTTATTTTCTCTCTGGTAGATACATTTTACAAAAAGAACGTAATCAATTTTGAAGACTCGCCTGATTTTAGAGTAGAAATAAGCGCTGTCTTACTAAAAAACACCGAGAATATAATCCTTGATGGAAACATATTGAAGCAAAAGCTTTTCAAAAATGTTCAACAGGTAATACTGGGTGGCAAGTTTTACAAAATACATAATGACACTTTTTGTAATCTCCCAAAATTACAGCTCATTCGTCTTGACATTTATTTTGCACGAAATCTTTTACACAAAGATCTCGGATGGATAAGGTCTATCAACAAGGATACTAGTGTGAAATTAGAAGACAGAAATCAAGTTTTGAAATTTATAAATAAATCTGTAGTGATTGATATATTTCACCCCGAGTCGCCTTTTAAAGATAATCTTCAAACAGCAGATGAAATTTTTCCCAACGAAGACTTTTGTCTCTATGCTAGCTTTCCTTTTGACCAATTGATCCGATTAAGCGTTTCGGATGGAATAGAAAGAAATCTTAATTTTAACTTCACGTGCACCTATAACTTTATTCGAAAATTCAATCGGCTTATGTACAACGATTTCTTGGTGGCCTATTTTGGACAATCAATATTATATGACTTTGAGAATATTTCACATTGTGATTTCAATCAAATGAATTATAGATGTGATTCAAAAAAATTTCATTCAGATTTTGATTTTCAAAATTTTAGACAGGTTGTGGTGATTTTTGATTTTTTGACCTTGGTTATAGTTAATCCGATCATTTGCACAATTGGGTTGTTGTTGACTTTTTTGATTATTTTTAGTTCAGAAAAAGATTGTCTCCAAACATCTTCTTATTACATATTTTTGAAGTCATATACAATACTATGCTCTGCTTATTTTATCCTGACATTGACCAGTCTCATCAATGAATGCCCATTTTACAATGGGCTTTTTTGCTCTAAAGTTAGGACATGGAAATATGCTCAACTTTATAAAATCATAGTTTTGAATTTTTTAAGTGGAACCATAAAATTCATGCTTAATTCAGTAATCATCGGGTATACTTATTCAAGATTTTTGGATGTTAAGCATTCATCTAAATTAAGATTAATCAAAAAATTGAATTTTAAAATTTGCTTAATCATCAGCTTAATAGTCGGATTAGTTTTAAATTTTCTAAATTTTTTCTTCGTCATACCGAACTATACGGAACCTTTGGTAAAATATCCATTTAGTTTGATAGAAGACGATTTGATAATTAAATCAAATATTGGAATAATTCTAAAGTATTTGAATTTATTCTATGAGCTGATGACAAATTTTATTTTGTTTTTAATTAGCATAATGTTCGATTGGATTTTATTTTTAAACTTTAGAAAAATAGTGAAAAAAAACATTCAACTTAAACAAGTATTGAATTTAAATGTCAAAATTTCAAAATTGCATAACAGTGATTTGAGACATTTTAAGATAACTTGCTTAATATCCATTATAAACACACTTTTTAAATTATTTCAAACTTTTCCCGTAATATATTCATTTTTGCATTTTTTCAGTATAACAAATTCTCAGCCTATTGAGTCTTGGTTTGATTCGTTTCTTGTGAAAATTTGCTTCATGTTTAATTTTGATGTTTTGGTAAAGCATCTCTGTCATGTTTCTTTTAGCTTATCACTTTTTCTAAATTTTTTTTTATATTTTTTCCTAGATCATAACTTTCAAAGATGTTTGGTGCAAATTTGCCAAGAAAAATGGAAAAACATCAAACAAATCGTAAAGACTTGAATTTTTGCCATAAATAAAATACAACCTTTTTTTTTAATTTGTGCAAAAAACAGCTTTCAACAAATAAAAAAAATCGAAACTTGAAAAAAAATACATGTTTTTCAGATGTTGTTTTTCATAGATTTTCGTGAATGAAAATGAACATAAGCAATTTAGTTAATAATTCTTAATTTATATTAAACAATTTAATATTAGACCAAATTTTTTCTTTTACTAAAAAGAATGGATGATAGCTATTTTAATTAACCAATGCCTAAAACGTCAAAGAGATGATGTAAAATCAGGCTGTAATAAAACTTTTTTTTTAATAGTATTGGATCGAGATTAGATAAACATATACAACAATGTCAGTAGCCTTTAAAAGAAAAATCCTTTTATTTTTTTAAATTTCCTTGTCTGTGAAATATGCATAAATTTTGGCAAATTGAAGTTCAAATTTCAAATCAAAATTTTTCAGTTTTTGATTTAGATAAAACGATATTTTTTATCAATTTTGTAATAATAAATGACTAAACTTTATTAAACATGTTATTTCAACAGTGGACATATTTTGTTTTTAAACACAAAAAATCAAACCAGATACACTTTGAATTTTATTCTGTTTGATTTAAAGAATCAAATTCTTTTTTGGCCTTTTTTTAATTTAAGGTTTAACCGAAAAAATATCTTATCGTATTGTAATAGAAATACAATACTAGAGTTTAAAAAAAAAACAAGAATCTGAAAATTATTCAAAATTTTTTTCAATATAAAATACTTGGAAAAATATTTCACCGCTTCTCCGATTAGTGTCTTAAAGATAATACCATTTTTATAAAAAAGTTTCATAAGACAAAAAAAAGTTGCTATTTCATAAGACAAAAAAAACTGCTATAACCCAAATTATAAATAGCTTAAACTTAAAAAATTTAGCTTTATACAACAAAGAACATTAAAGATCGCAAAACCTTCGAATACATAATAATCTATACCATTGATTATAGCCTGTGATCAACTGAGCTGATCCTAATTACCCTTGTATCAAGAATTTACCTGTAGTCCTGATGTCCGCTTCTATTCCCAGCACTCTAAGAGATTTGAGAGCGTGCAAAATTTGTAGTTTAATTAAGGTAAAAAAAAAAAAAAAAAAATAATTTATTTTCAATTAAAAAAATTGTTAAATAAGACTCTAGATCAATTTGACAATGAAGGATGTGACAATTGTGATGAATTTTTGCATCTAAAAGGAAATAGAGACAGAGTTTTCGACTGTACTAGCTCAAATTTTGACGGCATGATCGCAATGATGGATCCCAGTGACAGTTGGGTTGCTAAGTGGCAACGTGTCGACAATTTTGTTAGGGGAATGTATGCGATTAGTGTGTCCGGAGAACTTCCGGATGCAATAAAAAGAATGCTTAGAGAAAAAGACATGCCATACAGAACAAGAGACATGAGTCAAAGAACTTAGACAATTTTTTTTTTGATCAAAAATTTAAATTTTGTAAAGTGTAAATAAAAGTTATGATTATCAATTGTTTATTAAAATTAATTAAAAACTGGAATTAAATCCAGTTTTTTTGTTATTTGAAAGCAAAGCTGATCGGTAGCGAACAAATTTACTTTTGTTTGCTCATTTTTTTCATTGAAAGAAATACGCAATTAAAATTTAAAATAATCAAATTATACAATTTTTATTTCCTAAAATTCATGATGATTAATTCACACATAATTTCTCAAAGGCAAAAAATATTTTTGAATTTTAAAATTTCAAGAATTCATCGCTTTCTTTAAAATAGTTACACAACTAGTGATTTTCACCCTCTGATCAGCTTTTCTAATTTCTTAACTAAAGTTTTAAACTATGGTTTTACCAGAAAGATGGCATTGATAGATAGTATTGGTTTTGATCTAATTTCCGTTTTAATTTTTTCACTGACCATTACTATTGTCGCTTTGTCATGGTTTTCAACAAGTGTTAGAGAATTTCCATTTTCGGCTAATTTGTTGATAATCGAGAGACGGTCAAGAAGACTCTACACAACAAGTAATTTGAACGGCAATTTAAGAGGTAAATTTTTAATACCATTTTAGTTGATTAAAATCTTTTTTAGTCGAAAAAAGCATTGATTGCTGCTCATCCAGCAATCAATGCCTGGAGCCTCGCAATTTCTTTGTGATATTTGAAGCAGTGACCTTTTCATGTTATGTTACTTTTTGTCCAAAATTTCACCAAAAAATTCAGATACTATTTTTTGAAAATTTCGATGTTTCATCTTAAACAGTTAAGAATTTAATTTATTTTTTCAAGTTAATTGGAATTGAAAAAAATATTGTTTATAAAAAATCTAAAAATTATATTTAAAAGTTCAAAGCTAGTTTTTGTAAAGTTTGACAGGCATGGAATTTGTTCTTTTTAAATTTTATTTTTATAAATTAAATTCTTTTTCTTTTATTTATATTTTGATTTTTTTTTTATGAATTATACAAATTTAATGGCAAATCGTTTTCAGACTAATTTGACATAGATGATTTTCAAAAAAGCCTGTTTTAAATAAATTATCTTCTGTTCGAGGGAAACGCTTGTATTCACTTCTAGAAAGACCGTAAAGTCATTTTATTTTTGAATGATGAGAGAATAGAGTTTTTTGATCCTCAATTAAATTTTTTTTTGATAATATTTCTAATTCAAAAAAAATTATAGATTTTTTAAACACTGTAAAGATTTTATTAGCCAAACAATTTGGGACTATTCAAATCAACAATTAAGAAATCGTCAAAATTTTCATGTAAAATATAAGATCAAATTTATTAAAAAAAAATGTTTTACCTAAAATTTATTAAATTTTTTTCTTATCTTAATCCATTCCTTTTGGAGCAAATGGTCATTACTTTTGATTTCCACTCAAGTCGATCTTTTGCCTCGACCCTTGCTTCTCTCTTGTCATTCCCTTTTTCAATGAGCCCTTTCGTGATTGTTGACTTCAATGCTACTGCTTTGAATTTTCGATTGAAGGGCTCTTTTTGGTATCCGTGTTGCTTTCATTCTAAGTATGTGCCAAAGCCATTGTATTCTTTTATTCATAATACATTGACTTAATGGCTCTGAATTTTTTCTTGTTTATAGTTCAACATTTGGCAATGTCTCGGGCCAGTGTATTTCGTGGATCCTCCGCAGATTTCCAGTTTGGAAGTTATTCAGGCTTTTCCTGTCAGGTTCACACAATGTTGCTTTTACTACAGTATTGTACATTTTAAGCTTTGTTTCCTTGCTGTAGCTGGTTGATTACCATGCTGGTGTTTGCGCACATAACTTTCGTTTTGGCCCCATTAATTTCGAGTTCAGTTGGCTAAGCGTTGTTCGCCAAATATTACGTTTTCATATGCATATGTGCTTCTGTATTCGATATCAACACCAGA
The DNA here is from genome assembly GCA_019054805.1 of Brachionus manjavacas. Lineage (NCBI taxonomy): Eukaryota > Metazoa > Rotifera > Eurotatoria > Ploima > Brachionidae > Brachionus > Brachionus manjavacas. The sequence continues at coordinate 1,323,327 of JAHQIY010000007.1, forward strand.
ACGTTCGCTAAGTATAAGTCTTCAAGCTTTGTTGCTAATCTTCATTGTATACTCCTTACACTTACAGTTTTTTTCTTCATGATAAAGCCCGTCAGTTTTAGGAATAGTGTTAGAGGGAGAACGCACCCTTGAAGCTCTCAGATTGTCCTTTTTCCAGAATCCTGCTAGACTCGAATTTTTCATAAAGGGGTTTTATCAAGTTAACTTCGTTCTTTTATGGCAAGCCATAATATATTAATATGACCCACAAGGCTTCTTTGTTTATGTTATCAAAGTCTTTCTTGAAGTCAATAAAGTTAAGATAAAAGGGGCTATTTGTCCATTTAGAACTTTGTTCGATGATGCTTCTAAGTGCAAATATCTGGTCTATGGATCCTCAACCAAGTCTAAATCCTGCTTGTTCTTCTCTAAGTATAACATCCAAAGCATTCTTGATTCTTCCCAGAATTATTCTGCAGAACGCCTTGCTTGCTATTGGTATCAGTGTTATTCCTGGCCAAATGTCACAAATCATTTTTTTAACTTTCATAGGTAGCTTGGGTATTAGTACTTTTTACCATTCCTTTTGACCAGTCCATTGTAAAGCTTATCAAACAATTTGGGACTGTTCGAATAAAAAATTACGAAATTTTCAAAATTTTCATGTTAAATATAAGAACAAATTTAAGACAAGAAAAGGTTTACATAATATTTATTAAGTTTTTTATTAAGTTTGAATATTTTAATTGTAATGATGAGTGGATGTTAGTAGTAAAGGCACTAGGCAACTTGAAATTCATGAATATGGTCATATGATCAAAATTTTAATAAAAATTATGAAATAAGCTTTTAATTTTAGCTTTTTTATTTAAAAATTTAATATTTGATCTTTAAACAAAAAAAAAAATCTTAATTTTATTCTAATTTATTTTTGATTGATTAATAAATAATATTTATTTTAAAACTTTGAAGATAAAATAAAAATAAAAAGAAGAACGGTTTGAAAAATTCGAAAAACTTCTATAAAAATATAATTTATAACAGTTTATTGTCAGTTAGTTAATTAAATTGTTATAAATTTAATTTCAATTTTAATTTAAGTATTTTAGAGCGAAATAAAGTTAAATTTTGTGTTGCAAAATACCAAGATGTTGTTTGATATTAAATTTTTACTAAAGTTAAAAACTTTAACTTTATTTTTTTCTAAGAGCTTGAATTAATCTATAATAAAAATAATTATAACTTTTATTCCTTAAATCATTATTGCAGATTATTTTTAAAAATTCTGTATTTAGGATTAATAGTGAGAGGTTCTTCGTAGGTTTTCTTGCTGCAGCTTATATTATATTAAATTTAAATTTCGACTTTACAGAGGCTTTTAATCTAAACCCAAAGGTTTTATTTAAATTATTGTTAAATAATTTAAAAAGCATTTTAAACTTTGAATATTAAATTTAAAAATTTTTAACAAAAATTTTATTTTAGTTCAATCTCGACAAATTAGTACGGATACTTTAAATAATCAAGAAACCGTAACTTTAAATTCAAGCACTAATTCCAATTCAACTATTGATGGTCAATCGACTTCCAATTCAAATAGAAATAACTTTGAAATGGTGAACGAAATTGTAGAGCAGACTTTAGTTGATAATCTTCTCGAAGGCAATTTTTACACAAGTCAAAATTTGAACTTAGAGATGCTTTCTCAAAGCTCATTGCAAAATTCATTGGGCATTAACAGCGGAAATGGTCAGGCGTCTTCGCTAATGAATAGAAACTCTGACATAAAGTGCATTTTCTAAATTTTTTAAATAAAAAAAATTAAATTATTTTTATTTCTAGTCAATCAGAAACCAGTCCATCGGAAAACAGCTTACCTGATTCCGACGAATTAATTAATATTTTGATAAAGTTTGTTAATGAGAAAGAAAAAAGAATCCAAGTTCGACAAAGTGATACAATTTTACTTTTAAAAAAGTAAAATTCTAAAAATCTTATTAAAAATTTAATTTTAAAAGTGATTTAGGACTCATTTTAGCAATGAGCTTTCAAATAACAAGATAGTTCGGTTTATTTATCAAGGACAATTTCTTGAAGATAAACAAACTTTCAAATCTTACAATATAAAAGATCAAACTACAATCCATTGTAACATTATATCCAAGCCAAATGAGTCAAACCAGGCTTCACCTATTCAGTCGATTGAAGAAGCAGAAAATCATGTACCTAATGATAACTTGGATCAGCCGGCTCAACAAAGCCTAGAGTCAGAAACTTCGAATCAAAATAATGATTATGGACAAAGCGTTTTGTTCAATATTGAGCTAAATCATTTTCTTTTACCAATGTTGGCAATTGTACTGGGGACTTGTTGGTACATTAGATTAAATTTCAAACATTTATTTTCTCCTCTATCATCTCTTTTTCTTATTATTTTCACATTTTTATATGCCATCTTTTTAATAAACAACTTGCAATCATCATCGAACGTGCCAGTAAGTACCATAACCGTTCGGAGAAGAATTGTGCGCTTAGATGAAGAGTCCGAACGAAATTCTGCAAACCAGACTGTTCATTAAATTAAATTGGTTTTTACATTGTAAATAAAGTTTAATTATCTGGCCTGTATAAAATTTTTTTCACGAATAGAAACATTTTTAACTAAATTATGACAAATTTTATTAAATTTAACCAGTTTTTAATGTTGTTGAAAAATTTTGAAATAAAATAAAAAATTTTTTTTTGATATTTATATTTAAAAATAAATTAAAGAAATATGTATTTTTTTATAAATTAATTGAATAAAAAATTTATTTGATCGAATTTTATAAAAGAATCTCTGTATAAAAAATCCATAAATTGTTATTTTAATATATTGTTCTTGATATTTTTCTCAAATACTAAAATCGTGTTTCAAAATTGTAGAGTATTCAAAGAAAATTTATCTAGCTGATGCGACTTACAAAACTTTAGACTTTTGAATGTAAGACAATTAGAAAAAATACATTAAGATTATAAGAATTCTAAAAAATTCTAGAATTTTTATAAAATTTCAATAAATACTTGAGAAGATGCTGAAATTTACAGTTTTCCAGAAGAGCTAGTTTGGAATGATTCTAAAGCATCAAACTCCGTTGATCAAGTAGCGATGTCAAGTACAGTTGCTTCGCATCTATTATGTCTTCTTCTTTGTCTGGTGAAAATGACTCTGCCAAATTCATCTTTGAGACATTAAGGGAATTGAAGTTACATTATTCCCTAGTATGTCCAGGTTTTTCTTTTATTGAATTCTGTTTAGAACAAATTAAAAAAGCTCTTAATGAATTACCATTTTCTAGCTCCTTGGGATCTATTTGAATGCATTCAAGAATTTTAAAAGGTCTCCCGGATATTTTTGTACCTTTGCTACATCAACTTTTTAATGAGTGCATTAAGTTAAAAAGTATCCCAAACGATTGGAAATTAGCAATTGTAAGTCATTTGTACAAATGTAATAGATCAGAAATTAGTAATTAAAGATCTATTTAAGTTTTGTTTCCTACTGCAAAAATGTTTGAAAATCTTTTAGCTAATCAATCATCTCAATCTACTTAGAGTCGAATCATGTTTTCTTTAAAGCTCAACATGGTTAAAAGATTGTTTCATTATAGGTTTGATAATGACTCTTTAGGTCTTCTGTCGAGCTATTTTACTAATAGATCACAAATAGTTCGTCTTAGAAATGTTAAATCTAAGCCAATATCTCAAAAATTAGGAGTACCGCAAGGATC